>CM075673.1:31907500-33157500 GCA_037962975.1 Clitoria ternatea | reverse complement strand
TATGATGATTTAGATGAAGAAGACATGAGAAAATGAAGAAGAAGGTGGCTGGATGTTTTTCTCAAAGTTAGAAGAATGGAGAAAAAGGAGAACAAGCATTGGTTTTGCCAAAAATGACATGTTTGTATGGAACTCCCTTGGTGGGCAAGGAGTTCCCACGACCAAGCAAGTGAGTGAGATAGGTGTCACCAATTTTTCATTCAAGGGAAATGTGTCACAAGCAGCTGATGGTGAAGTGGTGAAGGGCTTTGCATGGTTAGGACAAGTGGCCAAATGATGGAGTGACTTGATTGGTTCATGGTGCATGCAAGCTTAGGTGTCAAGTGCAGGGACAACAACTTGCTCGTGGGTTTAAGGGGTCTTTTGGGCCAATTTTGTAAATAGTCTAAACACAACAGTTATAGAACTTTGTGTTCTCTTTAAATTGATATAAATCACAAAAGAAGTCCTTAAGAATTGAGAAAGTTATGACCCAAATACAAAAAAAGGGTGTAGGGCTGTGATGGGATTTTTGTTCATTGCATAGATTATTTTTATGGGCCAAATAGGTAAGGATATGGGCTTTGTGTTCTTCATAAAAGTTGTGTATAATTGAGTTAAGAAAAAGTTGGTGAAGGCCTCATTCAATTTCATGGTCATATGAGATAGATAGGAGTAAAATATTGCACCTAGTGCAAGCTGTTACTGGAAAAACATGAATTAGTGTAGTGTTTTAATTTTTAGGATTTATGGGATGCGAATTAACCTTTGTGGTAAACATAAAAGTTGTAGCTAAATTTGATACAGAGATTTTTGGATAAGAATGACTCAAATCCAATATCGGGAGAAGAAATTACACCTAAAATACCTACAGATGTGCCTTTTGGCTTACCCGGGTAACCTAAAATCATCGTTTTTAGGCTTGGTTGTTTAAAATTGGGTATTGGGCTCTTCACAAAAGTTGTTAAGAATTATATGAGGTATGTTTTGGGATAGAAATAATTTACTCAAGTCCCATGGATTATTTCTAAGCTCAAATCGGGGAGTTACACAATTTAATAACTTAAAATAAATACTTAATTATTTTTATTAGATTTCTAACGTTCCAATTGATAATCTCTGTTATTATGAGTCTCATATATTATTGTTATTATTTCAATCATCTCTATTTTCTCACATAATCATGGTAGGGATATTCACCTCATACCCATAAAATCTTCTAAAATACAATTTAGTTATCACACACAAGACAATCGGTCGTAGCCCAGACAACAATACATATTACTAATTCATGAAATTTATACAATTGGCCACGAGGCCCAACACACAAAATGAGGGTTGTTACACTCTCCTCTTCTTTTAGAAATTCCATCTGGAAATTTCACCTAATGCTAGCAAACAAATGAGGATAATGAGTTCGCATTTCTCCTCAAGCTCCCACGTAGCATCTCCTTCATCAGACTGACTCCAGATGACCTTTACTAAAGATACATCCTTCCCTCTTAGTTTCTTCAGACGACTATCTATAATTTTTACTGGTATAGCCTTATAGGTAAGGTTTTCTTTAAGATCAAGCTGATCAGGTTTTAGGATATGATCAGAATATGGTATATATTTTCGGAGTTGAGAGACATGAAAAACATTATGAAGATTGGACAATTCAGGAGGTAGGGCGATGCGATAAGCACTCGGTCCAATTCTTTCAAGAATTTGATATAGTCCTACATACTTGGGACTTAACTTCTTCATCTTCAGAGCTCTTCCTACTCCCTGTTACAGGAGTAACTCACAAAAAAATATGATCTCTTTCCTCAAACTCGAGAGGTTTTCGATGCGTGTCGTAGTAGCTCTTCTGACGATCTTAAGAAGTCTTCATCGTTGGCCCAATTATAGCCTTCTCTCCTGTCTTGAACCAACACAAAGGCGTGGGACACTTTCTTCCATACAGAGCTTCATATGGTGTCATTCTGATGCTAGCGTGAAAATTATTGTTGAAGGTGAATTCCATAAGCGGTAGATATTCTTGCCAACTCCAACTATGCTCAAGCATACACATCCTTAGAAGATCCTCAAGAGTTCTAATGGTTCACTCAGACTGACCATCTGTCTGAGGGTGATATGCTTAACTTAGCTTCAATTAGGTTCCCAATGCTTACTGTAAACTTTTCCAGAAATGTGAAGTGAAACGGGGATCTCGATCAGACACAACGGCAGATGGCACTCCATGCAATCTAACTATCTCTCTAATGTAGATCTGCATGAGCTTCTCCAAAGAATACTTCATGTTGATTGGAATAAAGCATGTAATCCTCATAAGTTGATCCACCACGTTCGCTTCTTCAGGATAAAGCTTAAAGTCGTAATCCTTAATAAACTCTATCCATCGTCGTTGCCTCACGTTCAGCTCCTTATGATTGAAGAGGTACTTAAGACTTGGTGGTCGCTGAAGACTTTAAACTTGGTTCCATACAGATAGTGCCTCCAAATTTTCAAGGCAAAAATAACTACGGCTAACTCCAAATCATGCGTCGGATAATTTACTTCATGGGGTCTCAACTGACGAGATGTGTAAGCCACCACCTTCCTTTATTGCATTAGCACACATCCCAATCCTTGCCCTGATGCATAATAATACACTTCATACGATTTAGTAGGATCAGGTAAAATCAGAACTGGCACACTAGTCAGCTTATTTTAAGCTCCAGGAAGCCGCTTTTAAACTTGTCACTCCATACAAAAGGCTGATCCTTGTGAGTCAACTTGGTCAATGGGGAAGCTATTCGAGAGAAGTTCTCGATAAATCTGTGATAATAGCCGGTGAGACCGAAGAAACTACAGATTTCTGTTACGTTCTTTGACCTTTCCAACTATAGCACTACCTTAATCTTGGCGGGATCCACTGTTATACCTTCTGCTGAGATAACATGACCCAGGAACTACACCTTTCTTAGCCAGAACTCGTACTTGGACAACTTCGCGTATAACTTTCTTGCACGTAACGTATTCAGAACAGTCCTAAAGTGCTCTTCATGCTCTTCATCACTCTTGGAGTACACCAAAATATCATCAATGAACACGACCCTGAATTTATCGAGATACGGGTGGAAGATACGGTTCATATAATCCATGAAAGCAATGGGTGCATTTGTGACTCCAAATGGCATGACAAGATACTCGTAATGACTGTAGCGAGTGTAAAATACAATCTTAGGAATGCCTTCCTTCTTTACTCAAATCTGATGGTAGCCTGACCTCAAGTCAATCTTAGAGAAAAAGACTGCTCCTCACAGCTGATCCATCAAATCATTGATACGTGGAAGAAGATACCAGTTCTTGATCGTGACCTTATTCAGCTAACGATAGTCCATACATAGACGCATACTGTCGTCTTCCTTCTTTACCAATAACACTGGAGCTTCCCATGGCGAAATGCTAGGTTGAATCATTCCTTTCTCCAAAGTTCTTCGATTTTCTTCTTAAGTTCCTCAAATTTCTTTGGCGACATTCGGTAAAGAGCGATGGATATCAACCTAGTGCCAGGGAGAATATTGATACTAAACTAGATCTCTCTTTCGGGAGGTATCCCAGGTATTTATTCTGGGAAGACTCTAGAAAACTCTCGAATAACCTAAAGCTAATCAGGCTCTAACTTTTTCTCACACTTGATGCTAGCAAGGACTATAAACACTCACCCTCCTGATTGGAATGGAGTTACCTCCTGATTAACATCAATAGACTCGAATTCCCTAAGCTGAAAGTGCTTAGGTAACACGACTCCATGGAATATAGACTTACGGTGACAGTTAATCAGAATGGGTTCGGTAGCAAGCCAATCTATTCTCAAAATAATATCCAGATCAATTAAGAGTAAATAGATCAGGTCCACCTAATAGGATATCTTATCAATGGTGATAAGGCATTTTATACATACAACAAAAAAACATAGAGATACTAGCATTAATAACAACAATCATTTTTCTAGATAGGTGAGTCAAAGGTAAGTTCAGATATTTATTACAGTTTCCAAATATAAATGGATAAGTGGCTTTAGAATCATATAACATATTTAGAAACATTCTACCTGTGTTTGAATATCATTTCAGGATCACAGATTTTGATAATGACAAAGGACTCTTTGAAGAAAACTTAGAGAAATAAGAAAATACATCAGACCTGTAAAAACACGTAGGCTAATCGATTAGGCAACTAGATCTAATCGATTACATAGTTCCTGTCTCACATCTAATCGATTACACCAACAAGACTAATCGATTACTAAACCTCTGTTTGAATTAAATGCATCAGGTATTTGCGCTAATCGATTACAGGACATATACAATCGATTACAAAGCTTCTGGAATGACACCTAATCGATTATATACAAGGACAATCGATTACAAAACTGCGTAAACAAATTAAATGCATCAGGTGCCAGTCCTAGTCGATTACAAGATGGAGCATAATCGATTATCAAGTTTCTGAGTTAAAGCTAATCGATTACAAGGGATAGGCTAATCGATTACAACGCGAGTTACACTGCAGATTTCAAAAGCTAATCGATTACAGCTCGAGGAGTAATCGATTAGGGTCGTGCCAGAATTTTGGGAAAGTGCTTTTTAAGTGGAAACCAACTCATTTCTCCACATCTCTCAGGCACCCACGAGCTGCAACGGCTAAGAACTCCATTATGCTCATCTCCTAGCCCTATAAATGCAAGACTCCTTCAAGCTACTAAACGTAACACATAAATCCATCAAAGGGAAATCAAATCTTGAGTCTTGTGAGTTCTATCCTTGTATAGTTTCATTTTTCTGAAACTTAGAGCTTAAACTTGTATATTCTCTCTTGTTGAGAGTTAGAAATAGTGTGAGCCTTCATTTGTATATCTACTCTATTAAGAGAGTTACTTGCTTGTAAACACTACACCAAACACAAAGGTTTTCACTCTAGGTTGAGTGGTCACAAAGGTTGGGGTTCAACCTTTGGGTATTGAGAGTTTGAGAGATTGGGTGGGTTACCCTTGTGCTAGTGAGGATTGAGTTCTTTAGTGTGGGACACGAGGAAGCTGCAATTGCTCATAGCTTGTAATCTCTAAATCTCAATAGTGGAAATCCTTCAAGTGGGTTGCTTGAAGGCGAGATGTACACCGGGGTTGGTGGAACTCGTTAAATTGGTTTGCAAGCTCTTCTCCCTTACTCTTTTACATTCATATACTGCACTTAATTGATTTGTGTTGGTTGATTGTGGTTTATATACTTAAGCTTGCTTGAATTAGTTAACTTTGAATATTGTATACCAAGTGTTTGATAAATTGTCTCAGCTACATACACCTCTTGTTTTGCATTGTCTCTTACATTAAACTTGATTTCACCTGCATAATCTTTAAACTTGTGATAAAAGAATCAAGTTCAAAGGCATTCCAAGCAAAGTTTTAAAAACTCAATTCACCCCCCCCTCTTGAGTATTGAGGCCACTTGAATAACAAGTGGTATCAGAGCTTGACTCTTGGTAGATCAAGCTTAACAGCTTCAAGAGATAAAATGGCCTCAAGTTCTTTAAATCTTTTTCCTGAGGGTGGTGTCACAAATAGACCTCTCACTTTCAATGAGGAAGGTTAGCGTTTTGGAAGGAAAGAATGAAAATCTTTATTCAATCCATTGATCTAAGAGTTTGGAATGCCATTGAGAATGGTCCTTTTATACCCATGCATACTATTAATGGTAAAAATGTTGAGAAACCCATGGATGATTAGACTAATGATGAAGAAAAGAAAGTACAATACAATTATAAGGCTAAAAATCTCATTACTCTAGCTTTAGGACCTGATGAATTCTTTAGAGTAATGACTTGTCAAACGGCTAAGGACATGTGGGATACTTTACAAGTAACCCATGAAGGTACAAGTGATGTAAAAGACTCCAAGATTAGTACCTTAACTAGTCAATATGAGAGCTTTAGGATAAACTCCGGAGAAACCATTGTAGAAATGCAAAAGAGATTTACACTTATAATAAATCACCTTATTACTCTTGGAAAAGTATATACTAACAAAGAGCTTGTACATAAAGTTTTGAAAAGTCTTAGTAGGGAATAACAACCTCTTGTTACTGCCATCAAAAAATCCCCAAGTATCAACGAGATGTCTCTTGCCACACTCTTTCGAAAGCTTCAAGAACAAGAGCAAGAATTAAGGGATTTGAAGCAAGCGGAGGAAGAAGAAAAATCCTCCAAGAAGAAAGGCTTAGCTCTCAAGGCCACTTCTACACATGAAGAAGAATCATGCAGTGACCTTGATGAAGAAGAAGAATTTGGTTTGTTTGTAAAGAGATTTAGAAAGTTCATGAAAAACAAAAGATTCCAAAAGAACTTCAAACCCTAAGGCAAGAAACCAATTTCTAATGAATCCTCTTCTTCACCAAGTTGTTTCGAATGTGGCAAGGAAGGGCACTTCAAGGTGGATTGCCCAAACCTTAAGAAGAAGAACAAGGAGAAAAGAGGAAGAAGAAGAGCCTACATCACTTGGGATGAAAATGATGTGAGTAGCTCCGATGAGTCCGAAAGTGAAGAAGCAAATCTTTGCTTAATGGCAAATCATCAAGAAGACGATAATGAGGTAAGTCTTCTTGACTTAAACAAGAATGAATTGCTTGATGCATTTGAAGAACTGTATAACAAATTTGTTAAACTCTCCAGTAAGTATAAAGTGTCTAGAAAAACTATAGAAACTCTAGAGACACATTTAATTGAGCAAGTAAAAGAAAATGAGTCCTTGAAAAAGAAAATTGTTGAAAAACAAACTTGCTCAAAATCATGTGAATACTTTAACAAATGTGTTGATCTAGAAAAGAAAGTCTTAGATTTAAATAGAACATTAGAAAAATTTACAAATGGTAGAGATAACTTAAATATATTACTTGGAAACCAAAAATGTATGTTTGATAAAACCGGTTTAGGATACAACTCTACCAAAAAGGAAAAACACTACAAAAACTTCTTTGTACCACCTAGGAGATCATCATCACCTTTTTTGAGATGCAATCATTGTGGCTTTAAAGGTCATAACTCTTCAAATTGTAATGTTAGAAAATTAGGACCAAAGGTTATTAGAAAGGTATGGGTTCCCAAAGGGACATTACCACAAGCTAACCTAAAAGGACCCAATATACAACGGGTACCTAGTTCTCTAAACTAATCTTGTTTTGTAGGTATGCTTCAAGGCAAGCAACACCCATTGGTATTTGGATAGTGGGTGTTCAAAACATATGACGAGAGACATAAGCAAATTCACATCATTCACTCCCAAAAAGAAAGGAAGTGTGACCTATGGAGATAACACCAAAGGGAGAATTCTAGGCATTGGAAACATTGGTAAGAATTCTTCCACTTCTATTAGTGATGTATTGTATGTCGAAGGCCTCAAACACAATTTACTTAGCATTAGCCAATTATGTGACAAAGGATATAGAGTTTTGTTTGAATCAAATTACTGCATAATTGAGCATGAGATAAATAAGGAAGTCAAGTTTGTAGGTCAAAGAATTGATAATATTTACATGATTGATATGAATAGTTTGTCCTCAAATGATGTGGCATAGAAGAATAGCTCATATACACGTAGACTATTTGAACAAACTTGTTTCTAAGGAATTAGTAATTGGTTTACCAAAACTCAAATTTGAAAACAAATTTTATGATGCATGTCAAAAGGGAAAACAAGTAAAGGCATCTTTTCAAACTAAAAACATTGTTTCCACACAAAGACCTTTACAACTTTTGCACATGGATCTATTTGGACCCTCCAAAATTAAGAGCTTTGGTGGTAATTACTATGGTCTAGTGATTGTAGATGATTATTCAAGATATACATGGACCCTGTTTCTTGCTCATAAGAATGAAGCATATCATGCATTCAAGAAACTTGCTAAGATTATCCAAAATGAGTAAAATTCAAAGATAGCATCCATTAGAACCGATCATGGGGAGAATTTGAAAATCAATCTTTTGAAAAGTTTTGCGAAAAACATGGTATCAATCACAATTTTTCAGCTCCAAGAACTCCACAACAAAATGGAGTGGTTGAAAGGAAACATAGATCTTTAGTAGAGCTTGTTAGAACCATGTTAAATGAAAATAATATTGCGAAACATTTTTGGGCCGATGTGGTAAATACCGCGTGTCATGTTATGAATAGATGTTTAATAAGGCCTATTCTAAAGAAAACCCCTATGAACTTTACAAGGGGAGAAAACCCAACATTTCATATTTTCATATTTTTGGTTGTAAATGCTTTGTGCTCAATAATGGAAAGGATAATCTAGGAAAGTTTGATGCAAAAGCTGATGAGGCAATCTTCCTAGGATATTCTCAATCTAGTAAATCTTATTGAATCTTCAACAAATAAACCAATACCATTGAGGAGTCTATTCATGTGAAATTTGATGAAAATAGCCATAACTCCCCTAGAAAGGAAGATGTTGATGACCTTGTAGGTACATTCCAAGAAATGAGCTTGGATAATAAAGAGGAAGGCAACAATGAAGGAGAAACAACACAACATGAGGAACCACAACAATGGATCACTTTGAAGCACCATCCCTTAGACAAAGTCATAGGTGAAATGACAAAAGGTGTAAGTACTCGAAACGCCATTAAAAATACATGTAATAACCTGGCCTTTGTATCACAAATAGAACCCAAAAGCATTGATGAAGCTATTATTGATGAACATTGGATGCTGGCAATGCAAGAGGAATTGAATCAATTTGAAAGAAATAAAGTTTGGGAACTTGTGCCAAAACCCAATGATCACCAAATAATAGGAACAAAATGGGTATTTAGGAATAAACTAGATGAAAATGGTATAATTACTAGAAACAAAGCTAGGCTAGTTGCTAAAGGTTATAATCAAGAAGAAGGCATTGATTATGAAGAAACGTATGCTCCCATAGCTAGGCTTGAAGCTATTAGATTATTATTAGCCTTTGCATGTTGTAAGGATTTCAAGTTGTACCAAATGGATGTCAAAAGTGCTTTCTTGAATGGATACATTCAAGAAGAAGTATATGTTGATCAACCTCCAGGTTTTGAAAACTACCAATTTCCAAATCATGTTTTCAAACTAAAGAAAGCATTATATGGTTTAAAACAAGCTCCAAGAGCTTGGTATGAAAGATTAAGTAAATTCTTTTTAGAAAACAATTTTGAAAGAGGAAAGGTTGACACAACATTATTCATCAAGCACAAGAAAAATGACATACTATTGGTTCAAGTGTATGTTGATGATATAATCTTTGGTGCTACTAATGAATCGTTGTGCAAAGAGTTTGCTAAGCTAATGCAGGAAGAATTTAAGATGTCCATGATGGGGGAACTTACTTTCTTCCTTAGACTGCAAGTTAAGCAAACAAAGGAAGGCACTTTCATTAGTCAATCAAAGTATTGCAAGGAATTGCTTAGGAAATTCAACATGGACAAGGCAAATGACATTGCCACACCTATGGGCACTTCATGTTATTTGGACAAGGATGAGAAGGGTAAGGATGTTGAACTCACAAAATATAGAGGTATGATTGGATCCTTACTTTACTTAACTACCAGTAGACCAGATATCATGTTTGTTGTTTGTATGTGTGTAAGATATCAAGCATGCCCAAAAGAATCACACCTAACTGCAGTAAAAAGAATAATGAAATATCTGGTTGGAACTCAAAATGTTGGTTTATGGTACCCTAAGGGGTTGAATGCACTTTAGTTGGATACTCTGATTCGGATTTTGCAGGATGTAAGCTTGATAGAAAAAGCACTAGTGGAACATGTCACTTGCTTGGTAGCTCTCTTGTTTCTTGGCATAGCAAGAAATAAGTAAGTGTTGCATTATCTACAGCTGAGGCAGAATATGTTGCAGCTGGAAGTTGCTGTGCTCAAATCCTTTAGATGAGGCAACAACTTCTTGACTTTGGTGTTATGCTAGACCATGTACCTCTTAAATGTGATAATACAAGTGCCATTAATATCTCAAAGAATCCTGTCATGCATTCAAGGACCAAACATATAGAGATACGACATCATTTCATTATAGATCATGTATTAAAGGGTGATTGTGTGCTTCAACATGTTGAAACCACTAAACAACTTGCCGATATCTTCACAAAACCCTTGGCAAAGGAACAATTCATACACATTAGAAGAGAATTAGGAATCTTAGGCATTTCCAATTGTGTTTGAATGCTAAATAATTTTGATAATTTCTTGACTTACAATGTGTTGATGTTTGATATATTGATTGATTGCCATTCCACTTGAAATTTGTTAGTTTAGAGCATTTTTAAGCATACATAATCGATTATCATGCTCTGTATAATTGATTATAAACTTTCTGTTTCCTTGATAATCGATTACAGACTCTTACACAATCGATTACCCATCTTCTAGTTCATCAATAATCTATTATAAACTCATATCTAATCGATTACTAAGTCTCTGTTTTTTGTATAATCGATTAGCCATCCAACAAAATCGATTACTGACGTTTTGCCTTCAAGATAATCGATTATCATCTCCTCCTAATCGATTACAAAGTTTTTATTTTTAACATAATCGATTATCCCACCGGCCATTATCGATTAGCTCGGTGCAACAATGTTTCATCTTCCCTAGAATACATACTCTAATCGATTAGCATCAGTTACCTAATCGATTAGCATCGTATCAGGTGCAAATTTTTAATGCAGAATCCGTGTGATATGCGTTTGGGCCAATAATCCATCACCATTATTACTCTTTCTCTCATCTCTAAACCCTAATTTTCCGTATAAATAAACCCCCTTTCATTCTTTCATCTCACACCACTCCTCTTCCACTCTCTCAAGTTCCCAAGAGCTTTTCCACTTTCTCATTTTCTTCTACTTCTTCTCTGCCTTCCCTTTTATTGCCATGTCTTCCTCAAAACAAGTTGATAGGTTGGTGTTTTGCTTATATTGAGTTTGCTGAAAGAGAATCAAGTTTGTATAATATGAACTCAATGAAATGGATGTGCCAAGTTTAAACACAGAAGTTGTAATATAGTATAGTTGTCGTTCCACTGAGGAGGTGCTAGAATGAAGACTTTAGTTTGAATTGATTTGGCAGAAATTTTTTTGTTTGGGTTTGTTGTGAACGTTGGTGAATGAAAAACAGCAAGTAACAGAATAACAGAGAATAATATTGTGCAAAAGATGACAGTAAATGAGGTTGGAAAAATCAGTTTTGTAAAACAGGGATTGGCTTCATCACATCTTCACCTCTGTAAGCTGCATAAGTTTCCATATAAGTAAATCGAAAAGATAAGTTCTACGTCACAATCAAAGTCATTTGCATCGATCCCTCGACTACAAAATTCATAAGAATGATTTCCAAACCGCTGATCCCTCAGTCACTTTGGAAACCATTCCAGCATTATCGATCGATTGTTTTGACGTTTGTTGCGTTAGACGCCATCCCTGGCTACCTACTCACAACAAGCATTTCTTTCAGGGTCTGCTTTCAAAAGTCACTTCCCAGCATACTCAAGAAAACTTAGAACAAGAAAATAGTGATCAAGTACTTTCAGGCATTAAACGCAGAAAGAAATACAGAAACTTTATCAAATCTCATTACTCAATGAAAACTTACGACAGCATTACTTCAGTGTTGAATGGATTACAGCCAATCCCATAAGGGAGATTAGTTACTCATGCCTTGCATTTTCACCATCAAAGAAATGAATACAGAAAATGGAAAGTGTGAAATAAAAAATACAGAGGATGAATCTGATGTATCAGATGATAGGAGATTGATCGATTTGTGCTCTGTTTGCAGCTTGATTTATAGGAGTTTTGACTCAGCTTCTCTTGCCCCACTTACGTAGAACCCATGCGGCATCTTTCAGAGACTGGTGGAAACAGAAGAAAGTGGGCGAGTTGGCATCGCATTATTGGTGAATAAAAAATGAAGAAACCCATGCTGTGTGAGTCACGCTTGAGCTTGATGGTCACGCTCAAGCGTGAAGGGCTCTGATGCTTCTTGATGATCTCACGCTCAAGCTGAAGTAATTCACGCTCAAGCGTGGCTTCCTTGTCTTCTTACGCTTGCTCCTCGCTTAGCCTTACTCAGTTACGCTCAGGCGAGGCCTTAATATCCATTCCTCACGCTCAAGCGTGTAAAGCCTGCGCTCAAGCGCCCTTCATGTGCCTAGTCACGCTCAAGCTTCCTTCAGTCACGCTCAAGCGTGCCTCATGCGCAGAGTCACGCTCACGCTCACGCTTGATCCTTTTCAGCCGCGCTCAAGCGCTCTTGTGTTCACGCTCGAGCGTCCCCTTCTCACGCTTAAGCGTGGGTAAGTCTGATGCTACTTGTTGTCCTTCAATCCACGCTCAGGGTCACGCTTGCTTCTCGCTTGGGCGCTTTAGGTCTCACGCTCAAGCGACGCGTTCTTCCGCTTGAGCGTGAGAGGGTCCTGAAGCTTCTCTGTTTTCTTTAGTCCTTCAACAAGGTTGCGCTCAAGCGTGCTCGAGGTTATCCTTAAGCGTGGGGTTCTGATGATGCTGAATCCTCTTGAACTTCTTTCAAGCTTTTGGAACCTGTCTTCAATATTTTTCAGAGCAAGCTTATTTACTTAACACATTATTATTTATAATAAAAATCATGCTCAATTTTATCAATCTAGTTAAGTATTTCAGGAAATGGATCCAATTGAGTCATGAATTTAATCACAAAATAAGTACTTATCAAACTCTCCCCAACCTAGATTTTTGCTTGTCCTCAAGTAAAAAGAAGATTTGAAAAGGGAAAACAAGCATTTAAAAATCTGAGTTTCTGTTGCAGACAAAAGTTTAAAAGGCAATAATCTGGCTTAATATCTAGACAAATGATTTTCTTAATACCAATTCCTTAAAATGTAATGCACCATTACCTTATTCATAAAGCATGTAACCCATTGCTGTAAGAATATAGAATTTCTCATTATTTCTTACCCTGTGTCTGTTTCGCTCATCCATCATTAGAAATGTTCTCTTAACATTGCCCGTCATTTCTAGTAAAACCAAAATTTCAAATGAATAGCAAGGATCAGAAGGTCTTTTAAGTGTGTAATGAGGCTGGGTTAACAAGAAACTTTGGTTTTTCTGGGTTTCAAAACGCATGTTTTTAAAGAAGAGCATAAGTGTTTTTGTTTAACAAATTAGAAGGCTCCTTCTTTGCATTGAAACTTCAGAATTTTCTTTTGTTTTCCTCCAGCTCTTTTATACATTCTTTGGAGAGCTTACTTCTTCTTTCTGCATTTTTCTTCTCCTGCCTCCATTTGTTTCATCTTCTTTTGAGAAAATTATTTTATGCTCTTTTTCAAGATGAACATGCAGGTAAGGTAGAATTTTTGCTTTTTATGCTTAGCTCAGGGCAGAGAAAAATTTTCATGCTTTTATGGCTCAAAGATGGGCTGCCAAAAAAAATGGGATATTTTTATCAGGGTAGCTTTTTGGCTCTTGGCTAATTATTTTTCAAAATTGCCTTATCATTTCCTTGCTTGTTTCTTAAGAAAAAGGTTTAATTAGAAAATCAGTCAATGCTAATTTAACAATTTCAAATGAGGCTCTCAAGTGTTTAGATTTTTCTCACCTCTCATCAAGATATAAAGGTTACTTCCTTATTCTAACAGAAAAGGGTTCAAGTCATATAAACAAGTAACAATACATGCATTCCAGTTCCTTGGTTCTTAATTAAGTCATTTTGCCTAAAAAAAATCAGTGTTGTTGCCTAAAAATATTGTGCTGCTTAGAAACTTTTCTTTGTTCAAAAGTGAAATCTTTGGTTGGGGTTTTCAAAGATGTTCAAAGTTTTAATCATCAAAACCGGAATAATCACAAACAAACAAGAATAATTACAAGCAGATAGGAATAATCACAGGCATATAATCTCAAACAATTTCTAAAGTGTGCTGTACTAAAGATAAAATAAAGCTATAAATTGTCAAACTAAGTAGCAATTTTAATTGTCAAAAACTGAAAGCATTAAAAAGTTTCACTCTTCCTCGGATGAGTCCTCCTCTGTTCCCAAGTCTCCTCTTTCTGGAGTTCCCTGAGTTGAAGTTCCTGGCCTATCCTCCTGTGTAGCCTCACCTCCTCCCATAAACGGAGGCCTGTCCCCAGGCCAAGCAAGCAGGGCCTCAAACTGGGCAGGTGGCATCCATGGATTGTGTTGACCTGCAGGAATGCTATGATAAAGACCATTGTGAACATGTAACAAACCTCTATGCTGAGCATTCTGCTGGGCTAGGAGATGGCTGTTTTGAACTTTCAGGATGTGAATGCCTTGTAAAATCAGGTTGGCTTCAGTGCTGAGGGGGGGGTGGGCAGGTGCAGTGTTGAATGTTTGCTGTGCTGCTTGTGGGGCATGTAGAGGAGGTGCATCAGTTGCAGGGAGTGCTGGATTGCTGCAGTAACGCTCAATGAAACGTTTGTCTATTGAAGGCCTGATTGGTTTGAGGTCTTGTACCTCAACACCATGAGCTGCACAAAAATCAGTGATAAAGGCAGGAAAACCAAGACTCCCTTTTACCTTTTGACCTGCCTGGGAGTACTTCTGATCAGAAATCACAAACTTGTGGATTTCATCCGATAGTACTTGGGCTAGATCAATAGAGATATCCTCTCTCATAATGCAGTATAGGAGATAACACCTACTAAAAATCAAATCAGAGACATGAGCGTTAGGTGCTATGTTAGCTAATAAGAAGGAAGTCCAAACTTGAGCAATAGTAGTCATGTCCTTTCTTAAAACTCTCATTGGTGTCTCTCCTTGCCCCATTTGGAAGTGGTGTCCTGGAACACAGATAGCGGCTTCAAGGTCATGTGTGGCAATGAACTGGTTCCTTGCAACCATGGCAGCATATTCGCAGATTTCCCCTTCTCCTAAGGTCATGATGTTCCCCAAGTAGAAATTGATGGTGTCTCTGTCATATGAGAGCCATGTACCCCGCACATATGTTTTTCGTTCCCCCCCTCCATCTCTTGTCCATGCGTTTGCATAGAATTCTCTTACCACTTCAGGGTCAAATTTCTCCCTTGGGTAACATACTTTTAGCCAATTTCTCCTTCTTATAATCTGCAGGAAGGCATCGCATTCTCCCAAGGCCAAGTCTACTTTCCTTTCTGGTATGAATGTCCAATTTGAGATGTCTTCATACCGCTTGCTGTTGCCTTGCTTCCTGAACCTTGGAGCATCATCTTGTTGATCAGTTCGTGGTCTTTTGCCCTTGTTCTTTCGGGAACTTCTTTTTGGGGAAGTGGTGGCAGGGGGACTTGGTGCAGTTTGCTTGGTTCTGGCCATCTGCAAGAAGGTTAAGAACCACTTTGCACTTAAAATACTTCCTTTTAGGACTTTTATCGAACATTCAGCATGCATTAAAAGAATGTGAACTAGAAAAGGGACATGCATTACAATGAAAGTGAAACACAAGAGCCAAACCTTGAATGTCTTTCTCTAACAATTCAGGAACAACCAAGTATAGATCATAACATTCATTAAACACAGAGAGAAATGACATCAACATGTGCAAAAAGAAAGGTATAAATTCTCCCTAACAAAGTAGTCATATGCTGTTAATTCAAAAAGAGGATAGTGCAGTGGTTACCTGGAAGGATCCGAACGTGCTAGAGAAAATGGTTTGCAAAATAAAAGTGTGATTTATGAAATGAAAGGGAAAAGACAATTATTGGAGAAGAGAGGGTGGTTACAAAACTTAGAGAGACGGAAGGTTGATGAACGGTTACGTGAGTGAGAATGGGCGGTTTCAGATTTCTGCATTTATTATTATCAGGGGGCCTTTTTGCATTTCACGCTTGAGCGCCCTGAAGTCACGCTTGAGCGCACGAGTTCCTCGCTTGAGCGCCATATATCCACGCTTGAGCGTGATCGGCCTGGATTCAGAGTCTGAGAATGAAAACTTCACGCTTGAGCGCCCTGAAGTCACGCTTGGGCGCACGAGTTCCTCGCTTGAGCGCAATATCTCCACGCTTGAGCGTGATCGGCCTGGACTCAGAGTCTGAGAATGAAAACTTCACGCTTGAGCGTGATTTCGTCGCGCTTGGGCGTAAGAGTTGCGCGCTTGAGCGCAGGTTTATCACGCTTGAGCGTGTAGCAACATTTCAATACCTGATGCTCTATTTAATGCCTCGCTTGAGCGCATGTTTGGCACGCTTGAGCGTAGTGGTGTTGCGCTTGAGCGCCAAAGTATCACGCTTGAGCGTGATCACCCCTCTGATGCTTAGTTTAACTTCTCGCTTGGGCGCAGGGGTCTTGCTTTGAGCGTGTCAGCCTCTGATTGCTATCCAGATCCCTTCGCTTAAGCGTAATAGGTTACGCTTAAGCGAGATCGGGTTTATTTTGTTGAAAAGCCACGCTTAAGCTTGACTCTCACGCTTAAGCTTGATGAGGATGGTTTAGGACTTACCTTGGCTCGCTTAAGCTAGATTATCCACGCTTGAGCGTGGTGATGTCCTCATGTCTCTCTGAACTCAACCTCCAACTCCAGTTTTGTTTGCCTTTGTTTGAGACTCTTCTACAAGGTAAACAGAAACTTTATTATTTTATTTTTATTTTTATTTTTATTTTTTTTAAAAATTTTCAAAGAAATAAAACACAAAAGATTGGGTTGCCTCCCAATAAGCGCTTGTTTAACGTCATTAGCTCGACGCCTGAGTTTGATCATGGGTCTTTTAGCAGGATATCAGTGGCAACCTTCTCCACTTCTCCCCCTAAATAGGGCTTTATTCTTTGTCCGTTCACGACCCAAGTTCTTTCAGATTTTGGATCTTGTAACTCAATAGCTCCATAAGGTTTCACCTCCCTGACAATAAAGGGTCCTGACCATTTAGACTTGAGTTTTCCTGGGAATAGTTTCATCCTTGAGTTGAAAAGAAGAACAGATTGTCCCTGGTGAAAACTTTTCTTCATAATGTGTCTATCATGGTAAACCTTCATCTTTTCTTTATAGATCCTGGATGAGTCATAGGCATGATTCCTCCATTCTTCCAACTTATGCATCTGAATCTTCCTTTCTTCAGCTGATGCTTTTGGGTCATAGTTGAGGGTTTTTAGTGCCCAAAATGCTTTATGCTCAAGTTCCACTGGAAGATGGCAATTTTTACCATATACCAACTGATAAGGTGAAAATCCAGTTGGTGCCTTGTATGCTGTTCTATAGGCCCATAAAGCGTCATCTAGCTTCAATGACCAGTCTTTTCTGCTTTGGCTGATTGTCTTCTCAAGTATCCTCTTGATTTCTCTGTTGGATACTTCCACTTGGCCATTGGCTTGAGGATGGTAAGGGGAAGTTACTTTGTGCTTGACTCCATAATGTTCAAGGCATCTTTGGAGTTGACTGTTGCAGAAATGAGAGCCTCCATCACTTATTAAAACTCTTGGGGTGCCAAACCTGCTGAAAATGTGTTTCTTAAGAAATTTGATGACAGTCTTGGCATCAGCTTTAGTACATGCCATGGCTTCCACCCACTTGGAGACATAGTCTACTGCCACAATTATGTACTCATTTGAGAATGACATTGGTAATGGCCCAGTAAAATCGATGCCCCAGCAATCAAAGACTTCTATTTCAAGGATGGCAGTCAAGGGCATCTCATGTCTTTTTGATATGTTTCCTGTCTTCTGACATGCTTCACAATGCTGCACAAAAACATTAGCATCTTTAAACAAAGAGGGCCAATAAAAACCTGATTGGAGGATCTTTGCTGCTGTCCTTTCCCCATTGAAATGTCCTCCATAGGGTGAGCTGTGACAGTGCCATAGGATGCTCTCAGCCTCCTCTTGGGACACACATCTCCTCAAGATGTGATCTGATCCAAGTTTGAATAGGTAGGGGTCATCCCATATGAATTGCTTTGCATCCCTTAGAAACTTCTTCTTCTGCTGCCATGAAAGGTCATCAGGCAGTATTCCAGCAGCTTTAAAGTTGGCCATGTCTGCAAACCATGGCCGTTCTTTCATCATCAGTAGCTTCTCATCAGGAAATTCTTCCTTCACTTCAGGTTGGAGCCGTGTGACTTCCTGATTGACAAGTCGGGACAAATGATCTGCAATGAAATTTTCGCTGCCCTTTTTGTCTTTGACTACTAGGTTGAATTCTTGCATTAGCAAGATCCATCTAATCAGTCTGGGCTTAGAATCAGGCTTATTCAACAGATATTTAATGGCAGCATGGTCAGTAAAAATAGTAATCTTGGAACCAATCAGATAAGGTCTAAATTTTTCCAGGCCAAACACTATTGCTAAGAGTTCTTTCTCTGTTGTTGCATAATTTGTTTGTGCAGGATTTAAAACTTTACTAGCATAGTGTATAACATGAAAAATTTTAGCCTTTCTTTGTCCTAATACGGCCCCAACAGCATAATCACTGGCATCACACATCATTTCAAAGTCTAGTCCCCAATCAGGGGCAACTATTACAGGT
Source organism: Clitoria ternatea (assembly GCA_037962975.1). NCBI lineage: Eukaryota > Viridiplantae > Streptophyta > Magnoliopsida > Fabales > Fabaceae > Clitoria > Clitoria ternatea. The sequence goes on along the minus strand of CM075673.1, from coordinate 33,139,043 downwards.
GCACATGTTAGTTTATGCTTTAGAGTTTCAAAGGCATGTAAACAAGAATCATCAAAAATAAAAGGAGTGTCTTTGTTTAAGAGATTACTCAAAGGCTTTGCAATTTTTGAGAAGTCCTTGATGAACCTTCTATAAAATCCTGCATGGCCCAAGAAGCTTCTCACTCCTTTTACATTTCCTGGTGGTGGCAATTTCTCGATTACTTCTACCTTTGCTTTGTCCACTTCAATACCTCTTCTGGAGATTTGATGTCCTAATACAATGCCTTCAGTCACCATGAAGTGACATTTTTCCCAATTCAAAACCAAATTGGTGTCTACACATCTTTTCAACACAATGGTCAAATTATTCAAACATTGATCAAATGATGAACCAAAAACAGAAAAATCATCCATGAAAACCTCTATGCATTTTTCCACCAAATCAGAGAAGATAGCAAGCATACATCTTTGAAATGTTGCAGGGGCATTGCACAATCCGAAGGGCATTTTTCTGTATGCAAATACCCCAAAGGGACATGTGAATGCTGTTTTTTCTTGATCTTCAGGTGCAACTGCGATCTGGTTATACCCTGAGTATCCATCTAGGAAGCAGTAGTATGCTTGACCTGCAAGTCTTTCTAACATTTGATCCATGAAGGGTAGAGGGAAGTGATCTTTCCGGGTAGCAGTGTTTAGTTTCCTGTAATCGATACACATCCTCCATCCTGTGACTGTTCTTGTAGGGATCAATTCATGCTTCTCATTCTGTATGACAGTGATTCCTCCTTTCTTTGGAACAACCTGCACAGGACTCACCCAAGCGCTATCAGAAATAGGATAGATTATACCAGCTTCTAGTAATTTAGTTACCTCCCCTTTTACCACTTCCTTCATAGTTGGGTTCAAACGTCTTTGTGGCTGAGCAATTGGTTTGAATTCTTGTTCCATGTAAATGTGATGAGTGCAGTAAGCTGGGCTTATTCCCTTCAAATCTTCCAGCTTCCATCCAATCGCTGTTGAATGTTCCTTTAACACTTGAATCAACTGCTTCTCTTCTGTACCTGTCAATTTCCTATTAATAATAACAGGTTTTTGGTTATCATTATCAAGAAAAACATATTTCAAGTGTGGAGGTAAAGCTTTTAACTCCATTTTTGGTGGGACAACTTCTTTTGTTTCCTCAGACAGCCTTTCAAAGTGACTTTCTTTTTGAGCATCTTGCTTGTCCTTCTTGTCTTCCTCCATTGCTCCAATGTTCAGCTTCTCTAGTGGATCTCTGTTGAACCATTCGTTGGTTTGTTCTCTGATGGCTTCTTCTTCAATGTCAATTTTGAAGCACTGTTGTTTGTCTTTTGGGTATTTCATTGCATCAAACATGTTGAAGTTCACTTCTTCATCTTGCACTCTCACTTTTAACTTCCCGTCATCCACATCAATGATTACTTTTGCAGTTTTCATGAAGGGTCTCCCCAAAATGAGAGGCACTTCTGCATCTTCTTCTATATCCATTATGACAAAATCTACAGGAAACACAAACTTGTCAACTCTTACCAGTACATCTTCAGCTATGCCATATGGAAATTTCATAGACCTATCCGCCAGCTGGAGGGTCATCCGGGTTGGCTTCACCTCAAGATCTCCAATTTTTTTCACCATTGAGAGAGGCATTAGATTAATGCTTGCTCCCAAATCCAAGAGTGCTTTTCCTACTGGTAGAGTACCAATAGTTACTGGGATTGTGAAACTTCCGGGGTCTTTTGTTTTTTGTGGCAGTGCCTTTTGAATGATGGCACTGCAACCTGCTGCAAGCTCCACTGTTTCTTCAGAAAATCTCTTCTTTTTTGTTAAGAGCTCCTTCATAAATTTAGCGTAAGTTGGCATTTGCTCCATGGCTTCCACAAAAGGTATGTTTATTTGTAACCTTTTGAAGATATCCATGAATCTTGCAAATTGCCTTTCCTTGTCCATTTTTGAAGGGTTCTTTGGATACGGCAAGCTCTTCAGTTGTGGTGTTGGGTCGTCCACCTTCTTCTTCCCCTCTTTTATTTCTTTCTTTTTTTCTTTTTCAACTTCCTCCTTCATATCATTATTCTTCATTTCACTAACTTCCTCTTCTGTTTCTTTTTCTTTTTCTACTTTTTCTTCCACCTTGTCATTCTCTTTTTGTCCAATGACCTTTCCACTTCTTGTTGTGATTGCTTTGCATTGCTCCTTTGGATTTGGGTGTGTATTAGCTCCAAATTGAGAGTTGTGATGCTCTGCAATTTGGCGAGCCAATTGCCCCACTTGTGTCTCCAGGTTTCTTATCGAAGCATCAGTGTTCTTATGGTTGGTGATTGAGACCTGCATGAATTTTTCTAGAGTGTCCTCTAGTTTTGATGTCCTTTCTGTCAATGAAGGACCTTGCTGATATGGTTGCTGTCTGTTGGATGTGCTTGCTTCTTGCTTCCATCCACCATTTTGACTATTCCTCCATCCCTGTGAAAAATTATTGGGGTAAGTATTGTTATTGAAGTTACTTTGCTTACCTTGGTTATTCATGTAGAGGATAGAGTGGTCTCCTTGTTCTCCTTGGCAGTGTCCATTCTGATGTTCTCCTCCACAAAAGTCACATCTAATTTGTGCTTGTTGGTTTCCTGTAGAGGACTGTACAGCATGCAGTTGTTGCGGGAGTTTTGCCATTTGCTGCGTCAGAACTTCAATTTGTTGTGTCAAAATCTTATTTTGAGCCAAAATGGCATCTGTTGTATTAAGTTCCAACACTCCCTTCTTTTGGATCTGTGTTCTGTCATGCTGAGCCTGGTAATCTGTGGATGATAATGCTTCAATGATACCTGTAGCTTGCTCTGCATCCACTGTCATCATGGTTCCTCCAGCTGCTGCATCCAAAATCATTTTAGTATTACCCTTTAAACCACTGTAAAAGATATTCAATTGGGCAATATCTTCCAGTCCATGGTTTGGGCATTTTCTGAGGAGAGATTTGAAGCGTTCCCATGCTTCACAAAAGGGTTCATCATGGCTTTGTTTAAATGTTGTGATATCTGATTTAGCCTTGATGAATCTGGATGGTGGGAAGAATCTGTGTAGGAATTTTTCCTCCACTGTCTCCCAGCTGTTCAAGCTTTGATTTGGGTGTGACTGGAGCCATTCTTTAGCTTTTCCTGCAAGAGAAAAAGGAAACAATCTTAGGTATGCTGCCTCAATTACTTCCTGTTCAAATCCCATTGTTCCTACCAATTCATAGAATGTGGCCAAGTGAGTGTAAGGATCTTCACTGGACATTCCATGAAATTGATGGGAACTAATTAAACTAAGGAAAGCAGGTTTCATTTCTATAGCCCTGATTGTATTTGGTATAGCAATGCTTGAGTAGTGTCTAGGTCCTTGTTGCAATGTGTAATCTCCAAGTGTTCTCCTTGGTGGATTTTGATTATTGTTGTTGTTCTCCATTGTAACAGAGGAAGTTTGTCCTTCTTGGAGGTTCTGCTTTGCTTTCTTGATTTTCTTGAGGAACCTGTTTATCTCAGGATCAAATGCAAGTTGTTCTTTTGTACCCTGTCCTCTCAAGATCATAAATCAAGAATTCAAAGTAGCAAGGTAAAAAAATAAAAATAAAAACAAATTGAAAACAAATTTATTTACACTGTCTTATCAATTCAATGCTAAAAATATTCAAACTTAAATCACCTCCCCGGCTGCGGCGCCAAAACTTGATAGGTTGGTGTTTTGCTTATATTGAGTTTGCTGAAAGAGAATCAAGTTTGTATAATATGAACTCAATGAAATGGATGTGCCAAGTTTAAACACAGAAGTTGTAATATAGTATAGTTGTCGTTCCACTGAGGAGGTGCTAGAATGAAGACTTTAGTTTGAATTGATTTGGCAGAAATTTTTTTGTTTGGGTTTGTTGTGAACGTTGGTGAATGAAAAACAGCAAGTAACAGAATAACAGAGAATAATATTGTGCAAAAGATGACAGTAAATGAGGTTGGAAAAATCAGTTTTGTAAAACAGGGATTGGCTTCATCACATCTTCACCTCTGTAAGCTGCATAAGTTTCCATATAAGTAAATCGAAAAGATAAGTTCTACGTCACAATCAAAGTCATTTGCATCGATCCCTCGACTACAAAATTCATAAGAATGATTTCCAAACCGCTGATCCCTCAGTCACTTTGGAAACCATTCCAGCATTATCGATCGATTGTTTTGACGTTTGTTGCGTTAGACGCCATCCCTGGCTACCTACTCACAACAAGCATTTCTTTCAGGGTCTGCTTTCAAAAGTCACTTCCCAGCATACTCAAGAAAACTTAGAACAAGAAAATAGTGATCAAGTACTTTCAGGCATTAAACGCAGAAGGAAATACAGAAACTTTATCAAATCTCATTACTCAATGAAAACTTACGACAGCATTACTTCAGTGTTGAATGGATTACAGCCAATCCCATAAGGGAGATTAGTTACTCATGCCTTGCATTTTCACCATCAAAGAAATGAATACAGAAAATGGAAAGTGTGAAATAAAAAATACAGAGGATGAATCTGATGTATCAGATGATAGGAGATTGATCGATTTGTGCTCTGTTTGCAGCTTGATTTATAGGAGTTTTGACTCAGCTTCTCTTGCCCCACTTACGTAGAACCCATGCGGCATCTTTCAGAGACTGGTGGAAACAGAAGAAAGTGGGCGAGTTGGCATCGCATTATTGGTGAATAAAAAATGAAGAAACCCATGCTGTGTGAGTCACGCTTGAGCTTGATGGTCACGCTCAAGCGTGAAGGGCTCTGATGCTTCTTGATGATCTCACGCTCAAGCTGAAGTAATTCACGCTCAAGCGTGGCTTCCTTGTCTTCTTACGCTTGCTCCTCGCTTAGCCTTACTCAGTTACGCTCAGGCGAGGCCTTAATATCCATTCCTCACGCTCAAGCGTGTAAAGCCTGCGCTCAAGCGCCCTTCATGTGCCTAGTCACGCTCAAGCTTCCTTCAGTCACGCTCAAGCGTGCCTCATGCGCAGAGTCACGCTCACGCTCACGCTTGATCCTTTTCAGCCGCGCTCAAGCGCTCTTGTGTTCACGCTCGAGCGTCCCCTTCTCACGCTTAAGCGTGGGTAAGTCTGATGCTACTTGTTGTCCTTCAATCCACGCTCAGGGTCACGCTTGCTTCTCGCTTGGGCGCTTTAGGTCTCACGCTCAAGCGACGCGTTCTTCCGCTTGAGCGTGAGAGGGTCCTGAAGCTTCTCTGTTTTCTTTAGTCCTTCAACAAGGTTGCGCTCAAGCGTGCTCGAGGTTATCCTTAAGCGTGGGGTTCTGATGATGCTGAATCCTCTTGAACTTCTTTCAAGCTTTTGGAACCTGTCTTCAATATTTTTCAGAGCAAGCTTATTTACTTAACACATTATTATTTATAATAAAAATCATGCTCAATTTTATCAATCTAGTTAAGTATTTCAGGAAATGGATCCAATTGAGTCATGAATTTAATCACAAAATAAGTACTTATCACAAGTGAAGAGGGCTAGGTCCTCCATGAACCAACCCACAAATCCTCTAGATTTCTCTAGGTTCTTCACCTCACCAAGAGACCTCCAAAACTTCATAAAGAAATTTTCGGAGAAAGACATCATCACTCCCCATTTTATTGATGCCCCAACTTTTGAAAACCCCTGTTTTACCTTCACCCAACTCCTTCACCACTACAATCTCCTTCCATTCCTAACTCTCAAGGAAGAGTTCTATTACCCTGAACTGATGAGGGTATTCTTCTATAATGTGAAATTGGTTGATGGCACCTTGGAAGCTAGAGTGAGGAATGTGACTCTCAAAATCACCAACCAACAACTCTCTGAAATCACCCAAATTCCTCTCTCTACTGCTGAATTTGCAGGGGGTAATCCTGAGGATGAGTGGGGTTTCAATCCCATTCCAGCACGCCAATCTCTTTGTAAAGCCAACCGTCCCCGCAGCAATCACAAACTTGTAGGCCATTTAACTCTTAACAACCGTCTCCTCTACTTCTTTATAGTTAAAATGCTTATCCCTCGCGGTGGAAATTATGCCTTGGTTGAGGAAGATGATGTTCTACTCATATGGGCCATCATCAACCAAAAGGATATTAACTGGATTCAACTCATCAAGCTCCACATACTGAAATCCAAGGAGCAACACAAACTGCCTTATGGCATCTTGCTTACAAAAATCTTCAAGGCATATGGAGTAGACTTCGCTGGAGAACTAGATGAAAAAGTGCCCTCTCAAGCTTGCATTGGCACTCACCATCTAAACAAAATGGGTATGGTTTGTGTAGCTGGAAGATGGATCCTCAAAAGTGACAGAACTCATGGCAGCAGTCCATTTGAGGAAGATCATCCCACTCCCACTGTTGATCCTGCTCCTACTCCTACTCCTGCACCTCAAAGAGAATCATCTGCTCCACCTGATCCCTTCACTGCCTTGTATGCTCATCTTGATAACCGTTTTGATCGAATTGAAAACTCCCTCCAACAATTTCAAATGACTGAGCAACAACATTTTGAACTCATGCAGCAGCGCTATAAGGAGTTATCTCACCAGATTTCTGAACTTTGCTTCTTCAATCCGGATAATTAGATCCGTTTTATTATGCTTTATTTGAATTATTTCCATTCTGTTTCTTTTATTTCTGTCAAATTTCCATTCTGTAATTTTCTTTTTTTTGCAATCAATAAAAGTTTCAGTTTCTATATTTCTTTCTCTAGTTTTATTATTTTCGATGATTCCAAAGGGAGAGAAATATATAAGAGTTCATCTAAGTTTCGATTAATATATCTGCTTATTATAACAAGTAAAATCTGATTGCAAATATTGATAAGTTCTAAAAACTGGTTGATAATAACAAATGAGTAACAAATTGGATAACTATCTCTAAGGCATAGATTCAATTCGATAGGGGGAGATATTTTGAATTAAGAGATAATGAATCTGAAATAGATATGTTTTGAAGATAATGCTCAAAAAGATAATATTCCGGATCAAAAGATAACATTGTCTGTTTCTGTAGTTTAAGATAAAATTAAAGATAATAGATAAGTGTACTTTGGACTAACACCCTCAAGAGATGAACATGGTTTGTCATCATCAAAAAGGGGGAGAATGTGTTTGAATATAGTTTTAGGATCACAGATTTTGATAATGACAAAGGAATCTTTAAAGAAAACTTAAAGAAACAAGAAAATGCATTAGACCTGCAAAAACACGCAGGCTAATCGATTAGGGAACCAGATCTAATCGATTACATAGTTCTTGTCTCGCATCTAATCGATTACACCAACAAGACTAATCAATTACTGAACCTCTGTTTGAATTAAATGCATCAGGTATTTGCGCTAATCGATTACAGGACATATATAATCGATTACAAAGCTCCTGGAATAACACCTAATCGATTATATACAGGGACAATCGATTACAAAACTGTGTAAACAACTTAAATGCATCAGGTGCCAGTCCTAGTTGATTACAAGATGGAGCATAATCGATTATCAAGTTTATGAGTTAAAGCTAATCGATTACAAGGGATAGGCTAATCGATTACAACGTGAGTTACACTACAGATTTTAAAAGCTAATCGATTACAGCTCGAGGAGTAATCGATTAGGGTCGTGCCAGAATTTTGGGAAAGTGCTTTTTAAGTGGAAACCAACTCATTTCTCCACATCTCTCAGGCACCCACGAGCTGTAACGGCTAGGAACTCCATTATGCTCATCTCCAAGCCCTATAAATACAAGACTCCTTCAAGCTACTAAACGCAACACACAAATCCATCAAAGGAAAATCAAATCTTGAGTCTTGTGAGTTCTATCCTTGTATAGTTTCATTTTTCTGAAACTTAGAGCTTAAACTTGTATATTCTCTCTTGTTGAGAGTTAGAAATAGTATGAGCCTTCATTTGTATATCTACTCTATTAAGAAAGTTACTTGCTTGTAAACACTACACCAAACACAAAGGTTTTTACTCTAGGTTGAGTGGTCACAAAGGTTGGGGTTCAACCTTTAGGTATTGAGAGTTTGAGAGATTGAGTGGGTTACCCTTGTGCTAGTGAGGATTGAGTTCTTGAGTGTGGGACACGAGGAAGTTGCAATTGCTCATAGCTTGTAATCTCTAAATCTCAATAGTGGAAATCCTTCAAGTGGGTTGCTTGAAGGTGAGATGTACACCGGGGTTGGTGGAACTTGTTAAATTGGTTTGCAAGCTCTTCTCCCTTACTCTTTTACATTCATATACTGCACTTAATTGATTTGTGTTAGTTGATTGTGGTTTATATACTTAAGCTTGCTTGAATTAGTTAACTTTGAATATTGCATACCAAGTGTTTGACAAATTATCTCAGCTACATACACCTCTTGTTTTGCATTGTCTCTTGTATTAAACTTGATTTCACCTGCATAATCTTTAAACTTGTGATAAAAGAATCAAGTTCAAAGGCATTCCAAGCAAAGTTTTAAAAACTCAATTCACCCCTCCTCTTGAGTATTGAGGCCACTTGAATAACGCTACCCACAAAGCATGTACCTTGCACTAGATCCTTTTCTTGTACGACTCTTGCTCCATTCATGGCGAAGACTCTAGCGTTGCCTTCATTCCTGCCTGCTGCAGCATTTCTTGGTCCTTTTTTAGCATTACCACCACCTTGACGATTCAGGTTTGCTACTCAAGGATTATTAGGTAAGGCGCTAGCAGCTGGTCCTCCATTTCCATGACCTGTAGAACGTCCCCTCTGACTTCTAAGTTCTCTTTTCAGGTAGTCTAAGTTCTTCTCAGGATAGACGATACTCTTGTGTCCAGCTTTTCCACAGCTAAAATAGGTTAAGGTTTTCCTAGGGCAATTCCTGGCCTAGTGAGGTCCTCCACAGTCATAACATCTTACAGAGGCTTTATCGCTTTGGGTCCTTACGACTCTGTTAGGTCCATTGAGATTTGGTCGGGGATAAGGCTTCCCTGATTTGGAGTCTCTCTGTGGTCGCTTGTTAGATGTGCATCTTTCCGGCCCATAACTAGAAATCCCTTTCGATTTCTGCATAGACGTATGCTCGTGGGTACAACATCGATTCACTATAGTAGTGACCTGAGTGATTTGTTGATAAGAAATCACCTGACGGATGTCCTGGCCTAATCCCTCCTCAGGTTGTGTAGGGTTGTTATCTTGGAAGTCACTAAGTCCTTAGTCGAGCCTTAGTGGAATCTGGGGAGCATCAGTCTCTTGACGTTCCCAAGCTTTTACCCTTCTATCTAGCAGAGCGTTCAATGTTGCATTATTTCAACGTGCCATGACGACTGAAAGAAAAATGAAGCTCAACTAGAATTCAACTAGTGTTCCCTTATCAGAAGGCTCTATATATACAGACAAGCAATCAAATCCTACTGAGCGAGTATTAACACTTCGTGAACAACTCTTTTGAGTACGCGGGAACCTTGGCGGTCCACACCCCAAGCTTAAAGAATCGACCATGCTCTGATACCACCAATGTGACACCCTCGATTAACTAGGACAAATTTCCACACTGGAACGTCCTATTTAATTAAAGAGTCACTAAAAATAAGAGTATTTTTTTATTGGTGATCATCGACACACGATATTAAAATAAATACATTACATAGGTCGATTCTTTTAACATGAGAGTATTTAAAAGAGTAGGGAGCTCACCGGCTCCTGACAACTACTGCAAAATAAAAACATAATAGAAATGTCGAGTCTATAACGATCTTGACACAAACAAAAAATATACACAGATAATGCTTCCAAACTGGTATCCTCTACTACAGGTATTTCAAGTCCTGCCCACTGGTAAGAGATTTTTATGTAAATCATACAAAGAAATGAAGTGTTCAAGGAAAGAGAATCAAGTTTGTATAATATGAACTCAATGGAATATTTGTGCCAAGTTTAAATACAGTAATTGTAGTATAGTATAGATGTCGTTCCACTGAGGAGGTGTTGGTTTGAAGATCTTAGTTCTTGAATTGATTTTGACAAAAGATTTGTTTTGATTTTGTAGTGTAAAAGATTGAATACAAGAGAAACAACAAGTGTTGAATGAAAATAATGACAGTAAAGTGTTTGGGTAAAACTTAGATTTGGAAAACTGGGATTGGTTTCATCTTATCTCACCTTCCATAAGCTGAATAAATTGCATGTATGTAATTTGAAATGATAATTTCTACGTAACAATCAAAGTCATTTGTATCGATCCCTCGACTACAAAATTCATAAGAATGATTTCAAACCGCTGATCCCTCAGTCACTTTGAAATTATTCCAGAATTAGCGATCAATTGTTTTGACATTCATTGTGTTAGATACCATCCCTGGTCAGCAACTCACAACGAGTATTTCATTCAGATCTGCTTCCAAAAGTTACTTCCCAGTATACTTAAGAAAACTTAAAACAAGAAAATAGTGATCAAGTACCTTCAGGCATTAATGGCAAAATGAAATACAGAAAGTATCAAATCTCATTAACATACATAAAAACTTACAGCAGCATTACTTTAGGTTTGAATTGATTACAACCAATCCCAACAAAGGAAAATTAGTTACTCATGCTATGCATTTTCACTTAAGAAAAATTGGAAATAAATACAGAATGAATGGTGGGATGTAGGAGATATGTTTGATGATTTGAAGGAGATCTGTTCTTGCCTGATTTATAGGAGTTATACTTCAGCTTTCTTTTCCCACTTGCATAGTGCCCATGAAGGAATATGCAGAAACATGCAGAAACACCTCAAAGTGGTTGAGTTGGCATCGTACCATTGGTTAATATTAAATTAAAAATCCCATACTACATGAGTCACGCTTGAGCTTAATGGTCACGCTCAAGCGTGAAAGGCCCTGATGCTCATTGTAGTTTCTGTTTTCCTGTGCTTGATCACGTTTAGAGTCACGCTCAAATATCCCTTGTATCATGCTCAAGCGTGATGAATTTTAACTCCCTGCGCTCAGGCCATGCTCAATCCACGCTTAGGCTTTCATTTTTATCATTCCACGCTTAAGCGCCTAGTGTTCACGCTCAAGTGTGAAAGGCCCTGAAGCTTACTGTTGTGTCCTACGCTTTGAGCGCAAGGCTCAAGCTTAAGCTTCCACTGTTTCACGCTCAAGTGTCCATGTCACGATCAACCATGGGAGGTCCTGATGCTCTCTAACTTGCTCAAGCTTAAGCTTCCTTTGCTCAAGCTCAACCTCGCTGACTTTACATTCTCAGATTTCACGTTTAAGCTTGCTCAAGCTTAAGCTTGCTTTGTTCAAGCTTAAGCTTGCTTTCTCAAGCTTAAGCTTGTTGTCTTCACATGCTCCCGATCACGCTTAAGCTTGCTTTTTCACGCTTAAGCTTGCTTTTTCAAGCTTAAGCTTGCCTTGCTTTCTTGTTGAATTTCTTGTAACTTTCCAAGAATTTTAACACAATATTTCTTTTATACACTTATCCATCACTACTTGAAAGATTCATGCTTAATTCCTTCAATAATTCATCAATTCATCTCAAATCTTTACAAAAGTAGTTCAAAATGAGTCATGAAATTAATGCTTAATCAACACTTATCAAACTCTCCCCAACCTAGAGTTTTGCTTATCCTCAAGCAAAAAGAATGAGATCTTAAATAAGAAAGCAGTCATGCTGTTCAGATTTTAGTTGCAAACAAAGTTAAAGAGACAGTAATCACAGTTTAACTTCTTTAAGGTAAATAACATCCTTAATACCCATTTCTTTGAAATGTAATGCACCATTTAATTTTTCACAAAGCAAGTAACCAATTGTTGTAAGAATAAGGAGCTTCTCATTATTCTTAACCAGGTGACTGTTTCACACATCTATCATGAGAGCTACCTAGTTAACATTGACAGTCATTTCCAATCAAACCAAAATCAGAAGAACAACAAGGACTAAAAAGGTCTTTTAAGGTTGTAATGAGGGTGGGCTAAACAAGAATTCTTGGTTTTTCTTGGATTCAAGGTGCATGCATAAAGAAGAGCATAAGTTATGAAATTTTCAAAGTTTATAAGGCTTCTTCTTTTTTGAGCTATAGAATTCTTTATTTCTCTTTTTCTAGTTCATCTTTTTGTTTAAATTTCTGGATGGAGAACTTACTATTTTTCTTTAGCATTGCCTTTTTAAGCCTTCATTTCTTACATCATCCTTTGAAAAAGTATTTTATGCTCTTTTCAAAATAAGCATGCTGATGAAGTAGGAATTTATTTCTCATGCTTAGGTGTTTTTATAGAATAAAATTTTTGACTCAAAATGGGCTACCAAAGATTGGGATGTATTTTTAAGGTTAGCTTTTTGGCTCTTGGCTAACTGTGTTTTCAAAAATTGCCTTCATTATTTCCTTGCTTTATTTCTTATAAAGAAGGTTAATCAGAGAATTTAGGCAATGCAAACTTAACAAATTCTAATGAGACTCTCAATGTTTAAATTTCTCACTTCTCACCGGGTTATAAGGCTTACTTCCATATTCTAACAGAAAAAGGTTCAAGCATGTAGACAATTTCAACAGTTCATTTATTTCATTTTCATGGTTCTTAAATCAGCTGATTTGCCTTTTCAAAATCAATGTTACTATCTCAAAAGAATTGCTACTTAAAATCTTTTCTTGCTTAAAAATTAATTCTTGGTTGGGTTTTTCAAAAATGTTTCAGCTTCAAGCATGTAATGTTGCATCCAAACAGTCATAACACATAATCACCACACAGAGAAAGATAACAAAATTCAAACCAACAATTATAAATGAAAACTACTACAAGAATAAAAAATATTAAAAACTAAAGAGAATGCAAACAAAAACCAAAAACTGGTTAGATATCAATTTTAAGAGAAAAATAAGGACAAAATATTTTTCTGATGATTTTTCAATTCTTTATCAATGTCGTTTCACCGTATTGACTTACGGCAAATGATTTAAATTGGTTTTGACTTTCTAAACTTTTTATAAAGCCTTGGATAAAACATTTTATCATTACATAACATTTCTCCTAACTCTATATTGAAAATAAAAGAAATTCTCTTTTTCTAAATAAAATAGTTAGTTTTTAACGTTTATCAAAACTTCGTTCTTGTCGTATTTTATTTAGAAAATTTCGATTTGAGTGATTCCAAAGTCAAAAGTGTTTAAATTTTAAAATACTAATTAAATATAGAAACTTTAAGCGTTAATCCTTCCCAAAATAGTCTCCACACGAAATGGTCATAGGGTGCTAAAATCCTTCATTTTTAACATTTGTAAAAATACGTTTTAAGGACAAATCGCGCGTCAAAGTTTCTCCCAATCAATTTTTCTTATTTGGGTATTTTTCTTATGCTCAAAATTCATTTTTCATGCCATAAAATATTCCTCCAAAACAATTTCACCAATTTCCTCCGTTTGCCCATAAAACACGTTTTTTTACCATTTCTAACGTTTCGTTCGTGCCTAAACTCGGGTCCCTTTTAATTATTTTATTATTTACCTCATTCATAACATATTCATGATCATAAATATTTCTCAAATAAAAAATTATACAGAAGCACCAATAATCCCAAATATTCATTAAGAATTACTTTCTAAAACTCTTACAAATCACTTTCTTAAAGTTATGAACATATTATTTAATTTATACAACTAAAAAGTCACTTGTGATTATTTTTATAAGAATTCCAGAATTGAAGTTTTATGTTACAATTTATTTTTATCACATAATTTTCAAAGATTAAGTCATGCTACAAAATTTTAACCACAAAATCATTTTCTTAAAGTTTATACGTTAGGATCTAAAATTTATTTTGTTTACTAACCATTAAAAAAATTTCCAACAGCAATATTAGTTTTCTAGTTATTATTATAAAATTCATTTTTAAATATTTCATATTGTCTAAAATATCAACCACACCACAAGTCATAAATTAAACCAAGCAATATATAATTTAAACAATTTATCACATGCATGGAGTTACAACCAAAAAAATCTACAGCAATAAAATCCAAGTTAGTAACTTATCATTAAAATTTAAAACTTTAAGGAATTAATTGAAACTATAGTTTAGCCATGATATCTCCTTAAAGATCCACATTTTTCATAAAGATTTTTCAAGATCTAAACCATATAAATTAAGATTTTTAAGGAGATATCAAAGTATAAGTGTTAAGGGACACTTATACTTCACCATGCATGTATGATTTTATGGATCTAGTTAAGCAAGGTACTCCCCCCTTACCATCAAAAATTCGTGCTTCAAGAGAAAGGTGACAATGACTTCAAGAATTTACTTCTAAGCTACCATAGGTTGCTTCATTAAGGAAGAAAAATGGACGCTTGGAGGATGGTGGTTTAACGTGATTTTGGTGGTGGAATGATTGAGAAAATGTTGTTGTTTTTGGTGGAGGAGAAGAAGAAAATTGATGATCAAAAGGTGGTATTTTGAATTTTGTAGTGTATAAAGGGTGGTATGGTGATTTAGGATGGATGATGATGGGTGTATGATGATGATTTAGATGAAGGAGACATGAGAAAATAAAGAAGAAGGTGGCTGGATATTTTTCTCAAAGTTAGAAGAATGGAGAAAAAAGAGAACAAGCATTGGTTTTGCCAAAAATGACAAGTTTGCATAGAACTCCCTTGGTGGACAAGGAGTTCCCATGGCCAAGAAAGTGACTGGGATAGGTGTCACCAATTTTTCATGCAAGGGAAATATGTCACAAGCAGCTGATGGTAAAGTGAAGGATAAGTGGCCAAGTCATGGAGTGACTTGATTGGTTCATGGTGCATGCAAGCTTAGGTGTCAAGTGCAAGGACAGCAGCTTGCTTGTGGATTGAACACAAAAGTTATAGAACTTTGTGTTCTATTTAAATTTATATTAAGCATAAAAAAATCCATTAAAAATTGAGAAAGTTATGACCCAAATACAAAAGGGGTGTAAGGTTGTGATGGGATTTTTGTTCATTGCATAGATTATTTTTCTAGGCCAAATGGGTAGGATTTGGCTTTGTGTTCTGAATACAAGTTATGTATAATTGAGTTAAGAAAAATTTGGTGAAGGCCGCATTCAATTTCATGGTCATATGAGAGAGATATGAGGAAAATACTGCACCTAGTGAAAGTTGTTGCTGGTAAAACATGAATTGGTCAAGTGCTTTAATTTTTGGGATTTAAACTCGGTTGTATGTACAATCGAGTTTATATGTATCACATTCAAACATGGTTAAGTAAGTAACCGAGTTTATATGTTTACCCAAATAAATTAAAAATAAAAAACCCTATACACTCAGTTGTAGTGGTATAAATATCTTTTAAAGTTCCTTTATAACCGAGTTTATATTTTTTGATTAAAATTTTAAAAATTCCACGGCATTATATATTAACATGTTTCCCTTTAAACTGAGTTAATATCATGTGTTTATACCCAGTTTTTGCACTAGTAGATATTTTAAAATTTTCAAAAATATAAAAGAAAAACAAGTAATAAATGGAAAACTAGTTGCATTTGAACACGTTTTCTAGTTTTTCAAACTGAAAAATTGGTACATTGTTTGGTTTCATTTTCTTAATTTTCTATACTTTTTCATAAAAGAAAAAGTTTTAAAAACTTCTTGAAAACTAGAAATTAAAAATTGGAGAAATGATGTTTCAACTAACACACCCTAAGTGAGAGGTAGAAATCTTAGGCTGTGTTTAGTTACAGAAAATTATTCTAGTTTTCTGGGAAAATTTTTCTACTTGTTTCCAAAATTTTCATTTCCTGAAATAGATAGAAAAATTCTTGAAAAACTTTTCCACTTTTTAGTTTTCTTGGAAAACTTCTTTACAGACTTCTCTGTTTTTTTAAAAAAATATAGAAAACCTGGTTTCCAATTTTCTATAAGTTTTGTTTGAATATTTGTAAACAAACACATTTTTCATTTTTTCAACTTTTTCAAGAATAGTTTTTCATTTTTCTTAGAAAACTTGTGAACTAAACACGACCCTAGTTTCCCAAATATGGAAAAGTTTTAGTTTTACACTAGCTAGATACCTATGCACTTGGTTATAATTTATGGTAACACATTTTTAATATTGTGTATATGATTATTATTTTATTCTATAATATTGAAAAATTTACCATAAACAAATTAAAGCATCTTATCTTCAATTAAACAAAAATGGTGTATGAGTTGATATTTGAAATAAGCATGTCAATGAGGTGGGGTAGTTTTTGCTCTTCTCATCCCTATCCCCATAGAAGGTGAGTTTGAAATTATAGAACTTATCCTGTCCCTATTGGGTTCAAGGAACCCTTACCATACTTTTTTTTTATTTTCCTTTCATTTTAATAACTTAAATATGTAATTTCAAATAAATCATATTTCTAATATATTTTAATTGAATTTATATATAAAGTAGACATTAAAATTATTTATAAATAATTAATTTCATGATTGTCGCAACCTAAATCGCGACGGCGCGGCGAAGAGAGAGAGAATGGTATGGAATGAAACAGGGAGTCGCCACCAACGTTTTTATCCATAGGAAAAACATTGGAAAAAAACTAGGTTCAGTAAAGCACTGGTTAAAAATTGAGATTCAAGTTCGGGAGTCGGTTACGAGTAGGGAAGGTATTAGCACCCTACATCACCTGTCAAAAACAGTACCAAGATTGAAAACGCGCAACATAAATAGCCTTACAAAAGATATTTTATTTCTTCCCTTTTATTGTTGTCTCTTTTTTATTTAAAAACGACGGAATGGAGTGAGAGAATTTGCACAAACATAGAGTGTCGAAGCGAGGTTAACGGGACGTTTCATCCGAATTAAACTCGACTTCGATATGAGACAGAGAGGGGAAAAGAATGCTAATAAGGCGTCACGCCTAAATTATACATCCTCGAGTAAAAAAAAGATAGGGATAGGAAAGAGATAAGCGGGATGTCTTGTCCTAAGTATCCCTTCCCTATGAATTGTGGTGAGGTTTGAACAAAAAAACTAGGGGGAAATCAACAAGACGTCACGTGTAAATTGATTTCCACAGAAGTAACCAAAAAAAAACATTTATGAAAGAAACATGAAAGTAAGGGAATAAATCAGCAAAAAGGAATAAGAGAGATGGGCCCGACAGGAATTGAGGTCCTGCTCCTACGTATTCTTGAATTATCAAGAAATCAGGGTTACGTAGTTCTGAGTGTTGTTCTTTTAGGAAAAGACTTGGGAAATGATGGTGGATGTCATTGAGACGGGGAACTCATACAAGGCGAAGTTCTTCGCATGTGTATGAATCCTAAAGAGGTTGTGTAGACGGGAGTGCTCCCGTACGACACTTTTTTTAAAAAAGATTTGTTTCCTTTTTTTTAATTTTTATTTAGATTTGAAAGAAAACATAAGAAGCATTTATTTTCCACAGTAAGTTCAAAAAACAGAGGAAAAATAAGCAAAAACTAAGGGGAAGAAGAGAAAACCATGTGAGAAAGAGGGAAAAAACCAAGTGAAAATGGGAAAAACCAAGTGGAAAAGGAAGAAACCAAGTAAAAAAATGAAATACCGAGTGAGAAAAGCATAAAACCGAGTGAGATTGAGGAAAACCGAGTAAAAAATGGTAAAAACTGAGTGAGATTGAGGAAAACCAAGTAAAAATGGTAAAAACCGAGTGGAATGAGAAAATACCGAGTGAAATTGAGGAAAACCGAGTAAAGTGGTAAAAACCGAGTGAGAGCAGTAACTTACCGTGTGAGAAGTGAGATACCGAGTGAGACAGTGAGTACCGAGTGAGACAGTGAGAAGACGGACGGTGTTGGAGTTGAGTGGAAGGGACGGAGTGGGCTGATGGAGAGGAATATTGGGCGGTGTTGGTTGGAGGGGAGAGGACAGAGTTGGCTGATAGAGAGAGGAAGGAGGAGAAGGGAATGGTTAGGGTACTGGATAGAGGAAGGAAGAGAAGGGAATGGTGAGGGTGCTGGATAGAGGAAGGAGGAGAAGGGAATGGTGAGGGGCTGCGCAGTGTATATGGTGTGTGTGTGTGTGTCCAGCCTGAAAGCTTCAGCCCCCTTGCCTATTTATAGGCTGGTTTGAGTGGAAAGCCAGCTCAGGCTTCCACTTCCGAGTGAAGTGGGGGACAACGGCTGGGTGGGAATTTTTAATTCCCCCCACTTCCAACCCTGTTTGCCACCTGTCTACCACCCCCAGGATTCCTGGATCTACTTGGGTGGTGGAATCCAAGTCAGCACGGGCTAACAGGGGGACCTGGTGGGAATCCGAGTGAGAATAGCAGAAAACCGAGTGAGAATTATGGAAATCCGAGTGAAAATGTTGGAAATCCGAGAGAGGATTGGCCTCTCAGTCAGCATTCATCCACGGTGGGAGTGAATTCCGAGAGAAATGAAGGTTCTCCTAGTGAAAATGGTCTTTTCCGAGTGAGAATTCTTCTGAGAGGAGCCCTTTTATGGAAGGCCGAGTGGAGGTTTTGCTCGATGGAGGTTTGACTGAAAAGGACTCCTTGCTGACTGAAAGATGTCAGTCGGATTTGACTGAAGAGGACTCCTTTGCTGACGGAAAGATGGTGGCTCGGTAATGGCTAAAAGAATGGCTCGGGAATAGGAGGAAAAAGTGGACTCGGATCCGACTAAAATGGTTCAAGGATGATTTGAAAATGGGTGAAAGTCACTCGAAAATCGAGTGGAAAGGGGCTCGGAATTGGGAAAAGGATGGCTCACTCGGTGCTGACTGAAATGGCTCAGTATTGTGTGAAATGTGACTCGGAATTGGGTAAAAGGATGGCTCACTCAGATACATTTGCTCGGGAATCCTCTTCACAATGGTTTCACTCGGAAGCTGGTGGAAGCTTTACTCAAAACTGTTTGAACAGTATTTCACTCAGAAACCAATTAAAAGGTGATTCAGAAATGATTGAATCAGTGTTTCACTCGGAGCTGACTGAGTTTGGTGAATCAGAACCGACTGAATATGGCGAGTCAGAACTGACTGACTGAATCAGTGTTTCACTCGGAATTCTCTCGATCGGAAGTATTTGGTTCAGATCTTATTTCTGTTTGAAGCATTCACTCGGAATCACTTCAATCGGAGGTGTGCTACTCGGATCTTGTCTTTGCTTGGAATGTTCACTCGGAATGTCTTCAAAAGTGACTCAAAACTTCACTGCTTGAAGGTTTTACTCAGAACTGACCTTGTGAGCTCTTAATCTGAATGGAACTTGGTCATTTTCACTCGGATTTTGCCTATTTTCCACTCAAAAATTGGAAGTTTGGCTATTTTAATTCGGATTTCCTTCCAACCGAGTGATACTCACTCAGATTTACTTCAATCAGCAATCCTTTCACTCGGAAAATAGCTTGGGCAGCATCCATCCAAAGTCAGTTCCTTTTTCCACTCAGATTGGTTGCAGTAGGGGATCTTCCGCTCGGATTCCCCTCTAACAGGGTCATTTTTCATTCGGAATTGACATTCTTTGCGATCAGGGCTCGTAAACTGGCATTTTCTCTTGGAATCCATCTGAAAGGGATTTATCCACTCGGATTTACATCTAATCTGAGTCATTTCACTCAGATTTAAACTCAACAGGTCATACTCCACTCGGATTGGTCCATTGTTGAGTCATTATTCGGATTTCCCACCCAACAGGTCACACTCCACTCGGACATGCCCAAATCTGAGTAGTTTCACTCGGATTTTCTCCATTCTGAGTAATTTCACTCGGATTTAACTCATTCTGAGTGATTTCACTCGGATTTGATCCAACAGGAGCATATTCCACTCAGAAACGACTCATTCTGAGTGATTCCACTCGGATTCAACTTTTTTGAGTCATTCCATTCAGACTTCTCTTGAAAATGGGCATAATCCACTCGGACTGGCTTGGCAGGGAAGCTATCCACTCGGATTCAACTTCAACAGGGGAGCATTTCACTCGGAAATGACTCATTCTGAGTGATTCCACTCGGATTTCATCATTTTTGAGTCATTCCACTCTGAAATGCTTCATTTTGACTCGGATTTGACCATTTTTTGAGTTTTTCACTTGGATTTATCTCTACTAGGGCTGTATTTCACTCGGAAATGCCTCATTCTGAGTTATTTTGCTCGGTTCTGATTAATCTAGAGCCATTCTACTCGAATTTGACCACTCTGAATTAGAATTCAGTATAAAAAATATTTATTCCACTTGGACCGGACCAAAAGAGGTGTTCACAATGATTATATAATATTTTAAGAAAATATATAAACTTATCATTTTCGTTTAACAATTATTGTAACTAAAATTATTGAATTTGTATATCAGGATGTGTTTGAGTGTGAAGAGTAGTTGCATACCACACTCATCCCCGTCCCCATCCCCATCCCCATCAAAATGAAAGTTCAAGGTGGGGTCGAGGCAAGGTTTTGATAATCTTTATTATTTTACCCATCAAACTTGGAGTGTCGATCATTGTGAATTCGGGTGTAACTGTCATGCCTAATTTGAAATATAATGAAAATTGGACGAGTAGTAGGTATATGTTAAATATTTTTGATTAAGCTAATTAATATAGTAGTTGATATAGAATAAAGATACATTAGTTCTTTTGAAAAAAAGAAAAATTTACAAACTTGTGACAAACTTCTAAAAAACCAATATTCATTCTATAAAGCTAATTTTAAAATTTTTATTATAGGAATTTTTTAAAAATAATAAAAAAATGGTGCAATAATTAACATAATTAATTGTTTCCACCTACATATGTTGCATATAAAATAATTTTTTAAACATTAATTCTTACATGAAGTTTAATATTTCTAATATTATTTGTGTTTTCAATTAAAAGTTATTAATTATAGTAAATTAAAAAATTAAAAAAATGGGTTGCTATAAAAAATTAAAAGTATGTTGTTTATAAAAATATTCAAAATAAATAATGTCAAAAATATTAAATATATTTTTATTATAAATTAAAAATGATAAATAAAATTGACTAACATCATTTAATTAATAAATTTATTGTACTTGTTTGTTTAAGTCTTTTTTTTATAAGGAATAAATTGGATGGATATACAAACCATAATATTTCATTTAAAAATTTCATTGACTTTTTTAAATTATTGTGATTAGTCCTTGTGTGTTCAACTTTATTTTTGTATGAATGAAATTAGATACATACACAATTCATAATTATTTGTTGTTTTAGGAATTGAAAATAAGTTTTGTTAATTTAATAAAAAAATCCCAAGTAAAAATTTCCTAAAAATAATAAATATTTATATCATCAAATGAAAGGAAATGTTAAATAAAATTGACTACTATCACCTAACAAATTTCCAAATCTAAAAATTTGAGCATAAAATTAAAATAAAATTATCACAATTATTCTCCACACATCTAAGGCCTCATTTGTGAGAAGGTTTATAGATACCAGGGGAGCGACGAGTCAATTTTTAAATTTTGAATTAATAGAAACAAATATTGTTATGACGATAAATATAAGATTAATACTTTAAGTTTATGTTGATATATCATTTTATATACTTTACTTTCATCATAGACCAAATTAATTTAAGTGCATCATCTTGTAAAAAAGCATTCTTAATGTAATAAAGCAAAATATGTAAATAAAATAAAATCAAATTATAAAAGTAAAAAACTAATGACTACACATACTACTTATATGAGACTTGACCAAAAAATGTTTTAATCTTTGTCCAAAAGATATTGAGTGTGAATGGAGATTTACATGCCAGATGCTTTGCTAATGTGTTGGTTATACAAAAAATCCAAATAAAATTGTGAGGAGGAGAAATGTGATTTTAGAGCTAGTGAGACATCTATATCTTTATTTTTTTAAAACTTTAATCTAATAAAATAGAGAGATGAAAAATTGATGTTGAAAGATGTGTTAAATAAAGTGTGTATTTGGTAGTGGTTAAAGGAGATGCTGCACTTATATTTTATAAGCGCATATACATAATTACCATTAAAACATTTAAAAAGTTAACACATCTTTATGTGAGTGAAAAATTTAAAAACAAAGTAAAAAGGTAAAAAATAAAAGAATAACAAAATACAATCTAGATTTGTGATTTTAATTTTAAATGGAAATATGAAAAAATTTAAAAATTTGGTAACCATTAAAAAATGTTTTTGTAGCATTTTTATGAAAAAATTAAATTTGAATTTAAAATGAAAATTGGAATAAAAATTAAAAAAAAAGAAATGAAAAAGGTGAGGATAAAAAATTAAAAAAAAAGAGAAAGTTGTTTTGCAGTAAATTTTTAAAATGGAGTCTTAAAATTTAAATTTAAAATAAAATATAGAATAAAAATTTCAAAATAAACAAAAAAGAATTAGAGAATGACATATGTTATGTAGGGGTGATCGCCGGTCGGGTTTAGGCGAGTTCGGTTGGTAAATACCCCAACCAATGTTAACCAAAAGTAATTTATTTCCAACAAAACCCGACCAAATGATCCTACGGTTTGATCGGGTTTCGGTTGAACGGTTTCGGTTAAGTTAGGATGGTTAACTTCGATTTAATCTTATAATGAATTGAAATTTTTTTATTGACATATTATCCTTATCCATGGCTGGCTTCATTGTCAATTGTGAGGATTGTCAATTGTGAGGACTTCAACACTGACTAACTAGTCATAACACGGGTCTTGTTTGTCTCTTTCTTCTCTATTCTTACAGGTTTTTTTCCCTTGTTGACTAAGCAGTTATTTTTCCCCCTTTAGAAAAGAATGTGTTATGTTTCAACATTCTACGTATATTCTGCCCTAGTGTATTGTATTATACATTGACTTTTCTGTTTCAACTTTCTGCATACATTCTCTTTGCTAATAATAATAATAATGCTAATGCTAATAACAATAATAATCATCAAAGATTCCTAATTAACCGCAATATTTCTTAACCGCGGACCATCCTAGTTAAAAAGAAGAAATCATAACAAAAATCCTGAATGGTGTGAGATTATAACTACAGGATGTGTATTACAATGGATTCGACATTCATGTAAATGACAGAACTAACTTATTAAAAAACACAAACCTATGAGTTGAGGAACTCTTATAAAGAGTATATTGTCTATATTCTTAAAGGATATGAAATATCTAAATATGTCTTGAAGCCATTTTCAAATGTTTTTTTTAAGACTTCGTTCTTAAAACCAAATTTTGAAAATGTTTTTTTGTATTGCTCAGTTACCTAACTTCATGTGTTTTTTATATTAATAAATCTATTTATTCTAATTAAATGTATTAGATTTATTAATTTATTTTTTTATTAAACTTCTAAAAATAATAAAAAGAGTTGACTATTAAGATTTGCTATAAAGGGTTGAGATGTCGATGCCATGACAAGGATCTTAAGCTCAATCAAATACTATGTAAGGAAACATATCTAAGTAGAGAATACAGAGCATTGAAGGATACAAAGGAAATATTGATTTAATAGAGTTGATTGAGTGGGTACAAAGCATGAAACCACTATATAGATAGCTATATCAGAAAAACAACAGATAACAAACTAACAGATTAACTAATTGATTCTGAGGTATCCTTTACAGTAACAAATATATGTGAAAGAATTGCTTTTTCTATCTTAACTAATTGAATCTGAGGTATCCTTTACAGTAACAAATAACCCATTATTTTTCTATCTTAAATATTGCATGCTTGCTTATCCAATCAATAGAAAAAGAAGATTGGCGATGGAGGATTGTACCTTGAGATTTAGAATTGAAAATTAAAATTCAGCAACAGAATGAGCGAGTAGCAATAGGAGAAGAAAAATCAGCAGTGTGTTAACTTCAAGAGGAACCTGCAAACACAGATTTGATGAAAGAAATCAAAAAATATACTTTTATTAACCTAAACCCTAAAGGAAATTACAAGCTACATAAAAAGCTAATACAGTTACGTTAGAACTTTAAAACTGCAAGGAGAATGAAATACACTTATGGATGAAGGGATAACTGACCTTTAAACCAAAACGATAAAGAGGCCTCGTTTTGGTTGTCGTCGATGAAGGAGAAGGAGACCACTACGGACTCATCGGTGCAACCTCACCAGCCAAGGGGACAGAGGAGAATCATCGGTGCAAGAAGACATGAAGTGAAGGCACACAAGGGTTTGCTGTTGCGCGTTGGAGACATGAATGTTCGAGAATCTCTTCTTTTTTTCTGAAGTTTGAGAAGAGTCTTTTTGGAAGAAGTTTGAGACAGAGTGAGAAGTGAGAAGTGAGAAGTGGACTTTGGGCCTGAAAAATAAAAAGCCCATAAACCAAACTTAACCGGTCGGGTACGGTTAATTCGGTTGGTAGAAATTAAAAACCGTACCCGCACAAACTTACCCAAACTTAACCGGTCATTTTACCCGCTTACCCGTTTACCCGTCCAAACCTGACCGAACTCGTTTTTTTCCTGGTTTTCACGGTTTCCGGTCGGGTGGGTGGATGTTGCTCACCCCTAATGTTATGGAGTGGAATACATAGAGTAAATAAGTGATGGACAATAAAAATATGAAAGAAATATAAGAAAGGGGAAAAGATGAGAATTCAAAATTTAAAAGATAAAAAATAAAAAAAAATACAACTCTTTGATGATCCTTTTATATTTTTATTTCAATTCAAAACATAAAAAATAAAAAACTAACGAATTAGTTTGTAGCTTTTTCAAATTTTAACATTATATTTCAAATTTTAAATTGAAAATATAGAAGAGAATAATAATAATAAATTAAATTTTAGAATACATGAGATTTCAATTTAAATTTTTAAAGAAAAAAGATTTAAAAATAGGAAAAAAGATGTGATATGCAACATATCACATTGAACTCTATAGGTAAATAAAAAATAGAAAACAAAGAGGAAAGAGAAAGAGAAATATATTGAAATGCATAAATGGTAAAATGTGATTGTCAAAACTATGAAAACTATATATTTAAGAGAAAAATATATTTCTTTATTCAATTTGTACCTTTAGTATTAAGAGTTTAGAGAATGCGTGACAGAAGTATGACAGAAATTAGAAGAAAGAGATGTAATTATCAAGAAAAGTAGAAGCAGCAGAGTGTAGTTACCAACAATATAAATAAATATACTATATGTGAAAAAGATACCATTTGTGCCTTTAAGAGATATGAGCAATTCTACAAAGGAAAATTTAGAAACATGTCTCCTAAGAGACAAACTAAAACCATACAACTATTGTGATGATTCTTTTTTATTGTTGATTTAAAAAATATATAAATAATAATAAATTAGTTACTAACTAATTATTTTTGCAGTTTTTCAAAAAATAAAAATTTGAATTTTGTAACATCCCAAAATTTATAATTTTTCGAAAATTCATTCATTAAGGATTAATGAAGAAATTCTGAATGAAATTCCGAGTGAATACCATTTGAAATATAATATTCCGAGTGAAAATGGTGTGATACCAGGTGAAGTAAGACCGAGGAAGCCATTTCCAAAAGAAGTTAAGATGTTTCCGAGTGAAACATCATTAAGCGAATTATTTCTAAGTTAAGTAAACGGTGTCCGAATGAGACACTTTTGAATAAGGAAAATCTGAGTGAAATATTTCCGAATGAAACGTTTCCGAGAGAAGCACTTCTGAGTGGGGAAAAACATTGAAATTGAATAAGTATTTCTCAGGACGGATTTTGAGAAATGACCGAGTGGAGTATCTCTGAATTGAGATTTTCCCAAGTGAAATGTTTCCGAGCACAACATTTCCGAGTGGAATGATACCGAGTGAGACTATTCCAAATGGAAAAGTGTTAAAGTGAGAAATTATTAATTTCTGAATGACGTGGCACCGAATAGGATATACCGAATGAGTGTGTTTCTAAATGAATAGCTCCGAGTGAACAATATAACATCCTTAATTTTTAAAATAATTTCTAATAAATTAGATAAATTTCCAAAAACAGGAGTCGGATTCGGTGAATAACATGCTCGGTTTTTCATCAATCCGATCGGGTATTTAAAATGCAATTAATTTACTTAAATTTTTAAACAGATTTTAAATTAAATAAAATTTCAATATCTGTTTTACATAAGCCGACCGGCTCTTTAAAAATATACAAATACATAATTTTCACTCGGTATTATCGTGAGCCGGCCAAGGCTTTCACTAAAATGAACTCCGAGATGCTGAGTGTCTTTACATATCATGGTCGGCCCTTCATTCTTTGAAAAAATAATTGTAGAGGGTGAGCATAACATATCAAATAAACGTTATTGAATTGGAATAAAAGTCCAATTAATAACTATAAAACCAATACTGATTATACTCGGCAATTCTAACTCACTCGGCAATTACATCAATCACTCGGCAATAATTTAAATTTCCACTCGGCAATTACAGCCATTTTACCACTCGGTAAATAAAACATCACTCGGTAAGCATAGCAACTGCACTCGGCAAATGACAAGTTCACTCGGCAATTAATAAATTATTCATTCTCAAACTGAGACATATACATATACTCATCATAACAGCATGTTCTCACAATAACACATGAAATAGTGTATGCATATGCTCAACCAAATGGATCTATTAAGTCACATACTTAATCAATGACCAACCAAAATGGGATCATGATTAAGTCTATCAAATTTTGTGTTGCAACACTGGCTCCCCGAGCCATAATTCAGCTCCTCGCTAATTCGGCCGTTTTATAGGTACCAAACCGCTCTGCGCCCATAGTGTAACACTGAGTACCACTCCCAGAGTGATAGCGGTCCTCTACCCAGTGCTACGGGCCGGCCTTGAGTCACACTCAAAGGCGTCCATGGTATATAGGAACCACTCCATCACAATTCATATTCAAACATCACACATGCATCTCATGCATATAAATATCATGAAAAGTTCATGAATCGTCATTTATAACATCATCAACTCATATCATTCCACTCAGCATAATAACAATATACATAAACTCAATATGAATGGAAAATATGAAACATAAATTGTCATATAGTTAGGGTCTCCTAACAATTCATACATATATCACATATAGCATATCAACAACACCCCAAATCCATTCATAAACCATGTATTTGAGATGTACGCTCCCCCTACCTGGAAATAAAATCTTCCAGCAACTTTAAAAACGATAATCCAGTCACTGCTCTCAAATACCGACTGGAACTGCAGTGTTGTTCTACTCCAAGCTTTCCTTCATAAAGAGAAGAGAATAGAGGTTTGGTGTTCTTCGTTTACTAATTGCAGTGAAGATTGAAAGTATAAGAATCATTTCACTTTCAACAACTTCTCTATTAATTCAATGGCAGAAGTATTTATATACCTCCCACATGAAAGAGACGTGAATAACTTGAAATACTCTGCCACACGTTCCTTTAGTAATTAATGAAGGGCTAAGATATTTAATGAAAGGAGTACAACACATCAAAATGGGTCCCAACTTAGAAAATATCTAAGAAAGGAATCTGCTAGAAAATAGAAGAACATAAAGACGTGGACAGCTTCCACCAGACCTGATTCCTCGCTTGAGCGAACTACTCTCGCTTGAGCGAGAATCACTCCTGATTTTTATAATTTTTATAAAAATAACTTAAAAATCATTAAAGAAGAATTTTTGAATGAAATTCTGAGTGAAAAATGGAAGAAATAAGATTTTCCAAGTGAAAAGGATCAGATTCTGAGTGAAATGAATCTGACTCCGAGTGAAATAAAATAGAAGATTAATTCTAAGAGAAGTTAAGATGTTTCTGAGTGAAATATCATTAAGAGAATCATTTCCAAATGAAGTGACACTGTGTCCGATTGAGACACGTTTAAGTAAAACAAATCCGAGTGAAACGTCTCTGAAAGGAACGTTTCCGATTAAGTTGCTAAGTGAAGTGATTTTTCGGGTGAAATGTCACAGAGATACTTCCGAGTAAAATATTCTGAGTAAGTTATTCCAGAAAGATTGTTACTGGATAAAGACTTCAACTCTGATTGAGTTTACTGAGTAAGTTATTCCGAGCAAGATGAGTCGGTTTTATTGAACTACAGAGTGAAAACCCGAGTGCTAGGAAGCCTTGCCGAGTGGGCGAGTGCAGAATTGAAGGACTGCCTCTGGATGGATTTCGCCTAAGCGAGTAGGTGCCTCGCTCAAGCGAATACCAGTGGAATTCATTACTGGATGATTCTTGCTCGAACGAGTAGGTAGTAGGAGGGAGTCTCGCTCGAGCGAAAGCATGGAAATTAGTTACTGGGTGATTCTCGCTCAAGGGAGAGTAGTTCGCTCAAGCGAGGAATCAGGTCTGATGGAAGCTGTCCACGTCTTTATGTTCTGCTATTTTCCAGCAGATTCCTTTCTTAAATATTTTCTAAGTTAGGACCCATTTTGATGTGTTGTACTCCTTTTATTAAATATCTTAGCCCTTCATTAATTACTAAAGGAACGTGTGGCAGAGTATTTCAAGTTATTCACGTCTCTTTCATGTGGGAGGTATATAAATACTTCTGCCATTGAATTAATAGAGAAGTTGTTGAAAGTGAAATCATTCTTATACTTTCAATCTTCACTGCAATTAGTAAACAAAGAACACTAAACCTCTATTCTCTTCTCTTTACGAAGGAAAGCTTGGAGTAGAACAACACTACAGTTCCAGTCGGTATTTGAGAGCAGTGACTGGATTATAGTTTTTAAAGCTGTTGGAAGATTTTATTTCCAGGTAGGGGGAGCGTACATCTCAAATACATGGTTTATGAATGGATTTGGGGTGTTGTTGATATGCTATATATGATATATGTATGAATTGTTAGGAGACCCCAACTATATGACAATTTATGTTTCATATTTTCCATTCATATTGAGTTTATATATATTGTTATTATGTTGAGTAGAATGATATGAGTTGATGATGTTATAAATGACGATTCATGAACTTTTCATGATATTTATATGCATGAGATGCATGTGTGATGTTTGAATATGAATTGTGATGGAGTGGTTCCTATATACCACGGACGCCTTTGAGTGTGACTCAAGGCCGGCCCGTAGCACTGGGTAGAGGACCGCTATCACTCTGGGAGTGTACTCAGTGTTACATTATGGGCGCAGAGCGGTTTGGTACCTGTAAACTGGCCGAATCAGCGAGGAGCTGAATTATGGCTCGGGGAGCCAGTGTTGCAACACAAAATTTGATAGACTTAATCATGATCCCGTTTTGGTTGGTCATTGATTAAGTATGTGACTTAATGGATCCATTTGTTTGAGCATGTGCATACACTATTTTATGTGTTATTGTGAGAACATGCTGTTATGATGAGTATATGTATATGTCTCAGTTGAGAATGAATAATTTGTTAATTGCCGAGTGAACTTGTCATTTGCCGAGTGCAGTTGCTATGCTTACCGAGTGATGTTTTATTTACCGAGTGGTAAAATGGCTGTAATTGCCGAGTGGAAATTTAAATTATTGCCGAGTGATTGATGTAATTGCCGAGTGAGTTAGAATTGCCGAGTGTAATCAGTATTGGTTTTATAGTTATTAATTGGACTTTTATTCCAATTCAATAACTGTTATTTGATATGTTATGCTTACCCTCTACAATTATTTTTTTTAGTGAATGAAGGGCCGACCATGATATGTGAAGACACTCAGCAGCTCGGAGTTCATTTTAGTGAAAGCCTTGGCCGGCTCACGATAATACCGAGTGAAAATTATGTATTTGTATATTTTTAAAGAGTCGGTCGGCTTATGTCTAATAGATATTGAAATTTTATTTAATTTAAAATCTGTTTGAAATTTAAGTAAATTAATTGCATTTTAAATACCCGATCGGATTGATGAAAAACCGAGCATGTTATTCACCGAATCCGACTCCTGTTTTTGGAAATTTATCTGATTTATTAGAAATTATTTTAAAAATTAAGGATGTTATAATTTGGTATCAGAGCAAGACTTGAAAAGTCCAAGGCCAAGGTGTAGCTACTAAATACTATGAGCTGAATGAAATCATGTTAAAACTGGGGTTTGTAATCCGGTGTTGGGCCAGCTATAAGTGTAAGGATTGGGTGAGAATTAAAGATCGGTTCTGTGTATCCGGTCTATGTAATTCGGATTCTCTGAGAGAGAAACCGGTTTTGATTCTTCGCACCGGCCTCATGTGTTGGTGTGATGACAGTTATTTTCTAGAAAGGTTAGATGACTTGATTAATCAATTGTGTGATGATTGTTTCAGGATAGGAAAATGGACCCTCATGGTATGGATGCCATGGTTGCTGCCTTCCAGCATTTGGCTAACATTTTAGAAAGGCAAAATACCCCTCAACCGAGTGACAATCATAGCATTGATTGTTTTCTCAAGAGAAAACTGACTGAATTCCATGGTGGATTTCAGCCCGATCGAGCGTATGCCTGGATCCAGAATCTTGAACGGATCTTTGGCAGTCTGCAATGCACCGAGGCCTAGAAGGTTGAATACGCTGTATTTATGCTTTGGAAAGAAGCTGAGAATTGGTGAAGGATGGCCAAAAATCGAATGGAAGCCATGGGAATCGAGTTGAATTGGGAAAATTTCAAGGAATGTTTCCTTGAAAAGTATTTTCCGAATACTGTAAGAAGCCAGAAGGAGTTGGAATTTATGGAACTCCGACATGGAAATCTGAGTGTTGAAGAGTACGCAGCTAAATTTGAGGAGCTCTGCATGTTTTATCCTCCTTTTCAAATGCCGGGCACTGAGGGCTCCAAGTGCATCAAATTTGAAAGTGGACTGAGACCAAATATTAAGAAGGCATTCCGACACTAGGAAATCTGGAGTTTTCCGATTCTTGTCAACAAGTGCCAAATATATGAGGAAGATGATAAAACTTCCTCTGGAGTAAGCAGTCGGTTAGATAATTCCTCTAAAATATCCCCGATTAATTTTAAGAAGCATGGGAAAGTGATCAAGAGTGAATTATCCTTTGAATCCCGAGGCCGAGTAAATTCTGGTGGCCGATCAATGAGTTTTTCGAGAGACGTTAGATGTTTCAAGTGTGGAGGAGACCATTTTTCAAGTAACTGTAACCGAAACAAAATTGTTTGTTTCCAATGCAATAAGGAAGGACACACTCGTCCAAATTGCCCTCTTTTACAAATGAGCGAGTCTAATGCTAGCATGAATCGAGAAAGTTTTCAAAGAAGAGGTCACGGAATCGAAAATAGAGGAGTCGAAGGAGGAAATAACGGACGAAGTAATCTGATGATTGGAAGAGACGACCAGGAAAGGGATGTTAATCGACAAGCTACTAGTCGAGTGTTTAACATTCATATGGAAGAGGCTGAACAAGCTGGTGATATAGTACAAAGAGAGTGATCGGAAATTTTTAAATGCGAATGCCATACGACTTTTATTTCTAAAAAGTATATTATATTCTGTTATATTTCTAAGTACTCGTTGTTATGTAAAACGAGAGTTGTATATATTTATACTTATGGGTTTCATGTGCAGTTTGTGCCTAAGTAATTTATTAAATTTTGAGGATGAAATTTTTATAGAGGGGGAGAAATGTAACATCCTGATTTTTATAATTTTTATAAAAATAACTTAAAAATCATTAAAGAAGAATTTTTGAATGAAATTCTGAGTGAAAAATGGAAGAAATAAGATTTTCCGAGTGAAAAGGATCAGATTCTGAGTGAAATGAATCTGACTCCGAGTGAAATAAAATAGAAGATTAATTCTAAGAGAAGTTAAGATGTTTCCGAGTGAAACATCATTAAGAGAATCATTTCCAAATGAAGTGACACTGTGTCCGATTGAGACACGTTTAAGTAAAACAAATCCGAGTGAAACGTCTCCGAAAGGAACGTTTCTGATTAAGTTGCTAAGTGAAGTGATTTTCCAGGTGAAATGTCACAGAGATACTTCTGAGTAAAATATTCTGAATAAGTCTTTCTAGAAAGAGTGTTACTGGATAAAGACTTCAACTCTGATTGAGTTTACTGAGTAAGTTATTCCGAGCAAGATGAGTCGGTTTTATTGAACTACCGAGTGAAAACCCGAGTGCTAGGAAGCCTTGTCGAGTGGGCGAGTGCAGAATTGAAGGACTGCCTCTGGATGGATTTCGCCTAAGCTAGTAGTTGCCTCGCTCAAGCGAATACCAGTGGAATTCGTTACTGGACGATTCTCGCTCGAACGAGTAGCTAGTAGGAGGGAGTCTCGCTCGAGCGAAAGCATGGAAATTAGTTACTGGGTGATTCTCGCTCAAGCGAGAGTAGTTCACTCAAGTGAGGAATCAGGTCTGATGGAAGCTGTCCACGTCTTTATGTTCTTCTATTTTCCAGCAGATTCCTTTCATAGATATTTTCTAAGTTGGGACCCATTTTGATGTGTTGTACTCCTTTCATTAAATATCTTAGCCCTTCATTAATTACTAAAGGAACTTGTGGTAGAGTATTTCAAGTTATTCACGTCTCTTTCATGTGGGAGGTATATAAATACTTCTGCCATTGAATTAATAGAGAAATTGTTGAAAGTGAAATCATTCTTATACTTTCAATCTTCACTACAATTAGTAAACGAAGAACACCAAACCTCTATTCTCTTCTCTTTATGAAGGAAAGCTTGGAGTAGAACAACACTGCAGTTCCAGTCGGTATTTGAGAGCAGTGATTGGATTATCATTTTTAAAGCTGCTGGAAGATTTTATTTCCAGGTAGGGGGAGCGTACATCTCAAATACATGGTTTATGAATGGATTTGGGGTGTTGTTGATATGCTATATATGATATATGTATGAATTGTTAGGAGACCCCAACTATATGACAATTTATGTTTCATATTTTCCATTCATATTGAGTTTATATATATTGTTATTATGTTGAGTGGAATGATATGAGTTGATAATGTTATAAATGACGATTCATGAACTTTTCATGATATTTATATGCATGAGATGCATGTGTGATGTTTGAATATGAATTGTGATGGAATGGTTCCTATATACCACGGACGCCTTTGAGTGTGACTCAAGGCCGGCCCGTAGCACTGGGTAGAGGACCGCTATCACTCTGGGAGTGGTACTCAGTGTTACATTATAGGTGTAACATCCCTGTTTTTAGAAAAAGTTTTACCCTTGTAAATTTTGAATTATGGAGAGTTGTAAGTAAGAATAAGTCAATATATACCCTATTGATGGTCTGCGGTATCTCAGAAATGTCATTTTTGTGCATAATAATGGAATTTATATGGATCATTAGTGAAATTATGCAAAAACCGAGTGAAAAGGACTCTGTTCCGAGTAACAGAATGAAATTCCGAGTGTAACGTTACATTTTTCGAGTAAAACATGACTGAGAGGGCTACCACCGAGTGGAGTCCTGACCTGAGAGGTAATTCTGAGTGAAGTGTGTTCAAGAAAACCACTTCTGGGTGAAATTCCGAGTCAAAACACCCTGGAATGACTCGTTTCCTAGTCAAACCGTGCCAAATGCTTCTTTTCCGAAGGAAACTCCTCCGATTGAAGTATTCCGAGTGAAAGAATGTATATATACTTATGTTTATGTTGATTTGATGCTTCCTACCGACTGGAATATGCTGTGGAATCAATTGGGAAGGATTCCAAATGGTTTCGTATGTATTTGCTTAAGAAACCGAGTGGAAAATGGTAAAGGGAACCCATTCCGAGAGAAATGTAAGAGGCTCAGCCAATTCCGAGTGAGATATACTCTACTGGACCAAAACCGAGTGAGAGTCGTACGTGTAGGTTTTGTTCTGAGAGGTAATGGTTTAAACCGAGTGAACCAAGTGAATGAAGACTCAGATTTCCGAGTGAAAACTCTAAGAAAGAGAGGACTCGGTCTGGACAGATATTACCGAGTGAGAAACCGAGTACCTGAGTCGGTTTCAAAGGAATTCCAAGCGAGGACTTGAAGACTCGCTCAAGTGAGTCGGATTCCGCTTGAGCGAGAAGGACCCCTGATGCATATTTCTCTACTTCGCTCAAGCGAGCAAGCCACGCTCAAGCGAGCCTTGTATTTGTTGGCTCGGAAGAAGAATTCCAGTCGGCATAGTGGTTAACCGAGTGGAATTTTCACTCGGTATTCAGTGTCAGTTGTGCGTATTGACTTCAATTTTGTCCTTTAATGATTATTTTAATTCAATCATGCGCATTATAGCTAGTGGGCGGCCAGAAATGGGCACTGACTCAGCATATCTCCTTATTTAAATCTCCACTGCCACTCCATTAACACTCCACTAGCAGCCCACTCACAAAAGCTGTTCCCCATTTAGTTTTCCACTTAGCAGCCCACTCCTTATTTAAACCAACGCAAGGACTCTTAGAGAACACACACACGAAACACACCTCCATCATTCTTCTTCCTACAAGTTACTTTCTCTCTCTTTTCTCTTCTGTTTCACTCAGAATTCATGCAGGACAGTGAAAGGGAACCTCTTCTTCTTCTCCAGGAACTCCATTAAGGTAAGGGGGTATATTCTTGGGTGCTCTGTGGGAAAACCGAGTGAAGGAAAGGGTTAAGGAACTTGTTCCTCACCTTTCCAGGACAGATTCAGTGTTGTGTGAATTAAATGCCTTAATTGTTATTATTTGTATTTATATATATATATTTGTTATTAAATGCATATAATCAGTGATGAATTGTGAAATGATATGTACTGTATTGGACTGAAAATACTAAGAATCATGGGTACCGTGTGATTTCCAGTGAAAAATTATGAACAGAAGATGGATTTAATGATAACAGGTTCTGTTTTATGTTAATCCGACCGGTTTTACATCTATAACAACTCGGTTTTGCTTAGTTTCAATCGGATTCAACCTTAACTGAATGTATTTCATTCTGATAGAATAAATTTTCACTCGGTAAACAACCTTATTGCACTCGGATAACTTTTCCTAGTTTACTTTCACACGGTCAGCATCTTCCCAGTTGATTTCACTCGGAAAACATCATATTTCACTCAGAAAACAGTTAGTTTTACCCAGACAACACCTTTCAGTGATTTCACTCGGAAAACAATTTATTTTACTCAGCAAACAGTTATTTTCACTAAAAGAACTCCTTTCAGTTTGATGTAACTCGGTATATAAAGTCAATTCACCCAGAAGACCTTTCCCAACCTGATTCCACTCGGAATCAGGATTATCTTACTCGGATTTATTTTACTCGCATGTGTCTTGTTCAGACAGAACCCTTTTCAACTAATTTCACTCCGTAAACTCATGTTTCACTCGGAACTTATATTCAATTCACTCAGAAAACTCCTTTGAGACTGATGTCACTCGAAATCGTATTTTATTACACTCAGAAATTCATTTTTACTCGGTTTCACCAACATTTTCACTCATGAAACTCTTTCTTACTGATTCCACTCAGAAATTTATATTTTAATTCACTCAGAAATTTATTTCACTCAGAATTTAAGTTATTTCATTAAGAAAATACTTCTCAGTTTCTGTTTCACTCGGAAAACATATTAATTTCATTTAGTAAACTCTGCTCAGTTTTATTTCACTCGGATTCATAGTTAATTCATGCGGAAAACTCATTTTCACTCGGAATCAAACCTGTTTCAGTCGGAAAACAGCCTTCCAGTTCATTTTCACTCGGACCTAAACTTGTTTCAGTCGGAAAACAGCTTTCCAGTGTAATTTCACTCGGATTTTTAGCCAGATCATTTGGAAAACCCTTCTCAGTATGATTCCACTTGGAATTATACTTATTTCACTCGGATTTACCCTTGTTTCACTCGGAAAACTATGTTTTTAGTGTTTTTCACTTGGATTTTCATTTAGAAACTATTCTTAAACGTTTTTTAAACTATTGGGAAGTTATAATTATTATTATCATTCTTATTCTATTATTATTATTATTCTAATTATTATCAATCTTAATATTGTTATTATTATTATTAGTTTTATTGTTATTAACATTGTTAACGTCTTAATTATCAGTATTTACATAAAGAATATATTATTTTACTCTTTATGGAAAATATAATTTTAACCAAGATATAATAGATATATTTCTAAAATAATAAACGAATATCTTACAATGTTTAATTAATTGATGGAATTCAAAAAAACTTGGGAATGATATGATGAGACTGGAAATACATAAGATACCTAAGGAATCAATTGATAAAATAAATGCATTTCGCATCATGAAAATATTTTTGAAGAAGAAAAACCTCTAGAGCATACACTTGGTACAGTGGAGGACACTCACGTTCGATCTCCATGAAGAATCTTGGGAGTACAACTGGAACGGCAACCCAATGGCATCAGAGTCGCGCCTGATAGCCGGGTGAGACGATGCAATTCTAGTGTACTTTGACTAAATGACGGAGTGTAACTATGATCGTAGGGATCCAAGTTCCAAAAATATTTAAATCAATGATGAGAACCAATGAGTTCATTTGTACCATATGGAACTTGGGCGGACCCTGATCGCTCTAGATGATTGGAATGGAGATATTCCAAAGAATGAGATGAAGAAAAATCGATTTATTGGGCCCACATGCATCATGAGACTTAATCAAAGATAAATCATAATAAATTCAATTCATGCATTTTCATGACGACATGCTTGATTGTTATAAATATGCTAATTGTATGAACTATGTGATATTATTTGTTAACTGGA
Source organism: Clitoria ternatea (assembly GCA_037962975.1). Lineage (NCBI taxonomy): Eukaryota > Viridiplantae > Streptophyta > Magnoliopsida > Fabales > Fabaceae > Clitoria > Clitoria ternatea. The sequence goes on along the minus strand of CM075673.1, from coordinate 33,102,477 downwards.
TTATGTCCGCACCGGATTAACCAATCAGGGTCTTGGGTTATACTCACCCTTACTGTTGACAATTTTCAGAGGAATTAGGAAATCAAGAACCTGAGTATGAAGAACAGCAATATGCTGAACCAAATGAGAACGCTCCTTAAATAGAATATAAGTATCTGAATATTGACGGATGACTGTATAATATTTAAGGGTGCCTGCGTGCCCCATTCTGTTAAGAGTACAATTACTTGCAGTTTGTGAATGACTATGTGATCTATATAATATTGCTTCCACTGATATGCCATTATTTTATAAAAATAAAAATATTCACTTTTTCTAAAAACTGTTAACACTCTCAGTTAAATAGGATGAACCTACAGAAGGATTTGTCTTATCTAACCGAGGGTGTTACAAAAGGTGGTATCAGAGCATAGTCGATTCATCAAGCTTGGGGAGTGGACCATTAGGTTTCCACGTACTCTGATAGAAATATTGAACAGTCCATAACACTCCTAAGACTAAATATCCTATGTGGAATGCTCCACATAACGCATACTCTGAATCTATTTGTTGATATTCTTTCAGCAAATTCCTAATGGCACGCCAAAATAACAATCATGTGATGGAGAATCTTCTTACCAGAATTGTGGAGGTAATAGAACGACAAGAGTTACCTCATGCTTCTGCCAGACAGGGATTAGCTGATTTTCAAAGGAACAATCCTATGCAGTTCAAAGGAGGCTTCAATCCAGAAGGAGCACAACTATGGATTGAACACCTTGAAAAGATTTTTGCCGCTATGCGATGTTCTGATGAGGATTGTGTAACCTTTGCTGTCTTCATGCTGGTTGGAGAAGCAGAACACTGGTGGACTCATGCTAGAGTCAGACTAGCTACTGATGGGCATATCATTACTTGGGGACGATTCAGGACAGAATTTCTCGCTAAATATTTCCCTGAAGACATAAGGAGACAGAAGGAGCAGGAATTCTTCAATCTGAAACAAGGTAATATGACTGTTGGGGAGTACGCTGCTAAATTTGATGAATTGGCAAAATGTTGTCCCTACTACACCCACATGAGAGAAGCGTCAAGATGTGCAAAGTTCGAAGCAGGGCTACGACATGAGATTCGTCAAGCCATATGTTGTCAACAAATTACACAATTCACTACTTTGGTTGACAGATGTCGCATATTCGAGAACACCTCTAATCTTCGACGACCTGGAACGTCTAATCATGGCCCAGAGCGACGTATGCCAGATCGACAGCAAAGAAGGGATTTTCGAGCAGATCGGCCATATTTCCGACCTTTCAACTCAGCCAACTGAATTCCTCCTAGAGGTTAGGAGAACTAAAGCGGTAAAAATTGCACAATTTATGGACGGATTGGACATCGTGATGCTGACTGTTGGTACAGAAATAAAAATAACCAACAACAAGTAACTCAAGGACAGGCAGTACGACCAACAGGTCAAGGAAGTGGAGGATCTACTGCAAATACCTCTACCAACAATGTCCCAAGGATGCAAAATATTCACCGCGGCAACAATTTCAATCAGAACAATAATCCTAGAAGGCCCGGAAATAACTCTACTGGAAGACCAGGAGGAAATGCTAGATTTTTTACCATGAATGGTGCGGAAGTATCACAAGAGAACGATCTTGTGCAAGGTACATGCTTTATAGGAAGTACTCTATTAAATGTATTATATGATTCTGGAGCCACTCATTCTTTCATATCTGAGAATTGTATAAAACATTTAAAGCTTCCTACAACCTCTCTGCCTAATAAGATGATTGTCACGACTGCTGCAAATAAACCCATTTGCCCTTCCTGCATGTGTTTGAAATGTCCTCTCAACATCGAAGGGAAAGCTTATCAAGTAGATCTGATATGTTTGCCTTTGATTGATCTAGATATTGTTCTAGGAATGAATTGGCTTACTGCCAACCATATTCTGATTGATTGTCATAATAGATCCATCACTCTCGGGTCTACTACATCTCATTGTGATCAAAACACTGATCTTTGTCCTATTAGCTCAAAAAAGGTAATTCTAGCAAAGGAAGTCCAACTATACATGATCCTTACTGAATCTGAAAGTAAGGCCACTCCTCAAATTGACCAGATTCCTGTTGTTCAGGAATTTCCAGAAGTTTTTCCTGATGATATACTAGAGCTACCACCAGAGCGGGAAATTAAGTTCAGTATTGACATTATACCGGGTGCAGGACCAATCTCTATTGCTCCTTACCGAATGTCACCCAAGGAACTCAGTGAACTTAAAGAGCAAATAGAAGAACTTTTAGAGAAAGGAATGATTATACCCAGTGTCTCACCTTGGGGAGCACCAGTTCTTCTAGTCAAAAAGAAGGATGGTAGTATGCGGTTATGTGTTGACTATCGTCAGTTGAATAAAGCTACGATCAAGAACCGATACCCTCTCCCAAGAATTGATGATTTGATGGACCAATTACGAGGAGCCACTATCTTCTCGAAAATTGATCTGCGATCAGGCTATCATCAAATCAGAGTGAAGAAAGATGATGTACCCAAAACAGCATTCAGAACACGATATGGGCACTATGAGTATCTTGTTATGCCCTTTGGAGTTACTAATGCACCTGCAGTCTTTATGGGATACATGAATCGAATCTTCCATGAGTACTTGGACAAATTCGTGGTTGTATTCATTGACGATATTCTCGTCTACTCCAAGAGCCATGAGGAACACGAGGAGCATCTCCGAATTATCCTAAATACTTTGCGTGCAAGGCAATTGTACGCCAAGTTTTCAAAATGTGAATTCTGGTTGACAGAAGTGAAATTTTTAGGACATGTCATTTCTAAGGAAGGAATTGCTGTGGATCCTACAAAGGTAGAAGCTGTACTAAATTAGGAACAACCCAAGAATATGACGGAAATCCGCAGTTTCCTTGGACTGGCTGGATATTATCGTCGATTCATCGAGAATTTCTCTCGAATTGCAGCACCTTTAACTAGGCTGACTCGTAAAGATCAACCATTTGAATGGACTGACAAATGCAAAAGCAGTTTTACAGAGTTACGCCAACGACTCACTAGTGCACCTGTCTTGATTTTGCCAGATCCTGCCAAGCCATATGAAGTGTATTGTGATGCCTCAAGACAAGGACTAGGATGTGTCCTAATGCGAGAAAGAAAGGTTGTTGCTTCGAGACAGCTAAGAACGCATGAAGTTAATTATCCCACACATGACTTGGAATTAGCTGCAGTTGTGTTTGCCTTGAAAATCTGGAGACACTACTTGTATGGTACATACTTTGAAGTCTTCAGTGATCATAAGAACTTGAAGTACCTATTCGACCAGAAAGAATTGAATATGCGACAACGTAGATGGATGGAATTCATCAAAGATTATGAATTCGAACTCCGATATCATCCTGGAAAGGCAAATGTAGTAGCTGATGCACTCAATCGAAAGGCTTTACGTCTATCATATATGATGACAAAGGAGTTAGAATTGATAGAACAGTTTCACGATTTGAATCTGGCAGTAACACCAAAAAGGGGAAGTCTTATGGTTGGAATGTTAAGAATTTCCAATGATTTCCTGGAACAAGTCAAAGAAGCTCAAGCCAATGATCAGGAGTTTTAAGATCTAGCAGAAAAGACAAAAGAAGGAGTCTCAGAGTTTAGCAAAGATGAATATGGGGTGATCAGGTATCAACAGAGACTCTGTATTCCAGTCAACACAGATCTTAAAAGATCCATCCTGGATGAAGCACACAAAAGTAAATACAGTATCCACCCAGGATCAACCAAGATATATCAAGACTTGAAGAAATTATTCTGGTGGCAAGGAATGAAAAGGGATATCGCTGAGTATGTAACAGCTTGCCTGATGTGTCAGAAGGTAAAGGCAGAACAACAACGACCAAGTGGGACCCTTCGTCCTTTGGATATTCCATAATGGAAATGGGATGAGATTGCTATGGACTTCGTCACTGGATTTCCCAGAACATCAGCTAGATATGATGCTATTTGGGTAATTGTGGATCGATTAACAAAAATCGCTCACTTCATTCCTGTCAATATGAAGTATTCCCTAGAAAAACTCACCCAGATCTATATTAAGGAAATTGTACGATTACATGGGACTCCCACTGCAATTGTGTCCGATCGAGATCCTCGTTTCACATCACAATTTTGGAAGAGCCTGCAACAAGCTCTGGGAACTCGTCTGAAGTTAAGTTCCGCATATCACCCACAGACAGACGGACAATCAGAAAGAACAATCAAGACTCTTGAATATTTGTTGCGTCTTTGTGTCCTAGAACATGGGGGAAGTTGGCAAGAATACCTTCCACTTGTGGAGTTCACTTACAACAACAGCTACCATACCAGTATCGGAATGGCCCCCTATGAAGCTTTATATGGAAGGAAATGTCGTACACCTTTATGTTGGTATGAGACTGGTGAAAAGACAATAATTGGACCAGAGATTGTTCAGAAGACTACAGAACAAGTCCAAAAGATCCAAATGGCAATGAAGGCTTCGCAAGATAGACAAAAGAGTTACTATGACAAACGTAGAAAGCCATTAGAATTTGAAGAGGGCGATCACGTATTTCTCAAAGTTACCCCTACCACTAGAATAGGAAGAGCTTTGAAGGCCAAGAAGTTAAGCCCTAGATACGTAGGACCCTATCAGATTTTGCAAAAGATAGGAACTCATGCCTACCGTATTGCTTTGCCACCCGAGCTGTCAAACCTTCATAATGTCTTTCATGTCTCCCAACTCCGTAAATATGCACCAAGCCCTGATCATGTTCTGAGTCCTGATCAGTTTGTTCTGAAAGACAACCTCACCTTTAAAGCATCACCAGTTAAGATTGTTGACCGACGTCTCAAACAGCTAAGAGGTAAGGAAATCTCTTTGGTCAAGGTAGTTTGGAGTCGGACAGATGATGGGGATGCTACTTGGGAAATTGAGGAGAAAATGAGAGAATTGTACCCTCAATTATTTTAACTTTGAATTTCGGGACGAAATTCCTAAAAGGGGAGGAGAATGTAACATCCCTGTTTTTAGAAAAAGTTTTACCCTTGTAAATTTTGAATTATGGAGAGTTGTAAGTAAGAATAAGTCAATATATACCCTATTGATGGTCTGTGGTATCTCAGAAATGTCATTTTTGTGCATAATAATGGAATTTATATGGATCATTAGTGAAATTATGCAAAAACCCAGTGAAAAGGACTCTGTTCCGAGTAACAGAATGAAATTCTGAGTGTAACGTTACGTTTTTCGAGTAAAACATGACTGAGAGGGCTACCACCGAGTGGAGTCCTGACCTGAGAGGCAATTCTGAGTGAAGTGTGTTCAAGAAAACCACTTCTGGGTGAAATTCCGAGTCAAAACACCCTGGAATGACTCGTTTCCGAGTCAAACCGTGCCAAATGCTTCTTTTCCGAAGGAAACTCCTCCGATTGAAGTATTCCGAGTGAAAGAATGTATATATACTTATGTTTATGTTGATTTGATGCTTCCTACCGACTGGAATGTGCTGTGGAATCAATTGGGAAGGATTCCGAATGGTTTCGTATGTATTTGCTTAAGAAACCGAGTGGAAAATGGTAAAGGGAACCCATTCCGAGAGAAATGTAAGAGGTTGAGCCAATTCCGAGTGAGATATACTCTACTGGACCAAAACCGAGTGAGAGTCGTACGTGTAGGTCTTGTTCCGAGAGGTAATGGTTTAAACCGAGTGAACCAAGTGAATGAAGACTCGGATTTCCGAGTGAAAACTCTGAGAAAGAGAGGACTCGGTCTGGACAGATATTACCGAGTGAGAAACCGAGTACCTGAGTCGGTTTCAAAGGAATTCCGAGTGAGGACTTGAAGACTCGCTCAAGCGAGTCGGATTCCGCTTGAGCGAGAAGGACCCCTGATGCATATTTCTCTACTTCGCTCAAGCGAGCAAGCCACGCTCAAGCGAGCAAGCCACGCTCAAGCGAGCCTTGTATTTGTTGGCTCGGAAGAAGAATTCCAGTCGGCATAGTGGTTAACCGAGTGGAATTTTCACTCGGTATTCAGTGTCAGTTGTGCGTATTGACTTCAATTTTGTCTTTTAATGATTATTTTAATTCAATCATGCGCATTATAGCTAGTGGGCGGCCAGAAATGGGCACTGACTCAGCATATCTCCTTATTTAAATCTCCACTGCCACTCCATTAACACTCCACTAGCAGCCCACTCACAAAAGTTGTTCCCTATTTAGTTTTCCACTTAGCAGCCCACTCCTTATTTAAACCAACGCAAGGACTCTTAGAGAACACACACACGAAACACACCTCCATCATTCTTCTTCCTACAAGTTACTTTCTCTCTCTTTTCTCTTCTGTTTCACTCAGAATTCGTGCAGGACAGTGAAAGGGAACCTCTTCTTCTTCTCCAGGAACTCCATTAAGGTAAGGGGGTATATTCTTGGGTGCTCTGTGGGAAAACCGAGTGAAGGAAAGGGTTAAGGAACTTGTTCCTCACCTTTCCAGGACAGATTCAGTGTTGTGTGAATTAAATGCCTTAATTGTTATTATTTGTATTTATATATATATATATATTTGTTATTAAATGCATATAATCAGTGATGAATTGTGAAATGATATGTACTATATTGGACTGAAAATACTAAGAATCATGGGTACCGTGTGATTTCCAGTGAAAAATTATGAATAGAAGATGGATTTAATGATAACAGGTTCTGTTTTATGTTAATCCGACCGGTTTTACATCTATAACAACTCGGTTTTGCTTAGTTTCAATCGGATTCAACCTTAACTGAATGTATTTCATTCTGATAGAATAAATTTTCACTCGGTAAACAACCTTATTGCACTCGGATAACTTTTCCTAGTTTACTTTCACACGGTCAGCATCTTCCCAGTTGATTTCACTCGGAAAACATCATATTTCACTCAAAAAACAGTTAGTTTTACCCAGACAACACCTTTCAGTGATTTCACTCGGAAAATAATTTATTTTACTCAGCAAACAGTTATTTTCACTAAAAGAACTCCTTTCAGTTTGATGTAACTCGGTATATAAAGTCAATTCACCCAGAAGACCTTTCCCAACCTGATTCCACTCGGAATCAGGATTATCTTACTCGGATTTATTTTAATCGCATGTGTCTTATTCAGACAGAACCCTTTTCAACTAATTTCACTCCGTAAACTCATGTTTCACTCGGAACTTATATTGAATTCACTCAGAAAACTCCTTTGAGACTGATGTCACTCGAAATCGTATTTTATTACACTCAGAAATTCATTTTTACTCGGTTTCACCAACATTTTCACTCATGAAACTCTTTCTTACTGATTCCACTCGGAAATTTATATTTTAATTCACTCAGAAATTTATTTCACTCAGAATTTAAGTTATTTCATTAAGAAAATACTTCTCAGTTTCTGTTTCACTCGGAAAACATATTAATTTCATTTAGTAAACTCTGCTCAGTTTTATTTCACTCGGATTCATAGTTAACTCATGCGGAAAACTCATTTTCACTCGGAATCAAACCTGTTTCAGTCGGAAAACAGCCTTCCAGTTCATTTTCACTCGGACCTAAACTTGTTTCAGTCGGAAAACAGCTTTCCAGTGTAATTTCACTCGGATTTTTAGCCAGATCATTTGGAAAACCCTTCTCAGTATGATTCCACTCGGAATTATACTTATTTCACTCGGATTTACCCTTGTTTCACTCGGAAAACTATGTTTTTAGTGTTTTTCGCTTGGATTTTCATTTAGAAACTATTCTTAAACGTTTTTTTAAACTATTGGGAAGTTATAATTATTATTATCATTCTTATTCTATTATTATTATTATTCTAATTATTATCAATCTTAATATTGTTATTATTATTATTAGTTTTATTGTTATTAACATTGTTAACGTCTTAATTATGAGTATTTACATAAAGAATATATTATTTTACTCTTTATGGAAAATATAATTTTAACCAAGATATAATAGATATATTTCTAAAATAATAAACGAATATCTTACAATGTTTAATTAATTGATGGAATTCAAAAAAACTTGGGAACGATATGATGAGACTGGAAATACATAAGATACCCAAGGAATCAATTGATAAAATAAATGCATTTCGCATCATGAAAATATTTTTGAAGAAGAAAAACCTCTAGAGCATACACTTGGTACAGTGGAGGACACTCACGTTCGATCTCCATGAAGAATCTTGGGAGTACAACTGGAACGGCAACCCAATGGCATCAGAGTCGCGCCTGATAGCCGGGTGAGACGATGCAATTCTAGTGTACTTTGACTAAATGACGGAGTGTAACTATGATCGTAGGGATCCAAGTTCCAAAAATATTTAAATCAATGATGAGAACCAATGAGTTCATTTGTACCATATGGAACTTGGGCGGACCCTGATCGCTCTAGATGATTGGAATGGAGATATTCCAAAGAATAAGATGAAGAAAAATCGATTTATTGGGCCCACATGCATCATGAGACTTAATCAAAGATAAATCATAATAAATTCAATTCATGCATTTTCATGACGACATGCTTGATTGTTATAAATATGCTAATTGTATGAACTATGTGATATTATTTGTTAACTGGATTATGTCCGCACCGGATTAACCAATCAGGGTCTTGGGTTATACTCACCCTTACTGTTGACAATTTTCAGAGGAATTAGGAAATCAAGAACCTGAGTATGAAGAACAGCAATATGCTGAACCAAATGAGAACGCTCCTTAAATAGAATATAAGTATCTGAATATTGACGGATGACTGTATAATATTTAAGGGTGCCTGCGTGCCCCATTCTGTTAAGAGTACAATTACTTGCAGTTTGTGAATGACTATGTGATCTATATAATATTGCTTCCACTGATATGCCATTATTTTATAAAAAAAATATTCACTTTTTCTAAAAACTGTTAATACTCTCAGTTAAATAGGATGAACCTACAGAAGGATTTGTCTTATCTAACCGAGGGTGTTACAAAAGGTGGTATCAGAGCATAGTCGATTCATCAAGCTTGGGGAGTGGACCATTAGGTTTCCACGTACTCTGATAGAAATATTGAACAGTCCATAACACTCCTAAGACTAAATATCCTATGTGGAATGCTCCACATAACGCATACTCTGAATTTATTTGTTGATATTCTTTCAGCAAATTCCTAATGGCACGCCAAAATAACAATCATGTGATGGAGAATCTTCTTACCAGAATTGTGGAGGTAATAGAACGACAAGAGTTACCTCATGCTTCTGCCAGACAGGGATTAGCTGATTTTCAAAGGAACAATCCTATGCAGTTCAAAGGAGGCTTCAATCCAGAAGGAGCACAACTATGGATTGAACACCTTGAAAAGATTTTTGCCGCTATGCGATGTTCTGATGAGGATTGTGTAACCTTTGCTGTCTTCATGCTGGTTGGAGAAGCAGAACACTGGTGGACTCATGCTAGAGTCAGACTAGCTACTGATGGGCATATCATTACTTGGGGACGATTCAGGACAGAATTTCTCGCTAAATATTTCCCTGAAGACATAAGGAGACAGAAGGAGCAGGAATTCTTCAATCTGAAACAAGGTAATATGACTGTTGGGGAGTATGCTGCTAAATTTGATGAATTGGCAAAATGTTGTCCCTACTACACCCACATGAGAGAAGCGTCAAGATGTGCAAAGTTCGAAGCAGGGCTACGACATGAGATTCGTCAAGCCATATGTTGTCAACAAATTACACAATTCACTACTTTGGTTGACAGATGCCGCATATTCGAGAACACCTCTAATCTTCGACGACCTGGAACGTCTAATCATGGCCCAGAGCGACGTATGCCAGATCGACAGCAAAGAAGGGATTTTCGAGCAGATCGGCCATATTTCCGACCTTTCAACTCAGCCAACTGAATTCCTCCTAGAGGTCAGGAGAACTAAAGCGGTAAAAACTGCACAATTTGTGGACGGATTGGACATCGTGATGCTGACTGTTGGTACAGAAATAAAAATAACCAACAACAAGTAACTCAAGGACAGGCAGTACGACCAACAGGTCAAGGAAGTGGAGGATCTACTGCAAATACCTCTACCAACAATGTCCCAAGGATGCAAAATATTCACCGCGGCAACAATTTCAATCAGAACAATAATCCTAGAAGGCCCGGAAATAACTCTACTGGAAGACCAGGAGGAAATGCTAGATTTTTTACCATGAATGGTGCGGAAGTATCACAAGAGAACGATCTTGTGCAAGGTACATGCTTTATAGGAAGTACTCTATTAAATGTATTATATGATTCTGGAGCCACTCATTCTTTCATATCTGAGAATTGTATAAAACATTTAAAGCTTCCTACAACCTCTCTGCCTAATAAGATGATTGTCACGACTGCTGCAAATAAACCCATTTGCCCTTCCTGCATGTGTTTGAAATGTCCTCTCAACATCGAAGGGAAAGCTTATCAAGTAGATCTGATATGTTTGCCTTTGATTGATCTAGATATTGTTCTAGGAATGAATTGGCTTGCTGCCAACCATATTCTGATTGATTGTCATAATAGATCCATCACTCTCGGGTCTACTACATCTCATTGTGATCAAAACACTGATCTTTGTCCTATTAGCTCAAAAAAGGTAATTCTAGCAAAGGAAGTCCAACTATACATGATCCTTACTGAATCTGAAAGTAAGGCCATTCCTCAAATTGACCAGATTCCTGTTGTTCAGGAATTTCCAGAAGTTTTTCCTGATGATATACTAGAGCTACCACCAGAGCGGGAAATTAAGTTCAGTATTGACATTATACCGGGTGCAGGACCAATCTCTATTGCTCCTTACCGAATGTCACCCAAGGAACTCAGTGAACTTAAAGAGCAAATAGAAGAACTTTTAGAGAAAGGAATGATTATACCCAGTGTCTCACCTTGGGGAGCACCAGTTCTTCTAGTCAAAAAGAAGGATGGTAGTATGCGGTTATGTGTTGACTATCGTCAGTTGAATAAAGCTACGATCAAGAACCGATACCCTCTCCCAAGAATTGATGATTTGATGGACCAATTACGAGGAGCCACTATCTTCTCGAAAATTGATCTGCGATCAGGCTATCATCAAATCAGAGTGAAGAAAGATGATGTACCCAAAACAGCATTCAGAACACGATATGGGCACTATGAGTATCTTGTTATGCCCTTTGGAGTTACTAATGCACCTGCAGTCTTTATGGGATACATGAATCGAATCTTCCATGAGTACTTGGACAAATTCATGGTTGTATTCATTGACGATATTCTCGTCTACTCCAAGAGCCATGAGGAACACGAGGAGCATCTCCGAATTATCCTAAATACTTTGCGTGCAAGGCAATTGTACGCCAAGTTTTCAAAATGTGAATTCTGGTTGACAGAAGTGAAATTTTTAGGACATGTCATTTCTAAGGAAGGAATTGCTGTGGATCCTACAAAGGTAGAAGCTGTACTAAATTGGGAACAACCCAAGAATATGATGGAAATCCGCAGTTTCCTTGGACTGGCTGGATATTATCGTCGATTCATCGAGAATTTCTCTCGAATTACAGCACCTTTAACTAGGCTGACTCATAAAGATCAACCATTTGAATGGACTGACAAATGCGAAAGCAGTTTTACGAAGTTACGCCAACGACTCACTAGTGCACCTGTCTTGATTTTGCCAGATCCTGCCAAGCCATATGAAGTGTATTGTGATGCCTCAAGACAAGGACTAGGATGTGTCCTAATGCGAGAAAGAAAGGTTGTTGCTTATGCTTCGAGACAGCTAAGAACGCATGAAGTTAATTATCCTACACATGACTTGGAATTAGCTGCAGTTGTGTTTGCCTTGAAAATCTAGAGACACTACTTGTATGGTACATACTTTGAAGTCTTCAGTGATCATAAGAGCTTGAAGTACCTATTCGACCAGAAAGAATTGAATATGCGACAACGTAGATGGATGGAATTCATCAAAGATTATGAATTCAAACTCCGATATCATCCTGGAAAGGAAAATGTAGTAGCTGATGCACTCAATCGAAAGGCTTTACGTCTATCATATATGATGACAAAGGAGTTAGAATTGATAGAACAGTTTCGCGATTTGAATCTGGCAGTAACACCAAAAAGGGGAAGTCTTATGGTTGGAATGTTAAGAATTTCCAATGATTTCCTGGAACAAGTCAAAGAAGCTCAAGCCAATGATCAGGAGTTTCAAGATCTAGCAGAAAAGACAAAAGAAGGAGTCTCAGAGTTTAGCAAAGATGAACATGGGGTGATCAGGTATCAACAGAGACTCTGTATTCCAGTCAACACAGATCTTAAAAGATCCATCCTGGATGAAGCACACAAAAGTAAATACAGTATTCACCCAGGATCAACCAAGATGTATCAAGACTTGAAGAAATTATTCTGGTGGCAAGGAATGAAAAAGGATATCGCTGAGTATGTAACAGCTTGCCTGATGTGTCAGAAGGTAAAGGCGGAACAACAACGACCAAGTGGGACCCTTCGTCCTTTGGATATTCCATAATGGAAATGGGATGAGATTGCTATGGACTTCGTCACTGGATTTCCCAGAACATCAGCTGGATATGATGCTATTTGGGTAATTGTGGATCGATTAACAAAAACCGCTCACTTCATTCCTGTCAATATGAAGTATTCCCTAGAAAAACTCACCCAGATCTATATTAAGGAAATTGTACGATTACATGGGACTCCCACTGCAATTGTGTCCGATCGAGATCCTCGTTTCACATCACAATTTTGGAAGAGCCTGCAACAAGCTCTGGGAACTCGTCTGAAGTTAAGTTCCGCATATCACCCATAGACAGACGAACAATCAGAAAGAACAATCAAGACTCTTGAAGATTTGTTGCGTCTTTGTGTCCTAGAACATGGGGGAAGTTGGCAAGAATACCTTCCACTTGTGGAGTTCACTTACAACAACAGCTACCATACCAGTATCAGAATGGCCCCCTATGAAGCTTTATATGGAAGGAAATGTCGTACACCTTTATGTTGGTATGAGACTGGTGAAAAGACAATAATTGGACCAGAGATTGTTCAGAAGACTACAGAACAAGTCCAAAAGATCCAAATGGCAATGAAGGCTTTGCAAGATAGACAAAAGAGTTACTACGACAAACGTAGAAAGCCATTAGAATTTGAAGAGGGCGATCACGTATTTCTCAAAGTTACCCCTACCACTGGAATAGGAAGAGCTTTGAAGGCCAAAAAGTTAAGCCCCAGATACGTAGGACCCTATCAGATTTTGCAAAAGATAGGAACTCATGCCTACCGTATTGCTTTGCCACCCGAGCTGTCAAACCTTCATAATGTCTTTCATGTCTCCCAACTCCGTAAATATGCACCAAGCCCTGATCATGTTCTGAGTCCTGATCAGTTTGTTCTGAAAGACAACCTCACCTTTAAAGCATCACCAGTTAAGATTGTTGACCGACGTCTCAAACAGCTAAGAGGTAAGGAAATCTCTTTGGTCAAGGTAGTTTGGAGTCGGACAGATGATGGGGATGCTACTTGGGAAATTGAGGAGAAAATGAGAGAATTGTACCCTCAATTATTTTAACTTTGAATTTCGGGACGAAATTCCTAAAAGGGGAGGAGAATGTAACATCCCTGTTTTTAGAAAAAGTTTTACCCTTGTAAATTTTGAATTATGGAGAGTTGTAAGTAAGAATAAGTCAATATATACCCTATTGATGGTCTGTGGTATCTCAGAAATGTCATTTTTGTGCATAATAATGGAATTTATATGGATCATTAGTGAAATTATGCAAAAACCGAGTGAAAAGGACTCTGTTCCGAGTAACAGAATGAAATTCTGAGTGTAACGTTACGTTTTTCGAGTAAAACATGACTGAGAGGGCTACCACCGAGTGGAGTCCTGACCTGAGAGGCAATTCTGAGTGAAGTGTGTTCAAGAAAACCACTTCTGGGTGAAATTCCGAGTCAAAACACCCTGGAATGACTCGTTTCCGAGTCAAACCGTGCCAAATGCTTCTTTTCCGAAGGAAACTCCTCCGATTGAAGTATTCCGAGTGAAAGAATGTATATATACTTATGTTTATGTTGATTTGATGCTTCCTACCGACTGGAATGTACTGTGGAATCAATTGGGAAGGATTCCGAATGGTTTCGTATGTATTTGCTTAAGAAACCGAGTGGAAAATGGTAAAGGGAACCCATTCCGAGAGAAATGTAAGAGGTTGAGCCAATTCCGAGTGAGATATACTCTACTGGACCAAAACCGAGTGAGAGTCGTACGTGTAGGTCTTGTTCCGAGAGGTAATGGTTTAAACCGAGTGAACCAAGTGAATGAAGACTCGGATTTCTGAGTGAAAACTCTGAGAAAGAGAGGACTCGGTCTGGACAGATATTACCGAGTGAGAAACCGAGTACCTGAGTCGGTTTCAAAGGAATTCCGAGCGAGGACTTGAAGACTCGCTCAAGCGAGTCGGATTCCGCTTGAGCGAGAAGGACCCCTGATGCATATTTCTCTACTTCGCTCAAGCGAGCAAGCCACGCTCAAGCGAGCCTTGTATTTGTTGGCTCGGAAGAAGAATTCCAGTCAGCATAGTGGTTAACCGAGTGGAATTTTCACTCGGTATTCAGTGTCAGTTGTGCGTATTGACTTCAATTTTGTCTTTTAATGATTATTTTAATTCAATCATGCGCATTATAGCTAGTGGGCGGCCAGAAATGGGCACTGACTCAGCATATCTCCTTATTTAAATCTCCACTGCCACTCCATTAACACTCCACTAGCAGCCCACTCACAAAAGTTGTTCCCTATTTAGTTTTCCACTTAGCAGCCCACTCCTTATTTAAACCAACGCAAGGACTCTTAGAGAACACACACACGAAACACACCTCCATCATTCTTCTTCCTACAAGTTACTTTCTCTCTCTTTTCTCTTCTGTTTCACTCAGAATCCGTGCAGGACAGTGAAAGGGAACCTCTTCTTCTTCTCCAGGAACTCCATTAAGGTAAGGGGGTATATTCTTGGGTGCTCTATGGGAAAACCGAGTGAAGGAAAGGGTTAAGGAACTTGTTCCTCACCTTTCCAGGACAGATTCAGTGTTGTGTGAATTAAATGCCTTAATTGTTATTATTTGTATTTATATATATATATTTGTTATTAAATGCATATAATGAGTGATGAATTGTGAAATGATATGTACTATATTGGACTGAAAATACTAAGAATCATGGGTACCATGTGATTTCCAGTGAAAAATTATGAATAGAAGATGGATTTAATGATAACAGGTTCTGTTTTATGTTAATCCGACCGGTTTTACATCTATAACAACTCGGTTTTGCTTAGTTTCAATCGGATTCAACCTTAACTGAATGTATTTCATTCTGATAGAATAAATTTTCACTCGGTAAACAACCTTATTGCACTCGGATAACTTTTCCTAGTTTACTTTCACACGGTCAGCATCTTCCCAGTTGATTTCACTCGGAAAACATCATATTTCACTCAGAAAACAGTTAGTTTTACCCAGACAACACCTTTCAGTGATTTCACTCGGAAAACAATTTATTTTACTCAGCAAACAGTTATTTTCACTAAAAGAACTCCTTTCAGTTTGATGTAACTCGGTATATAAAGTCAATTCACCCAGAAGACCTTTCCCAACCTGATTCCACTCGGAATCAGGATTATCTTACTCGGATTTATTTTAATCGCATGTGTCTTATTCAGACAGAACCCTTTTCAACTAATTTCACTTCGTAAACTCATGTTTCACTCAGAACTTATATTGAATTCACTCAGAAAACTCCTTTGAGACTGATGTCACTCGAAATCGTATTTTATTACACTCAGAAATTCATTTTTACTCGGTTTCACCAACATTTTCACTCATGAAACTCTTTCTTACTGATTCCACTCGGAAATTTATATTTTAATTCACTCAGAAATTTATTTCACTCAGAATTTAAGTTATTTCATTAAGAAAATACTTCTCAGTTTCTGTTTCACTCGGAAAACATATTAATTTCATTTAGTAAACTCTACTCAGTTTTATTTCACTCGGATTCATAGTTAATTCATGCGGAAAACTCATTTTCACTCGGAATCAAACCTGTTTCAGTCGGAAAACAGCCTTCCAGTTCATTTTCACTCGGACCTAAACTTGTTTCAGTCGGAAAACAGCTTTCCAGTGTAATTTCACTCGGATTTTTAGCCAGATCGTTTGGAAAACCCTTCTCAGTATGATTCCACTCGGAATTATACTTATTTCACTCGGATTTACCCTTGTTTCACTCGGAAAACTATGTTTTTAGTGTTTTTCGCTTGGATTTTCATTTAGAAACTATTCTTAAACGTTTTTTTAAACTATTGGGAAGTTATAATTATTATTATCATTCTTATTCTATTATTATTATTATTCTAATTATTATCAATCTTAATATTGTTATTATTATTATTAGTTTTATTGTTATTAACATTGTTAACGTCTTAATTATGAGTATTTACATAAAGAATATATTATTTTACTCTTTATGGAAAATATAATTTTAACCAAGATATAATAGATATATTTCTAAAATAATAAACGAATATCTTACAATGTTTAATTAATTGATGGAATTCGAAAAAACTTGGGAATGATATGATGAGACTGGAAATACATAAGATACCCAAGGAATCAATTGATAAAATAAATGCATTTCGCATCATGAAAATATTTTTGAAGAAGAAAAACCTCTAGAGCATACACTTGGTACAGTGGAGGACACTCACGTTCGATCTCCATGAAGAATCTTGGGAGTACAACTGGAACGACAACCCAATGGCATCAGAGTCGCGCCTGATAGCCGGGTGAGACGATGCAATTCTAGTGTACTTTGACTAAATGACGGAGTGTAACTATGATCGTAGGGATCCAAGTTTCAAAAATATTTAAATCAATGATGAGAACCAATGAGTTCATTTGTACCATATGGAACTTGGGCGGACCCTGATCGCTCTAGATGATTGGAATGGAGATATTCCAAAGGATAAGATGAAGAAAAATCGATTTATTAGGCCCACATGCATCATGAGACTTAATCAAAGATAAATCATAATAAATTCAATTCATGCATTTTCATGACGACATGCTTGATTGTTATAAATATGCTAATTGTATGAACTATGTGATATTATTTGTTAACTGGATTATGTCCGCACCGGATTAACCAATCAGGGTCTTGGGTTATACTCACCCTTACTGTTGACAATTTTCAGAGGAATTAGGAAATCAAGAACCTGAGTATGAAGAACAGCAATATGCTGAACCAAATGAGAACGCTCCTTAAATAGAATATAAGTATCTGAATATTGACGGATGACTGTATAATATTTAAGGGTGCCTGCGTGCCCCATTCTGTTAAGAGTACAATTACTTGCAGTTTGTGAATGACTATGTGATCTATATAATATTGCTTCCACTGATATGCCATTATTTTATAAAAAAAAATATTCACTTTTTCTAAAAACTGTTAACACTCTCAGTTAAATAGGTTGAACCTACAGAAGGATTTGTCTTATCTAACCGAGGGTGTTACAATGGGCGCAGAGCGGTTTGGTACCTGTAAAACGGCCGAATCAGCGAGGAGCTGAATTATGGCTCGGGGAGCCAGTGTTGCAACACAAAATTTGATAGACTTAATCATGATCCCGTTTTGGTTGGTCATTGATTAAGTATGTGACTTAATGGATCCATTTGGTTGAGCATGTGCATACACTATTTTATGTGTTATTGTGAGAACATGCTGTTATGATGAGTATATGTATATGTCTCAGTTTGAGAATGAATAATTTGTTAATTGCTGAGTGAACTTGTCATTTGCCGAGTGCAGTTGCTATGCTTACCGAGTGATGTTTTATTTACCGAGTGGTAAAATGGCTGTAATTGCCGAGTGGAAATTTAAATTATTGCTGAGTGATTGATGTAATTGCCGAGTGTAATCAGTATTGGTTTTATAGTTATTAATTGGACTTTTATTCCAATTCAATAACTGTTATTTGATATGTTATGCTTACCCTCTACAATTATTTTTTTTAGTGAATGAAGGGCCGACCATGATATGTGAAGACACTCAGCAGCTCAGAGTTCATTTTAGTGAAAGCCTTGGCCGGCTCACGATAATACCGAGTGAAAATTATGTATTTGTATATTTTTAAAGAGCCGGTCGGCTTATGTCTAATAGATATTGAAATTTTATTTAATTTAAAATCTGTTTGAAATTTAAGTAAATTAATTGCATTTTAAATACCCGATCGGATTGATGAAAAACCGAGCATGTTATTCACCGAATCCGACTCCTGTTTTTGGAAATTTATCTGATTTATTAGAAATTATTTTAAAAATTAAGGATATTATATTGTGTGCATAATTGTTATTGAGACCCCATTTATATGATACTTTATGTTTTCATATATTCCATTCATATTATTGACGCTGATATTGATATGAGTATAAGAATGTTATTCATGAATTTTTCATGATGAATATAAATGCATGGGATGCATATCGATCAGTATGTAATACTTGTGTGATGAATGATTATGAAATATGATGTGATTTTCATAAAAGACCTTGGGTGGGACTCAAGGCAACCTCTTGAGCGGGGCTCGGGGTTTTGGCCCGTAGCACTGAGTAGAGTTACCGCTATCACTCTGGGAGTGGTACTCGGTGTTACATTATGGGCGTAGAGCGGTTTGGTACCTGTAAAATGGCCGGATCAGCTGAGGGCTGAATTATGGCTCGGGGAGCCAGTGTTGCAACACAAAATTAAAAGACTTAATGGATCCATTTGATTAAGCATGAGTATGCACTGATGCATATGTTATTGAGAATAACATGCTGTTCATATTGTGTTATATGGCTCGGTTTGTGTTATTTGCATAGTTATGGATTGGACTTTTAATCCAATTTAATAACTATTATTTGATATGTTTATGCTCACCCCCTACTTATTATTTTTACTGTGGATAGAGGACACAGTGATGGCACTTGAAGTCACTCGACCGACTGCAGCATTATGTATTAGTATGCACAATACATAGTGTACATAGTTATTTGGGTAGAAGCCTTGGCCGGCTCTTGTGATTACCGAGTGTTGTATTTTATTTGTATTATAAAGAGGCCGGTCGGCTTTTGTAAAGTGGCAATGATATTATTTAATTCAGATTTTGTTTTGCTCTTGGAATTATTTGTGAAAAGTTTATTTGCATTTATTTATATTCTAAAATGAGTCAGTCGGACTGAGGTATAACCGGCACTGGATTGTGGAATCTGACTCCTGTTTTAGAAATTTAAATTATTTGTGAAAATTTATTTGTTTTATAACAAAAAAAATTATTTTAAAAATTAAGGATGTTATAAATTTAAACTTCAATTAAAACAATGAAAATATGTAAGAGAGTATTAAAAAAAGTGAGAATTCAAATGGATTCATGACTCAAAGCAAAGTTTGTTGACTTGAAAACAGTCATACGTCAAATTTTGTATTTCTGACAAAAACATTTTATTTGATGGCATTTACTTAGATTTGACCTCAAATAGCTTCCCTATAGGATTGCCTTAATCCTAGTGAGTCTCAATATATCTCTGCCATATAGAACATTTAGAATATAGAACTATGTCACACGTAAAAATCCAAGATACACAGAATCCAAAATACAAATTTGATTGAGGTCTATATCTTCCAAAGAACACATAACAAGGCACATGGAAACAATTTAGAGCTCCAAGAGTTACCCTAAAAATCAGAGATATTACAATGATTATCAAAAAATAAAATTTTAAAAAATATAATTCTTAAGATTTAAAAACACTCAAGATACCAAACATTCCCTAAAGAAAAATTAAAAGTATTAAAAAATGAAAGAAAATAAATATTTTATAAGCATTAAATCTTAAAGATTTTTTTTACAAGAGATCTAACAATCTCAACGTAATATCAAATAAAAAATTTACTTTTAATTTTTAAATGCTCTAAAAATATTTTAACCTGACCTATTAAATTAATACCCGTGAATCTTTTAGGACCACATTAGAAAATAGTAAAAAGAAAACATTTAAGTGTAATATTTGAAGTTATAAATTTACTTTCTCTTCAGGATTTTTGTTGTAGGAATAAAAATAAAATCGTTTTATCTCTAATTAAAATATAATAAAATAAATGAATAAAATCATTTCCTAGGTAGTGGGAAGAGTTGTAGGGGGTCCAGTTTCTGCATTAGTCAACTGTTTTCAAACACAAGCAGAAAATGGCTAAAAAGAAGGAACCACATTCCCACCCTTTTTTAACCTTCAATGCAGCACATATCCACAATTAGGGAAGGAAAAGAGTAGAGAAGGTTCCACAGTTTCAAAACTCAATGACTACTTCCTTTCATCACTTCATTTTCTTCTGCATTCTATTGATCTCCATCTCCCTCACAGGTACTCCCTTTCACACTGATCTCATATATGCAATGTAAAAGCTTCTCAACTCTTAACTTACCATTATGCTTCCTTCACTCTATTTACATTGACAATTGCGAGGAATGTGTTTCAAAATTATTTACGGATTTTCACTTAAATTTTCAGGATGGTTAATTCACGGTTTAGCATCAAAACTCAAATGTTTTTTAGGAGATAAAAACTTCTGAAAAATAATAAAAAGGGTCTTGATTTTCATAGTGTACTTGAATACAAAATGCAATTGTTTTTTTAATTAGAAATCACCATAAGAGTGTTTTAGCAACACCTTTCAATACAAAATTTGTAATTTCTATTCCTTAACAAGAATATCTCGGGTAATGTATTCTTAGAAATAGTGTAGCTTACCAAATGTATGACTCGTTGTACTATGATAATACACAGATGGGATACAACTCATAATTGTGAACAACTGCAAAGAGAGTGTATGGCCAGGAATTCTTGGCAATGGAGGGCACCCTTCTCCTAAAGATGGTGGCTTTCACCTTGCAAGTGGGGAAGAGACTGTTCTGCAAGTTCCTCAGGGTTGGTCAGGGAGAATATGGGGTAGACAAGGGTGTTTCTTCAATAATCAAACAGATAAAGGTTATTGTCAAACAGGGGATTGTGAAGGGCTTTTAAAATGCAGGGGCATTGGTGGAGTCCCTCCTGCTACACTTGTTGAAATGAGCCTTGGAACCTCTCAGTCATCATTGCATTTTTATGATGTGAGTTTGATTGATGGGTTCAACCTTCCTGTGTCCATGAAGCCTGTTGGTGGTGGTGGTGGTGGTGGTTGTGGTGTTGCAGGTTGTCAGGTTGATTTGAATGCTTATTGCCCCTCTTCATTGGTTGTGGAGAGGAATGACAAGGTTGTGGGTTGCAAGAGTGCTTGTTTGGTTGCAAAATCAGATAGGTATTGCTGCACTGGTGACTTTGCTGATCCAGCAAAATGCAAGCCTACTATGTTTGCTCATCTTTTCAAGACCATTTGTCCTCATGCTTATACCTTTGCTTATGATGATTCGTCAGTGCTTAAGACTTGCAAGGCCCCTCGCTATGTCATCACCTTTTGCCCTCTACACTGATGTGTGGGTGTGTTTTCACTTTTTCAGGGTATTGTTTGTTGTTCTGCAGTTTGAACTTATTGTATGATAGATTCTCTTTGGTTTTGGTTTTGGCATTTTTCAGGGTTTGAAATTCTTTATCATATTAGTAGTGCTCTGTCATCTGGAGTTGTGATTATGTGTGGTGAGGTTTAATCATCACAATTTTGAAACTGTTAATTTAGTCTGTTATTTACAGTTGATTTAGTGTGGAGTCTTGACATTAAATTGAACAGTACTTAGTTTATGTTGTCTTTTGTGTACCGAAAATTGTATGTAAAATGGCAACTTGAAACTTGGAAGCAACTTTCCTTAAAAAGTGAAAAGGGAGGAGGAAAAAAGGATAGTACCTGTTACACACAATTTCTTTTTTCTTATCGCACTTATTTATGGGTAAGTTTTTGTAGTGAAAAGTCTACAAACTATGGACTCCTGAGTACTCATAATAATTGAATATTTTCACTTACCTGATGTAGGCTCCATTTGTATTTGTATGGTATTAAAATTCCTTTTTGATGAACACAGAGAAACTGTCACCATCAAACATGGACCGTAAATGGTGTACTTTAAACTGTAACGCATAAACATGAAATGATATATAAAAAAGAACGGATGAAGTACATATTATTATTTATGGGGTATAGCGAATGATAAATAATACACGTAATGTTTTTGGTATGTGTTGAAAAATTACACAAAATTCAAAATATGTAGTAACTTCCACATTTTTAAAAAATAGAAACAAGTGTAATAAAAGTGATGTGACTAGGGTCTTGACACGCCGGTCAAAGCCTAAAGAAAACTTAAAATAAAAAGGCTGAAAACTTAAGTCCGCCTCATTTAACCATAGGCTAGCCCATCAAAATTGGTTCAACATATACCGTTGATCCATCAAAACCTTCACAAAGAAATATAAAACATCATATACAAACTAAACATATACAAAGCATCTATTAGAACCAAAATGATAAATGAATAAAAAAAAGAAAATGAATAGATGGATGATTCTTTATTGTCTTAGAATCAAAGCAACTGTGGTGGACTGTGGAGGCGTGAGATGCATCGTGGGAGCAACTCGCAATCGTAGACGCACCTCTACTGTGGCAGCAAAGGGGGAATTGGTGAAGTGAGGCCTGACTGTGAGAGGGCTGACAGTGGCAAACAATAGTGGCTAGTGGAGGTGCGGCGTACGCGAAGAGACAAGAGAAAGGCGAGACGCAAGAGATGATTTCAGAGTTGAGAAATGAGAGCAACATTTGGGATGTGAGAGACAAAGAGAGTGTTGTGAAGTGATCTTAAAAAGATAAAAATTAAAAAACAAATAAGTGTATAAGCATTATGTTTGTAATCCTAAACTAATAATTAATAAACATAAAATAAAAATTAATGTAGGGGGCCATCGAGCTGACTTGCCGGACTATTGATTGGTTAGTTTAGCTGGCGGGTCGGGTTGCGACAAGATAACCAATTGTTATTTTTGTCCACCCCATCTATTTTGACGAGTTTGGTGGGTCAAGCTCGTTTTGCAATCTATAGATACAATGAGTTAGAAGTACAATCAGTTGAAAGCAATCAATAACTAAAATGTCATTTTAACAAAATAAAGGTGTTTGTCCTTGAATAAGAATATGTCTAACTAGAAAACCATATTTAGTGTCTCTTGTGTGAAAGGGTGTGGAAAAGATATTGTAATTATCTTTTGTTATAATGAAATATTTTTTGGATTTTGGTTTGTAATTTTTCTCCAATTTTTGAATTTTTTAAGTTAAAATTTTTTATATCGATTATGTTCTTTGTATATATTATTTTTTTCCTCATTTTAAGCAAAAATTCCAAAAGAAAATTCTTGTGTGTTAATTGTGTGTGTTCCTTTCATGTTTCTTTATCTCGTCTTCTCATTCCTAGGTTTAAGCAAGTATTAGATTGAGTTGGATTCTAATAAAAAATGTTTGATCTGAATTAGATTGAATTTGGTTAGATTTGTGTAATGTTTTTTAAATCTGATCCGATCCAATTTGATCTAAGTTGATTTGAACCAGATTGGAAGGTCGAACATCCGATTAATTACAACTTGTTATAAATGTTATGAAAATAGAAATATAAATAACTTCAAATATCACAAAATCTATATCAAACATTTACTGTCACAACTACAATACTCTATAAAAATCAAAACCATAACCACCCAACATAATCACAATCAAAGCATGGATGTTGTTGTGTAAAATTACCAAACCAAAATTACATCTTGGCACTTGCTTTAAGTCTTTAACACATAAAAATACAAATCTAAGCCAACAAATTGAAGTCTTGAGTTAGGCCACTTGAGTTAGGTTCCGTTCATTCCTTTCCATGACATGGACATTAACATTATATTAAATAGTGTGAAACAAAAACATAAAATAATAATAATAAATACAAAATTAGGTTGGGTACAAATCGAGCATTCGAGTATACAAGCCTAAAATCCGATATCCGATTTGATTTTAATCGGTTCTTAGTTGGATTGGATCGGTTCTGATCTAATTACCAAAAAAGTTGAATCCATCTTAGTTGATTGGTTTGAATGATCAGATTAAACATGTACATTTACCCACAACTCAATCCTACTCATTTCACCTATAAGATCTCCTACAAACATTTAGTGAAAGAGTATAGTTGGTAAAGACTAATGAATAAATAATAAATTGGAACTAAAACTAAAGAATTTCATATTCTTAATTCTTATTCTATCTTTTAGATATCTAATCACATAATCATTGGTTAGCTAATATTCATTTTTTTATTTTTCAAATATTAGTATTTTCAAATAATGAATTTACACTTTAAAAATAAGATATTATCATATTAAGTGTATATTTTCCCTATGCTAATTTTTCTCTATGCTAGTTGATAACTCATGAAAATTCCCCCCATCCCCCTTTTCTCTTTGAAGATACAAAAATCTCTTTTACTCAAGATTCAAGGTTAACTCATCTCCAAAATTAAACTCTTGCCCATAAAGTATTGTCTTATGATAAATCTGCATATTCTCATTTCCATAGTGAGGTATTTGTAGAGAAAATGGGGAAATTGCCTCAGATATATTTGAAGGTAGTCATCATCATCTTTAATTTTAAAGTTGTTGTTTTCATTGTAGATGAAGGAGTAATCATTTGAAAATTTCTTTCTTGAACATGAAAAAAGACTACTCATTTAAAAAATCAATTTTAGTATTTATGATGTTATTATTATTACACTCTGTCATTATCCTTTATCTTGGTGAATACTACCTTCATTCTTTTATATAATAAATATATGACCAAATCATCAAAGGAGAAGCATTGGAAACAATTTAACAATGTTATCAATTTAAATCCCTTCCTTCTTAAAAAAGAAACTCATATCATTAAATAATTGAATAAGAATAAGTGGGTGTATTGTTAACATAAATCTTACAATAAATAAAGGGACCCTTAGTTTCATATCTTACCCACCAAACAAACCATTATTTAGCCCTTATCCTATCTTGTAATTATCCTATCATGTGCTTTCATATCCTATCCATTAAAGACATATTTAGTTTCCACCAAAAATTTTAGAGAACTTTTGCAAATTGATTTTTCATCTCTTCCATCCATATATTTACACGACATTAGTAAAATTTTAAATTCCTAGAAAGATGTTTATGCTTCAATTCATCAATTTTAGGAAGATATGATCCTATTAAATAATAAAGTGTTAATAAGTGTTAATAAAACTAGATCGATGATTAAATTGGTCAAGACTGGCTCAACGACTTAGTGATTGAATCAGTGGGTCAGTAGTAGGACAAGTTAAACTAAAGATATAAAATAATATTTCTTTAACATAACAAACCTTTTAAAATAATATAATATATTATATTCATTATTAAACAAATATAAAAATAATTATTACTTTAGGTGTAGAGCTACGTTAAAAGAGTAATGGAAAATTTTACTATATACAAAAAATGCTAAATTTGACAAATATAAGTATTTTTTTGTAACATCCCAATTATAATTAATTGGGAGATTTTAAAAAAATAAATCAGGCTCACGATTTATTTTCAATGGTTCATAATTGATTGATTGATTATTCGAGAGTCGATAAATTAAAAAAATTTAGAAAACAAGCCACTAAACTAGGAAATTAATCCGGTAATTTTTAGGGACTAAATCGTAAAGGCGGTTAATTTCGGTTGTTAACCAAACGGGTTATAGGACCGAACTATCCCTAACCAACCTTAGGAAATTAATCTTTCTTTTCACTTTGTTCTACTTCTCTCTTTCTTATCTTCTCTCTTACTTCTCACTTACTCATGTTTTTTCTTCTCCACCAAGCCACCACTTTCATTCTCTCTTTAACGCACTCACTATCGTTATCTTTCCTTCTCCACTTTTCACTCTTCCATCTCTCTCTATCTCATGGCCCCCTCTCTTTTTCTCATTATCTTCTTCACTTCATCACCTTCATTTTCCTTCCTTTTTCATCATCACTTTCCTCTTTCCTTCACCACCAAGGCCGTGACTTCCCCCTCCAAGCCACCATCTTTTTTTCTTTTCCCCACACCATACCACAACATGACCTTTCCCTCTTTTCCACTCTCTCCTTTTCCATCACCACCATATTCCTTTCACACCTTCACCACTGTGTCTTTCTCTCTCTGACTCCATTAATCTCATTCCTTTGCATGTGTGGCAGCCATGCATGGATCGTTATGAAGCTTGAGGTTACATCTTGGTTAATCGAAAGCTTGACCAGAAGCTGAAGCATAGATTCTTGGTTTTCAATTGGTGTGAAATTGACACAGGTAAGTTAAAACCCTCTCTTCTATTTGCATACATGTCCATCTTTTCTTCTCTTTGCATGCATATTAAATTTAAAAACTTTAGGGTCTTTGTATGGGTCTACATGCATCTGCTCTATTGGGATTTTGAGAAAATCATAAACACAAAATTGTTCTTTTTCCTTTTCTCTTTCCAATGAGCTATTGAACATCTAAATTTGTTAACTAGAGTGAAAGTTATGCCTGAAATACCAAATGTTGTTCTAGCTAGGTGTATGGCTATGGGTCAGTAGCTTGTTATAGAAACTGGGACATTTTGGCTTAAAAGTGCTCTTGGTGTCTTCATAAAAGTTGTATTAAATCTTGTTATGAAAATTTTAAAACCAAGATCACTGAAATCAAACACCTGTAGCTTAAGTTATGTTAAAAATAGTGGAGTATGTACATGTTTCTCCTTCCTTTGCATGCATTTTGTTTCACTTTACTTTGTATGCATATGGATCAATTTTATTTTTGGCATGTATGCTTTCTTTTCCCCTCACGTGTAAGAATCCGCTTACCGTTTCCCTCGTATGCATGGCTCCATCCCTCATTTTCCTTGCATGCATTGGTTTCAGGTATTCTCCCTCTTTTTCTAGCCTTGGCCGTGCTCCATCAAAGGAAATGTAAAGATTGACTCTTAAAAACTCTATTTTTTTAAAGCCCAAGTGATTGGAGCGTGCTTTCAAGAATCGTCAGAAAGATTTTGGAGGTCCAGGGTAGTTTCGACACCCTATCAACAAGATTCGTAACCCTCGATAAGTATGACCTTTCCTGAAACTCCATCATTTTAGCTTTTTGGCTTTGAATCTGGTGTTTTGGTGATTTATGGGTTGCAAGAATTATTTTATTAATTTTGCAGATGTTTTTGAATATAGGTCATTGGCGTTTTAAGTTGACCTAGTGAATCGGGAATTTGTCAAAAAAACCAAATATCGCTCTAAGGTACGTGTTGACGTACGAAGAAAGTTTATCTCTTGAGTAGCAACTAGTGAGCATAATCTGAAATTGGGGATTTATATTTAATATATATAACAGTTTATTTCTTGAAATATACCCTAAAAAAGTTTGATTCTAAATAATTTATACTGTTGATAAGTGTGTATATATATATATAAGTATTTTAAGACATTAGTTTGGACATGTCGATGATTGATATTTGATGATTGAGATTATTCATGAGATTATATATACTTTAGGGTCTTGTGACATTGTTTGTTGTTGATGTTGATAGCTGGTTAATAATTGTTTGTTGTTGACAATTGATGAGAATTATTGATATTTGATAAATGCTATTGATAGTTGATACTTGATAAAGATTGGTGTTGATGCCATATGGATGGATTGATATTTATGTTAGTTATGATATTAATAAATATTTTGATGATTATGTTATTTATCGTGTTGATGGCTCTATGAAATTGATTCAGAGTTTTTAAGGTAATGGTTGTTGAGTTTATAAACATTGAGGTTAATAGAGCTAGGATATGATGTTTATATTATAAGATGACGCCTCGATTCACACATATACATTTTGCATCGGTTCATGAAATCATATGCATTTTGTTTTAGCATAAGAGTTACAGGGTCTCTTGTTGCTTGCCCTAATGGGTGGGATACTCTTGAGGAAGAGCTTTAGATCCCTAAGGACTAATTTTTTCCTTAGCATTTTGGTTTGCCCAATGCTTTGATTCGCTTTGGGATATTCACTTTTATGACACTTTGATTCATCATGGATATTGGGGTTGTCCGTTCTTGGGGCACTTTGGTTTGTCTAGCACTTTGGTTGCTAACAACTTCCTTTTTCCTTTTGTTATGTTATGGCCATTATCCTTAATAAGCACTTTGATTTGCTCCATTTTATATGCTTTCATGCATCTAAAATGATATGGTTTTTGAAAAGTCCATGGCATGTGAGCAATTGCATTGAAAGTGTGGAAATGTAATAGGTATTGGAAGTTTGGATGAGAATTAGTGATGTATGAATTTGATTAATGACAAAGGTAAAATGGCCTACCTATGGATGTATCATGATTTGGTATATATATAACATCCCAGAGTTTACAGGATAGGCCTGTAGGGCCATTTGTTGTGTAATAGTTGATGGTTCAGAGTCAGACTAAGAAGGGGGTTGAATAAGTCTTAGACTCTCTTTGCAAAATTTTGAACCTTTAGCACATAAGTAATTAGACTCGTAAAACCAGACTTGATAAGAGCAAGGAAAGAGAAGAATGAACACCAAAGATTTATACTAGTTCACTTCCAACAGAGAAGCTACGTCCAGTCCTTTCTAACTTGAAGGGTTGCCACTATTGTAAAATCTCCTTTACAATAACAGTGCCAGACTTATGCCTTAAGTATTTATAACTCTAGCTACTTCTGGCTTAAACCCAAGTATCCTTTCAACAAGCCACTCCTGGCTCAAACCCAAGTATTCTTTCAAAAGCCTCTTCAGGCCATAACTGTTTCCCAATGAAACTAAAGGCTGGTAACACACCATACTTTTACACAACAAGTTTGTAAGAAAGAGTATGTAAGATGTTTTGAGAACTTAGTGTATAAAAGATACAAAGAAATGAACAAATACACTAGGTAAACAAAGACAAAAGGACCAAGGGCTGTTAGAGGTAGAACAACAAAGAAGGCCTTTGTCTAAGAAAAAACTAAGAGATTAAAAGAGCTTTTGATCACAGAGATTGATTCTTCTTGATATTCTCTTTTCTTTAAAAATAAATCTCTTCAAATATATATAGGCCACTTAAGATGACCATTTGACATGCTGGTGAGGAGATATAACAGTTGGAAATCCTTTGAAGGAGTTTTCCTTGATCATAAGCACCAGACCTTGATAAACTGAAGAGATGCCAAAAGGTCCAGTATCAAGGAACTTAGAAACTTTCATGAAAGAGGAGTTCCTTGAGATCTTCAAAGTAGAAAGCCATTTCTTGGCTTTCTTCTTCTAATGCGCAGAGGATATATGGTTGTACTTCTGAAACTTCCTGACACATGAGTTGACTTAATTCAACTTTTCTAAAAATATGTAGTGTAGCTTCATTGATTTCTATGAAGAGTGCCTTGGTTGATCAACTGTTTTGTTCTTTTTCTTCTTTGACGATAAACACATTTTTCTTGATAAGAGCTTGACTTCTGAGTATCATGAAAAAGGATTAAGAATGTTGTATGATTAGTACTTGAGGTAACATTCATGTTGCATGATCTTGTTGTATCAAAAGTTTGAGGTCTGATTATTGGTCCATATGTCTAAAAATTCTTGAATCAAACTTTTTTAGATAAAATCTTGAATCAGACTTTTATTCTGAAGAACTTCCCTTTTATTTTTGTAACCTGTGTACTTTAGTATTTGTTCCTAAAATACTTAATTTGAACAGGTTAGACTACACATGGGCAGACTTCATTTAAATTAAATACTTGGATATGTGTTAAATCCTGGGTCTAGTTATATTAACACAACCTGGGGTCTGGTTAATGGTTAATACCAATTTCTTTTCTCAAACTAGACTTGGTTTCAACAATCTCCCCCTATTTGTTGATAGCAAACATTAAGTCTTTTATTTAATTAAAGTCTAAGATAATCATAGCAAAGAAGTTTAAAAGGTATCATGACAAGATAACATTAGAGCAACATAATCATAATCCCATATAGCATCAAATAATATATTTATTCATTATGCCAGAAAATTTATATGAAGGAGATTATGTATCAAAGCAATTGCTATAAAAAAGAATCATGTATTTGAGTAATTTTGAATCAAAGCACTTATTTAACATATTAGAGTATTTCTTCTTAGATTAGAGCATGAAAACTTAAAGCATATTTATATAAAAAGAATATCCTAGCATCATTATTATCATCAGAGAAGAAAATCATATCAGACATATCAAAGTAAAGATATTTTTATTGATTGTCAAAGGAGATAATACAGAACATTACACCAAAATCAAAATATTAAAACTCCCCCTAAGACAAGACTGATCTCATAAAAGACTTTACGGCTTAATTTTAAATCTTAATTGTTCTCCCTTTTTTGCTAACGACAAAGGAGGGGCATCATCGAGGGGGAAAGTTAAACCATTAGTTGAACGGTTGATGATCGGAAATGATGCAGTAGTGGAAACAAACAACAAATAATGAGTTTTAAAAATAAAGATGTTGGAGGAAGAAAGAAAGATGACAGAAGGTTGAGAGAAAAAGAGGGACTACTTGTCAGAGCAGAGACTTCTCTTGTAAATGGTATCACGTCTCTCTTAAAAGATTTACGCATAGAAGAGTTCTTAATTCCTGGGGGGCAGACCAAAGGTAGACCCTTGTTGTCCTAGTTGTCATAAATAGTGGTTCCATAGAGCACAAGCATGATCCTCAATGGGATGAGAAGTAGAAAGAATACTCTTGAGAGAGTCTGCTGAAAGCTCCCTAGGTCTGGGATCATCCCAGGATGCCTTGTAGTGCATTCCCTTTGGAGGAAGGGGCTTCTTCAATTTTCCTTTCTCAATCTTCACTACTTTTGGATGCAAACGATCAGGGGCAATTAAAAGTTTCTTTCTATGAGTAATAACTGCATGAAATTTATGATACTATCTCTTTTTCTGTATGTCCATCATAACTTTGTTTCTTCTGATTTAAAAACATAAAACATAGCATTGTCTAATGTTGAGATGAGGTGAGGGATGAGCAAGGCTTGTTCAAAAGGCATAGGTGGGATAAAGCAAGGTACAAAAGGAAGAATGTTGACTTTCATAATGTTGAAACTTGAGGCTTTAACTATGGTTGTATTTGAGGGGTAATGATATCCTGAATCTTCTTCATCTAAGACTGGTCTAATGATTTTTATTAGAGGTATGCCAAGGGTAACAAGTTGAAGAGAGTAGAGGCTAGATGGTCTAGTATGAGGTCTGGGTGGGAAAATTTAAAGATGCCTGGGAATAGGGGGTATGGCAATAAGTTCTTGAGATGGTTGAGGAGTAGTTAAAACATCCTTAATTCTTTTAAGAATGCTTTGATACCAAAATGAAACAACCCGACATTAATTAAACCCAAACCGGTGACCAGGGAAATTTTTCCCAAAATTCACCATGCAGCCGGGTAAAAATAAACCAACAGAAGGCAAGGGAAACAAAAACCGACAGCAGAAGAACAAGCTTAAGCGAGACCAAACAGCGTTCACTTGCTCAAGCGAGATCCAAATCCGCTTGAGCGAGATAGCCCATCCCACTCGGGCGAAACACCATTCACTTAAGCGAAACCAACCCGAAACCTTCCTTCCATTCACACTCGCTGGAGCGAACCCTCATTCGCTGAGGCGAGTAACTCCACTCAGTATTTTCATCACTCGGCTTCGGGACCACGTCCACTCGGGAACTGTCCCACATACATGATTCACTCGGTAAATTTTTACTTAGCCAAATCACAATTATAAACACGCGGGCGTATTTCACTCGGGAAATGATTCCCTCGGATACTCCACTCGGAGTCCATAAGTTTCCCTCACACGGATTATTTCCCCAGTCCAATACCACTCGGTATATTTCAACCTCAATTCACTCGGAATACATTATCCATTCTGCACTCGGCATAATTTGATCTACCCCACTCGGAGATCACCATAACCTCTCGGCTATAAGTCACTCGGTCACATCTTAACCATTCATTACTCGGGTAATACATTAATCCATTCCCACTAGGAGAAATTCACCAAGTTAAGTCACTCGGACTTACTCAAATCTTATCCACTCAGAATATATCACATTCACTCGGTATATAATTATAGCCTCGTTCACTCTGAAGAGGACACTTAAAATACCTCAATCGATACCATCAGAATTACTCTTCCCTCGGAAGAGGTTCACTCTGGATTTCCCACTCAGGAATTTCAAACCCTTTTCACTCAGAAAAAGGCCACACAGGCAATAGCCTCACTCGGCATTGGCTCTCACATCATTATTCCACTCGGAATTCATTTAACTTAACATTATTCTCTCAACACCACATGATAAACAAATCGGGTAACATCATAACAATGTAAAATATATATGTATCCAATGTATACTTGTTCACAATCCCAATAATCTACCCATATAATTAAATCCGTTCGGATTACAATAGAGCCGGCCAAGGCTTTACATATCTAATTACAATGTATATACATATATGCACTACAATAATCTGAGTGCCCCCACTCGGACTTGAGGCCATCTCCTCAATACCAGTCCGACCTGCATACACTGAAAAATGTTGTAGGGGTGAGCTTTTACATATTAAATGACAGTTATTGACTCGGATTAATCTTAGAATCCTTAACCATGCAATAACATATATCATCAATCGAACATACACACTGCCATTTAACATGGACATTCACATAACATCTTCCGATCGGGATTTTACTCATTTCACTCGGCTATAATTCACAACATCCTCAATAACAATGTATCATTCAATCGGATTCCACCCCAAATCTATTCCAATCAATATCAGTAATGTTTAAACTCCGAGCCTCGCTCAAGGAGAGTGCCTGAGCCCCGCTCAAAGGTCTTAATCATATCCTCACACATTTTCATCTGATTGCCGATTCAACAATAAGCGTCTAACGCTTCATGCTCCAAGCATTTTCAGTGGCAAATCGGATGCATACGATCTCATTCATCAGGCGTCCAACGCTAATGCACTCGGCATTGCCTTGAGTCCAACCCAAGGTCTTTCATCAAGCGTCCAACGCTTAGTGCCCTTGGCACTGCCTCGAGTCCAACCCGAGGTCTTTCATTATATTTGACACGTATTCATCCGATTGCCGATCGGTATTAAGCGTCTAACGCTATATGCACTCGGCATTCCCATTGGAGAATCAAATGGCCCACATCTCATACACTCGACAATCACAATGCCATCCACTCAGATTATGCTTACAACAAGCATCTCATGCTTTCTCATATAACATTCAACTCGGAAATCAACACTAGTAAGCATCTCATGCTATTCCATATAAAATTCCACTCGGCATTAACATAGCAGTCCCCATCCTATGCACTCAGCATTCGCATATTCAATGTCAAGCATCACATGCATTTAAACACACCATCACACACGGGGACCAATAAAAGACCACACAAATGCACTCGGCATTCATAATATGCATCTCATACATTTAACCTAACCATAACATGCATCATACATCATATGGATGGAAATCATACACCACATCATACAGACCACCATGGTCACAAATAATACAAATATCCAGGCGTTGCATATGCTACAACACATCACTCAACATATTTCAAACATAACACAACACATTAAAGCAAACCACCCAGAACCCGTCCATAAACCATGCATTTGAGATGAAAAAGCCCCCTTACCTGGAATGAAGATCCCAGCAGCTCCATGGCCACTCATTCTTACAAAACGACTCGGCCCTAGCCTTCAGCAGCACTCTGCTCGGCTTTCAACCTTGGGAAGAGCCAAACACAGCTTCCTCTGAAGCAGCTCTACCACCAAGTCAGTGGAGAAACCTCCCAAGGCACAACACCGTCCTCAACCAAGCATCACAGCCACTAAAGGATTCCCAACGCTGTTCTACACTTGAACAGCCCAGTCCTCCCAACAATGGAGGACATCCCTGCTTCTAAGCACCCAACCATGCCTTCTTCCTCACGAGCAGCTCTGCCTCACAACAGTGGACCATTTTCCACAAACCGAGGCACCTCACACGCTGCAGGTTTCCAACCCGAGGCTCCAACAGCCCTTTAAATGAAAGAAGAAGAAGGAGAAGAAGAACCAGGAGGAAGAATAAGAAGAGGCGTGAGGAAGCTCTCTAGAGAGAATGAAGAGCGGTTCATCTTGTGCCAAAGTATAATGAGCAGGGAGTGGTTGGAAAATGAAAAGCTAAGCCCTTATCTCTTCCGTCGTGACAGCCTACTCCATCAACCATCACATCTCCATTACTCTCCCATCCCATCTTTATTTAATGCAATCCCATCAGCCATCATTAATCACATTCAACGTGAGAGAGGGAGAGAGAGGACCGAAGTTCCTCTTAAACCACCAAGGGCATATGGGTCAATGCTTGCATTATAATTATTATTATTATTATTATTCAACAATTTGCCTAATTGGCAATTAATCTTAATCAACCATTAACTTAATCAATCCATAACCTTAATCCTGAAATTTACCACACTCGGTAATTAATTAAAAATCAGGATGTTACAGTAGTCTAGTCTGGTTGTTTAGGTTAAGGTTCAGAAGTCTGGTCTAGTTGGGTTAGAGAGGTGAACTTGATAAGTGTTGATTAAGCATTAATTTCATGACTCATTTGAACTAATTTTGTAAATATTTGAGCTGAATTGATGAATTATTGAAGGAATTGAGCATGAATCTTTCAAGTAGTGATGGATAGGTGTATAAAATAAAAAATTATGTTAAAACTCTTGGAAAGTTGCAGGAAATTCAACAAGAAAGCAAGGAAAGCTTAAGCTTGAAAAAGCAAGCTTAAGCATGATTAGGAGCATGTGAAGACAACAAGATTAAGCTTGAGAAAGCAAGCATAAGCTTGAAAAACCAAGCTTAAGCTTGAACAAAGCAAGCTTAAGCTTAAGCAAGCTTAAACATGAAATCTGAGAATGTAAAGTCAGCGAGCTTGAGCTTGAACAAAATAAGCTTAAGCTTGAGCAAGTCAGAGAGCATCAGAACCTCCCATGGTTGAGCGTGACATGGACGCTTGAGCGTGCAATAGTGGAAACTTAAGCTTGAGCCTTGCGTTCAAAGCGTAGGACACAACAGTAAGCTTCAAGGCCTTTCACGCTTGAGCGTGAACACTAGGCGCTTAAGCGTGGAATGATAAAAATGAAAGCCTAAGCGTGGATTGAGTGTGACTCTAAACATGATGAAGCATAGGAAAATAGAAACTACAATGAGCATCAGGGCCTTTCACGCTTGAGCGTGACCATTAAGCTCAAGCGTGACTCATGCAGTATGGGATTTTTAATTTAATATTAACCAATGGTACGATGCTAACTCAACCACTTTGAGGTGTTTCTGCATATTCCTTCATGGGCACTATGCAAGGGGGAAAAGAAAGCTGAAGCATAACTCCTATAAATCAGGCAAGAACATCTCCTTCATATCATCAAACACATCTCCTGCATCCCACCATTCATTTTGTATTCATTTCCAAATTTTCTTAAGTGAAAATGCATATTGGGATTGGTTGTAATCAATTCAAACCTGAAGTAATGCTACAGTAAGTTTTTATGTATGTTAATGAGATTTAATACTTTCTGTATTTCATTCTGCCATTAATGCCTGAAGATACTTGATCACTATTTTCTTGTTTTAAGTTTTCTTAAGTATACTCAGAAGTAACTTTTGAGAGTAGATCTGAATGAAATACTCGTTGTGAGTAGCTGACCAGGGATGGCATCTAACGCAATGAACGTCGAAACAATCGATCGGTAATGTTGGAATGGTTTCAAAGTGACTGAGGGATCAGCGGTTTGAAATCATTCTTATGAATTTTGTAGTCGAGGGATCGATACAAATTACTTTGATTGTTGACAGGGCCTGCAAGTGCACGGGTTATGTCGCGTGATACAAAAGATTATCGTCTCCATAGGGACTGTGTTTAAAGTACCAGCATATTGAACTTTAATTATCCACACAATTGATTTTTAATGTTTTTGTAAAATAAAACACAAAATAAAGTTGCACAGAATACGAATAAATAAACAAAATTTTCTAGACACTTAAAAATCAGAGTTGAGAGTATCTTGGGATTTCGGGGGATCAAGACTCTATTTTATGTTAATGAATTTTAACTTTTCATAAATAAGAATCGAATTAAGTTTTCCAAGGTGGATTTTTCTTAAGCTAATTAATATGTTCCTCTCGGAATCCTATTAATGTACCTAACATATGGAGAACAACGTTCAATCCATAAGAAAGGCCCATTATCGTTTTGTGAAAATCCCTTATTTATTCCCCAAAAGATTTTGATTACTTTCATGATTTTACCATGGTCACAAAAAATATTTCAAAACCTTAGGCTTAGTTCAAAAACTTTCCAGTAACAATAAATCTCTCGATTCTATTAATTACTTAAACTTACTAATATACCCGCAAGTATACAGTTTTATCACTTAGGTTCTTGTTAGGAATCACTAAGAGCATTGAGCATAATTTGAACTAAATGGAAAATAAAAATTTATTTAAATCAAAGTCAAAATAACATTAACACAAAATATTGTCACACCCCTAAAATCCCAAGATATTTAATTTAGTTACTCATGAAATAATTCAAATTCATACACATGATGGAAAAATAAAAATACAAGACATGGTAAAAATAAAGACTTACGGGTTTCTCCAAAAGCTCAAAATAATTTCACCACTGTATTTTCTTGTTGCAATATTCCTCCACCAATTACAAATTGGAACACTAAATTTCACAATCCTCACAACTCTTACACAACAAATAAAAGAAAGAAAGAAAAGAAAATAAAAAGAGAAAGAAAATAGAACAGAGAGGAAAACGAAGGAAAAAGAAAAGAGAGGAATGAAGAATGAATGTTGGATGCTCTCTGCTTGAATGCTTCTCCTTTTATAGGCGAGGGAGAGGAGACAGTGAAGGAAACAACATGCTTAATTTAAGGAGTGAGTGGAAATTTTCAGCGAGAGAATCCCTTAATGCTGTTTCCACTTCATAATTTCCGTATTGCTATTTCCACTGATTCCAATGATAAATCGATTCATATAGTTCATTTTTGCCTCTGATTTTGCACAGGAATTGATTCATTTAAAGAAGGAATCGATTCATTGATGCAGGAATCGATTCATGAAGTGGGGAATCGATTCATTGGGGTGGGAATCGATTCATGGACAAAGGGAATTGATTCCTGGCATAAAAATCACTGAGGAATCGATTCATTAGCTAGGGGAATCGATTCATGCTGTTGTGAATCGATTCATTGCTGTTGTGAATCGATTCATTGCTGAAATTTTACATTTTCTGGACAATTTTAACGTGTGAATCGATTCCCATCAGTGTTGAATCGATTCACACCCCTGTTATTGCCATTCTTGGTGCTTTTTGGTTCCTTTTGGTATGAATTTGTTGATGGCTTCCTCTTTTAATCATTGGGCACTTCGATCATCTTTTTGGGTTAGAAATCTTGAGTTCTTGAATCCATTTTCTTTTTACATTCATTCATTCTCAAAATGGATCTTCAATAGTTCCAAATATATTAATTTCTGCAAAATAAAAGTACCCGAGTAGAATATAGTGGAAAGAAAGCATTAATCATGTAAATTTGAGAAAATACAGTGGAAATGGTTTAAAATTCTAATTGAATTAAATCTAATTTATTGTGTCTAAAACACTTATCAAAATACCCCAAATCAAACCTTTGCTTGTCCTCAAGCAATGACCATATTCACAAGATAAGATACAGAAAACACTTAGCTTAGTGAATTAGGAAACCCAAAACAACGAAATAGATTTATTCAAATGCCAAAAATTAACTTTCTTGTGTGATTTAATTTTCAATGTAATACATGAGGCACTCTTCTCACAATTTCACTCTAAGTGTTTCATGATTTGTGTATCACTCAAATCATCATAGTCAAAAACATTACCATAAGCTTGTTAATTAACCAGAAACTCCACAGTTTAAATAGAAAGTATGTCAAAGTCTAAAGGTCTTTCAAAGGTTGTAATGTGGCCATGGGTTGTATTGTCAAGGTAGGAATTTCAAGAAAAATGGAATACAAAAGGGCTTAAACAGTCATGAATGATTCAAATCACCATCATAAATTCAAAAAGTAACAAAGTAAATTTTTGAACTTTTATGGACTTTTTGTAATTCATTCAATATCATCCTTTTGATTTTCTTTTTCTTTTTCTTGCTTTTCTTTGCATCCCATAACATATTTTTCTTAAGTCCTTTTTATTTCTTTACTCCACTAAATTTCCAACTTTTTCACCATTAAGAGAATATCAGTCAATGAAAGGTTTCAAAGAAAAATTTTCACTTTCAGGCTCAAAAGGGGTAACTAGGGGTCAAATTGTGTAAAAATTCTGAGGCTTAAGAATAAGACCTAATTGTGCCTTTATCATCCTAAGACATACAATCAAAAACCATTTTGAATTGCTTGAAAAACAAGTTCTAGAATATTAATGACTATGAGATTCACTCAATTAAGAAAATATGGGTTTGAAAATTTGTTTGATAAATTACCCATTTTGGCTCAAGTCTCACCATGGAAAGTCTTTTCATAGAAAATTTTAATCACATAAGGTTCATTTAGACATTGTTTTGGCATTTAAACAATCAAATTTTGAAAAATTTTACTCAAAATTTTGGGGTCCTTAGATACTTTAGCCTTGTGTTCAAAGTAAATTTATCATGCAATCATGGTAAATTACAAGATTACAAACAAAACAAGGAAAATCATACACATGCAAAATAAAATAATAATCACACAACAAAACAGTTAAGTTTTCTTATTTACCACCCCAAACCAGAATTTGACATTGTCCTCAATGTTAAAATGGATGATAAAAGGATAAGAAAACTTACCTGTAGTAACCCCAAACCAGCATTTGACATAGTTGATTCTTTTTTGTTTTGTTTTTTTTCAAAGCTCAAAATGAAACAACAACTTTTTATAGGGTTACCTCCCTATCAGTGCTGAGTTTTAAGTCTTCAGCCAGACTTCTCACCTTTTGGATTTACTCATCAGGAGCATCAAACAAGTCTAAGTCACTTGCTTGTTGTATTGG
Source organism: Clitoria ternatea (assembly GCA_037962975.1). Classification (NCBI taxonomy): domain Eukaryota; kingdom Viridiplantae; phylum Streptophyta; class Magnoliopsida; order Fabales; family Fabaceae; genus Clitoria; species Clitoria ternatea. The sequence goes on along the minus strand of CM075673.1, from coordinate 33,063,231 downwards.
TTGACCTGTCAAGTAGTGCTTTACTCTCTGTCCATTCACCCTAAATGTACCAGATTTCTCGCTCCATAGTTCGACAGCTCCAAAGGGAAAGACCTTTGTTACCTTGAATGGTCCCGACCATCGGGATCTCAGTTTACCTGGAAAAAGTTTCATTCTGGAATTAAACAGTAAAACCATATCACCTGGATTAAATGTTCTCCGTAGGATAGTCATGCCATTGTTTGGTTTTTTCTTTATAAATTCTGGCATTTTCGTATGCATCTAAACGGAGTTCTTCAAGCTCATTTAATTCTAACAACCTACATTCACCTGCAGCCTTATGATCAAAGTTAAGAGTTTTAACAGCCCAAAAAGACTTATATTCTAGCTCAACAGGTAAATGGCAAGACTTCCCATAAACTAGCTTGAAAGGTGTGGTTCCAATGGGAGTTTTGTATGCGGTTTTATATGCCCATAAAGAATCATCTAACTTAATAGACCAATCTTTACGTGACGTATTAACCACTTTTTGAAGAATTTTTTAATTTCCCGATTGGATACCTCAACTTGTCCACTAGTTTGTGGGTTATAAGGTGTAGCAACCTTATGCCTAACTCCATATTTTTTTAGGAGGGCCTGAAAAGTTTTCTCAATAAAATGAGACCCTCCATCACTTATAACACATTTCGGGACCCCAAACCTTGGAAATATTATTTTCTTGAAAAGTTTAATAACAGTCTTAGCATCAGAATGGGGTGAAGCAATGGCCTCAACCCATTTTGACACATAGTCAACTACCACTAATATAAACTGATTTCCAAAAGAGGAAGGAAAGGGTCCCATAAAATCAATACCCCATACATTAAACAATTCAACTTCTAAAATGGTATTCAACGGCATTTCATGTCTCTTACCAATGTTACCTGTTCTTTGGCAAGCATCACAAGTGAGAACATACTTACATACATCCTTAAAAATATTTGGCCAATAGAACCCAGCTTGCAATATTTTAGCAGCTGTCTTGGAGGTGCTCATGTGCCCTCCACAGGAAAGAGAATGGCAATGATCTAAGATAGCATGGACCTCATCTTGTGAAACACACCTCCGAATCAAACCATCTGCACATTGCTTGAATAGGAGTGGTTCATCCCAATAATAATGCTTAACATCTGCATAAAACTTTTTCCTTTGCTGAAAGCTAAGATCAGGAGGTAAGATACCACATGCAAGAAAATTTACAAAATCAGCATACCAAGGAACACGTTGGATACTAAGACTCAAGAGTTGTTCATCCGGAAAAGATTCATTAATGGGAATATTGTCTATTTCATCTTTTTCAGATGTCAACCTAGACAGGTGGTCAGCGACCAGATTCTCAGTACCCTTCTTATCCTTAATTTCCAAGTCAAATTCTTACAATTTTAGAATCCACCTAATCAGCTTAGGCTTTGCTTCCTTTTTATTCAATAGATACTTAATGGCAGAGTGATCGGTGTAAACAATAACATGTGAACCCACCAAGTAAGATCTAAATTTATCAAAAGCAAAGACAATGGCTAACAGTTCTTTTTCAGTTGTGGCATAATTTACCTGAGCATCATCCAGCGTCCGGCTGGCATAATGAATTACATGGAGCTTTTTGTCCTTCCGTTGCCCAAGCACGGCCCCCACTACGTAATCACTCGCATCACACATCAACTCGAACGGGAGTTCCCAATCAGGGGGTTACACGATGGGGGCAGAGATTAAAGCTTCCTTAATCCTGCAAAAAGCTTCCATACAAGATGAATCAAAATTCAAAGGCACATCCTTACCCAGAAGAGTTGTAAGAGGCTTTGTGATCTTGGAGAAATCTTTAATGAACCGACGGTAAAACCCTACATGTCCAAGAAAACTCCAAATACCTTTCACATTTGTAGGTGGGTGCAATTTTTCAATTACTTCTACCTTAGCCTTATCAACTTCTATACCTCTTTCAGACACTAAGTGGCCAAGAACTATGCCTTCTCTTACCATAAAATGACACTTTTCCTAGTTCAAGACCAGATTGGTCTCTTAACAACGCTGCAAGACTTGGCACAAATTTGTTAAATAATTATCAAAATCCAAACCATGCACTGAAAAATCATCCATAAAGACTTCCATCACATTTTCAATAAGGTTAAAAAAATTGCTTGCATACACCTTTGAAAAGTCACAGGTGCATTACACAGACCAAAAGGCATACGCCTATAAGCATAAGTCCCATAAGGGCAAGTGAAGGTAGTCTTTTCTTGATCAGATGGATGAATGGGAATTTGATGAAAACCTGAATACCCATCCAAATAACAGAAATAAGAGTGTTTCATAAGTCTTTCAAGCATCTGATCAATAAAAGGGAAAGGAAAATGATCTTTTTTCGTGGCGCTATTTAACTTCCTATAATCAATGCACATGCGCCAACCAGAGACAATCCTAGTAGGAATCAATTTATGTTTATCATTTTCAATCATAGTTATTCCCCCTTTTTTATGCACCACATGAACAGGACTTACCCATTTACTACTATCCACAGGATATATGACTCCAGCATCAAGCAATTTCAAAATTTCCTTTTTAACCACTTCTTGCATTTTTGGATTTAATCTCCTAAGTGGTTCTATTGTGGGCCTACTTTCATCTTCTACAATAATCCTGTGCATACAAAGAGAAGGGCTAATCCCTTTGATATCATCCATTGTATAACCTATTACTTTTCTATACAACCTAAGTTGTTTCAAAAGTTTTTCAGTTTCACATGGATTCAATTCACCATTAACAATCACAAGATATATGGATTTAGGACCAAGAAACTCATACCTTAATGAAGCTGGTAAAGGCTTTAATTCCACATTGGGGCTTACCACTTTGTCACACATGACCTCAGTATCATGTTTTAGTGGGGCCTCAGAGCAATCAGATGTTCCTGCGGGCTCAATCATGAAAACAATTTCAAGTGGGTCATTAGGAAGGGTTGCTTCCTTTACCACTTGTTCAACAAAATCCACACTACAGCAAACATCATTATTAAAAGGTTTTTCTAAAGCATTTTTCAAGTTAAAATAAACCTTTTGGTCTCCAACAGTCAGAGACAACTTACCATTCTTGACATCAATCACAGCACCTACAGTTGCTAAAAATGGTCTGCCTAAAATAATAGGAATCAAAGAATCTTCATCTATTTCAAGCACAACAAAGTCAGCAGGTATAAAAAATTTTCCTACCTTAATAGGAACATCCTCTAAAATTCCTATAGGATATTTGACAGATCTATCAGTCAACTGTAAAGATATCCTAGTAGGTTTTAGCTCACCCAATCCTAACTTTTCAGCAACAGATAATGGCATTAAACTCACACTCGCTCTTAAATCACACAATGCTTTATCTATATTCATGTCACCAATCATGTAAGGAATAGAGAAACTACCTGGATCTTGGAGCTTGGGTGGAAGCTTCCTTTGAATTAAAGCACTGCACTCTTCAGTAAGTGCCACTGTACCATCTTCCTTCAGTCTTCTTTTGTTGGACAAAATGTCCTTCAGGAACTTCGCATATGTAGGCATTTGCTGTAAAGCATCTATAAAGGGAATATTGATATATAATTTCTTTAAAACATCAAGAAACTTACCAAATTGTTTGTCCAATTTTGCTTTCGCTAAGCGCTGAGGAAATGGAATAAGAGGTTGATATGGCTTAACCTCCTCCTTCTTTTCTTGTGGTTTTTCTTCTTCAATCACTGGGTGAGATAAAGATTCATCCATTTTCTTTTCATCCTTTCCAGTCTTGCCAACTGGCCCATCATATTGAGTTCCACTGCTAAGAGTGACAGCCATGGTTTGGTTTGATGATCCAGCTTTAGGTTTTCCAGGAAATGTTCCTGGTGCTCTTGTAGAATAAGAAGCTTGTTGGGCAATCTGATTTTCCAATATTTTATTATGGGTGGCAAGAGAATCCACTTTTGAAGCTAAGTTCTTTATTGCCTCAGAGAATTCATCATTTTGTTTAAGTTGAGTAGCTACAAATGTCTCCATCAAGGATTCTAGCTTTGATTTTTATGGAATATAGGATCCTTGTTGAGGTTTGTAGTTACTTTGATTACCTTGGAATGGAGGTGGCCTATTTTGGAAGCTAGGTGGACCTTGTGGAGGTCTATAGTTATTTTGAAAATTTCCACCATAGTTTCCAATAGCATCCACCTGATGCATTTCTTATTCTTGATTAAGGGTCATTGCTAAATGGCAGTTTACAGCTCTATGTCCTGAAACACCACAAACTTCACAAACAATATTAGTAGCACCTGTTGACCCTATTTTATCAAGTTTTAATGTTAATGCTTCAACTTTGGTAGAAAGTAGGGAAAGAGCATCAACAGAGTACTTACCTGGTGTTTTAGCAGGTAATCCTCTCTCAGAGTTCCACTAGTAAGTGTTTTGAGCTATTTCTTCAATCAAGTTCTGAGCTTTATCAACATTTTTACTCATGAAGGCTCCTCCAGCTACAGCATCTAAAGAGATCTTTTGTGTGGAAGTTAGTCCATTATAGAAAATATGGATTGTCAACCACCTTTCTATCCCATGGTGAGGACATTCTCTCAGTAACTCCTTGTATCTTTCCCAGGCTTCATATAAGGATTCATCATCTTTTTGTGCAAAATTAATTATTTGTTTTCTTAACAAATTAGTTTTATTCCTTAGGTACCACTTATTGATGAAAGCACTGGATAGTTGTTCCCAAGTTGTGATAGATCCTTTAGGAAGAGAGTATAACCATGCTCTAGCTTTATCTCTTAACTAGAAAGGGAAGAGTCTCAAGCGAATGGCATCATTGATGGCTCCGTTCATTTTCAAGATGTCACAGTATTCAAGAAAGATTTGAAGATGAAGATTTGGATCTTCGGAGGGTAATCCTCCGAATTGGTTCTGTTGAACCATAGAGAGTAGTGAAGGCTTTAATTCAAAATTGTTAGCTTCCACTGTGGGTCTAAGGATGCTAGACCCTCTTCCATTTGTACTTGGAGCAGCAAAATCTCTTAAGACTCTGTTTTGGTCCGCCATTTGTTTTTCTTTTTCTTGTTTTTGTTGTTTTTGTTGTTTTCTCAAAGCTCTAAGGGTACGTTCTATCTCAGGGTCAAATCCTAAGTTTAGATCGACACTACAGCTTCGTCGCATAAAAAGAAAATAAATGACAAATAAAACAAACAATCATAAAAATAAAACAACAATAGATACACAGAATAAAGAACAAAATACAAAATAACAAACAAAATAAAATAAGTAATAAAAATACTGAAAAAATAGTGAAATAAATATACAGAAAAAGAAACAAACAAAACAAATAAAATAATACTAAATAAAAAGAATATTAACAAGTATGATCTAATTGAATTTCAATATTGCCGATATTTGAGGGACAACAGTCCCCGGCAACGGCGCCAAAAACTTGACAGGGCCCGCAAGCGCACGGGTTATGTCGCGTGATATAAAAGATTATCGTCTCCACAGGGACTGTGTTCAAAGTACCAGCATATTGAAATTTAATTATCCACACAATTGATTTTTAACGTTTTTGTAAAATAAAACATAAAATAAAGTTGCACAGAATACGAATAAATAAATAAAATTTTCTAGACACTTAAAAATCAGAGTCGAGAGTATCTTGGGATTTCGGGGGATCAAGACTCTATTTTATGTTAATGAATTTTAACTTTTCATAAATAAAAATCGAATTAAGTTTTCCAAGGCGGATTTTCCTTAGGCTAATTAATATGTTCCTTTCGGAATCCTATTCATGTACCTAACTTATGGAGAACAATGTTCAATCCCTAAGAAAGGCCCATTATTGTTTTGTAAAAATCCCTTATTTATTCCCCAAAAGATTTTGATTACTTTCACGATTTACCGTGGTCACAAAAAGTATTTCAAAACCTTAGGCTTAGTTCAAAAACTTTCTAGTAACAAAAAATCTCTCGATTCTATTAATTACTTAAACTTACTAATATACCCGCAAGTATACAATTTTATCACTTAGGTTCTTGTTAGGAATCACTAAGAGCATTTAGCATAATTTGAACTAAATAGAAAATAGAAATTTATTTAAATCAAAGTCAAAATAACATTAACACAAAATACTGTCACACCCCTAAAATCCTAAGATATTTAATTTAGTTACTCATGAAATAATTCAAATTAATACACATGATGGAAAAATAAAATATACAAGACATGGTAAAAATAAAGACTTACGGGTTTCTCCAAAAGCTCAAAATAATTTCACCACTGTATTTTCTTGTTGCAATATTCCTCCACCAATTACAAATTGGAACACTCAATTTCACAATCCTTACAACTCTTACACAACAAATAAAAGAAAGAAAGAAAATAAAATAAAAAGAGAAAGAAAATAGAACAGAGAGGAAAACGAAGGAAAAAGAAAAGAGAGGAATGAAGAATGAATGTTGGATGCTCTCTGCTTGAATCCTTCTCCTTTTATAGGCGAAGGAGAGGAGATAGCGAAGGAAACAACATGCTTAATTTAAGGAGCGAGTGGAAGTTTTCGGCGAGAGAATCCCGTAATGTTGTTTCCACTTCATAATTTCTGTATTGCTATTTCCACTGATTCCAATAATAAATTGATTCATATAGTTTATTTTTGCCTCTGATTTTACGCAGGAATCAATTCATTTGAAGGAGGAATCGATTCATTGATGCAGGAATAGATTCATGAAGTGGGGAATTGATTCATTGGGGTGGGAATCGATTCATGGACAAGGGGAATCGATTCCTGGCATAAAAATCACTGAGGAATCGATTCATTAGCTAGGGGAATCGATTCATGCTATTGTGAATCGATTCATTGCTGCTGTGAATCGATTCATTGCTGAAATTTTGTATTTTCTGGATAATTTTAACGTGTGAATCGATTCCCATCAGTGGTGAATCGATTCACACCCTGTTATTGCCATTCTTGGTTCTTTTTGGTTCCTTTTTGGTATGAATTTGTTGATGGCTTCCTCTTTTAATCCTTGGGCACTTCGATCATCTTTTTGGGTTGGAAATCTTGAGTTCTTGAATCCATTTTTTTTTACATTCATTCATTCTCAAAATGGATCTTCAATAGTTCCAAATATATTAATTTCTGCAAAATAAAAGTACCCGAGTAGAATATAGTGGAAAGAAAGCATTAATCATGTAAATTTAAGAAAATATAGTGGAAATGGTTTAAAATTCTAATTGAATTAAATCTAATTTATTGTGTCTAAAACACTTATCAATTATGACGTTGAAATTATCATTTCAAGTCACATACATGCAAATTTATTTAGCTTACAAAAAGTGCGATGCAATGAAACCAATCCCAGTTTTCCAAATCTGATTTTTACCCAAACACTTTACTGTCATAATTTTCACCCAACACTTGCTGTTTCTTTTATATTCAATCTTTTGTACAACAAAATCAAAACAAATCTTTTGTCAAAATCAATTCAAGAACTAAGATCTTCAAACCAACACCTCCTCAATGGAACGACATCTATACTATACTACAATTACTATGTTTAAACTTGGCATAAACATTCCATTAAGTTCATATTATACAAACGTGATTCTCTTTCCTTGAACACTTTATTTCTTTGTATGATATATAAAAAATCGCTTACCAAGTTTTGGCACCGCAACCGGGGAGGTGATTCAAGTTTGAATATTTTAGCATTGAATTGACTCTGGAAATAAAATTCATTTGTTTGCATATTTTATTTATTTGTGTGGTAACTTTGCTATAGTAAGTGCTTGGTTTATGATCTTGACAGGACAGGGACCAAAAGACCAACTTGCATTTGATCCAGAAATAGATAGGCTCCTCAAGAAGATCAAGAAAGCCAAGCAAAATCATAACTTCCACACAGGAACAACTTCCTCTGACAGAATGGCAGATGTCAATAGCAACAATCAGAATCCACCAAGAAGAACACTGAGAGATTATACCTTACAACAAGGACCCGGACACTACTTAAGCATTGCTATTCCTAACACCATAAGGGCTATAGAAATGAAACCTGCTTTTCTTAGTTTAATTAGTTCCCACCAATTCCATGGAATGACATGTGAAGATCCATATACTCACTTGGCCACATTCTATGAATTAGTTGGAACTATGGGTTTTGAATAGGAAATAATTGAAGCTGTATATCTAAGACTATTTCCTTTCTCTCTAGTAGGTAAAGCTAAAGAATGGCTCCAGTCCCACCCAAATCAAAGTTTGAATAGTTGGAACATAGTTGAAGAAAAGTTCCTACAAAGATTTTTTCCTCCATCTAGATTCATCAAGGCCAAGTCAGATATTACAACATTTAGACAAGGCCAAGATGAACCTTTTTGTGAGGCATGGGAATGTTTTAAATCACTGCTCAGGAAATGACCTAACCATGGACTTGAAGATATTACACAGCTTAATATCTTCTACAGTGGTCTAAAGGCTCACACTAAAATGATACTAGATGCAGCAGTAGGAGGTACCATGATGACAGTGGATGCTGGCCAAGCCACAAGGATAATAGAAGTGTTATCTTTAACAAATTATCAATCTCAACATGACTGTCAGCAAGTTCAAAGGAAAGGAGTCCTTGACTTAAACACCACAGACGCTATTCTAGCTCAGAACAAAATTTTGACTCAATAATTGGAAGCATTGACTCAATAGATAGCCAATCTTCCACAATAATTACATGCAGTGCAATCATCACAACCAGTACAACAAAATATACCTGCAACATGTAATTTCTATGGAGGAGATCATCTAAATGAAAACTATGGCTCACAAGAAGCAGCTATATATTTCATGAACAACCAAGGAAGGTTCGGTAATTTCAATTCAAATTTTTCTAACCAACCATTTCAGGGATAGAGAAATAACCAAAATTAAGACCAAGGATGGAAGCAAGAGCCTAGCTCTTCAAATAAACCATATCAAAATAATGGTCCTTCCTTGATGAAGAGAACTTTTAGATTAGAGGACACCTTGGAGAAATTCATGCAAGCTTCTCTCGCAAATCAAAAGAACACTGAGGCATCACTCAGGAACTTAGAACACAAGTGGGAAAACTAGCCCGACAAGTTGCTAAAAAATAGAAGCCTCATTATGGAGCAAACACTGAAACAAACCCAATAGAGCAATGCAAGGCTATGACCACACTGAATGAGGAAACAACTGAGCTGACAAATGGACATAGTACTATCATCCACAAGGCAGTACCTCATAACACCAAAGATCCAGGGAGTTTCTCTATTCCTGTCACTATTGGAAATCTTTTAAAAAGAAAAGCTTTATTAGATCTTGGTGCTAGTGTAAATTTGATGCCATTATCCATACTTAAAAAGATAGGGGATTTTTCAGTAAAACCAACAAAAATGACTTTAAAACTAACAGATCAATCAATAAAAACCCCCTATGGTATTACTAAAAATGTTGTGGTCAAAATTGATAAATTTGAATTTCATGAAAATTTTGTTATCATAGATATGGAGGAAGATTCTAAAGTTCCTCTAATTTTAGGAAGACTATTTATGAAAGCAGCCAAAGTCATCATAGATGTGGATGATAGAAAAGTAAAAATTCAAGTGTAAAAAGAAGAAGCCAATTTTGTTATTGTTGAAACAAATAAATATTGAGAAGGTGCACCTGAAAAAATGAATGAAAGAAAGTCAAGGCCTGACATGGGAAACGAGGTGGAAAAACTCAACACTCTCATTCACCAACTCCATGATCCATATTGAAAAGTCTATCTGGCGTCAAGCTAAAGACGATAAACAAGCGCTTATTGGGAGGCAACCCAATCTTTTATGTTTTCTTTTCATCCTGTTGATTTTACTTTAAGTAAATTTTATCTTATGATTGAAGTTTTCTTTTATTTTCTAGGCAACTCATCAAATTCATCCCACTCATTATCCAAATGATAAGTGCCAAGTTCAAAGGGGAAGGAAGGACAAGTTACACGCTCAAGCGTGACTTTCCACGCTCAAGTTAGGAACACCATCACGCCTAAGCGTGATCATACTCGCTTAAGCGAGCAGCGTAAAATTGGTTTTGTTTTAAATTTGCTCAGGTAAATGACTGCAAGCTTAAGCAAGGGAAGAAATAAATTGAGCAGGTCCTAATTTTTCCATACACGCTCAAGTATGTATTAAGAGTGCTTAAGCACAGTTCTTGGACCTCAGGCACGCTCAAGCATGACCCCTCCAAGCTCAAGCATCCCCCTGTGCTTCTAATTAAGCAACCTCTCAAATTAGGAAACATGGAAGCAAGGCACCCCGACCGTGCTCAAGCGCAGGGAATTCACGCTTAAGCGTGATCTTCCTCTTTACAATTCACGCTTAAGCGGGCAGGAATATTGGCCACTGTTTCAGTCACGCTTAAGCGTGCAATATGACACCTGAAGCGAGCAGTTTTTAAACTACCCCACCTGATACCATTAAGTAGGGGAATCAAAATACATGCTTGATCTTAAAAAGGACCTAATTTCACTATTTTGCTTGCTTATATGATTTAATGTTCTTCCTCATTTGAAATTGTTCATTCAATCTTGAAATGAGTATTTGCTTTCAAATGAACAATTGCGAAAATTTCTTCTATTTTAAGGGTGCACTAACTATCTGATAAAAAAAAGTCCAGAATGTGTTATACATGATTGATATTAAATGATTCGATTGTTATTGCCATATCAAAACACTATTGTTTAGTCACTGATATGCATGCTTAATCTGGAAATTGATGCATCTTGATTCAATTGATTAAAAAAGTCTCTAGGTTCACTGTTAGAGACTTACTCTTCCTTTTACCATTTGATATGATGATTGTTAAATATATTTCAGATGGTCAGAACAAAACACTACAATATCCTTGTAGGCCAAATCAACCCTTGGATGGACCCTGCAGTTTGGGGCATACATTGTATGGCCTGGGGACAGTCCTACTTTACCCAGGAGGGGTGAGACAGCAGGGCCATCATCATCACAGCCACTTCCTGCAAGGGACCTGAGGAGGTTGAGTCAGAATCAGTAGAAGAGGAAGAAGATGATGAGTGATGAGTTTTTATTGCTTTTTCAATTTCTCAATTTTTTAATTTTTATTTTTTTATTATTATTTTTTCAAACTAACAGTTTTTGGTTTTTGTTTGCATTCTCTTTAGTTTTTAATATTTTTTATTCTTGCAGTAGTTTTCATTTATAATTGTTGGTTTGAATTTTGTTATCTTTCTCTATGTGGTGATTATGTGTTATGACTGTTTGGATGCAACATTACATGCTTGAAGCTGAAACATTTTTGAAAAACCCAACCAAGAATTAATTTTTAAGCAATAAAAGATTTTGAGTAGCAATTCTTTTAAGACAGTAACATTGATTTTGAAAAGGCAAATCAGCTGATTTAAGAACCATGAAAATGAAATACATGAACTGTTGAAATTGTTTACATGCTTGAACCTTTTTCTGTTAGAATATGGAAGTAAGCCTTATAACCTGGTGAGAAGTGAGAAATTTAAACACTGAGAGTCTCATTAGAATTTGTTAAGTTTGCATTGCCTAAATTCTCTAATTAACCTTTTTCATAAGAAATAAAGCAAGGAAATGATGAAGGCAATTTTTGAAAACATAGTTAGCCAAGAGCCAAAAAGCTAACCTCAAAAATACATCCCATTCTTTGGTAGCCCATTTTGAGCCAAAAATTTTATTCTATAAAAACACCTAAGCACGAGAAATAAATTCCTACCTCATCAGCATGCTTATTTTGAAAAGAGCATAAAATACTTTTTCAAAGGGTGATGTAAGAAATGGAGGCTTAAAAAGGCAATGCTAAAGAAAAATAGTAAGTTCTCTATCCAAAAATTTAAACAAAAAAGAGAACTAGAAAAAGAAAAATAAAGAATTCTGTAGCTCAAAAAGGAAGAAGCCTCATAAACTTTGAAAATTTCATAACTTATGCTCTTCTTTGTGCATGCATCTTGAATCCAAGAAAAACCAAGAATTCTTGTTTAGCCCAGCCTCATTACAACCCTAAAAGACCTTTTTTATCCTTGTTGTTCTTCTAATTTTGGTTTGATTGGAAATGACTGGCAATGTTAACTAGGCAGTTCTCATGATGGATGTGTGAAACAGTTACCTGGTTAAGAATAATGAGAAGCTCCTTATTCTTATAGCAATTGGTTACTTGCTTTGTGAAAAATTAAATGGCGCATTACATTTCAAAGAAATGGGTATTAAGGATGTTATTTACCTTAAAGAAGTTAAACTGTGATTACTGTCTCTTTAACTTTGTTTGCAACTAAAATCTGAACAGCATGACTGCTTTCTTATTTAAGAACTCATTCTTTTTGCTTGAGGACAAGCAAAACTCTAGGTTGGGGAGAGTTTGATAAGTGTTGATTAAGCATTAATTTCATGACTCATTTGAACTAATTTTGTAAAGATTTGAGCTGAATTGATGAATTATTGAAGGAATTGAGCATGAATCTTTCAAGTAGTGATGGGTAGGTGTATAAAATGAAAATTGTGTTAAAACTCTTAGAAAGTTACAGGAAATTCAACAAGAAAGCAAGGCAAGCTTAAGCTTGAGCAAGCAAGCTTAAAGCTTAAGCTTGAAAAAGCAAGCTTAAGCGTGATCGGGAGCATGTGAAGACAGCAAGCTTAAGCTTGAGAAAGCAAGCTTAAGCTTGAACAACCAAGCTTAAGGTTGAACAAAGCAACCTTAAGCTTGAGCAAGCTTAAACGTGAAATCTGAGAATGTAAAGTCGGCGAGCTTGAGCTTGAGCAAAGCAAGCTTAAGCTTGAGCAAGTTAGAAAGCATCAGGACCTCCCATGGTTGAGCGTGACATGGACGCTTGAGCGTGCAACAGTGGAAGCTTAAGCTTGAACCTTGCACTCAAAGCGTAGGACACAACAGTAAGCTTCAGGGCCTTTCACGCTTGAGCATGAACACTAGGCACTTAAGCGTGGAATGATAAAAATGAAAGCCTAAGCGTGGATTGAGTGTGACTCTAAACGTGATCAAGCACAGGAAAACAAAAACTACAATGAGCATTAGGGCCTTTCACGCTTGAGCTTGACCATTAAGCTCAAGCGTGACTCATACAGTATGGGATTTTTAATTTAATATTAACCAATGGTGCGATGCCAACTCAACCACTTTGAGGTGTTTCTGCATATTCCTTCATGGGCACTATGCAAGTGGGAAAAGAAAGCTAAAGCATAACTCCTATAAATCAGGGAAGAACATCTCCTTCATATCATTAAACACATCTCCTGCATCCCACCATTCATTCTGTATTCATTTACAAATTTTCTTAAATGAAAATACATAGCATGAGTAACTAATTTTCCTTTATTGGGATTGGTTATAATCAATTCAAACCTGAAGTAATGCTGCAGTAAGTTTTTATGTATGTTAATGAGATTTAATACTTTCTGTATTTCATTTTTCCATTAATGCCTGAAGATACTTGTTCACTACTTTCTTGTTTTAAGTTTTCTTAAGTATACTGGGAAGTAACTTTTGAGAGAAGATCTGAATGAAATACTCGTTGTGAGTAGCTGACTAGGGATGGCATCTAACGCAATGAACGTCGAAACAATCGATTGGTAATGCTGGAATGGTTTCAAAGTGACTGAGGGATCAATGGTTTGAAACCATTCTTATGAATTTTGTAGTCGAGGGATCGATACAAATGACTTTGATTGTGATGTAGAAATTATCATTTCAAGTTACATACATGCAAATTTATTTAGTTTACGAAAGGTGTGATGCGATGAAACCAATCTCAGTTTTCCAAATCTGATTTTTACCCAAACACTTTACTGTCATTATTTTCACTCAACATTTGCTGTTTCTTTTATATTCAATCTTTTGTAAAATAAAATCAAAACAAATCTTTTGTCAAAATCAGTTCAAGAACTAAGATCTTCAAACCAACACCTTCTCAGTGGAACGACATCTATACTATACTATAATTACTGTGTTTAAACTTGGCATAAATATTCCATTGAGTTCATATTATACAAACGTGATTCTCTTTCCTTGAACACTTCATTTCTTTGTATGATATATAAAAAATCACTTACCAAAACTCTATTTGAGAAGGGCTATTCACAGCATCAGACCTTGCACGTTTCTGACTGGACTCAACCTGAGACTTACGCCTTTTTCTCTTTTTTGATATCTCCTTTCTGAAACTAGCTTCATTACTATGATATTCACGCATAACTTCATAGGATCTGTTAATCTAATCTTTATGGTTCCACTTCTGAATGTCATACTCAAGAAATTGCTTTAGATGACCTGCAATGAACTGGATAAATTCAAAATAGCTGGGATAGCCACCACACTTCAACAATTCTTCCTTATTAGCTCCTATATCATTAAGATATGAAGCTTTCATCTCTTGGTATTTGACTTGCCAGACCTTTCCTATCTAGCCTTTAATAGATACCTCTGGATGCAAGGTAAGAAAAACCCTAACAAATTACTGACTCTGTTCTGGTGTGAGGGTAGGCTGCTTTGCCTATTGATGAGGAAGAGAGAGAACATTTTTCTTCTATTGTTGAGAAACAGCTTTACTTTGCAGTTGAGAGAGAAAGATACCATCATCAGAGTCTAATGATTGAGTAGTTGTTGTAGTGCCTTCAGAAGTTGGCACTGTCCTTTTGGGAGAGGGAAGAGGAGCCATTGATTCAGGCTTAACTTTAAAAGGTGAGTTTGACTTGTTAGACTTATCAGACTCATCCAAAATGAGCTTCCTGGTCTTCTTAGCAGACATCTTGACTCTACCACCTTTTCTTTGAGAGTTTGCTAGGCTGGTTCAAGATCAGGCTCAGACTTCTTTTTCATATCTACAGAGGCTGACCTTTTCTTCTGGGCTGGTGCAGGGATGGATCTTTCCAAGGTCTGAGCTAATAAAGGTGAAAAGGTTGGAAGCTTGCTCACCAAAGATGAGAACTGAACCAAGTCACTCACAGTCTGAGTTTACATATTCTCTAGTGTAAATACCTTTATCAAATCTATTGCGTATAGAATTTTTTTTGCTTCTTCCCCATTGGTGAGGTGAGACATGTCATGATGACATTGGGCAGGCTGAATTTTTCCTTTACCAACATGTGGTACATGCAGAAATGATACAGCTTGGTCATGTGTCCTTATCAATCTTTCTAGTGCAGAACACTTCCTTCATAAGCAGATGAAGCATCTTCACTTTAGGAAGAAGACCCCCAGACACCAATTTTGCTGGGTGAGACTTCCCATATAACAGCTTGCTTGTCTCTAGAAAGGACGCAACTTCATACTCAAAGTGGTTAGCATAAACATTTCCAAGAGCAGGGCATCTAGTTATAGTTGCAATCACATCTTCTAAAATTTTTATGGCCTTTCCCTTAAGATTGCTAAGAATGATAAACTTGGATTTATAAACAGTAATGCTTTTTTTAGAACTCAAGAACTAAGCAAGGAGAATAGGGCTCCCTATCTACATATAATCTGGTCTAGCCAATCCTTTCTATCTCAGCAATGATGTCTCTTCTGTCGAGCTTGTGCTGCTCTGGATAAAAGAAGGAAGACTCTACAATGTCTTCAATAGAGAGTTTGGGTGCTATTTCAGAGTTCAAGAGAAGGTAAAGAAGGTGAAGAGTTTAGGGTTTTTAGGAAAGCAAAGAGTTTTAGCACACTGAAAAAGAAAGCTTTGCAAGGAGGGAAAATATAGGTGAAGAGTCACTTGATTTAAAAAAAGGAAAAAACTGACCACTATTAAGGAGAGAGAAAATGGTTCAGATGATAGTTACTCAAAAGGATATTAACTACTGCCACGTAGTACGTTTTAAAGTTATGACAATAAAACATGAAACCTTTCAATTAACATGAATCCTAAAAGATTTTAACTTTTTCCTTTCAGCATTAAGGAAGAGGCAGACTTTTATGAGTTCAGACATATCAAGCAACTAAGCATATATTATTAGACACAGACCTTACATGCATACAATCAGACTAATTTACACAAAACAAGTTTATATACAAAGCAAACAGTATTAAGAAATATTTCTTAGATTTAAGTTGTACTTGATAAAAGCAAACCTCGCCTCAGCCAAAGGATTTGTGAAGAGGTCTACCCATTGATTATCTGTGTCCATAAATTTCATGTCCAAAATCCCCTTTTATTCATAGTCTCTGATGAAGTGATATTTCACCTCTATGTGTTTGGCTTTGAAGTGTTGAATGGGATTCCTAGAAATATTTATTGCACTTGTGTTGTCACAGAACATAGGGATCTCTTCTTCGTTGATTGAGTAATCTTCAAGTTGATACTTCATCTAAAGAAGTTGAGAGCAGCAGCTTGCTACAGACATATACTCAACCTCTGTTATTGAAAGTATAGTTGAGTTTTGCTTTTGCTTCCTCATGATATCAGACTTTTGTCAAGAAAACGGCATCCATAACTTGTGCCTTTTCTATCAACTCTATCTCCTGTAAAACTATATCACAATAATCTGATAAAGAAAATGAGTTTGTTTTTTATAGAACAACCCAAGGTTAATGGTTGCCTACAAGATATCTCAGAACCCTTTTCACTTTAGACAAGTGTGATTCCTTGGGGTCTGATTGATATTTTGCACACATGCAAACACTGAACATTATATCTAGTCTGCTGGATTTGAGATACAGAAGTGAACCAATCATTCCTCTATATAAGGTCTGATCCATTAATATACCAGATTCATCTTTATTTATTATGTTATTTGGATGCATAGGAGTGCTCATAGGCTTAGCATCAGCCATTTTAAACTTTTTAAGCAAAGATACCATCATCAGTCTGTTTGATCTATAAGCCTAGGAAGAATTTAATTTCTCCCATCATACTCATTTCAAACATAACTTGCATCATTTCAAAAAATTCTTTGCATAAACTTACATTAGTAGCACCAAAAACAATGTCATCCACTGATAGGTCGTTCTACAAGTGCACAGTTTATCGAAGTAATAAAAAGTTATCATTCCCACAGAGATTGTGCCCAATTACTAGTTTTTGCAATGTTTCAATTATCCAGATAAATTAGTTTAACTAAATGGAAGTTCACTTTATATCAAACAAAGAAAACAATAACAGAAAACTTAAGGCCTTTCAAAATAGAAATTAAATGCTTTCTAAAAATCAATTAAAGGAAAACTCTTGGGAATTAAAAAGTTGATATGCTAGTATATAATTTCATGCAGTTCACTTCCCTAATTATGAAATTTGGTTTCTAAGGTAGATTTTCCTAAGGTTATTAGTGACCTTCTCTTAAAGTCTTGCTAACGTACCTAATTGTCAAAGAATAGTGTTTAATTTGTAAATTAGGTTCATTATGTTTTGTGAAAATCCATTAGCCCTGAAAAGATCTTGCATACTTCCGCACAACCTAAGACCCTAGGTTCAGTTCCATACTTTCAAACAATATACCTATTCTCATAGCCTACATCGTTTGGAATCAACTACCCTCCTCTTGAAGTCTTGTAGGGGCATTAAGCATTCATGAAACCAAATAGTAAATGCAAATTTCATAAAGGGAGAAGATGAAAAATAATCAACTCACGTACATATGCATACTACCCCCTTAATCCCAAGAAAAGGGGTTTAGTTTGTCATAGAATTAGTTTTAAAGCCACAAGTCATTGATTTAATTCCTAACATAAAAGAAAACCCAAAGACAAAAACCAGGATTCAGAAAAATAGAAGAAGAGCTCTCACTATGTCTTCCAAATCTTCACCCAAATTCTGTGATCTGATGTTCCTTAGTGTTGTTCCTTGAATCTCCTTCAAAATCCCCTTGAAAAGCTCTCTCTTTTCTCTCCAAGAAATGCCTCAAGTGATCTCTCTTTTTTTCCAATGCGAGTCCCCTCTTCTTTTCTTCAGAAACTACCCCTAAAAATTAGGCAAAATTCAGAACGTGCAAAATCCACTGGCAGTGGGAATTTCCCATGACCAGTGGATCATGACAGGGCCCTAAAAATTGCACAAACTTCTCTCCAGGCAATAAGATCCACGACCAATGGATTTTTTCCAGGGCCAATGGATTTCTTTGGTTTATTTTCTTCCAACTCCAATAAGTTCCACGGCCAGTGGATTTTTTCCACTGGTAGTGGATTCTTCAAAAGCTTTCCATCTTGTGATTTTTGAGCTTGTTGAGGTCCTTGAAGGTCCTACTCGCTTGCTTCCTCTTTCCAATGGTCGGGATGACTTTATTTTTGTGCTTTTGGTGGTTTGAACTCTTTCTTTTCATCCAATGCTCATCAAATGCCTCTTATTTCCTTGCACATGAACCTATAACAAAGCAATTCCTGTAAAACAAAGACACTCGAGTAACATGTGTGGAATGAAAGAAAACAAATGGGATTAAGGGGAAAATAAACACAAATAAACTAAAAATTAAAACAAAATGACCCTAAAAACTAATTCAAATGAGACACTTATTGACAGGGCCCGTAAGCGCACGGGTTATGTCGCGTAATATAAAAGATTATCGTTCTCCACAGGGACTGTGTTCAAAGTACCAGCATATTGAAATTTAATTATCCACACAATTGATTTTTAAGATTTTTATAAAATAAAGCACAAATTAAAGTTGCACAGAATACTAATAAATATAAAGATAAAATTTACTTGACACTTAAAAATCAGAGTTGAGAATATCTTGGGATTTCGGGGGATTAAGACTCTATTTTATGTTAATGAATTTTAACTTTTCATAAATAAGAATCGAATTAAGTTTTCCAAGGCGAATTTTCCAAAAGCTAATTAATATGTTCCTCTCGGAATCCTATTAATGTACTTAACCTATGGAAAGCGCTGCTTAATCCTTAGAAAGGCCCATTATCGTTTTATGAAAATCCCTTTTATTTCCTCAAAAGAATTTTTAATTACTTTCACGGTTTTACCGAGGTCACAAAAAGCATTTCAAAAATCTTGGGTTTAGTTCAAAGCTTTCTGGTAAAAATAAATCTCTCGATTCTATTTATTACCTAAACTTACTAATATACCCGTAAGTATATAGTTTTATCATTTAGGTTCTTGTTAGGAATTACTAAAAGCATTAAGCATAATTAAACTAAATGGAAAACAGAAATTTATTTAATTCTAAGTCAAAATAATATTAATAATAAAATATTATCATACCTCCTTTATCCCAAGATAATTAATTTAGCTACTCATGAAATAGTTCAAATTCATATAAATAATGGAAAAATAAAACATACAAGACATGGTAAAAATAAAAACTTACGGGTTTCTCCAAAAGCTCAAAATAATTTACCACTGTATTTCCTTGATGCAATATTTCTCCACCAATTACAAATTTAAATACTCACTTTTACAGCCCTCACAACTCTTAAAATAAAAGAAAGAAAAGAAAATAAAAAGAAAGAGAAGAAAAACGAACAGAGAAAGAAAATAAGAGAAATAAAAAAGAAAGAAAAGAAAGAAAAGAGAAACGAAAAACAAAGAGAAAGGAAGGAGGAATTGGAACGAAGCTGATGGTAATTGATGCAAGTGATGATTGATGCTGGATGCTTGCAACTTCTTCTCCTTTTATAGGCGATGGAAAGGGGGGATCCAGCTAATAAACGCGTTGTAATTGCAAGTGGGAGGAAACTTTCGCTGCATGTGAGTTCTAGCTGTGCCAATTTGCATTATTTTAATATTTCCAATAATTCGGTGCTTGGATTTATTCAGCTGGGCAAATTCCGAGTGGAAAAGTGTGTCGGTTTTCATCTTTTCTGCAAAATCTGAGTGAAAGGGTGCCTTCTGTGCTCAAAACCGAGTGAAAATGGTACTGTTTGTACATAAAACCGACTGAAATCTTCACTCGGTGTTGAGTTGAGGGGTCGGTATTTAAGAAAACCGGTCGGTTTCGCTTGAGAGAGAGTTTCTCGCTTAAACGTTTGTTGAAGGTAACGGTCTCGCTCAAGCGGATAAAGGTTCGCTTAAGCGAGAGGTTCTCTTTTTCACTGTTTCACTCGGAGAAACCTTGCTCGGATTTGCTTGTGTTGCTCAGAATTGACTGAAGAGGGAATCGGATCTGACTGAAACCATTCACTCGGCTCAGGTTCAAGGAGTTCATTCGGAACTGATTGAAGACTCACTCGGCTCAGATTCAATCGGTTCCCAATCATTTTCACTCGGCTGTCTCTGAATTTGAACCACTCGGTTAAAGCTTTACTTTAGAATTCACTCAGATTTGCTTTGAAATATTTCAGTCGGCCTTCATGCTTTTTACTCGGAATGGCCTTCACTTTTACTCAGGAACTTGCTCTTGAAGGGTTGGAATTTGACTGATTGAATTTCTTCTTATGTCCGAGCCTTGCTTTGCTCGGAAATGCATCTTTCTAACCCAACCCAACTCACTGTGATTCACTCCTGGTCGGATTTCACCTTGTCCGATTAAGACACCACTCGGAAATGCCTTGTTCTCCGAATGAAACCACTCGGATTCTCCTTAGTCAGCATTTATTCATTCAATGGCATTCCTTCTGCTCGGAATCAATTCACTCGGAATCATCTTTTTGCCCAGAAAAGCACTTGTTCTTTGGTCAGACCTGCTTCAGTCAGCATTCTTCACTCGGATTTACTTGAATCAGCAAATTCCCACTCGGATTCACTTCAATCAGCAATCCTTTCACTCGGAAAATACCTTTGGGTAGCATTTATTAAAGCTCAGTTCCTTTTTTCACTCAGAATTGT
The DNA here is from genome assembly GCA_037962975.1 of Clitoria ternatea. NCBI lineage: Eukaryota > Viridiplantae > Streptophyta > Magnoliopsida > Fabales > Fabaceae > Clitoria > Clitoria ternatea. The sequence continues at coordinate 33,042,494 of CM075673.1, read as the reverse complement.
TGCATTCGGATAGCTTCCAATCGGATTTTCCTAAAACCTAGACTTATTCCTTTTTAGCATTGATCCTTTACTCGAGTCAGCCATTTATCACTCGGAATGGCTTTGACAGGGGACATTTCACTCGGATTTTCCTCCAGCAGTGCAGTATTCCACTCGGATTTGGTCATTTCTGAGTTATCCCACTCGGATTTGGCCTATTTTGAGTTATCCCACTCGGATTTGGCCTATTTTGAGTCGGATTTCATTGCTCTGAGTCGGATTTCAGCTTTCTGAGTCAGATTTTAGCTTTAAAAAGAGAATTCTTTCCACTTTGGGCTTGTTCTTCTTGTTTCTTTATCATTTTATGGTCGTTTTTCTCTTGTTTTTGACACTTTGTTACCTTAATTCTTGCAAAATAACATACCCAAGTAGAATAGAGTGGAAAGAAAGCAAAAATCACAATAAATAAAGGAAATACAGTGGATAATGACTAAAATCCTAAGCAATTTAGACCTAATTTATTGTATTATAAAGCACTTATCAAAATACCCCAAACCAAAGCATTGCTTGTCCTCAAGCAATCACCATATTCACAAGATAAATACAGAAAACACTAAACTTAATAACTTAAGGAATCCAAAATAGAGAAACAGATTTATTCAAATGCCAGTTTTATTTTTCTTATGTGAATCAATTTTCAATGTCAAGACTTGAGATACTCTTCTCACAATTTTCACTCAAGTGTTTAAAGGTTTGTGTATCTCTCAAATCATCATAGTCAAAAAATATTACCATAAGCTTGTTAATAAACCAGAAACTCCACAGTTTAGATAGAAAATATGTCAAAGTCTAAAGGTCTTTCAAAGGTTGTAACGTGGCCTTGGGTTGTATTGTCAAGGTAGGAAATTCAAGAAAAATAGAATACAAAAGGGCTTTAACAGTCATGAATGATTCAAATTATCATCATAAATTTAACAGAGCAAATTTTTGAATTTTTATGGACTTTTTGGAATTCATTCAATATCATCCTTTTGATTTTCTTTTTCTTTTTCTTGCTTTTCTTTGCATCCAATACCATATTTTTCTTAAGTCCTTTTTTATTTCTTTGCTCCACTAAATTTCCAACTTTTTCACCATTAAGAGAATATCAGTCAATGAAAGGTTTCAAAGAAAAATTTTCACTTTTAGGCTCAAAAGGGGCAACTAGGGGTCAAATTATACAAAATTCTAAGGCTTAAGAATAAGACCTAATTGTGCCTTTATCATTCTAAGACATATAATCAAAAACCATTTTGAATCGGTTAAAAAACAAGTTCTAGAATATTAATGACTATAAGATTCACTCAATTAAGAAAATATGGGTTTTGAAAATTGGTTTGATATAAAAACCATTTTGGCTCAAGTCTAATCATGGAAAGTCTTTTCAAAGAAAATTTTAATCACATAAGGTTCATTTAAGCATTTATTTGGCATTTAAACAATCAAATTTTGAAAATTTTACTCAAAATTTTGGGATCCTTAGATACTTTAGCCTTGTGTTTAAAGTGAATTTATCATGCAATCATGGTAAATTATAAGATTACAAACAAAATAAGGAAAACACACATGTATAAAAAAAATATATATAATCATCACACAACAAAACAAAACAGTTAAGTTTTCTTACCTACCACCCCAAACCAGAATTTGACATTGTCCTCAATGTTAAAATGGATGATAAAAGGATAAGAAAACTTAAATGTAATAACCCCAAACCAGCATCTGACATAGTTGGTTTTTTTTTATAGAATAAAAGCTTAAAATAAAACAACAATTTTTGATAGGGTTACCTCCCTATCAGTGCTAAGTTTTAAGTCTTCAGCCAGACTTCTCACCATTTGGATTTACTCATCAGGAGCATCAAACAAGTCCAAGTCACTTGCTTGTTGTATTGGTTGACCTGTCAGATAGTGCTTTACTCTCTGTCCATTTACCCTAAATGTACCAGATTTCTCGCTCCATAGTTCGACAGCTCCAAAGGGAAAGACTTTTGTCACCTTGAATGGTCCCGACCATCGGGATCTCAGTTTACCTGGAAAAGCTTCAGTCTGGAATTAAACAGTAAAACCATATCACCTGGATTAAATGTTCTCCGTTGGATGTGACGATCATGCCATTGTTTGGTTTTTTCTTTATAAATTCTAGCATTTTCGTATGCATCTAGACGGAGTTCTTCAAGCTCATTTAATTCCAACAATCTTTGTTCACCTGCAGCCTTATGATCAAAGTTAAGAGTTTTAACAGCCCAAAAAGATTTATATTCTAGCTCAACAGGTAAATGAAAGGGCTTCCCATATACTAGCTTAAAAGGTGTGGTTCCAATGGGAGTTTTGTATGCGGTTCGATACGCCCATAAGGAATCATCTAACTTAATAGACCAATCCTTACGTGATGTATTCACCACTTTTTGAAGAATATTTTTAATTTCCCGATTGGATACCTCAACTTGTCCACTAGTTTGTGGGTGATAAGGTGTAGCAACCTTATGCCTAACTCCATATTTCTTTAGAAGGGTCTGAAAAGTTTTCTCAATAAAATGAGACCCTCCATCACTTATAACACATTTTGGGACCCCAAACCTTAGAAATATTATTTTCTTGAAAAGTTTAATAACAGTTTTAGCATCAGAATGAGGTGAAGCAATGGTTTCCACCCATTTTGACACATAGTCAACCGCCACTAATATGAACTGATTTCCAAAAGAGGAAGAAAAAGGTCCCATAAAATCAACACCCCATACATCAAACAATTCAACTTCTAAAATGGTATTCAATGGCATTTCTTGTCTCTTACCAATGTTACCTGTTCTTTGGCAAGCATCACAAGTTAGAACATACTTACGTACATCCTTAAAAATGTTTGGCCAATAGAACCCAGCTTGCAATATTTTAGCAGCTGTCTTGGAGGTGCTCATGTGCCCTCCACAGGAAAGAGAATGGCAATGATCCAAGATAGCATGGACATCATCTTGTGAAACACATCTTCGGATCATACCATCTGCACATTGCTTGAAAAGGAGTGGTTCATCCCAATAATAATGCTTGACATCTGCATAAAACTTTTTCCTTTGCTGAAAGCTAAGATCAGGAGGTAAGATACCACATGCAAGAAAATTTACAAAATCAGTATACCAAGGAACACGTTGGATACTAAGATTCAAGAGTTGTTCATCTGGAAAAGATTCATTATTGGGAATATTATCTGTTTCTTCTTTTTCAGATGTCAACCTAGATAGGTGGTCAGCGACCAAGTTCTCGGTACCCTTCTTGTCCTTAATTTCCAAGTCAAATTCTTGCAATATTAGAATCCACCTAATTAATCTAGGCTTTGCTTCCTTTTTATTCAATAGATACTTAATGGCAGAGTGGTCAGTGTAAACAGTAACATGTGAACCTACCAAATAAGACCTAAATTTATCAAAAGCAAAGACAATAGCTAACAGTTCTTTTTCAGTTATGGCATAATTTACCAGAGCATCATCTAGCGTCCGACTGGCATAATGAATTACATGGAGCTTTTTATCCTTTCTTTGCCCCAACACAGCCCCCACTGCGTAATCACTCGCATCGCACATCAGCTCAAATGGGAGTTTCCAATCAGGTGGTTGTACGATGGGGGCAGAGATTAGAGCTTGCTTAATCCTGCAAAAAGCTTCCATACAAGATGAATCAAAATTGAAAGGCACATCCTTACCCAGAAGAGTTGTAAGAGGCTTTGTGATCTTGGAGAAATCCTTAATGAACCTGCGATAAAACCCTGCATGTCCAAGAAAACTCCGAATACCTTTCACATTTGTGGGTGGAGGTAATTTTTCAATCACTTCTACTTTAGCCTTATCAACTTCTATACCTCTTTCAGACACCAGGTGTCCAAGAACTATGCCTTCTCTTACCATAAAATGGCATTTTTCCCAATTTAGAACCAAATTGGTTTCTTCACAACGCTGCAAGACTTGGCACAAATTTGTTAAACAATTATCAAAATCCAAACCATGCACTGAAAAATCATCCATAAAGACTTCCATCACATCTTCAATTAGATCAGAAAAAATTGCTTGCATACACCTTTGAAAAGTCGCGGGTGCATTACATAAACCAAAAGGCATACGTCTGTAAGCATAAGTCCCATAAGGGCAAGTGAAGGTAGTCTTTTCTTGATCAGATGGATGAATGGGAATTTGATGAAAACCTGAATAACCATCCAAACAACAGAAATAAGAGTGTTTTGCAAGTCTTTCAAGCATCTGATCAATAAAAGGGAGGGGAAAATGATCTTTTTTCGTGGCGCTATTTAACTTCCTATAATCAATGCACATGCGCCAACCAGAGACAATCCTAGTAGGAATCAAGTTATGTTTATTATTTTCAATCATAGTTATTCTCCCTTTTTTAGGCACCACATGGACCGGACTTACCCATTTACTACTATCAACAGGATATATGACTCCAGCATCAAGCAATTTCAAAATTTCCTTTTTAACCACTTCTTGCATTTTAGGATTTAATCTCCTAAGTGGTTCTACTGTGGGCCTACTTTCATCTTCTATAGTAATCCTGTGCATACAAAGAGAAGGGCTAATCCCTTTGATATCATCCATTGTATAACCTATTACCTTTCTATACAACCTAAGTTGTTTCAAAAGTTTTTCAGTTTTAGATGGATTCAATTCAGCATTAATAATCACAGGATATGTGGAATTAGGGCCAAGAAACTCATACCTTAAAGAAGCTGGTAAAGGTTTTAATTCCACATTGGGGCTTACCACTTTGTCACACATGACCTCAGTGTCATGTGGGGCCTCAGAGCAATCAGATGTTTCTGTCAGCTCAATCATGAAAACAGTTTCAAGTGGGTCATTAGGAAGGGTTACTTCCTTTACCACTTGTTCGACAAAATCCACAGTACAACAAACATCATTATAAGGTTTTTCTAAAACATTTTTCAAGTTGAAGTCAATCTTTTGGTCTCCAACAGTTAGAGACAACTTACCATTCTTGACATCGATCACAGCACCTGCAGTTGCTAAAAATGGTCTGCCTAAAATAATAGGAATCAAAGAATCTTCGTCCATTTCAAGCACAACAAAGTCAGCAAGTATAAAAAATTTTCCTATCTTAATAGGAACATCCTCTAAAATTCCTACAGGATATTTTACAAATCTATCAGCCAATTGTAAAGACATCCTAGTAGGTTTTAGTTCACCCAATCCTAATTTTTCAGCAACAGATAATGGCATTAAACTCACACTCGCTCCTAAATCACACAATGCTTTATCTATATTTATGTCACCAATCATGCAAGGAATAGAGAAACTACCTGGATCTTAGAGCTTGGGTGGAAGTTTCTTTTGAATTAGAGCACTGCACTCTTCAGTAAGTGCAACTGTACCATCTTCCTGCAGTCTTCTTTTGTTGGACAGAATGTCCTTCAGGAACTTTGCATATGTGGGCATTTGCTGCAAAGCATCTGTAAAAGGAATATTAATATACAATTTCTTTAAAACATCAAGGAACTTACCAAATTGTTTGTCCAACTTTGCTTTGGCTAAGCGCTGAGGAAATAGAATGGGAGGTTGATATGGCTTAACCTCCTTCTTCTTTTCTTGTGGTTTCTCTTCTTCAATTACTGGATGAGATGAAGATTCATCGACTTTCTTTTCCTCCTTTGCTGTCTTGTCAACTAGCCCATCGTATTGAGTACCACTCCTAAGAGTGACAGCCATGGTTTGGTTGGATGGTCCAGCCTCTGGTTTTCCAGGAAATGTTCCTGGTGCTCTTTGAGAATAGGAGGTTTGTTGGGCAATTTGATTTTCCAGTATTTTGTTGTGAGTGGCAAGAGAGTCCACTTTTGAAGCCAAGTTTTTTATTGCATCAGAGAATTCATCATTTTGTTTAAGTTGAGTAGCTACAAATGTCTCCATCAAGGATTCTAGCTTTGATTGTTGTGGAATATAGGTTCCTTGTTGAGGTTTGTAGTTACTTTGGAATTGAGGTGGTCTATTTTGGAAGCCAGGTGGACCTTGTGGAGGTCTGTAGTTACCTTGATAATTTCCACCATAGTTTCCAATAGCATCTACCTGATGCATTTCTTGTTCTTGATTAGGAGTCATTGCTAAATGGCAGTTTATAGCTCCATGTCCTGAAACACCACAAACTTCACAAACTTCACAAACAATGTTAGTAGCACCTGTTGACCCTATTTTATCAAGTTTTAATGTTAATGCTTCAACTTTGGCAGAAAGTAAGGAAAGAGCATCAACAGAGTACTTACTTGGTGTTTTAGAAGGTAATCCTCTCTCAGAGTTCCACTGGTGAGTGTTTTGAGCTATTTCCTCAATCAGGTGCTCAGCTTCATCAACATTTTTACTCATGAAGGCTCCTCCAGCTGCAGCATCTAAAGAGATCTTTTGTGTGGAAGTTAGTCCATTATAGAAAATATGGATTGTCAACCACCTTTCTATCCCATGGTGAGGATATTCTCCTAGCAACTCCCTGTATCTTTCCCAGGCTTCATACAAGGATTCATCATCTTTTTGTGAAAAATTGATGATTTGTTTTCTCAGCACATCAGTCTTGTTCCTTGGGTACCATTTATTGATAAAAGCACTGGACAATTGTTCCCAAGTTGTGATGGATCCTTCAGGAAGAGAGTATAACCACGCTCTTGCTTTATCTCTTAAGGAGAAAGGGAAAAGTCTTAAGCGAATGGCATCATTGGTAGCTCCGTTCATCTTCAGGGTGTCACAGTATTCAAGAAAGATTTGAAGATGAAGATTTGGATCTTTGGAGGGTAATCCTCCGAATTGGTTCTGTTGAACCATTGAGAGTAGTGAAGGCTTCAATTCAAAATTGTTAGCCTCCACTGTGGGTCTAAGGATGCTAGATCCTCTCCCATTAGTGCTTGGAGCGGCAAAATCTCTTAAGGGTCTGTGTTGTTCTGCCATTTGTTTTTCTTTTTGTTCTTTTTGTTGTTTTTGTTGTTCTCTCAAAGCTCTAAGGGTACGTTCTATCTCAGGGTCAAATCCTAAGTTTAGATCGACACTACGGCTTCGTCACATAAATAGAAAATAAATGACAAATAAAACAAACAATTACAAAAATAAAACAACAGATTCACAGAATATAGAACAAAATACAAAATTACAAAGAAAATAAAAATAAAAATAAAAATAACAATAAAAATATTAACAAGTATGATCTAATTGAGTTTCAATATTGCCGATATTTGAGGGACAACAGTCCCCGGCAACGGCGCCAAAAACTTGACAGGGCCCGCAAGCGCACGGGTTATGTCGCGTAATATAAAAGATTATCGTTCTCCACAGGGACTGTGTTCAAAGTACCAGCATATTGAAATTTAATTATCCACACAATTGATTTTTAAGATTTTTATAAAATAAAGCACAAATTAAAGTTGCACAGAATACTAATAAATATAAAGATAAAATTTATTTGACACTTAAAAATCAGAGTTGAGAATATCTTGGGATTTCGGGGGATTAAGACTCTATTTTATGTTAATGAATTTTAACTTTTCATAAATAAGAATCGAATTAAGTTTTCTAAGGCGAATTTTCCAAAAGCTAATTAATATGTTCCTCTCGGAATCCTATTAATGTACCTAACCTATGGAAAGCGCTGCTTAATCCTTAGAAAGACCCATTATCGTTTTATGAAAATCCCTTTTATTTCCTCAAAAGAATTTTTGATTACTTTCACGGTTTTACCGAGGTCACAAAAAGCATTTCAAAAATCTTGGGTTTAGTTCAAAGCTTTCTGGTAAAAATAAATCTCTCGATTCTATTTATTACCTAAACTTACTAATATACCCGTCAGTATACAGTTTTATCATTTAGGTTCTTGTTAGGAATTACTAAAAGAATTAAGCATAATTGAACTAAATGGAAAACAGAAATTTATTTAATTCTAAGTCAAAATAATATTAACAATAAAATATTATCATACCTCCTTTATCCCAAGATAATTAATTTAGCTACTCATGAAATAGTTCAAATTCATATAAATAATGGAAAAATAAAACATACAAGACATGGTAAAAATAAAAACTTACGGGTTTCTCCAAAAGCTCAGAATAATTTACCACTGTATTTCCTTGATGCAATATTTCTCCACCAATTACAAATTTAAATACTCACTTTTACAGCCCTCACAAGTCTTAAAATAAAAGAAAGAAAAGAAAATAAAAAGAAAGAGAAGAAAAACGAACAGAGAAAGAAAATAAGAGAAATAAAAAAGAAAGAAAAGAAAGAAAAGAGAAACGAAAAAAAAGAGAAAGGAAGGAGGAATTGGAACGAAGCTGATGGTAATTGATGCAAGTGATGATTGATGCTGGATGCTTGTAACTTCTTCTCCTTTTATAGGCGATGGAAAGGGGGGATCCAGCTAATAAACGCGTTGTAATTGCAAGTGGGAGGAAACTTTCGGTGCATGTGAGTTTCAGCTGTGCCAATTTGCATTATTTTAATATTTCCAATAATTCGGTGCTTGGATTTATTCAGCTGGGAAAATTCTGAGTGGAAAAGTGGGTCGGTTTTCATCTTTTCTGCAAAATCCGAGTGAAAGGGTGCCTTCTGTGCTCAAAACCGAGTGAAAATGGTACTGTTCGTACATAAAACCGAGTGAAATCTTCACTCGGTGTTGAGTTGAGGGGTAGGTATTTAAGAAAACTGGTCGGTTTCGCTTGAGCGAGAGTTTCTCGCTTAAACGTTTGTTGAAGGTAACCGTCTCGCTCAAGCGGATAAAGGTTCGCTTAAGCGAGAGGTTCTCTTTTTCACTGTTTCACTCGGAGAAACCTTGCTCGGATTTGCTTGTGTTGCTCGGAATTGACTGAAGAGGGAATCGGATCTGACTGAAACCATTCACTCGGCTCAGGTTCAAGGAGTTCATTCGGAACTGATTGAAGACTCACTCGGCTCAGATTCAATCGGTTCCCAATCATTTTCACTCGGCTGTCTCTGAATTTGAGCCACTCGGTTAAAGCTTTACTTTGGAATTCACTCGGATTTGCTTTGAAATATTTCAGTCGGCCTTCATGCTTTTTACTCGGAATGGCCTTCACTTTTACTCAGGAACTTGCTCTTGAAGGGTTGGAATTTGACTGATTGAATTTCTTCTTATGTCCGAGCCTTGCTTTGCTTGGAAATGCATCTTTCTAACCCAACCCAACTCACTGTGATTCACTCCTGGTCGGATTTCACCTTGTCCGATTAAGACACCACTCGGAAATGCCTTGTTCTCCGAATGAAACCACTCGGATTCTCCTTAGTCAGCATTTATTCATTTAATGGCATTCCTTCTGCTCGGAATCAATTCACTCGGAATCAGCTTTTTGCCCAAAAAAGCACTTGTTCTTTGGTCAGACCTGCTTCAGTCAGCATTCTTCACTCGGATTTACTTCAATCAGTAAATTCCCACTCGGATTCACTTCAATCAGCAATCCTTTCACTCGAAAAATACATTTGGGTAGCATTTATTAAAGCTCAGTTCCTTTTTTCACTCGGAATTGTTGCATTCAGACAGCTTTCAATCAGATTTTCCTAAAACCTAGACTTATTCCTTTTTAGCATTGATCCTTTACTCGAGTCAGCCATTTATCACTCGGAATGGCTTTGACAGGGGACATTTCACTTGGATTTTCCTCCAGCAGTGCAGTATTCCACTCGGATTTGGTCATTTCTGAGTTATCCCACTCGGATTTGGCCTATTTTGAGTTATCCCACTCGGATTTGGCCTATTTTGAGTTGGATTTCATTGCTCTGAGTCGGATTTTAGCTTTCTGAGTCGGATTTTAGCTTTAAAAAGAGAATTCTTTCCACTTTGGGCTTGTTCTTCTTGTTTCTTTATCATTTTATGGTCGTTTTTCTCTTGTTTTTGACCCTTTGTTACCTTAATTCTTGCAAAATAACATACCCAAGTAGAATAGAGTGGAAAGAAAGCAAAAATTGCAATAAATAAAGGAAATACAGTGGATAATGACTAAAATCCTAAGCAATTTAGACCTAATTTATTGTATTATAAAGCACTTATCACTTATCATCCATATAAATTTGCACAATTTTAAAGTTCTTATGATAGTTTTTCCTGAATAGAGTTGTATCTATTTTTCCTTTAGTAAAGCCTTTTGAAACTAAAAAGGTATTGAGTCTGTCATACCAAGCTCTTGGAGCTTGTTTTAGACCATACGGTGCTTTACTAAGTTTAAAAACATGGTTTGGTAAAGAAACATCTTCAAAACACAGAGGTTATTTTACATAAACTTCTTCAATAAACCCATTCAAGAAAGAACTCTTACCATTCATTTGATATAATGTAATTCCTTTAAAAGCAGTAAATGCAAGGAGTATCGTTATAACCTCAAGTCTGGCTACAGGAGCAAAGGTTTTAGTGAAATCAATACCTCTTGCTAGTTGTAGCCTTATACTACAAGTCTAGCTTTGTTTCTGACAACCTTTCCATCCTCATCAAGATTATTTCTGTAGATCTATTTTGTTCTAATTATGCCTTTATTTTTGGGTCTAGGGACAAGACTCTAGACCTTATTTCTCTCAAACTGGTTTAATTCCCCTTATATGGTAATGATCCATTCAGTATCCTTCAAGGGTTCTGTATCACATTTGGGTTCCAGTTCTGAAACCAGAGCTATAGTGGATTGGTTGAGAAGTTTGGATTTGGTCCTTATGCCTGCAGCTTGATCTATAATTATGAGGTCTGAAAGGTGACAAGCCTTGAAATTTTAGTCCCTTGGCTTCTCTAGTTTAGACACTGATGGTTGTTGTTCAAATTCTTTATCTCTATCTTCATATGGTTTAGTTAGAGCAGGATCTGATCCTTGTTGATCTTGTTCAATTTCCTGGTGCTACACACCTGCATCATCAAGATATAGATTTTCTAGTCTCCTGTCAGTCTTTTCAATATGATAAAGCCTTAAATGCATTGATTCCTCAATGGTCAAAGTTCTAGTATTAAAAATTCTGTAAGATTTTGATGTGGTTGAGTACCCCATGAATATCCCTTTGTCACACTTAGACTCAAATTTTTTAAGATGATTCTTTGTGTTATGGATATAGCAGGTGTAGCCTAAAGGGTGAAAATATGATATGTTAGGTCTTCTTCCCTTCCATAATTCATAAGGAGTCTTATATAGTATTCGTCTGATAAGGATTCTGTTTTGAATATAACAAGAAGTGCTTATAGCCTCTGCCCAAAGATATTTTGGAAGATTGTTTTCACAAAGCATTGTTCTAGCCATCTCTTGCAGAGATCTATTTTTCCTTTCCATAACTTTGACAAATTGATACTGTAACACCTTAATTTTCAATTAATGGATAAACCGGGACCAGAATTTTTTTTTTGAAATCAGGGTAGAATCAAAGGCAACCAGAATTTTTTTTTTTTTGAAATCAGGGTAGATTCAAAGGCAATGTTTAGTTGAGAATTAAGGAGGGTAGAATTAGGAAAGAAGGAAGGAATGCAAACCATCCACAAGGCAAACAGCGGAAGATGCAGGACGTGAGCAAACCCGACAGTGCCTACTCGCTTAGGCGAGATCCAATATCGCTCGAGCGTGACAACCCCACACGCTTAGGCGAAGTTCGTATGGCTTAAGCGCGATCCACCAGAGACCTTTCCCTCGCTCACACTCGCTGGAGCGAGCACTTAGCCGTTGAGGCGAGTAACTCCACTCGGTATTCCCATCACTCGGATTTCAGAATCTATGTTCACTCGGAAGTCCTTGCTCTCGCTTCTCTTGGATTAATCTTTATACTTACAAGCTCCTTGACTTCGTTCTTACAAAACGCCATGTTGACCATTCGGGAAACGATAACTACCTCACCCGGAATCCAAGGGTGTTTTCACTCGAATAGCTTCCTCAGTCCTTTTTATCACTCAGGTGTTTCACTCGTTTTGCACTCGGCACACTTGATACTTCTTACCCGGGTTCCCTTACTAAATCAAGTCCCACCCGAGGATTATCTAGCTCCCAATAAGTTTACTACAATGGGTTTCACTCAGAATCCTATAGGTCACTCTTCAGTCGGAAAACACTCACTCGGAAGGCTCTCACTCGGAATCATGTTGCTATTCTTCACTCAAGAAATTCCTAACAGTTTATTACTCTGAGGGGTTTCGGGTCAATCCCCACTCAGAATTGTACGACCCCATTCACTCGGTACATCTAAACCTTTCTTCACTCGGGGTAAAATCACTACCTCGCCTTCCCACAACATTAACTTAACTCCATTTTTACTGGAAGTCATACCAACCTCACACACTCGGAAAACATGAATATATATATATATCACTCGGACATCACGCACAGCACAGAGTAAACATACAGTTTGATATTGATATATATATATATATAGGAGTGTATATAAATAATTACAAACATGTTGTCATACTCTTAACCCGAGAGTGATCAAATTCTGATTTAAAGAGACTAAGATCAAGCACGAGCCGGCCAAGGTTTAACCAAAACCTTATACACAGTATCTACATATACACAGATATTTCCATAGTGCACAAGTATTCCACTCGGCATGCAGCACCACCTTCACTCGTTGCTCCGAGAGACATTAACTGAAAAATATTGCCACAGTAGGGGGTGAGCATCTTAGATATTAAATGATAGATACTGACTCGAATTATTCCTCAGTTATGCAACAGTACCACATACTCATACATAGCAATAATCAATAACATAATAAAGTCAATTATTCAGATACACACAAAGCATTTACCGATCAGATTCCATCAACTATCACTCGGCTATATGCACCTATCATTTCATTAACATTATCACATGCGTAATCAAATTCCAATCAACATCAGCAATACATGTATACAGATTATTTCACTCGGTTCCGCATTTGTGTGTTATCGGTTTTTATTTGTTGCAACGTAGGCTCCCAGCCTTTTATTCAGCTCCCAGCTGACTTGGCCATTTTACAGGTACCAAACCGTTTGCCCACAAGGTGACACAAACGCTCTTAGCGCCAACGGCGGTGTTCACAGGCAGCCCTGAGTCCCACTCAATAGGCCACCTTGAGTCCCACTCAAGGATTTAACAGCGTTCCACGCTTTAATAACCGATGGTAGTGTCTCACACTACATGCTCTCAGCATTAACACATCCCATGCGCCACACGCGGATTCATCACACAACACACAATGCATATACACAATCTTTCACTCAGCATTACATGCATCACATGCAATCGGTATCATAACTCAATATATTAATACAATAACACATGCATCGGTGTGATATATTATCAGATTCACTAAGTCAACATTTTATCATATGCAGTCAGCATTTTAAACTCATAACAACTTGCATGTCACATAAACCACACGGTACTCATCATCAACACTTCAGCACATCCTTTTCATACAATCATCCAACATTCTCAAGGCTATCAACACACATTTCATGGACGGAACTAAACATGCAACACTCAACTCTCACTCATCATGCATCCAGGTATCACACACTCCTCATGCAAGCACAACACACATTTAGAATATAGAAACAGCAATCGTCAACACCCGGAACCCGTCCATAACCCATGCATTTAAGATGTAAGATACCCCCTACCAACGAGGTACTCCGAGAGGTTCCTTAGTTTCTAACGTTGATCTTCTACTCTGTTCGCCTCGCCCCCGCTCCCACTCGCTTGGTCTCCCTTGAGCGTAGTCGCACCGGGGAACAGAAAGCTGTTTGTCGTCCCTTCGATGATCGTTCCTCGCCAGCCGAAGGAAACTCTGACCTTCTGTGGCACCGTCGTCATGGGTTCCCAGAAACAGAGAATAAAGAACAGGAAGAAGAAGGAGAAGACGAAGAACGAAGAAGGCGAAGAGAGGATGAGAAGAAGAGAAGAGAGAGCGAAGCAGCAGAGAAAATGAATAACCATAGTGGCACAGGGCATATGTATATGCGTACAAAGAGAAGGAGAGTGGGGTGGGAAAGCGTGAATCACAGCCCCACTCACGTGACTCGCCAATCATAAGCAGCCAACCATTACCAACTAAGCATAATTAAGCTGCCATTATTTCTTAAGTTTGATTAATTAAGTTGATTATAATTAACAAATAATTTCCTACTTTCAAATTATAATTTTAATGGTTCAATTTCATTCAGTATTTAATTTCAAAATTGGGATGTTACAATTCTCCCCCTCTTAAAAGAATTTCGTCCCCGAAATTCACTCGGTAACTCACCATGATTGAACAACTCGGGGTACTGATGCCTCATAGCATCCTCGCGTTCCCAGGTATAAGAGGTATACCCGTCTTGCTGCCACTCTACTTCCACTAGTTGCACATCCTTGTTCCTCAAACGCTTTACCGATCGGTCGACGATTCTAGTCGGTACAGTCACAGTGGTTAGATCTACCCTGATCTCCACTTCGTCATCCGGCTTTGTGTGAGTGGGATCGTGTAGATATTTCCTTAGTTGAGATATGTAAAACATGTTATGCAATCGGGATAGGTGAGTTGGTAATGCTATTCGGTATGCCATGGAGCCGACTCGCTCCAATATCTCATAAGGCCCAATGTATCGGGGGTTCAACTTCCCACTTTTCAAGGCTCGCCCGACTCCTTTGCTCGGTGAAATCTTTAGAAACACCCTATCTCTGACTGAAAATTCCAGTGGTTTGGTCCGTTTGTCATAGTAGATGTTCTGTCTGTCCTGAGACGCCTTCATCTTTTCTCTTATTCCTTGGATTTGTTCTGAGGTTTGTTTCACAATTTCCGGTCCCAATAGTAAATTCTCACCCGTTTCCGACCAACAGAGAGGGGTTCGGCATTTTCGTCCATATAAGGCTTCATAAGGTGCCATATCAATACTACTGTGGTGGCTATTGTCGTACGTAAATTCGATCAAGGGAAGGTACTGCTCCCAACACCCACCATGCTCCAACACACACGCCCTCAGCAAGTCTTCTAAGCTTTGTATCATTCGCTCGGATTGTCCATCCGATTGGGGGTGGTAGGCGGAACTTAGCCAAAGTTTCGTACCTAATTCTTGGTGCAGGCTGGTCCAAAACCGCGACGTGAATCTAGGGTCCCTATCCGATACGATAGAAGTCGGTACACCGTGCAGTCGGACAATTTCACGGATGTAAATCTGGGCTAACTTATGCAATGGGTACCTCATGTTCACAGGTAAGAAGTATGCAGCCTTAGTCAGTCGGTCAACAACGACCCAAATTGCATCATCCCCCGCTCAGGTTTTGGGTAATCCCATGACAAAGTCCATGGCAATTGAGTCCTATTTCCACACGGGAATCTCCAGGGGTTGCAATGCACCATACGGCTTCTGGTGCTTGACTTTCGATTTCTGACAGGTGATACACCGAGCCACATATTCCGCTACATTTCTCTTTAATCCAGGCCACCAGAATTGTAGTCTTAGATCATGGTACATCTTCGTGGCACCCGGGTGAATACTTAGCAGGCTCTTATGGGCTTCATCAAGCACCATCCTTCTTAATTCTCCTCCACCCGGCACATATATCCTGTTCTTTACTCGGAAAATCCCATCCGGTCCCTCGGTCAGAGACAAGTCCTTACCCTTGGCCTGAGTCGCCTTCCTTTCAGCCAAGTAGGGGTCTGATCTCTGTTGCTCAATTACCAGTTTCAGAAACTCATTGGCAATCTTCAACGTACCGAGTGTTATTTTCCGAGCCGAGGGGACGTTAACATGCAAGTTCATGTCTCGGAATTGCTCCAATAACTCCATCTCTTTCACCATCATCACAGCCATATGGAGGGATTTCCGACTCAACACGTCGGCAACAACGTTTACTTTACCCGGATGATACTTCAGCTCGAAGTCATAATCCTTTAAAAATTCCATCCATCTCCTCTGCCTCATGTTCAGCTCCTTCTGGTCGAATAGATATTTGAGGCTTTTGTGGTCGCTGTATATTTCAAACTTAGAACCGTACAAGTAATGCCTCCATATCTTCAATGCGAAAACCACTACTGCCAATTCCAAGTCATGGGTTGGATAATGCTGTTCGTGAGGTCTCAATTGCCGAGAGGCATAAGCTATCACTCGGTCTTTCTACATCAGCACGCACCCCAAGCCGAGTCCCGACGCATCGCAATAAACCATGAAGCTCTCTTGCAAGTTTGGCAATGCCAACACTGGAGCAGTCGTCAACTTATTCTTTAACTCTCGAAAACTACTCTCGCACTCGGAACTCCAAACGAAAGGGGCGTTTTTCCGAGTCAGCTTGGTCAGTGGCAGAGCAAGCTTAGAAAAACCTTCAATAAACCTTCTATAATAGCCAGCTAGGCCCATAAAGCTTCTTATCTCCGAGACCGACTTGGGTCTCTCCCATGCCATTATAGCTGCCACCTTTGATGGGTCCACCGAGACACCTTCCATGGAAATTACATATCCGAGAAAGTGGATCTTATCCATCCAGAAATCGCACTTCGAAAGCTTTGCAAACAATTGCTTCTCCTTCAATACTTGAAGTACTGCTCGGAGGTGTTCTTCATGCTCCTCAGGGGTCTTAGAATAGATTAGGACATCATCAATGAAAACTACTACGAATCGGTCTAGATATGGGTGGAATATGCTGTTCATGTAATTCATGAATACAGCAGGGGCGTTTGTCACACCAAACGGTATCACTACATACTCGTAGTGGCCATACCGAGTCCTAAAGGCAGTCTTTGGAATATCCGAGTCCTTCACCTGGATTTGGTGGTATCCCGATCGTAGATCGATCTTTGAGAAGACTGAAGCACCACGTAGTTGGTCAATGAAATCGTCGATTCTGGGCAATGGGTATCAGTTTTTAATCGTGAGCTTGTTTAGCTGTCGGTAATCTATGCATAATCTCATGTTGCCATCCTTCTTTTTGACGAGCAGCACAGGTGCGCCCCATGGTGATACACTCGGTCGAATGAACTGTTTCCCGAGTAACTCATCCACTTGCTTTTTCAATTCAGCCAATTCTGATGGGGACATTCTATAAGGTACACTGGAGATTGGCTCGGCTCCAGGAATCAAGTCTATAGAGAATTCAACTTCTCTAGCTGGAGGGACTCCCGAAACATCCTCCGAAAACACCTTGGGGAATTCACGAACAGTCGGAATATCGTTCACTCGGGCTCTACTCTCTCCCTCAGTCAAACAAAGCATCACAAATAGCTGGGCTATACCTTGTACCGTGCAATCTTCATCATTCTGCCTCAGAAAAATTACTCTTCGGTTTTGACAGTCCACCAATACCTTGTTGGCTGAAAGCCAATCTATGCCAAGTACAATGTCGAGGTCCTTCAGAGGCACGCACACCAAATCGAAGGTGAAACTCCGATCGCCCAACACAAACGTTATATCCTTGCACATTGATGATGTCAACACCTTAGTGCCAGTCGGATTGGCTACTTCCAAAGTCCGATCCATATACACAGTCGGCAACTTTAAACGTCTCACACACTCATCGGCTATAAAAGAATGGGTTGCTCCAGAATCGAAAACTACATTAAGTGTATATCTACCGAGTAAGCACTTACTTTGCACCAAGTCATTCGCTTGTGCAGCTTCTTCAGCGCTGACGGCGTAGACTCTCCCAGCAGCCGGTTGGTCGGTATTTCTCCTTCGGTTGTTTGGAGCAAACATCATGTTTCCTCTGGCTCCATTGCCTCTGCCCCCCGATCTTTGACTATCGTTTCCACGGCTCCTCCCTTGGAAACCTCCCTGGCGCACATTGGCATTTGCTTGATGTAGTTGGGGACAGTCAGGGTGAATGTGCCCCCTCTCATTACAATAGTATCACACCATCCCACCATCGCTGTTGCAGTCTCGAGCGTAATGATTTCCTCCACACTTAAAACATTTTCCGCGTCCCATAACTGGTCGTCTTTCTTGCTGGCTCCAACCCCCAAATCTGGAAAAGGGTCTGTTCCTACCAGCATTGTTCGGCCTCTTGAAGCGGGATTGCTTGGGCTTCAAGTAATGGTCTACTTTGCTACTCTGGCCCGAGTGGGCCTTGTCATCCTCTTCAAAAATTCTGCACTTATTCACCAATACAGGAAAACTCCTAATTTCTTGGTATCTGCAGGCTCTTTTAATGTCTGACCTCAATCCGTTCTCAAATTTAAGGCATTTGGAATTCTCCGTTCTGGGTTGTTGGAAGGGCGGGTAGAATAGGCACAATTCTTCAAATCTAGCTGCGTACTCTTCCACAGACATGGAACCCTGTTTCAGTTCCATGAATTCTAGTTCCTTCCGACTCCTTATTGTGGCGGGGAAATATTTCTCTAGGAAGCATGTTTTGAAACTTTCCCAGGTCAGCTGGGTGTCAGCATCAACCAGTCAGTTTCTGGCGATCTTCCACTAGTTTTCTGCTTCGTCCCGCAGCATGTACACTACGCACTCCACCTTCTGGGTCTCGGTACAGTGAAGGCCCCCAAAAATCCTCTCTAACTCTTGAGTCCATTTGTAAGCTGCCTCGGGGTTGAGTCCTCCATGGAACTCACTCGGCTTCCTCTTCAGGAAGCGATCCAATACTTGGCCATCTTCAACTCGAGGCTGGCCCTGCCTCTCAAACACGTCAGCAAAATGTTGGAATGCCGCGACTATGGCTTCCATGCTTTGACGATTCGCCATGACTTATCCTGAAATTAACACCCTTTCAAGGATAAGTTTACAAGGTTACACTCTACCGATCAGATCTCATCCCGTCATCCAACTATAGCACATTATCACACAATCTTTTAACATCACATAATTAATCAGACCAGGAGGGGAATAATCTCCTATCCTCAAATCAACATCTCATCATCAACCATGTTCAAAGGCAATGTTTAGTTGAAATCAGGGTAGATTCAAAGGCAATGTTTAGTTGAGAATTAAGGAGGGTAGAATTAGGAAAGAAGGAAGGAATGCAAACCATCCACAAGGCAAACAGCGGAAGATGCAGGACGTGAGCAAACCCGACAGCGCCTACTCGCTTAGGCGAGATCCAATATCGCTCGAGCGTGACAACCCCACACGCTTAGGCAAAGTTCGCATGGCTTAAGCGCGACCCACCAGAGACCTTTCCCTCGCTCACACTCGCTGGAGCGAGCACTTAGCCGCTGAGGCGAGTAACTCCACTCGGTATTCCCATCACTCGGATTTCAGAATCTATGTTCACTCGGAAGTCCTTGCTCTCCCTTCTCTTGGATTAATCTTTATACTTACAAGCTCCTTGACTTTGTTCTTACAAAACGCCATGTTGACCATTCGGGAAACGATAACTACCTCACCCGGAATCCAAGGGTGTTTTCACTCGGAATAGCTTCCTTAGTCCTTTTTATCACTCAGGTGTTTCACTCGTTTTGCACTCGGCACACTTGATACTTCTTACCCGGGTTCCCTTACTAAATCGAGTCCCACCCAAGGATTCTCTAGCTCCCAATAAGTTTACTAGAATGGGTTTCACTTAGAATCCTATAGGTCACTCTTCAGTCGGAAAACACTCACTCGGAAGGCTCTCACTCGGAATCATGTTGCTATTCTTCACTCGAGAAAGTCCTAACAGTTTATTACTCTGAGGGGTTTCGGGTCAATCCCCACTCGAAATTGTACGACCCCATTCACTCGGTACATCTAAATCTTTCTTCACTCGGGGTAAAATCACTACCTCGCCTTCCCACAACATTAACTTAACTCCATTTTTACTGGAAGTCATACCAACCTCATACACTCGGAAAACATGAATATATATATATATCACTCGGACATCACGCACAGCATAGAGTAAACATACAGTTTGATATTGATATATATATATATATAGGAGTGTATATAAATAATTACAAACATGTTGTCATACTCTTAACCCGAGAGTGATCAAATTCTGATTTAAAGAGACTAAGATCAAGCACGAGCCGGCCAAGGCTTAACCAAAACCTTATACACAGTATCTACATATACACAGATATTTCCATAGTGCACAAGTATTCCACTCGGCATGCAGCACCACCTTCACTCGTTGCTCCGAGAGACATTAACTGAAAAATATTACCACAGTAGGGGGTGAGCATCTTAGATATTAAATGATAGATACTGACTCGAATTATTCCTCAGTTATGCAACAGTACCACATACTCATACATAGCAATAATCAATAACATAATAAAGTCAATTATTCAGATACACACAAAGCATTTACCGATCAGATTCCATCAACTATCACTCGGCTATATGCACCTATCATTTCATTAACATTATCACATGCGTAATCAAATTCCAATCAACATCAGCAATACATGTATACAGATTATTTCACTCGGTTCCGCATTTGTGTGTTATCGATTTTCATTTATTGCAACGTAGGCTCCCAGCCTTTTATTCAGCTCCCAGCTGACTTGGCCATTTTACAGGTACCAAACCGTTTGCCCACAAGGTGACACCAACGCTCTCAGCGCCAACGGCGGTGTTCACAGGCAGCCCTGAGTCCCACTCAATAGGCCACCTTGAGTCCCACTCAAGGATTTAACAGCGTCCCACGCTTTAATAACCGATGGTAGTGTCCCACACTACATGCTCTCAGCATTAACGCATCCTATGCGCCACACGCGAATTCATCACACAACACAGAATGCATATACACAATCTTTCACTCAGCATTACATGCATCACATGCAATCAGTATCATAACTCAATATATTAATACAATAACACATGCATCGGTGTGATATATTATCAGATTCACTAAGTCAACATTTTATCACATGCAATCAGCATTTTAAACTCATAACAACTTGCATGTCACATAAACCACACGGTAATCATCATCAACACTTCAGCACATCCTTTTCATACAATTATCTAACATTCTCAAGGCTATCAACATGCATTTCATGGACGGAACTAAACATGCAACACTCAACTCTCACTCATCATGCACCCGGGTATCACACACTCCTCATGCAAGCACAACACACAATCAGAATATAGAAACAACAATCGTCAACACCCGGAACCCGTCCATAACCCATGCATTTAAGATGTAAGATACCCCCTACCAACGAGGTACTCCGAGAGGTTCCTTAGTTTCTGACGTTGATCTTCTACTCTGTTCGCCTCGCCCCCGCTCCCACTCGCTTTGTCTCCCTTGAGCGCAGTCGCACCGGGGAACAGAAAGTTGTTCGTCGTCCCTTCGATGATCGTTCCTCACCAACCGAAGGAAACTCTGACCTTCTGCGGCACCGTCGTCGTGGGTTCCCAGAAACAGAGAATAAAGAACAGGAAGAAGAAGGAGAAGATGAAGAACGAAGAAGGCGAAGAGAGGATGAGGAGAAGAGAAGAGAGAGCGAAGCAGCAGAGAAAATGAATAACCACAGTGGCACAGGGCATATGTATATGCGTACGAAGAGAAGGAGAGAGGAGTGGGAAAGCGTGAATCACAGCCCCACTCACGTGACTCGCCAATCATAAGCAGCCAACCATTACCAACTAAGCATAATTAATCTGCCATTATTTCTTAAGTTAGATTAATTAAGTTGATTATAATTAACAAATAATTTCCTACTTTGAAATTATAATTTTAATGGTTCAATTTCATTCGGTATTTAATTTCAAAATTGGGATGTTACAGATACTTTTTGATCATTTAGTTCATTCAAGTCAACCTTGTACAGGTTATGATGTCTCTTTGTAGTGAAGAGTGCGGATCCATCATGGCTGATGATGGTACACTTTTCTTTGTCAAAAGAGGCCTTGTACCTACTATCACAAAATTTACTAATGCTAAGTAGGTTATGTCTCAAACCTTCAACTATAACATCCCGAATTTTATAAAATGAATAAATGACGAGAATAAATAGTAAATAAATGTATATGAATGGATTTGTGTCCAAAAAAAATGGGAATCATAAAATTGGGATTTATGATGAATATTTATAATTTATTGAGCTTATGAGGGTTAAAATTTTACCCGGTTAGAATATGAGTGTCGGACCAAGCATCTCCGATTGAGATGCCGTTGGTCAGGGCTATTAAGAATATTATTGAGGATCCGAATATACCTTCGGAATAATTTTTGGAGTTAGTATTAAGCCCGAACTATGAGCCTGTTTGTCCTAAATCGGTAAAATTATTAATGAGGGGTTTAATTTTAATGATAAAACTCTTTCCTCTCCTCTCATTTTCTCACGTCACTTCTTCTCCTTCCTTCTATTCTCTTCTTTTCATTCTTCTTCTTCTTCCCTCTCTACCTTTCTCTCAAAAACCTAAGCTTTGTAAGGTCTTCTTCTTCCTTCACCATTTCACTTGGGGGAAGCTTGAAGGAAGCCATTGGAGGTTGGAACTCTCCTTTTTTTCTCTTCAAATTTTGTATGGCCACCTCTCCTTTGGAAGATCATGGTTGCTTCTTGGTTGAGGTAAGCTCCTAATCATCTTTCATGAGTTTATGCCCTAGGTTTTGAATTTTTAATGTATAAGAGAGCATTAAATGTGTAAGGATTGATGGGAGAAGTATTAATTATGAAAACCCTAGGTGGGATAGTCATTGAGGATTGCTATTGATGTTCACAATGAATGAAATATAATATTGCTAGTCTTGAGATGTTTGAAATAAGGCATAAAGGTAGTTAGAATTTATGATTGTGGATTTTGGGAAGATTAGAATTGATTAATTATGGTGATGATGGGGTTTTGATGGAACCCTAACTTTGATGAAGTGAGGATGTGTAGAATATGAGTAGGAAGTATGTTTTATGGTAATAGAGAATGATATTAATGATGAAAGATAGCTAATTACGATGATTAATGTGTAAGTTGTTGTTTATAATGATGGATAAGTATAGTAATGCCAAATTTTATAGAAAGAAGCTCATGGGTGAGTGTTGTTAGGAATTGTGCAAGAATGAATGTTAATATTAAGGTTACGGTGTGGTGATGGATCAATAACTTGGAAGAGTAGTTGATAAAGTCTTAGACTATAACATGTACCATTTAGAATGTATGGATAGTGAAGATTGGTTTGAGCTAAGATAACTCATGTTGAGCTCAAGGTGATGATAATGGTATTTGGATGATTGATGTAATGTAGAAATGCATTTTAGATGAGGAGATGAATGTTTGAAGCATTGGTGTTGATTAATGAGGTTGGAGGAATTAAATTGGATTGTTGATGTTTATGACGATGTTAAAAATGGTTGCAAGCTATTGATAAAGGATTAAGGAAATAGATACTTGAGTTGATGAGTAAGTGGACCTTGATATATGCCATGTTTATAGTGAAATAATATGAATGGCAAATTGTTGGCTATTGATGATAATGTATGTGTATATATGATGATGAATAACCCATGAGGGGTTGAAATAAGTACATGTTAATGAACCATCCTTGAGGGGATGAAGTATATGTTTTGTGAATTGAGATTTTATGTGGATGATTGGCATTGAATGTGATGGCCATTGTGATGGTATTAGTGATAAGTTTGAGGTTTATGCATAATTGAGGAACTCATAGAGTCAAATAGAGTTTTATGTGATTTTGATGGCTTGGGTTAGTTCCAATAGCCTATATATGTAGTTTATGACTTGTAGGAATTGGAATGGGCCAATTCCATTGAGAATTGACCCTTGAGTTGCACAAAAACATTTTAAATCGGGTAAAACGCAATTATGCGCATAAGTCCCTCAATTTTGAGAATTTCTGAGTGAGGCCGGTGGCCACACGTCACAAATAATATATTTTAGCTTGTGACAAATTTTGATGATCATTGGATTTGAATTGAATGAGATTGGGTGATTGGAAGTTGAAATTTTGGTGTTGTTCTGCATAAAAACAACAGCAGGGCTGTCTTGAATCGATTCAAGACTCTTTGAATCGATTCAAGAGGTGCTGTTTTCACTATTTTGGGCTCCAGGGGCGTTTGAATCGATTCATACGAGTTTGAATCGATTCAAGGCCCTCTGTTTGTCAAAATTTGAGATTTTGGGACGCTTGAATCGATTCATACGAGCCTGAATCGATTCAGAGCCCTGTTATGGCCACTGTTGTGCTGTTTTTTTTCAACTGGTCTGTTTTCTTTGCTGTTTTTGGCCCGTTTGGGCATCTTAATGACATTTTTGGCCTCCGATTTCTTCATGAAAGTTGTAGATAATTGTGTTACAGAGGTGTGAGAATTGGTCTCACATTAATTGGAGTTTTCTAACTCTCATTAGGCGAAAAATACCGAACCTATTACGTTGAAAAATTCAAGTTTAAGGGGGTTTTGAACCCAACTTTTTATGGTGGCCAAATTGGGACTAATAAGTGATATTTGTGACATGTCCCATTATTTTTAAGACTAAAAATGAGATTTCCTCATGCCTTAGTGCTAAAATTTATCATGGGCTTATTGTTGCCTAAAACCCCTTTTATTATGTAACAACAAGCGATTTCATTAGGGGTCCATGTGTGGTGTGTCTTAGTGGTGATTGAGGAATGACTTAAGGCCATGGCAAGCTAAGTATATGTCTATGCTATGTTACGAAATCATGTATGTTTCCCCTCTATTGATATATTATGAATCTTGATGAGAAGTAAATGATGTGGAATATAGTTAGCCTTTAAGATCTAGAGGATCTTGGCTTTGGGAAAGGAATTCCCGAAGCCTAATACAGTTGCATGAGTTAGTGTTCATCAAGTCTAGGACTTGATGTTGGGCGTTATGATAAGCTAGCAAGTGTTTAAGAATTTAGAGAAATGCCTTGAGATGGCTTATTGATTGTTTGATTGCATATGTATAATATGTAGATCGAATTCCGGATGGTGCAAAGGAGCTTCCAGAGCATTGGAATGGTTCGGCTCTTCCCTCGAGGTAGGAGAGGAGTTAACATTCAAATTGCATGAGTAAATTGAATAGAGATTGTGTATGTGATTGATACTCATGCTTGCATTGCCATGTATATGTATTGAATTGTTTGGAATGGCAACTTGATAATTATGGAAAATTATTATGATACTCTTGTGTTGGGTTGGAAATCCCCAATGAATATATATAAGGATATTAATAGATAAAATGAAATATTATGACAATCTAGCGGTGGATACAAGTAGTTGACTTGTATGTGTGTAAGGCAATGATGATTGCCAAATATGTGAATGGTGAATATGCCTCGAATGATTTTATGTGTGGATTGATATTATTATGTTTGCTATGCCTTTGATATCCATGTGTGGATTGTTATGAGTGGTGTTTGTGGCCATTGAATGCCAATTATTTAAATGATGTGCCTTGAGGGGCCTTGTGAATATTTATACGCAATTGATGATAAAACTAGAATATATAATATACCCCTAACTGAGAGGGTGAGATATCCTTGTGAGGTTGTTATTGAGCATATGCATTATTGCATCTTGCATTCATGGCATGGCATAGCATTGATATTATGTGGTTGCGATCACAATGATGAAAGATCCTGCAGGATTCTATGAAGGGAGTACCCCTTGCGAGGTGGGAAACCAATGTGATGATGATATGATATGGTAATGGTGGTTGCGAACACCTGATTATGGAATGTGAAAGGCCCTGCGGGGACCATTATATGATGATGAGCCAGTGGTTGCGATCACTTGGTATTTGATATGATAAAGGGCTTGCGAGCACCTATGATGCCCATGGTTGCGATCATGAGGCGGGAGTACCCCTTGCGAGGCGGGAAACCTATGTGAATTGTTGAACGTGGTTGCGATCACGGGAAAGCTCCTTGTGAGGCTGCTTTAGGGAGTACCCCTTGCGAGGCGGGAAACCAATGATTATGAATGTTTGATTATGGTGGTTGCGATCACCTATTATGATTATGAAGAATTGATTATGGTGGTTGCGATCACCCATTATGGTTATGAATGTTTGATTATGGTGGTTGCGATCACCTATTATGATTATGAAGAATTGATTATGGTGGTTGCGATCACCCATTATGGTTATGAATGTTTGATTATGGTGGTTGCGATCACCTATTATGATTATGAAGAATTGATTATGGTGGTTGCGATCACCCATTATGGTTATGAATGTTTGATTATGGTGGTTGCGATCACCTATTATGATTATGAAGAAATGATTATGGTGGTTGCGATCACCCATTATGGTTATGAATGTTTGATTATGGTGGTTGCGATCACCCATTGATATAGAATTAAATTAATTATATATTTGAAATGGGATGACCACGAGTGTTGAGAAACCCCTTGCAAGGAGGTATTGATTAAAGATATAATGAATTGATAAGAATAATGATTATGAATGCCCTTGTTGATAAGTGGCAAAGTGACAGTGTTTGTGATTATGTATAGGTTGTGCTTACTTATGATATGAATTGCGATTCATGAGGCTTGTATGCCCATTGTGATAATGAGATAATGAATGAGTGATAATGTTTTGATAGCAAAGCACACATGATGTTTGCATGCATATACACATGATCACAATATATATATTATTTATCATTTTGAATGTATAACTCACTCTCCCATGTGGTCTCCTTTTTAGCATTGTGATGCAGGTTGCCATGGGATGATTTTGAAGTTAAAGATCAAGTTTCTGTGAAGGTAAATAGTGGTAGAGGAAATGCCTTGGCCGGCATCATTTATGAACTATTATTTATTAGAATCATGAAATGTATAATTTATCCATAATGATATAGATGTTTTAATAAATTTGTACATGTATATAAATATAGTTATACCTTAGGCTTTGCGTACTCAGATTGATGATTATCTAATAGGCTCATGATATGTCATTGCATGCTAGCCTAGCCTTTTCTCATATCGTCATATATGGGACTAGGCGTGTGCCCGGTATACATATTCTTCCGCTGTAAACTTCATTATTTTCGTATACCACTATGGGCCATTATTTTATCGATCCAGCTTTAGTTTATTTAATTGTACACTTCGGTTTTCTATGATTCGAGTTTCGGTGTGACTCCGGTAATTATTTTGTAACGCGAAAAATTTATTCAAAATTTTATTAATTATGACGATCACATCGGGATTCAAGTCTGGAAAATTGGGGTGTTACAAAGGTGGTATCAGAGCATATGTTACTCTGAATAAGAATTATTGGTTATTACCCGAGCATGATTGCTTTATGATAATTGATATTATGAATGGCTAGAGGATGATTTCGCAATGGTGAGACTTTTAAGATGATTTTTGGAGCGGGATGCTCATTATTGGGATCTGGATGTTGGTATAGAATTAAGAATGATAATTATCTTGAGAATGATTTTATGTTTTATTGCCCTACGTGGACCTATGATGTACTAAGTGTGTAGTAATTGTGAATTGATTATAGGGCATATTTGCTTATTGAGGAATTATCGTGAATGGTTAAAGTTGAGCTGGGATTGGTGCTCAATGAGGACTTTTGTGAGATTGTGATTTATAAGATGTGGTTATTGACTATGGGAAGTATGCCCTTTATCATTGGGGTTATATGATAAATTTGTGGAGCCTAGTTGCTCATTGATAATCATGAATGAATTGTGGAATTAAATATGAATGAATAAAATTTCTTGACATATGATGGATGTATTTATTGTGTAAGACCGGTCAAGTTCCTTACCCTATTACCTTCAAATGACGAATATATTATTATTGTGCATTGATGTTGATATATATCATGCAAATTGATTTGACAATAGATCCATGCTAGATGTTAATCATGGAAATGAAATATTGAGATATGAATATGAAATATGAGATATGAATTGATATGATGATGAATTTGTACCATGTGTGATCATGGATATGGTATGTTAGTTATGCATTGATTTAATGATGGACCTATGCCGTGTGATGATTACGGATAGGAGGTATTGAGAAAGAAATTGATATGGTAGTAGACCATATATGTTGAGATCTTGATGTGTATATGCACCTGGAATATGAATTGTGATTAGATATCTTATATGCATTGTGCTTGTGGCGTTTAGCCAAAGAATGTTTGTTAAATGAAATGAAACTCATATGCTTGAGTTGAATGAATGAATAATATTGAGTAATTCCTTAGTATGAGTATGTTTGAATCTAAATGATTGATTGTGCCATTTGTGAAGGATGGATTTTATATCCTTTGGCACAAGAACCCTATGTGTTATATGATATGAGTGATTTGTTGTATTTCCCTAGATTGGGAATTTGAATATGTAATAAATGATTAAATGTGAAATCGAATACTTGTTAGATTGAGATTGTGTCTCGGTGTTGATGTGTGAAAACCGAGTGAAGGATTTATTTAATTATGACCCACTAGGTTTGATGACCTAGATGGATTTGGTATGATCTTGTATGATCAATTGTTGTAGAGAATTAATTAAATTGGACCCTATGGCGATCTAGGCTCTATGTTAATTTGTGAGCCATATCTAATGATGTTGTGTGGTGTGTGAGAACTCCATAATGGGTGCTAGGTAACCCTTGATGATTAATGAATAATGATGTTGAACTTGGGGTATGATTAGAATTGATTATGGTATATGAATTTATGATGGGCTCTCGAGCTAAATTCTGTGCCTTAGAAATTATGATCAATGGATCAAGTATAGATGATGATGTGATTTAGAGATGTCAATTGTGATCGTGAGTTAATGAATGGAAATTTAACCATGTCATTACTCCCTATTTTATTTGAAGGGTGCTATATTGGTGATAGAGACCACATAGTAATATGATATGATGTGAGTTATATGTTTAATTTATGGACTTTAGTTATGATTTATGAGGAGAATCCCTAATGTGAAGGCTTATTATGCGGTTAAGTAGCCTACTTGATAAGAGTTTGGTGAATCTTGTAAGGCTTGAATTGATTTATAGCCAACAAATATGTAAGTAGACAAGAGTTTTAAGCTATTTGAACATGTATTTCGACGGATGAAACCCAAGGATGGGGTATTTATCTTGCGATGAGTGAGAATTTATGGTTGGTACACCGATTGATGGTGAAGTTAACTAAGATTTGATGATTGATATGGCATGATGGATGCCAAATTAGCTATATAATGACAATGATATGTGAATATGTTAGATGTGGACTGATGAGGATTGTCACCAAGTCTTACATGAACCGGTATTGTTTGGATAGATATGACCAATATGAGCAATGGGAATACGAAGTACTGGTCCCAATATGGTCTTACATGCCATAGGCATTGTGGCAGTATGCACTTATGCGCTGACTTTATGTGTTTGAAGTAACCACTACAGGATTGGGACGCCTTCCTGTATGTCGGATGCAACAACACATAGGTCAGGTAAGTATAGAGATTGTAACTGCTTATGGTGAATGTATTGAACCTATCTAATCGTACTGAGTATGAACATGTGAGCTTTATTGGGTGAGTTGTAATTCATAATATATAACATGCTTGATGTGAAAATTTTATATTGAGAATGATGATATAATGATGAATGTGGCTTGATGGACTTTGGTAAGTCCAATGTTGTTTTATGATGTTGTTGAACCTTGTTGAGGTATGGCCTGAAATATGGCCTTATAGTGTGTATATCGATGCTGAATTTCGAGGACGAAATTCTTTTTAGGTGGGGTGAATTGTAACATCCCGAATTTTATAAAATGAATAAATGACGAGAATAAATAGTAAATAAATGTATATGAATGGATTTGTGTCCAAAAAAAATGGGAATTATAAAATTGGGATTTATGATGAATATTTATAATTTATTGAGCTTATGAGGGTTAAAATTTTACCCGGTTAGAATATGAGTGTCGGACCAAGCATCTCCGATTGAGATGCCGTTGGTCAGGGCTATTAAGAATATTATTGAGGATCCGAATATACCTTCGGAATAATTTTTGGAGTTAGTATTAAGCCCGAACTATGAGCCTGTTTGTCCTAAATCGGTAAAATTATTAATGAGGGGTTTAATTTTAATGATAAAACTCTTTCCTCTCCTCTCATTTTCTCACGTCACTTCTTCTCCTTCCTTCTATTCTCTTCTTTTCATTCTTCTTCTTCTTCCCTCTCTAGCTTTCTCTCAAAAACCTAAGCTTTGTAAGGTCTTCTTCTTCCTTCACCATTTCACTTGGGGGAAGCTTGAAGGAAGCCATTGGAGGTTGGAACTCTCCTTTTTTTCTCTTCAAATTTTGTATGGCCACCTCTCCTTTGGAAGATCATGGTTGCTTCTTGGTTGAGGTAAGCTCCTAATCATCTTTCATGAGTTTATGCCCTAGGTTTTGAATTTTTAATGTATAAGAGAGCATTAAATGTGTAAGGATTGATGGGAGAAGTATTAATTATGAAAACCCTAGATGGGATAGTCATTGAGGATTGCTATTGATGTTCACAATGAATGAAATATAATATTGCTAGTCTTGAGATGTTTGAAATAAGGCATAAAGGTAGTTAGAATTTATGATTGTGGATTTTGGGAAGATTAGAATTGATTAATTATGGTGATGATGGGGTTTTGATGGAACCCTAACTTTGATGAAGTGAGGATGTGTAGAATATGAGTAGGAAGTATGTTTTATGGTAATAGAGAATGATATTAATGATGAAAGATAGCTAATTACGATGATTAATGTGTAAGTTGTTGTTTATAATGATGGATAAGTATAGTAATCCCAAATTTTATAGAAAGAAGCTCATGGGTGAGTGTTGTTAGGAATTGTGCAAGAATGAATGTTAATATTAAGGTTATGGTGTGGTGATGGATCAATAACTTGGAAGAGTAGTTGATAAAGTCTTAGACTATAACATGTACCATTTAGAATGTATGGATAGTGAAGATTGGTTTGAGCTAAGATAACTCATGTTGAGCTCAAGGTGATGATAATGGTATTTGGATGATTGATGTAATGTAGAAATGCATTTTAGATGAGGAGATGAATGTTTGAAGCATTGGTGTTGATTAATGAGGTTGGAGGAATTAAATTGGATTGTTGATGTTTATGACGATGTTAAAAATGGTTGCAAGCTATTGATAAAGGATTAAGGAAATAGATACTTGAGTTGATGAGTAAGTGGACCTTGATATATGCCATGTTTATAGTGAAATAATATGAATGGCAAATTGTTGGCTATTGATGATAATGTATGTGTATATATGATGATGAATAACCCATGAGGGGTTAAAATAAGTACATGTTAATGAACCATCCTTGAGGGGATGAAGTATATGTTTTGTGAATTGAGATTTTATGTGGATGATTGGCATTGAATGTGATGGCCATTGTGATGGTATTAGTGATAAGTTTGAGGTTTATGCATAATTGAGGAACTCATAGAGTCAAATAGAGTTTTATGTGATTTTGATGGCTTGGGTTAGTTCCAATATCCTATATATGTAGTTTATGACTTGTAGGAATTGGAATGGGCCAATTCCATTGAGAATTGACCCTTGAGTTGCCCAAAAACATTTTAAATCGGGTAAAACGCAATTATGCGCATAAGTCCCTCAATTTTGAGAATTTCTGAGTGAGGCCGGTGGCCACACGTCACAAATAATATATTTTAGCTTGTGACAAATTTTGATGGTCATTGGATTTGAATTGAATGAGATTGGGTGATTGGAAGTTGAAATTTTGGTGTTGTTCTGCATAAAAACAGCAGCAGGGCTGTCTTGAATCGATTCAAGACTCTTTGAATCGATTCAAGAGGTGCTGTTTTCACTATTTTGGGCTCCAGGGGCGTTTGAATCGATTCATACGAGTTTGAATCGATTCAAGGCCCTCTGTTTGTCAAAATTTGAGATTTTGGGACGCTTGAATCGATTCATACGAGCCTGAATCGATTCAGAGCCCTGTTATGGCCACTATTGTGCTGTTTTTTTCAACTGGTCTGTTTTCTTTGCTGTTTTTGGCCCGTTTGGGCATCTTAATGACATTTTTGGCCTCCGATTTCTTCATGAAAGTTGTAGATAATTGTGTTACGGAGGTGTGAGAATTGGTCTCACATTAATTGGAGTTTTCTAACTCTCATTAGGCAAAAAATACCGAACCTATTACGTTGAAAAATTCAAGTTTAAGGGGGTTTTGAACCCAACTTTTTATGGTGGCCAAATTGGGACTAATAGGTGATATTTGTGACATGTCCCACTATTTTTAAGACTAAAAATGAGATTTCCTCATGCCTTAGTGCTAAAATTTATCATGGGCTTATTGTTGCCTAAAACCCCTTTTATTATGTAACAACAAGCGATTTCATTAGGGGTCCATGTGTGGTGTGTCTTAGTGGTGATTGAGGAATGAATTAAGGCCATGGCAAGCTAAGTATATGTCTATGCTATGTTACGAAATCATGTATGTTTCCCCTCTATTGATATATTATGAATCTTGATGAGAAGTAAATGATGTGGAATGTAGTTAGCCTTTAAGATCTAGAGGATCTTGGCTTTGGGAAAGGAATTCCCGAAGCCTAATACAGTTGCATGAGTTAGTGTTCATCAAGTCTAGGACTTGATGTTAGGCTTTATGATAAGCTAGCAAGTGTTTAAGAATTAAGAGAAATGCCTTGAGATGGCTTATTGATTGTTTGATTGCATATGTATAATATGTAGATCGAATTCCGGATGGTGCAAAGGAGCTTCTAGAGCATTGGAATGGTTCGGCTCTTCCCTCGAGGTAGGAGAGGAGTTAACATTCAAATTGCATGAGTAAATTGAATAGAGATTGTGTATGTGATTGATACTCATGCTTGCATTGCCATGTATATGTATTGAATTGTTTGGAATGGCAACTTGATAATTATGGAAAATTATTATGATACTCTTGTGTTGGGTTGGAAATCCCCAATGAATATATATAAGGATATTAATAGATAAAATGAAATATTATGACATTCTAGCGGTGGATACAAGTAGTTGACTTGTATGTGTGTAAGGCAATGATGATTGCCAAATATGTGAATGGTGAATATGCCTCGAATGATTTTATGTGTGGATTGATATTATTATGTTTGCTATGCCTTTGATATCCATGTGTGGATTGTTATGAGTGGTGTTTGTGGCCATTGAATGCCAATTATTTGAATGATGTGCCTTGAAGGGCCTTGTGAATATTTATACGCCATTGATGATAAAACTAGAATATATAATATACCCCTAACTGAGAGGGTGAGATATCCTTGTGAGGTTGTTATTGAGCATATGCATTGTTGCATCTTGCATTCATGGCATGGCATAGCATTGATATTATGTGGTTGCGATCACAATGATGAAAGATCCTGTGGGATTCTATGAAGGGAGTACCCCTTGCGAGGTGGGAAACCAATGTGATGATGATATGATATGGTAATGGTGGTTGCGAACACCTGATTATGGAATGTGAAAGGCCCTGCGGGGACCATTGTATGATGATGAGCCAGTGGTTGTGATCACTTGGTATTTGATATGATAAAGGGCTTGTGAGCACCTATGATGCCCATGGTTGCGATCATGAGGCGGGAGTACCCCATGCGAGGCGGGAAACCTATGTGAATTGTTGAACGTGGTTGCGATCATGGGAAAGCTCCTTGCGAGGCTGCTTTAGGGAGTACCCCTTGCGAGGCGGGAAACCAATGATTATGAATGTTTGATTATGGTGGTTGCGATCACCTATTATGATTATGAAGAATTGATTATAGTGGTTGCGATCACCCATTATGGTTATGAATGTTTGATTATGGTGGTTGCGATCACCTATTATGATTATGAAGAATTGATTATGGTGGTTGCGATCACCCATTATGGTTATGAATGTTTGATTATGGTGGTTGCGATCACCTATTATGATTATGAAGAATTGATTATGGTGGTTGCGATCACCCATTATGGTTATGAATGTTTGATTATGGTGGTTGCGATCACCTATTATGATTATGAAGAAATGATTATGGTGGTTGCGATCACCCATTATGGATATGAATGTTTGATTATGGTGGTTGCGATCACCCATTGATATAGAATTAAATTAATTATATATTTGAAATGGGATGACCACGAGTGTTGAGAAACCCCTTGCGAGGAGGTATTGATTAAAGATATAATGAATTGATAAGAATAATGATTATGAATGCCCTTGTTGATAAGTGGCAAAGTGACAGTGTTTGTAATTATGTATAGGTTGTGCTTACTTATGATATGAATTGCGATTCATGAGGCTTGTATGCCCATTGTGATAATGAGATAATGAATGAGTGATAATG
Organism: Clitoria ternatea; assembly: GCA_037962975.1. NCBI lineage: Eukaryota > Viridiplantae > Streptophyta > Magnoliopsida > Fabales > Fabaceae > Clitoria > Clitoria ternatea. Next base: position 33,008,301 of record CM075673.1, on the reverse strand, counting down.
TTTTGATAGCAAAGCACACATGATGTTTGCATGCATATACACATGATCACAATATATATATTATTTATCATTTTGAATGTATAACTCACTCTCCCATGTGGTCTCCTTTTTAGCATTGTGATGCAGGTTGCCATGGGATGATTTTGAAGTTAAAGATCAAGTTTCTGTGAAGGTAAATAGTGGTAGAGGAAATGCCTTGGCCGGCATCATTTATGAACTATTATTTATTAGAATCATGAAATGTATAATTTATCCATAATGATATAGATGTTTTAATAAATTTGTACATGTATATAAATATAGTTATACCTTAGGCTTTGCGTACTCAGATTGATGATTATCTAATAGGCTCATGATATATCATTGCATGCTAGCCTAGCCTTTTCTCATATCGTCATATATGGGACTAGGCGTGTGCCCGGTATACATATTCTTCCGCTGTAAACTTCATTATTTTCGTATACCACTATGGGCCATTATTTTATCGATCCAGCTTTAGTTTATTTAATTGTACACTTCGGTTTTCTATGATTCGAGTTTCGGTGTGACTCTGGTAATTATTTTGTAACGCGAAAAATTTATTCAAAATTTTATTAATTATGACGATCACATCGGGATTCAAGTCTGGAAAATTAGGGTGTTACATCAACCAAATAAACATTTTCAATGACAGGTGAAGGAATTTTACCCACTTTACCAGACCCTATGATTTTGCCAGTCTGGTTGCCTTCAAAGGTGACTATTCCATCTTTAAACTGCTCTAAGTCTAGGAATATAGACGTTCTTCTTGTCATGTGATGCGAGCATCCATTTTTCAGATACCAGTGCAGAGGCTTTGTCCTTGTCTTTAAGCACATCTGCAATTGGAATAATCAATGATTTTGGTACCCAATGTTCTTGGGTCTAACATGGTTAGCAACTTTTTGAATTCTTTTCTTTCTTTTGTTATAATCATTTATTACAAGACCATGCCTCTTACAATAATTACACTTAACATGCTTCTATTTCTTTGAAACTAATGAAGAAGATAAAGATTGCTTTAAATCATTTTTCTCTATATAGCCCAGACCTAGGCTGCTATGATCACCATAAGATTTTCCTAAAAGCTTATTTAAATTCTTAGTTCCACTAACAAATTTGCTCAGGTAAGTAAGTGAACTTACTTGCTTTTGTAGTTTAATGATTTCATTAGCTTGAGAGTTGCAGCAAATCTTTGTATTTTCAAAATTGGCTTTTAAAACAAGATTATCTTGTCTAAGTTTGCTCAATTCTTCAAGGTGTATTTTTCATTTTCTTCCATTTCTTTCTAAATATTTTTTTTCAAAAACTTCTTCTTTCAATTTTGAAATTTGATTTTCAAAATCAATGATCATGTCAACATGCTTTATTTTCAACTTCTTAAAGTTTTTCAAAAGCTTTGAAAAATCATTGAACAATAAATCATAATTTTGTTTAAGTTCAAAGTAGCTTATTTCCTCTAATTTTGAGTCACTTGAACTAGCTTTAGAGTCTGGTTCCTTATCTGCCTTGAGACAAATCTGAGCAGACCCTATCTTTTACTCATACTCTTCAGAGATGAATGATTTATCATCATCCTATATGATCATTCCCTTTTGCTTCTTAGGGAATTTTCTCTTTTCTCTTCTGTCCTTCTTGTCTTTCATCAAGAGAGAATATTCTACTTTCATGTGTCCTGGTTTCCTACAGTTAAAACATTCTAAAGCAGACTTGTCAATTTTAAACTTAAATTGACTTTTACCTTTGTGATCTTTTTTTTTGGAATTTCTCAGGTCTTAACTTCTTTTTCTTTAGCAACCTTTGAAATCTTTTTGTCATAAGAGCCAACTCTTCATCTGTATCTGCACTTGACTTATTGGAGTCTGGTTCTAAGCTGGTGGACTCCTTTACTTTTAGGGCTTTTGTCTTCTTACCTGATTCATTCGACTTTAGGGTAATGTTTTTGGAGGAGGAAGGCTTGTTGGCTTCCTTCTATTTTAGCTTCAATTCATGCACTTTAAGTACTCCAAGGAGTTTATCCAAAGAGAAGGTACTTAGATCTTTAGCTTCCTCAAGAGCTGACCACTTGGCATCAAACCTTTCAGGCAAACTTCCAAGAAGATTCATATTGATATCTTATATGGAAGGTGTTGTTCCAGGAGTTTTAACCTCATTCAACAGGGTTTGGAATCTTCCAAACATTTTATCTACTTGTTATGTCTAGTGCGCAGGGGGTAATGCACTCCTCTTGTAACGAATGTCAAATGTACTCTCTCTTACTCTTATTACACCATCTCAGTGGGAGTCTGGTATTATAAACATATGTCCAGTAGGAATCACTGCGCCCTTCAAGTTTGAGCTTGATTATTAGTCAATTCTGAACCGAAGTGGATGAGACACATTGGGGTTGTACCTACAAAAGGTTCTTCGATGCTTAAGTCAGTAATGTGTATAATGGAGTAATAGAGAAATTATCAAGAGCAATTAATGAGAGTAATCAATGTAACATGTGTGAGTTAATGAATGCTTTCTATTTATAGAACTTCCCCAAATGCAACTTGCGATTTGACCTCTGTTAGTGCAGCAGGTCTTACTCAGAAGCAAGTTGCCCGCTTGTACCTGACTCTAGCTCAATGTCAGCTTTTCCAACCAGGGTCAAGTCTAACAATCCATACTGAGGTTTGATTATTAGTCCAGTTTTTAGAGACTTCGTCCAATATTTTCTTGACTTAGCATTTATTATTATGGTTTAACACTATCAGTGTCTTTGGTCTTTAGGGGTTGTGTGCACACTGGATCATTTCCCTTAGCTTGTTATTGTGGGGGTGTCACAGTAATGAGCTATTTCTCCTTTTGGTACTTAGCCATTTGGTGCTGGAAAATCTTCTTGGCTGTATAAGCAAGTTTTGGCTGATGTCTGATGTGTTTAATTAATCCTTTAATGATTAATTAGGGGTAAGTATTGTTTAAAACTTTATTTATGAGTGTCGTTTGGCATTCCTTGGGAAAATGACATGGCACGTAGATTCTTGATGTGGCATGCTACAGATGGTGCGTTTTTCTTACATGTCTTCTTGTCAGAATGATTTTACCGTTGGGAGTTGAAGCGACATTGGCCTCATTGGCCACACATTTTGAATTTCACCTCGTCCATGGGCTACCACGGTTGGCCTTTGGCCCACTCCATCTCTAATGCATATAAAAGAGAAGTGGTGGTAGCTGCTTCCTCACCTTGCCATTTCTCCCCTAAAACTCTACTGCTTCATTGTCTTATTCTTCTCACACTCTATCCTAGCCCGCACTAGAAAAACAACAAGACTTGTTTACCCATGTTACCCTTTCTTCACCCTAGCCTTTTATTTATTATTTTTGCCATGTCAAATTTAACTGCTAACAGCGGCCATGTGAAGGATGATTCCCTGGAAATTCTCTTTAACCCATCCTCATGGCCATTTGAGGAACCTTGATCTAGACGATGGTTTACTCAAGCAAACATTCACAGGTGGGTTCGAATAGGGTATTAGGGCGTGTAATGCCTTCAGTTAACTAGGATTATGTCTTCCACTAGATTATCTTGGTTAACTGAAAGGTTACTAATTGTAGAAAAATATGAAATTTTTTTTATACAAATAACACATGGTGGAATAAAAGCATCATATATATATATACATATAAAAGTGGTCTCAATAGAACCATACAACTGAAATAAAAAGGGGTACGCAGGCTCCCATACAAAAGGTACAAAAGGTAAGTAAACAGACAAGGTAAATCTAGCTAACTAATCGCCTTCACCCATGAAGTCATCATCATCGGACCATGGTGACTCTGGAACATCAGAAAGTAGCTACTAGCTAAGTCAAATTAGAAGGATAGGATGATGTGCTTGTAGATGGCTGGTCACTAATGTAACACCCTAATCCGTGCAAATAATAATTCCAAAACCATGAGAAAATTTTTCACAAAAATAGTCGCGGCTCATTCGACATAGAAGGAAAGAGGCAGGCAAGGGGGAAAATGAAGAGCATTTACACGCATATGGCAATTTACAGAAAAACGAAGACTGGAACCGGTTCGTTTGGTTTAGTGTAACACACCAGCGCCTGGGCGGATTGCACAACACCGTTGGCTCGCTCAGGCGAGGTCTGATACCGCCTAGGCGGGGTATGGTAATGCAACAGCGGATGAACGGGAATTCACAAGGAAAACTTTTCCACAAGTAACACTAGTCATTCAGTAGGAGGAAATAGGTAAGGGGAAGGAGAAGGGAGGTGTACATGTGCAGTAGTGGTTTGTGGGGGAAAGAGGGGCCTGAACTCATTCCGCCCAACTCAACTAGGTATGACAACGCCTGGGCGGACTCAACCACAACGCCCAAGCCGGGGTCAACACCGTCCTTGGGGACGCATTAGCGTCACAACGGAGAGGAAGGGTAATTGGGCGGTATCCCACTCTGACAACTACTCGCTTCAGCGTGAGTCCTCATGCCTGGGCGAACCGCTCTAGCACCTCGGCGAGGTATGACTCCGCCCACGCGAATCCAACATAAGTCTTCCTAGCCCGCGCTCGCTGGAGCGAGTATATTGCTCGTTGAAGCGAGGAACTTCACTCGGAAAATTGGGAAGTTAAGTATCACTCGGCTTCTCCAAACCCAACCACTCGGAACACCGATCCTTACTCACTCGGACTTTACATCCTTCGCTCGGATTATCATTACCTTACACTTAGGATCCAATCCTCCCTAAACCGCCAATTGAACTCCTCTCTCAGCAAGGAATCACTCAAGGTTTTCACTCGGGAAGCGCCACTCTGCCTCACTCAGGATTTATTCATAATTTCGCTCGGAAAATACGAACTCTCCCTCACTCGGTTTTTACTGACATTTTTCACTCGGTAATGATCTCTCTTTCTTGTGACCACTCGGGGGTTTTTACTCGTCTTTCGTTCTTCCCTCATTCGAAGCATATTTAAACTCTCTATTTCATCCTCTCAACCCCAAACTTATCCCCACTACTTACCCATAGTCACACCGGCCTCCTACGCTCGTAAGGTATGCTTAGGCGTCTGTACTTATCATTCAACACCTTCCGCAGCACAATATAACACGCAACACACCTATATATATACATATAATTAGGAAACATCTAAATAATTACAAACACAACATGGCCCTTCTATCCGAAGCGCTCAAGTTTCGTAAATAAGAACCAAGATCAAACACAAGCCGACCAAGGCTTTTTCTAAAACATTAAATACGACATGCACACGGTATACACACATATATACACACGTTCCATAATACTCGGCTGCTCTGCTCCACACACGGCTCCTCCTTCATTCTTCATTCCGAGAGATGTTCACTGAAATATGGCCACTGCAGGGGTGAGCTTTTACATGTAAAATGATAATCAAAGACTCGGTATCAGCGTCAGTGCACGCTCCTACCATCATTCAATCTTTCTCAAGTTAAACCAAGTTCATGCAGTTCAAGACAACGTCCATAACACACATACTACACAGAGTTATTTCCACATCCATACACATATTCATGCACTCGGAGATCCTACGCACGCACATAATTCATGCATTCAGAAATCATACACATATATACATGGATTTATGCACCACCACGATCAGCCTCTATATGCATGCCCGCGGATCCGACTCGGGTAATGACTTTCAGTTACGGTCCCCTTTCTTCTGGCCCCTCGTCCCTCAGCTCTTACCAGGTGGTACCGGCCTCCCATGGGCGTCTCGAGACTCTTCTCTAGCTCCTACGGCTACCACGAGCACTATCAGGATCTAGCCAGGGTCGGTAGCTGGAAGTCATTCCCTCGGGGTTTCATGACCTCCCACGGGTCACCCCACTCATGCACATACAACTAATGCATTTACCAGCACGTATCATCACGCCACGAATGCCTCCTTCATAGCCATAAAGTAAGAACAGATTTCCTCACAGTACACGTATTTATTTTGTCAGTTACACACGTTACAATCAATCATCAAAATAACAACATCGAACAAGTCAACTAAGACATACACACGCATATTTTTCACAGTGATAAGAAGATAGAGCCATGCATATCATTTGTCATCATTATTCACTAACAGACTATGTCATCCCCCCATGAAATCGTGATCCCAAATCTTAATTCATGCATCAGCTTTAATGATTGTAAACACATGCACACACACACGCTCAAGCAGTACGTTCATCCGGTACCGTTCGTAGACCATGCATTCGACATGCAAGCGCCCCCTACCTATAGAAGAACCTCTAAAACCTTTTTGCTCTCGTCGTTGGGTCCGATGTCCTTCTCCTGGTTCGTTCGGTCTCTCTTGGCTCCGTCGTATCCTGCGCTTGGTTCTGGGATGGAGCGTGGTCCGTCCTCCAGTACTGCAGTCACGATCTCCAGGAGCGAGGAGTAAGACAGGGGAAAAAGAAGGATGGAGACGAAGAGGGAAAAGAGAGGATGAAGCGACGGAGGAAAAGAATCTGAAGGAACAGTGAGTGTTTTGTGACCAAGCCTATGTCTACTTATACATATATTCGCACGAGGAAGGGGAGAGTGGGTTGGGAGAGCGTGATCCCACAGCCATGCGCACCACGCCCATCACCTGGCCATCACTATCCCTTATATTTTAATTAGTTAGTGTTTTTCTGATTTCAGGGTGATTGGCTGCTAAAACTCCTAAATCATTTTACTCCTTTTTGATGGCTTAAAATTCACGTGATAGTTAGATACAATTAATGGTTGCTTTCTCACTTGAAATCGAATCTTGATGGTTCATTTTTTTTCATTCGGTAGTTAGCTTCAAACTGGGATGTTACAGTTCTCCCCCACTTGAAAAGAATTTCGTCCCCGAAATTCAGTCGGTACTCACCTAGGTAAACAACTCGGGGTACTGCTGTCTCATGGCGTCTTCACGCTCCCAGGTACAAGAGGTAGTCTTGCCTTGTTGCCATTCCACTTCTACCAGCTGTACGTTTTTGTTTCTTAAACGCTTCACCGATCGGTCCATGATTCTGATCGGCGTAGTCACGGTGGTCAGGTCTTCCTTGATCTCTACCTCATCGTCAGGCATTGTGTGGCTGGAGTCATGTAAATACTTCCTTAGTTGAGACATATGAAATACGTTGTGCAATCGGGACAAGTGAGTCGGTAATGCGATGCGGTATGCCACGGGGCCGACTCGTTCTAACACCTCATAAGGCCCAATGTATCGAGGGCTTAACTTCCCACTTTTTAAGGCTCGTCCGACTCCTTTACTCGGAGAAGTTCTCAAAAACACTCTGTCTCCGACTGAAAATTCCAATGGTTTAGTGCGCTTGTCATGGTAGCTCTTTTGCCTGTCTTGAGATGCTTTCATCCTTCCCTGTATCACTCGGATCTGCTCTGTGGTTTGCTTCATGATGTCTGGTCCTAATAGTAGACTTTCACCCGTTTCCGACCAGCAGAGTGGGGTTCGGCATCTGCGTCCATATAGTGCCTCGTAGGGTGCCATGCCAATGCTGTGATGATGGCTGTTGTTGTACGTAAACTCGATCAAGGGGAGGTACTGCTCCCAGTCCCCACCATGCTCTAACACACACGCTCTTAATAGGTCTTCTAGACTCTGAATTGTCCGCTCGGATTGTCCATCCGATTGGGGGTAGTAGGCAGAACTAAGCCAAAGCTTTGTCCCCATTTCCTGATGCATGCTGGTCCAAAACCGGGACGTGAACCTAGGGTCCCTATCTGATACGATGGAAGTAGGTATGCCATGCAGTCGGATAATTTCTTGAATGTAAATTCGAGCCAATTTATGCAACGGGTACTTCATATTTACAGGTAGGAAGTGTGCACTCTTCGTCAGTCGGTCAACAATAACCCAAATTGCATCATAGCCCGCTCGGTTTCTGGGTAATCCTATGATAAAATCCATGGCAATTGAGTCCCATTTCCACACGGGAATCTCTAGGGGCTGCATTGCTCCGTACGGTTTTTGGTGCTCCACTTTTGATTTTTGGCACGTAATACACCGGGCCACGTATTCCGCCACATCCCTCTTTAGTCCGGGCCACCAGAACTGTTTCTTCAGGTCATGGTACATTTTCGTGGTTCCCGGGTGGATACTGAGTAGGCTTTTGTGGGCTTCATCAAGCACCATTCTTCTTAATCCTCCTCCACTCGGTACGTATATTCTGTTTCTCACCCGGAAGATCCCATCTGATCCCTCGGTCAAGGATAAGTCCTTTCCTTTGGCCTGAGTTTCCTTCATTTCAGTTAGGTAGGAGTCCAACTGTTGTTGCTCGTATACGGATTTCAAGAATTCATTGGCGATCCTCAACGTACCGATTGTCATTTTCCTAGAGGAGGGGGTGTCAACATACAAGTTCATGTCTCAGAACCGCTCCAACAACTCTACTTCTTTTGCCATCATTGCTGCCATGTGGAGGGATTTCCGACTCAATGCGTCGGCCACGACATTTGCCTTGCCCGGGTGGTATTTTAACTCGAAATCGTAATCTTTTAAAAACTCAATCCATCTTCTTTGCCTCATGTTCAGCTCCTTTTGGTCGAATAGGTATTTGAGGCTCTTGTGATCACTGTACACTTCAAATTTGGACCCGTACAAGTAATGCCTCCAGATTTTCAATGCAAAAACCACTGCTGCCAGCTCCAAGTCATGGGTCGGGTAATGCTGCTCGTGAGGTCTCAACTGCCGAGAGGCATATGCTATCACTCGGTCTCTCTGCATAAGTACACACCCTAATCCGAGTCTTGACGCTTCACAATAGACCACGAAGCTCTCTTGTAACTCGGGTAATGCCAGCACTGGAGCAGTCGTCAACTTGTTCTTCAGCTCTCGGAAGCTGTTCTCACACTCGGGACTCCACACGAAGGGAACGTTTTTCCGAGTCAATTTAGTTAGTGGTAATGCCAATTTAGAAAAACCTTCAATGAACCTTCTATAATAACCTGCCAAGCCCATAAAGCTTCTTATTTCCGAGACCGACCTGGGCCTCTCCCATGCTATTACAACGGCTATCTTCGCAGGGTCCACCGAGACACCTCGCTCGGAAATCACATGTCCGAGGAAGTGGATCTCATCCATCCAGAATTCGCACTTTGAAAGCTTCGCAAACAGCTGCTTCTCTTTCAGTACTCGAAGTACCGCTCGGAGATGTCCTTCATGCTCCTCGGAAGTCTTAGAATAAACTAGGATGTCATCGATGAAAACAACTACAAACCGGTCTAAATAGGAGTGGAATATGCTGTTCATGTAATTCATGAAAACAGCAGGGGCGTTTGTCACACCGAACGGCATCACTACATACTCGTAGTGACCATACCGAGTCCTAAAGGCAGTTTTAGGAATGTCCGAGTCCTTCACTCGGATTTGGTGATACCCCGATCGTAGATCGATTTTTGAGAAGACTGAGGCTCCATGCAGCTCGTCAATTAAATCATCAATTCTGGGTAGTGGGTACCGATTCTTGATTGTGAGTTTGTTTAGCTGTCGGTAATCTATACAAAGTCTCATGCTGCCATCCTTCTTCTTAACAAGCAATACAGGTGCGCCCCATGGTGATACGCTCGGTCTAATGAACTGCTTTCCGAGTAACTCATCCACTTGTTTCTTCAACTCGGCTAACTCAGTTGAGGACATTCTATAGGGTGCACTGGAGACTGGCTCGGCCCCAGGGATTAAGTCTATAGAGAATTCGATTTCTCTATTGGGAGGGACACTCGGCACGTCTTCAGGGAACACTTCTGGGAATTCGCAGACAATCGGGATTTCGTTCACTCAGATTTTACTCTCACCCTCGGTTAGACAAAGCATCATAAACAGTTGGGTTATACCTGGTGCCGTATCGTTCTCAGTGGGCTGTCTCGGAAAAACTATCTCTCGGTTTCTACAATCTACTAACACCTTATTGGCGGAAAGCCAATCTATTCAGAGCACGATGTCAAGACCCTTTAAGGGCATGCAAATCAGATCGAAGGTAAAACTTCGATCATACAACACAAACGCTACGTCCTTGCATATTGACAATGTGAACACATTAGTGCCAGTCGGGCTGGTCACTTCCAAAATCCGATCCATAGACACAGTCGGTAACTTCAGACGCTCTACACACTCATCACCTATAAAAGAATGGGTGGCTCCCGAATCAAAAACAACGTTAAGTGTATTCTTACCGAGTGAGCACTTACACTGTACTAGGTCGTTTGCTGGTGCAACATCTTCTGCGTTGATGGTGTAGATTCTTCCTGCTGCTGGCTGATCAGTATTCCTCTCTCGGCTGTTTGGAGCACGCATTATGTTTCCTCTGGCCCCGTTGCCTCTGCCACCAGGGCGTTGGTTATCATTCACTCGTGTTCTTTCTTGAAATCCTCCTTGACGCACATTGGCATTTGTTTGGCGGAGTTGGGGGCAGTCAGGACGAACGTGCCCCTTCTCTCCGCAGTGATAACATTTAACATTTGCACCATTGCAATCCTTAGCAAAGTGGTCGCCGCCGCATTTAAAGCATCTGCCATGTCTTGGTTGTCCACTCATTTGTCTCCCTCGGTCACCACAACCCTGATATCTAGTGAAGGGTTCATTTCTTCCCACGTTCCCTGGCCTCTTGAAACGTGACTGCTGAGGCCTCATGTGCTGGTTGGCTCTGCTGATCTGGCCCGAATGGGCCCTGTCATCCTCTTTGAATATTCTACATTTGTTCACTAATGCAGGGAAACTCCGTATCTCATGGTATCTGCAGGCTCTCTTAATGTCCGATCTCAATCCGTTCTCAAACTTAAGGCACTTGGAGCTCTCCGTCCCAGGTTGCTGGAAGGGTGGATAGAATAGGCACAATTCTTCGAATCTTGTCGCGTATTCTTCCACAGTCATGGAGCCTTGTTTCAACTGCATAAACTCCAGTTCCTTCCGACTCCTCACTGTGTCGGGGAAGTACTTCTCTAAGAAGCATGTCTTGAAATCATTCCATGTCAGCTGATTGTCATCTTCAGGGAATCGGCTTCTGGCTATCTTCCACCAGTTCTCCGCCTCGTCCCGTAGCATATACACTGCACATTCTACCTTCTGGGCCTCGGTACAGCGAAGACCCCCAAAAATCCTCTCTAGTTCCTGAGTCCATTTGAAAGCTGCCTCCGGATTACGTCCTCCCTGAAACTCACTCGGCTTCCTCTTTAGGAAGCGGTCCAGCACGTGGCCATCCTCAGCTCTAGTCTGGCTCTGCCTTTCAAACACGTCTGCAAAGCATTGGAATGCTGTGGCTATAGCCTCCATGCTTTGGCGATGCGTCATTCCTTATCCTGAAATCGATATTCAAGGATAAGTATACCGAGCCACTTACTACCGATCGGGTTATCAGTCTAACATTCAATAGCTTAGCACATTATATCATTCTTCTAGGTTACACACACAATCGGACCAGGGGAAAACAACCTCCTGTCCTCAAGCCAACATCAATCAGGTTCAACTAGCATCACAACAATTTCAACCATTTAGTCAGAAAACACACAACCGCTTACACTCGGTAAGCATACCTTGGCCTTGGACCTTTCGGTCTGCTCTGATACCAAAATGTAACACCCTAATCCGTGCAAATAATAATTCCAAAACCATGAGAAAATTTTTCAAAAAAACAGTCACGGCTCATTCGACATAGAAGGAAAGAGGCAGGCAAGGGGAAAATGAAGAGCATTTACACGCATATGGCAATTTACAGAAAAACGAAGACTGGAACCGGTTCGTTTGGTTTAGTGTAACACACCAACGCCTGGGCGGATTGCACAACACCGTTGGCTCGCTCAGGCGAGGTCTGATACCGCCTAGGCGGGGTATGGTAATGCAACAGCGAATGGAGGGGAATTCACAAGGAAAACTTTTCCACAAGTAAACACTAGTCATTCAGTAGGAGGAAATAGGTAAGGGGAAGGAGGAGGGAGGTGTACATGTGCAGTAGTGGTTTGTGGGGGAAAGAGGGGCCTGAACTCATTCCGCCCAACTCAACTAGGTATGACAACGCCTGGGCGGACTCAACCACAACACCCAAGCCGGGGTCAACACCGTCCTTGGGGACGCATTAGCGTCACAACGGAGAGGAAGGGTAATTGGGCGGTATCCCACTCTGACGACTACTCGCTTCAGCGTGAGTCCTCACGCCTGGGAGAACCGCTCTAGCACCTCGGCGAGGTATGACTCCACCCACACGAATCCAACATAAGTCTTCCTAGCCCGCGCTCGTTGGAGCGAGTATATTGCTCGCTGAAGCGAGGAACTTCACTCGAAAAATTGGGAAGTTAAGTATCACTCGGCTTCTCCAAACCCAACCACTCAGAACACCGATCCTTACTCACTCGGACTTTACATCCTTCGCTCGGATTATCATTACCTTACACTTAGGATCCAATCCTCCCTAAACCGCCAATTGAACTCCTCTCTCAGCAAGGAATCACTCGAGGTTTTCACTCGGGAAGCGCCACTCTGCCTCACTCAGGATTTATTCATAATTTCGCTCGGAAAATACGAACTCTCCCTCACTCGGTTTTTACTGACATTTTTCACTCGGTAATGATCTCTCTTTCTTGTGACCACTCGGGGGTTTTTACTCGTCTTTCGTTCTTCCCTCATTCGAAGCATATTTAAACTCTCTATTTCATCCTCTCAACCCCAAACTTATCCCCACTACTTACCCATAGTCACACCGTCCTCCTACGCTCGTAAGGTATGCTTAGGCGTCCGTACTTATCATTCAACACCTTCCGCAGCACAATATAACACGCAACACACCTATATATATACATATAATTAGGAAACATCTAAATAATTACAAACACAACATGGCCCTTCTATCCGAAGCGCTCAAGTTTCGTAAATAAGAACCAAGATCAAACACAAGCCGGCCAAGGCTTTTTCTAAAACATTAAATACGACATGCACACGGTATACACACATATATACACACGTTCTATAATACTCGGCTGCTCTGCTCCACACCCGGCTCCTCCTTCATTCTTCATTCCGAGAGATGTTCACTAAAATATGGCCACTGCAGGGGTGAGCTTTTACATGTAAAATGATAATCAAAGACTCGGTATCAGCGTCAGTACACGCTCCTACCATCATTTAATCTTTCTCAAGTTAAACCAAGTTCATGCAGTTCAAGACAACGTCCATAACACACATACTACACAGAGTTATTTCCACATCCATACACATATTCATGCACTCGGAGATCCTACGCACGCACATAATTCATGCATTCAGAAATCATACACATATATACATGGATTTATGCACCACCACGATCAGCCTCTATATGCATGCCCGCGGATCTGACTCGGGTAATGACTTTCAGTTACGGTCCCCTTTCTTCTGGCCCCTCGTCCCTCAGCTCTTACCAGGTGGTACCGGTCTCCCATGGGTGTCTCGAGACTCTTCTCTAGCTCCTACGGCTACCACGAGCACTATCAGGATCTAGCCAGGGTCGGTAGCTGGAAGTCATTCCCTCGGGGTTTCATGACCTCCCACGGGTCACCCCACTCATGCACATGCAACTAATGCATTTACCAGCACGTATCATCACGCCACGAATGCCTCCTTCATAGCCATTAAGTAAGAACGGATTTCCTCACAGTACACGTATTTATTTTGTCAGTTACACACGTTACAATCAATCATCAAAATAACAACATCGAACAAGTCAACTAAGACATACACACGCATATTTTTCACAGTGATAAGAAGATAGAGCCATGCATATCATTTGTCATCATTATTCACTAACAGACTATGTCATCCCCCCATGAAATCGTGATCCCGAATCTTAATTCATGCATCAGCTTTAATGATTGTAAACACATGCACACACACGCTCAAGCAGTACGTTCATCCGGTACCGTTCGTAGACCATGCATTCGACATGCAAGCACCCCCTACCTATAGAAGAACCTCTGAAACCTTTCTTCTCTCGTCGTTGGGTCCGATGTCCTTCTCCTGGTTCGTTCGGTCTCTCTTGGCTCCGTCGTATCCTGCGCTTGGTTCTGGGATGGAGCATGGTCCGTCCTCCAGTACTGCAGTCACGATCTCCAGGAGCGAGGAGTAAGACAGGGGGAAAAGAAGGATGGAGACGAAGAGGGAAAAGAAAGGATGAAGCGACGGAGGAAAAGAATCTGAAGGAACAGTGAGTGTTTTGTGACCAAGCCTATGTCTACTTATACATATATTCGCACGAGGAAGGGGAGAGTGGGTTGGGAGAGCGTGATCCCACAGCCATGCGCACCACGCCCATCACCTGGCCATCACTATCCCTTATATTTTAATTAGTTAGTGTTTTTCTGATTTCAGGGTGGTTGGCTGCTAAAACTCCTAAATCATTTTACTCCTTTTTGATGGCTTAAAATTTGCGTGATAGTTAGATACAATTAATGGTTGCTTTCTCACTTGAAATCGAATCTTGATGGTTCATTTTTTTTCATTCGGTAGTTAGCTTCAAACTGGGATGTTACAACTAACCTGTTAGACAGGCTCATGTACCCGACTACTATAACCCTCGTACACCTTTGCTAGGAGAGCCTAAGCTGTCGAGGACATAGCCTCATAATCATTAGTCTCCCCATACATGTAACTCCTAAATATGTATTGGAGGAATCATCATGATCGGTCCCAATGACATCAGGCCAAGTATCACTTCATCAGGGTTATCACTAACACTCCCTGTTGTATTGGGACGTCCATCAATCTCTCTGGTTTATAGACTGCTAGGGGCTCTGTTGGTAAAAGTTGATGGGGCATCTCTGGAAGAGAAACTGGCTCTTCAGCCATAGGATCAGCTGGTTCCTCGAGTAGGAACTCCTCTGGATCCTCATCGTCATCATCTGACAGAGGTACGTACTCAAGAGTTGGTGCCCTCTAAACTCCTGCTCTCTCCTGGCTTGGAGCAACAGGTTCCCTAATCTGTTGGAGATGTCTGGGTACCATAAGGAGTCCTCGTAGAGGATGACATCCAAGGGGAACTGCTATCAGAGCTGCGTCTTTCTCTACTAACTCCTCCATCTCATCTACATTGGGATCTTTTTAGGTACTTCTGGAATCACAGGTAAATGATTCGGACCTGATTGGTCCTCTCTACGCAAGGAACTCCTCATCCTATATACATGCCTAATCGGATGTCTGAAAAAATTTAAAGTAAGGATGAGGCCTTTCCTCCACATCAATCAAAAAGATGTCATTACTAACACCCTTCCCACACAATTTAAGTAGGTCATAAACTATATACTCTCTCTTGACTTAGGGTACCTATTTATTTATTCTAAGTTATCTATCTCTACTCGGTTCTGTTGTCTCATCCCTGAGTATGCAACTCATTGTCTTTCCCCTACTCACCACTAGCTACTTCACATATAGATAATACTTCAATCATAAACAATTTCAATCCACACAGATAAGATAATATAATCCATCAGTTCATTTCATTTAATTTAAATCTTTTTCTTAGTCGTCATGATGCATATGGGCCCATCTTTTTCTCATCAGTCATAAACCATTACATACCTTAGTCCCGCCTTATCCCCCTATCCACTAGAGCGACTGAAGCTCATGTTGTCTGGTTTTCACAAAAAGGTAAGGACACACAGCCCTATTATCAACAATGGATCCAAAAAACACATCTCATCAGCACAGGTACTTCACGGTCACGGTAACACTCGCTCTGAGTCAAAGTATACCAGGGTTGCCATAGGCTATCCAAACTCAGGCGTGACTCCGAGCCATTAGATGTCCGCCTTGGTATACTCCTGAACCTCCCGCAGGGTCGGAACGTTGTTGTTCCCTAGTGTACCCCATCACTGTGTGCTCTAGGGAGTTACTCTACCGTCCACCCTTATACTCCATATATGATGTGTGTAACACACAAATTTATTTCTTATCAGTCTTCGGTCGGGTCCTCTCCAATGACTCTATTTCATTTCTAACATCAAGTCTTGTTTCGTCAAAATCCTCTTAAATATTTTTCTTTATTTGTCCTTTTTTCATATTCACTTAATTCACAACAAAGGTGACTTCCTTTCTCTTTTTATTAGCACAACGAGCATAGTGTTCATTCTTAGTTTGTATTTGGTTTTTAACCTTCTCATGAAAATTTTTGATAAATTTGGCCTTTGCCTCTCTATCCATATGAAAGAGAATGAAAAACATCAATGGGCAAAAGGTCCAAGGAAGTGAGAGGGTTAAAGCCATAAACAACCTCAAAAGGACTATGCTTAGTTATGGAGTATTGTACCCTATTATAGGTAAATTCAATGTGGGGTAAACACTTATCCCAAGATTTAACATTTTTATTCACTAAGACCCTAAGTAGTTGAGAAAGGGTCCTGTTTACTACCTCTGTTTGGCAATCTATTTGAGGATGACAGGTGGTAGAAAAGAGAAGCTTCATTCCTAGCCTTGACCAAAGAGTTTTCCAAAAATGGCTTAGGAATCTGGTGTCCCTATCAAAAATGATAGTTTTAGGAACACTATGAAGTCTCACAATTTCCTTAAAGAAGAGTTTAGCAATATGATTAGCATAATCTATCTTATGACAAGGGATGAAGTGAGCCATCTTACTAAACCTATCCACCACTACAAAGTAGAATCCATTCTCCTTTGGGTCCTAGGTAAGCCTAACACAAAATCCATAGATATATCAATCCAAGGTGCACTAGGTGTAGGCAAAAGAGTATACAAACCACTAGGTAAAAGTTTACATTTAGCTTTTCTACACACTATACACCTAGCACAAAGTTTTTGTACATCTTTTTCATTTTACGCCAATAGAAGTGTTCATGTAAAATAGATAAAGTTTTGTCTCTTCCAAAATGGCCCATTAAGCCTCCCTCATGGCTTTCTCTTAATAAAAGATCTCTTAAAGAACTACTAGGAATGCAAAGTCTATTGGCTTTAAAGAGATAGCCATATAGAATGTAGAAGCCTTTAAGAGATGAAGAAGTGGAAGATGAGTTGAAAATGTTTGAGAAATCAAGGTCACTTGGATACAAAGTCCTAATCTCATCAAGTCCAATAACTTTGGCTCCAAGAGAGGCAAGTAAAAGAATGCCTTCTTGATAAAAAATCAGCCACAATATTAGATTTTCCATTTTTGTACTTGATGACATATGGAAATTGTTCCAGGAACTCAACCCATTTAGCACGTCTTTTGTTCAACTTATATTGCCCTTTAAGAAATTTTAGTGATTGGTGATCACTATGGATGACAAACTCTTTTGGGATCAAGTAATGTTCCCAAGTTTGAAGGGCTCTAATTAATGCATAGAACTATTTGTCATATGTGGGATAGTTGAGAGTTTCCCCATTAAGCTTTTCACTAAAGAAAGCAATGGGGTGACCTTCTTGCAATAGGACAGCTCCTATTCTCACATTTGAAGCATCACACTCAAGCTCAAAGGTTTTTGAAAAATTTAGAAGTTCCAAAATTAAAGAATGAGTTAGCTTCTCCTTGAGATCTAGAAAGGCTTTCTCTTGCCTTGGCCCCCACACAAAATGAACATTCTTTTTTACCAACTCATTTAGAGGGGTGGCTAAAGTAGAAAAATCTTTCACAAATCTCCTATAGAAACTTGCTAGACCATGAAAACTTCTTACTTCACTCACATGTTGGACAATCTTGGATTGCCTTCACTTTGAAGTGATCTACCTCAGCACCGTTAGAACTTACTACAAATCCAAGGAATACAATGTTATCTATGACAAAAGAACATTTTTCAAAATTTGCATAGAGATTGTTTGTTCTTAAAGCAAGCATAACTTGTTTGAGATGGTTTAGATGAGAGGTCATGGTCTTTGAGTAAATCAAAATGTCATCAGAGTAGACCACAACAAACTGCCTAATAAATTCCCTTAAAACATGATTCATGAGTCTCATGAAAGTACTTGGTGCATTAGTCAAGCCAAAAGGCATAACTAACCACTCATATAATCCAAGCTTGGTTTTAAAAGCAGCTTTCCATTCATCTCCTTCTTTGATTCTTATTTGGTGATAGCCACTTTTAAGATCAATCTTGGAAAATATAGTAGAACCACTAAGTCATCAAGCATATTATCAAGTCTAGGTATTGGATGCCTATACTTGATGGTTATGTTATTTATGGCTCTACAATCCATACACATTCTCCATGAACCATCTTTTTTAGGAACTAGCAAAACGGGTAAAGCACAATGGCTTAAACTCTCTCTAATCCAACCCTTAGATAGTAGTTCATTCACTTGGTTCTCTATTTCTAGGCTTTCCTTAGGGTTGCACCTATATGCAAGTTTATTTGGAAGACTAGCACTAGGGATTAAGTCTATTTGGTGATCAATACCCCTAATAGGAGGTAAGCCTTTTAGGATGTCCTTAGGGAAGAGGTCTTTGAATACACTTAAAATGTTTTGAATCCCTTTGGGCAAAGGAGGAAGGGAAGAGCCCATTGAGCACAAAGAAGTGCTAGGGATGTCTTCAAGCTAAGGAGTTTCTTCAAGCTCCTTAAGAGAACGTAGATCTTGGATCTTTCCTTCTTTAATCCTTCAAGCCAAATATGTTGATTTTCTTCTTAGGAGGGAAACCGAATCATAAAAGGAAAAAAAACTATGGAAGAAGGGACAAAAATGAGAAGGAAAAAGGGATGAAAGTGAAGTGAAAAGGATGAAAGGTAAATGAGAAGGCTAAGGAAATGGGATAGGTGGTGGAGGCCACTCCCAAGAGAGGGAGATAACTCCTATCTCACCACCAAGGAGGGAGAGACCCCTTGGATAAGAGCTTGTAAGAGCCTCACAAATCCTAAAGAGAAGGAGGAGAATCTCTCACTAAAAAGTGCACTCAAAGTGTCTAAAACTCAAAATGATATTAATGTGTTATTTTACAAAGGAAGAAGCCTTTATATAGGCAATAGTACATTCGGCCAAGGAGAGCCTTGTTGGGCTTCTCCATGCTTCCTAGGCCCAATAATGCTAAGAAAGAAAGGAGATGGCCTATACATGGCCCAATGTGAGAGTACATGGTCTTAAAGTGACCAATTGGCCTAGTAAGACCAAATAAAGCCTAAGTAACTAGAGAATCTAATTATGACCTATATTACAAGATGAATACAAATAGATCCTCAAGCTATCTCCATTAGGCTTGGGCCCATTAAACAAAGAGATGAAGGAAGATAGAGCTTTATGGATAGTCTCCTTGCTTTTCTTGGACTTGGCCCTAGTGAGGGGCCCTTTGTAAGCCTCTAGTCCTTTGTCCAATATAGTGCGTGGGTCCTCCCTTAGAATGTCCTCATTAGTCTAGGAGTTAAGTTGAATAATCTCACCTTGATGGGCCAAGAAGAGTCCATGGCTAAGGAAGTAAGACTAAGTGGATATTGCTGCTGAAAATACGCTCTTTGATGTGAGAAAATAAGTGAAGTGAAGCTTGAGACAGAGGGAGGGCTCATAGTTTCATATAGAAGAAGAAAGGAGGTTGAATTTTTTTAAAGGAATGATGATGGATGTTGGTATGGTTGGTGTCATGAAAAGGAGAAGGGAATGGAGGCTAGAATGGTGTAAAGGGTGGCTGCATGAAATGGGATTGGTTGCAGGAAAGGTGAAATGAAGGGAGGTATGGTGTAATGGTGTTCTAAGAGAGTAATGCCAAACCTCCGAGTCATTATTTTTATATGTAATTCTCAGAAGATTTACGCTTTGGCAAGCGCACCAGTCGTCAAAATTGTATTATATTTGATCGTCCCATAGGGATTGTGGTAAGTACCTCAATCTCAGACTAGCACAAGCTGAACCAACACAAGCACAGAAAGTTCATTCGGTTTTTATTGTTTTAATGTTTTCTAAGTGTTTTTGTATTTCCAGAAACAGTGTTAATATGAAATGTGAAAAAGTGATTAATAGAAAATAGGTCAGGATTGCTTCGGTTCACAAATTCATCAAGAAACATGAAATTAAAGTATAATCAAACTTCATAATCCAGAGGACAATCCGCTTGTGGTTATTCCCTAATTCCTTAGGCGAAAAACACTAATCCTTAAGCATCGAACCTTAATTCCTTAAGTGCTCAATTAACCTAAGAATCTAATGCGAAATTGGAGGTTGAACTCTAACTATTCACCTAAATTGATTAGGCATGAACTAGTTAGAAAGCTGGAAGTTACCTAAGCTTCAACCATGATTCCTCACTAGCAAAGTTCTTCATCAGTTCTGGATTTGTCAATCCAGAAATTCAGATCCACTCCTCAGCTTGTTCGCCTCAGGATCTAGAAGTTGATTTCCTCACTCACAGCTTCAAGATTCCATTGCTAACCTTCGCAATCCCAACCTTAGGGATTTAGAACTCCATCGACTTCAGTTCCATCGAAGGATTGTGGAACGTCATGGAGGAGAGGATTTAGAGAGAGAAAATGAAGTAGTGAGATGTTTGAAGTTTCGAATGAATTGTGTTTGATGTATTCTGTGTGTATCTGTCTCTGTTTTTTACAGAATATGTACAAGCATATATATAGGCATCTACCTAACTAACTAACTTAACTAATAACTTAGAAAGCTTAAGTTAATAACTAAACTAACTAACTAATTACATAATTACAGAATAACTAACTAATTACAGCTCAGCTCTTAACAAATTACAGCTCATCATTAGCTAATCACAGCGCAACATTACTAATAATAGCTCACTACTTAAATTACTAAGGTGCAGAAGTAGGAGAGAAGGCAGCAGGAAACAACACTGGTACCGAGTGTCTTCTAGAGGGAACAATCAATGTTTTAAATATCAGCCTTTACGCTTGAGCGAACTGGGTTCTCGCTTGGGCGAGCTCGAGATATGTACTGCAGTATTGCTTTCTCGCTTTAAGCGTTATGGAGAAGCTTGGGTGAGGGGTGATGTTTTGGAGTCACGCTTGAGTGAACTTGCTCGCTTGAACAAATTTTTGACCCTCGCTTGAGCGAATTTAACTCTCGCTTGAGCGAATGGATTATTCAATCAGCATTCTGAAATTGACGCTTGGGTTCTTCTTTTTATTTCAATCGGTGCTTTTAAAGTCTCGCTCGGTTTGGGCTCTTGGACTCTTTTCAGTCGGATTTGTGAAGTCTCACTCGGATTTTCCAAAACTCGCTCGGATTTTTCCTTTCAGCTTGAGCGCTCTTTTTCCTGTACCAATAAACAACTAATTTGCCCAGCGTTTGTTCACTGATTGTCCAGTATTTGTACGCTGGGTTAATGAAAGCTTAATTTCTTAACTATTTAATGTTTTTAATCAGTTTGTTACATAAATTAAGCACTTTTGAAATAATTAAATAAATTATAAATTATTAGCAATTAATTAAATAATAAGGCTAAACTAATCACTAATTAATGAATTAAGTCAAATAAAAGGCAGAATTAATTAAGTCTTTTCAAGACTTATCACATCCCCAAACTTAAAACTTGCTTGTCCTCAAGCAAATATTCAGATTAATTAACTAACAAGCTGTTATTCAACACAATCAACCTTTCCTTAACTTAGTTCATGTTATAATTATTGAATACCGACCATGCTTTCTTCTCGCAATTTCTGAAAATATAATAACTTACACCTCTTTTGGGAAACAAGCTGTTGATGCTTTCCTTACTGGGTCGGTATTTCACTCTTCTCTCGGTGTATAGGGTAAATAGAATGCACTCATCACCTGCATACTTGTTAAATAAACATAGGCTTGCGACAGTTCTAAACGTCATGCCATATGCCAACACAATCGGATCAGTAAGGGCTTTTTAAGCTTATAATGGGGCTGGGCTACAGGCTCTATTATTGTTTTTCCGAGTGAGTGTCGGGTTACAAGATGTGTCCACTGATGCCTTGACTCAATTTTTAACTTAACTACCTCTACTTAGCAAGCTCCATTATTTTCCGAATGAATGCTAACTTAATAACTTGCGGTGCTTTGCACCTTCTTTTCCTTTCAATCCTTCAGACTTTTCTTTTCTTTCTTTCCATCTTTTTCCGATCACATTTTTTTTCAATCGGTGCTTTGCACCTTTTTCCTTGCTGATTTTTTTTTCATTTTTCTTCTCGGCTTTTCTATTTCTCCCTTCATTTCTCTATTTATTCATCTATAACCAAGGTCGGAGTGTGTCCTTAATTGATGCTAGGCACACTCTTCATCCCCAAACTTAAAACTTGCTAGTCCCTAGCAATAAGTAAGACTGAGCAATTCATCAGTGAAACATCCAAGGGTAAATCAGTCAGTTTTTTTTTTAGATATATAGGCTTGTAATGTTAGGTGAATAAACAGAATAAAAGGGTCTCAGGCTCAAACATAATTATTGGGTCAAAGGATAATTAAATATATTAGGAAGGCTACTTTTTGGCCCTGGCTAAATTAATCAAAGAAGGCCTTCATGATTTTCGATTGGCTGGCATATAATCAATTAGCAAGCACTGAAGCAAATTCTGTCTCACTAACTAGCATGCAGGTTCACTCAGAAAAGAATAAAACAGGCTCAAAAGCTACAAATATAATAGTTAATCAGCCAGTCATGTCCCCAAACTTAATGTAAGGTCATACATTCAGATTACTAACTAGCATGCTGAGTAAACAATTAATTAATAATGAAATAGTTATGGCCAGGGATCATGAGTTAAACAAAGCCGATTAATTAATTTATCCGACTAAAGCCTAAGAATCAGCAAACTTTAACTTATTAAGATGGATTTGAAATTAAACGCAATTAGCATATTTTAGCAGTTAAGGAGTTGGAGTAATAGAAGACTTCCCTTTTTACCTGACTGGCAGTGCCTGGAAAGCAATTACTCGGACTGACATGCATGGGTTTTCCGATACAATTGAGAAAAATTAAATAATAACAACAATCTTAATAAAAACATAAAATTCCATTACAACCACAAGAGAATATTCAATGTTTAGAAAACTATTAAAATAAAGTCAAGTCATTACATAAAAACAACATAAAACACAGAGCAACAACTTAATCATCCTGATCCTCATTCTCTTCATTCTGCTCTGAAGATGATGGGAGATCAGCTGCCAGGGGTACGTCCTCAGAGGAAATAGTGAATCCAATGGAAGCCAACCATGCATCTCTGTCAGGTGTGTATTTGAATGTTGAAAACAGGTTTCGATAATGACAAATTCACATGAACTTGAAAAGCTCCACAAATATCAAAAACAAGTGCAAAGAACACAAGAAAATTATGGAATCCAAAGACAAGACCAAGAAACAATGAAGGACACGCTTCTAAATGATCAAAGAATCAAGAAAGAAATGCATGAAGATAAAGGAAAGGATCCATGAAGCAAATGAAACAAGAAAGCAATCAAAAATCATGGAAAATCAAAAACAGCAACATATGAATCGATTCATGAAAAGCATGAATCAATTCATAGGCCTGGAAGTCCCAAAAACACAAAACAACAAGTCATGAATCGATTCACACTAGTCATGAATCGATTCACGCGAGTTCAAAATTGAAAATACCCAAAACAGCAAGTCATGAATCGATTCATAAACGTATGAATCGATTCACATAGTGGGAAACATCACTAAAAAGACAGATTTAAGTGGGAACCAAGCACCCAAAACCCACTACACGCAGAGACAAGCTAGAGCCACTATTTGCAACGGCTAGGAGAACCTTGGGACAGCTTCAAAGCTCTATAAATTGCTCTCCAATCAAGAGGCAAAAACACACAACAAGAAGCTACAATTCTTTACTTACTCTTGTGCTTTGTAAGCCCTCACTCTTGTATATTTTAAGATTTCATTTGCATATCCTCTCTTCTTGAGAGTTATAGATTTGAGAGAACCTTCACTTGTACATCTACTCTATTAAGAGAATCATTTCCTTGTAAACACTTTAAACACAAAGGTTTTTCACTCTAGGATTAAGTGGTCACAAAGGTTGGGGTTCAACCTTTAGGTATTGAGAGTTTAAGAGATTGGGTGGGTTACCCTTTGCTAGTGAGGATTGAGTTCTTGAGTGTGGGACACTAGGAAGCTGCAATTGCTCATAGCTTGTATCTCTAAACTTCAATAGTGGAAATCCTCTAAGTGGGTTGCTTAGAGGCGAGACGTACACCGGTGTTGGTGGAACTCATTATATTGGTTTGCAAGCTCCTCTCCTTTACTCTTTTACTTTCATATATTGCAATTGGTTGATTTGTGTTGATTGATTGTGAATTGCATACTCAAGCTTGTCTAATTTGATACATTTTAAATACTGCCCATCAAGTGTTTGTTAAATTTCTTCAGCTATATTTATCCTTGTGGTGCATTGCATACTATCTTTAACTTGATTTCACTTGCATATTTCTGTATACTTGGATATAAAAATCAAGTTCAAAGGCACTCCAACCAAAGTTTTTAAAACTCAATTCACCCTCCCCTCTTGAGTATTGAGGCCACTTGAACAACAAGTGGTATCAGAGCTTGACTCTTGGTAAATTAAGCTTAACAGCTTCAAGAGACTAGATGGCCTCAAGTTCTCACAACCTTTTTCCCGAGGGTGGTGATATAAACAGACCTCCCGCTTTCAATGGGGAAGGCTATGCGTTTTGGAAAGAAAGAATGAAAATCTTCATTCAATCTATTGATTTGAGAGTTTGGAATGCCATTGAAAATGGTCCTTATATACCAATGCATACTATTGATAGTAAAAATGTTGAAAAACCAATGGATGAATGGACTAGTGATGAAGAAAAGAAAGTGCAATATGGCTATAAGGCAAAGAATCTCATCACTATGGCATTAGGTCCAAATGAATTTTTTAGAATAATTACTTGTCAATCCGCTAAGGAAATGTGGGATACTCTACAAGTAACTCACGAAGGTACTAGCGATGTGAAGGACTCCAAGATTAGTACCTTGACAAGTCAATATGAAAGTTTTAGAATAAACTCGGGAGAAACCATAGTAGAAATGCAGAAGAGATTTACTCTTATTATTAACCATCTCATTACTCTTGGCAAAGTTTACACTAACAAAGAACTTGTGCATAAAGTTTTAAAAAGTCTTAGCAGGGAATGGCAACCATTTGTCACAGCCATAAAACAATCTCCAAGCATCAATGAGATGTCTTTTACAACACTCTTTGGGAAATTACAAGAGCAAGAGCAAGAACTAAAAGTCTTGAAGCTAGCGGAGGAAGAAGAAAAATCCTCCAAGAAGAAAGGCTTAGCTCTCAAAGCCACCTCTATACATGAAGAAGAATCATGCAGTGACATGGATGAAGAAGAGGAATTTGGGCTGTTTGTAAAACGATTTGGAAGATTCATGAAGAACAAAAGATTCCAAAAGAACTTCAAGCCCCAAGGTAAAAAGCCAACTTCAAATGAAATTTCTTCTTCACCTAGTTGTTTCGAATGTGGCAAGGAAGGGCACTTCAAGGCGGATTGCCCAAATCTTAAAAAGAAGGGCAAGGATAAACGAGGAAGAAGAAGAGCTTACATCACTTGGGATGAGAACGATGTAAGTAGTTCTGACGATTCGGACAATAAGGAAGCAAATCTTTGCTTAATGGCCAATCACCAAGAAGAAGATAATGAGGTAAACCTTCTTGACTTAGATAAGAATGAACTACTAGATGCTTTTGAGGAGTTATATGATAAATTTATAAAAGTCTCTAATAGGCTTAAGTCATCTAGGAAAACTAGTAATACCCTTGAAATGCATCTTATGGAAGTATGCAAAGAAAATGAAAGCTTAAAAGAAGAATTAGAAAATGTTCAAGCATGTTGTAAGGATAAACCATGTGACTTTGCAAAAAGATGCGTTATGTTAGAAACCAAGGTTGTAGACCTAAATAGGACATTAGAAAAGTTTACCAATGGACGAGACAATTTGAATATTTTGCTTGGCCAACAAAGATGCATGTTTAATAAAACCGGGTTAGGTTATGATCAAGAACATAGCAATCACAAAAGGGAAAAACACTATAAAAATTTCTTTGTACCACCAAGCAAATCATCTTCACCTTTTATGAAATGTAATCATTGCGGTTTTAAAGGTCATAACTCTTCAAATTGCAACGTTAGAAAATTAGGGCCAAAGGTTATAAGAAAGGTGTGGGTCCCCAAAGGGACATTACCACAAGCTAACCTTAAAGGACCCAACATAAAATGGGTACCTAGTTCTCTAAACTGATTTTGTTTTGTAGGTATGCTTCAAAGCAAACAACACTCATTGGTACTTGGATAGTGGGTGTTCAAAACATATGACGGGAGACATAAGCAAGTTCACATCATTCACTCCCAAAAAGAAAGGAAGTGTCACTTATGGAGACAATACCAAGGGTAAAATACTTGGTATCGGAAATATCGGTAAAAGATCCTCTACCTCCATTAGTGATGTGTTATATGTTGAAGGACTCAAACATAACTTGCTTAGCATAAGTCAATTATGTGACAAAGGATATAGAGTTTTATTTGAATCCAACTGTTGTATAATTGAGAATAAGCTAAACAAAGAGGTCAAATTTGTTGGAAAAAGGATTGATAACATTTACATGATTGATGTGGATAGTTTGTCTACAAATGATGAACAATGCTTCATTACAAAAGAGGATAAAACTTGGCTATGGCATAGGAGAATAGCTCATATACATGTAGACCACTTAAACAAACTTGTTTCCAAAGAATTAGTAATTGGTTTACCAAAGCTTAAGTTTGAAAATAGATTTTGTGATGCATGTAAAAAGGGAAAACAAGTAAAGGCATCTTTTCAATCCAAAAATATTGTTTCCACACAAAGGCCTTTACAACTTTTGCACATGGACTTATTTGGACCATCACAAATCAAAAGCTTTGGAGGCAATTACTATGGTCTAGTTATTGTAGATGACTATTCTAGATATACATGGACATTGTTTCTTGCTCATAAAAATGAAGCATATCATGCATTCAAGAAACTTGCTAAGATTATCCAAAATGAGCAAAATTCTAAAATTACATCCATTAGAACCGATCATGGGAGAGAATTTGAAAATCGATTTTTTGAAAAGTTTTGCGAAAAACATGGTATTAATCACAATTTTCAGCTCCTAGAACTCCACAACAAAATGGAGTAGTTGAAAGGAAAAATAGATCCTTGGTGGAGCTTGCAAGAACCATGTTGAATGAAAACCATATTGCAAAACATTTTTGGGCCGATGCGGTAAACACCGCTTCTTATGTTATGAATAGATGTTTAATAAGGCCTATTCTAAAGAAAACCCCCTATGAACTTTACAAGGGTAGAAAACCCAACATTGCACACTTTCATATTTTTGGATGTAAATGTTTTGTGCTCAATAATGGAAAGGATAATCTAGGGAAGTTTGATGCTAAAGCTGATGAGGCAATCTTCCTAGGGTACTCTCAATCTAGTAAATCTTATAGAATATTCAACAAACGCACGAATACCATAGAAGAATCCATTCATGTTAAATTTGATGAAAACAGCCATAACCCTCCGAGAAAGGAAGATGTTGATGATCTTGTAGGTACTCTTCAAGAATTGACCTTAGATGATAAGGAAGGAGAAATCAAAGACACAAATATAGCAAAACATGAGGAACCACAACAATGGATCACTTTGAAGGATCATCCTCTAGACAAAGTCATAGGTTAAATGACTAAAGGTGTAAGTACTCATAATGCAATTAGAAATACATGCAATCATTTAGCTTTTGTATCGCAAATAGAACCTAAATGCATAAATGAAGCTATTGTTAATGAACATTGGATGTTGGCCATGCAAGAAGAGCTAAATCAATTTGAAAGAAATGAAGTTTGGGAGCTTGTGCCAAGACCCAATGATCACCAAATAATAGGAACCAAATGGGTATTTAGGAATAAACTGGATGAAAATAGTATTATTACTAGGAACAAAGCTAGGCTAGTAGCTAAAGGCTATAATCAAGAAGAAGGCATTGATTATGAGGAGACGTATGCACCCGTAGCTAGATTAGAAGCAATAAGACTACTATTAGCCTTCGCATGCTAACTTCAAATTGTACCAAATGGATGTTAAAAGTGCTTTCTTGAATGGATACATTCAAGAGGAAGTATATGTTGATCAACCTCCAGGTTTTGAAAACCATCAATTTCCAAATCATGTTTTCAAATTAAAAAAGCTTTGTATGGTTTGAAACAAGCTCCAAGAGCTTGGTATGAAAGGTTGAGCAAATTTCTTTTGGAAAATCATTTTGAAAGAGGAAAGGTTGATACAACTTTATTCATAAAGCACAAAAAGAATAACATACTATTGGTACAAGTTTATGTTGATGATATAATATTTGGTGCCACTAATGAGTCAATGTGCAAGGAGTTTGCTAAGTTAATGCAGGAAGAATTTGAAATGTCCATGATGGGGGAACTCACTTTCTTCCTTGGACTTCAAATCAAGCAAACCAATGAAGGCACATTCATTAATCAATCCAAGTACTGCAAAGAACTACTTAGAAAATTCAACATGGACAAAGCAAATGATATTGCCACACCCATGGGCACTTCATGCTATTTGGACAAGGATGAGAAAGGTAAGGATGTTGAACTCACAAAATATAGAGGTATGATAGGATCCTTACTTTACTTAACCGCTAGTAGACCGGATATCATGTTTGTTGTGTGTATGTGTGCTAGATACCAGGCTTGTCCTAAAGAATCACATCTCACTGCAGTAAAAAGGATAATGAAATATTTAGTTGGGACTCAAAATGTTGGTTTATGGTACCCCAAAGGGGCTGAATGCACTTTAGTTGGTTACTCTGATTCAGATTTTGCAGGATGTAAACTTGACAGAAAAAGCACTAGCGGAACATGTCACCTGCTTGGTAGTTCTCTTGTTTCTTGGCATAGCAAGAAACAAGTAAGTGTTACGTTATCAACAGCTGAGGCAGAATATGTTGCAGCTGGCAGTTGTTGTGCTCAAATCCTTTGGATGAGACAACAACTTCTAGACTTTGGAGTTGTAGTGGACCATGTGCCTCTTAAGTGTGATAATACTAGTGATATCAATATCTCAAAGAATCCTGTAATGCATTCTAGAACCAAACATATTGAGATTAGACATCATTTCATTAGAGAATATGTATTAAAAGGTGATTGTATACTTGAGCATGTTGATACATCTAAGCAATTAGCAGATATTTTCACCAAACCATTAGCCAAAGACCAATTCATTCATATTAGAAGAGAATTAGGAATTTTAGATATCTCAAATTGTATTTGAATGCTTAATCTACACTGTGCTTTATAATTGTTAATAATGATCATATGTATGATGTAATTGATAAATGCTAAGCATGAATCATTCTTAATCAAATAGTTGATGCTCATAAGTGTTTGATTGACAAAAAAAAGGCAAAGGAATTCTCAAAATAGAAGATCTCAATGACTCTAGATGTTACCTTACCTGTACGAATCGATTCATGCCCCTAAAACCCAAAATTTTTCAAGATAGCAAGTTATGAATCGATTCACACGAACGCATGAATCGATTCATGCTCTTGGAACTAAATATTTTCACAAACAGTAAGTTGTGAATCGATTCATGTGTATCCATGAATCGATTCATGCGTGAAATAATGCATAAAAATGACAGTTCCAGCGTCAGTTCTCAAAACCATTCATATTTCTCAACTTCTTTTCTCCTCCTTCTCTCTAAAAACCGTTCTCTCTCTCTAAAATCTCATGGCTTCTTCATCTCATCCTAGAAAGAAACAAAGGGCCAACATTGCAGGGTCCTCCACACCTTAACATTCCGATCTTATCAGATTATTTTCCACCCAAAAGGAATTGGAAACTTACTTGGAGACTTTTTCTGAAAAACTCCTCATTCCATCACATTGGTTAGATCTTCCCTACTTTGAAACCTCCAAACTTCCTCTACTTGACACTCTCAACAACCATCAACTGATTGGATTTCTCACACTTGAGTCCACCTATATCTATCCCGAATTGATCCGTGCTTTCTATTCCACTTTGCGCATACAAGATGCTCGATATATTGCCAAAGTGAAAGGTGTTACCATTGTTCTTGATGATAAAGTAATGAATAAGGTTGGTAAACTTCCTATCAACAATGCATTATTCTCTGGCAAAGAACCCTCTCCAACATGGAACTACAACCCCCTTGAAGCAAGGACATTCTTCAATCTTCCTGCTTCCACTGCAAGTACCGTTGGCACACTTCGCATTGATCATCGCCTACTCCATTACTTCATGGTAAAGATCCTTCTACCCTTAGGAAACAACAATGCTAGTGTAACATCCTGCTTTTAATAATAGCTCTATTTTTGTAAATTTTGAAGTATAAAAGATCTGTTAGTATTACTCAATGAATAAAAACACTCTATGGATGGTTGTGATACTCCAAAAGTTTCATTTTTGGGTATAATTCTATAACTTATATAGATCCCTATTAATGAAGCCCAAATTCTGAGTGAGAAAGAGAGGCTGTTCCGAGTGAAAACTGCAAATTCCGAGTGACCAAGAGGAATTCCGAGTGGAAATGGAAATACCGAGTGAAAATGGTGTTTTCCGAGTGGAACATGGTCAAGAGGAATTATTCCGAGTGAAATTCTGTCTCAGAGACTCACTGTTGGGTCAAACATGTTAGGAAGACTTAATTCCGAGTCAAGTTTTTCAAAGGATTCATTTCAGAGTCAATTATTCCTAAGTGACTCATTTCCGAGTCAAACATCCCAGAGAGACTCATTCCTGAGTCAAGCATCTTCCAAAGACTCGTTTCCGAGTCAATTAGGATCAGAAGTTACAATCCTGAGTGAAGGAATTCCGATTGACAACAAATAAGTCTTGGGTCGGTTAGGATCAATATTACCGAGTGGACATTCAAGTGGAATGAGTCAGCATTGAGGAAATTCACCAAGTAAAAGCTGATCAGGAGAAGAGTCGGTTTGGAGATGAATTACCGAGTGATGACTGACCTGATATTGAGTAAGTTTTTGGCAATGAAGAACTGAGTGCTTGGAATCAGTTTCAGAAGAATTTTTACCGAGTAAAAACTTGGGTAAAAGACTGAGTTAGAGCTGACTCAGTATCTGGAAAGTTTACCGAGTGGATATGCTTGAATGAAGACTCGGTTACCGAGTGAAAGCATGAGTGAGAGAGGGAGCTCGGTCTGGACAGACTCTACCGAGTGAGAAACCAAGGAATTGAGTCAGATTCAGATGAATTCCGAGTGAGACTCGTATGTAAGAGCTTTTTCCGAGTGATAATGACCTTGAGAGTCTCTGAGTGAAACGTAGTTGAAGAAGTAGGTCTGATCTTGGCTAAGTATTAATTAACCGAGTGAAACCCGAATGGGAGACACTTCTATATTCCTAATTATTGATAACTGAGTGGAAGATATTACACATATTCCGAGTGAATCATGTAAACCGTATTCCGAGTGACTAAGTAATGACTGAGTCCGAATGAGACTTGACTGTGATGCTTGTCTCTGATGAATAAATGGTTAAGTTATTCCTCAGATGAGAAAGGGCATGAACACCGAGTGAAGATCGAATGAGCCTTGAGTCGGCCTGAGACGACTTAACCGAGTGAAAAGTTGAAGGAAGAGGAGTCGGTTGAGTGAAATCGGAAGAGACACTTCTGATCCATTCTGATCTCCAAAGTTAGGACGACGTCAAGACTTCAAAGAAGAAGATCGGATGCCAACTAATGCCACATCACATCGGATGACCGATGTAGGGAGGATAGCTTATGTGAAGCAAACCGGATCAACGTTTTACTGAATGAGCTATGGGACAGCTGACTTCGGCTCAGGTGAGACCGGATGAATTTAGTTCAGATCGGATTATCATTAATGAACACCGGTTGGCTTCAAGGAAGGTTAACTCAGCTTTCCTTAGAACGGATGTCCACACCGGATGACTTTGGACTGATGTACAAGACCGGGTGAAATCCGCCCAAAGAAGAAATTGAGGGACTATTAAGTTCTCCTCAACCGGACTTGGAAGTGGTAGTCCAGTCGGTTTTGAAGTGCAGAAGTAACTTTTGACCTTTTTCTTGTCTTTTAGGCATTTTTTTTTATGCATTTGAACCCACTAATTGCTCTAGTACGTAGGACGGCCAGAAATGAGCACTAAGATAGCCACCTTCTATTATTAATCCTCCATTATCTCCACTAACAGCACTAACAAACCCACTCACAAAGGGCTTGTTCCCCACTGCCTTTGCTTTTTAAAACAAAACCATATCTCTTCAGAAACTCTTAAGAAAACAGAATTACAGTATACCATTTTCCTTCTTCCTCAAGACCTTCGAATAGAACCAGGACAGCCTGGGGACCTCTTTTCCAGTCAGCTAAAAGTCTTCAAACCAAGTAAGAGGGGAGAGGGTTGTGAATAACTATGAAATGGGTAGAGTTGTGTGCTGTTCTAGGATTCCAGTCTTAATTTCGCATCTTGTGGCTCAATTTTGAAACTGAAAACGTATGAATTTGCCTTTGACTTCTTCATGCAAATTGTAGATCTTTTTGTTATCTAAATTATGAGACCTGATTCAATTAATTTGAGTATGTATAGCAAAAGTTATAGCCAAATTACTACTGCATGTTCGAGTGAAAGATTTGTTCCATGTTTTGTGTATATTTTGATATGCTGGGAATTATAAATGCGTAATCAGCCTTGAATGTCTTCATGAAAGTTGTAGATATATATGTTGTGGATCTTTAGAAAGTGGTTTCACATTAAAATGATTTTTGTATCTCAAGATATGCTCATAATACTGAAGTATGTACAAGCTGTAAATCTGTGAACTTGAAATCCGTATCTTATTTTTAAAACTGGAAGTTTTGTGGTAAGAATTAGTGATTAGTTCCTTCATGAAAGTTGTAAATATTTTTGTTATGTGAATTTTGAGACCTGAACCGATTGATTTGAGTATGTGTAGCAAAAGTTATAGCCAAAATACTACTGCCTGTCCGAGTGAAAGATTGTTCCATGTTTTGTGTATATTTTGATGTGCTGGGAATTATACATGCATAATTAGCATTGGAGGTCTTCATGAAAGTTGTAGATATTTATGTTGTGGATCTTTAGAAAGTGGTTTAACATCAAAATAATTTTTGTAGCTCAAGTTATGCTCAAATTACTGAAGTATGTGCAAGCTGAAATTCTGAAATTCTGAAATTTTGAAATCCGAATCTTGTTTTTAAAACTGGGAAGTTTGTGGAGAGAATTAGGGGTTGGTGTCTTCATGGAAATTGTATATATGTGTGTTAAGAATAATTTAGAATTGGTTTCATGTCAAAATCACGTTTGTAACTCCAGATACGTTCTAAATACTGATCTGTGTACATTTTGGAAAACTTATCTTGAGGCAGTATGGTATTTTATGAATAAGTAGTATTTCTAATTGGAATCTGAAGTTGTGTTCTTCATGAAAGTTGTAGATAATTGTATTGTTAAGCTATAGAAAGTGGAATCATTTAAAAAGGAGTTGAATTGCTCATGTTATGACTGTTTTTCTAATGTATGTTGCTGTTGGGAATGCTGAAATTCATTGAATAAGGCTATTATGAAAGAAAATGATATTTTCTCTATTGATAAAAATTTATTATTAAATTCTTGAGTGATTATGAGTTATTAGAAATGTTGTTGAGCATTATGCAGTATGTTTGATGTGGTGATGAATAATTATGAATAACGAAAACACTTTGTATGTACATGAATGCCTTGTAATATTGATACATGTGACTCAAAATAGTAAATCCATGATTTTGTGAATTATTACGAGTGTTGTGTCCTTTGGGGACTTGTATTCCAAGAGGTTTTGGAAATATGGATATCATGGTATGTTAAAAGAATTAAAGGCATTCATGCATCATAAGCATTCGGACGCACCATGGAATTTAGGGGTTCTATGATTGCCTACCCTGGTGGGGGGTTACTCTATGATGAGTAAAGCCCTATTTTGTTGTGTGCCATGGAGTGTAGGGATTCATGGTCTATGCAAAGCCCTACTTATGATAATTGTGTACTTCGGTACTTAAGCGCCATGAAGTATAGGGATTCATGGTATATGCTAAAGCCCTAATTGTGTAAGCGCCATGAAGTATAGGGATTCATGGTATATGCTAAAGCCCTAATTGTGTAAGCGCCATGAAGTATAGGGATTCATGGTATATGCTAAAGCCCTAATTGTGTCTCTATGAGACTTTTACTGCAGTATTCCCACCAAAACCAAATGGATCCAGCATGACATCATTTGACTAATTGAAGAATTATTAAATGGACTTGTTTGGCATATTCATCATATCATTATGAGTTGTTGATTGTGTTTGTGCAATTTTATCTATTTTATACTTATTCTATATTCTGTCTCACTCTTACATTAATTTTTACAGTGAATGACACGCAGAATGCAGAGTGATGCCATGATTGATGTCTATTTGAATAATTACTTGAACTTTGATTTCATGGGTTGTAATAAGTATAACATGTCATGTAACATTATCTTCTAAATCGTTTTCGCTATTTGAATATTTTCTTGAATTTAATTATTCACGACTAGTATGTATGATAATTTTCCGCTGTTATCAACTGTTACATGAACTCTGAATTGAATGTATTAATTATAAAATGATCTTCCGAAAACGCGAAAAATTTACTCAAAAACTTTAACTAACGTTTCGGGGCATTACACTAGAGTGAGTGATACTCAAATTCTCCTTATATGGGCAATCCTAAACGACAAAGAAATCAACTGGATAAACATCATAAGGAACCACATGTTAGAAGCAAGAAATCTCACTCGCCTTCCATATGCTATTTTTGTGACCAAACTCCTTCATCACTTCAAAGTGAATCTCACAAATGAAGTAAAAGAATCTATTGGAAGCAAATGACTTCTTGGCCAAACACACCTCCACAAAATGGGAATCATTGAAAGGTTTGGAATATGGGAAATTCTTCGCCGCCCACACACAGCTGCTCATGAAGAAAATGCTGATGCTCCTCCTCCTCCTGCACCTGCTGCTCCCTCTGATGACCTCTTTGCACGACTTACTGCACACATGGATCGTCGTTTTGATGCAATGGAAGCACGTATTAACACCCGCCTTGATACGCTTGAAGCCAACATGGAGGAACGTTACACTGAATTGGCTACTCAAATCTCTAGCCTGAAATTCCCTCAGCCTTAGATAGCCTCATTTTCTGCTTGTTTCTGACAATTGAATGTTATCTTGATTATGACTTTATTACCCTTCTGTGGCATTGTCTGTGTTCTGCTTAGGTTTCATTGTTTAAACCTTATGTTTGTTACTTCTTAAATTATGCGATGCTTATTCATTATTTTCCCATAGCTTATGTTGTTTTTGATAATGACAAAGGGGGAGAGAAAAAGGAACATTTATACACTTGTTTATAATTGCTAAATCATAAATATGAATGCTTATGCATACGACTCAAAAACAAAGGGGGAGATAGAACAAAGGGGAAGATAGAATCTGTCTCACAATTTACAAATATATAACAAGCGTTCTCCTATTTACTATATAATCTACTCATTGATACTAACACCCCAAGAGATGTCGTTATTTGTCATCATCAAAAAAGGGGAGAATGTATTTGAATGTTGAAAACAGGTTTCGATAATGACAAATGCACATGAACTTGAAAAGCTCCACAAATATAAAAAACAAGTGCAAAGAACACAAGAAAATTATGGAATCCAAAGACAAGACCAAGAAACAATGAAGGACACGCTTCCAAATGATCAAAGAATCAAGAAAGAAATGCATGAAGATAAAGGAAAGGATCCATGAAGCAAATGAAACAAGAAAGCAATCAAAAATCATGGAAAATCAAAAACAGCAACGTATGAATCGATTCATGAAAAGCATGAATCAATTCATAGGCCTGGAAGTCCCAAAAACACAAAACAACAAGTCATGAATCGATTCACACTAGTCATGAATCGATTCACGCGAGTTCAAAATTGAAAATACCCAAAACAGCAAGTCATGAATCGATTCATAAACGTATGAATCAATTCACATAGTGGGAAACATCACTAAAAAGATAGATTTAAGTGGGAACCAAGCACCCAAAACCCACTACACGCAGAGACAAGCTGGAGCCACTATTTACAACGGCTAGGAGAACCTTGGGACAGCTTCAAAGCTCAATAAATTGCTCTCCAATCAAGAGGCAAAAACACACAACAAGAAGCTACAATTCTTTACTTACTCTTGTGCTTTGTAAGCCCCCACTCTTGTATATTTTGAGATTTCATTTGCATATCCTCTCTTCTTGAGAGTTATAGATTTGAGAGAACCTTCACTTGTACATCTACTCTATTAAGAGAGTCATTTCCTTGTAAACACTTCAAACACAAAGGTTTTTCACTCTAGGATTGAGTGGTCACAAAGGTTGGGGTTCAACCTTTGGGTATTGAAAGTTTAAGAGATTGGGTGGGTTACCCTTTGCTAGTGAGGATTGAGTTCTTGAGTGTGGGACACTAGGAAGCTGCAATTGCTCATAGGTTGTATCTCTAAACTTCAATAGTGGAAATCCTCTAAGTGGGTTGCTTAGAGGCGAGACGTACACCGGTGTTGGTGGAACTCGTTATATTGGTTTGCAAGCTCCTCTCCTTTACTCTTTTACTTTCATATACTGCAATTGGTTGATTTGTGTTGATTGATTGTGAATTGCATACTCAAGCTTGTCTAATTTGATACATTTCAAATACTGCCCACCAAGTGTTTGTTAAATTGCTTCAGCTATATTTATCCTTGTGGTGCATTGCATACTATCTTTAACTTGATTTCACTTGCATATTTCTGTAAACTTGGATATAAAAATCAAGTTCAAAGGCACTCTAACCAAAGTTTTTAAAACTCAATTCACCTCCCCTCTTGAGTATTGAGGCCACTTGAACAACAAGGTGGGGCTCCCATTTCTACTGTGTGCTCTACCCTCAATTTGGTGGCAATCTTCCTGAACATGAGATTGTGGTTCAAGACCCGATCATAGATTCCAAGTTGCATCTTCTTCATGACCTGCAATTCCTGCAACACCATAGAAATATCAGAAAAAGAAGAACCGGCTCCTGTTGATTGCCTGGGACGCTCGGTCTCTCTGGTCTTAAACTTTATATCATAGTCTTCAGCAGCCTTAGCATCTCTGAACCTGTGCCTGTCAAAACTTTCAACTTCTGGTGATTCGTTCCTCTCAACTGCAGGGGATGCATTCCTCTGAACCGAAGGAGATGCATTCCTTTCAACTTGACTTTGACTGGGTGCAGGTTCAGAAGAATCAGATATACTTATGGTTGCCACTTCCTTTTTGTTATCTGTTTGCTTTTTTCTCACACTTCCTTCTACAAAATTTGGTCTAGGTTTTTGCAGGAGTCTCTGTGATCTTCTTTTCATGGTTAATGATAAAAAATGCTGATAAACAACCTAAATGAAAATAAGTACCGAAATCCAAAACAAACACAGCAAACCAAAAATGTGAGATGCATGGCTATGAACATTGGAAGAATATTAACAAAGAAAGAGGAAAATACTAAGCATGTACTTAGAAGTGAACGAAATAAGTGAAATAAGTGGAAAGATGGTACCTTTCTTAGGAATCAGAAGGTGCCTTTTCGTCTTCAACCCAAGTTTCAGCGTAGGAATTTAGGGTTTGTACGCTGAAGGGTTTTTATACTGTTGAAGTCACTACCCAAGAAACGCATAAGTATGCTCCAGCTTTATTTATTACTTTATTATTATTATTATTATTATTATTATTATTATTATTATTATTATTATTATTATTATTATTTATATATATATAGGCACTCTCACTCGGCTCACATACTGAATAGGTGGAAGATCGAGTGAGACTGGGAAGAGATGCCGAGTGGATTCACGAAAGATGAGTGACAGTGATGAAGAAGACGAATGAATGAACAAACGATGAAAAAGAACGAATGAAAACAAATTCCTAGTAAATGGGACAAGTGAAAGATATACCGACCGGATGAAGGTGATAAGTAAATGAAAGAGTGAGTGGAAGAACAAATGGAAGAAGGACACGTGAATGAATACAGGATCCCGAGTGAATGAAAACTGAATGGAAATGATCCTGAGTGAATGAAGGACGAATGAATACAAGAACGAGTGAAAGAATGGATGAATAAAGTAGAGTGCATGAGAGACGAGTGAACAACTGCAGTGAGATACGAGTGAACAGAAAAGCGAGTGGGAGAAAGAACAATGAAAGCAAGACCGAGTGAAAGAAAGAAAGAGTGAAATAAATGACGATTGGAAGAGTGTATGGAAGAATGAGTAGAAGAATGAATGAATGAGAGATTGACAGAGTAAATAAAGGACAAGTGAATTAGAGTGAACGAATGAATGAAGACCGAGTGATCGAGTGGGAGACAGTGAATGGAAGACTGCAGAGGAAGAGACCGAGTGAAAGAGTGAAAAGAGTGAAAAGAAAATGACCGAGTGAATGAAAAATCGAGTGAATATGGAGAAAGATACCGAGTGATGGAGATACTGAGTGGTAAAGGACGAGTGGAAGAGTAAACAAAACAACGAGTGCAGAGAAGGAATGAGTAAATAGAAGAACCGATGAATAAAAGACAAACAGAAAAATGAAAGCAAAGCTGAGTGACTGAAACAACAAGTGGAAGAACGAATGGATAAAAGATAGAGTGTGGTAATGAAAGACTGAATGACAGGTGAGGAACGAAAAAGAAAGAGTGACCGAGTGGAAGAAAGACGAGTAGATTGAGGGTGGATGAAAAAGAAAAATACAGAGAGGTTTGTGAGAAAACCGAGAAAGAATTTAGGTGGAATGAAACAACGAGTAATTGAATACCGAGTGGATTATACCGGGTAAGAATGAAAAATGAATGAATGAACAACGAGTGGTCGGAAGAACGGAAAAACGAGTGGAAGAACACGAAAGAATGAATGACTGACCGAGTGAATAAACACGAGTGAAAGACAGAACAAGAAGGAGATAAACTGAGTGGATAAAAGAACAACTACAGGGGAAACTGAGTGAATAAAAATACTGAGTGGATGATGGATTAAGAAAAACACAGACGAAGCATTCATGAAATAATGAGTGAAAAAGATCGGGTGAGCTAGTGACGAGTGGAAGAGTGAAAGAGTGACCGAGTGAATGGAGAACGAGTGAAAGAGATCGGGCGAGGGAATGAGAGACAGAGTGAGAAAGACGAGTGGATGAAAAAGAAAAATGGAAGACCGAGTGAACACAAGACTGACAAGAAAATATACTGAGTGAATAGGAGACTAATTGATACAAAACTGACTGTGATGAGTGATGAATCCGAGTGGTAAAAGGCTGACTGAAATAAATCACCCTTCATCATCTGACCCATTTATTAAATCAACGATCAGAAATCATTTATTAAAGTCTCCCTTTTTATTCACATCAAAATTTGGAATTTATTGAAGAATGACGAGTGAAGTTCAGTCGGGAAAAAGGGTTAAGAATGAGTAACAGTGATCCGAGTGTACTACTCTCGCTCAAGCTCAGTAAACTTTCGCTTAAGCGCGAAACAACAGCAGCAGCTTCTCGCCTAAGCTACAAGTGCTTCGCCTGAGCGAAATGGAAGAATCAGGCTCGGACTCCCTTCTTTAAAACTTCACAAATTTTATTCAAACTTTATTCACTAAATTTTTAGTTTTCTTTTTATTAATTCCGACACAAAGCACAAAATAAAACACTCAGAACGTAGGGCTGCCTCCCTAGAGCGCTTCTTTAAGGTCACTAGCTTGACCTTTTGGCATCTAAGAGGATGCCTGCAGTAGCAAGGAGGTTTTCTGCCTATCAAACTCTCCTCCAAAGTAGAGTTTGAGTCACTGACCATTTACCTTAAAAATCTGATCGGTGGTCGGGTCTTTCAGCTCAACTACACTATGAGGAAAAACCTCATTTACAGTAAAAGGCCCCGACCACTTAGATCTAAGCTTTCCAGGAAAGAGTCTCAGTCGGGAATTGAATAACAAAACCTGATCACCCTTTTGAAACTCCTTCTTATTAATCCACTTATCGTGCTGCCTCTTTGTTTTCTCCTTATAAATGGAGGCACTTCGATAAGCGTTGAGTCAGAACTCCTCCAGTTCATGGAGTTTCAAAACTCTTTCCTCCTGGGATTGGTCACAATCCATGTTTAATAGCTTTGTGGCCCACCACGCCTTATGTTCCAACTCCACAGGGAGATGACAAGCCTTACCGTAAACTAATTGATACGGGGACATGCCAATCGGAGTTTTGAAGGCTGTTCTGTAGGCCCACAATGCATCATCTAATTTTACCGACCAATCTTTCCTAGATTTCCTGACCACTTTCTCTAAAATTCTCTTGATTTCTCTATTTGACAGCTCAACTTGTCCACAAGTTTGTGGATGGTAAGGAGTGGATATCTTATATAAAACCTCCTAGTGACGCAGGGCTTTTTCCATTATTTTATTACAAAAATGTGAACCCCCATCACTAATGAGCACTCTCGGAACTCCAAACCTAGAGAAAATATTCTTCTTTATGAACCTAAGCACCACATGTGCATCATTGGTTCTGGTCAGGATTGCCTCCACCCATTTGGAGACATAATCTACAGCAACAAGTATATATTCGTTGGAGAACGACTTTGGAAATGGTCCTATAAAGTCGATACCCCAGACATTAAATAATTCCACAACTAAAATGTTTGTCAAAGGCATGCCAGCTTTAGCAGCGAGACCTCTGCTCCTTTGACATTTATCATACCTTTTGACATACACTTTAGCATCCTGAAAGATAGTCGGCCAATAAAAGCCACTCTGTAAAACCTTGGCTGCTGTACGGGAGGCACCATGATGTCCTCCATAATAGGAGTCATGGCAATGCCACAAGAGCCTTTCTTGCTCGGATTCAGGCACACATCGCCTGATCACTCCATCTACTCCTATTTTATACAGAAATGGATCATCCCAAAGGAAGGTTTTACTATCATGAAAGAATTTTTTCTTCATTTGGGATGTCCAGCCGTCAGGTACCACCGAGGCACTTTTGAAGTTGGCTATATCAGCATACCATGGCCCGGTGATAATTGCCATCAACCTCTCGTCTGGAAATTCTTCTTTTATTAAAATAGAATCTGATTCACCTTCCAGGCAAGACAGTTGATCGGCAACTGAGTTCTCTACTCCTTTTTTTTTCTTATTTCTAAGTCAAACTCCTGGAGAAACAGAACCCACCTGATCAGTCTTGGCTTAGATTCTTTCTTAGCTAGTAAGTACTTGATTGCCGAGTGATCTGTATATACAATGACCTTAGCACCAATCAAGTAAGCACGAAATTTATCAAATGCATACACCACAGCAAGCATTTCTTTTTTAATAGTGGTGTAATGTATTTGATTTTCGTTCAACACCTTACTAGCATAATAAATTACATGAGTTAATTTTCCTTTTTTTTGACCCAGCACAGCTCCAACTGCAAAGTCACTTGCATCACACATTAATTCAAATGGTAAAGACCAATCAGGTGCTGCAAGGATCGGAGCTGAAGTCAAACTTTGTTTCAATTTTTCAAAAGCCTTGACACAGTTTTCATTAAACACGAACACATGATCTTTTACAAGCAAGTCGGTCAAAGGCTTAGCTATTTTTGAAAAATCTTTTATAAATCTTCTGTAGAAGCCAGCACATCCTAGAAAACTCCTCACTCCTTTCACGTTGATCGGAGGAGAAAGTTTTTCAATGATTTCTATCTTGGCTCTATCCACTTGAATGCCCTCAGCAGAGATTTTATGGCCAAGGACTATCCCTCCCTTAACCATAAAATGACATTTTTCCCAGTTAAGGACGAGGTTAGCCTCCTGGCATCTCACCAGCACCTTAGATAGGTTGCTGAGGCATGTATCAAAACTACTACCAAAGACAGAGAAATCGTCCATGAATACTTCAATGAATTTCTCCACCATGTCCCGAAAGATTGCCAGCATACACCTTTGAAAGGTTGCTGGAGCGTTGCATAAACCGAATGGCATGTGCCTATAGGCAAAAATTCCATATGGACAGGTGAATGTTGTTTTCTCTTGATCTTTTGGGTCAACCACAATTTGGTTATAACCCGAGTAACCATCAAGGAAGCAGTAGTATTCATGACCCGATAGTCTCTCAAGCATTTGGTCAACAAACGGTAATGGAAAGTGGTCTTTCCGAGTGAAGTCATTCAACCTTCTATAGTCTATACACATCCTCCATCCTGTGGTCGGTCTAGTAGCTATGACTTCACCTTTTTCATATTTAACAGTTGTCATCCCTCCTTTCTTGGGCACCACTTGGACCGGACTAATCCAAGCACTGTCCGAGATAGGATAGATAATTCCTGCATCAAGAAGCTTGACCACCTCTTTCCTGACAGCCTCTTTCATTATGGGGTTCAATCTGCGTTGTGGCTGAACTACAGGGGAATAATCATCCTCCATCAGAATTTTATGCATACAAAATGATGGACTAATTCCCTTCAAATCAGAAATATTCCAGCCAATCGCAGATTCATGTGTTTTTAAAACCCCTATTAATTTGTCAACATCCTCTTCTTTTAAGTCAGCATTAATAATGACAGGATGTGTTTCGTCCTCTCTCAGGAAAACATATTTCATATGAGAAGGTAAAGGTTTTAAATCACATTTTTCTTCAGAAACTTCCTTTCCTTTCTCAACTTTAGTAATTTTCAAATCATTTTTCTTTTCTTTTTCAAAATCACCTACTTCCAATACTTCCAGTAGGTTCAGCATTTCCGAGTGAGAGTCATTTAACTCCTCAGTCTCGGAGTCAAAGTCATCCTCCAAAAAGGTTCGTAAGACCTCTTCTTCAGTTTTTAAAAGCATTGGAGTCTGGTAACTTTTAATTTCTTCAATCATTAAACACTCCATGCTTTCAGTCGGATGTTTCATGGAATTGAAGACATTAAAAGTTACCTGCTCCTCCTGAACTCTCAGCATGAGTTCACCCTTTTCTACATCAATCAATGCTCTGCCTGTAGCTAGAAAGGGTCTACCTAAGATCAAAGGAATCTCTCAATCAGCCTCCATATCCAACACTATAAAATCTGCTGGGAAGATAAATTTGTCTACCTTTACTAACAGGTCTTCCAGCATCCCCTGGGGATATTTAATGGACCTGTCAGCCAACTGCAAAGATATGCGAGTCGGTTGCAGGTCATTAATTCCCAGTTTTTTCATCAAAGATAGAGGCATCAGATTTATACTAGCTCCTAGGTCACAAAGAGCACTTCCTACATGAATATCCCCAATTGCACATGGTATTGTAAAAGATCTAGGATCTTCTAGCTTTTGAGGAAGTTTCTTTTGAATGATTGCACTGCACTCTTGAGTGAGAGCAATCATTTTATCCCCCTTAAGCTTCCTCTTCTTAGACAATAGCTCTTTCAAAAATTTTGCATAGGAAGGCATCTCCTGTAATGCCTCGGCAAAAGGGATATTTATGTGAAGTTTCTTGAATACATCTAAGAACCTAGCAAACTTTTGCTCTTCTATTTGCTTTTTAGACCTGTGTGGAAATGGAGCATTCCTCAGTTTCTCTGGAGTCAGCTTAGAAGCTTCCTCCAGAATCAGATCAACCTTTTTCTTTTTCTTTTGGTGGACTTTATTTTCTTTTTCTTTTTCTGTTTCATTTTCATTTTCAGCTGCATTATTAACCTGCTCAGTTTCTTACACTATTTCTTTTTCTTTATCTTTTTCTGAGCTTATTTCCTGACTCGGAGATGGAGAAAGAATTTTTCCACTCCTAGTGGTTATAACCTTGCAATGTTCCCTTGGATTTACCTCGGTATCTCCAGGGAAATTGCCTGCTTGCCTCTCAACTAATTG
This sequence comes from Clitoria ternatea, assembly GCA_037962975.1. Classification (NCBI taxonomy): domain Eukaryota; kingdom Viridiplantae; phylum Streptophyta; class Magnoliopsida; order Fabales; family Fabaceae; genus Clitoria; species Clitoria ternatea. The sequence continues at coordinate 32,964,435 of CM075673.1, read as the reverse complement.
CTTAGAAAGCTGTCCGACTTGATTTTCTAGATTTCTTATGGACGCTTCCTGATTTTTAAAACTGGCCCGAGTGGCCTGGATGAACTGAGAAAGTACATTCTCAAGTTCTGACTTTTCTTTAACAGGAGGGTGAGAAGGTTGTTGTGGTCTATTTGTGGGTTGATTTTGTGGGATGTTCTGATTCAAATGTGGACCTTTCTGCCAGGAAAAATTGGGGTGATTCCTGTAGTTAGGATTAAAGGAATTAGAAGGATAATTCCTTTGATATTGTTGCTGCCCCATATAGTTCACTTGCTCGGAAGGCACATTTGGATCACACATTCCATTTTCATGGTCTCCACCATAAAAATCACAACTTATCATAGAAACTTGACTCGGCTTTTGGAGTTTTGAAATCTGTATGCTTAGTTTCTCCAAAGCCTAAGTCATCAGCTTACTTTGAGCCAGATAAGCATCTTGTGCTTCTAGTTCTAATATCCCTCTCTTAGGGACTTAGCTCCTCTCACTAATCAGACATTCATTAGAAGCCATAATGTCAATCAGCTCTATGGCTTCTTCTACAGTTTTAGTTGTTCATGAGCCTCCAGCCGAGGCATCAATCAGGACCCTGGTAGCTGGCCTGACACCATTATAGAAAATAGTCACCTGTTGCACATCAGAAATCTGATGATGAGGACATCTCCTCAAACTCTCTTTATACCGATCTCATGCTTCCATCAAAGATTCACTTTCTCTTTGTTGGAAACACGTGATTTCATTGCGCAACTTCGCATATTTAGAAGGAGGAAAGTATTTAATCAAAAATTTTCTTTTCAAGTCCTCCCAAGTGGAAATACTGCCTCTCGGTTGACTCTGCAACCAGGCTTTAGCTCGGTCCCTTAGAGAAAATGGAAACAATCTCAGTCGGATTGCCTCTTCAGGGACTCCGTTCATTTTTACTGTATCAAAAATTTGGAGGAAGATTGCTAGATGCAAATTTGGATCCTCAACCTCACTTCCTCCGAACTGTTCATTTCTTACCAACTGCAGTAAAGCTGGTTTAAGTTCAAAATTATTTGCTGAAATCGGTGGCCTAAGGATGCTAGATTGCGATCCTTCTTCAGTCGGCCGGGAGTAGTCACCTAATGTAACTCTCCTCTGTTCCATTTCTTTTTGTTCGTTTTGCTTTTTCTCTTTTCTCAGTTTACGTTCTAACAAATTGATACCAGGATCAAAGAAGAAAGGCTCTCCTCTGCTCTTTGACTGCATACAACAAATGTCAAACAAAAGAACAATACGACTACAGCTACACGAAAACAACAAACTACTACTAATAAAAACAAAATTCAAACTACATATTAAATGCAAACAAAAGTAAACGGTTTAGTCTAGTACCGGTCCAAGGATTGTTGATATTACTCAACAATCCCCGGCAACAGCGCCATTAACTTGATGCCAAACCTCTGAGTCATTATTTTTATATGTAATTCTCAGAAGATTTACGCTTTGGCAAGCGCACCAGTCATTAAAATTGTATTATATTTGATCGTCCCACAGGGATTGTGGTAAGTACCTCAATCTCAGACTAGTACAAGCTGAACCAACACAAGCACAGAAAGTTCATTCGGTTTTTGTTGTTTTAATGTTTTCTAAGTGTTTTTGTATTTCCAGAAACAGTGTTAAGATGAAATGTGAAAAAGTGATTAATAGAAAATAGGTCAGGGTTGCTTCGGTTCACAAATTCATCAAGAAACATGCAATTAAAGTATAATCAAACTTCATAATCCAGAGGACAATCAGCTTGTGGTTATTCCCTAATTCCTTAGGTGAAAAACACTAATCCTTAAGTATCGAACCTTAATTCCTTAAGTGCTCAATTAACCTAAGAATCTAATGCAAAATTGGAGGTTGAACTCTAACTATTCACCTAAATTGATTAGGCCTGAACTAGTTAGAAAGCTGGAAGTTACCTAAGTTTCAACCATGATTCCTCACTAGCAAAGTTCTTCATCAGTTCTGGATTTGTCAATCCAACAATTCAGATCCACTCCTCAGCTTGTTCGCCTCAAGATCTAGAAGTTGATTTCCTCGCTCACAGCTTCAAGATTCCATTGCTAACCTTCGCAATCCCAACCTTAGGGATTTAGAACTCCATCGACTTCGGTTCCATCGAAGGATTGTGGAACGTCATGGAGGAGAGGATTTAGAGAGAGAAAATGAAGTAGTGAGATGTTTGAAGTTTCGAATGAATTGTGTTCGATGTATTCTGTGTGTATCTGTCTCTGTTTTTTTACAGAATATGTACAAGCATATATATAGGCATCTACCTAACTAACTAACTTAACTAATAACTTAGAAAGCTTAAGTTAATAACTAAACTAACTAACTAATTACATAATTACAGAATAACTAACTAATTACAGCTCAGCTCTTAACAAATTACAGCTCATCATTAGCTAATCACAGCGCAACACTACTAATAACAGCTCACTACTTAAATTACTAAGGTGCAGAAGTAGGAGAGAAGGCAGCAGGAAACAACACTGGTGCCGAGTGTCTTCTGGAGGGAATAATCAATGTTTTAAATACAAGCCTTTATGCTTGAGCGAACTGGGTTCTCGCTTGGGCGAGCTCGAGATATGTACTGCAGTATTGCTTTCTCGCTTTAAGCGTTACGGAGAAGCTTGGGCGAGGGGTGATGTTTTGGAGTCACGCTTGAGCGAACTTGCTCGCTTGAACGAATTTTTGACCCTCGCTTGAGCGAATTTAACTCTCCCTTGAGTGAATGGATTATTCAATCAGCATTCTGAAATTGACGCTCGGGTTCTTCTTTTTATTTCAATCGGTGCTTTTAAAGTCTCACTCGGTTTGGGCTCTTGGACTCTTTTCAATCGGATTTGTGAAGTCTCACTCGGATTTTCCAAAACTCGCTCGGCTTTTTCCTTTCAGCTTGAGCGCTCTTTTTCCTGTACCAATAAACAACTAATTTGCCCAGCGTTTGTTCACTGATTGTCCAGTATTTGTACGATGGGTTAATGAAAACTTAATTTCTTAACTAATTAATGTTTTTAATCAGTTTCTTACATAAATTAAGCACTTTTGAAATAATTAAATAAATTATAAATTATTAGCAATTAATTAAATAATAAGGCTAAACTAATCACTAAACAATGAATTAAGTCAAATAAAAGGCAGAATTAATTAAGTCTTTTCAAGACTTATCAGAGAGAAACAAGTTCTTAGTGGTCATTGCATTAGTGGAGTCTTAAACAAGTAATTTATAAGATCTTAGGAAGATCATGAGATGGGCTAGAGTAAGGTAGAGATGACTTCTTTCTTTTGAGATGTTGAATGGGGGTGGTGATGTCAGAAATTGATGATCAAAAAATTACCTCATTGCACAAGAAATCAAAAGTGTTCATGATTTTTAAGGACCTGAAACTAAGGCGATTAAAAATAAATATGCAATAATTTATGTAGTGGGAATCTAGAAAATTGACCAACATAAGACATGTAGAGCTTTGTTTTCCCTTCAATTTAATGTATCATACATGAAATTCTAAGGTCAGTAGCCTGAGTTATGCCCAAACCAAGGTAAGGTGCTCCTGAAATAAAAACGGCTAGAATATGGGATTTATGGAGGTGAGAGCTTTAGGAATTTGGTTTTGAGCCCTTCATGAAAGTTGTAGGATTCTTTGATATGGAACCATAGAAAAATAACAGAGAGGTTTCAACATTGTATGAGGGAGATATATACATTTTTCTAAAATAGTGCAGTGTTGACGCGGGATTAGAACAGGTTTGTAAAGATCACAAAAACTGTACCAAATGGGGAAGATCTAGCCTTCAAGTCTTCATGGAAATCATAGAGAATTTTGTTAAGGAGATTGGGTTTGCATGAATCAGAGGTCGTATAAGAAATGTATGATTTTTCAAAGGAACCTTATGCAGATAAAAAGGGGTAAAATCACGGGTTTTTAGAACACAAATGCTTGGCTCTCAATTTTGAGGGCGACAGAGTGGGAATCAGAGTTCAGGGTCAGAAATAGAGATTATAAATCTTTTTATAATGAAGAATTCTAGACTAGAATCATTTAATTCTAAGCTTAGACGTGAAAGTTAGATCCTAAACACTAAAGGTGTCTGGACTGGAATTAGGGGTTTGATTTGAATCAATTATTTTTTATTTCTGAGAAACAAGGTGGATAAAGTCCGAACTAGAATTTGGTCCCTTCAAGAAAAGTTCCTAAATTGTCAAAGCGAGTTACTAGAGACAGACCATGCCACCATCGGGCACCCCGAAGTATATGCACGACCAAACATAGGGGATACTTGAGATCCTGATTGGGCTGGTCGTACCGGGGCTATCATCCTTGATTTATCACAAAAGGGTCCTAACAGGGCTAGTTTCCCTATTGGATTACTAGTCTCAGGTTGAAATATTGGAAATCAAATCATTTACCGGGTCCCACGGTCTAAGCTCGGGGAACTTGGTAATATTTTATTATTAAATATAATCAATAAACAAGTTATTAAACAATTTGAAAACCAAATAACAAGCAATTAATTATTGAAATCTTTATCCAAATCATTATTGAAAAATATAATAACTTATCATACCCAATTGAATGATTGCAAAATAACCGAATAGCTATAAAAAAATTATTTAACTAATTAAATAACTTCTCAAGTACGTAGTTTTAAATAAGAAATGAAATTAACCACAGTTGATCATATACCTCATTAAATGAGTATTAGTATTAGTTACCAATCATCAAACAAATTATTAACTAATTTATGTCTAAATCATCATAAACTACTACTTCTAACATTTAATCACAATTATCAGAATAGAGAATATTTCTTGCTATTAGTACTGAACCGAACAAAATTATATAATTTTGTTATTATCATCCTCTTACCTTAACCTTTCTTACACACTGACATATGTCTTACTCTTCCCTCTAATTCTCAATATCTTTCTAAATCAGACTTCTTGCTTATGGCTAATTGACATTTTTATATTTACTACTGAGGAATAGGCCAAAAGCCTCAAACTTTCCATTGAAAACCTAACAAAATATCCTTAGGAGCTCTAGGGTCTGACATCTTGTCCTAAAAAACCAAGGTTATTACAAGGCGGCCTAATTAGGGAGGCTAGCCTAGCTGACTAGGTTGCAATTGTGCCCCCTAACCCAGAGTCATCTCCATTTTTTCAACTTCCTACACCCTGGTTTCCTTTTCCGTCCTCATCTCCAATCTGAGATGTTGACTCCAACATAGTCTATTACTACACTGAAGATACTGATGTTTACATGACTATTCCTTTTTTAGAACATATAGCTATGATGGATGTCAGAACCTCCGCTGTCAGGACAGAACCTGGAGAGACTAACATGATTACGGATGGATTAGATTGGATAGCCTATAAGGCCAAAGACCTTTATTTCTGGGTCTCAAAAGAAATTCTTGAAACTATCAACTGTCATTCTGAAGTTAATGATGGTCAAAAACTCAACGCTGGTCGTTTCTGGCGTTCTCATAAATACAAGGACTCCTTTGCCCTGATTGTTCCTCAGTTCGCGGTCTAGATTTGCCACATCTCCCGTGAAAGATTTTTCTTCTTCCATCAATTCTATCTGACCAAGGTTGAAGTCCAGCTCCCTTTTACAAAATCTAAAATGGGGGTGTTAAAATTTTTGGACATCGCTCTCAGCCAACTTCACCCCAACAGATGAGGTTTAATTCTTTCTCTAGAAGTGCTCGCTAAACATCTCGACTTCACTCCAATAGTCACTATCTTTTTCTGCTATGCTCGCGTGACGTGACGTGGTAACTCTGGTGGCGGCATGGGTTTCGTCAACCTCCAATGTCAAAGCGACATCGTTAATTTTGAAGCATTTGTGGAGTCCACAAAGACAGCAGGTGCCTTCTTCAAACATTCATTCTTTAAAGTTTTTACCAAAGGAACTGATCCTCTTTTCTAAAAGAATGAAGAAGGCCGATTTTTGATCCATACCGGCTGGACTCACCAATATTTTCTTTTGGCGACCACAACTTATACTGTTGAAGTGTGCTAACTTAGTGAAGGCTCCAAGGCCGCGGTGGATTCCTTTCATGCAATTTTCTAGGGTGCTCCCCTAAAGTATCACTTTCCTTTTAGCACTAAGGAGATGAGGAGAGAGTATCTCGCCCACTTGCGTATTTACCCTTCTTTTTTTTCTTTTAACATCAATTTTTATTATATTAGTTGTAACCTTTTAACTTGTGAATTTTTTAGGGAACATCGGCAGGGACACACTCGACCAACTTCATAACGTGCTAACTGGTATGAACACCAATGCAATCGGAGATAACCAGGTCACCCACCAACTCTAGAAAGTTGTTGTCGTCTTTATCCCTATGGGAAACACCTCAACCCAACTTGTAGCCAAAAGAAAGAAAAGGAACTTTAAGGGTCACAGGAAAAAATAAAAAGTTGTTGAGGAAGAGAGAGAGACTCTAGCAAAGGTAAGGCCCCCACTGTCAAGGGTGAGCAACAAAAAGAAACCCCTCTCCACGACATCGGTTCGGAGAATATTGATGACTTGTTGGAGAGGATTTAACCTCCATCAACCAAATTTACTCTCCCATACTGGCTCTGGGAGGGGCTAAGCTCAAAGGATATAACCTATGCTTTGGGCATGGTGATGTGGTCCCATTTGAAGTCCCTTTTCATCATTCATTTTACCGCTACCCAGGATCTGCTCAGAGAAAATGAGCGATTGAGGGAGACGAATGCCCGTCTATTGGATAAGCAAGGTCGGGTCTACCAATGATTTCAAACTCTCAACGAGAGCAACCAGGCCTTGCAGAAGGCAGAGAGTGAGCTAAAAAATGACAACGATAGGCTTCGCTAGGAGGTAGTTGAACTGAAGAAGCAAGAGTCTGGGCTTCAAAAGGAAAATGAAGGCCTCTCCACTTCGTTCAAGGATGAACAACCTAAGTATCGAGCAAATATGGAGTTGTTTTCCCGCGTCACCTTAGACAGGTCATCTACCGTAACCGAGATACCAATTTAAACTTAAACGAAATTGGAATTTACAACAAGTTTTATGCTAAGGAATTGGTTACCGTGGTTGATGGTAAAGCTTGTGTTCCCTTCAATGTGCCCTTTGAGTAGACCCCCTGGCGGCTGATGAGGATGACACCCCTCATAATTTATTGCATGAAGAGAACAACAATAGTGATGAAGATGATCATGGGGAAAAGGAAGAGGACGACAATAGGATGTTATAGACCTTAACTTTTTATGCTTGTTATTTTGTAAGCCTTGTAGACGAGATGAGCTCTGCCAAACCTTGATGATTCTTTGTTTGGCCCTTTGTGCCCCATTTTGTTTCTTGCCATCTGGGGTATGGCCAATGAACTCATTGTGAATGACTTATAATTTTTGAAGGACATTGCCTTTTTGCTTTTATATCAGCTTATTGTATGAATATCGCAACATTGGATTTTTGACATTGTCCATAAAGTAGTATAACTTAGAAAATTTTGAACTTTTATGATTTTTTACAATATCCAAACTGAGTAGCCTTTGGATTTTATTTATATAACTTGCATAACTATGATATGCCGGACTAAGTAATCGTCCTATGATACTTTATTTAGGCAAATCCAGGGCTTTCTTAGCCATCCGGGATCTTAAAAATTCTAACCTTTTGGGGTTTTTCAACCGCTTCAGGGTTTCAAATCTTTTCATAACCACTCTTGGGGCTTTCTTAGCTACTCCAGGGTTTATATTTATTTTATAACTGCTCTTAGGCTTTTTCCTAGCCACTCTGGGGTTTACATGTATTAATATTTGTTAAGTCCTTAGACCGTTGATAGAAATAGAACAATAAATGAAAGACTATATCCTTTTGAAATTGATTTCATTTCTTGATAAAGCACCCCGACTACATGCCTTGTTAAAAACGTCTTAGGAAAAACCCTATGGGAAAAACCTAGGTGGAGAAAAAGAGTGCATGGCTCGTGATACCGGTTAGTTGTGATACATTCATAGATTTTTGATGTTCCATTTGTTCTTGAATACTTCTCCTTGTAAAGTTTTCAAAAGATAGGCTCCTCCAAAAGTCACATCATTGACTTGGTATAGACCCTCCTAATTTGGTCCTAACTTTACTTGGTGGGCGAAGCGATTCCCCACCAAAACCCTTCTTAAAACTAAGTCATCAATATTAAACCTTTGCTTTTAAACCTTTATGTTGTAGTGCATGACGGCTTTGGCTTTTATAGCTTGATCTTGGACAAAAGCTACCTCTCTAACTTTGTAAAGCGAATCCAGCTTGTTCTTCAATCTTGAACTATTGTTTTCCTCACTAAATTGTTGGATTCTTAGAGAAATCTGGTTGATCTCTACCGGTATCACTACTTCAACACTATACACTAACCAGAACGGGGTTTCTCCTATTGATGAATGCGACGTTGTTCAATAAGCCCAAAGGACATGACACAACTGAGTTGCCCATTTTCTTTCTGCATCGCTAAGACATTTTTTCAAACTTTTCAAGATTTCTCTATTTACCATCTCGGCCTGCCTGTTGGTCTGAGGGTGTTCAACTAATGAAAAGACTTGTTGGATCTAAAGTCCTTCAAGAAGGCTCAAAAACTTAGCATCCATAAACTACGTTCCATTATCAGTGACCACCCACCCTAGAATGCCAAATCAAGTAATAATGTTCTCGTATAGAAATCAACGAGTTCGGGCCAAAGTTATATGGACTATAGTCTTTACTTCAATCCACTTAGTAAAATAATTAACACCAACAATTAAATACATTATTCTGCCTAGAGCTTTTGGGAACATTCCCATGATGTCCATCCCCCACTAGTGGAAAGGCCATGGTACTGCCGATGTGAGTAACTCCTCTGCTGGGACATGGTGTTCATTGCTATTCTTTTGACATGCATCACATTTTCTGACGTACTCAATTGCATTTTTAGTCATTATGGGCCACCAATATTCAACTTGTAGAATTTTCCTTGCCAATCTCTTTCCACCACAATGGACAGGCTCCTTTGTGGACTTCAGTCATGACCTTGTCGATTTCAGCTTCATTCAGACATTTTAAATACGAGGCCGATATTCCCCTTCGAAACAAATTTCCATCCACCAGCTCAAAGTTTGAAGCTCTTTTTTAACTTCTTCTTTTCAAGTGCGTCAATTGGGAGCTGTCCACTGACCATATGCCAGATTATTGGGATGACCCATAAGTCATCTGGGCAAGCTCTGGATTGGATGGCGCAAATTTTTACTGGTGTCGATATACTTGGAGATGCCAAGGTGCTTTGTATAATCGTTATGGTGGACCTTACTTTTTTGGTACTTACTAACTGAGATAGAACATCGGCTCTTATATTATCTTCTCTTGGGACATGCTTGTATTTGATTTCCTTAAACTTCTTCGCCGTATCCTTCACCTTGGCTAGATATTGCTACAACAATGGCTCCTTAGCCTAATTCCCATTGATCTACAAGATGACCAACTGTGAGTCGCTACAAAGAACAGCGGTTCGAGCTCCAACGTCCAGGGCCGCCCTTAATCCTTCCAAACATGCCTCGTACTCTGCCTGACTATTTGACATTTTAAAATCAAACCTGAGAGAAATCTCCACACTTACTTTATCTTCACTTTCAAAGACCACACCGGTACTGCACCCTTTTGAATTTGATGAGCCATCCACATAGATAACCCAATGCTCTAGCAGAAGCATGAGTGTTTCTCCAGTCAACTCAATGACAAAATCTGCTAATATTTGGGCCTTGATGATTGTTCTTGGTTCATAAGAAATGTCAAACTCTGACAAATCTATAGCCCATTTAATCATTCTCCCTGCTAAGTCTGGTTTATGAAAGACTACCCGTAGTGGGAGGTTAGTCATACTACGATGGGATGGGCATGGAAATAACACCTCAATCACTAGGATGTCCAAACTAGAGCCAACTTTCTCTAACTTCTGATATCGGCTCTCCAACCCTTACAAAACTTTCCCCAAAAAAATACACCGGTCGTTGGCCTTCTAATATTTCTTTCACAAGAACGGCTCCTAATGCTTCATCTAAGATTGAAAGATAGAGGAAGGTTATTCTCCTAGGCCCGATCTAGACAACACTAGAGGTTTTGCCAACACTTCTTTTAAACTTTGAAAGTCGTTCTTTTACTCCTCACCTATTCAAATTTCTTGTTCTTCTTCAACACCTTGTACAATGGAAGCAACCAGTGTGCCATCTTAGGCATAAACCAGGATAATGTAACAACCTTCCCATTTAGAGACTGGACTTTTCTTATGTTCATCGGACTCCAGAGTTCCTTTATTATTCTACATATATCTGGGTTTACCTCAATTCCTCTTTTGGTCAGTAAAAAACCCAAGAGCCGTCCTACTAGGACCGCAAAAGTACATTTTAGCAGATTCAGTCTCATGTTGCATTTGGATTCTTTGAAAAAATTTTCTCAAGTCTTCCACATGATATCCCCTTGTCGGGGTCTTAGCTATAATATCATCTATGTATACCTCAACCATTTTGGAACACATACCTACAAACACTTTATTCATCATTCTTTGATATGTAGCCTTAGTGTTTTTCAATCCAAAATGCATCATAGTGTAACAGAAAACTCTTTTGCAATTAACAAAAGCTGTATTTTCTTCATAATCTTTCCACATATGAATTTGGCTATAGCCGGAATATACGTCCATGAATGACAGGAACTGGTACCCCGATGAGTCATCCACCATCTGATTTATGTTGGGTAGTGGGTACGGGTCTTTTAGGCAACACTTGTTTAAATTTGTGAAGTCTGTGCACATCCTCTATTTTTCGTTGGCCTTTTTGACCATTACTACATTCGATACCCAATATGAATATTAGACTTCCCTGATAAAGCCGGCCTTCAGTAAATCCTCAGTTTGTTCACAAGCTGTTTGTTGTTTCTCAGGGCCTAACCTTCTCTTCTTCTGGGCCACCGCCCTTGACTCTAAATACACAGATAGTTTATGACAGCAGAAGTTAGGATCTATTCCAGGCATATCTATCGTAGTCCATGCAAACAGGTGTTTATACTTCTTTAACATTTTTACCAACCGCTCTTCCATATCGGCTTCTAAGAAATCATTAATTCTCGTAGTTCTGGTAGGGTCCTCTTCTAGAGAGACTGCTTTTATCCCCCATTTCGACGTTGGCCTCTATGGATTCACCGAGTCGGCTACCAATTCTTCTCTGGGATTTAAGTTAATTAAATTAACCAACCCCAGAATAGTTCCTCCATCATTTAAACGTTTCTTCTTAATGGACACCTCCAACTTCGTCATTTGAGTACTCAAGTTATAGCAATAGCAAGCCATTTATTGATCTCCCCTTGTAGATGAGACTTGATTATCCTTGTCAATAAACTTTATTAACAGATACAGTGTTGACACCACGACTTCCAAGGCATTCAGGGACGGTCTCCCCAGTATCTCAGTAATTGGTGACATGACATCAACCACCAAGACCCTTGTTCAAACCGTTTTAGACCTTGGTTCCCCTTCGAATGTGAGCCTAGTATCCAAGCAGCCTTTGGTCAGCTACTTTGCCCTGTTAAAAGTAGTCAGATCCTAAGCGTATGGCTCCAAGTATAAGTCTGATAGATCTATCTTCTTAAAACACTCATAAACAATTACATCACATGAACTTCCTCGATCCACCAAAATCCTATGAATTATCTTGTTAAAAATTACAACTTAAATTATAACTACGTTATCTCCACCCAGAATTATGAGTCCATAGTAATCATCTGAGGAAACAATAAGCGGGGTCTGGATCCTATCTCAATACGGCCTGTTGTATGTCTTGGCTTGCGCAGACATAATCATTTGTAAATGGTTCTTTCTAGTCGTATTGGAAACTCCCCCTACAAATCCTTATGCTATTGTGTCGATCACATCCTTCTTTCCTAAAGGAGGGGGCTTTATCCATTCATCATCCTCCTCCTCTATGTTGTCGACTACAACTTTGCCTTTTCCAAGGTTGGTTTTTTGGAATTTCTTTCCTCTTCTACCTCTAGAGTGTGCTCTCTTCTTTGGGGTTTCTTTTTTTTATTATTCTCTAAAAGTACGTTCCTTAAAGAGGTATTGCTTTAATTTTCCCTCTCAAATTAAAACTTCAATAGCTTATTTCAACTATTGGCATTCATCGGTGATGTGACCAGTCTGTTCGTGGAACTTGCAATATTTACTGGTGTTACCTGGTGGCTTCATTGGCATAGGTTTTCTTAACTTCGTACACCATCAGCCCACGCATTCCAACTTCCCTCAAAATTTGTCCAGGCTAGATTGATAAAGGTGTATAATGCATAAAGTTAACATTCTCCTGCTCTTTCTGCCTTGGGGATACATCATGGTTATGACTTCTGGAATCATATTTTAGACCTCTCCTTTCATGAACTAGGGTCTTTTCTTCTACAACTGATGTCTTACATTTGGCTACAACAAGATGCATTTCCTTTCCAACATACTTCATCGCCTTCCTTTGAAATTCTTCAAAAGTCTATGGGCCTCCTTTTACTAAGGGCAGAGCAAAAGGTGACTATGGTTGAAGGGCTTTAAATGTTATGTGCAACTGGATTTGTTCTGTCAATCCCGGTACTAGGGCTGCTTCTTTATAGAATCTCTTTAAGAAATCTTTTAAACTTTCATTAACACCTTGCTTTATCTGGGCCAAGGTATGAGATGTTCTATGAACGTCTCTTAAAATGATAAAGTGCTACAGGAATGCCTGGGGCATATAGTCCCAAGAGTCAATAGACCCCGGTGGCACCCCTTGAACCATCCTAAGACTTCTGTAGACAGTGTCCTGGCAAACATCCTACACATCATGTCCTCCTCAAAACCTAGAAAAAGAGACTTATTTGCATATGCATCCAGGTGACGCCCTAGGTTAGTTTCTCTGGTATACTTTCCAATTGACAATAGTTGAGGCATCTGTAAGTGCCTCAGAATTGGAACATTCATCAACCTTCTTAATGGTTTTGTAATAATCCTCGTTATAGTGTACACGTTTATCTATACTTTTGTCTGCAAACTCGTTTCAGAATAACATACACCCGTCAACATAGCACTCTATCTTTATACATCCTAACCCCAGGTTTGACAGCATTCTATTATCATTTGGCATAGTGGAACCCATCAAAGAGACCATTCTATTAAAACAACCTCCCAAGAGATTATACTCTACCTTTAGGCTTAAAGCAACTAGGGAGGCGGGTAATTCGATGTAACTCTCGCACCTATCCCATAACGGGGTCTGGGCCGCCGCCAATAAATCATAAAATCTCTTAACATCCAGATTAGGATCCTCCTCTACATTCTCATTCTCATTCATAAGTTTGTCATCATGTTTTACAATACATCGAGTGGAAGGTCCAACATGATCCATCACCATCTGCTCTATGTTGTTGTAGTTATCCCTGTTGCCCCTTACTTTATAGTAAGACTGCTGGACAGGTACGGTCAGTGGCCAGGGTGGTAATTACTTGCAATGGTTGTACCACCAATAATATCCTTTCATGAATCCTTTCTCATTTAAGGGGTACATCTCATCATTCACATATTCAAAACTCATGCATCCGCACTTAGAGCAAGGACAACGGATCTTCTGAGTCGTGTCACACCTTGATTTTCTAGACCCGAATCCTGATGTAATCAAGATAATTAAATATAAAAATATGAGTAAATTTTTCATGTTTAAAATAATTTCAAACACCTCAACGATTACATCAAGGCTTGAACCACAGAAGACCAAAGAGTGAGATTTGATAATTTTATAACTGGATCGCAAGATAAATCGCCCATAATTGTATACAAAAACAATAGAGTTTATAACAGAAGAAGAATATGTATACAGGGCACATGCCTAGTCCCATATATAAAGATATGAGAAAAGGCTCGGCAAAGCATGCAAATACATAACACAAGCCTATTAGGCCACAATTATTTTTTACACATAAATCATAATCATACATTGCCTTAAATATATATATATATATATAACTATATGGTCATACAACATACATCTCTAATATCCATATTCCATAATCGACCACATACAATTCAACCTCTAAGTCATGTATCATTAACACTTTTACACACCCAAAAGGATTACATAACCAACACTTTCATTCATCAAATGGGTATAAATTCCAATACCCCAAATGTCAATATATCATTCACATATATGACCATTTACAATACATCCACCAATATCAATAATTATTAACACTATCATGCACACTTTATTCACAATACAATTACAATCGTTGCCGACCAAGGCATTCCATTACCACTATTTACCTTCCCCAAAGCTTTAATTTAAAATATCCTCATCCCATGATATTCCTGCATCAATGCTAAAATGGATAACATGGGAGAGTGAGTTATACATTTCAAATGACGAATATGAATACAATTGAGATTATATATATATATATGCATATTAACATCATGTATGCTTTTATAAAATCACCAATAATCATCATAATTCCTCATTGCAACAACACATAAATACAACATATTCATCAATCAACTCATAGCAAAGAAACACATATACACATCATTTCTCAATGCCACAATGGGCCAACATAATTGTCATTAACCATAGACAAACAAGCCCTTCATCATATTGGGCCATCACATACAACATCATCATATTCAATATCTTTTCGTTGTATTCATATTTTACATATTGTCTTTTAGGTATTCATTTACTTATCTCATCATCATCACCATATCTCAATCTTAAGCATCATCAATCATCATCACCTCTTGACATATCTCTATGCTATATGCAAGTGCTCTTAGGCTAATGCATATGTACAATGAAATTATCAATGACAAATGCGGATCCGACTGTGGGAATAAACATCAAATGTGGGTTCAAGCATTATCACATAACCATGCCCCTACTGCAGTAGTATAATATGTACACATATCTCATAATGCATGCATAATCACCAATTTTACTGGTACCAAACCGCATCCCCCATTTTGTAACATCGGTCATTTTCACCATGACTGCAGTAAACAACATAATCAACAATATAAGGTGTTACGGGCCAACCATGACTCGTATCATGGCAGCTGTGATCCAAAGGACCACCGGGGACATCTGCTCCTTAAGAGCCACCGCCCACAAGGGTCAACTACATGCAGCTCCTCGTAGCTTAGCATGGGCAGCTTCGTGACTTACACACCAAGTCATAGGGGAACAACAAGAATGCTCGTGCACAGAGCCGCCCTCCCACTCAGCCAACCTGGGGAATCCCCTAATATTCCTTACTGGCAACGTATGATATGCCATGGGTGCAATCCAATGCAAATCAAATGCATTCTCACACTATGCATCCTATCATGCCACTCATCAATCATCATCATTAACACCAACACCACCATACAATCTTTAGTGGACTTTATCATCGTTGGTTTTAGCCAATGTTTCAAGTTTTAAAGTGCGGTATTTCATTTCAACATATTTTATATCATACATGCAAGTCGATACTTGTAACAATCACAATGGCACCAATATCATCAATAACATTCATCAACATCACCACATGATTTCTTAGTGGATTTTTATCTTATTAATCATTGCCATTGTTTTACATTCTAGTGTGGCATTCACAACAACTCATCAATACAATTCAAACCACACTTACAAGGTCACACTTGTATCAAACATAATGGTGTTCAATAAATCATCAATAATAACAATCATCCATCATTACTCATTATCCACATCATCTCCAATTCGTCGATTCATAGCAAACACATTATCATGAAATCATCCCCCATTATTTTCATCATCAAACATGGTGTGTCATACAATCACATCATTTATTTTTCATCTTCATTCATTATATCATATCATTAGCGGTGAACTTTCATGTCTTCATAACATGTCTTAGGCACATACACATTTGCCAATACCCCAATTCAATACCAAACACCACCAAGACACACCATCATCATATACCCCTAATACAATCTCTTATTTTTACATAATAAAAGGGGTTTGGGGTAATAATAGGCTCATGATAAATTTTAACATTAAGACATATGAGAAAAGTTCATTTTTAGTCTTAAAAATAGTGGTACATGTCATAAATATCACCTATTAGTCCCAATTTGACAAACATAAAAAGTTAGGTTCAAAATCCTCTTAAATCTAAGTTTTTCAATGTAGTGGGTCTGGTATTTTACACCTAATGAGAGTTAGAAAACACAAATTGAGGTAAGACTATTTTTTACACCTCCATAACATTATTATCTACGACTTTCATGAAGAAGTCAGAGGCCAAAAATACCATTAAGATACCTAAATGGGCCAAAACAAGCAAAGGGAAAGCAGTAGTTAGAAAAATATCCTATCAGTGGCCATAACATGGCCATGAATCGATTCAGCCCTTGAATGAATCAATTCATGCATCCTCAAAGTCCAAAAATTGACAAACAAAGGATTGTGAATCGATTCACTCCCTTTCTGAATTGATACATGAAACTGAAATGATATTTTTACAAGTCAGAGAGGCCTGAATCAATTCATGCACACTGTGAATCGATTCACACGAAATCTAGTACCCTCCGAATCGATTCAAAGAGCCTTCTAAATTGATTCAGGAGTTCAAAAACTCCCCCTACATCTGTGTTTGAATATGTGTTTCAGGTTGTATAGTTTTGATAATGACAAAGAGATCAAAAAGTAATTAAAGAATCATGGCAAAGAGTTTAAGTATTCATAAAAAGAACACATACAAAGAGAAAAACAAAGAAGACAGCATCAGACCTGTAAAAACATGAAGCTTAATCGATTACAGGACCTCATATAATCAATTACTAAAGTTCTATCAAACACCTAATTGATTACCTCATCAACACTAATCGATTATGAAGCTTCTGTTTGTCACCTAATCGATTGCACCAAGGAGGCCAATCGATTACCAAGTTGAGAAAATGAATTAAAAGCATTAGGTGCATCTGCTAATCGACTACAAGGATGACACAATCGATTACCAATGTTCTGTAAGGCCACTAATCAATTACAATTAAAGAACTAATCAACTACAGAGTTTCTGTTTGTCTAATAATCGATTGCACATGAGTCATAATCGATTACCATGTTGCGTAACATAATTAAATGCATCATGTGCCACTCAAAATCGATTACAAGGTAAAGAACAATCGATTAGCAAGGTTCTGTCTCTTAGCTAATCGATTACATGGGAAAGGCTAATCGATTACCTGACAAATTACACTGAAGAATTCAAAATGTAATCGATTACAGCTCGAGGCCTAATCGATTACACTAGTGCTAGAATTTGGGGAAAGCATTTTTAAGTGAGAAACCAGCTCACTTCTCAATTGTTACTCTAATGCCCATACTATGCAATGGCTCTGAAGACTTTAGGGCACCTCTCCAAGGCCTATAAATGCAAGACCCATTCAAGCTACTCCAAGCATCCAAATCCATCAATGGGAAATCAAATCTTGAGTCATGTGAGTTCTATTTCTTTGTGTAGTTTCAATTTCTAAAACTTAGAGCTTATATTTGTAAATCCTCTCTTGTGAGAGTTTAGAAATTGTAAAAGCCTTCATTTTTTTATCTACTCTATTAAGAGAGTTTATTGATTGTAAAACCAAACACCAAAACACCAAGGTTATTCACTCTAGGTTGAGTGGTCACAAAGGTTGGGGTTCAACCTTTGGGTATTAAGAGTTTGAGAGATTGGGTGGGTTGTCCTTGTGCTAGTAAGGATTGAGTTCTTGAGTGTGGGATACTAGGAAGCTGTAATTGCTCATAGCTTGTATCTCTAAACTTCAATGGTGGAAATCCTTCAAGTGGGTTGCTTGAAGGCGAGACGTACACCGGGTTGGTGGAACTCGTTAAATTGGTTTGCAAGCTTCTCTTCCCTACTCTCTTGCATTTACATATTGCTTTTGGCTTGATTATTGTTGTTGTGAAAGCCCCTCTTATATTTGCTTGAACAACTTGTGTTAAAGTGTTGCACACCAAGTGTTTGATATATTGCCTAAGTGACATTTGCACATTGTTTTACATTGATTCTTGCACTACACTTGCTATCTATTGCATACAAGCATATTTTGTGAAAAAGGAATCAATTTCAAAGGCATTCTAAAGAAATGTTTTTAACACTCAATTCACCCCCCCCCTCTTGAGTATTAAGGCCACTTGAATAACAAGTGGTATCAGAGCTTGACTCTTAGTAGATCAAGCTTAACAGCTTCAAGAGAACAATGGCCTCTAATTCTCTAAATCTTTTTCCTGGGGGTGGTGCCACAAATAGACCTCCTGCTTTCAATGGGGAAGGCTATGCTTTTTGGAAAGAAAAGATGAAAATTTTTGTATAATCTATTGACCTTAAAGTTTGGAATGCAATTGAAAATGGTCCTTTTATACCCATGCGTATTGTAGATAGTAAACAAGTAGAAAAATTGATGGATGATTGGACTAGCGAAGAAGAAAAAAAAGTCCAATATAACTATAAAGCCAAAAATCTAATCACCTTGGCTTTAGGCCCTGATGAATTCTTTAGAGTAGTTATATGTAAATCCGCCAAGGATATGTGGGATACCTTACAAATAACCCATGAAGGTATAAGGGATGTTAAAGACTCTAAGATTAGTACCTTAACTAGTCAGTATGAAAGCTTTAAATTAAATTCTAGAGAAACAATTGTTGATATGAAAAAGAGGTTCACCCTTATTATAAATCATCTCATTACTCTTGGCAAGACTTACACTAACAAAGAACTTATTTATAAAGTGTTAAAAAGTCTAACCAGGGAATGGCAACCTCTTGTCACCTCCATCAAACAATCTCTAAGCATCAATGAAATGTCTCTTGCTACACTATTCGGTAAGTTACAAGAACAGGAACAAGAGTTGAAAGAATTGAAGATGGTGGAAGAGGAAGAGAATTCTTCCAAGAAGAAACGTCTAGCTCTCAAGGCCAATTCTATCAATGAAGAAGAAGTCGGCAGTGAGCTTGATGAAGAAGAAGAGTTTGGACTATTTATGAAGCGCTTCGGAAAATTTATGAGAAACAAACTCTTCCAAAAGAGCTTCAAACCTCAAGGTAAGAAACCAATCTCTAATGAAAATTCTTCCTCACCAAATTGCTTTGAGTGTGGCAAGGAAGGGCACTTCAAGGTGGATTGTCCAAATCTCAAGAAGAACAAAGAGAAAAGAGGAAGAAGAAGAGCTTACATTGCTT
This sequence comes from Clitoria ternatea, assembly GCA_037962975.1. Classification (NCBI taxonomy): domain Eukaryota; kingdom Viridiplantae; phylum Streptophyta; class Magnoliopsida; order Fabales; family Fabaceae; genus Clitoria; species Clitoria ternatea. The sequence continues at coordinate 32,945,147 of CM075673.1, read as the reverse complement.
GGGATGAAAATGAGATAAGTAGCTCGAACGAATCCGAAAACGAGGAAGCCAACCTATGCCTCATGGCAAATCATCAAGATGAAGATGATAAGGTAAGTTTTCTTGACTTAGATAAAGATGAATTGCTTGATGCATTTAAGGAATTATATGATAAATTTGTTAAAATTTCAAATAAATATAAACTGTCTAGGAAAACTATTGATACTCTAGAAATGCATCTCATAGAACTTAGTAAAGAAAATGAATGCTTGAAAGAGAAAGTAACTAATTCTCAACCATGCTCCAAGATTAAACCATATGAATTTGCTATAAACTGTGATCATCTAGAAAAGAAGGTCCTAGACTTGAATACAACTCTTAAGAAATTCACATATGGTAGAGATAATTTGAATGTGTTACTTGGAAATCAAACATGCATATTTGACAAAACCGGATTAGGATATGACTCCACTAAAAAGGAAAAACATTACAAAAATTTCTTTGTGCCACCTAGAAAATTCTCATCACCATTTACTAGATGTAATCATTGTGGCACTAAGGATCATAATGCTTCAAATTGTCATATTATAAAATTTAGACTAAAAGTGGTAAGAAAGGTGTGGGTTCCCAAAGGGACATTACCACAAGCTAACCAAAAAGGACCCAACATAAAATGGGTATCAAGTTTTCTAAACTAATTTTGTCTTATAGGTATGCTTCAAGGCAAGCAACACCTATTGGTACTTGGATAATGGGTGTTCAAAGCACATGACGAGAGATATGAGCAAATTCACAACTTTCACTCCCAAAAGAAAAGAAAGCATCACTTATGGGGATAACAACAAAGGAAGAATACTTGGTATTGGAAACATTGGTAAAAACTCCTCTACTTCAATTAGTGATGTATTATATGTTGAAGGACTCAAACATAACTTGCTTAGCATAAGTCAATTATGTGATAAAGGATATAGAGTACTATTTAAATCTAATTGTTGCATAATTAAAAATAAACTAAACAAGGAATTTAAGTTTGTTGGTAAAAGAATTGATAATATTTACATGATTGATGTTGATAGTTTGTCTTCAAATGATGTGCATTGCTTCATGACTAGAGAGGATGAATCATGGTTATGGCATAGAAGAATAGCACATATACATGTAGACCATCTAAATAAACTTGTTTCTAAAGAATTAGTAATTGGTTTGCCAAAGCTTAAATTTGAAAATAAATTTTATGATGCATGTCAAAAGGGAAAACAAGCAAAGGCATCTTTTCAAGCTAAAAACGTTGTTTCCACTCAAAGGCCTTTACAACTTTTGCACATAGATCTATTTGGACCTTCCAAAATCAAAAGCTTTGGTGGTAATTACTATGGTCTAGTAATTGTAGATGACTATTCAAGATATACATGGACCTTGTTTCTTGCTCACAAAAATGAAGCATATCATGCATTTAAGAAACTAGCCAAGGTTATCCAAAATGAACAAAATTCAAAGATTGCATCTATAAGAACCGATCATGGGGGGAATTTGAAAACTAATCATTTGAAAAGTTTTGTGAAAAACATGGTATTGAACACAATTTTTCAGCTCCTAGAACTCCACAACAAAATGAAGTGGTTGAAAGGAAAAATAGATCTTTGGTGAAGCTTGCAAGAACCATGTTAAATGGAAATAACCTTGCGAAATATTTTTGGGCCGATGCGGTAAATACCGCTTGTCACGTGATGAATAGATGTTTGATTAGGCCTATTCTAAAGAAAACCCCCTATGAACTTTACAAAGGAAGAAAACCAAACATTTCCTACTTTCATATATTTCGATGCAAATGCTTTGCACTTAACAATGGAAAGGATAATCTAGGAAAGTTTGATGCAAAATCTGATGAGGCAATCTTTCTTGGATATTCATCATCAAGTAAATGTTATCAAGTATTTAACAAACAAACAAACACTGTTGAGGAGTCAATTCATGTGAAATTTGATGAAAATAACCATAACTCCCCGAGAAAGGAAGATTTTGATGATATTGTAGATACTCTCCAAGAATTGAACTTGAATGACAAAGAAGAAAAAGACAACAAAGAAGGAGACACAACACAAGGTGTGGAAGTTCAACAAAAGGAATGGATTACCTCAAAAGACCATCCATTGGACAACATTATAGGTGATATCACTAAAGGTGTAAGTACCCAACGCTCTTTCAATACTTGTAATCATCTAGTGTTTGTATCTCAAATTGAACCTAAAATCATTGATAAAGCTATTACTGATGAACATTGGATGTTGGCCATGCAAGAAGAGCTAAATCAATTTGAAAGAAATGAAGTTTTGGAATTAGTGCCAAGACCCAATGATCACCAAATAATAGGTACTAAATGGGTTTTTGGAAATGAACTTGATGAAAATGGTATAATCACTAGAAATAAGGCTAGGCTAGTAGCTAAGGGATATAATCAAGAAGAAGGCATAGATTATGAAGAAACATATACAACCGTAGCTAGGTTAGAAGCCATTAGATTATTATTAGCCTTTGCATGTTGTAAAGACTTTAAATTGTACCAAATGGATGTCAAGAGTGCTCTCTTAAATGGATACATTCAAGAAGAGGTTTATGTTAATCAACCTCCTGGTTTTGAAAACTATAAAACAAGCTCCAAGAGCTTGGTATGAAAGATTGAGTAAATTTCTTTTGAAAAGCAATTTTGAAAGAGGAAAGGTTGATACAACATTATTCATTAAGCATAAGAAGAATGACATACTATTGGTGCAAGTATATGTAGATGATATCATTTTTGGTGCTACTAATGAATCACTTTGCAAGGAGTTTGCTAAGTTAATGTAGGATGAATTTGAAATATCCATGATGGGAGAACTTATATTCTTCTTTAGGCTACAAATTAAGCAAACCAAAGAAGGTACATTCATTAGTCATTCCAAATATTACAAGGAGTTGCTTAAGAAATTCAACATGGGCAAGGCAAATAAAATTGCCACACCTATGGGCACTTCATGTTATTTGGATAAGGATGAGAAAGGTAAGGATGCAGAACTCACAAAGTATAGAGGTATGATTAGATCCTTACTTTACTTAACCGCTAGTAGACCGGATATCATGTTTGTTATTTGTATGTGTGTAAGATACCAAGCATGCCCAAAATAATCACACCTTACTGCTGTAAAAAGAATAATGAAATACTTGGTTGGAACTCAAGATGTTGGTTTATGGTACCCCAAAGGGGTTGAATGCACTCTTGTTGGATATTCTGATTCTGATTTTACAGGATGTAAACTTGATAGAAAAAGTACTAGTGGTACTTGTCACTTGCTTGGTAGTTCTCTTGTATCATGGCATAGCAAGAAACAAGTAAGTGTTGCATTATCCACAGCTGAGGCAGAATATGTTGCAGTTGATAGTTGTTGTGCTCAAATTCTTTGGATGAGACAACAACTTCTAGATTTTGGTGTTATGTTAGACCATGTGCCTCTCAAATGTGATAATACGAGTGCCATTAATATTTCTAAGAATCCTATGATGCATTCTAGAACCAAACATATTGAGATTAGACACCATTTCATTAGGGATCATGTGTTAAAGGGTGATTGTGTGCTTGAACATGTTGAAACCTCTAAGCAATTAGCTGATATCTTCACAAAACCACTTGCAAAAGACCAATTCATACACATAAGAAAATAGTTAGGAATATTAGACATTTTAATTTATGTTTGAATATTGATTGATGTTGATGATTCTTTAAGTTACAATGTGTTTGTTAAATGAAAATTGGTTGATTAATGAAATAACCATGTTCTATTCCATGAAAATTGAGTACTTAATGCTTTGTGATTGAAGAACATGTGTTTTTAAGCATTTTTGGGTTGTCATAATCGATTAGATAGCTTCTGTAACATCCCAAAAATTTCATTCTCATGTATAATCATTTTGATTTAGAACATTAATGATATTATCCATTTTATCTCAACTTTCTACATAAATTTGGTTAGGAAAACATCTTCAATTTAATCTTTTACCATGGTAAATAATTTTAACTTTATACCTTAGGTAAAAGTTAATCAAATAACTTATTACCTATTTCCTTCGTTATTAACTTCTTTGGCTTTTCCAATTACTCTCATCAAATTACCACATACTCCACTCAAAATGCGTCATCTTGTACATATTTTAATTGCTCTTTTGAGTTTGAATTTGGAAATGTGGTTAACTACAAAGTTCTTCCTCTTTTTATTACCTTTCCAAAAAGACCAAATTTGTTAAAATCCATTAAGATTTAAGAGAGATATGCCCAAAATACCGGAACTATTTCAGAATTGGTATTTTACTTCAATCATATCATCTTGTACATGTTTTCATGCCTAGTTAGATTCCGAATTTGAAAACGTAGTAAACTACAAAGTTCTTCTTCGTTGTCTTAGATTTCCAACAAGACCACATTTGTTAAAAGCCATTAAGATATGAGAGAGATATGCCCAAAATACAAAAATAGTGTCAGAATTGATATTTACTTCAATCATAAAAGCTACATTATGTAGGCTGCGAAAATGGTCAACAATACAGATCATTTTTCTCACCTAAAACCTTTATTATCACCATAATTAATGTACCTAACATCCCACTACAATCCCATTATGAAAAGCTTATCCCCCACTTGTTATTTGCATGATTAAACCATCACTACATCTTGTTCCCAAGTCTGAATTCTTAAAACAAGCTAAAGTTAGTGAAGTCTCTCTCACATTTTCTTTCATTTTCCCCATCAAAGTCCCTCTTGATCTGAAGCTAGGACAATAAGAGAACACTTTTAACAACTTTAGGAACCTCCATTAAGGTAAGAAGGGATAGGGTTGTGAATAAATATGGAATGGGTACAATTGTATGCTGTTCTAGGATTTCCAGATTTATTTTTGTAACTTGTTACTTACTTTTGAAGATGAAAACGTGTGAATTTGACTTTTATTTCTTCATCAAAGTTGTATATCTATGTGTTATATGAATTTGGGCTTTTAATGACATGATTTGGATGCCTGTAACTTGAGTTATTGCAAAAATGCTAAAGTATGTCCGTTCTGGAATATGTACCTTCTATTTTGTGTAAATATTAAAATTTTAGGAATTATACATACATATTTAGACTTTGATTTCTTCATAAAAGTTATATATATTTATATTATGGATCTATAGAAAGTGGTTTCAAGTTAAAAGGATATTTGTATCTTTAGTTATACCTAAAATACAGTAGTATGTTCATGCTAAAAATCTGCTGATGTGAATCACTGTTTGTATTTTTAAAACTGGGAATTTTGTGAGGCGAATTAGTGTTTAGTGTCTTTATAAAAGTTTTAGATATTTGTGTTATGAGTAATGTAGAACTGGTCTCATGCCAAAATTATTTTTGTAGCTCCAGAAACGTTGATTTTACCAACATATGTACGTTTTGTTACTTTCTTTGAGATAGTTTAATATCCTATGAGTTTGTGATATTTCTGTTTGGATTTGGAATTTTTGGTCTTCATGAAAACTATAGATAATAGAATTATTGAAATACAAAACTTGGCCTCATTCAAAAATTATTTTTATACCATGAGTTATAGCTAATTTACTAAAGATTGTCGAACCAGGAAAGTTTCCAGCAATTGGTGATAATGAAAAATGATAACCTATTGACTATTATGTGATTATATGATGTTTTTGTTTGGAATTTAAAATTATGGTCTTCATCAATATTGTAGATAATTTTGTTATGGAACTACAGAAAGTGGAATTACTAAAAAAGGATTTAAATTGCTCATGTTATGGCCTTTTTACTAATGTATGTTGCTGTTGTAAATTTCTAAAATTTACCTATGATGATTATTATGGATGAAAATGATATTTTCCATGTGGATATTGATTTATTTATGAATTATTGAAGGATTATTGATTATTATGGATGTTATTAAGTGTCCTATGAATGTCATACAGTAAGTATATTTTTGTGATGAATAATTATGAATGACTAAATTAATGTATACATGAATGCCTTGTGGTTTATTGAGATATGTTGTTGAACTGTAAATCCATGATTTTGAGAATTGATATATGTGATGTGTCCTTTGAGGACTTGTGGCTTTCCAAGTGATTATGGAAGTATTGATATCATGGTATGTTAAATTGATAAAGAGAATTAAAGGCATTCATGCATCATAAGCATTTGGACGCACCATGGAATTTAAGGGTTCCATGATTGCCAGCCCTGGTGGGGGGTTATTCTATGATGAGTTAAAGCCTTATTTTCATTGAGCTCCATGAAGTGTAGTGATTCATGGTTTATGCTAAGTCCTACTTGTGTAGTTCTGTACTTGAGCGCCATGAAGGGTAGGGATTCATGGCTAAGTCCTACTTATGTACTTTGGTACTTGAGCACTACGAAGGGTAGGGATTCGTTGCATTATGTTAAGTCCTACTTGTGTCTCTATGAGACTCTTTACTACAGTATTCCCACTAAATCAAAATGGATCCAGCATGACATCATTTAACTAAATTAAAGATTATTAAATGTAAATGACCTTGTTTGGCATATTCATCATATCATAATTGTTTGTTGATTGTGTTTATGTAATTTTACTTATTTTATATTTATTCTATATTTTATCTCACTCTTACATTATTTTTACAGTGCACGCTTCACAGAATGACGAGTGGTGCAATTAATGAAGTTTTTATGTTTTATTGCTTGGACTTTGATTTTATTTGAGATTTAATGTGTTGTAATAATATTATGTACCTCATACTGCAATCTTATCTATCGTTTCCGCTATATAAATGTATTATGTTTTATTCGTTCATGACTAGTATGCATGATAATATTCCACATTTATCAATTTTTACGTGACCTCAGAATTTAAATTACGAATTTCAAAATGATTCTTTAAACGTGAAAAAATTATTTCAAAAATTTGGGTTAATTAATTGGAATTTATAATTTGGGTTTTGGGTGCCACATTGTTGGGATCAGAGCATTTTCAAAAATTCAAGGCCAATTGCTATGACATGTATTATTTCCTTGATATACTACATGAATTGTTTGGCTACTTGCTTGATAATATGTTATGTATGTATTATATGACTTGTTGCCTAACTGATAAATTGTAGAGTACTTATAGTTGTGTTATAATCTTGTAATTGTATACAATATACTTTCCCTTAGAATTAGTATAAATCAAACTACGAATGTAGGATGGCAAGAAACAATAACGACGCTATGGTAGCCGCTTTCAACCGCTTGGCCGAGGTCTTGGAGAGGCAAAATCAACCAAGAAATACTGGAGGACTTCACGGATTGGATCACTTCTTGAAAAGGAAGCCATCACAGTTTAAAGGAGGCTATAATCCAGAGGTAGCATACCTATGGATTAAGGAAATGGAATGCATCTTCTGATCTTTACCCTGCACAGAATTCGAAAAGGTGGAGTATGCCACCTACATGATGATTGAGGAAGTAGAGAACTAGTGGATCCATGCCAGGATTTATATGACTGAGACCGACAAACCATTGAACTAGGCTAACTTCAGAGACTATTTTCTGGAGAAATATTTTCCAGCAAGTGTGAAGAGCCGAAAAGAGCTGGAACTCATGAAGCTGAAACAAGGCTCAATGTCTGTTGGTGAGTATGCTGCTAAATTTGAAGAGTTATCCCTCTTTTACCCTCCTTTCCAACAGGCAAGTGCTAAAGCCTCAAAGTGCGTCAAGTTCGAGAATGGTTTGAATCTTGAAATCAAAGAGGCTATCTGTCATCAAGAAATTTGGAGCTTCTCAATCCTGATCAATAAATGCCGAATTTTTGAAGAAAACCACCAAGCCAAATTGGCTCAAGAGAAAATCAATAGACAACTGAGACCTCAACTAGTTACCTTCAAAAGGAAAGGATCGTTCTATCCAAATCATTTCAAGGGAGGATCATCATCATCTTCTGAGAGACATAACAATCATGTGAATATAAAGTGTCATAAGTGCAGAGGTAATCACCATATACGTGACTGCAACAGACGCCTAGAAGATGTCACTTGCTTTCGATGTAATCAAAAAAGTCACATCAGCCCAAATTGTCCACAGAACCGTCAAATCAACAACAATAACAACAATAACACCATGAATAATCGAAGAGTTTCTAGTTATCAGGGAGGCCATAGAGGAAACATGTGTGTTGTTCAACCTCTAAGACAGAATGGGGAGTCAACAGATAAGAGATTACAGCCAACAACAGGAAGAGTCTTTGTCATCAATAGTTCAGAGGCAGACCAAGCAGACGACCTTGTGCAAAGTAAGTGTGAGATCAATGGTACCATTTTATCTGTATTATTTGATTCTGGTGCTACACATTCTTTTATTTCTGAGGAGTGTGTTAGACATCTTCAATTACCTGTAAAGTCTATGATGTATGACCTGACTGTTTCCACTCCTACCGGTACACAACTTAGGACTACTAAGGTGTGTAACGATTGTTCTGTGCTCGTGGAAGGTAGAAACTTTCTTGTCAATCTTGTTTGTTTACCTTTGAAGGATCTAGAAGTAATTCTAGGGATGAACTGGTTATCGGCGAATCGTGTCTTGGTGGACTGTCATAACAAGACCATGATATTTCCATCAGAAGGAAACACTATTTCTGACAATCCCAAGATCTTTGCTTTAAAAGGAGAAATTCAATTGTTTGCCTTGTTTGCTCTTTCCAAAGGAGGTGGTGAATCTAAAACAATTGAGATGCCAATTGTCTCTGAATTCCTTGAAGTATTTCCAGAAAATGTCTCAAGTTTACCTCTGGAACGTGAAATAGAATTCTCAATTGACCTAATTCCAGGAGCAGAACCAGTGTCTAAGGCTCCATATTGTATGTCACCTATTGAACTGGCAGAATTAAAAAAGCAAATTGAAGAGTTGTTGGAGAAGCATTTCATCAGGCCCAGTGTGTCACCATGGGAGCACCAGTATTGCTCGTCAAGAAGAAAGATGGAAGCATGAGATTTTGTGTAGATTATCGTCAGTTGAATAAATTGACAGTGAAGAATAAATATCCTTTGCCCAGAATTGATGATCTAATAGACCAATTGAGAGGTGCTACAGTATTTTCCAAGATTGATCTACGATCAGGTTATCATCAGATTCGTGTCAAGTCTGAGGATGTTCTAAAGACAGCCTTTAGAACATTGCTATGGTCATTACGAGTATCTGGTGATGCCTTTCAGAGTGACCAATGCCCCAGCTGTATTCATGGATTACATGAATCGAGTGTTTCATCCATACTGGGATCCGTTTGTTATTATCTTCATTGATGACATTCTGATTTATTCTAAGACTTGGGAGGAGCATGAAAAACATCTTTGAGTTGTATTACAGATTCTGAAAAAGAAGCAGTTGTATGCTAAGTTATCAAAATGTGAGTTCTGGTTGAAAGAGGTAAAGTTCCTAGGCCATGTGATCTCAAGCGAAGGAGTGTCTATGGATCCTTCTAAAATAGAAGCTGTAACAAACTGGGAGAGACCTAATTCAGTGACTGAGATACGAAGCTTCCTAGGATTAGCTGGTTATTACCGGAGATTCATTGAGGGGTTTTCTCGAATTGCCTTACCGATGACTCGTCTGACCCGGAAGAATCAACCTTTTGCTTGGACGCCAGAATATGAGAAAAGTTTCCAGGAACTAAAATCGAAGCTTACATCTGCTCTAGTCTTAAGTTTACCTAATCCACAAGAAGACTTTGTGATTTATTGTGATGCTTCTAACATGGGTTTAAGTTGTGTTTTAATGCAGCAACAAAAGGTGATTGCCTATGCTTCTAGGAAGCTGAGGTTGCATGAAATGAACTATCTGGCGTATAATCTAGAATTGGCAGCGGTGGTATTCACTTTGAAAATCTAGAGACACCATTTGTATGGAGTCAAGTTTGAGGTGTTCGGTGACCATAAGAGCTTAAAGTATTTGTTCGATCAGAAGGAATTGAACATGAGGTAGCGAAGGTGGATGGAGTTTCTTAAAGATTATGATTTTGATTTGAAGTATCATCCAGGAAAAGCAAATGTGGTAGCAGATGCACTTAGTAGAAAATCCATTCATATGGCATCTTTAATGGTAAAAGAGATGGAAATGATAGAACAGTTGAGAGATATAAACTTAGGTGTGGAGATGAAATCTTTAAGAAGTATGACCTTGGGAACTTTGAAGATCACCAATGATTTTCTGAAGCTGATAGGTGAGAGGCAGAAATAAGACTTGCAATTATAAGAATTGAGAGAGACTCGGGTGAATGGAAAGGATGTGTGATTACAAGAAGGATCAGATGGAATTTAGAGGATTAGAAGTAGAATTCGTGTACCAGATAATGTTGATCTAAGAAGGACAATCCCATAAGAAGCACATAAAAGTATGTTGAGCATTCATCCTGGATCAACTAAGATGTATCAAGACCTGAAGAAAAGTTTTTGGTGGCCAAGGATAAAGAAAGAAATAGCTAAATATGTGTCTTTATGTCTGGTATGTCAAAAAGCTAAGATGGAACACCAGAAGCCATCTGGTGAATTGCAACCATTGGAGATTCATGTTTGGAAATGGGATGACATTACGATGGACTTTGTGTCAGGATTGCCAAGAACACATTCAGGAAATGATGCAATCTGGGTTATTGTAGACAGATTGACTAAGTCTGCTCACTTCCTCCCAATGAATATGAAGAATTCTCTACAAAAGTTGGCACAATTATATGTGAAAGAGATCGTGAGACTACATGGTGTACCATCTAGTATTGTGTCAGATAGAGATTCGAGGTTCACTTCCCGATTCTGGGGAAGCTTGCATCAGGAGTTGGGTTCAAGACTTCGATTAAGTTTAGCTTATCATCCTCAAATGGATGGACAGTCAGAACGTACCATACAAAGTTTGGAAGACTTACTGCGATCTTGTGTGCTCGAGCATGGTGGTAGTTGGGAGCAGTTTCTTCCACTAATTGAATTCACCTATAACAATAACTACCATAGCAGTATTGGTATGGCTCCATTTGAAGCATCATATGGCAGAAAGTGTCGAACACCCCTTTGTTGGTTAGAAACTGGTGAAAGTTTGGCGTTAGGGCCTGAAATTATACAACAGACTACTGAACAAATAGAAATAATCAGAGAGAAGATGAAGGCATCCCAAGATAGACAAAAGCACTTTTACGATAAAAGGAGGAAACCACTTGAATTTCAAGTTGGTGATCATGTATTTTTGAAGGTTTCGCCTCACAAGGGCATTGGCCAAGCATTAAAAAGTAAAAAGTTGAGCCCAAGGTTCATTGGACCATATGAAATTCTAAAGAGGATTGGCCCGGTGGCTTATCAGATTGCACTTCCTCCTCACCTTGCAAATTTGCACAATGTGTTCCATGTATCACAATTGAGAAAGTATGTACAAGATCCCACTCATGTGATTGCTACTGATGATGTTGAAGTTAGAGAAAATTTGACCATCCCTGCAGAACCCACACAGATTATGGAAAGGTCGATTAAACGCCTGAGAAGTAAGGATGTACCATTAGTGAAGGTTTCATGGAAACAAGGAAATGATGTAACTTTAACTTGGGAGTGTGAAGATGCTATGAGGACGCAATACCCAGAATTGTTCCACTGAGGGGTGTGTTATATTAAATTTCGAGGATGAAATTTTTATTAGGGTGGGAGAATTGTAACATCCCAAAAATTTCATTCTCATGTATAATCATTTTGATTTAGACCATTAATGATATTATCCATTTTATCTTAACTTTCTACATAAATTTGGTTAGGAAAACATCTTCAATTTAATCTTTTACCATGGTAAATAATTTTAACTTTATACCTTAGGTAAAAGTTAATCAAATAACTTATTACCTATTTCCTTAGTTATTAATTTATTTGGCTTTTCCAATTACTCTCATCAAATTACCACATACTCCACTCAAAATGTGTCTTCTTGTACACATTTTAATTGCTAGTTGGAATCCGAATTCGGAAATTTGGTTAACTACAAAGCTGTTCCTCTTTCTCCTAGCTTTTCAACAAGACCAAATTTGTTAAAATCCATTAAGATTTGAGAGAGATATGCCCAAAATACCAAAATTGTTTTAGAATTAGTATTTTACTTCAATCATATCATTTGTACATATTTTAATGCCTAGTTAGAGTCCATATTTGAAAAAGTGTTAAACTACAAAGTTGTTCCCCGTTGTCTTAGCTTTCCAACAAGACCAACTATGTTAAAATCCATTAAGATATGAGAGAGATATTCCTAAAATACCAAAACGGTGTCAGAATTGATATTTACTTCAATCATACAAGCTACATGATGTAGGCTGCGGAAATGGTCAACAATACAGCTTATTTTTCTCCCCTAAAACCTCTATTATCACCACAATTAATTTACCTAACATCCCACTATAATCCCATTATGAAAAGCTTGTCCCCCACTTGTCATTTGCGTGATTAAACCATCACTACATCTTGTTCCAAAGTCTGAATTCTTAGAACAAGCTAAAGTTAGTGAAGTCTCTCTCATTTTCTTTCATTTCCCCCATTAAAGTCCCTCTTGATATGAAGCTAGGACAATAATAGAACACTTTTAACCACTTTAGGAACCTCCATTAAGGTAAGAAGGGATAGGGTTGTGAATAAATATGGAATGGGTAGAATTGTATGCTGTTCTAGGATTTTCAGATTTATTTTTATAACTTGTTACTTACTTTTGAAGCTGCAAACGTGTGAATTTGACTTTTATTTCTTAATTCAAGTTGTATATCTATGTGTTATATGAATTTTGGGTTTTGAATGACATGATTTGGATGCCTGTAGCTTGAGTTATTGCAAAAATACTAAAGTATGTCCGTTTTGGAATATGTACCTTCTATTTTGTGTAAATATTAAAAGTCTGGGAATTATACATACATATTTAGACTTTGATTTCTTTATAAAAGTTGTAGATATTTATGTTATGGATCTATATAAAATGGTTTCAAGTTAAAAGGATATTTGTAGCTCTAGTTATACCTAAAATACAAAAGTATGTTCATGCTGAAAATCTGCTAACGTGAATCACTGTTTGTATTTTTAAAATTAGGAATTTTGTGATGCGAATTAGTGCTTAGTGTCTCCATAAAAGTTTTAGATATTTATGTTATGAGTAATTTAGAACTAGTCTCATGCCAAAATTATTTTTGTATCTCCAAAAACGTTGATTTTACCAACATATGTACGTTTTGTTACTTTCTTTGAGATAGTTTAGTATCCTATGAGTTTGTGATATTTCTGTTTGGACTGGGAATTTTTAGTCTTCATGAAAATTATAGATAATGGAATTATTGAAACACAGAACTTAGCCTCATTCAAAAATTATTTTTATACCATGAGTTATAGCTAATTTACTAAAGATTGTCAAACCAGGAAATTTTCCAGCAATTGGTGATAATGAAAAATGATAACCTATTGACTATTATGTGATTATGTGATGTTTCTGTTTGGAATTTAAAATTATGGTCTTCATGAATGTTGTAGATAATTTTTTTATGGAACTACAGAAAATGGAATTACTAAAAAAGGATTTAAATTGCTCATGTTATGGTCTTTTTACTAATGTATGTTGCTGTTGTAAATTTCTAAAATTTACCTATGATGATTATTATGGATGAAAATGATATTTTCCATGTGGATATTGATTTATTTATGAATTATTGAAGGATTATTGATTATTATGGATGTTATTAAGTGTCCTATGAATGTCATACAGTAAATATATTTTTGTGATGAATAATTATGAATGACTAAATTAATGTATACATGAATGCCTTGTGGTTTATTGAGATATGTTGTTGAACTGTAAATCCATGATTTTGATAATTGATATATGTGATGTGTCCTTTGAGGACTTGTGGCTTTCCAAGTGATTATGGAAGTATTGATATCATGGTATGTTAAATTGATAAAGAGAATTAAAGGCATTCATGCATCATAAGCATTTGGACGCACCATGGAATTTAAGGGTTCCATGATTGCCGGCCCTGGTGGGGGGTTATTCTATGATGAGTTAAAGCCTTATTTTCATTGAGCTCCATGAAGTGTAGTGATTTATGGTTTATGCTAAGTCCTACTTGTGTAGTTCTGTACTTGAGCGCCATGAAGGGTAGGGATTCATGGCTAAGTCCTACTTATGTACTTTGGTACTTGAGCACTACGAAGGGTAGGGATTCGTGGCATTATGTTAAGTCCTACTTGTGTCTCTATAAGACTCTTTACTGCAGTATTCCCACTAAATCAAAATGGATCCAGCATGACATCATTTAACTAAATTAAAGATTATTAAATGTAAATGACCTTGTTTGGCATATTCATTATATCATAATTGTTTGTTGATTGTGTTTATGTAATTTTACTTATTTTATATTTATTCTATATTTTATCTCACTCTTACATTATTTTTACAGTGCACGCTTCACAGAATGACGAGTGGTGCAATTAATGAAGTTTTTATGTTTTATTGGTTAGACTTTGATTTTATTTGAGATTTAATATGTTGTAAAAATTTTATGTACCTCGTACTGCAATCTTATCTATCATTTCCGCTATGTAAATGTATTATGTTTTATTCGTTCATGACTAGTATGCATGATAATATTCCATATTTATCAATTTTTACGTGACCTCAGAATTTAAATTACGAATTTCAAAATGATTCTTTAAACGCGAAAAATTTATTTCAAAAATTTGGGTTAATTAATTGGAATTTGTAATTTGGGTTTTGGGTGCCACAGCTTCCTCCAATCGATTAGAATCGTTCTGTCCTTTCCATTATCAATTAGATCACTTCAACTAATCGATTAAAGAGTCTCTGTGTTCCAGATAATCGATTAGAACACATGCCAAATCGATTAAGGATGCTCTGTCTTCCAGCTAATCGATTACATACTCCTCCTAATCGATTTCTAAGATTCTGTTTTTAATGCAATCGTTTACCCACCTGGCCCAATCGATTAGAACACCTAACGATTCAAATTCTGAAAGGGTGTAATCGATTACGAGTAACCCCGTAATCGATCACGCGCGTATCAGAGGGGTGATTTAATGCAGAATTCGTGTGCTAATCTTTGGCCCAATCCACACTCACCCTTCTAAACCCTATTTCTCACTTCAAAACCCTATAAATACCTCTTCCTTTACCTCTTCTACCTCACACGTCCAATACTTCTCTTTCCTCCAATCTTTCTCAAGATTCCCAAAGACCTCTCAACCTTCTTCATCTTTTCTTCTCCACTCACACAATGTGTTCCTCTAGGAATGTGAAAAGAGCTAGGTCCTCACTTGCCCAAACCAATAACCCCCTTGATTTTTCAAGGTTCTTCACCAATCCTAGAGACCTCCAAAACTTCATTCAAAAATTCTCTGAAAAGGATATCATCTCCCCTTACTACATCAATGCTGAGATTTTTGACCATCCTAGCTTCACCTTCACTCACTCCCTTCACCACTACAATCTCTTTCCTTTCCTTACTCTCAAAGAGGAGGTATACTACCCACAACTCATGCGAGTCTTTTTCTGCAATTTAAGGCTTGTTAATGGGCTACTTGAGGCTAGAGTCAAGAATGTGACTCTAAGGATCACAAATGCACAACTTGCGGAAATTACCCAACTTTCCCTGTCCGATGCTGAATTTGCTGGTGGAAATCTGGAGGATGAATGGGATTTCAATGCCATCACTGCTCATCGATCCCTTTGGAAAGCTGACCATCCCCGAAGAAATCACAAATTGGTAGGCCATCTTACTATCAATAACCGCCTCCTTCACTTTTTCTTGGTTAAGCTCTTGGTCCCTCGTGGTGGTAATTATGCCTTGGTTGAAGAGGATGATGTGCTCTTGATGTGGGCTATGCAAAATGAGAAAGAAATTAATTGGATTCAGCTGTTAAAATTGTATATACTCAAGGCCAAGGAACAGAAAAAGCTTCCATATGCCATCCTCCTCACAAAAATTTTCAAAGCCTTTAGTGTTGATCTTGCTGGAGAACTTCGTAAGAAAATACCTCCAAAGGCATGCATTGGCACCCATCATCTTACCAAGATAGGTATAGTCTATGTCAATGGAGCTTGGCTCTCCAAGATGGAAGGCATTCATGCCAACATTCCCTTTGAAGCTCCAGCCAATGATCCTGCCCCTCCTACAACTTAAGAACCACAAGGCGAACCATCTACTCCCGTTGACCCCTTCACTTCTCTCTATGCTTATCTCGATCAACGCTTTAAAAGAATTGATAACACTCTTCAACAATTTCAAATGACTAAGCAACAGTATTTTGAGCTCATGAAGCAACGTTATGAGGAGCTCTCAAACAAAATTTCTAAAATGTGTTTCTTTAATCCGGATAATTAGATCCTTATTGTTTTGTTATTGTTGTTTCCTTTTGTTATGCAATTTCAATTTCTACACTTTGCTTTTGTAATTTCCTTTATCAATGAATAAATGAATGTTTCCTTTTACTATTCTCTCTATGTTATAATCCATTAATTATTTTTTATGACTACAAAGGGGGAGAAAAATCAGTGTTCATCTATTTTAGATAATGGCAATAAACAAGTGGATTAATAACAAACAGTTAACACATATTGATTCTCAATTGGCTTTAATTCTATATGATTAATAACTGGTTCTAAAATCAGAGCAACAAGAAATGTATGCATAAACTCCTTAAGAAAGGGGGAGAAAATTTTATTTGGACTAACACCCTCATGAGATGAACATTATTTGTCATCATCAAAAAGGGGGAGAATGTGTTTGAATATGTGTTTCAGGTTGTATAGTTTTGATAATGACAAAGAGATCAAAAAGCAATTAAAGAATCATGGTAAAGAGTTCAAGTATTCATAAAAAGAACACATATAAAGAGAAAAACAGAGAAGATAGCATCAGACCTGTAAAAACACGAAGCCTAATCGATTACAGGACCTCATATAATCAATTATTGAAGTTCTGTCAAACACCTAATCGATTACCTCATCAACACTAATCGATTATGAAGCTTCTGTTTGTCACCTAATCGATTGCACCAAGGAGGCCAATCGATTACCAAGCTGAGAAAATGAATTAAAAGCATCAGGTGCATCTGCTAATCGACTACAAGGATGACACAATCGATAACCAATGTTCTGTAAGGCCACTAATTGATTACAATTAAAGAACTAATCGACTATAGAGTTTCTGTTTGTCTAATAATCGATTACACATGAGTCATAATAGATTACCATGCTGCGTAACACAATTAAATGCATCATGTGCCACTCATAATCGATTACAAGGTAAAGAACAATCGATTAGCAAGGTTTTGTCTCTTAGCTAATCGATTACATGGGAAAGGCTAATCGATTACCTGACAAATTACTCTAAAGAATTCAAAATGTAATCGATTATAGCTCGAGGCCTAATCGATTACACTAGTGCCAAAATTTAGGGAAAGCATTTTTAAGTGGGAAACCAGCTCACTTCTCCATTGTTACTCTAATGCCCATACTGTGCAACGGCTCTGAAGACTTTAGGGCACCTCTACAAGGCCTATAAATGCAAGACTCATTCAAGCTACTCCAAGCATCCAAATCCATCAAAGGTGTAACACCCTAAATTTTATGAAAATGAATAATTGATGGGAATAAATAATAAATAATTGTATATAAGTGGATTTGTGCCCCAAAAATATTGGAAGTGATTAAATTGGGATATTTGTAATTTATTGAGCATATGTGAGATAAAATTATGCCCGATTAGAATATGGGTGTCGGACCAAGTATCTCCGATTGAGATGCTGTTGGTCAGGACTATCAAGAATATTATTGGGGATCTGAATCTATATTCGGAATAATTTTTGGATAATGTATTGAGCCCGAACTGTGAGCCTGTTTATTATAAAATGGTGAAATTTTAATGTGAAGCAAAGATATTAAAACATAAACCCTTCTTCCCCTTTTATGCTTCACGCTACTTCTTCTCCTCCTCCTTATTCTCTTTTCCTCATCTCTTCTTCTTCTTTCCTCTCCACTCTTCTCTTCGAGAAACTGAAGCCATGTGGAGCCTTCTTCTCCTCCACCATTTTCGTTTTCATGGGAGCTTGAAGGAGAAGCTTATGGCTGGAATTCTTCTCCCCTCTTCTCCTCTATTTTTGTGTTCTCTCTCCCTCCATTGAAAGCTCAATGTTGGCTCTTGGGTGAGGTAAGTTCCTCACCATTCTTTATGAGTTTATGCCTTAGATTTTGGTTCTTGGTATTTGGGAGAGTGTTCATTTTATGGGTTGTTGGGAGAAGCTTTAAATGAGGAAACCCTAAGGTGGGGTGTTGTTATTATGGCATTAATGGTGGGTTGTTATAGGTGCATGGAATTAATACTTGGATGAGTGAAAAATAAATGAGCATTTATGATGTTGATGGGTTTTTAGTGAAACCCTAACTTTAATAAATTGGGGAAAGTGTGAAATATGTGTAGAATATAGGTTTAATGATATTGGAGAATGATATCAATGAAGAATGATGGCCATTTGTGGTGATTAATGAGCATGGGTAAATGTTGTTGAGTTTTGATGAAAACCCTAGCCTTAAGAAATTGGGAAAACGTATAAATATAGTGACTTGTTGGGTTGAATGGAATGTTAATAGGTGATATTTAATGATGAGTATTGTTATGAATGTGGAATGTGAGGGATTGGTGTGAAAAGATTGTGACTTGATGAGGTTCTAAACCATTGTGGTTATTGAAGGATATGAGAGCTAAGTTGAATAGTGAGTAGTAATGATGATGTTTGAAGGATTGAGGTGATTTGAGACTACATTGTGTAATGGGTAAGATGATGATATTGTTGGGTCTAGTTGGCCTTTTATGATCTAGAGGATCTTGGCTTTGGGAAAGGAATTCCCGAAGCCTAACACAATTGCATAACTTGGTGCTTAGCAAGTTTAGGACTTGGGGTTGAGCTTTATGATAAGCTAGCAAGTATTTAAAATTATGATGGTTATTAATTATGTGAATATACTTGCATATGGTATGTAGATTGTATTACGGGTGATGCAATGGAGCATTCGGAGCATTGAAACCGTTCGGCTCTTCCTTCAAGGTAGGAGAGGAGTTTACATTCAAATTGCATGAGTAAATTAAGAGTGATTGTTGTATGTGATGAATACTCATGCTTGCCTTGCCATGTATATATATTGAATTAATTGAAATGGCAAGTTGATGATTAATGAGGATGATGTGTGAGAATTATGTGTTGAATTGATATGAAAATGTATATTCATATAAGATGATGACAAGTTTGAATTTGACATGATTGATAGATTGAATTGAATATTAATGAGTGTAAAGGTCTGGGATAAGTTTTAAATGCCTAGTGTGAAGCAATTGCTATATTAGACTTGAAGGATTTTGGCTGGTATAAGTTTTGGTATGGTTGGTTGTGAGTTTCTTATGTTTCTTGTGCATATCCTGATATTCTCGCTCAAGCGAGAAGGGATCTCGCTTTGGTGAGAATCCCCTGTATTGGTATAATGGACTCTGGACCAATTTTGCCCAGGCGGGTAAGGTTTCCGCTCAAGCGAGCTGCATATTAAGCAATCAGGGGAGTTACTGGACGAATCTCGCTCAGGCGGGCATGGCTGCGCTTGAGCAAGCTAGTGAGGAAATGGTCACTATACATTTTTCGCTCAAGCGTGTGTGAGTGGCTTGAGCGGAAGTGTGAAGTCTGATGCTGGGATGGTGTTCACTCAAGTGAGTGACTGGATGGTTCTGTTTTGACCGAGTGTGACGAGTGTATGGTGAGTAAGTGGGAGTCTGGGCAAAATTTCACCAAGAGTGGGAACCTTAGAAAATAATTCTATGATGTAGTGAATTTCGGAGTGAAATGCCGAGTGGGCTATGTCCGAGACAGAACCTTCCGAGTGAGGAAGTGTGTATAATTCCGAGTGATGGGTCTCCCAATATGATACCCCGGGTAGTGGTGTTCCGAGTGGAAATTTTCGAGTTCAAAGTAACTCGTTCCGAGTGAAGTCCCTTCGTGTGTGTGATTTCGAGTGAGGATGGCACTGATTGGGGATACATGGTGTGTTTGTCCAGAAGTATTCTGGAATAACTTCACTCGTGAGAAGATGAAAAGGAAGTCAATTTTTGAAATAAATTACCGAGTGAGAAAAGACTAGGTCTGGAATGATTTAACCGAGTGGAAGACCGAGCGAGTGTGGGGTCGGTCTGGAATGATTTAACCGAGTGAGGACCATCAGAGATGGTTCGGACTTGGAACGAAGTTGCCGAGTGAAAGACTGATTGAGAGATGACTCGGATTTGGAATATATTGCCGAGTGAAAGGCCAAGTGAGAGACGAGTCAGCTTTCATTGATTTTACCGAGTAGAAAACCAAGCAAGATGAGTCGGTGTGAGGGTGAATCACCGAGTGAATGACCGACCGAGTGATAAGTCGGCTTTCATGTAAATTGCCGAGTGAAGGACCGAATGAGAGGAATCAGTTCTGGAACAACTTTCCCGAGTGTAAAACCGAGTGTTGGGAAGGACGACCTCTGGTCAGATTTCGCTAAAGCGAGTGGATACCTCACTCAAGCGAGTAAGTATGGAATTCCTTACTGGACAATTCTCGCCCGAGCGAGTGGCTGGTTGAAGGGAGCCTCACTCGAGCGAATATATTTGGGAATGCTTACTGGAGTAATTTCGCCCGAGCGAGTGGCCGGGTGTGTGGTGTCTCGCTTAGCCGAGCAACATGTAACATAGCCGCTGGCGTGATTTCGCCCGAGCGAATTGAGGCACCCAAGAGAGATGGGCTGTCTCGCTCAAGGGAATGTGGGTCTCGCTTGAGCGAGTGACCCCCCTGATGGAATTTTCCCTTCTTTTCTCTCGGTTCTGATTGTATTAACCCTTCTTTTCTCGGTCCTGATGGCTTTAGGCCCTTTTTCCCTTATATTATTTGATACTTGAGGGAATGTATAAAGATATATATGCCTACGACATAATATGGTGGTGATGGATAACGAATAAGATATTAAGATGACAACCATAATGGGTAAAAAACGAATGACGTTGTGGATCATTTCCTTAAATAAAGGATAACCGTTATTATTAATGATTCTTTGGCAAAAACATTATGGTTGAATATGGATATTAAATTTACTATATGATGTGGAATATATATATATACATGTGATGTGTTGAATGTAAAGTCAAGAACATGATGGTGATGGACATAAGTGTAATTGCCATGTATGTGAGGTGATGAATATGCCTAGAATGATTCCATGTGTGGATTGATATTATGATGTTTGCTATGCCTTTTGATATCCATGTGTGGGTTATTGTGAATGATGTTTGTGGCCATTGAATGCCAATTATATGAATGATATCCCTTGAGGGGCTTGTAAATAATTACATGATTATTGAAAATGCCAGATTAAATTATATCCCTAATTGAGAGGGTGAGATATCCTTGCGAGGTTGTTGGGCACATGCATTATTGCATTGTTGCATTCATGGCATAGCATGGCATTGATATGTATTAATGTTGAATATATCACCTTGCGGGGTACCACGAAGGGTATATCCCGGAGTGAAGAGGACGTTGTCCTATTGTTGTTGAATAATGTTGAATATATCACCTTGCGGGGTGCCACAAAGGGTATATCCCGGAGTGAAAAGGACGTTGTCCTATTGTTATTGAATTATTATTAAAGAATCACCTTGCGGGGTGCTATGAAGGGTATATCCCGGAGTGAAGACGATGTTATCGTAGTTATTGTTGAATATACCACCTTGCGGGGTGCCACGAGGGGTGTATCCCCGAGTGATGATGGTATTGTGATAATTATTGTGAAGTGAATCACCTTGCGGGGTGCCACGAAGGGTATATCCCGGAGTGAAGAGGACGTTGTCCTATTGTTGTTGAATAAATCACCTTGCGGGGTGCCACGAAGGGTGTATCCCTGAGTGATGGTGATAATTTAAGTGATTGTGATTATTGTGGAATTTGAAAATCGGATCCGTTGCATATGCATTAAACAGTTGACATATGCATTAGCCTTAAGACCATGGCATTTGAGATGGGATGACCACGAGTGATGAGAAACCCCTTGCGAGGAGGTATTGAGCAAAGCCATAATGAAATAATGATGATAATGATTATGAGTGCGCTTGTTGATAAGTGGCAAAGAGATTATGTATGTGATTGTGTATATGTTGTGCTTATTTATGATATGAATTGCGATTCATGAGGCTTGTATGCCTATTATAATAATGAGATGATATATGAATAATAATTTGATGATTTGATAGCAAAGCACACATGACGTTTGTATGCATATACACTTGATCACAATATATATATTATTCGTCATTTTGAATGTATAACTCACTCTCCCATGTGGTCTCTTTTTTAGCCTTGTGATGCAGGTTGCCATGGGATGAGTTCAGATTTTTAATTAAAGCTTTGGTGAAGGTAAATAGTGGTAGAGGAAGTGCCTTGGCTGGCATCATTTATGGATTCTTGTGTAATGAATAAATTGTATATGATGATATAGATGATTTAGAGATTTTGAGTATGTATAAGATAATCCTTTGAATTGATGGATGATGAATATATATATGTAGAATGTAAGAGATGATTTGATGTGTATTAGAAGGATTGAAATTGAATGATGTTCATTGATGATTAAGATAGTCAGGAGTATATTCCCGAATGTATATAAAATTAGTTATATCTTAGGCATTGTATGCTTATGTAATTATGTAAAATGATGATGGTTGTCTATTAGGCTTATGATATGCCATTGCATGCTTTGCCGAGCCTTTTCTCATATCGTCATATATAGGACTAGGCGTGTGCCCGGTATACACATTCTTCCGCTGTATACTCTATTATTTTTGTATACCGTTATGGGCAAACTATTTATTGATCCAGTTATAGGTTATTTAATGTCACTCTTTGGTTTTCTGTGATTTGGGTCTTGATGTGATCATGGTGGTGTCTTGGATATATTTTCAAACACGAAAAATTTACTTGCATTTTTATTAATTATGACGATCACATCGGGATTCGAGTATAGAAAATCAGGGGTCTTATAAAAGGGAAATCAAATCTTGAGTCTTGTGAGTTCTATTTCTTTGTGTAGTTTCAATTTCTGAAACTTAGAACTTATATTTGTAAATCCTTTCTTATGAGAGTTTAGAAATTGTGAGAGCTTTCATTTGTTTATCTACTCTATTGAGAGAGTTTATTGATTATAAAACTAAACACCAAAACACCAATGTTATTCACTCTAGGTTGAGTGGTCACAAAGGTTAGGGTTCAACCTTTGGGCACTGAGAGTTTGAGAGATTGGGTGGGTTGCCCTTGTGTTAGTGAGGATTGAGTTCTTAAGTGTGGGACACTAGGAAGCTGTAATTGCTCATAGCTTATATCTTTAAACTTCAATAGTGGAAATCCTTCAAGTGGGTTGCTTGAAGGTGAGACGTACACCGGGTTAGTGGAACTCGTTAAATTGGTTTGCAAGCTTCTCTTCCCTACTCTCTTGCATTTATATATTGCTTTTGGCTTGATTATTGTTGTTGTGAAAGCCCCTCTTATATTTGCTTGAACAACTTGTGTTAAAGTGTTGCACACCAAGTGTTTGATATATTGCCTAAGTGACATTTGCACATTGTTTTACATTGATTCTTGCACTACACTTGCTATCTATTGCATACAAGTATATTTTGTGAAAGAGGAATCAATTTCAAAGGCATTCTAAAGAAAAGTTAACACTCAATTCACCCCCCTCTTGAGTATTGAGGCCACTTGAACAACAGCATCAATTTTATGAATTTGACAGCAAGCGAGGCTAAGAACATACAATCCCATGGAACCATCACTTAACAAGGCATATAATTATTCCATTCTAACATGAATCATTTATCAATTGACACATTCATTCTCATCAAGGGGCCATAAAACATTCATCATCTCATGTATACATGACTCCCAAAATTAACAAATTACCAAGCATATCATTTATCATATTACCAATCATCTTATTATTTCATTATAGTCATGGAAAGATAAGCATGAGTACATTCATATACATCCATCATCAATCATTCAACTCATGCAATTGAAATGTAAACTTCTCTCCTACCTCAAGAGAAAAATCATAACTTGAATGCCCCGATCATCCTGCACCATCATCTGGAACACAATCTACACAACACACAGATATATGCATTCATTCAATCATAAGCCATCACAAGGCTTTCATCATAATTCCGAATAATGATTTACGCATTGTCAGACTTATGAACAAGTCCTAAACTTGACAAAACACCAATCTATACCATTATGTTAGGTTTCAAGAATTCCTTTCCCAAAACCAAGACCTTCCAAGTTTAAAAGGGCTAACCAAAACCCAACAACAACAATACCATGTCCCTTATCCATAATGCATTCTAATATCTCATGAATCATCTCATTTCAACATAAGCCTTTAGGTTCCTTTTAAACCATAATCAATCAACAAACTCATATGGCACACATCATGGCCTAAGGTCTCATCAAAACACCATCTCATTTCATTAATCCATCACAACCATTCCATTATCAATGGCCATCTATCATTATTCTTGTCACCTATCCTCATGACTAACAATATCTAACTACAAACATCATATAGCCATCCTCAAGCTCAATTCCTCTAATCATCATATATACTCATATACATACATCTTCCAAACCTCAAGATTGGAACCTCATTAAAATCATGACCAATCATTCTAATCATCTCTTCTACACATCAAAATCATTCTCATGACAACCAAATTATCAATTTCACTATCTATGCAAAGCCCCAAAATTATCAATTCTTAAGGGTGCACATACAAATTGGCAAGCATCAATTTCAACAATTTTTGTAACATCCCAATTTTAAAGGTAAATGCCGAATGAAAAATAAACTATTAAGGTTTGATTTCAAAGTGAGAAGTTAATTGACAATCATAATCGGATTAACTTAAGGAATAATGACAAGTTAATTAAGGCTTAATTGGTGAAAGATGGCTATTTGTGATTGGCGAGTACGTGAGTGGGCTGCGACTCACGTTTTCCCATCCCATTTCCTTCTCTTCGCATGTACATATACCCTGTATCACCGTGGATACTCATCCTTTTTCCCACTACTTCATCCTCTCTTTTCTTCTTCTTTGTTTTCATCTTCTTTTCCCTTCCCCTATTTTGCCTTTCGTTTCTAGAAATCGCAACGACGGTGCTGAAGGAAGGTCAGAGTCCCCTCCAACTAGTGGAAGACGATCCCTGAAGCAGAGGAAGAACAACTTCTCATCCCCGAGCCGATTGCAGAGTACGACGGTGCGAAGGGGATCTGGACGAGTCGGATAGAGCGTCAGACCAAACGTTGAGAGTAGGAGAGCTTCTTGAGTTCCTTCTGTAGGTAGGGGGCGCTTGCATGTCAAATGCATAGTCCACGAACGGTACCGGATGAGTGTATTGCTTTAAGTGTGTGCATGTGTTTGTGGCGATTGAATATTATGTATGATTGTTGATTCTGGATCCTGTGTGTAGGATAGTAGTTGTACAATAATTGCATGTAATCAAGATGGTGGTAATGTAGCCTGTTAGCCTTGTTATAGACGAATGAGATGCATGGTCCTATCTCTGTTAACACTATGAGAACATGAAAGTGTGATTGTTAGTTGATTTGTCAGACGTTATTACCTTGATTATCCGATTGCTGTGCATGTTGGTGTGGCTGGCAAAGTAAACGTAACAACTGTGTTGAATCTGTTTCTATTACGATGGTTGCGAAGGAGGTATCGGTTGAGTAATGATGCTTGCTGGTAAATGTATTAGCTGCATGTGTAAGAATGGGGCGACCCGTGGAAGGTCTAGAGCCCCGAGGGAATGGCTTCCAGCTACAGACCTTGGCTAGATCCTGTGGGAGCTCGTGGTAGCCGTAGGAGATAGAGATGAGTCTCGAGACGTCAATGGGAGACTGGTACCACACGGGAAGAGCTGATGGACGAGCGGCCAATAAGGAGGAAACTGTAACTGAAAGTCATTACTCAGGTCGGATCCGCAGGCATGCATGTAGATATGATGTTGATTAAGATAGTACGCATAGCACGTGTTGAATGTTATGAATGATTTCTGAGTGTGTGGATGCATGTGTACGTGTGAATGAAGATGCACTTTATGTAGTATGTATGTTATAGATATTATTCTGATTTGCATGGTCTTAGTTTAACCAAATGCAACTGAGTGAAAGTAAGTGTACGTACTGACACTGATACCGAGTCTTTGATTGACATTTTACATGCAAAAGCTCACCCTGCAGTAGCTACATTTTCAGTGAACATCTCTCGGAATGAAGGGTGAAGGAGGAGCTGGGTGCAGAATAAGCAACCGAGTGCTATTGAATATATGTGTATATGTATATACTGTGTGTAAGGTCCTGTTAAGCCTTGGCCGGCTCATATTTTGATTTTATCCTTATGTTAGAACTTGAACATTTTCGGGTGAACAAAGTCATGATGATACTTTTGTAATTATTCAAGTACCTCTCTATGTATTTATACTGTGTGATTATTTTATACTGTAGGTAATGCCCGAGTGATAGGTATGGATGTGTGGGTATACTTTCGAGCATATAGGATTAGTGTGAATATGGGTAAGAGTGTAGCTAGGTTGTGGATCGAGGAAAAGCGAGATAGTGAGTCATTCCGAGTGATGAGGAGCTGAACAGCCGAATGATTGTGGTTGTATAGTTGGAGGAGGAGTTGGGTTGAATCCAGTGAGTGGTAATTGTAAGGTCCCCTGAGTAAAGATTGATTAATGATATTCGGAGGGAGAAGCCATCGAAGTGAAGGTTTTCCGACTAGAATGTATTGTGTGTCAGTGATTCGTAGTTGGGCCTTTCCATGTGGGGATTGCCTGAAAAAGATTCTGAGAGAAACCCCCTTCATAAATTTTGAGTAAATCGTATATATAAATAAATATATATATATATATATATATATATAATCCTTGTGACCAAAGGATGATATTCCGAGTGGATAGGATTAGGTTAGGTCCGAGAGAGTGTAAAATGGGTGAAATAACCGAGTAATCCTAGGAGCAAATCCCGTGTGAGCTAAGTCGATACTGGGTGAACGATTGTCTCAAATCCGAGTAAGCTGAGAGTAGACCCTTCCCGAGCGAACCATACGCTAAAATCCGAGTGGAGTGACTGGATACCGAGTGTAGCTTCGCTTCAGCGAGTGTTGTGTGGATTGGAGAACCTGAGTAGAATCGCCTGAGCGTAGTTCAATTTGCTTGCGCGAATGTGCCAGGTGCCATTGGATTCGCCTAAGCGTTCCCTTCGTTCACGGTGCATGAGCTCCTTTCTTTATCTTCCTCCCCCTCCTTCTCCTTGTTGTGCTCTTTTTTGTTAATCTGGACAGAGTATGCACGGTTTGCCAACCTAAATTTTTTTTTCAAAAAAAAAATTCCCCTTTAATTTCATTTATTTAATTAAGAAATTAGGGTGTTACATTTTGGTATCAGAGCAGACCGAAAGGTCCAAGGCCAAGGTATGCTTGCCGAGTGTGAGCGGTTGTGTGCATCATGATCGAATGGTCATTATTATTGTGATATTGTTGAACTTGAATGATACTGATATTGATTTATGGATAAGAGGTTGCTTCCTCCTGATCCGACTGATTGTGTAACATATAGAGATGGCATAATGTGCTAAGTTACTGAATATTAGGCTGAGATACAATCCGTAGTAAGTGGCTCGGTATACTTATCCTTGAGGGGTGTTAATTTCAGGATAAGGGATGACGCATCGCCAAAGCATGGAGGCTATAGCCACAGAATTCCAACGCTTTACGGACGTGTTTGAGAGGCAGGGCCAGACTCGAGCTGAGGATGGCCACGTGCTGGACCGCTTCCTGAAAAGGAAGCCGAGTGAATTTCCGGGAGGACGTAACCCGGAGGCAGCTTTTAAATGGACTCAGGAACTAGAGAGGATTTTTGGGGGTCTTCGCTGTACCGAGGCCCAAAAGTTCGAATGTGCGGTGTATATGCTGCGAGACGAGGCGGAAAACTGGTGGAAGATAGCTAGAAACCGATTTTCGGATGATGATGCTCAACTGACCTGGAACGATTTTAGATATGCTTCTTAGAGAAGTACTTCCCCGACACAGTAAGGAGTCGAAAGGAGTTGGAGTTTATGGAGTTGAAGCAGGGCTCCATAACTGTGGAAGAGTACGCGACTAGGTTCGAAGAGTTGTGCCTATTCTACCTACCTTTCCAACAACCACGGACGGAGAGCTCCAAGTGCCTTAAATTTGAAAATGGATTGAGATCAGATATTAAGAGGGCCTGCAGATATCAAGAGATCAGGAGTTTTCCTACATTGGTGAACAAATGTAGAATATTTGAAGAAGATGACAAGGCCCACTTGGGCCAGAGCAGCAGAGCCGACCATTACTTGAAGCCTCAGCAGCCACGTTTCAAGAGGCCAGGAAACGTGGGAAGAAATGGACCCTTTACCAGATATCAAGAACGCAGTAACCAAGGGAGACAGATGAGTGGACGACCAAAATATGGCAAATGTTTTAAATGTGGTGGTGACCACTTTGCTCAGAATTGCAATAGTACAGATGTCAAGTGCTTTCATTGTCAGGAAAAGGGGCACATTCGCCCTGACTGCCCCCAACTCCGCCAAGCAAACCCCAATGCACGTCATGGAGGTTTCCAAGAGAGGAACCGAGGGAACGACAACCAAGGACCGAGTGGCAGAGGCAGCAGAGCCAGAGGGAATATGATGTTGGCCCCAAATAACCAGAAGAGAGGCACCGATCAACCAACTGCTGGAAGAGTATACGCCATCAACGCTGAGAATGCTGCACAAGCAAATGACTTGGTACAATGTAAGTGCTCACTCGGTAGACATACACTTAACGTTGTTTTCGATTTGGGAGCTACCCATTCTTTTATAGCTGATGAGTGTGTAAAGCAATTAAAGTTACCGACTGTGTTTATGGATCGGACCTTGGAGGTGGCCAATCCGACTGGCGCCAAGGTGTTGACATCATCGATGTGCAAGGATGTAACATTTGTGTTGTGTGATCGAAGTTTCACTTTCGATTTGGTGTGCATACCTTTAAAGGATCTTGACATTGTGCTCGGAATAGATTGGCTTTCAGCCAACAAGGTGTTAGTGGATTGTAGAAACCGAAGGGTAATCTTTCTGAGACGACACAATGAGGACTACACAGCACCAGGTATGGTTCGACTGTTTACGATGCTTTGCTTAACCGAGGGTGAGAGTAAAGCCCGAGTGAACGAAATTCCGATTGTCTGTGAATTTCTAGAAGTGTTTCCCGAGGACATACCGAGTGTCCCTCCCAATAGAGAAGTTGAATTCTCTATAGACTTGATCCCTGGAGCCGAGCCAGTCTCCAGTGTGCCTTATAGAATGTCCCCAACTGAATTGGCCGAGTTGAAGAAGCAAGTAGATGAGTTACTCAGAAAACAATTCATTAGACCGAGTGTATCACCATGGGGCGCACCTGTGCTACTTGTTAAGAAGAAGGATGGCAGCATGAGACTTTGTATAGATTACCGATAGCTAAACAAACTCACGATTAAGAACCGATACCCACTGCCCAGAATTGATGATCTGATTGACCAGCTGCGTGGAGCCACAGTCTTCTCAAAAATCGATCTACGATCGGGATACCACCAAATCCGAGTGAAGGACTCGGATATCCCAAAGACTGCCTTTAGGACTCGGTATGGTCACTACGAGCATGTAGTGATGCCGGTCGGTGTAACCAACGCCCCTGCGGTCTTCATGAATTACATGAACAGCATATTCCACCCATATTTAGACCAATTCGTAGTTATTTTCATTGATGACATCCTAGTCTATTCTAAGACTTCCGAGGAGCATGAAGAACATCTCCGAACGGTACTCCAAGTATTGAAGGAGAAGCAGTTGTTTGCAAAGCTTTCCAAGTGTGAATTCTGGATGGATAAGATCCACTTCCTCGGACATGTGATTTTCGAGGGAGGTGTCTCGGTGGATCCTTCAAAGGTGGCAGCTATAATGGCATGGGAGAGACCCAAGTCGGTCTCGGAGATAAGGAGCTTTATGGGCCTGGCAGGTTATTATAGAAGGTTTATCGAGGGTTTTTCCAAGTTGGCGTTGCCACTGACTAAATTGACTCGGAAAAACATTCCCTTCGTATGGAGTTCCGAGTGCGAGAGTAGTTTCCGAGAGTTGAAGGACAAGTTGACGACTGCTCCAGTGTTGGCATTACCTGACTTGCAAGAGAGCTTCGTGGTTTATTGTGATGCATCAGGACTCGGATTGGGATGTGTGTTAATACAGAAAGACCGAGTGATAGCGTATGCCTCTCGGCAATTGAGACCTCACGAGCAGTATTCTCCGACCCACGACTTGGAATTGGCAGCTATGGTGTTCGCGTTAAACATCTGGAGGCATTATTTGTTCGGGTCCAGATTTGAAGTATTCAGTGACCACAAGAGCCTCAAATACTTATTTGACCAGAAGGAGCTGAACATGAGGCAGAGGAGATGGATGGAATTTTTAAAAGATTATGATTTCGAGCTAAGGTACCATCCGGGTAAAGCAAACGTTTGTGGCCGACGCGTTGAGTCGGAAATCCCTTCATATAGCAACGATGATGGTGAAGGAAGTGGAATTATTGGAACGGTTCCGAGACATGAACTTACATGTTGACATCCCCTCCTCTCGGAAAATGACGATCGGTACGTTGAGGATTGCCAATGAATTCCTGAAATCCGTGTACGAGCAACAGCAGTCAGATTCCTACTTGGCTGGGATGAAGGAGACTCAGGCCAAAGGTAAGGATTTTTCCTTGATCGAAGGATCAGATGGAATCTTCCGAGTAAGAAACAGAATATACGTGCCGGGTGAAGAAGAATTGAGAAGAATGGTGCTTGATGAAGCTCATAAGAGCTTGCTAAGTATCCACCCGGGTACCATGAAAATGTACCATGACCTGAGAACACAGTTCTGGTGGCCCGGACTAAAGAGGGATGTGGCAGAGTACGTGGCTCGGTGTATTACCTGTCAGAAGTCGAAAGTGGAGCACCAGAAGCCGTATGGTGCATTGCAACCCCTGGAGATTCCCGTGTGGAAATGGGACTCCATTGCCATGGACTTTGTCTTGGGATTGCCCAAAAACCGAGCGAGCCATGATGCGATATGGGTCATTGTTGACCGACTAACAAAGAGTGCACACTTCCTACCTGTGAACATGAAGTACCCATTGCATAAGTTAGCACGGATTTACATCCAAGAAATTGTCCGACTGCATGGAGTGCCAACTTCTATCGTATCAGATAGGGATCCTAGGTTCACGTCCCGGTTTTGGACCAGCCTGCACCAGGAATTGGGCACGAAGCTTTGGCTAAGTTCCGCTTACCACCCCCAATCGGATGGACAATCCGAGCGAACGATTCGAAGCTTGGAGGACTTGCTAAGGGCGTGTGTGTTAGAACACAGTGAAAACTGGGAGCAGTACCTCCCCTTGATTGAGTTTACATACAATAACAGCCATCACAACAGTATCGGTATGGCACCCTACGAAGCACTATACGGACGAAGATGCCAGACCCCACTTTGTTGGTCGGAAATGGGTGAAAGTCTACTTTGGGACCAGAAATTGTAAAGCAAACATCAGAACAGATCCGAGTGATAAGGGAACGGATGAAGGTGTCTCAGGACAGGCAAAAGAGCTACCATGACAAATGAACCAAACCATTAGAGTTTTCAGTCGGAGACAGAGTGTTTTTGAAGACGTCTCCGAGTAAAGGAGTCGGGCGAGCCTTGAAAGGTGGAAAGTTGAGCCCCCGATACATTGGACCTTATGAGGTGTTGGGACGAGTCGGCTCCATGGCATACCGTATAGCATTACCGACTTACTTATCCCGATTTCACAACATATTTCATGTGTCCCAACTGAGGAAGTATCTACATGACCCCAACCATACAATGCCTGATGATGAAGTGGAAATCAAGGAAGACCTGACCACTACGACTATACCGATTAGAATCGTGGACCGATCGGTAAAGCGTTTAAGGAGCAAGGACGTACAACTGGTTGAAGTAGAGTGGCAGCAAGGCAGGACTACCTCTTGTACCTGGGAACACGAAGACGCCATGAGACAGCAGTACCCCGAGTTGTTCCAACCAGGGTGAGTGACCGACTGAATTTCGAGGACGAAATTCTTTTGAGAGGGGGAGAACTATAACATCCCAATTTTAAAGGTAAATGCCGAATGAAAAATAAACTATTAAGGTTTGATTTCAAAGTGAGAAGTTAATTGACAATCATAATCGGATTAACTTAAGGAATAATGACAAGTTAATTAAGGCTTAATTGGTGAAAGATGGCTGTTTGTGATTAGCGAGTACGTGAGTGGGCTGTGACTCACGTTTTCCCATCCCATTTCCTTCTCTTCACATGCACATATACCCTGTATCACCGTGGATACTCATCCTTTTTCCCACTACTTCATCCTCTCTTTTCTTCTTCTTCGTTTTCATCTTCTTTTCCCTTCCCCTATTTTGCCTTTCGTTTCTGGAAATCGCAACAACGGTGCTGAAGGAAGGTCAGAGTCCCCTCCAACTAGTGGAAGACGATCCCTAAAGCAGAGGAAGAACAACTTCTCATCCCCGAGCCGATTGCAGAGTACGACGGTGCAAAGGGGATCTGGACGAGTCAGATAGAGCGTTAGACCGAACGTTGAGAGTAGGAGAGCTTCTTGAGTTCTTTCTGTAGGTAGGGGGTGCTTGCATGTCAAATGCATGGTCCACGAACGGTACCGGATGAGTGTATTGCTTTAAGTGTGTGCATGTGTTTGTGGCGATTGAATATTATGTATGATTGTTGATTCTAGATCCTGTGTGTAGGATAGTAGTTGTACAATAATTACATGTAATCAAGATGGTGGTAATGTAGCCTGTTAGCCTTGTTATAGACGAATGAGATGCATGGTCCTATCTCTATTAACACTGTGAGAACATGAAAGTGTGATTGTTAGTTGATTTGTCAGACGTTATTACCTTGATTGTCCAATTGCTGTGCATGTTGGTGTGGCTGGTGTTAACCCGTCGGTGAAACCAGGTTTTGTCAATTGGCAAGCGCACCAATCGTTTGTAGTTTTCGAAATTTAGATATCGTTCCACTGGGATTGAAAGTCCAATAACAACAGTAATTTTCTACTTACTATGGTAAATGTGAAAGAAATTATAAACAAAAGAATGATTTATATACAGTTTATACAATATTCACAAGATAGTATGATTGAGTGATTCATAGGATAAAAGAAAATAAAAATCTATCTAAAAAAAGTTGAGTTGCAATTTAGAATAGGTAAGATACTTGAGATAAACACAGATAAACAAATTATGTTGGAAATTGGATCCCTAATCTAGAATAACAATGAGGAACTCAAGACATGCATATTTAATCATCAAGTTTCATGTCATTGCAGCTTAAAATCATTATAACCGATCCCTCGTGATATAAATTCTAAGAATTCACCGTAAAGTCTGATCCCTCGTGAGCTTTCTCAGTAAAAACTTGCATTAAGACCTGGCCTTATGGCAACAATGGTTAACAACCCCTATAGAATTGAGATACCAAGGGTATTCCAACTTTTTACTTTCGTCAAAACAAGTTTCAATACGGCATAAATAATCATTCTCCCGTTTGACATTTATACTAATAAAACCAGTTTCGATACACATGAAAATCATTCTCCCGTTTGACGTTCATATTAATAAAAGGTTGAAATACTAACATGGACTTGAATCATAAATATGCAGAGGTCGAATTCACAACATTATACTCAATAGATTAGTTCACCAATTCCAACATAAACAAATTAGTTACACATGGTAAAAGTAAGAACAACACTTACAGAGTTTGACATTACGAAGACGATGGAAACTTCACGATACAACGATCACAATACACCGAAACACACTCAAGTATTTAGAAAACTATTCTAGAACTACAACTCACAAAAGAAGTACTCAAAGTCGAGCACAAGAGAGAAGAGAAGAGAAGTGTATGGAATGGGATGTCTTGAATGGTGTTGGATGGCCCTATTTATAGGGCTAAGCAAGGGTGCGGACGCTACGCGTCAGTGTGACGCTACGCGTCAGACCCCTGACTCAGCTTCCATTAAACAGCTGATAATGGCCACTTCAAATAATTAACAATCAATCATGCTTGGCCACTTGGACGTGTCTCCACTGTATTTTGGCCATTTGTGATGAGTGGGGTGGCCCTTATGCTGAGTGGAGTGCCCATTATTGGGTCAAAGTGGAGTGGTTGGCCAAAGTGGGAGTGGAGACTGCGCAGCACTGACGCTACGCGTGGGTATGATGCATAGCATCAGCATCAAAAATAACACTTGATGCTACGCGTGGGATAAGGCTACGCGTCAGCTCCTCCAGTATAATTTTCTCTTGATTTCTTAACTTTTTCACTGTAAAACTAGAGAAAATTGATCAAGGGCAGATTATTTCCAACAACATCCATTTATTGAATTTAAATCCTAATTTTCTAACAAATTAAACTAATTTTTATAATTTTTATGAAATTTTTATTTAAGCTTTTATTGAAAATTTGAGGACTAACAAATACCCCCAACTTGAGACATTGCTCGTCCTCGAGCAAGAGAGAAAAATAAGAAAAATAAAAATTTGAAATCAAATTTTTAAGTTAGTTCGAAAATTTACCACAAAAAATAATTACACAATTTTAACTATTTTGTAATAATCAAAAACTGATATCAAATATAACAAAGGTTTAATGATAAAATTATTTACAATATTCTATTAACAATCAAGCAGAATTTCAGGCTTACCTCACAAGTGTTTATCTCTATGCAATTGGTAACCTGTTTCACTCAATCAATCATAAAATCAAACGAATTTAACTTTGTTTGTCATCTAATCAATGGTTATTTATTACAGAGTTAATTCGAAAATCACAAGGTCTTTTCACGGGTTGTAATGAGGCTTGGTTTTCAAGAAGTAATGGTTTTTTCTTGGAATTCAAAAACCTGAAATCATAAAAGAGCAT
The DNA here is from genome assembly GCA_037962975.1 of Clitoria ternatea. Lineage (NCBI taxonomy): Eukaryota > Viridiplantae > Streptophyta > Magnoliopsida > Fabales > Fabaceae > Clitoria > Clitoria ternatea. The sequence goes on along the minus strand of CM075673.1, from coordinate 32,909,973 downwards.
TTTCATAATTTTTAGGCTTTTCTCTTGATCCAAACTCTCATTTATTTTTATTGATGAAAAATAAATACCCCCAACTTGATTCTTTTCACTATTTTTGACTTTTCTTTTCCATATTCTATTTTTTTGAAAAGAATCAAGTTGCTCATTTTCACTCCCCATTTTTGTAAGAACACTCAAAATATTTTTCATTTATTTCAACTGCTCTTTTAATCAATCAAGTATAGGGAATGGTCAAAATAAATTTAGGTTTTAAGGGTTCCAAAGAATTTTATTTTAGGCTCAAATTGGCTTGCAAGGGATAAAAGATTTTTTTACCAAGGTAAGCTGTTTGGCCCAAGGTTTTGTTTCACCAATAAATGTACCTTGATCATTTTCCCGAATTCTCTGTACAACAACACAAATTACAGATTAAAGCAAAATCAATTCGAATTGAAAATATGTCGATTAAACCCTCAAGTGTTTAAAAAGATCTCTCAACTCACCGGTTTATTGAAATTTTCTTGATGGTTAATAAACTTATTGTAATTAAATTTATCAAAATTCCTAAGTTATAAAGAACCAAATAATTAATTTTACAAAATTGGTTTTATTATGTAAAAACTCTAAGTGCATAAACTAACTTACTAACAAAAATTTGATTGATTTTTTTTATATATATAAAATATGCAAAAACAAATAATTACGAAAGCACACACCACACAAATAATAAAATACCATAATATAAAATGTAAATGTGAATGTAAATGTAAATATCAACTAAAAGCAAATATACTCAAAATAAGATAAAGATGGCATCCTCAGTCCTCCATCTGATCATCATCCTCCTCCTCCTCCTCCTCATCATCAGAGTCAGCCTGTGCGCCAGATGACCCACCAGTCTCAGGGTAGGTAGGCAAATCTCCAGGCCAAGCTACATGTGCTGCAAACTCGGCCGGGGTAACATAAGGTGCTCCCTCTCCCTGTAACCTGTACTGATAAAATTCATCGTGAAGATGAATATAAGCTCTATGAGTGGCAGCCATCATCTGCATCATATGCTGATGCTCAAGTGATATCCGGGTAAAGCCCTGTGTGACAGCATCAGCAGATGGAGGCTGCACTGGTGGTCTCCTCCTCCTAGGTCGGGGCTGAGCCTCCTGCTCTAGTGGTGGAAGCTCGCACTGCTGCACAAAATACTCTCTGTTTACTAGAACTTTAGGGACTCTCCCTGAAGAACTAGTAAACTTCGGTGAAGGCACAATGACTCCCTGCCTCCTCAGTAAGGCAGATATGATGAGAGGAAAGGGTATGGGGCGATTCACTTTATACCCAAGGGCATAATAGTGAATCTGCTCGGATATAAGCTCAGCAATATCGATGGTGTGGCCCTGGAGGATGGAATAAAGAAGGCAACAACGCTCAACTGGAAGAGAAGAAAGGTGGGTGACAGGAGTGATATTATGGAGCATAAGATGGGACCACGCCTGGGCTATGGGGGTCAAATGGGTCTTTAGGAGGTTAGATGGACTCCTTCCAACCCTACTCAGGTTAAAAAAGATTCCATCCTTGCTCAAGAAATGAGCAACCTCCTCGAGGGAGTATCCTAACTCTCCCTCAGCAGCAATCTTGTTTCTGTTTTCCTTCCAGAAACAAGTGTCATCCTCGGGAGTAGGCTCCCAAGGATTACCCAATAGGGTACTGATGGTGTCCCGGTCATAAGAGATATGTCGGCCCCTTACCCAGCTCGTCCGCTGCTGCCCTATATTCGGTGCGTCCTGGCGGGTCCTGAAAGCATTAGCATAAAACTCCATTACTAAGATAGGGTCCCCCTCAGTAGGTAGAGAAAATAGAGGTCCCCATCTCCTCTGCTGCACTCTATCCTGTAGCTCAGGATAGTCTCCTGCACTCAAATCAAGGACCCTCTCCCAGATCAGTCTCTGGCCCTTGATCTGATGAAATCTTGCCCACTTCACATCAGTGCGAAATCTGGTGGGATCCCTCGGTCCTAACACCTCCTGTCCCTGAGGATCAGGATCCTCAGTATCTGTGGTCTTCCTCTGTCTTTTAGAGGGACCAGCTGTGGGAATGGATTTCCTAGGTGCCATCTGCAAAAAGTAAAAATTTTAAATTTAAACACACATTAAATAAATCAAACATAAATTATACACAAGCAGACAATTATTTGTAAAATTTGTAAAATATTTTTGGATTTTTAAATATTTAACACAACATGCATAAAATATATACAAGAGATATTTTTATGTATTTTTAATGCAAGAAAGTATAACAAATACAAACTAAGAAAATTTATTAATTTCAAAAGAAAACAGCAAACAACAAACAAACAGCAAGAATTAAAAACAGAGGCTGACGCTACGCGTGGTGTGACGCTACGCATCAGCCTGTTCTGCCCACGCTACGTGTCTGTGGGACGCTACGCGTGGGCTAACAGTTCATCCTCACGCTACGCGTCAGTGTGACGCTACGCGTGGGATGCGCAGTTTTGAAAAATTAACAGGGGTTGCATAGCAGCAACCCCTTTTCAAACCACATTATATCCATTCATTTTCTAATTCCTAACAGCAATCAATCCCAATGGTCTTCTAATCCTAATCCTAACCACATTTATTTCTAAAAATCGAAAATTAAAATAAAACTAAAAAGAATGGATTAGAACACTTACTTGTAGTTCCTTGAGCAATTAGGATTGAAGAGGGCTTGGAAGAGAGAAAGGAGGGTTTCGAAAATTAGGTTTCTGAAAACTAAATGAGGCAGAGAGGAGATTTTAGGTTTTAAACCCTAAGATGGGCCTCTCTGGTTCAATTTTAAAAACTGAACGTGGGCTTTGACGCTACGCGTGGATAGGACGCTACGCATCAGAACCAAAACTCAGAGTCCACGCTACGCGTCACAGGGGCGCTACGCGTGGGCTTCTGTTTTTGATTTTTCAAAATTTTGATTTTTAAAAACCTTTTCTTTTCAATTTTAAACTCCTTTTCTTTTCAAAATAAAATTCTATCTAATTATTTTTGAAATATGTCTATTTTTTTTTATATATATATATTAAAAACATTAAAAATAACGAGAAAAGAATGGGTTGCCTCCCATTGAGCGCTAGATTTAATGTCTCCAGCCAGACATTACCTCTGATTAATCAGGTGGTCTCCCAATATTTGTTGAGGAATCACCTGTCTTTTTCTTCCTTCTTCTTCTTTTCCGATGCTTAATTGCCTGTTTTTCATCTTTCAAAGCATCGGTTAATTTAAAACAATTTAATTGATTGGGAAGAGGTATACCTGGTTCGGTTGAAAGGTAAACTTTTGCCTCATTACTTATCCTGAGGTGTTCATGAGCACTGAAGCTTACCTCTTCTTCATACACTTTGACTGCAACCGTACTTAGATCAACATCTACTCTGATCCTTGCAGTCTTCATGAAAGGTCTTCCTAGGATCAGGGGGATCTCAGTATCCTCCTTCATATCTAGCACCACGAAGTCAACCTTGAAGTGGTACTTGTCAACCTTTACCAATACATCTTCCACAATCCCAAAAGGCTTTTTGACAGAGCGATCTGCAAACTATAATTCTGTCTTTGCTTCTTTTAGCTCATATTCACCAATGCGTTTTATTAAATCTAGGGGCATCAAGTTAATGTTAGCCCCTAAATCTAATAACGCATTCCTGATGTTGATATTTCCGATTGTTACAGGAATGGTGAAACTCCCCGGATCTTTACATTTTTTCAGGGTTATACAGTTTGTTTCTTGCTCTGTATCTCTTTGCACATTTTTTTCTTTTTCATTTTTTTCATTTTTTTCTATTTTTTCACTTTCTTTTTCTTCTTCTTTCTTGTTCTCACTCTTTTCTTTACAATCAATTTTTACAATATTAATAGAAACAGCATTACATTGTTCCCTTGGGTTTTGAGTGTTCGCAGAAAACCCAGAACTCTTTAATTCGGCTATTTCTTTTGCGAGCTGACCCATTTGTATGTCTGATGCTTTTCGGGCAGCTTCGTTTGTCTCCACAAACTGCAATAACTGTTGGATAGATTCCTCTATTCTTGTCAATCTTGCATTGTCAGTTTGTTGTTGCTTGAATTGATTGTTAGGGGGTCTGTTGGAAGGTCCAGTGTCCTATCTCTAGCCAATATTCTGATTTTGCCAACCCTGCAGGTAATTGTTAGGGAAAGAATTTCCATGATTGAAAGGATAATTACCTAAGGGTGCTCTTTGATGGTTCATGAAATTGGCTTGCTCTTGCTTATTTCCACAGTAACCACATGGTTGTTCTCCCATGCAGTGCGTACATGCTTTAAGTTGAGCAGGGGGTGGTGATGCTACTTGAGCAATTTGAAGTTTTTCCAATTGCTTGCTCATAACTTCAATTTGTTGGGTCAGTAATTTTTGCTGAGCCAACACTGCATCATTTACTCCCAATTCGAGCATTCCTGGCTTCCTTTGCATATTACCTCTTTCATGCTTTGCTTGTCGGTCATTAATAGCCATTGATTCCAATATTTCTATGGCTTCTTCCACAGTCTTGTTCATTAAAGAACCACCTGCACAAGCATCTAACATCATCTTGAACTGAGGCAATAAACCATGGTAAACGATTCTTACCTTCTCGGCATCATTCAGGTTGTGGTTTGGGCACTTTCTCAAGAGTGCCTTGAATCGTTCCCATGTTTCTCCTAATGATTCATCATTATTTTGAGAAAAAGAATGTATGGCTGTCATTGCTTCAAAATATTTTGAAGGAGAATAAAATCTTTCCAAAAATTTTCTTTCAACATCGGACCAGTTTGCAAAACTACCCGGTGGACAAGATTTAAACCATTCTTTTGCTTTCCCAATCAATGAAAAAGGAAAGAGTCTCATGTAAACAGACTCTTCTTGATTGGGTTCAAAACCAATTGTGCTGCATAACTCATAAAAAACAGTTAAATGTTCATATGGTTCTTCATGATTTAAACCAGCAAATTGGTTGTTTTGAATTATGTTTAAAGTGGCAGGTTTAATTTCCACTGGTAAAACTGGTCCTTGAAACATTCCCGAAACTCGGGGTGGACCATTTATAGCAGCAAACTGTCCCAATGTTCTCCTTTCAGCAGCCATATTTGAATTTTCAAAAATTTTCGAAGTAGAAGAAGAATTAGTTTGTGTTTTAGATTTCAAAGACTTGATTTTCTTTACAAACCTTTCTATCTCAGGATCAAAATAAATTTTACCTGCGGTAGACCGAGTTTGCATACACAAACTAGACAAAGAAAGTTAGTGTAATAATGATAAGAGAAAAAAAAATTATCTAAGGTAAAAAAAAATATTTACCACGGTAATTAAAATTTTACTGTTTTACTGAAACAATTCAATCCCTGACGACGGCGCCAGAAAACTTGTTAACCCGTCGGTGAAACCGGGTTTTGTCAATTGGCAAGCGCACCAATCGTTTGTAGTTTTCTAAATTTAGATATCGTTCCACTGGGATTGAAAGTCCAATAACAACAGTAATTTTCTACTTACTATGGTAAATGTGAAAGAAATTATAAACAAAAGAATGATTTATATACAGTTTATACAATATTCACAAGATAGTATGATTGAGTGATTCATAGGATAAAAGAAAATAAAAATCTATCTAAAAAAAGTTGAGTTGCAATTTAAAATAGGTAAGATACTTGAGATAAACACAGATAAACAAATTATGTTAGAAATTGGATCCCTAATCTAGAATAACAATGAGGAACTCAAGACATGCATATTTAATCATCAAGTTTCATGTCATTGCAGCTTAAAATCATTATAACCGATCCCTCGTGATATAAATTCTAAGAATTCACCGTAAAGTCCGATCCCTCGTGAGCTTTCTCAGTAAAAACTTGCATTAAGACCTGGCCTTATGGCAACAATGGTTAACAACCCCTATAGAATTGAGATACCAAGGGTATTCCAACTTTTTACTTTCGTCAAAACAAGTTTCAATACGGCATAAATAATCATTCTCCCGTTTGACATTTATACTAATAAAACCAGTTTCGATACACATGAAAATCATTCTCCCGTTTGACGTTCATATTAATAAAAGGTTGAAATACTAACATGGACTTGAATCATAAATATGCAGAGGTCGAATTCACAACATTATACTCAATAGATTAGTTCACCAATTCCAACATAAACAAATTAGTTACACATGGTAAAAGTAAGAACAACACTTACAGAGTTTGACATTACGAAGACGATGGAAACTTCACGATACAACGATCACAATACACCGAAACACACTCAAGTATTTAGAAAACTATTCTAGAACTACAACTCACAAAAGAAGTACTCAAAGTCGAGCACAAGAGAGAAGAGAAGAGAAGTGTATGGAATGGGATGTCTTGAATGGTGTTGGATGGCCCTATTTATAGGGCTGAGCAAGGGTGCGGACGCTACGCGTCAGTGTGACGCTACGCGTCAGACCCCTGACTCAGCTTCCATTAAACAGCTGATAATGGCCACTTCAAATAATTAACAATCAATCATGCTTGGCCACTTGGACGTGTCTCCACTGTATTTTGGCCATTTGTGATGAGTGGGGTGGCCCTTATGCTGAGTGGAGTGCCCATTATTGGGTCAAAGTGGAGTGGTTGGCCAAAGTGGGAGTGGAGACTGCGCAGCACTGACGCTACGCGTGGGTATGATGCGTAGTGTCAGCATCAAAAATAACACTTGATGCTACGCGTGGGATGAGGCTACGCGTCAGCTCCTCCAGTATAATTTTCTCTTGATTTCTTAACTTTTTCACTGCAAAAGTAGAGAAAATTGATCAAGGGCAGATTATTTCCAACAACATCCATTTATTGAATTTAAATCCTAATTTTCTAACAAATTAAACTAATTTTTATAATTTTTATGAAATTTTTATTTAAGCTTTTATTGAAAATTTGAGGACTAACAGCTGGCAAAGTAAACGTAACGACTGTGTTGAATCTGTTTCTATTACGATGGTTGCGAAGGAGGTATCAGTTGAGTAATGATGCTTGCTGGTAAATACATTAGCTGCATGTGTAAGAATGAGGTGACCCGTGGAAGGTCTAGAGCCCCGAGGGAATGGCTTCCAGCTACAGACCTTGGCTAGATCCTGTGGGAGCTCGTGGTAGCCGTAGGAGCTAGAGATAAGTCTCGAGACGTCAATGGGAGACCGGTACCACACGGGAAGAGCTGATCGACGAGCGGCCAATAAGGAGGAAACTGTAACTGAAAGTCATTACTCAAGTCGGATCCGCAGGCATGCATGTAGATATGATGTTGATTAAGATAGTATGCATAGCACGTGTTGAATGTTATGAATGATTTCCGAGTGTGTGGATGCATGTGTACGTGTGAATGAAGATGCACTCTATGTAGTATGTATGTTATAGATATTATTCTGATTTGCATGGTCTTAGTTTAACCAAATGCAACTGAGTGAAAGTAAGTGTGCGTACTGACACTGATACCGAGTCTTTGATTGACATTTTACATGCAAAAGCTCACCCCTGCAGTGGCTACATTTTTAGTGAACATCTCTCGGAATGAAGGGTGAAGGAGGAGCTGGGTGCAGAATAAGCAACCGAGTGCTATTGAATATATGTGTATATGTATATACTGTGTGTAAGGTCCTTTTAAGCCTTGGCCGGCTCATATTTTGATTTTGTCCTTACGTTAGAACTTGAACATTTTCGGGTGAACAAAGTCATGATGATACTTTTGTAATTATTCAAGTACCTCTCTATGTATTTATACTGTGTGATTATTTTATGCTGTAGGTAATGCCCGAGTGATAGGTATGGATGTGTGGGTATACTTTCGAGCATATGGGATCAGTGTGACTATGGGTAGGAGTGTAGCTAGGTTGTGGATCGAGGAAAAGCGAGATAGTGAGTCATTCCGAGTGATGAGGAGCTGAACAGCCGAATGATTGTGGTCGTATAGTTGGAGGAGGAGTTGGGTTGAATCCAGTGAGTGGTAATTGTAAGGTCCCCTGAGTAAAGATTGATTAATGATATTCTGAGGGAGAAGCCGTCGAAGTAAAGGTTTTCCGACTAGAATGTGTTGTGTGTCAGTGATTCGTAGTTGGGCCTTTCCATGTGGCGATTGCCTGAAAAGGATTCTGAGAGAAACCCCCTTCATAAATTTTGAGTAAATCGTATATATATATATATATATATATATATATATATATAATCTGGGTGACCAAAGGATGGTATTCCGAGTGGATAGGATTAGGTTAGGTCCGAGAGAGCGTAAAATGGGTGAAATAACCGATTAATCCTAGGAGCAAATCCCGTGTGAGCTAAGTCGATACCGGGTGAACGATTGTCTCAAATCCGAGTAAGCTGAGAGTAGACCCTTCCCGAGCAAACCATACGCTAAAATCTGAGTGGAGTGACTGGATACCGAGTGTAGCTTCGCTTCAGCGAGTGTTGTGTGGATTGGAGAACCTGAGTAGAATCGCCTAAGCGTAGTTCGATTCGCTTGAGCGAATGTGCCAGGTGCCATTGGATTCGCCTAAGCGTTCCCTTCGTTCACGGTGCATGAGCTCCTTTCTTTATCTTCCTCCCCCTCCTTCTCCTTGTTGTGCTCGGTTTTGTTAATCTGGACAGAGTATGCACGGTTTGCCAACCTAAATTTTTTTTTTGAAAAAAAAATTCCCCTCTAATTTCATTTATTTAATTAAGAAATTAGGGTGTTACAATTTTCATACATCATCAGAAGCTTAATATCATTATCAAAGTGTCAATCAATTGTAAACAACACACAATGATCCCAATGGTTATCTAACCTATGGTTTGGGTTTCACATGCATATATCATCTTTCAAATAACATCAATCTAGCTCATAACTTCACCAATATCTATAATCAATTCCAATACTTTAAAAAATCATTTTCCTCATATGAATCATTCTAAAGGCACCATAATCATTAACATCATCAATTTGGCCAAAACCCCCAAAACATTAACACTTAGGGTTTTTTCTAAAATTTCCCATCAATAATCAACTTCCCCCAATTTTCTTAAATCCATATGAATACCATAACCTTCCTCATCACATAGCATCAAGCCATATTCAAGAATCACATTTCTATAATCAAAATTTACATCTCAAGCCATTCAAGCCTAGGGTTCCCATTCCCATTAATACCTATAATTTCTAACATTACCATTTCAAGCTCAACATCACAAAACCTTAAATGGAACAACAAGGAGGCAAGAACCCTTACCTTAAATCCATGCCAATGCCAAAACAAAAATGGGAAGGAGGGAGAAGGAGATGACCCAAGCAAAGCTCCCATGTCCAATATAAGCTTCATAAATCCATGCTTGGATTTTAATTTTGGCAATGAATGAAAGGAGAAGGAGGTGGACGGTTTGCCATGGAGGGAAGGAAAAGGAGAATAAAATGAAGAGTGAATGGAAGGAGAAGGAGAGCACATGGTGATAGGGGAAAAAGAGAGAGGAATTGTGTAAAAATTGGACATTGTCCAATGGATAAAAGAGTGCCTCTAGTTACTTTTTCCAATGGTCCAAAAGTCCTATTACCCAGTGGATAGAAGAGAGTAAAGTAGAGTGGGAAAGTAGACGATGGAAAAGGAGAGGGAAAATGGGATTTCATATTTTCTTTTTATTCCATTTGGCTCCTATTTTCCCCGTTTAATATCATATGTTGTGTTCGATTAATTATTTCCTCAATACCAAAAATTATTTTAACTACACCACCATAACCACAATAATTTTCTAAGTATTCTAGACCCATCAAATATTCAATTTTACCAAGTGGGTCCTACACTATCTGTTAAATCATCTGGTTTCGGTAAATCTTAATTTACGATAATTCACCTCTAGAGTCAAATTAATTTTCCCACATGTATTAGACCATAAATAATTAATCATTTTCATCTAATAAATTTATTTTCTTCAAAATTTGGGATGTTACAAGTCGCTTCAAAATTAGGGGTGTTAGCCGTAGTAAATGGAATAAACTCACGCAACCCCATCAAAAACTCTTCAGTGACTCACCAATTGTGATCATAACGGTTATACATCCATCATTGATTTTTCAGAACCTCCATACACGATATCTAACAATAACAGAACTGATTACTTTAATTTAACAAGACGTTACTATCATTCATGAATCAATCTCTATCTCTTTGATGCAGCAACTAGGTGGGGCTCTATCTCATTTAGGATGAAAATGTAACCATCTGTAACCTATATGCATGTTTGCGTGAAGTTTATGTGTTGAGATTCAATTGAAATTTCGATAGCATTTTGTATTGATCCTCGAGTACACAAAGAAAGTGCAGTATGAAACACCCCACACAGACATGCACCCAGAGACAATACGAAACACAACCGGAATTCCAATTGAACATCAACAACACAAAATTCACACAAACACCAGTACCTGTAGGTTATGCCTATCCAACCGGTACAATTCAAGATCCAACATGACACAGTATATCGACCCATTGTGTTGAATCTTAAACGGGAACTTATTGGGTACAAACATGGTGTAATGGTACAGGGAGCCTACCGAAATTTCGGTAGTTTTCCACTATAAACTAGACATTTCAAAATTTCTACAAATGCCCTATTACACATAAAAAAGTTTCTAGTACAGTGCAATGTATACACATGCCTATAACACATATTATCAGCACACAAAACCATGTCCTAGTGAGCTCTACTCTCCACTGACAAACAATAATACACAAATCCTATTTTCATACTACATAGGAGATTATATGAATTTATGGTTCAATTGAATTTGCATGCACCTAAACCCTATAGCCATGATATTACCCATATGATATTGCCACAGCCAATTAACTTAGTTATAATTATTTGTAGTATAATTGGTACTCCCTCTAAGTTAGTTATAAATAAGCTATTTTTTCTTACTTTGTTGTTTCCACCATTGGCCAACACAACGAAATGAACCTTCTAATAAACTATAACCTTTTATAAGAAATAATTTTTTTATTTTATTTTTACTTTATTTATTGCTCCCTCCATTGTTTTATATCAATTAATAATATCAATTAAATAAAAAATAAGTACATCATTAACATAAATCTTCACTAATAAATAAATGAGAGAAAATAGTTCCTTTTCCCAGATGATATTGCCCATATGATATTGCCCATATGATATTGCTATGATATTAATATTCATAATATACTATAGCCATGATATTGCCCACATGATAAATTTCATTCATTAATGTCCAACCACTTACTTAGAAGGTCACACAATTAAGTTAGTTGCAATTATTTGTAATGTAATTACTATTCCTTCTATTTGTTTTTTATTTGTCAACTTTAGGATTTGCCCATAGATTGATATATACATTAAATGAGAAATTTTTTTCTTATTTTTTATAACAAATTATATTTTCTCTATTAGTAGTCAATAATTAATTAATACTTTTATGTTTTAATAAATTAAATAAAATAATTAAAGATCACAAGGGAAACCCTAAAAAATAAACATTAAATGTTTTCTAGAATTAATAAACACTAAATAGAACTTTTCAGTTTTATTTTTTTTTCAATAATTTAATTTTATTTACAACAAACTTTTATGTTTCAATAGTCCATCAAAAGCTCACAGTAGCTCAACTAATAGAAGGTCCCTTAATCCGCAACAAGCTTTATCACTTTTTAATATATACTTTTGAAAAAATTAAATATTGCATATTAAGGATTATTCTAGGGATAGTCAACTTCATATTTACTTCATATCTGCTTGTGATGTTCCTCTATTGATCATCAGGGTAACTTATTAATGAATCTAATTAATTAAGCCAAATGGTTTAGGCTCCTAGTAGCTGATTACTTTGTTGTTTCCACCATTGGGTAACACAACGAAATGAACCTTCTAATAAACTATATGACAAGGATGCATTTTCACCTGTTTTAAATCCAACTGAACTTGAAGCAATATTTGATGTTCCATTGGATATGTTCCTCAAGGTTTATGCTGCTTTTCATGTTCTTATTTAAAGTTTGTATTTCATTTAATTTTTCTTGATGGAAATCATATGCACTTTGACATAAACAAATGCAGCTAAACTTAATTTCTAACATTATGGTTTAAACTTTGAATGCAAAATGAGAGCAGGAGAGCTGAGGAAAGAGGGTTGATGATGCATGATTTATCCTTAATTCCTTGCTTTAAATGTGTATAATTTGCCATTGCTAATTGTGTAATATTATGCATTTTAACACATTTTCATAATTCAAGCTTTATTTAATATTAAATGAATTAGGCGATAATCTTTAAATGGAAATAATAAATCTTACTTGATTTCCCTTATATTGTAGTGAATAATTGCGGTTGCAATTGGGAAATTATGAAATTGAGAATCAACCCTGACGCGTAGCGCCAGTGCCACGCGTAGCATAAGACCTCAAGAGCTGACGCGTAGCGTCAAGCCTACGCGTAGCGTCAAAAGTGACGAGGATCCCATTAACAGGCTGTGTTCAACTTTAGAAGTGGGGGATTTATTTATATTAAACACATATTGGCCAATCCATTACAAACATACGGCACTATCTCAGTGGGGAACATGCAGCACAAGTGTCTAAGCATTATTGAAGAATTATTGGAGAAAATAATGTATTCTGAGTCAGAAAACCTCATGCGTAGCCTCACAACTACGCGTAGCATGGAAGCAAATTCGTAACCCTGACGTGTAGCCTCCTGCTGACGCACAGCGTCAGCAGGAGACCTTTATCTTTGCTTTCACTATAAATAGGACTAATGCCAAAGGCTTCAAACACATCATTCCTCCAGCATATTCATTCGGAGTAACAGAGGTACAAAGCCTCTAGGAGGAAATTCTTCTCTCCTATTCCGGGTTTGATCTTTCTTGTTTTTAGTTTGTTTTAGTTATGGAAGGCTAAAACCCTTAGATTGATTTTCTTGGAGGTTAATGTAATGTTATTTTTGAGGTTTTGATTTTCAATACATTTCCTTGTTATTAATATCTTCATAATTCTAGCTCAATTATTTAATATCTATATTGTTTAATTAAGTTGTATGCTTAATCAACTTAATTATACAGTTAGAATTGAATAAGAATTATATTAAGATAGATTAAGAAATATACATGCTTAATGAATGTTTCAAAATCAATCTTAATAGTTGTGGTTTGCTTAATTCCATAACGTTGAAGTTAGATTATGTATGTAGGCGATGTTCTATGTATGTTCAATAATTCCTAGAATTTAAAATCTTGACTCCTTTTGCTTAATTAGGATGCTTGATTAAAATCTTCATTTTTAATTGAATGAAAGTAAAGGAATTATGAATTAAAAGACGCTTAGTTGATTAATTCAAATTGAACTAAAAGATCGATAATAAGGAAAGTGTATAGAATTCTTTTCAAATCCAAGGATAAAATAAATTGCAATACTCCAAGAAAATCAATCGCTTGTTAGTTATTTGTTTCACATTTATTCTATATTCTTGTATTCTGTATTAAATTTCTGTGACAATCAAACAAACCCCCCCAATGTATACTTGTTGAACTTCTGTCTGTAAAAATAAATTTTAGTTGTTTTATTTTGTTTTGTTAAAAATTAGTTTAAGACTTGATTTTCCTAAATTTTTGTGTTGATCCTTGAGAGAACGACCTAGGTTGACACCCTAGTACTACATTAATTAATTTTAATGTACTAATTTGACGGAATCACGACTGTAAAAATATTCACGTCAAATTTTGGCGCCGCAGCCGGGGATCAACGATCTTTAGGAAAAATCTTGTTTTAGATTAATTTTTTTTTATAAATTGAAAAAAAAATATAAAAAAATTTTTTTTTAGTTTATTTGTTTTATTTTATTTCTTTTGCATGATTTAGGATTCTGATGATTTATTGCTCATGATGATCAAATATCTTGTTGTATGCTATGTATGACTAGAAGAACTTTTGAGCATTTATATTCATTTGATCCTGAAATTGAAAGAACTTTTCATAGGTTAATTAGAGAAGCTAGATTTAATAATAACTTTGTTGATATTGATAGTGATAGTATCTTTTCTGAATCTGCTGAAAGTACTACTGTTAGTTTTTCTGATATGGCTGAACCTCGTGAAAGAACTCTTAGAGAACTAGCTACACCTGAATTCACATACGAAAGTTTGTGTATTCAATATCCTGATGAGGATGTCCCTTTTATTCTTAAGACCAGACTTATACACTTGTTGCCTAAGTTTCATGGTCTTGCGGGTGAAGATCCACACAAACACCTCAAAGAATTCCACATTGTGTGCTCCACAATGAAACCCCAAAACGTTCAAGAAGACCATGTCTATCTTAAAGCGTTTCCTCATTCTTTAGAGGGTGTTGCTAAGGATTGGTTATACTACCATGCTCCAAGATCAATCACAAGTTGGAATGACTTAAAGAAAATGTTCTTGGAAAAATTCTTTCCTGCCTCTAGAACAACTGCAATTCGTAAAGACATATCTGGCATTAGGCAACTCTCTAGAGAAAGTCTTTATGAGTATTGGGAGAGATTTAAGAAACTCTGTGCAAGTTGCCCTCACCACCAAATTTCTGAACAACTTCTTCTTCAGTACTTCTATGAAGGTCTACACCACGTTGATCGCAACATGATTAATGAGGCAAGTGGAGGAGCTTTAGGAGATATGACTACTGCTGAAGCAAGAAATCTGATTGAGAAGATGGCATCTAACTCTCAACAATTTGGTGTGAGAAATGATTCTTTCAAACCCATGTTTGATTCCAATTCTAGTTCATCTGGAATTAAATTGGAGAGCAAACTTGATGCTCTCACCACTCTGGTCACACAATTAGCAGTAAATCAAAAATCCATGGCTGCTAAAGTATGTGGCATCTGTACTTCACAAGAGCACCCCATTGATTGTTGTCCTTCTCTACAAGAAAAGGGTAATGATAATCCACAAGCCTATGCAGCCAATATCTACCATGATAGACCTCAACCACAACAGCAACAAAACCATGACCTTTCCACCAACAGATACAATCCAGGTTGGAGAAACCATCCAAACTTGAGATGGGGCAACCAACAACAAAATTCCCATCCCTAACCTCCATTTCAAAGCAATGCACCAACCTTTTAAAGACCTACACCTCAACCATCCACAAGTGGCCCTTCTTTGGAAGAACTGGTGAAACAAATGGCTGCACAAAATTTAGAGTATCAACAGAGGAATGATGCCACCATCCAAAGTTTAAGCAACCAAATTGGGTAATTGGCTTCATCATTAAGCCAGTTACAATCTCAAAACTCTGACAAATTACCATCCCAACCAGCTGCAAATCCAAGAAATATGAGTGCAATTCAGTTAAGATCAGGAAAGAACCTTGAAGTACCCATACCCAAGGAACCTGAAAAACAAACAACTGAGCCTGAAATAGTTGAAAATGATGTACCCTCTTCAAGCACAAGCAAGTCTGAGATACAACCAACCCAAATTCCACCTCATATCCCTCTCCCTTTTCCACCAAAAGCAATTCTAAGTAAGAAGATGGAAGAAGTGGACAAAGAAATTTTGGATACTTTTAGGAAAGTGGAAGTGAATATACCTCTTCTTGATGCAATCAAGCAAATACCCAAGTATGCCAAATTTCTGAAAGAGATGTGTACTCACAAGAGGAGACTCAAAGGCAATAAAAGGATAAGCATGGGAAGAAATGTATCTGCACTGCTTGGTAAGGAAGTTCCAAATATTCCTGAGAAATACAAGGATCCAGGTACGTTTTCTATACCCTATATCATAGGCAATAACAAATTTGAAAATTGCATGTTAGATTTAGGAGCTTCAATAAATGTTATGCCTATGTCTGTTTTCAAATCTTTGTCTCTTGGAAATTTACAACCTACTGGTGTAGTAATTCAGCTAGCCAATAGGAGCATTGCTTACCCTGCTGGAGTTATAGAAGATGTTTTGGTTCAGGTAGAACAACTTGTTTTCCCTGCTGACTTTTTTCGTACTTGATATGGAAGAAGGTATGCCCCAAATTCCTGTTCCTATCATTTTGGGAAGACCATTTTTGAAAACAGCTCGAACCAAAATAGATGTTCATTCTGGAACTCTCTCTATGGAATTTGGTGACACGAGAGTTCAATTTAATATTCTTGATGCCATGAAATACCCATCTGAAAATCATTCTGTTTTCCAAATTGACATTATTGATGAACTAGTTTTTGAACATTTTTCTAATGTTGATTTAGAATGCATAGATGATTCAAACAAATGTTTTACATGCAATGATTCTGGAAGCTATGATATTTATGCTGAAATTGATAAATACATAATTTCTGATTCAGAGTCTTTAGATATACCTGTTAACCATAAGGAGCTAAATGCAGGATTTCAAGAAAATTCTAACAAAATTTTTAAGGTGCAAGCAGCGGAATCAAAATCTACTTTGTTAGTTCCATCTGTTTTGCAGGCACCTAAGTTAGAATTGAAACCCCTACCTGAGAACCTCAAGTATGTATACTTAGGGGATAATGAACAGCTCCCGGTGATAATTTCCACTTCTTTTGATAAAAATCAAGAAGAAAAATTGTTGCAGGTATTGAAAAGACACAAGAAGGCTATAGGCTGGATATTAGCAGATATTCCTGGAATTAGCCCATCCATGTGCATGCATAGAATATTTCTGGAGGAAAATACTAAAGCAGTAAGACAGCCCCAGAGGAGACTCAACCCTGTAATCCTTGATGTTGTTAAGAAGGAAATTACCAAGCTTTTACAAGCAGGAATCATTTATCCTATCTCTGACAATGAATGGGTGAGTCCAATTCAAGTGGTTCCTAAGAAAC
The DNA here is from genome assembly GCA_037962975.1 of Clitoria ternatea. Lineage (NCBI taxonomy): Eukaryota > Viridiplantae > Streptophyta > Magnoliopsida > Fabales > Fabaceae > Clitoria > Clitoria ternatea. Next base: position 32,893,135 of record CM075673.1, on the reverse strand, counting down.
AGGGATCACTGTTGTGAAGAATAAGAAGAATGAGTTGATCCTAACTAGAGTGCAGAATAGTTGGAGAGTCTGTATTGATTACAGGAGACTTAACCAAGCAACCAAGAAGGACCATTTTCCTTTACCCTTCATTGATCAAATGCTTGAGCGTCTCACAGGTAAGTCTCACTACTGTTTTCTTGATGGATTCTCTGGATATTTTCAGATTCATATTGCACCTGAGGATCAAGAAAAGACCACATTCACCTGTCCCTTTGGCACATTTGCTTATAGAAGAATGCCATTTGGCCTATGCAATGCTCCTGGAACCTTTCAAAGATGCATGATAAGTATTTTTCATGATTTCATTGAAAATTGCATAGAGGTGTTTATGGATGATTTTACTGTTTATGGATCTTCATTTAATGCATGCCTTGAAAGTTTGGATAAAGTTTTAAACAGGTGTATTGAAACTAACCTTGTCTTGAACTATGAAAAATGTCATTTTATGGTAAAACAAGGAATAGTTTTAGGGCATGTAATCTCTGAGAAAGGAATTGAGGTAGACCCAGCCAAGGTAGAAGTTATATCACATTTGCCTTACCCCTCTTGTGTTCGAGAGGTTCGTTCTTTTCTTGGTCATGCAGGTTTCTACAGAAGATTCATAAAGGATTTCAGCAAGAAGGCTAGGCCACTATCCAGTCTACTTCAAAAGGATGTGGCATTTGAGTTTGATGAAAATTGTAAGGAGGCTTTTAATTGTCTCAAGCAAGCATTGACCACCACCCCAATAATCCAAGCACCTGATTGGACAGCCCCATTTGAATTGATGTGTGATGCCTCTAATTATGCATTGGGAGCCGTCCTTGGACAAAAGATTGACAAGCAGCCTAGAGTCATCTACTATGCATCTAAAACTTTAGATGTCGCACAGGTAAATTACACCACCACTGAAAAAGAGTTATTGGCCATTGTTTTTGCATTAGATAAGTTCAGATCTTACCTACTCAGTTCTCGAGTAGTTGTCTTTACTGACCATGCAGCTCTGAAGTACTTGTTAAAGAAAGGTGAGTCCAAGCCAAGATTAATTCGTTGGATGCTCTTGCTCCAAGAGTTTGACTTGGAAATTCGTGACAGAAGTGGAACACAAAACTTAGTAGCAGACCATTTAAGCAGAATTGAGAATGCTCCTGATTCGGCACCTATTCGGGACGATTTTCCCGATGAATACCTCATGAGTATTTCTAACTCTTTTGATACACCTTGGTTTGCTAACATTGTAAATTATCTTGTTGCTTCTGTTTTTCCACCATGTGTATCCAGAAACCAAATTTCAAAATTAAAAAGTGATGCAAAGTATTATATATGGGATGACCCGTATTTGTGGAAGTTGTGTAATGATCAGGTGATTCGAAGATGTATTCCCGATCATGAGATAGAATCAGTTCTTCGATTCTGCCATGCTTCACAAATTGGTGGACATTTTGGTCCACAAAGAACAGTAAGAAAGGTGTTGGACTCTGGATTATACTGGCCCACCATTTTTAAGGATGCATGGAGAACTTGCAACACTTGTGAGGAATGCCAAAGAACTGGTAATGCTATCACATGGAGACAAGAGATGCCTCAGCAACCTATGTTGTTTTGTGAAGTATTTGATGTTTGGGGCATTGATTTTATGGGCCCATTTCCTCCATCTTTTAGTTTTACTTACATTCTGTTAGCTGTAGATTATGTTTCTAAATGGGTGGAAGCTAAAGCCACCAGAACTAATGATGCTTGAGTTGTTGTAGATTTTGTTAGATCTCAAATTTTTTGCAGGTTTGGCATTCCGAGAGCAATCATTAGTGATCAAGGAACACACTTCTGCAACAGGACCATGCAAGCTATGCTCAGGAAGTATGGGGTTGTTCATAGAGTCTCTACTCCATATCACCCCCAAACTAATGGACAAGCAAAAGTCTCTAACAGAGAAATCAAAAGAATCCTGGAGCAGATAGTACAGCCTAACAGAAAAGATTGGAGCAAGAAACTGGATGATGCTCTTTGGGCACATAGAACAGCTTTTAAGGCACCTATAGGAATGTCTCCCTATAGAATTGTTTTTGGTAAAGCATGTCACCTTCAAGTGGAGATTGAGCATCGTGCTTATTGGGCTGTAAAAGCTTGCAACTTAGCACTTGATCAAGCAGGTAAAGAAAGAAAATTACAACTGAATGAGCTTGATGAGATCCGTTTGGCAGCTTATGAGAACTCGAGGTTCTATAAGGAGAAAACAAAGAAATTCCATGATAGCTCAATAGCTAGAAAGGATTTTACTGCTGGACAGAAAGTGCTACTGTTTAATTCCCGGTTGAAACTGATGGCCGGAAAATTGCGCTCCAAATGGGAAGGACCTTTCATTGTTACTAATGTATTTCCCCATGGAGCTGTGGAAATAAAAAGTGAAAACTCCAATAAAAGCTTCAAGGTTAATGGACAACGTTTGAAGCCATTTCATGAGAATCCTTCACTTGTAGATGTCACAATGGAGGAACATGCTTTGGGGGAACCACTTCTTGATCCCCCTTGAGGGAGTTTTTCTTACCCATCTTTTTACTTTTTCATTCTATTGTCTATTTTGTATGCTCTGTCTTAAATTGAGGACAATGTATGATTTAAGTGTGGGGGTGGGATCATTCATGTGTTGTTAATTTTATCGTGTGATTAATTTTGTGTGACTATTTTTCAAAAAAAAAATCTAAAAAAAAAAGAAAGATTGTGTGTGTTTTTGTTTTAAAATGGCATATTTTATTGGAATTTTAGGATATGCATGAGTAACAGGTAAATTCTTTCATGTCTGATATGAGCTTAATGATATGTTATAATTTGAACTCAAGCAATTTTGGTATGATGAGAATGACATGATTATTGATAGATGATCATATATGATAGAATTATACCTTGTGAGATTTTTGAGCCTTAAAATTTGATGGATCACTTTACGCCATCTAAATTCTTTCATGTGTGATTAATTCCTGAAAGCTTACATCCTAATTTTTGTCTTGTTTCTTGATGATACTTAAAACTCATATGAATGTATTTGAAATGATACAGGCATTTTGTTCAATTGAGCCACTAAGCCAGATAAACCTACCATGAATAAATTATCTCTTGCTAGCCATTTTGAGCCTATTTAACTGTTTCCTTGTTGCAGCTCAAATAAGCCATGGATGAAAAACCAAAAATATACCTACCTTAAGGAATATATTGGAGCTTTGGAATCAAGTCAAAAACAGGCATTCAAATAAGTGTTGGGGTGTACAAAAAGGAGTCGCAACTCTTGTTTCAAGTGTTAACCAATCGTATAAAAAAAATTTTAACAAGAAATATTTAATGATTGTGACCAAAAGAAATTGGAACACAAAGTGTTATATCCCCATGCTTACCTGTAAAATTATTTGCTCCTTATTCTTTTTGGTACTTGCCACAATTCCAAAATTTTACCACCCTAACCTTGGCCACATTATAACCTTAAAAAGCCCTGTTGATCTATACAAGCATTTGTGTTGATTGTGGAATTGAGAAACTTGCCAAATTTTTAGACTGTCTGTTTTTCAGGAAATGTTTTGAGAATATACACAAACCCCAAACACTTGAGAGTTGAGAGTATGTCTTGTGAGGTTCTGTCACTTATGATCTTCTTTTCAGTTTAATTTAATTTTCACATGCCTAAGTGTTTGAATGATTTTTATATATATCTTGATGCTCTGTATCTTGCATGTTGAATAACTCTTGTTTCTTTGTATATTCCTAAGATTTCATGCCAATTTTGTGTGTTGTTATTTTCAACTTAATGTTTTCAATAAATTGTGATACTTGTTTTTATTTTGATTTTGCCCGGGAGTGCAAAAGAATAAGTGTGGGAGTATTTGATGATGCATGATTTATCCTTAATTCCTTGCTTTAAATGTGTATAATTTGCCATTGCTAATTGTGTAATATTATGCATTTTAACACATTTTCATAATTCAAGCTTTATTTAATATTAAATGAATTAGACGATAATCTTTAAATGGAAATAATAAATCTTACTTGATTTCCCTTATATTGTAGTGAATAATTACGGTTGCAATTGGGAAATTATGAAATTAAGCATCAACCCTGACGCGTAGCGCCAGTGCCACGCGTAGCATAAGACCTCAAGAGCTGACGCGTAGCGTCAAAAGTGACGAGGATCCCATTAACAGGCTGTGTGCAACTTTAGAAGTGGGGGATTTATTTATATTAAACACATATTGGCCAATCCATTACAGACATACGGCACTATCTCAGTGGGGAACATGCAGCACAAGTGTCTAAGCATTATTGAAGAATTATTGGAGAAAATAATGTATTCTGAGTCAGAAAACCTCACGCGTAGCCTCACAACTACGCGTAGCGTGGAAGCAAATTCGTAACCCTGACGTGTAGCGTCCTGCCGACGCTGTGCGTCAGCAGGAGACCTTTACCTTTGCTTTCACTATAAATAGGACCAATGCCAAAGGCTTCAAACACACCATTCCTCCAGCATATTCATTCGGAGTAACAGAGGTACAAAGCCTCTAGGAGGAAATTCTTCTCTCCTATTCCGGGTTTGATCTTTCTTGTTTTTAGTTTGTTTTAGTTATGGAGGGCTAAAACCCTTAGATTGATTTTCTTGGAGGTTAATGTAATGTTATTTTTGAGGTTTTGATTTTCAATACATTTCCTTGTTATTAATATCTTCATAATTCTAGCTCAATTATTTAATATCTATATTGTTTAATTAAGTTGTATGCTTAATCAATTTAATTATACAGTTAGAATTGAATAAGAATTATATTAAGATAGATTAAGAAATATACATGCTTAATGAATGTTTCAAAATCAATCTTAATAGTTGTGGTTTGCTTAATTCCATAACGTTGAAGTTAGATTATGTATGTAGGCGATGTTCTATGTATGTTCAATAATTCCTAGAATTTAAAATCTTGACTCCTTTTGCTTAATTAGGATGCTTGATTAAAATCTTCATTTTTAATTGAATGAAAGTAAAGGAATTATGAATTAAAAGACGCTTAGTTGATTAATTCAAATTGAACTAAGAGATCGATAATAAGGAAAGTGTATAGAATTCTTTTCAAATCCAAGGATAAAATAAATTGTAATACTCCAAGAAAATCAATCGCTTGTTAGTTATTTGTTTCACATTTATTCTATATTCTTGTATTCTGTATTAAATTTCTGTGACAATCAAACAAACCCCCCCCCCCCCCAATGTATACTTGTTGAACTTCTGTCTGTAAAAATAAATTTTAGTTGTTTTATTTTTCTTTTGTTAAAAATTAGTTTAAGACTTGATTTTCCTAAATTTTTGTGTTGATCCTTGAGAGAACAACCTAGGTTGACACCCTAGTACTACATTAATTAATTTTAATGTACTAATTTGACGGAATCACGACTGTAAAAATATTCACGTCAAGGGTGGATGGGGGGAAAACATCTGCTACATTATTTTGATTATGGGGTTAGGAATAAGAGTATGTGATATGGGTTGTAACTATTGTAATCTTAATTAAGGTGGCTATTCTTTTACTTCAGCAGTCTTCTACATTTCTTGAGCAGAGGCCTAAAATATAGGGGAAATTACCAAAAATGACATGATAATACTACACAATCTAAACAATGATTTTTTATATATATCTTTTAAGTTTGTATGATAATGTTTCTTATAAAGTTGTTCAGTATTTTTTGGCAATTAAAATGAATCAGAGAAATAAAATGTCTGCGAAAGAGACTGAGGGAGACTGATTGGAATAAAATATTGTTTAAAGTTTAGTTATATGAAGTGCCTCAATGACACACATAAATACTAGCTAATTAACACAATTCCTCCTCACTTTTTTTCTTAAAATTGTTTTTATAACTCCTTGTTGGTAATGCATTTATTTAAGGGTAAAAGGTTGCATCATTGCAAGTGTTTCATATATGTATAGAGATGCTAATGAAACGGGAAAAAGAAGTTCTAATTGCTATCTTGGTGTAAAAGGTAAACTTAAGTATACAAGATGCCTGTTTCCAAATAAATGTGAAAACAGTTAAATGCATTTTCTATTTTGGATATAGTGAGACATAGGAACTTGGAATTCTCAAACACTTTGGTTAAAGCAGGGAAAATAGTGTAGGCCATGCATTCCAAGTGCTGCATAATTATTAGCTTTCCCATTCTTAGACCTAAGAAATGATGCATCATATCAAGACCTTCCTTAACCAGCATATTATTCTCTATGTTTCATGTGTATGTTGTTTTCTATTGCAGTTTAGAATATTGTTTTACAATTTTATATTGTAGTACATGATGATTTGTTAGAGGTGTAGTTTAGTTATGGTAACTATTAGAGAAAATATTTGTAAAAATCAAATGAAATGGTTGATAGGCATTTGTGTAACTAGTGTAGTTCGTTCCAATGATTATATATTTTCTGGTTTCGGTAAGAATAGAAGATAGTGTCGGTGTCAAAAGCTTAACAATTGAGCTAGTTTTTGTAAAAGAAATTAACTTATCCTAAAACATATACTAGCCTTTCTGGTTGTTTGTTAAATAGTAGTACTTCCCCTCTTTGTCTTTCTTATTACTAAAATTTTAATAAATACATTCATAATTTTTAATCTTGTTAAGATATCAATTTATACATGTTTTGCAACGGATGAGTTTATACATGCTACAAGCTCCTGCTACAACTCATTCATTTCACATTTCTATCATAATTTATACATGTTTTCATTCATTTCACATGCATTTTTATCATAATTTCTATCACAGACCATGAAAAATTATGGAAAACCAAAATTGAAGAGAGGGTTTAGGGTTTAGCTTACCTTAGAAGAAGAGAAGGGTTACGAGTGTCAATAGTGGCATCTTACGAAGAGAGCCAAAGATTGTGTAGGGATAGGGACTGAGGGATGAGGTGTTATCAGTGAAAGAGTCACCGTAACTTCAAACAAAAGTAGGAGCTGACAGAGAGGAAGGATGCACGATAGGGACAGAGGGAGAAGAAAGAGAGACGTGCGACAAGGACACTGTAAGGAGGAACAAGAATGAAGAAGAAGAGGGAACATGACAAAGGGAAGGCAGACCTAGGGCAACTGATTTGGGAAAAGAGGGGAGGCTCGAATAAGATTAAAAGACTTGGCGATGGACAATCTGTCATCGCTAACCTCGTTACTAACACATACCTTGACCACATGGCAGCAAAGTATTGGTAACTTATCCACCTAGCTGACCCCCAGCACGACCAATAACCTCTGTCGCTAATGAACTTAGTGATGAACCCTACCATCGTCATTATAGTAGCCAACCTAGCAACGTTGCCCTTCTGTCGCCGTATAGTTTCTGTTTGACAACAATACTTATGTTACATGTAGCGACAGAGTCAACAATGACATGTCTCAAATCTGAGCTACGAGCTTTTTTTTGTCGCTTAAGTAGGTAGGCAAGAACAAAATATTGAAGGGAAGGTAAATATAACAATGGCATTCTGAGCCTGTCGCTAGATTTGTTGCACATAGCGACAGAGTCAGCAACGACGTGTCTCACCTCTGAGCGGCAGATGTTTTTTCGGTTGCTAAAGTAGGCAGGCAAGAACAAAATATTGGAGGAAAGGTAAATATAGCTATGGATTCCTAAGCCCGTCGCTAGATTTGTTGTATGTAGCGATGACGTCAGTGACAACATGTCTTTCTTTAGGATTAGTGACAGAGTTTCCGATAGATAACTCATAATAACAACGACAGAATGTTGGGTGGTCGATGAAGTGGTAGTTAATTCCCTTGTCAATGTCCCTTCTCTGTTGTCGTCGCTATTGTGGTCAGTGATCAACAACGGCTGCTTGCGTTCACTGATCTTCAGTAACTATTAGTGGCTTTTTTAGTTGTGGAAGATTGGCGTACGATAAGATCGAAAATGATGATGGACGAAGAGAGGACCTTGATCGCAACCTGGGGGAGCGAAACCTAGCCTACGTAAAAATCCAAGCCTCCAAAAATCTACCCATAAATGGAATACCATGCTTAAGCCATGGCCTTTTCAAAAAGGAAATTTGGTCTTACAAATAACTAATAACAACAGGAGAACGAAAGAGGATGGGAAGTTTGTAGCCAACTAGGAAAGCCTGTATTGGGTAAAAGAAGCAATCAGGAAGTGAGCATATCAGTTGGAGGAATTTGAAGGTAGAAGTATTCCCAAACGTGGAATGCCACGCATCTGAATATGTATTACAGTTAAGTGTAACAAAGGGTAATCTTTTTCCTGCCTGGGAGGTTTTTCCCACTAGATTTTTCTCTCAGGAGGTTTTAACGAGGCCCATACAAATGTCAATAAAATAAGAAGTATTCAGTCACATTTGTCCAACATTGAATTACGTTAAGTCCTAAAAACCTGAGTGAGAATATGTTCACTCGGGGTTAACAACACATTCCGCTACGAATTACATTAAGTCCTAAAAAACCAAGTGAGAATACGCTCACCTAGGAGTAACAACTTCCATTACAAATTATGTTATGTCCTAAAACATGAGTGAAACTACGCTCATTTGGGGCTAACAACACACCTCATTACGAATTATATTGTCCTAAAAACTCGAGTGAGAATACGCTCACCCAGGGGTAATGACACATTCCATTACGAATTATGGTTAAGTCCTAAAAACCTGAGTGAGAATACGTTCAGTCGGGGGTAACTACACACCTCATTACGAATTACGTTAAGTCTTAAAAAGCCGAGTGAGAATATGTTCACTCGGGGTGTAAGGACAGACTCCATTCTGAATCACGTTAAGACCTCAAAACCCGAGTGAGAATATGCTCACTCGGGGTTAACGACACATTCAAGTACGAATTACGTTAAGACCTCAAAACGGTAGATAAATACTCTAGGAAAATTAGGGTTTTATTGCTTACAAATGTCACTTGAATTTTACAAAATACGTAAGGTTGTATTTATACAATGGTAATAAGAAAAAAGGAAGGGATGGGCCTTCCATCCCAGGCTCAATTTGTAACACCCCGAATTTTTAAAAATAGGAAGATAAATTAGGAAAATAAATGTTGGATAATTAAGTATGGGCTATTAAATATCCCAAAATTCTAGAAAAGATTTAAACAAGATTTTTTGAAATTGCTGGTGGATTATGGCGACCGGTTGAGTTGAAAACTGACCCGGATAAAATATAGGTGTCGGACCAAGTATCTCTGATTGAGATGCCGTTGGTCAGGGCCGTAGATAATGATATTGGGATTCCAGATTTATATCTGGAATAATTTTTAGAATATGTTTTGGGCCCAAACGGTGAACCTGTTTGTTTAAAAACGGAAGAATTAATGAAGGGTTAATAAATTAAATGTTAAATTCTCATTCTTCCCATTCAAAAGTCGGTTGCACTCTTTCTCTCACGTTGATACTCTTCTTCTTATCTTCTTCTTCATATCTTCTTCTTCTTCTTTATAATTCTCCTTTCTCTTGCCTTTGAACCCTAAATTAAGGAGAGATATCTCTTCCTTCTCCATTGATAACTTTTAAGGACTTCAAGGAAGCTTGGAAATTAAATTATTTTCTTCTCCTTCCTCCTCAATTTCGTGTGAACTCCCTCATCTCTTGCAAACTTACTCTTTTCTTCTCTTGAGGTAAGATTATGATCATTTTCCATGTATATAAGCATATAGTTGAAGTTTAATGGTAGTTTTAAGGTTAGAACACATCAAATGTATGAGAATTGTTGAGGAGGGTTCCAAAAGTGAGAACTCTAAGGAGGATTGACATAAATACAAGCTTATGAGTGATAAGTAAGGTAGTTGTAATTATAGTGGGAAAAGAAGGAGGTATATGAGCATTTATGAAGATTGGTGGGTTGGTGAAAACCTAAAACTTGAATTTTAGGAGAAAGAGTAAAATATTGAAGATAATAACATTTATTGAAGAAGTTGGCAATTGTTGATAGGAAGAGTATTATAAATGATGTGGTGGACACATTAAATAAGGATAAAGTTGATTTGAAGTCATTATGGGTAGGAAACTCACCAAGGTGTTGGTGGGGACTTAATAGATGGAATAACTTATCCATTAGGTTGTAACTTTTAATACTAATGGATTGTAATTTAAGGGAAGGAATTCCCGAAGCCTAAGTAAGCAAATGAATGAAATTGATAAATAATTCCCACATGATAAGAATCATGTGTACACTTATGTATATGTATATTAAATTGGTGTTTGAATAAAAAAAATTGATGTGGCCCTATAATTGATTGGTGTAGGGCTTGGCAATACTGGTGAAGCGGGAACATCAACCCCAGAGGTCTACTTCTCCTGAGGTAGGAGAGGGGTGTATTTTCTAAATGCATGAGAATTATGTTGATAATGTATGTATTAATGTAGTATAACATGTTTGCTTAGATAAAGGTGATATTATATGTATGTGAAGTGAATTGTGTATGATGATATGAATTTAGTGTCTACATGACGAAGCCTAAGTGAGGCTATGAATGACTTACTATGTATGATACTTGATTGAGTACATATGAAGGTTGATTCTTGTGTATGATTTGGTGGGAAATTGTGTGGTTGAGAATGAATGTACCCATGATGAGAGGGTAAGATAAGTTAATGAGCTTGAGGCATGTATGAGTATTGTTGTATACATGGCATGACATGCATATCATGATGATGTTGATAAGTGGTTGCGATCACTTGATGATGGAAATGAAAAAGGGCTTGCGAGTTCCTATGATTGTTAGACCGGTGGTTGCGATCACCTGGTATTGAAATGAAAGGCCCTGCGGGACCAATGATATGAAATGCCCATGGTTGCGATCATGAGGCGGGAGTACCCCTTGCGAGGAGGGAAACCTATATGAAATGTTTATGAGGCGGGAGTACCCCTTGCGAGGAGGGAAACCTATGTGAAATATTGAACGTGGTTGCGATCACGAGAAGCACCTTGTGAGGTTGCTAGAGGGAGTACCCCTTGCGAGGTGGAAAACCATTGAGAATGAGTATGTGATATGGTGGTTGCGATCACCCGAGGAAGTGAAATCGGATCCGTGCATATGCATTTTCATGACATTAGCATGTGCATCAGTTTGAAAGCATGGTATGGTGTGATACTTTGATGATGAGATATGAATGGAAACTCCCTTTTTAATTACTAAATTGTGATGATGGATTAATTGATAGATTTCTGAAAGAATCAGAAAATGGTTATATTAGAATGAAAAATTGATGATTGATTAATTGATACTAAATAAACTCCTTTTGAGAAGGAGATAGTTGTATTGCATTCATGCATATATTGTTCTATTTATTGGATTTTCGTCATTGAGAAAGTATACTCACTCTCCCTGTGGTATATTTTTTTTAGCTCCTGTGTTGTAGGTATTGCTTTGGAGCTATTATGGAGGAGGAGTGTGAAGAAGGCCCCTTTTGGTAAAGAATGCCTTGGCCGGCAATATTTTGGTTTACAAAGATATGTGGAACAAGTGTAATGTATATGGTACAATATATGTTGACATAGTGTGAATTTAGAATGGATAATGGTATGAATGATAAGTTTAGGAGGTCATGGAGGAAAATGAGATCTTTTGTTTATGACTCATTTTCAATCATGACCCTATGAATGAATGAATGATGAAACTCTCTATATTTTGATGAATGAATGAATTTTATATATGGAATGTTAGATTTATGAGATGGAGGAGTTAGTGAGTTGATTTATACAATAGATGAGTTGTAATGGAACTTGATAAGAATGACTTATTAGAACAAGTCTTAAATGTGAAATATGTTATATATAAAGTGTTGAAATTAGGTAAATTTGATTAGAATGAGTTTTGATGTAGAGAGTTCGGTGATTTCTGCATTTTCCCCTGTTTTTCTGTCAAACTCGCTCAAGCGAGAGGGCTTTTCGCTCAAGCGAAAATGCCCTGTGTCGAATTTTTGGTCTCTGGATGATTCTCGCTTAGGCGAGAAAGGGACTCGCTCAAGCGAGATTGTCCCAGCATCAGAGTTAGGCCATTATTCCATTTTCGCTCGAGTGGGTGTGTAATTCGCCCAAGCGAAATCGCATTAGAATCAGAGTTTGGACCTTGGTTGGTGTTCGCTCAGGCGAGCTGAGGATTCGCCCAAGCGAGGGGGGTCTTGGTCTCAGGTTTGCTCTCGGGTTTATCAGGAAAATTGCTCTCGGGAGTAATTTCGCTCAGGCGGAATTGGTTCCGCTCAAGCGAGTGAGCGTGGGTAGAGTTCTGGGCGTTTTTCGCCTTACGCTCGCTGGCTCCGCCCAAGCGAGGATTTCAATACTCGCTCAAGCGAGTTGGGGTTCGCTTGAGCGAAGTGACCCCTAAATCTTTATTTTCTTCTTTCGCTCAGCATTTTATGTTTCGCCTAAGCGTGCTATGCGAAGCTCGCTCAAGCGAATTGGTATTTCGCTTGAGCGAGGGGGACCTGATTCTCCCAAAATGCTTAAACATGTTAATTTCCTTTTTCTTATTAATAATCCATGATTCTATCCTACTTTATGAACACTTTGGAATAACCTTGGTTTATTAACTTCAAAATAAGTGATCTCTTAAGAATTTAATTCTATAATACTATTCTACTAAATATACTTCCACTATTATTAAATATGGAATTCTTAAAAGTTAATCCTTTAGTTTACCTTCTCATATCTTCATATATGAGATAGGTCTCTGATAGATCCAGGGTAATTGATAAATGGTTTCACCGCTCATAAGTTTTATAGATTAATAAATATAAAATCGCGAAAAATTTATCCCTATTTTGGGGTGTCACAACTTGGTATCAGAGCATTATTTGCTCTGTATTATTGTGTTTAGCCATTGTTATTAGTGGAAAATGATATGTGATTGAGGAATCATGGTTATTGTGGATTGATTTATGTATGAATTATTGATGGATTGAATGTGATTGCTATAAGTCCGGTCAAGCTTCTTCACACTATCATCCCTCAATAATGATTTTTATGTATTAGAAATGCATACTATGTTACGGTATGATGATGCTGCCATATGGGCTTTAATATGAAATGGTTGCTATTGGACTCCATAGGGGAGGGTCACAATTTAAATTTTTTATGATAAAATATTATAGTGTGAGATCATAGGGAAATTTTATGAATGAGTTTACTGATATTGGTTAAATTTTATGTTGTGATTTTAGACATTGTGATGGCCCATCGTCGTCAAGATAATGATGACGCTATAGCTAGAGCCTTGAATCGTTTTGCGGATCTTCTTGAATCGCAAAACCGTGAAAGACAAGAGGCAGAAAGACCACCTGCTCCTATTGTGGTTCAAGGTACTCAGGGCCTTGACATGTTCCTAAAGCGAAAACCTACTGAATTTCATGGTGGATTCAGGCCTGAGCAAGCCTATGGTTGGATCCGAAATGTTGAGCGGATCTTCGACAGCTTTGAATGTAATGAGCTCCAGAAAGTGGATTATGCTATTTTTATGCTGAGGGATGAAGCAGAGACTTGGTGGAGACTCGCCAAGAATAGAATGAATGCTGCTGCGATTCCCTTAACTTGGGAGAACTTTAAGCGAGAACTTATGAGGAAATATGTGCCCGAAAGTTATAAGAGCAAGAAAGAACTCGAGTTCATGGAACTCAAGCAAGGCGCGATGACGGTGGAAGAATATGCTTCCAAGTTCGAGGAACTTTGTGAATTCTACCCTCCTTTTCAACAAGAGGGAACTGAAATATCTAAATGTGTGAAGTTTGAAAATGGATTACGCTCCGATATCCAGAGGGCTATATGTCACCAAGAGATTCGAAGTTTCACGGTGCTTGTGAATAAGTGCCGCATTTATGAAGAACATGCTTCCTTCCAACACTCTAAATTTGACTCTAAGCTGAAGGGTCAAGCTTCTAGTTTCAAAAGACAAGGGGGTTTTAGAAGAGGACGCTTTTTGAGAGGTGCTCCTTCTAATGTCCAAGCTAGAGGCGGTGGACGTGGTAATGTTTTTGGCCGGGGAAATGTAAATGTAAATGGGTTGAAATGCTATAGATGTGGAGGACCTCATTATGTACGAGAATGTGTGCATCGTGAAAATGTTGTATGTTTTAATTGTGATCAGGTGGGACATATCCGTCCTGCATGTCCCATGCTTGTAAGACCGGCTTCGGTACCAGCTAATGTTACTAATCGTGCTAATGCGCCTGTTCATGCAACCCGCGGAGGTTATAATGGTGGTCGAGGCCGTGGTAATGGAAATAACGGTGGTCGACGAGGTGGCCGAGGTGGCTATAATGGTGGAAGACGTGGCAACGGTCGAGGAAACGGTAATGATGTTAATGATGGAAATAGGGATGGAGGAGATCGTCAACCTAATGCCGGGAGAGTATTTGCTGTAACCGGTGAGGAAGCAGCACAAGCAGAAAAGCTGATTGAAAGTAAGTGTGAAATCCTTGGACATTCAGTTCATGTCATTTATGATTCTGGTGCGACTCACTCTTTTATATCTGAGGATTGTGTTCGGCGATTGAGATTGCCGGTGTGTTTAATGAAAAATGCTCTTGTGGTTACCACTCCAACCGGTACTTGTCTTAAATCGGTTAACCGGTGCGATAATGTTGATATGCTTCTAGATGGGAGAAAATTTGTTGCATCTTTTATTTGCTTGCCTATGAAGGGATTGGAGATTATACTTGGTATGGATTGGCTTTCTACCAATAAAGTTATAGTTGATTGTCAGCAACGGACTGTTATTTTCCCTTCTTTTGATAGGGGACAGTTTGATGTACAAGGTATAATTCAACTTTGTGTGTTGCTATCTCTTACTGATGGGACAAGTAATCCCAGTCCCACTAATATCCCCGTGGTGTCTGAATTTTTGGACGTGTTTCCTGATGAGATACCTGGTTTACCACCTCCAAGAGAGGTTGAGTTTGCTATTGATCTTGTATCTGGTGCCGAACCAGTGTCTATTGCTCCTTATAGGATGTCTCCTATGGAGTTAATTGAACTAAAGAAGCAAGTCGAGGAGCTGCTTGAGAGGAAATTTGTTCGACCCAGTGTGTCACCCTGGGGAGCTCCTGTTTTGTTAGTTAAGAAAAAGGATGGGACTATACGATTGTGTATAGACTACCGCCAATTGAATAAGTTGACGATAAAGAATAGATATCCTTTACCTCGCATTGATGATCTGTTGGATCAATTGAGAGGTGCGGTGGTATTTTCAAAGATCGATTTGCGTTCTGGTTATCATCAAATTCGGGTGAGAGCCGAAGATATTCCTAAGACTGCATTTAGGACGCGATATGGCCACTATGAGTATGTCGTGATGCCCTTTGGAGTTACTAATGCTCCAGCGGTATTCATGAGTTATATGAATCATATCTTTCACGAATACTTGGATCGTTTTGTTGTGGTGTTTATCGATGATATCCTCGTATATTCCAAGAGTCGCGAGGAACATGAAGAACACTTGAGAGTGATACTGAACATTCTTAGAGAGAACCAGTTGTATGCCAAGCTCTCTAAATGTGAATTTTGGATGACGAGTGTTCAGTTCCTTGGACATGTAATATCTGAAGATGGTATTTCGGTGGATCCTTCAAAGGTTGAAGCCGTTATGGCATGGTCAAGACCTACGACGGTTACTGAAATCCGAAGTTTTCTGGGACTTGCGGGTTATTATCGAAGGTTTATTGAAGGTTTTTCTCGTCTTGTGAGACCTTTGACAAATTTAACAAGAAAGAACCAACCTTTTGTATGGACGGTTGAATGTGAGAAATGCTTTGAAGAGCTAAAAATGAGATTAACTTCTGCTCCTATCTTAGCGTTGCCTGACCTACAAGAGGAGTTTGTGGTATATTGTGATGCTTCCAAGCATGGACTTGGATGCGTGCTAATGCAGAAGGAACGTGTAATAGCTTATGCTTCACGCCAGTTACGACCTCATGAAATTAATTACCCGACTCATGATTTGGAGCTGGCTGCGGTTGTATTCGCCTTGAAGATTTGGCGTCATTACTTGTATGGTTCTAGGTTTGTGGTTTTCAGTGACCACCAAAGTTTGAAATACCTTTTTGACCAAAAAGAATTGAATATGCGACAAAGGAGATGGGTGGAATTCTTGAAGGATTATGATTTTAAATTAATGTACCACCCGGGAAAAGCTAATGTTGTTGCTGATGCTCTTAGTCGGAAATCCTTGCATATATCAACTATGATGGCTAAAGAGCTTGAATTAATTGAAGAATTTCGGAATTTGAATGTTGGAACTGAAGTTTAATCCTCCAAGAAGTTATGTTTTGCTATCCTGAAAATAAGTAATGAGTTTTTGAGGCTTGTGAAAGAGAAACAAAAAGATGATGATTATTTACAAGAGGTGCGAAGATCTCAGAAAAATGGGAAAAATCTATTTCTTGTGGAAGGCGTTGATAGTATATGGCGAGTAAATGGTCGTGTGTATGTACCTTCATTTGATAATTTGAGACACACAGTGCTGGAGGAAGCACATAAAAGCATGCTTAGCATCCACCCTGGTGCAGCCAAGATGTATCGCGATATGAAGAAGAACTTTTGGTGGCCTGGAATGAAACGTGACGTTGCTAACTTTGTAGCTTCTTGCCTTACTTGTCAGAAAGCGAAGGTAGAACACCAAAGACCTTCAGGTACTTTGAGGCCACTTGATATCCCTGTTTGGAAGTGGGACGCAATTGCCATGGATTTTGTGTCCGGATTACCAAGAACGAGGTCCAGATGTGATGGAATATGGGTGATTGTGGACCGCTTGACAAAGAGTGCCCATTTCTTGTCGATCAGTATGGGGAGCTCTTTGCAAGATCTCGCACAGTTGTACATTCGGGAGATTGTAAGATTACATGGTGTGCCATCAAGCATTGTTTCTGATCGTGATCCCCGATTTACTTCCCGATTCTGGGGAAGCCTACATGAGGCGATGGGTTCAAAGCTGAAGCTAAGTTCGGCATATCATCCTCAGACCGATGGGCAGTCTGAGAGGACTATCCAAAGTCTTGAAGACTTATTGCGTGCTTGTGCTTTAGAGCATGGCGGTTCATGGGAAAAATATTTACCTCTGATTGAATTCACTTACAATAACAGTTTTCATTCTAGTATTGGTATGGCACCATACGAGGCATTATATGGAAGGAGGTGTCGAACTCCCTTATGTTGGTTTGAAGTTGGTGAGAATCTAGCCTTAGGGCCTGAGATTATTGAGGAAACTACCGAGCAGATCAAGATGATCCGGGAAAAGATGAAAATTGCTCAAGACCGGCAGAAGAGCTATTATGATAAACGAAGAAAACCACTAGAATTTGAAGTTGGTAATCATGTGTTATTGCGAGTTTCGCGTGATAAGGGTATAGGAAGAGCCTTGAAGAGCAAGAAACTGAGCCCTAAATTCATTGGACCCTATGAGATTTTAGAGCGGATTGGAGACGTCGCATATCGGATTGCACTCCCTCCACAGCTTGCAAATCTTCATAATGTATTCCACGTGTCTCAGTTAAGAAAGTATGTTCATGATCCTCAACACGTGATCTCTGTTGATGATCTTGAGGTGCAAGATGACTTATCTATCCTTCCAGTTTCTGTTCGCATTGTTGAGTATTCCATGAAGAGACTGCGGAATAAGATGGTACCATTGGTAAAAGTGGCATGGAAGCATGGAGATATAGAAACATTCACTTGGGAACGCGAGGATGATATTCGTAAGCGGTATCCTCATGTTTTTGAGTCCGGTAAGTTAAATTTCGAGGACGAAATTTCTTTTAGGGGGAGTGGATTGTAACACCCCGAATTTTTAAAAATAGGAAGATAAATTAGGAAAATAAATGTTGGATAATTAAGTATGGGCTATTAAATATCCCAAAATTCTAGAAAAGATTTAAACAAGATTTTTTGAAATTGCTGGTGGATTATGGCGACCGGTTGAGTTGAAAACTGACCCGGATAAAATATAGGTGTCGGACCAAGTATCTCTGATTGAGATGCCGTTGGTCAGGGCCGTAGATAATGATATTGGGATTCCAGATTTATATCCGGAATAATTTTTAGAATATGTTTTGGGCCCAAACGGCGAACCTGTTTGTTTAAAAACGGAAGAATTAATGAAGGGTTAATAAATTAAATGTTAAATTCTCATTCTTCCCATTCAAAAGTCGGTTGCACTCTTTCTCTCACGTTGATACTCTTTTTCTTATCTTCTTCTTCATATCTTCTTCTTCTTCTTGATAATTCTCCTTTCTCTTGCCTTTGAACCCTAAATTAAGGAGAGATATCTCTTCCTTCTCCATTGATAACTTTTAAGGACTTCAAGGAAGCTTGGAAATTAAATTATTTTCTTCTCCTTCCTCCTCAATTTCGTGTGAACTCCCTCATCTCTTACAAACTTACTCTTTTCTTCTCTTGAGGTAAGATTATGATCATTTTCCATGTATATAAGCATATAGTTGAAGTTTAATGGTAGTTTTAAGGTTAGAACACATCAAATGTATGAGAATTGTTGAGGAGGGTTCCAAAAGTGAGAACTCTAAGGAGGATTGACATAAATACAAGCTTATGAGTGATAAGTAAGGTAGTTGTAATTATAGTGGGAAAAGAAGGAGGTATATGAGCATTTATGAAGATTGGTGGGTTGGTGAAAACCTAAAACTTGAATTTTAGGAGAAAGAGTAAAATATTGAAGATAATAACATTTATTGAAGAAGTTGGCAATTGTTGATAGGAAGAGTATTATAAATGATGTGGTGGACACATTAAATAAGGATAAAGTTGATTTGAAGTCATTATGGGTAGGAAACTCACCAAGGTGTTGGTGGGGACTTAATAGATGGAATAACTTATCCATTAGGTTGTAACTTTTAATACTAATGGATTGTAATTTAAGGGAAGGAATTCCTGAAGCCTAAGTAAGCAAATGAATGAAATTGATAAATAATTCCCACATGATAAGAATCATGTGTACACTTATGTATATGTATATTAAATTGGTGTTTGAATAAAAAAAATTGATGTGGCCCTATAATTGATTGGTGTAGGGCTTGGCAATACTGGTGAAGCGGGAACATCAACCCCAGAGGTCTACTTCTCCTGAGGTAGGAGAGGGGTGTATTTTCTAAATGCATGAGAATTATGTTGATAATGTATGTATTAATGTAGTATAACATGTTTGCTTAGATAAAGGTGATATTATATGTATGTGAAGTGAATTGTGTATGATGATATGAATTTAGTGTCTACATGACGAAGCCTAAGTGAGGCTATGAATGACTTACTATGTATGATACTTGATTGAGTACATATGAAGGTTGATTCTTGTGTATGATTTGGTGGGAAATTGTGTGGTTGAGAATGAATGTACCCTTGATGAGAGGGTAAGATAAGTTAATGAGCTTGAGGCATGTATGAGTATTGTTGTATACATGGCATGACATGCATATCATGATGATGTTGATAAGTGGTTGCGATCACTTGATGATGGAAATGAAAAAGGGCTTGCGAGTTCCTATGATTGTTAGACCGGTGGTTGTGATCACCTGGTATTGAAATGAAAGGCCCTGCAGGACCAATGATATGAAATGCCCATGGTTGCGATCATGAGGCGGGAGTACCCCTTGCGAGGAGGGAAACCTATATGAAATGTTTATGAGGCGGGAGTACCCCTTGCGAGGAGGGAAACCTATGTGAAATATTGAACGTGGTTGCGATCACGAGAAGCACCTTGTGAGGTTGCTAGAGGGAGTACCCCTTGCGAGGTGGAAAACCATTGAGAATGAGTATGTGATATGGTGGTTGCGATCACCCGAGGAAGTGAAATCGGATCCGTGTATATGCATTTTCATGACATTAGCATGTGCATCAGTTTGAAAGCATGGTATGGTGTGATACTTTGATGATGAGATATGAATGGAAACTCCCTTTTTAATTACTAAATTGTGATGATGGATTAATTGATAGATTTCTGAAAGAATCAGAAAATGGTTGTATTAGAATGAAAAATTGATGATTGATTAATTGATACTAAATAAACTCCTTTTGAGAAGGAGATAGTTGTATTACATTCATGCATATATTGTTCTATTTATTGGATTTTCGTCATTGAGAAAGTATACTCACTCTCCCTGTGGTATATTTTTTTTAGCTCCTGTGTTGTAGGTATTGCTTTGGAGCTATTATGGAGGAGGAGTGTGAAGAAGGCCCCTTTTGGTAAAGAATGCCTTGGCCGGCAATATTTTGGTTTACAAAGATATGTGGAACAAGTGTAATGTATATGGTACAATATATGTTGACATAGTGTGAATTTAGAATGGATAATGGTATGAATGATAAGTTTAGGAGGTCATGGAGGAAAATGAGATCTTTTGTTTATGACTCATTTTCAATCATGACCCTATGAATGAATGAATGATGAAACTCTCTATATTTTGATGAATGAATGAAGTTTATATATGGAATGTTAGATTTATGAGATGGAGGAGTTAGTGAGTTGATTTATACAATAGATGAGTTGTAATGGAACTTGATAAGAATGACTTATTAGAACAAGTCTCAAATGTGAAATATGTTATATATAAAGTGTTGAAATTAGGTAAATTTGATTAGAATGAGTTTTGATGTAGAGAGTTCGGTGATTTCTGCATTTTCCCCTGTTTTTCTGTCAAACTCGCTCAAGCGAGAGGGCTTTTCGCTCAAGCGAAAATGCCCTGTGTCAAATTTTTGGTCTCTGGATGATTCTCGCTTAGGCGAGAAAGGGACTCGCTCAAGCGAGATTGTCCCAGCATCAGAGTTAGGCCATTATTCCATTTTCGCTCGAGCGGGTGTGTAATTCGCCCAAGCGAAATCGCATTAGAATCAGAGTTTGGACCTTGGTTGGTGTTCGCTCAGGCGAGCTGAGGATTCGCCCAAGCGAGGGGGGTCTTGGTCTCAGGTTTGCTCTCGGGTTTATCAGGAAAATTGCTCTCGGGAGTAATTTCGCTCAGGCGGAATTGGTTCCGCTCAAGCGAGTGAGCGTGGGTAGAGTTCTGGGCGTTTTTCGCCTTACGCTCGCTGGCTCCGCCCAAGCGAGGATTTCAATACTCGCTCAAGCGAGTTGGGGTTCGCTTGAGCGAAGTGACCCCTAAATCTTTATTTTCTTCTTTCGCTCAGCATTTTATGTTTCGCCTAAGCGTGCTATGCGAAGCTCGCTCAAGCGAAATACCAATTCGCTTGAGCGAGGGGGACCTGATTCTCCCAAAATGCTTAAACATGTTAATTTCCTTTTTCTTATTAATAATCCATGATTCTATCCTACTTTATGAACACTTTGGAATAACCTTGGTTTATTAACTTCAAAATAAGTGATCTCTTAAGAATTTAATTCTATAATACTATTCTACTAAATATACTTCCACTATTATTAAATATGGAATTCTTAAAAGTTAATCCTTTAGTTTACCTTCTCATATCTTCATATATGAGATAGGTCTCTGATAGATCCAGGGTAATTGATAAATGGTTTCACCGCTCATAAGTTTTATAGATTAATAAATATAAAATCGCGAAAAATTTATCCCTATTTTGGGGTGTCACACAATTGCCTAAGAGGGAACTGTATTCTGCCACGATCATGGGAACTCAATATCTCCACTATGCTCTCCAAAAATAAAGGGATTTGGTGATCTGGGAGAAACAATTACTTCAAAAGGATAAAATTTTAAAAATGAAGGTCAATTTTAAATTGTGGGAATTTAAAAACATTTTAATAAATAGTTTATTAATTTTTTTGCAATATTAAGCTTATTGATTTGATGTAATGTATTAAAATTTAACATTTAAATTATAATTAAATAAATTAATTAATAAAAAAGTACTCAAAAAAATATAAAATATTTTATGTAAAACTATGTAGGATTCAACTTTACTCTAAAAAAAATATTCGAATACAATATCTCTTTTTTTCTCTTTTCTTCCTTCACTCAGCTACTAAATTAATTTTATACCATATAAATTAAATATATAAACAAAAGTTGTAATCGTAAACTTTTATATTTTTAATGAAGTAAATATATAAAAGTTTAATTGTTAAGTGTTTAATTTTATTTTTGCAACTTTTAATTGTATGACTTTATCCATAAACTAGGTGATTTGTTGATTTTTAAACTATTTTATTTGTTGACATATTTAGTCCTACCTATCTATTTTTTATGTCTAATTTCAATATAGATAGGAAAATTATAGTACATATCAATTTAAAATAAATTATAAATCAATATTTTCTATTATAATATAATAACTATTAATATTTATAAAAGAAATATAAATATTATTAACTGGACGTAAACTAAGTTGAATTAACAAAAGTGTAATTAGACTATATAAAATTTGACAATTACAAATTTTTAAAAGAAAATGTTACTTACTTCTATTATCCACTAATGTTGACCTATATCTAGCTCAAACCCAACATGTATATCACCTAAAAGTCGGTTTTCCATTTTGACTAGCTAATCAAAATTCCAGCATATTTCTAAAGCAAACCTATTCACACATTACACACTTCTATGTTTACCTACATATTCAATTCAGATATTGATTGTGTCACTTAAGCAAGCCTAGAAAATGACAGCTTTCTCTGGTGAGTTGACGTTTACTCTCAATTATATATTTAATTACGTCTAAATAAGGCCTACATGCAAACAGTAGACAACAAATTTTCAGGGAAAAGGACATTAAGGGACATTAGCAAATTAGCAAGAGTTATAAACAAATAGTAAATAAAAGTGATATTTTTCAAATAATTTGTCTTAAATAAAAGACATGAAAAATAATAAATTCCTGTTGTTTCAAAGTTCAGAAGATACATATTAAATTCTTAAAATAAAATTCAGAATTTACACCATATATGAAAAATCCTCACTAGAAACTCTATCATATATAAGGTATTTTTGAGTTACGAAAGAGCCAGAACAAAATAATGAGTGTTATCCTACTCCACCAGATGCAGATACCCTTGCGCCTGAATTGCTTAACTGAAGTGGAGGTGATGGGACCTAAAATAGTAATGCAGTTTTCAGTCAATATATGTATTACACCCATGTGTGGAGAAAATCAAACAAATAAGGAAAATGTTTTTCAATTGATTTGAAAAAGACAGCTATCCAGAAAATAATTTTGTATAAATTGAGAACATTAATTTATAATATATTGATATTAACTGAGCTCGTCATCCTGTTTAAGAAAATTTAAACATGCATCAATTAAATTAACAACCTCTTGAATTTTTCATAATAATAATAATAAAAGTATAGAACTGAAAAGAAAGCACACCGCACTGTCTGTGGCTGAAAATAGTTCTATTCTGTCATAAATCCTTGCATTTTGCCTCATCAATTCTGTCATGGCCAACACACTTGTGTTTCCTTTTTTAACTCTAATCCTTCTTCTGATCTCAAACCATGTAAAATCCCAGCACCAAGAGCTTTTCTTCAACGGCTTTGGTGGTCGTGCTGCCTCCAACATAAGCTTAAACGGTGGTGCAGTGATTGAGGAAAAGGGCACACTTCGTTTAACAAACGACACTCTAAGAGCAATTGGCCACGCGTTTTATCCAACCCCGTTTCAATTCAAGGAAAATAACGCCAAAGTTTTCTCATTTTCAACCGCTTTTGCCTTTGCAATCATCCCCCAGTACCCGGCACTTGGTGGGCACGGCTTTGCCTTCACCATTTCTCCCTCCAAAGTGCTTCCAGCTGCGTACCCTAGCCAATACTTGGGCCTTCTCAATCCAAACGATGTTGGAAACTTCTCCAACCACCTATTCGCAGTGGAATTCGACACCGTCCAAGACTTCGAATTCGGAGACATCAATGACAACCATGTTGGCATCAACCTTAACAACATGGCTTCCAACAAGTCCGTTGAAGCTGGTTTTTTCATTGACGGGTCAAAGAAAGACCTTAATTTGAAGAGTGGCAACGTGATTCAAGCATGGGTTGACTATGATTCGTTAAGGAACCAATTGGAAGTTAGACTCTCCCCTAGTTCTCAAAAACCCACTTCTCCAATTCTGTCACACCAAGTGAATCTCTCACCAATTCTCAAAGATTCCATGTATGTTGGATTTTCTTCTTCAACAGGGTTACTAGCTAGCTCTCACTATATACTAGGTTGGAGCTTCAAGATTAAGGGAGAAGCCAAAACCCTGTCTTTAGAAAACCTCCCTTCAGTATTCTCTCCATCTAACAAAACTCAGATGCCCTTAATCATGGGGCTCTCGTTGTCCGCTTTGATTCTAATACTTGCCACAATTGGTTTGTCATTTTACTTCTTCAGGGTCAAAAATGGTGAAGTAATCGAAGCTTGGGAACAAGACATGGGTCCACACAGATTCCAGTACAAAGAACTGAAAAAAGCCACAAAAGGGTTCAAAGACAAGAACCTCCTCGGATTCGGAGGGTTCGGTAGAGTTTACGTAGGGGTGCTGCCAAACTCCAACACGGAAATCGCAGTGAAGCGAATCTCCCACGAATCAAAACAGGGTATGCAAGAGTTTGTATCGGAAATCTCAACCATAGGAAGGCTTCGACATAGAAACCTGGTACAACTCCAAGGATGGTGTCGGAAACACAACGACCTTCTCTTGGTGTACGATTTCATGGAAAACGGAAGCTTGGACAAGTACCTATTCGACGAGCCAAGAGAAATACTAACGTGGGAACAGAGGTTGAAGATCATAAAAGGGGTAGCTTCAGGGCTACTTTATTTGCACGAGGAATGGGTACAAGTGGTGATTCACAGGGACATAAAAGCAGGTAACGTTTTGTTGGACGGTGAAATGAATGGAAGGTTAGGGGATTTTGGATTGGCGAAGCTTTACGAGCATGGGTCGAACCCGAGCACAACGAGGGTGGTGGGAACACTGGGGTACCTTGCACCCGAGCTCACACGAACAGGGAAACCTACGACGAGTTCGGATGTGTACGCGTTTGGGGCGTTGATGTTGGAGGTGGTGTGTGGGAGGAGGCCGATCGAGGCGAAGGCGTTGCCGGAGGAGTTAGTGTTGGTGGAGTGGGTGTGGGAGCGGTGGCGCGTGGGGAAGGTGTTGGGGGTGGTGGATACGAGGTTGTGTGGGGTGTTTGATGAGGTGGAGGCGTTGTTGGTGATTAAGTTGGGGTTGTTGTGTTCCAACGAGGTGGCGGAGGATAGGCCTAGTATGAGACAGGTGGTGAGGTACTTGGAGGGTGAGGTGGCGGCGCCGCCGTTAGAAGGTGGTGGTGGTGGTGTTGGAGGGTTTGAGGTTGAGGATTTTGTCGTTCATTCGCGAACGGTGTCTTTTTGTGATAGGGCGAACACGTGGTCGTCGCCTGGTGATGACGTGGAGGCTGGTGAGGCTTCGTCTCTTTCCCTTTCCGGTGGCCGGTAAGGTAGGTTTAGTTACATTACATGAGGTATTATAAAAGGTAGAATTTCGGATTGTGAATTTGGAAATTGACGGAAATTATTGAGGGGGAACTTCTATTTTTTTATTTAAAAAACAGGGCCAAAGTCCGGTTACTTTATTACTATTTTTGGGTTTTGTATAGTTGTTTTTTGTTTAAAAAAATAGTGTTATTTTTTAACCAAAAAATTACGTGCAGTTTTCACATTATTACGCTCAAACAGGGGCCAGTGCTTGTAAAGGTGTTTAATTGTTCATGAATTATTTATTTTCGATTTATCAAGTAATCAATCAAATTTATATGTTTGTTTGAGTAAACATATATCACAAACTTTGGTGTGTGGTATATGAGCATGATGGGTGAATTCTTGTGAATTTTTAACATTGTTCGGTTTTAAAAAATTTGGTGTGTATCTATGTTTGATTTCTTACCTATTGAAATTGAACTTGCATATAAAAAAATTAGAAAAAAAAAATTAATTCATGTCATGTAGTAAATGTTTTTTTATATTTTATTTAAATTTAAGTCGAATATCATCATGGTAGAGGACAATTTGTTTGTACTAAAGTTTGCTATAATTATAATTTGTAGAGTTCAAATATAAGATATCAAATTAAAATTACTCGTCAAATTGTCAGGTTATCTACACAATAATGTTATTCAAAGTAAGATTGTTTTCCAGTTTTAAAACTAGAATTGGGTGAAATTTAGAAGGAAAAGTATTTTTCTAAAATGTTAATAAGCCTTAACTTGTGTTTAGGGCTATACCCACCATATATACTTGTATATTTATTAAACGTATAAGAATGAATATTGAATTATTTGTTTTGTGGTACTGGATATTTATAAATATTTATTTTTATTAAATATATTTAAATATTAAGATTTATTTATTTTTAATGAGATATAATTATTTAATATTAATTTATGATAATATTTATAATGTATTAAATTGTAATTGTATTATACAATATTTTTTTGTATTATTTTATACTAAAATTATATTATATTTAGTATATTATATGTTATTTTTCTCTAATATATATTTTTGTATATTAATGGATACTCAATACAACTAACTGTAGATTAGATATACACTAAATTTAGAGGTATAAGTACATATAATATATTGCCATACTTGTTTACATCTTTAGTAAATGTATTAGGTAAGGTCTCGTTCAGAGTGATTTTTGTTTTTTATTTTTAAAATTTTTAAAAACCAAAATATTCCAATATGCTCTGATGTATGAACGTGTGATATAAAATGATGATAACTCTTTTTAGTCTGACATATAACTTACAAAAGAGCCTATAGAGACTAAATGAGTTTTTGTCCCTCAAAGTTTCTTCGATGCTCAAGTTAGTGAGGTGGAGAGGCTTAAGGATCAAGAAAAATATACGCTGCGCATTTATGATGCACTATTTATAGTAGGTGCATATGTACAACTACAATCATTGCAACGATGCCTTTTTCTAAGACATGCCAAAGACCAGAAATTTCTAGGGTCTTCTAGAATGTTCTAGACAATCTTATCCATTCGTGGGGCATGATATAACGATGATAGCCTAATGTACATCAAGGAATAATGGACATTAGTATTGCATGGTTTGACAATGGGGTACGTCAATTTTGATTAGTTGGCATGTCAACTATTGATGGTGCATGCCAGGTGGCAATCTCCAGAGCATATGGCTTAGATCCCGACTTCGAGGTGCCTAAGGTTAAGATGTATGAAAAACCTTGAGTCCTTATCAATTCTTTTCAATGTATGATCCATTGTTTGCACATGTAAGGTATAGTGAAGAAAAATAAAAGTAAAAATTTCTAGTTACCGTAATCCATCCTTGCATGGTAATAATTCAATTTTTTTATTGAGGTGTAAATATGAGACTGCCAAACGTCTCGCTTTGAGGTCTTTTCTGGGGTATGTAAATGTTTTGAATACGGATTTTGAATTTTTACAATCATGCCAGACGTGTCTCATGCTTTCATTTATGGATCTTAGAAGTGCAGGCAATTATGTAATGTCGTTTACTAGCTCAAGGCAGTTATAAATGACGTGTGCCCTATACCATTATTTCCTTATCGAAATTTCAAAATTAGCCTTATTTACCCTCATAATAAATAGAAGATTTTTTTACCAATCCTTGGCTCATTTTGGCTAAGTTTCATCTTAGAGTTTCATTGCTCAACGTTTGCGATTTCAAGAAGTTTTTTTCTTCCTTTTCAAGTTTCCTCAAGGTATTCTCTTACCTTTTTCATTTTCATTTATCTTGCTCTTTATATTTCTAGTTATGGTTGCTTTTACTGGTTAAAAATAGGAGATGGTGGAAGTTTCTTAAGAATAAATCTTAAGTAACCTTCCTTTTGTCTTAGGGGTTAATACTTTTAATTCCTCAAGAAGGCGATTGACGGCTAGCGCCCTCTAAAATCCCATTTCGGCATTCGATCTTTATGTTATTTGGAGGAAGATGCTGAGAGGTTGCTCGAGGATATTGTTCCTTTAAGTCTTTAAACTATCGAACCCTTCATTATGTGGAAGTAACTAGGTTACAAAAGGACATCCCGGGTACTTACGGTGTTGTCTTCCTCCCCAAGTTTTCTTATTTGATGTTAGGCTCTCCATCTTCATATGACTCTACCTCGACAGGGTTTACTTCTTCTAGTGGTCAAAGTTTAGAATCTGTGTCTCAAGATCACATAGTTGACAAGGAAGTGGACATAGAAGATGCCAAAAGCATTACCTATCCGCCTATTTTTCCTTATCAGATCAAAATCCTAGATCCTGTTCTTCCCAAAGGTATGGAATTTCATTATGCGATTCCATAGGATTAATTTCTCTCATTTGAGCTAACATTCTAGGCTCACAACGAATATCAGATTATGGTTTCTAGGTTTTGACTACATACGAATTTTGATTTCTTGAAGAAACTTAGAATCACTATGGATATTGATGGTACCTAGTTTCATGCAAAGATTCCTTGTGAAGACAATCGTATCTGTGATCCTTGTGACTCACTATGATGCCCTTAATCTGGTAAATGAAGTTAAGGGATATTAACATTTAAATAATGGAAACTAGAGTAAATTTTTCACGATTAAAAATAACCGTTGGAAGAACACCACAATTAAAAATTGTATCAATTAACCCCAAACCTTTTAAAGACCTATATCATATATGACGATATGATAAGGTATGTAGTTT
Source organism: Clitoria ternatea (assembly GCA_037962975.1). Taxonomy (NCBI): domain Eukaryota; kingdom Viridiplantae; phylum Streptophyta; class Magnoliopsida; order Fabales; family Fabaceae; genus Clitoria; species Clitoria ternatea. The sequence goes on along the minus strand of CM075673.1, from coordinate 32,864,494 downwards.
AAACAAACGTTTACTTCAGACAATCAATTTCATGATCACCATACAAATATTTACGGAATATGCAAGTTAATTCAAAAGCAAGAGTGGATATAAGAAATGATCCACGTAAGCACAAGGTAATTTCCAAAACTTCATAAAAACATGTACATTCATCTATACAAACATTCCATAATTGGGAGTATATGCATTTAATTAAGGAAACATGTCAAAGAAGCGTTCTATAAGCTATTATGGATAAAAGATTGAAGTACAAGTATAGGGACCCAAGGAGTACAAGCCCATGGCAAGAAAATTTCATTTTTAGTCTTAGAAATAGTGGGACATGTCATAAACACCACTTATTAGTCCTAAATTGAAAATCATAAAAAGTTGAGTTCAAACCCCTCTTAAATTTGAGTTTTATAATGTAGTTGGTCCGGTGTTTTACGCCTAATGAAAGTTTGAAAAATCTAATTGAGGTGAGACTAATTTTCACACCTTTCTAACATATTTATCTACAACTTTCATGCAGAAGTCAGAGGTTAAAAATGTCATTAAGATACCAAAAGAGCCAAAAACAACAAGGGAAAAGTAGTAGTTGGAAAAACCCTGATAGTGGCCATTCCATGAGGTTTAGTCCATTAAATGAAAATATCACCTATCCACTTCCTTGTTGCGTATAAGATTCATTTTGAGCTAACACAATATCATCACCATACACAAGTCTTTTCTTTATATTCACCTTTTATTTGTTGTCTTTAAGTTGCCTTTCACCTATTTCAACCATCATCACAACTCTTCCTTTTTTGGCATATCTCCATGTTATACATAAATGTACTTAGGCTAATGCATATGTACAACAGAATTAATATTAATCACGGATCCGACTGTGGGAATATAAAACACCAATTTGTGGGTTCAAGCATAGATATATAACCATGCCCTTACTGCAGTAGTAAAATGTGTACATTTATCTTATTGTTTGCATGCATAACATCATATTTTACTGGTACCAAACCGCATCGCCCATCTTGCAACACCGGTCATTTTCACCATGACCGCAGTAAACAACATAAACAACATATGGTGTTGCGGGCTAACCATGAATCATGCCATGGCAGCTGTGATCCATAGGACCACCTAGGGCACCTGCTCCTCAAAGAGTCATCCTCCATAGGGTCAACCACATGCAGCTCCCTATAGCTAAACATGGGCAGCTTCGTGACTCCACCATTGAGCCACTAGGGTAACAACAATAATGCTTGTGCACAGAGCCACCCTCCCACTGGGCCAACCAGAGGAACCCCTAACATTCCCTTACCAGCAGCTATGCAATATGCCATGGATACAATACAAATGCAAATCATATGTATTCTCACGTTATACATCCAACCATACCACTTATCAACCATCACCATCATCACATCACCACTAAATTCTTAGTGGATTTTAATTTCATTGATTAGCGTCATTGTTTCAAACTTTAGTATGACGTTCACAACATTTTCCATCAACACAAATTCAACTCATAAATACAAGTTTATACTTGCATCAACCACAATGGAATCAATAATCTTTAACAACAATATCCATCAATCTTTCATCAATATTCAAGGGTATGCCCAACAACAATATCCATTTTCATTCAACATCAATATTCATCATTCAATATTTGTGGTGAATATGCACATATTTCTCAACAACATAAGGCATAATATTTGCCCCAAATTCTCATAACAATTATGAATCACCACAAAGCCAATCACCACAAAGCATACCACTACTATTCCAAATGCATATCACACATTTTCCAAGCACACCAACATTACCATATCCAACATCACAAATCATCAATACATCAAGGATAAGTCAAACATATGTAATATCACATACAACAATCAACAAATACTCTACTCATGCATTTAGAATATAAACTACTCTCATACCTCAAGAGAAGTAATCTGAGCGATTCGACGACCTCGCCTCATCATTCGGAATAGGATCTACACATATCACACACATATATAATTTCAATCAATTTTCCATTCAATGCATGGCCATAAGGTCTAACTATTCGATAGTAAGTAAATAGACACAACAACATACCCAAGACATGTTATAAACATGGTTTCACAACCTTCTTAGGTTTTGGGAATTCCTTTCCCATATATGACATTCTTTATATTCAAAAGTGGGTTAAACCTACCCAATGCATAACCCATCACTATTAGTGGGTTTCCTAACATCACAACTTAGCATACTCTCAATTTCCATATATATATGTATAAAGTCATTCCTCATGGAACTAATCCTCATCTTATCATAAATTTGCTAAAAGCCTCAATGTTCTCAAATCAAAATTTACACCATTTATCATTTCAACAATTTTTCATTCATCAATCTTAGTTCATCATGCCATATAATTTATATTCCTTACATGTTCATCAATAAAGCATCATCATCCCAACCAGGGTTCACATACTGACCATTACACTTCAACATAAATCTCATCAATCCACAATTTTATTTCATTAATCCACCACAACCATCATAGGTTTGGTGCTCCTATTCATCATTTTACATTTATAACAACACCTATTTATAGGTTTCATCACCAATGGTCATCAACCACCATTAATGACCATCCAATATCATTAATGTCATCTCTCATCATCACTAAATATTCTCCTAACATATTTAATGATACCCGTACACTAATTATCACATATTTCCACTTAAAATCAACTCTCAAATCAACATTACATGTTTTCCCCAATTTTTAGGGCTAGGGTTTCATCAAAAACCTAACAACCATTATTAATAGCTATCAACCATCATCATTAACAACACCCATACACAAAATATCATGGGTTTACAATTAAAATCATTTCTCATAGCATCATTACTCATTTCCCTAATTTTTAAAGTTAGGGTTTTATTAAAACCAAACAATCACCTTTAATACTCATCATCTTCCACCTCATTAAGTGTTATTTTTGTATACCCATATACACCCTCACAAAACCACATATTTATCATAACCCACCTTAGGGTTTTGCATATAAATGACTTCCAATCCATAACTCATACATATGACACTCTCTCCAAGCATAATAACTCTTAATCTAGGGCTTTAGCTCATGAAAATGGTGAGGAAAACTTACCTCAAGCCAAGAGTGAAGTGAACCCCAATAGAGCAAGAGGGAAAACAAAATTAAGGGAAGAGAAAGAGAGCTCAAATCACCATCATCTCCTTCTTGCTCAATGGAGAAAATGAAAATGGAAAGGGAAGACACACACACCATACCTTGCTAGGTTTTAAAGAGGAAGAAAAAGAGAATAAAGGAGAAGAAAAGAGAAAAGAGTGTTTGCCTTTGGGAAGCAAGAAACCAACGTGAAAATGAAAGTGTACAGTAAGGTTTTTGTTTTAAAGTTTAACCTCTCATTAAAACTTCTCCATTTTATAACAAATAGGATCACTGTTTGGGCTCAATACTTTATCTAAAAATTATTCCGAAGATATATTCGGATTCACAATAATATTCTTAAAAGTCCTGACCAACGATACCTCAATCGGAGATACTTGGTCTGACACCCATATTTTAATCGGGTATTAATTTCAGCACATTAAGCCTCAATAATTTATGAATACTTATAATAAATCCCAATTAATTATTTTTAAATTTTTGGGACATGAATCAATTCATATATAATTATTTACTATTTATTCCTCTCAATTAATCATTTTTATAAAATTTAGGATGTTACAATCCACCACGCCTAAAAAGAAATTTCGTCCTCGAAATTTAATCTCGACATATATTACAAAGCCACACTCCTAGCCGTACCCTAACAACGTTTAATGACATTGTAAAATAGTATCAGACTTCCTAAAGTCCAACAGAATATCCTTATCATCATTCCTTTTCCCCAAACATAATTTTCTACATCCGTAGTTGGTCACATATTATCAATCACAACCCATCCAATATAACTTATATATTTTATCCAAAACAACCAGATAGACTCAAAACATTCACCATAAGCAGTTACAACCCCACCTGCCCAGCCTATGGGTTGCTGCATCCTACATACCGGATGATGGTAACTGATATTTGATGATTATTATAGCATAATTTATGCTAGATTATGTATAATGACGATGTTGATATGAGTGTATTGGTTACGGACTTGTGTGAATTGTCACTAAGTCTCATGTGGATTGGTATTATTTGAGTAAGTGTGATTGATGTGAGTAATAAGAATGAGAGGAATTTTGTCCTGATATAACTCTATATGTCATAGGAATTATGGTAGCGTATACTTTTGCACCAATCTCGTGTGTCCCGTAGTGGTTACAACAAACACACGAGATTGGTGCAAAAGTATACGCTACCACAATACCTATGGCATATAGAGTTATATCAGGACAAAATTCCTCTCATTCTTATTACTCACATCAATTACACTTACTCAAATAATACCAATCCACATGAGATTTAGTGACAATTCACACAAGTCCATAACCAATACACTCATATCAACATCGTCATTATACATAATCTAGCATAAATTATGCTATAATAATCATCAAATATCAGTTACCATCACGATACATTTAGAGAATTTTTAGGAGTTAATCATACCACTAAGGCAAGCTTACCAAAATAATGTAAGTTAATTACATTGCGGTGGATGAAGCTTAACTAAGAAAATTTGAGGTAAGTTAATTATACTACGGGATGTCAAGCTTAACTTAGTAAATATGAGGTAAGTTAATTATACCTCAGAGGGTCGAGCTTAACTTGGTAAATTCGAGGTAAGTTAATTGTATCACAGAGGGTCAAGCTCAACTTTGTAAATTCAAGGTAAGTTAATTGTACTGCAAAGAGTCAAGCTTAACTTAAAGAGATTTTAGGAGTTAATTGTACCACTAGGGTCAAGCTTAATTAAAATAGATATATAATAAAGTCTAATATGATATACAATTAGTGTTTTGCAATTCTCATATATTATAAACATGTCATCTAATGTGCCTTGTTAAAACCTCTCCAAGGGAAAACCCATTGGGGCCAAACCCTTAAAGTAGAAAAAAGAGTACAACGTTGGATATAACATTTAACTATAATAAATACAAAGTTTAATAATGTTACCTTTAAGGCCCTTCTCAATTTAGGCCCAAATTTCCATGTTGCAAATTTTTTAGACTAATGTTTGCCCTTCGTAGGACTAGAACATGTTTGTTATATCAGTAAGCCGCTCTCGACTTTACCATCTTATCTCGTAAGAAAGACACTTCTATGACCTTAGAGACAAGGTCTATCTTTTTTCTCAAGGATTTTTCATTTTCCTCTTGCCCTGTAGTGTTTCTAATCCACCACGATGGTTAACCTATCTCAACTAGGATAATAGTCTCAACCCTATATGTCGGCCTAAAAGGTGTTTCATTCATTAAAGAATAAAAGATTGTTTTATAGGCCCATATATCACATGCTCTAATTCCTTGGCCTACACGCCTTTTGCTTTTCCCAACCTTTTCTTTAAACCCTTTAAAATTTCTTTGTTTGCAACCTTGGTCATTATTTTAGGGATATCCAATAGATGTAAAACCTTGCTCGATTTTAAGGCCAACTAGAAGAGATTTAAACCCCTTGTCAATGAACTAGATTTTCTTGTCAGTAACAATCCATGGTGGAATACCGAATTGGGTGATAATGTTATCATAAACAAATTTTTTGGATCTTGCCATTGTGATAGTAGCTAAGCGTTCAACTTCTATCCACTTAGTGAAGTAATCCATTCCAACTATCAAATACTTAACACTTATAGGTGTTGTTGGGAAAGGGTCCAAGATGCTAATTCCCTATTGTTGGAAACGCCATGGGACGACCAAGGTAACAATTCCTTGGCTAGTGCTAAGTGAAAATTAGTAAACCTCTGACAAGCATCACATTTTTTGACAAAGGTCGTAACATCTTACATTAATGTAGGCTATTAATATCCTTCCTTTAGAAACTTTTTTCTAAGGCTTTTTCCTCTCAAATGATGTCCACAACTACCTTTATAGACTTCCTCTATTACATATACTGACTCATTTAGTGGTTAGACATTTCAACATTAGCATTGAGAAATCTCTTTTGTATAACTTGTCTTTTAACATGACAAAACGTATGGCTTCCCGTTGAATTTTTCATTGTAGCTCAGCACCCTCTAGAAGTTTCCCTGATGTTAAGTATCTGATATACAGGGTTTGCCATGTTTTAGAAGTTGACACTAGAGCTGCTATAGCGAATTCCTTATATACAATGTTAGGATATAGCGCTTTATATGACAGTATTGGTATCAGGTTTTTTGGTGTTGGCCAGGTGGGATAAGACATTTACCCTTATATTTTCCTCTCTTAGGACATGCTTGAACAAATTTTAATTGAAGGGGAGCTCTTTAACTTTGGCAAGGTACTGTTGCAAAATCTACCCATCAAACCTACGGATAGTGGTTACCCATTAAAAATCCTGTAAAACAGGTACCCTGTAGGTAACAAGCGAGTGCAGGTTTAATAATTACCTGTAGGTACAGGTAGCGAGGAAGGGGTATTTTTGCCCGCCCCGCCCCATTCACATCCTTATCCTCAATAGTCTACGTATAAATTTAATTAAGTTAAGTTATTCAATCTAATCAACTCAATTTAGGATCAGGCACCAAATAAAGCTCAAATTGGCAAAACATGCTAAGAGGTAATTAATTAGGAATTAGTTTATAATAAAATAGATGCATTAAGGTAAGAAAATAAGAGTAAATTATGTATCATCACCCAATTTTCTTCAAGCTGAATGACATTATTTAGTAACAGAAGTTCGCCCCTCTTGTTACAAAGGTTGTTTTCTCCTTGTCTCTTGGGTCTATTCGTATTTGGTTGTACCCCGCGTATCCACCCATAAAGCTGAGCATCTGATATCTTGAGGTACCATCTACCAATAGTTATTACTAAGGTGGGGATCTTTAGGAAATACCTTATTCAAGCCAGTGAAATCCATGCATATCCTCCATTTGCCGCTTGCCTTTTTCACCATGACTATGTTAGAAAGTGAGGTCGGGTATTTTACCTCCCGAATGAAATTGGCTGCCAATAATTTATGTTTCTTCCTTTATAGTTGTTCTTCTGTCTAGGCCTAGCTTTTGTTGCTTTTATGCCACGGGTTTAGCATCGGGGTCGATGCTCAACAAGTGACATATAACACTCGAGTCAATTCCTAGCATGTCTGATGGGTTCTATGTGAAAAGGTCTGCATTGGCCTTCAAAAGTGTAACTAAGGTTGTCTCTAATTCTTGGTCTAGTACTGCACTAACACAGGTACATTGATTGGGGCTGGGTACTAGCTTCAAGGACTCTATTGGTTATGGTCGTTCGTGCTCCCTCTCATTCTTGGGGTCAAATCTTGTTTCCACATCTTTTTCAACTATAAAGTTATATGTTAGCAATGATTTATTATGAACTACTAATTAATAAAGACAACATAAAATGGTAATCTTAAAAACCAGAAAGTTCCAAAGGTATATGTTAGCAATGATTCATAATTTAGGTCATTTCCAATTATATGTATGTTGATTGCATGACTAAAATGGTTTAATATGCTTTTGTAACATGTATATACTATATCCCAAGTTTAGACTTTTCATTTTTATTGTTTTTGGTTAAGATTTGTAGCGCTATATGCATTTTCTTAATCCTAATTCCTAAACCTTCATCCCTTTCTTTATGCTGTTATCATACTGCGTTAATTTTTTTAAAACAAAGGTTTGTTCAGTTGTTTAAGGGTTTAGCTTATGATTATAAAATATGAGTTCAAATTCTATCAATGTGAGGATGTTGTTTATTTTTTGGTCAATACATTTCATGATAAGGAGCCATGACACTAAAATAAAATAAGAGAATAATCAACACTACAAAGTTCGGACATGAACACTACACAACAAGATAATCTCAACATTAATCATATATTAAGAAAATAAGAAAAACAATAAAAACAAAAAAGGATTTGATAGAACTTTTTAATTAATTGATTCATTAACTCCAAAAAGTCATACCATTCTACTGGTTACAAATAATTTTAACTACAAAAGAGATCAATACTCGATAAGATCTAAGATCTTGAATGGATGCTGTTGAACAAAAACATTATTTGGACAAATTAGAATTTTTAGTGTTAAACAGTTGAGGTAGACCCTGTATTTGTATGTTGAAACAGATTTTGAGAATGACAAACAATTGAAGATTCAAGATAAAACATATTTGATTATGGACAAATTAATTACGTTGGATGGATACCAAAGGATGAAGTACAAAGTAATTAATGAGAAATTAGAAGTATGAAGATCAAACAGTAAAGGATCAAGAACTATGAAGCACATGATCATAAAGTGTCAACAAATGCATTAAAATGCAAGTAACAGGAAAATGCAAGTAACAGGCAGAAGAATAAATTCATGAGCCACAAGAATAAATTCATGCCCCTGGAAGTGCCAAAATTAGAAATTTAAAGTATAGAAATCGATTCCCGTAGTACAGGAATCGATTCACGCGCACAACATAACCCAGGAATCAATTCATCAAATCAAGGAATCGATTCATACACATTTCAAGAACTGGGAATCGATTCCTCCCCTATAGGAATCGATTCATGCGTGCTATATGGACCTGGGAATCGATTCTCCACTTCAGGAATTGATTTATGCATTGTTTCTTATGCAAAAATTAGCTGGATGAATCAATTCACACTTGAAATCATGGATTGAATCATAGAAACATTGTTGATTAAATTATGGAATGTTTTAAAGAACTACGGATTTTTAGGGACAACATTACGCATTTTATGAAACCACTGCACCGAAGGAAATTATTTTAATGAGAACGGAGCATCCTTTGGAGGCAATAAATAGAAGAGAAGTAGAAGCATTTCAGCACACTAAGTAAACGCATTCCTTGTTTTCTCCTCTGTTCTCTCTTATTTCTCTAGCTATTAACCCTTTGTTCTATTTTCATTGTAATTATTTTTGAGAGTTAGACTGTGAGAAAAATTATTGAGTGCCATATAATTTGTATATCCACTCTATTGGAGAGTTACCCTTGTAATCTTAAATACCAAAACTCCTAGAACTTGGGTTGGGTTTCAACCTTGTAATTGTGAGATTGGGAGATTGGGTGGGGTACCCTTGTACTTGTGAGAATTGAGTTCTTAAGTGTGGGACACTAGGAACTAGTGATGTTGAAGACTCTAAAATTAGTACCATGACGAGCCAATATGAAAGCTTTAGAATGAATTTCGGTGAAACTATTTTAGAACATCAAAAGAGATTTACTTTGATTATTAATCATCTTATTACTCTTAGTAAATCTTATACTAACAAAGAGCTCATCCATAAAGTTCTAAAAAGTCTTACTAGGGAATGGCAACCTCTTGTTACTGCCATTTAGCAATCTTCCAACATAAATGAGATGTCTCATGCTACACTATTTGGTAAGCTTCAAGAACAAGAGCAAGAACTAAAAGCATTGAAGATTACAGTGGAGGAAGAATGGTCCTCTAAGAAAAAGGGACTAGCTCTTATAGCCACTTCAATCGAGGAGAATGAATCCAAAAGTGACCTAGATGATGATGATGATGAGTTAGGCCTATTTGTGAAGCGTTTTGGAAAATTTATGAGAAACAAACGATTCCAAAAGAACTTGACTTCCAAAGGTAAGAAATCTACTCCTAAAGATAATAATTCTTCACCTACTTGTTTTGAATGTGGTGAGGAATGACACTTCAAGGCGAATTGTCCAAATCTTAAAAAGAAAAACAAAAATCGAAAATGAAAGAGAAGAACATACATAGCATGGGATGAAAACAATGTAAGTAGCTCAGACGAATCAAATAATGAAGAAGCCAACCTATGCCTTATGGCTAACCATCAAGAAGAAGAAGATGAGGTAAGCTTCCATGACTTAGATAAAGATGAATTACTTGATGCCTTTAAAGAATTATATGACAAATTTGCTAAAATTTCAAATAAGTATAAGTTGTCAAGAAAAACAATTGACACTCTTGAAATACATCTTGTAGAACTCGGTAAACAAAATGAAATTTTGAAAAAAGAAGTTGTTAATTTTCAAGCATGCTCTAAAGATAAACCTTGTGATGTAGGATCTTCTTCTAACTCCTTGAAGAAGGGTGGATCTAGGGCTCTTCTCTTCTTCTAACCTCCACAAGCCTTGAATGGAAGAATCTTGCCTTTGGAAACCAAAGTGGGAATGAGTAAAAAGACTAAAAGCTTCACGGAATTGGAAGGGAAAAGAGAAGGGAAAAAGGATGGAAATGGAAAGGAGGAAGAAGGAATATGGAAGATGGAATGGAGGAGGTGAATGGGAGGCCACTCCTAGAAGGAGATAACTCCTCTAACTCGCCACCAAGAGGGAGGAGACCCTTGGATGAGAGCTTGCTAGAGCTCACTCTAACCTAGAGAGAAGGGAGAGTTTTTCTCACTAAAAACTCACTTTGAAAGTGTGAAATCTCAAATGGCATTAATTATGTGTGAAAATACAAAGGGAGAGCTCTTTATATAGAGCTTGGAGAATTCAGCCAAGGGACTTCTAAGTGGTCCTTTCCATGATGCCTAGGCCCAATAGTGCTACTAGAGAAAAGTATGGCCTATACATGGCCCAAGGTGAGAGTACATGGCCCAAAAGTGGTCCAATTGACCTTGTAAGGCCCAAATAAAACCTATAAGCCTAGAGAACCTAACTAAGAAGTATATTACAAGTAGAGTATGAATAGATCCTCAAGAAGTCTTCATTGGGCTTGGGCCCACTCAAGCAGAGGAAGGAGGATAAGGCTTGATGGATGCTCTCTTTGGCCTTTTTGGTCTTAGCCCTTGTGAGAGGACCTTTGTAAGCTTCAAATCCTTTCTCTAAGGTAGTGTGAGGGTCCTCCCTTAGTGTGTCCTCATTATGCTCCCCCTCTTCGAAAGGATTTGTCCTCAAATCTAAGGCATCATCCTCTTCATCTAAATCAAAGAGAGACAAGTCTGAAATATTGAAGGAAGCACTAACACCATAATCTCCTGGAAAATCAAGGACATAAGCATTATTATTCATTTTCTTTATTATTTGGAAAGGCCCATCACCTATGGGGTCAAGTTTGGATTTTCATAAGTTTGGAAATCTTTCTTTTTGAAGGTGCAACCAAACCCAATCTCCAACCTCAAAGGTGATTTCCTTTCTCTTTTGGTTGGCACAATGAGCATAATGTTCATTTTTAGTTTGTATTTGGTTTTTAACCTTCTTATGAAAATATTTGATAAACTTGGCCTTTGCCTCTCCATCCATATGAAGGATAGAGTCAGAAACCTCAATAGGCAAAAGGTCCAATGGAGTGAGAGGGTTAAAATCATACACAACCTCAAATGGACTATGCTTGGTTGTGGAGTGTTGTACCCTATTATATGCAAACTCAATGTGGGGTAAACACTCATCCCAAGATTTCATATTTTTATGCACTAAGACCCTAAGAAGTTAAGAAAGGGTCCTGTTTACTACCTCTGTTTGTCCATCCATTTGAGGATGACAAGTGGTGGAAAAGAGAAGCTTCGTTCCTAACCTTGACCAAAGAGTTTTCCAAAAATGGCTTAGGAATTTGGTGTCCCTATCAGAAATTATGGTTTTAGGAACACCATGAAGTCTTACAATCTCTTTGAAAAAGAACTTAGCAATATGACTAGCATCATCTTATGACAAGGGATGAAGTGAGCCATCTTACTAAACCTATCCACAACCACAAAGATAGAATCCATTCCCCTTTAGGTCTTAGGGAATCCCAACACAAAATCCATAGATATATCAATCCAAGGTGCAGTGGGTGTTGGTAAAGGAGTATATAAACCACTAGGCAAAATTTTTGATTTCGCTTTTCTACATACAATACACCTAGCACAATGTTTTTGAACATCTTTTTTCATTTTTGGCCAATAGAAGTGTTCATGTAATATGGATAATGTTTTATCTCTTCCAAAATGGCCCATTAAGCCTCCCTCATGGCTTTCTCTAAGTAAAAGATTTCTTAAAGAACTTCTAGGAATGCAAAGTCTATTGGCTTTAAAGAGATAGCCATCTAAAATATAGAAGCCTTTATGAGATGAAAAAGTGGAAGATGAGTTAAAGATGTTGGAAAAATCAAGGTCACTTGGATACAAAGACCTAATCTCATCAAGCCCAATAACTTTGGCTCCTAGGGAGGTAAGTAAAGAGTTCCTCCTAGATAAAGCATCAGCCATAGTATTGGATTTTCTATTCTTATACTTGATGACATAGGGAAATTGTCCCAAGTACTCAACCCACTTAGCATGCCTTTTATTTAACTTATGTTGCCCTTTAATGAATTTGAGGGATTGATGATCACTATGTATAACAAACTCTTTGGGAATCAAGTAGTGTTCCCAAGTTTATAGGGCTCTAATTAAGGCATAAAATTCTTTATCATATGTGGGGTAGTTGATGGCTGCCCCATTAAGCTTTTCACTGAAGAAAGCAATGGGGTGACCTTCTTGCAAAAAAATAGCTCCTATACCCATATTTGATGCATCACACTCAAGCTCAAATGTTTTGGAGAAATTTGGAAGTGATAAAATTAGAGCATGAGTGAGGCGATCTTTGAGATCTAGAAAGGCTTTTTCTTGCCTTGGACCCCATACAAAAGGAACATTCTTTTTCACCAAATCATTTAAAGGGGAGGCTAAGGTTGAAAAATCTTTCACAAATCACCTATAAAAGCTTGCAAGACCATGAAAACTTCTTATGTCACTCATATTTTTGGGTGTGGGCCAATCTTGGATGGCCTTAACCTTTGAGTGATCTACGTCTACACCCTTTGAACTTACTACAAATACAAGGAAGACAATGCTATCCATGCCAAAAGAACATTTTTCAAGGTTTGCATAAAGATTATTTGTTCTTAGGGCAAGCATAACTTGTCTAAGATGGTTTAGATGAAAGGTCATGGTCTTTGAATAGATTAAAATATCGTCAAAGTAGACCACAACAAAATGCCCAATGAATTCCCTTAAAACATGATTCATTAATCTCATGAATGTGCTTGGTGTATTAGTCAAGCCAAAGGGCATAACTAACCACTCATATAATTTAAGTTTGGTTTTAAAAGCAGCTTTCCATTCATCTCCCTCTTTGATTCTTATTTGGTGATAGCCACTTTTAAGATTAATCTTGGAAAATATTATAGAACCACTAAGCTCATCAAGCATATCATCAAGTCTAGGTATGGGATGCCTATACTTGATGGTGATGTTATTGATGGCCCTACAATCGGTACACATTCTCCATGAACCATCCTTCTTGGGAACAAGTAAAACAGGTAAAGCACATGGGCTTAAGCTCTCTCTAATCTAACCCTTAGATAATAGTTCATTCACTTGATTTTCAATTTCAAGGCTTTCCTTAGGATTACATCTATATGCAGGCCTATTAGGTAAACTAGTACCAGGAATTAAATCTATTTGATGTTCAATGCCCCTAATAGGAGGTAAGCCTTTTAGGATGTCTTTTGGAAAGAGGTCTTTAAATTCATTTAAGATATTTTGAATCCCTTTGGGCAAAGGAGGAGGATGATTGCCCATTGAGCACAAGGAAATGCTAGGGATATCTTTAGCATACATGATCAAGCATTATTTATGTGAAAACATAGCATGTTTCAATCATGTTTAGTGGCCAAAAGATTAGCACTAGAGTCGTCATAGATAACAACTCATTTTCCTTTATCTTCTTTTTTAATTTTCTTAATTTTTCCTAGATGAGTTAAAATAGATCCTAACTCTCTATCTCTTTTAAGCTTCATTTGTAGTTGATCTTTAGCTACTTGTTATGGAGTTAGGGGGTGTAAAACTATCTTCTTACCATCTAGTTTGAAAGTGAGGGTGTTAGTGAACCCCTCATGGATGACCTTCCTATCAAATTGCTGATGTCTTCCTAGAAGTATATGAGTTGCCTCCACAGGTACTACATCATAATTAACTTCATCTTTATATGTGACTATGATGAAATTTATTAAGACTTGCTTATTAACTAACATCTCTCCCTTTTCATTTAACCATTGTAACTTATAAGGTCTAGGGTGATCTATTAGTTCTAAGCCCATCTTATTAACTAGTCTTTGGCTCACTACATTAGCACAACTCTCACTATCCACAATGAGAGAACATAATTTATCATTTATGTAACATCTTGTATAAAATATGTTCTCTCTTTGTGTAGTATCATCTAGCTTTACATGACTACCAAGCAATATTCTAATCATGTAAAGCTCACCATCATCCCCTAAAACATGCTCACTGTCATAGGAATCACTACTTGAGTCATCACTTAAGAGTAAGAATTAGAATTAGACTCTGATTGACTTGAGTAGGTTCTATTAGTTTTCAAAACCATGGTTCTCTTTGTTGGACAGTCAGAAGCAATGTGACCTCTACCAAGGCATTTAAAACATTTAATGGTAGATGATCTAGAGGATTGTGGTTTAGATGTGAATTCATGCTTTTCTCTTTGATTCCTAAAAACTTTTCCATTTTTATGCAACTCACGTTGTGGTTTGGAAGATGAAGTTCCCACTTTTCTCTCCCTAGGGTTTCTATCAAACTTACCCTTGTTATCTTGTCCTACCCATTTAGATTTATAGGCTTTATTTTCCCCACTATAGGCTTTTCTCTCTTTGAATTGGCTCTCTACCTTAGTGCATTGGTGAAGTAATTCTTCAATGTCTACATGTGGAAGGAGTTCTACTCTATTTTTAATGTTCCTATTAAGGCCATGTAAGAACCTATGCATTAGGGTTTCCTTATCTTCTTCTAGGTTTGCCCTAATCATAGTTATCTCTAATGATTTGTAGTAATCTTCTACACTCTTTGACCCTTAGGTGAGTTTATTTAGCTTTGCTAATTGCGTCCCTCTATAGTAACTAGGAACATAATGTTTTCTTAATAGAGCTTTTAAATCTAACCAATCATCTATTGGTGGAAAATTATCTTTCTTTCTCTCCTTACACACTTGAGTCCACCAAACTAAGGCATAGTTTTAAAATGAGAGGGTGGCTATCCTAACTTTCTTTTCATCTTTTATTTGATGAGAGTTGAATATTTGTTCTACTCTCATTTCCTACTCTAGGTAAGCCTCTATGTCACTCTTCCTATTAAATGGGGGTATTTCTAATTTGACTTCTCTTAAGCCTATGTCTTCTCTTTTATGCTCATGGTGTCTTCTTTGTCTAGGCTCCTCTTCACTATCACTATTGTTGTGTCTATGATTTCTTTGATTTCTATGTCTAGCTCTAGGGTTTTCATTATGCTCAAGATTTGTTAGCCTAGCATTGATGTTATTCAAGCTATCCATTATGTTATGAAGTATGGTTTTATTCTCCCTATCACTAGAAGACATCTTTCAAGGTTGTCAAAGAAATTCAAGACAAAAACAAAGAATGTGTAGACAAATTAGTCAAGGAAGATGAATGCAAAACAAGTGAAAGAAAACACACAACAATCCTAAAATATCAATACTAGGTTTCTATCCTAAGGAAAAATAAGATCCTAGGTTGTCCTTTACTATGTTAGTCCTAGGTTGCTTATGTAAGTCCTAGGTTGCCTTTAACCTAAGTTGATTATGATTGTCCTAGGTTATTTCTAACAATTACTAACCCTAGACAAGCCTAACCAATTTCAGTTATTAGGAAGTTAACCTAACCAATTTAGCTCAACTAACTAACCAACTCCTAACAAACCCTAACTAGAAGTAGTTATTTAGTTATGGAAGTTGTAACTAAGTTTAACAACCCTTAACTAACAACTAATTCAGTTATGGATTGGTTAAGACCCTAAACTAATTCGGTTATGATTAGTTAAAGTAACTAGAATTATTTCCAACCACTAACTAATTAACCTAATTCACCCAAGCAATTTACACTCTCACCTCAAGTGTTCCAAAATGCTACCCTCAATGGTATAGAGAAGGGCATTATCAAGAAGTTTGAAGGAAAGACAACTTCAAAGACAAAACTTGAGAAGAAAAAATGACAAACTAAAAAGACTTAAGAAGAAAGGCTACTCAAATTGGAAAATATTTTTGGATTTTTTGATTTACAAGACACTAAAACAATAAATGTTCAAATGAATAAAGGATATACTATGGAAGGAATTCGAAAATTGGCGACAAAACTAGACAAACAAAGAACAAAATGCAACCAACAAAAGTAAAGGAAACTTAAACTTAGAAACTCTAAAGTTGCACACAAATTAAACAAGTAAGATTCAAATGAAAATGTATTGGAAATGTAAGTAACAAATAACTCACTTTAAGTAGATTGAATTTCAAAATTGGACTTTTGTTTTGGTATTTCAACTTACACTTTTCTTAATGAGGCTTCTTTTCTTTTTAACACCCTTTTTCAATTTTGTAGTATAGGGTTTTCTAACTCTTTTTCTCTTTTGGTACTTTCTTTTTCTTATCTTGCCTCTTGAATTTTCAATGCATAACACCACTATTCAATGTCCAAAACTGAAGTGAGCTAAGGCTAACAATTTCAAATGTCACTTTCTTGCTTAAGGAGAAACAATGCAACCTTCTTCCAAAGAGAATGGAAGGATTATGTTCAAAACTTTTTGACAAAATTTTATTCTATGCAAGCAATATGAAAACCAAAATATGATGTGTTCCTAATGTGCATTCACAAAAAAAAAATTAACCTAGAAAGAAACTAAGAATGAATACTAACAAGCCTAAATTGAGATGACCTTTGGAGAGTCTTAAGATGAGACCTCCTAACAACACAAGAATGGAACCTTTGGGAGATTAATCAAGATGCTTGAACTAAACTCCACCACACGACAATGCACCTCTAGTAATGGAAAAACAACATAAAAGCCTAGAACACTAATCAAAGGTTCCACTTGGCACAACTAACAACTAACTTGGCTCTAACTAACACCTAACAAGTATAACTTCTAACAATCAAACTAACAACTTCCAACCAAATTCTAATTGTGCCAATTCTGAAATTTTAGAACTTATACAATACTAAACTAAATTGAAAAAGACAATATGCAAGAAAATTGAAGAGATGAAGAAACTAGCACAAAAACTCAAAAGAACAACAACTTTTTATGAGTTTTCAACTTTAACATGGCATCGACAAGGCAAGTATAAGGCATAACAACAAAATTCCAACCAGCAATCTAAAGACAAAACTGAATTATGTAAGAAGAAGAAGAATAGAGAAGAACCTCCCTAGCTCAAGTGATACCAAATAATGTAGGATCTTCTTCTAACTCCTTGAAGAAGGGTGGATCTAGGGCTCTTCTCTTCTTCTAACCTCCACAAGCCTTGAATGGAAGAATCTTGCCTTTGGAAACTGAAGTAGGAATGAGTAAAAAGACTAAAAGCTACACAAAATTGGAAAGGAAAAGAGAAGGGAAAAGGATGGAAATGGAAGGGAGTAAGGAGGAATATGGAAGATGGAATAGAGGAGGTGAATGGGAGGCCACTCCTAGAAGGAGATAACTCCTCTAACTCACCACCAAGAGGGAGGAGCCCCTTGGATGAGACCTTGCTAGAGCTCACTCTAACCTAGAGAGAAGGGATAGCTTCTCTCACTAAAAACTTACTTTGAAAGTGTGAAATCTTAAATGGCATTAATTGTGTGTGAAAATACAAAGGGAGAGCCCTTTATATAGAGCTTGGAGAATTCAGCCAAGGGACTTCTAAGTGGGACTCTCCATGATGCCTAGGCCCAATAGTGCTACTAGAGAAGAGTATGGCCTATACATGGCCTAAGGTGAGAGTACATGGCCCAAAAGTGGCCCAATTGACCTTGCAAGGCCCAAATAAAACCTATAAGTCTAGAGAACCCAACTAAGAAGTATATTACAAGTAGAGTATGAATAGATCCTCAAGAAGTCTTCATTGGGCTTGGGCCCACTCAAGGAGAGGAAGGAGGATAAGGCTTGATAGATGTTCTCTTTGGCCTTTTTGGTCTTAGCCCTTGTGAGAGGACCTTTGTAAGCTTCAAGTCCTTTCTCTAAGGTAGTTTGAGGGTCCTCCCTTAGTGTGTCCTCATTACCTTGTGAATTCTTCAAGAGATGTGATGTATTGGAAAAGAAAGTTTTTGACTTAAACAAAACTCTTGAAAATTTCACCAGTGGTAGAGATAATTTAAATGCTTTACTTGGAAAACAACGTTGCATGTTTGATAAAACTGGATTAGGATTCAACTCAGAATCTAATATTTACAAGAAAGAGAAACATTACAAGAATTTCTTTGTACCTAGTAAATCATCTTCACCTTTTATGAAATGCAATCATTGTGGTCTCAAAGGACATAGTGCCTCTAATTGTTATATTAGAAAATTAGGGCCAAAGGTTGTTAAGAAAGTATGGGTTCCTAAGGGAACATTACCGCAAACTAACCTACAAGGACCCAACATAAAATGGGTACTAAGATCTCTAACTTGATTTGTTTTGTAGGTATGTTTTAAGGCAAACAACACCCATTGGTACTTGGATAGTGGGTGTTCCAAACATATGACGAAAGACAAAAGTAAATTTATATCATTCACTCCCAGAAATAAAGGTTTTGTCACATATGGAGACAACACTAAGGGAAGAATTCTTGGAATCAGAAATATTGGTAAAAATTCTTCCACTTCTATTAATGATGTATTATATGTTGAAGGACTTAAACATAACTTGCTAAGTATTAGTCAATTATGTGATAAAGGATATGAAATTATATTTGAATCAAACTGTTGCATAATTAAAAATAAACTAAACAAGGAAGTAAAATTCGTTGGTCAAAGAGTTGATAACATATACATGATTAATCTTAATTGTCTTGCTTCAAATGATGTGCAATGTTTCATAACTAAAGAGGATGAATCATGGCTATGACATAGAAGAATTGCCCATATTCATATAGACCATTTAAACAAACTTGTTTTGAAAGACTTAGTAATTGGTTTACCAAAATTGAAATTTGAAAATAAATTTTGCAATTCATGTCAAAAGGGGAAACAAGTAAAGGTATCTTTTCAAGCAAAAAATGTTGTTTCAACAAATAGACCTTTATAACTTTTGCACATGGATTTATTTGGACCTTCAAAAGTTAAAAGTTTTGGTGGAAACTATTATGGTCTTGTGATTGTGGATGATTATTCTAAATATACATCGACGTTATTTCTTACTCATAAAAATGAAGCATATCGTGCATTTAAGAAACTGGCTAAGATTATCCAAAACATGCAAAATTTGAAAATCTCATCCATTAGAATCGATCATGGTGGAGAATTTGAAAATCAACCTTTCTAAAAGTTTTGTGAAAAATTTGGCATTGAACATAATTTTTTGGCTCCTAGAACTCCACAACAAAATGGAGTAGTTGAAAGGAAAAAATCGATCTTTAACGGAGCTCGCAAGAACTATGTTAAATGATAACAATATTGCTAAACATTTTTGGGCCGATGCGGTAAATACCGCTTGTCATGTTATGAATAGATGTCTAATAAGGCCTATTTTAAAGAAAACCCCCTATGAGCTTTACAAAGGAAGAAAACCAAACATTTCTTATTTTCATGTATTTGGATGCAAATGTTTTAGGTTAAACAATGGAAAGGATAATCTGGGGAAGTTTGATACAAAATCTGATGAGGCAATATTTCTAGGTTATTCATCTACTAGCAAAGCGTATCGACTCTTTAACAAACAAACTTGTATTATTGAAGAGTCCACTCATGTTAAATTTGATGAAGTTAACCGAATTCCTCTAAGAAAGGAAGTTGTTGATGATCTTGTAAGTACCTTTCAAGAAATGACATTGGACAACAAAGAAAAAGAAGAAGTCAACAACGAAGGAGAAACAACCCCAAATGAGGAACCACAACAAAAGGAGTGGATAACATTATAGGAGAAATAACAAAGGGTGTAAGTACTTGCAATACTATTAAAATTGCTTGTAATCATTTAGCCTTTGTTTCTCAAATTGAACCTAAAACTATTAATGAGGCTATTATTGATGAACATTGGATGTTGGCTATGCAAGAAAAGTTAAATCAATTTGAAAGAAACCAAGTTTGGGAACTTGTGCCAAGACCCAATGATCACCAAGTAATAGGAACTAAATGGGTTTTTAGGAACGAACTTGATGAGAATGGAATTATAACTAGAAACAAAGCTAGGCTAGTTGCTAAAGGTTATAATTAAGAAGAAGGAATATATTATGAAGTAAACGTATGCTCTCGTTGCTAGACTAGAAGCAATTAAGCTGCTGTTAGCTTTTGCATGTTGTATGGACTTTAAACTTTACCAAATGGATATTAAAAGTGCCTTTCTAAATGGATACATTCAAGAAGAAGTATATGTAGATCAACCTCCTAGTTTTTGAAACAACCCGACTTAAATAAACCCAAACCGAGGTCAGGGAAATTTTTTCCAAAATTCACCAAGCAGTCAGGTTAAAAAAAATCAAACGTAAGGCAAGGGAAAGCAAAACCGATCAGAGAAAGGAAGACCGAGTCAGAAAGCCACACATGGGCAAGACTCAGCTTCGGTCAAACAGACCAGCGGAAGATACAGCGCTTGAGCGAGCCCTTATCCGCTGTAGTGAACCCATTCACTCGGTAATTCCAATTACTCGGAATCAGGATCTAAGTTCACTCGGGAACTATCCCCTCTCGGGTTATACTTCACCCGGTAAACCTAGCCATACCTTATCTTAATTCAAAGTCAACATGCTTCATTCGGAAGCGTCACAATCTCCACTCGGGAAATGATTCCCTCGGTTATTCCACTCGGAATCCATAAGCTTCCCTCACCCGGAGTATTTCACCAGTCCAATACCACTCGGTATAATTCAACCACGATTCACTCGGAATACATTATCCATTCTGCACTCGACATAATTTGATCTTCCCCACTCGGAGATCACCATAACCTCCATTCCTTCGAAAGGAGTCTCCACAATCAAGTTTCATTCGGGATTCCTCAAACTTCTCATCACTCGGAGGAATTCACCAAATTAAGTCATTCGGACTTATTTAAAACTTATCCACTCAGAATATATATATATATATATATATATATATATATATATCCTCACTCACTCGAAAGAGGACTCCTAGAATACCTCAATCAGAACCATCACAATTACTCTTCCCTCGGAAGAGGTTCACTCAGGATTTATCACTCGGGAATATTCAAACCCTTCCCCACTCGGGGTTTACTCATATTTTCACTCGGTAACATATGGACTAGACTTCCCTCGGAAGTAGTCCACACACATACTAAAGCCTCACTCGGAAATGGCTCTCCTAACAATATTCCACTCGGAATTTATTAACTTAGCTTTATTCTCTCGACACCACATAATGAACAATTTTGGGTAACTTCATAACAATATAAAATATATATACATACAATGTATACTTGTTCACAAACCCGATAGTCAACCCATATAATTAAATCCATTCGGATTACAAGGGAGCCGGCCAAGGCTTTAACATATCTATTTACAATATATATACTATATGTGCACTTCAACAATCGGAGTGCTCAACACTCGGACTTGATGCCATTTCATCATTCCCAGTCTGACCTGCATATACTGAAAAATATAGCCACAGTAGGGGTAAGCTTTTACATATTAAATGACAGTTATTGACTCGGATTAATCTTTGAATTCTCAACCATACAATAACATATCTCAATCAGCAATAATGCACTCTGCCATTCAATATGGATACCCTAACAACATCATCCACTCAGGATTCATGCAATTCAATCAATACTGAGTAATTCATATCATTCATAATCACCTTGCACTCGGCAACAGTACCAATATACATATATTCACCCAGTCGGAATTCACACCAATAATTCATGGCTATATTAATCATGCTATTCACAACAGCATTTACACATATATATATACCATCACATTGAGCTCATCAACAACATAAGTGTGCACTCAGCAATAGCATCAGTATACATGCATTCATCCACTCGGATATAAGTGTGCACTCGGCATAGCATCAATATACATGCATTCATCCACTCGGATATAAATGTGCACTCGGCATAGCATCAGTATATATGCATTCATCCACATATTCATACAATTCACATTGAGCTCAATAACAATCATAAGTGTGCACACATTCATTTCACCCGGATCTGGTTATTTATTATCAATTTTTATTGTTGCAACATAGGCTCCAAGCCTTTTCTCAGCTCCAAGCTGATTCGGCCATTTTACTGGTACCAAACCGTTTTCCCTCACATGTAACACAGTCACTCCAAGCGACAATGAAAGTGTTACGGGCAGCCCCGAGTCCAACCCGATAGGCTTGCCTTGAGTCCAACCCAAGGTCTTTAAGCGTCCAACGCTTAGTGTACTCAGCACTGCCTCGAGTCCAACCCGAGGTCTTTCAATATTTTCAACACATATTCATCTGATTGCCGATCGGTATTAAGCGTCCAACGCTATATGCTCCAAGCATTTCCAGTGGCGAATCAGATGCATACGGTCTTATTCATCAGGCGTCCAACACCAATGCACTCGGCATTGCCTTGAGTCCAACCCAAGGTCTTTCAATATGTTTTCCACACATATGCACTCGGCATTCAAATATCAATAACATGCATCCAATGCATTTTATCATTATTATTCATAAACAGGGATCGGCATCGCAATATCACAATACATGCACTCAGCAATCACATGCACTTGGCAAATCATATGCTTTTTAATATAAAATCCCAAACGGGAATTAACATAACTGACCCACATCTCATGCACTCGGTAATCACAATGCCATCCACTCGGAATTATCATTTACAACAAGCATCACATGCTATTTCATGAGATCCACTCGGCATTAACATTTGCAACAAGCATCACATGCTTTTCATATAAAACCCACTCGACATTAACATTTTCATAGCAAGCATCTCATGCCAATTCATATAAAATCCCACACGGAATTAACACAACAGTCCCCATCTTATACACTCAGCATCCGCATGTTCAATGACAAGCATCACATGCATTTAAACACACAATCACACACGGGGATCAGTACAATAAACTCATATACTCAGCTTTCTCATTAACAGCCAACATTTCCATGCATTCACTCAGCATTTCATATTTATCTTCATACATCTCATGGACAGAATCATGACAACATCACGCAGACCATAATAATCACAAATCCGGGTGTTTCATGCACCAATACTCAACTACAATATATCATTCAACATATTTCAAACATGACACAACACATTAAAGCAAAACCACCCGGAACCCGTCCATAAACCATACATTTGAGATATAAATTAGCCCCCCTACCTGGAAGGAAGATCCCAGAAGCTCCCTGAGCTTGCATCACCACGAAGTCAGCACAGTACCCTGCATGGAGGAACACTGAGCCACTCGGACACACGAACAGCTCTGCCTCCATGATACTTCATGCTCTGTTTGTAAGACAGAGGAGAGTCCCATGCCTCCATGGCACAACACGATCCTCCCACGCTCAAGCAGTCTGGTCCTCACCACCAATGGAGGACCCCCAGACTTCTAAGCACCCAACGCTGTTAGGCAGAACAGGGGAGGATCCTAGCCTCCAAGACACTCAACACCACACAGATCTCTCTCTCACAGCCACGCTGTTCCCACTTCGTGTTCCCACTTCCCACTCGGGTTCACTCAGTGTTCGAGTAGAAGAAGAAGATGAAGGAGAAGAACAGCCACAAAGAAGAAGCAGAGGCTCCAAGAAGTTGTAAAGAGAACGGAAGAGTGGTTCTCAATGTACCCAAAATGTAATGAGCAGGGAGTGGTTGAGAACGTGAACTGAGGCTATCATCATTGCACTGCCCTGCGCCTGCACTCCCTCTCAATCAAAAGTCACATCTCATTCATCTCCCATCCCATCAGCGTGGGAATCACGAGGGAGAAAGGGAGAGAGGACCGAAGCTCTCTTAACACCAAGGGCACCATCGTAATTTTGCCTGGCCACATATTATTATTATTATTATTATTATTATTATTATTATTCAATCAATAAATCCTAATTCTCTAATTAACCTTAATCAAAACCAGGATGTTACAGTTTTGAAAATTACAAATTTCCAAATCATGTTTTCAAATTGAGAAAAACTTTGTATAGTTTAAAACAAGCTCCAAGAGTTTGGTATGAAAGACTAAGTAAATTTCTTTTAGAAAATAATTTTGAAAGAGGAAAGGTTGATACTACACTATTTATAAAGTGCAAAAACAAAACATTCTTTTAGTTCAAGTTTATGTCAATGACATTATATTTGGTGCTACTAATGAACTTCTCTGCAAAGAATTTGCCAAGATTATGCAGGATGAATTTGAAATGTGTATGATAGGAGAACATACTTTCTTCCTTGGACTACAAATCAAGCAAACTAAAGAAGAAACTTTTATTAGTCAGTCCAAATATTATAAAGAACTTCTTAAAAGGTTCGAAATGGACAAAGCAAATGAAATGGCCACACCCATGAGTACATCATGTTATTTGGATAAAGATGAAAAGGGTAAGGATGTTGAAATAACCAAATACCGAGGTATGATTGGCTCCTTACTTTACTTAACTGCTAGTAGACCCGATATAATGTTTGCTGTGTGCATGTGTGCTAGATTTCAAGTGTGTCCTAAAGAATCAGATTTAACTGCCATTAAAAGAATAATGAAATACTTAGTTGGAACACAAAATGTTGGTTTATGGTAGCCCAAAGGTGCCGAATGCACATTAATTGGTTTTTCTGATTCGGACTTTGCTAGATGTAAATTAGATAGAAAAAGTACCAGTGGTACTTGTCACTTGCTTAGTAGTTCTCTTGTTTCTTGGTATAGCAAGAAACAAGTTAGCGTCGCTTTATCTACAGCTGAAGCAGAATATGTTACAGCTGGGAGTTGTTATGCTCAAATCCTTTTGATGAGATAACAACTTCTCGATTTCGGTGTTGTCTTAGATCAAATACCCATTAAGTGCGATAACACTAGCGCGATTAACATCTCTAAAATCCCGTTATGCTTTCGTCACCACTTCATAAGGGATCATGTCTTAAAAGGGGATTGCATTCTTGAATATGTTGAAACAGCTAAACAACTAGCTGATATTTTTACTAAACCCTTTGCTAAAGAGCAGTTTATAAATATTAGACGAGAATTAGGAATTTTGGAAATTTCAAATTGTGTTTAAATTTAATTTTATCTTCTATTTTTTTAATCATCAAACTTTCTTAAGGATATTAATTCTTTTTAAACCAAACAATATCCTTAATTAAACCTTTGATAATTTATTTGAAAAATCCATTCAAATCTTTGACAATATTAAACATATATATTTGAAAGAATATCTTTAAAATCTTTGATAAATCTTCTTAAAGATAATTAAATTATTTTGATATATTTGAAATCTTAAAAGATTTGTCATGATTCAACAAAGATTTGAACTAATCATTATTTTGATAATAAAATTCTCTTCCAAAAAGGATTTAATTTTTTTAAATCTTTGCCAACATCTTCGAAGCACTCCATTTGTATTCAAATTCAAATCAAATGCATTCCCCAAAGCAAGTCATGTGAACTTCTATTTCCTAGACATTCATGTGAGTTCTTACATGACAAGAAGACAAACTACAATTTCCTATGCCAATATAGTGACCAAAAAGCATCTGAACCATGCAAATTCTAAAGCATGAATCGATTTACTCATATAGGAATTGATTCCCACGTGCCTTTGTACCCAAAATTGACAAATTTCAACAAGATGAATCGATTCCCCCTAGGTGAATTGATTCCCTCGTGAAATCAGCACCCAGGATCCTAATTTGTTTACATGAATC
This sequence comes from Clitoria ternatea, assembly GCA_037962975.1. Classification (NCBI taxonomy): domain Eukaryota; kingdom Viridiplantae; phylum Streptophyta; class Magnoliopsida; order Fabales; family Fabaceae; genus Clitoria; species Clitoria ternatea. The sequence continues at coordinate 32,838,561 of CM075673.1, read as the reverse complement.
GATTCCCCTACAAGTAAATCGATTTCCACGCTGAATTTTCTATATATATGGCCCGATTCTCACGATTTCCTCGTAACATTGCCACACGAATTCTTACCTTGTTCCCACTCTCTAAAACCTTTTCAAAAACTCTCTGATTCCTCTCTTTTACTCTCTAAAAATCATGGCCTCTTCATCCAGAAAGAAAAGAAGAGGAGATACTACTGGGGCTTTATCCTCTCAACCTACTGACCTCTCCAAATTATTTGATAATAACCGCCAACTTGAGAAATATCTTGAAAACTACTCTGAAAAACTTCTCATACCCCCTTATTGGCTTGATGTTCCACTCTTCGAAGAACATGATTTTGTTGTTCTAGATGTTCTTAGGCAACAAAATCTAGTAGAATTTGTTGCACTTGAAGAAAACTTCATCTACCCTGAGTTGATTTGAGCCTTCTACTCAACCTTGAGAATCTCAAATAGGCGTTGCATCACAAAAATCAAAGGGGTAACTATTCCTCTTGATGATAATGTTCTCCATTAGGTTGAAAAACTTCCAATCAACAATGTTGATTTCTTTGGAGCTGACCTTTCTCCTGATTAGGCTTAGAATCCTATTGATGCTTGTGCTTTTCTTGGTATATCTTCTGTCTCTAAAAGCACTGTTGGGCAATTAAACATCGATCATTGTCTTCTTCATTATTGCTTGGTTAAGATCATTCTTACTAAGGGATCCAATAATGCTAGAGTGAGTAAAACCCAAACTTTTATTCTTTGGGCTATGCTTCATGAAAAGGAAATCAATTGGATCAAGCTTATTCGAAACCACATGATTGATTCCAAGACTCTCACTAAACTCCCTTATGTTGTCCTAATTACCAAGCTCCTCAAGCACTTCAACATCGACCTTTCAAATGAGGTAAAAGAAATAGTTTGTCACAAAGGTAAAATTGGAGGCACCCATCTCTCCAAAATGGGTTGGTATAACCAAGATGACGCTTGGCAATACTCACCCCTTGCATAAAATAGTGATGATAATGAAGATCAACCTCAAGAACAAGCACCTTCTCCACCTGCTACAGATTTTAATGATGCCTTTTTCAATAGGTTGACCTCTCATATTGACACTCGTTTTGATGCTATGAGTGCTCGTTTTGACACTGTGGAGAATACTATGAATGCTTGATATGATGACTTGTCCCAACAAATCTCTAACATTAGATTTTTTAATCCTTAGAGTTGTTCATGATGTGATTATGCTTTCCTTGATTTATGTACTCCTTTTAAATCTCTTAATGAAATATCATCTTATGAATATCTTGCTCTTAATTTTGATGATGCCAAAGGGGGAGAAATAATGAACAAATTGCATGATTAAGGGGGAGTATTATCCATTGCATGATTAAGGGGGAGTTTAATAAGTAATATTTTCCTAAATAACAAGTGATATCCTATTTTGTAAAAAGGAAAAATAACAAGTGATCTATATGCATGTAAATCATAATTGAATTTGTAAGGGGGAGTTTTATGCTTTGAAAATATAATTGTTATGAAACTAACACTTGATGCCAAATCTCCGAGTCATTATTTTGATGTATATTTCTCAGAAGATTTACGCTTTGGCAAGCGCACCAGTCGTTAAAATTGTATTATATTTGATCGTCCCACAGGGATTGTGGTAAGTACCTCAATCTCAGACTAGTACAAGCTGAACCAACACAAGCACAGAAAGTTCATTCGATTTTTGTTGTTTTAATGTTTTCTAGTTGTTTTTATATTTCCAAAAACAGAGTTAAGATGAAATGTGAAAGATGATTAATAGAAAATAGGTCAGGATTGCTTCGGTTCAGAAATTCATCAAGAAATATGCAATTAAAGTATAATCAAACTTCATAATCCAGAGGACAATCCGCTTGTGGTTATTCCCTAATTCCTTAGGTGAAAAACACTAATCCTTAAGCATCGAACCTTAATTCCTTAAGTGCTCAATTAACCTAAGAATCTAATGCGAAATTGGAGGTTGAACTCTAACTATTCACCTAAATTGATTAGGCCTGAACTAGTTAGAAAGCTGGAAGTTACCTAAGCTTCAACAATGATTCCTCACTAGCGAAGTTCTTCATCAGTTCTGGATTTGTCAATCCAGTAATTCAGATTCACTCCTCAGCTTGTTCGCCTCAGGATCTAGAAGTTGATTTCCTCGCTCACAGCTTCAAGATTCCATTGCTAACCTTCGCAATCCCAACCTTAGGGATTTAGAACTCCATTGACTTCGGTTCCATCGAAGGATTGTGGAACGTCATGGAGGAGAGGATTTAGAGAGAGAAAATAAAGTAGTGAGATGTTCGAAGTTTTGAATGAATTGTATTCGATGTATTCTGTGTGAATCTGTCTCTGTGTTTTACAGAATATGTACAAACATATATATAGGCATCTACCTAACTAACTAACTTAACTAATAACTTAGAAAACTTAAGTTAACGACTAAACTAACTAACTAATTACATAATTTATAGAATAATTAACTAATTACAGCTCAGCTCTTAACAGATTCCAGTTCATCATTAGCTAATTTACAGCTCAACACTAACTAATTAACAGCTCACTACTTAAATTACTAAAGTACAGAAGTAGGAGAGAAGGCAGCAGGAAACAACACTGGTGCCGAGTGGATTCTGGAGGGAACAATCGCTGTTTTAAATATCAGCCTTTTCGCTTGAGCGAACTGGGTTCTCGCTTGGGCGAACTTGAGATATGTACTGCAGTGTTGCTTTCTCGCTTAAGCGTTATGGAGAAGCTTGGGCGAGGGGTGAGATTTTGGGGTCACGCTTGAGCGTAAGCTTGCTTGCTTGAATTTTTGACCCTCGCTTGAGCGAATTTAACTCTCGCTTGAGCGAATTGATTATTCAATCAGCACTCTGAAATTGACACTCGGGTTCTTCTTTTTATTTCAATCGGTTCTGTAACACCCTAATCCGTGCAAATAATAATTCCAAAACCATGAGAAAATTTTTCACAAAAACAGTCGCGACTCATTCGACATAGAAGGAAAGAGGCAGGCAAGGGGGAAAATGAAGAGCATTTACACGCATATGGCAATTTACAGAAAAACAAAGACTGGAACTGGTTCGTTTGGTTTAGTGTAACACACCAGCGCCTGGGCGGATTGCACAACACCGTTGGCTTGCTCAGGTGAGGTCTGATACCGCCTAGGCGAGGTATGGTAATGCAACAGCGGATGGAGGGGAATTCACAAGGAAAACTTTTCCACAAGTAACACTAGTCATTCAGTAGGAGGAAATAGGTAAGGGGAAGGAGAAGGGAGGTGTACATGTGCAGTAGTGGTTTGTGGGGGAAAGAGGGGCCTGAACTCATTCCGCCCAACTCAACTAGGTATGACAACGCCTGGGCGGACTCAACCACAACGCCCAAGCCGGGGTCAACACCGTCCTTGGGGACGCATTAGCGTCACAACGGAGAGGAAGGGTAATTGGGCGGTATCCCACTCTAACGACTACTCGCTTCAGCGTGAGTCCTCACGCCTGGGCGAACCGCTCTAGCACCTCGGCGAGGTATGACTCCGCCCACGCGAATCCAACATAAGTCTTCCTAGCCCGCGCTCGTTGGAGTGAGTATATTGCTCGCTGAAGCGAGGAACTTCACTCGGAAAATTGGGAAGTTAAGTATCACTCGGCTTCTCCAAACCCAACCACTCGGAACACCGATCCTTACTCACTCGGACTTTACATCCTTCGCTTGGATTATCATTACCTTACACTTAGGATCCAATCCTCCCTAAACCGCCAATTGAACTCCTCTCTCAGCAAGGAATCACTCGAGGTTTTCACTCGGGAAGCGCCACTCTGCCTCACTCAGGATTTATTCATAATTTCGCTCGGAAAATACAAACTCTCCCTCACTCGGTTTTTACTGACATTTTTCACTCGGTAATGATCTCTCTTTCTTGTGACCACTCGGGGGTTTTTACTCGTCTTTCGTTCTTCCCTCATTCGAAGCATATTTAAACTCTCTATTTCATCCTCTCAACCCCAAACTTATCCCCACTACTTACCCATAGTCACACCGGCCTCCTACGCTCGTAAGGTATGCTTAGGCGTCCGTACTTATCATTCAACACCTTCCGCAGCACAATATAACACGCAACACACCTATATATATACATATAATTAGGAAACATCTAAATAATTACAAACACAACATGGCCCTTCTATCCGAAGCGCTCAAGTTTCGTAAATAAGAACCAAGATCAAACACAAGCCGGCCAAGGCTTTTTCTAAAACATTAAATACGACATGCACACGGTATACACATATATACACACGTTCCATAATACTCGGCTGCTCTGCTCCACACCCGGCTCCTCCTTCATTCTTCATTCCGAGAGATGTTCACTGAAATATGGCCACTGCAGGGGTGAGCTTTTACATGTAAAATGATAATCAAAGACTCGGTATCAGCGTCAGTACACGCTCCTACCATCATTCAATCTTTCTCAAGTTAAACCAAGTTCATGCAGTTCAAGACAACGTCCATAACACACATACTACACAGAGTTATTTCCACATCCGTACACATATTCATGCACTCGGAGATCCTACGCACGCACATAATTCATGCATTCAGAAATCATACACATATATACATAGATTTATGCACCACCACGATCAGCCTCTATATGCATGCCCGCGGATCCGACTCGGGTAATGACTTTCAGTTACGGTCCCCTTTCTTCTGGCCCCTCGTCCCTCAGCTCTTACCAGGTGGTACCGGCCTCCCATGGGCGTCTCGAGACTCTTCTCTAGCTCCTACGGCTACCACAAGCACTAACAGGATCTAGCCAGGGTCGGTAGCTGGAAGTCATTCCCTCGGGGTTTCATGACCTCCCACAGGTCACCCCACTCATGCATATGCAACTAATGCATTTACTAGCACGTATCATCACGCCACGAATGCCTCCTTCATAGCCATTAAGTAAGAACGGATTTCCTCACAGTACACGTATTTATTTTGTCAGTTACACACGTTACAATCAATCATCAAAATAACAACATCGAACAAGTCAACTAAGACATACACACGCATATTTTTCACAGTGATAAGAAGATAGAGCCATGCATATCATTTGTCATCATTATTCACTAACAGACTATGTCATCCCCCCATGAAATCGTGATCCCGAATCTTAATTCATGCATCAGCTTTAATGATTGTAAACACATGCACACACACACACTCAAGCAGTACGTTCATCCGGTACCGTTCGTAGACCATGCATTCGACATGCAAGCGCCCCCTACCTATAGAAGAACCTCTGAAACCTTTCTACTCCCGTCGTTGGGTCCGATGTCCTTCTCCTGGTTCGTTCGGTCTCTCTTGGCTCCGTCGTATCCTGCGCTTGGTTCTGGGATGGAGCGTGGTCCGTCCTCCAGTACTGCAGTCACGATCTCCAGGAGCGAGGAGTAAGACAGGGGGAAAAAGAAGGATGGAGACGAAGAGGGAAAATAGAGGATGAAGCGACGGAGGAAAAGAATCTGAAGGAACAGTGAGTGTTTTGTGACCAAGCCTATGTCTACTTATACATATATTCGCACGAGGAAGGGGAGAGTGGGTTGGGAGAGCGTGATCCCACAGCCATGCGCACCACGCCCATCACCTGGCCATCACTATCCCTTATATTTTAATTAGTTAGTGTTTTTCTGATTTCAGGGTGGTTGGCTGCTAAAACTCCTAAATCATTTTACTCCTTTTTGATGGCTTAAAATTCACGTGATAGTTAGATACAATTAATGGTTGCTTTCTCACTTGAAATCGAATCTTGATGGTTCATTTTTTTCATTCGGTAGTTAGCTTCAAACTGGGATGTTACAGGTTCCCTGTTCTATTTTGGAGTCGGTATCTTTTGGACTCTTTTCAGTCGGATTTGTGAAGTCTCACTCGGATTTTCCAAAACTCGCTCGGCTTTTTCCTTTTGGCTTGAGCGCTCTTTTTCCTGCATCAATAAACAACTAATTTGCCCAGCATTTGTTTACTGATTGTCCAGTATTTGCATGCTGGGTTAATAAAAACTCAATTTCTTAACTAATTAATGTTTTAAATCAGTTTCTTTACATAAATTAAGCACTTTTGAAATAATTAAATAAATTATAAATTATTAGCAATTAATTAAATAATAAGGCTAAACTAATAACTAAACAATGAATTAAGTCAAATAAAAGGCAGAATAATTAAGTCTTTTCAAGACTTATCACATCCCCAAACTTAAAACTTGCTTGTCCTCAAGTAAATATTCAGATTAATTAACTAACAAGCTGTTATTTAACACAATCAACCTTTCCTTAACTTAGTTCATGCTATAATTATTGAATACCGACCACGCTTTCTTTTCACAATTTCTAAAAGTATAATAACTTACACCTCCTTTGGGAAACAAGCTGTTGATGCTTTCCTTACTGGGTCGGTGTTTCACTCTTCTCTCAGTGTATAGGGTAACTAGAATGCACTCATCACCTGCATACTTGTTAGATAAACATAGGCTTGCAACAGTTCTACACGTCATGCCATATGCCAACATAATCAGATCAGTAAGGGCTTTTTAAGCTTATAATGGGGCTGGGCTACAGGCTCAATTATTGTTTTCTGAGTGAATGTCGGGTTACAAGATGTATCCACTGATGCCTTGACTCAATTTTTAACTTAACTGCCTCTACTTCGCAAGCTCCATTATTTTTCGAGTGAATGCTAACTTAATAACTTACGATGCTTTGCACCTTCTTTTTCTTTCAGTCCTTTGGACTTTTCCTTTTCTTTCTTCTTTTCCATCTTTTTCTGATCACATTTTTTTTTAATTGGTGCTTTGCACCTTTTTCCTTGCTGATTTTTTTTTCATTTTTCTTCTCAGCTTTTCCATTTTTCTATTTCTCCCTTCATTTCTCTATTTATTCATCTATAACCAAGGTAGGAGTGTGTCCTTAATTGATGCTAAGCACACTCTTCATCCCCAAACTTAGAACTTGCTAGTCCCTAGCAATAAGTAAGACTGAGCAATTCATCAGTGGAACATCCAGGGGTAAATCAGTCGGTTTTTTCGAGATAAATAGGCTTGTAACGTTAGGTGAATAAACAGAATAAAAGGGTCTCAGGCTCAAACATAATTTTTGGGTCAAAGGGTAATTAAATATAGTAGGAAGGCTACTTTTTGGCCCTGGCTAAATTAACAAAGAAGGCCTTCATCATTTCCGATTGGCTGGCATACAATCAATTAGCAAGTACTGAAGCAAATTCTATCTCACTAACTAGCATGCAAGTTCACTCGGAAAAGAATAAAACAGGCTCAAAAGCTACAAATATAATAGTTAATCAGCCAGTCATGTCCCCAAACTTAATGTAAGGTCATACATTCAGATTGCTAACTAGCATGCCGAGTAAACAATAAATTAATGATGAAAAAGTTATGGCCAGAGATCATGAGTTAAACATAGCCGATCAATTAATTTATCCGACTAGAGCCTAAGAATCAGCAAACTTTAACTTATTAAGATGGATTTGAAATTAAACAATAAACATATTTTAGCAATTAATGAGTCAGAGTAATAGAAGACTTCCCTTTTTACCTGAGTGGCTGTGAATGGGAAACACATGGTCGGATTGGGATGCATGAATTTACTGATACATCCGAAAAACAGAATAATGACATTCAATTTTAACAAGGAAATAAAATTTCATTACAACTAAAATAAAAGCGAATTCATTGTTCAGGAAACACTTAAAATAATGTCAAGTCATTACATAAAAACATCATAATAACACGGAGCAACAACTCAATCATCCTGATCCTCATTCTCTTTGTCCTGCTCGAAAGAAGGTAAGAGATCAGCTGCTCGGGATACGTCCTCAGAGGGAATACTGAATCCAATGGAAGCCAACCACGCATCTCTGTCAGGTGGGGCTCCCATTTCTGCTGTGTGCTCTACCCTCAATTTGGTGGCAATCTTCCTGAGCATGAGATCGTGGTTCAAGACCCGATCATAGATTAAGTTGCATCTTCTTCATGACCTGTAATTCCTGCAACACCATAGAAATGTCAGAAGAAGAAGAACCGGCTCCTGCAGATTGCCTGGGACGCTCGAGCTCTCTGGTTTTAAACTTTATAGCATATTCGTCAGCAGCCTTAACATCTCTGAACCTGGGCCTGTCAAAACTTTCAATTTCTGGCGATTTGTTCCTCTCAACTGCAGGGGATGCATTCCTCTCAACTTGACTTTGACTGGGTGCATGTTCAGAAGAATCAGATATACTTATGGTTGCCACTTCCTTTTCGTTATCTATTTGTTTTTTTCTCATACTTCCTTCTGTAAAATTTGGTCTAGGTTTTTGTACGAGTCTCTGTGATCTTCTTTTTATGGTTAATGATAAAAAAAATGCTGATAAATAACCTAAATGAAAATAAGAACAGAAATCCAAAAGAAACACAGCAAACCAAAAATGTGAGATGCATGGCTATTAACAATGGAAGAATATTAACAAAGAAACAGGAAAATACTAAGCATGTACTTAGAAGTGAACGAAATAAGTGAAATAAGTGGAAATATGGTACCTTTCTTAGGAATCAGAAAGTGCCTTTTCGTCTTCAACCCAAGTTTCAGCGTAGGAATTTAGGGTTTGGACGCTGAAAGGTTTTTATACTGTTGAAGTCACTATCCAAGAACGCGTAAGTATGCTCCAGCTTTATTTATTACTTTATTATTATAATATATTTTTTTTAGACACTCTTACTCGGCTCACATACTGAATAGGTGGAAGATCGAGTGAGAGTGGGAAGAGATGCCGAGTGGATTCACAAAAGATGAGTGACAGTGATGAAGAAGACGAATGAATGAACAAACGATGAAAAAGAACGAGCGAATGAAAGCGATAAGTAAATGAAAGAGTGAGTGGAAGAACAAATGGAAGAATGACACGTGAATGAATACAGGATCCCGAGTGAATGAAAACTGAATGGAAATGATCCTGAGTGAATGAAGGACAAATGGATACAAGAACGAGTGAAAGAATGAATGAATGAAAACCGAGTGATCGAATGGGAGACGGTGAATGGAAGACTGCAGAGGAAGAGACCGAGTGAAAGAGTGAAAAGAAAATGACCGAGTGAATATGGAGAAAGATACCGAGTGATGGAGATACTGAGTGGTAAAGGACGAGTGGAAGAGTAAACAAAACAACGAGTGCAGAGAAGGAATGAGTAAATAGAAAAACCAATGAATAAAAGACGAACGGAAAAAAAATGAGAGCAAAGCTGAGTGAATGAAATAACAAGTGGAAGAACAAATGGATAAAAGATAGAGTGCGATAATGAAAGACTGAATGACAGGTGAGGAACGAAAAAGAAAGAGTGACCGAGTGGAAGAAAGACGAGTAGATTGAGGGTGGATGAAAAAAAAGAAAAATACAGAGAGATTTGTGAGTAAACCACGAAAGAATTTAGGTGGAACTAAACAACGAGTAAATGAATACCGAGTGGATTATACCGGGTAAAAATAAAACACGAATGAATGAACAACGAGTGGTCGGAGAACGGAAAAATGAGTGGAAGAACACGAAAGAATGACTGACTGACCGGGCGAATAAACATGAGTGAAAGACAGAAGAAGAAGGAGATAAACTGAGTGGATAAAAGAACAACTACAGGGGAAACTGAATGAATAAAAATACTGAGTGGATGAAAAAGAAAAACGGAAGACGAAGCATTCATGAAATAATGAGTGAAAAAGATCGAGTGAATAAGTGACGAGTGGCACAATGAAAGAGTGACCGAGTGAATGGAGAACGAGTGAAAGAGATCGAGCGAGGGAATGAGAGACTGAGTGAGAAAGACGAGTGGAAGAATGAAAGAGTGAAAAGAAAATATACTGAGTGAATAAGAGACTAATTGATACAAAACTGACTGTGATGAGTGAGGAATCCGAGTGATAAAAGGCTGACTGAAATAAATCACCCTTCATCATCTGACCCGTTTATCAATGATCAAAAATCATTTATTAAAGTCTCTCGTTTTATTCACATCAAAATTTGGAATTTATTGAAAAATGACGAGTGAAGTTCAGTCGGGAAAAAGGGTTAAGAATGAGTAATAGTTATCCGAGTGTACTGCTCTCCCTCAAGCTCAGTAAACTTTCGCTTAAGCGCGAAACAACTGCAGCAGCTTCTCGCCTAAGCTACAAGTGCTTCGCCTGAGCGAAATGGAAGAATCAGACTCAGACTCCCGTCTTTAAAACTTCACAAATTTTATTCAAACTTTATTCACTAAATTTTTAGTTTTCTTTTTATTAATTCCGACACAAAGCACAAAATAAAACACTCGGAACATAGGGCTGCCTCCCTAGAGCGCTTCTTTAAGGTCACTAGCTTGACCTTGTGGCATCTAAGAGGATGCCTGCAGTAGCAAGGAGAATTTCTGCCTATCAAACTCTCCTCCAAAGTAGAGTTTGAGTCGCTGGCCATTCACCTTAAAAATCTGATCGGTGGTCGGGTCTTTCAGCTCAACTGCACCATGAGAAAAAAACTCATTTACAGTAAAAGGCCCCGACCACTTAGATCTAAGTTTTCCAGGGAAGAGTCTCAGTCGGGAATTGAATAACAAAACCTGATCACCCTTTTGAAACTCCTTCTTATTAATTCACTTATCCTGCCACCTCTTTATTTTCTCCTTATAAATGGAGGCACTTTGATAAGCGTTGAGTCGGAACTCCTCTAGTTCATGGAGTTTCAAAACTCTTTCCTCCTGGGATTGGACACAATCCATGTTTAATAGCTCTGTGGCCCACCATGCCTTGTATTCTAACTCCACAGGGAGATGACAAGCCTTACCGTAAACTAATTGATACAGGGACATGCCAATCGGAGTTTTGAAGGCTGTTCTGTAGGCCCACAATGCATCATCTAATTTTACCGACCAATCTTTCCTAGATTTCCCGACCACGTTCTCTAAGATTCTCTTTATTTCTCTATTTGACAGCTCAACTTGTCCACAAGTTTGTGGATGGTAAGGAGTGGATATCTTATGTAAAACCTCATAGTGACGGAGGGCTTTTTCTATTATTTTATTACAAAAATGTGAACCCCCATCACTAATGAGAACTCTCGGAACTCCAAACCTAGAGAAAATATTCTTCTTAATGAACCTAAGCACCACATGTGCATCATTGGTTCTGGTCGGGATTGCCTCCACCCATTTAGAGACATAATCAACAGCAACTAGTATATATTCGTTGGAGAACGACTTTGGAAATGGTCCCATAAAGTTGATACCCCAGACGTCAAATAATTCCACAATTAAAATGTTTATCAAAGGCATGCCAGCTTTAGCAGAGAGACTCCGCTCCTTTGGCATTTATCACATCTTTTGACATACACTTTAGCATCCTGAAAGATAGTTGGCCAATAAAAGCCACTCTGTAAAACCTTTGCTGCTGTACGGGAGGCACCATGATGTCCTCCATAATATGAGTCGTGGCAATGCCACAAGAGCCTTTCTTGCTCGGATTCAGGCACACATCGCCTGATCACTCCATCTACTCCTATTTTATACAGAAATGGATCATCCCAAAGAAAGTTTTTGCTATCATGAAAGAATTTTTTCTTCATTTGGGATGTCCAGCCATCAGGTACCACCGAGGCACTTTTGAAGTTGGCCATATCAGCATACCATGGCCCGGTGATAATTGCCATCAACCTCTCATCTGGAAATTTTTCTTTTATTAAAACAGAATCCGATTCACCTTCCAGACGAGACAGTTGATCGGAAACTGAGTTCTCTACTCCCTTTTTGTCTCGTATTTCTAAGTCAAACTCCTGGAGTAATAGAACCCACCTGATCAGTCTCGGCTTAGATTCTTTCTTAGCTAGTAAGTACTTGATTGCCGAGTGATCTGTATATACAATGACCTTGGCCCCAATCAAGTAAGCACGAAATTTATCAAATGCATACACCACAGCAAGCATTTCTTTTTCAGTAGTGGTATAATGTATTTGATTTTCGTTCAATACTTTACTAGCATAATAAATTACATGAGTTAATTTTCCTTTTTTCTGACCTAGCACAACTCCGACTGCAAAGTCACTTGCATCACATATTAATTCAAACGGTAAAGACCAATCGGGTGCTGCAAGGATCGGAGCTGAAGTCAAACTTTGTTTCAATTTTTCAAAAGCCTTGACACAGTTTTCATTAAACACAAACACATGATCTTTTACAAGCAAGTCGGTCAAAGGCTTAGCTATTTTTGAAAAATCTTTTATGAACCTTCTGTAGAAGCCAGCACATCCTAGAAAACTCCTCACTCCTTTCACATTGATCGGAGGAGGAAGTTTTTCAATGATTTCTATTTTGGCTCTATCCACTTGAATGCCCTCAGCAGAGATTTTGTGGCCAAGGACTATCCCTCCCTTAACCATAAAATGACATTTTTCCCAGTTAAGGATGAGGTTAGCCTCCTGGCATGTCACCAGCACCTTAGATAGGTTGCTGAGGCATGTATCAAAATTACTACCAAAGACAGAGAAATCGTCCATGAATACTTCAATGAATTTCTCCACCATGTCCCCAAATATTGCCAGCATACACCTTTGAAAGGTTGCTGGAGCGTTGCACAAACCGAATGGCATGCGCCTATAGGCAAAAATTCCATATGGACAGGTGAAAGCTGTCTTCTCTTGATCTTTTGGGTCAACCACAATTTGGTTATAACCCGAGTAACCATCAAGGAAGCAGTAGTATTCATGACCTGATAGTCTCTCAAGCATCTGGTCAACAAACAGCAAGGGAAAGTGGTCTTTCCGAGTGAAGTCATTCAACCTTCTATAGTCTATACACATTCTCCATCCTGTGGTCGGTCTAGTAGCTATGACTTCACCTTTTTCATTTTTAACAGTTGTCATCCCTCCTTTCTTGGGCACCACTTGGACCGGACTGATCCAAGCACTGTCCGAGATAGGATAGATGATTCCTGCATCAAGAAGCTTGACCACCTCTTTCCTAATAGCCTCTTTCATTATGGGGTTCAATCTGCGTTGTGGCTGAACTACAGGGGAATAATCATCCTCCATCAGAATTTTATGCATACAAAATGATGGACTGATTCCCTTCAAGTCAGAAATATTCCAGCCAATCACAGATTCGTGTGTCTTTAAAATCCCTATTAATTTGTCAACATCCTCTTCTTTTAAGTCAGCATTAATAATGACAGGATGTGTTTCGTCCTCTCTCAAGAAAACATATTTTAGATGAGAAGGTAAAGGTTTTAAATCACATTTTTCTTCAGAAACTTCCTTTCCTTTCTCAACTTAAGTAATTTTCAAATCATTTTTCTTTTCTTTTTCAAAATCACCTACTTCCAATACTTCTAGTAGGTTCAGCATTTCCGAGTAAGAGTCATTTAACTCCTCAGTCTCGGAGTCAAAGTCATCCTCCAAAAAGGTTTGTAAAGCCTCTTCCTCAGTTTTTAAAAGCATTGGAGTCTGGTAACTTTTAATTTCTTCAATCATTAAACAATTCATTCTTTCAGTCGGATGTTTTATGGAATTGAAGACATTAAAGGTTACCTGCTCCTCCTGAACTCTCAGCATGAGTTCACCCTTTTCTACATCAATCAATGCTCTGCCTGTAGCTAGGAAGGGTCTACCTAAGATCAAAGGAATCTCTCGATCAGCCTCCATATCCAACACTATAAAATCTGCTGGGAAGATAAATTTGTCTACTTTAACTAACAATTCTTCCAGCATCCCCTGGGGATATTTAATAGACCTGTCAGCCAACTGCAAAGACATGCGAGTCGGTTGCAGGTCATTAATTCCCAGTTTTTTCATCAAAGATAGAGGCATCAGATTTATACTAGCTCCTAGGTCACAAAGAGCACTTCCTACATGAATATCCCCAATTGCACATGGTATTGTAAAAGATCCAGGATCTTCTAGCTTTTGAGGAAGTTTCTTTTGAATGATTGCACTGCACTCTTGAGTGAGAGCAATCATTTTATCCCCCTTAAGCTTCCTCTTCTTAGACAATAGCTCTTTCAAAAATTTTGCATAAGAAGGCATCTCCTGCAATGCCTCGGCAAAAGGGATATTTATGTGAAGTTTCTTGAATACATCTAAGAACCTAGCAAACTTTTGCTCTTCTATTTGCTTTTTAAACCTGTGTGGAAATAGAGCATTCCTCAGTTTTTCAGGAGTCAGCTTAGAAGCTTCCTCCAGAATCATATCAACCTTTTTCTTTTTCTTTTGGTGGACTTTATTTTCTTTTTCTTTTTCTGTTTCATTTTCATTTTCAGCTTCATTATTAACCTGCTCAGTTTCTTGCACTATTTCTTTTTCTTTATCTTTTTTTGAGCCTATTTCCTGACTCGGAGATGGAGAAATAATTTTTCCACTTCTAGTGATTATAGCCTTGCAATGTTCCCTTGGATTTACCTCGGTATCTCTAGGGAAATTGCCTGCTTGCCTCTCAGCTAATTGCTTAGAAAGCTGTCCGACTTGATTTTCTAGATTTCTTATGGACGCTTCCTGATTTTTAAAACTGGCCTGAGTGGCCTGGATGAACTGAGAAAGTACATTCTCAAGTTCTGACTTTTCTTTAACAGGAGGGTGAGAAGGTTGTTGTGGTCTATTTGTGGGTTGATTTTGTGGGATGTTCTGATTCAAATGTAGACCTTTCTGCCAGGAAAAATTGGGGTAATTCCTGTAATTAGGATTAAAGGAATTAGAAGGATAATTCCTTTGATATTGTTGCTGCCCCATATAGTTCACTTTCTCAGAAGGCACATTTGGATCACACATTCCATTCTCATGGTCTCCACCATAAAAGTCACAACTTATCATAGAAACTTGACTCGGCTTTTGGAGTTCTGAAATCTGTATGCTTAGTTTCTCCAAAGCCTGAGTCATCAGCTTACTCTGAGCCAGATAAGCATCTTGTGCTTCTAGTTCTAATATCCCTCTCTTAGGGACTTGGCTCCTCTCACTAATCAGACATTCATTAGAAGCCATAACGTCAATCAGCTCTATGGCTTCTTCTACAGTTTTAGTTGTTAATGAGCCTCCAGCTGAGGCATCAATCAGGACCCTGGTAGCTGGCTTGACACCATTATAGAAAATAGTCACCTGTTGCACATCAGAAATCTGATGATGAGGACATCTCCTCAAACTCTCTTTATACCGATCCCATGCTTCCATCAAAGATTCACCTTCTCTTTGTTGGAAACACGTGATTTCATTGCGCAACTTCGCATATTTAGAAGGAGGAAAGTACTTAATCAAAAATTTTCTTTGCAAGTCCTCCCAAGTGGAAATACTGCCTCTCGGTTGACTCTGCAACCAGGCTTTTGCTCGGTCCCTTAGAGAAAATGGAAACAATCTCAGTCGGATTGCCTCTTCAGGGACTCCGTTCATTTTTACTGTTTCAAAAATTTGGAGGAAGGTTGCTAGATGCAAATTGGGATCCTCAACCTCACTTCCTTCGAACTGTTCATTTCTTACCAACTGCAGTAAAGCTGGTTTAAGTTCAAAATTATTTGCTGAAATTGGTGGCCTAAGGATGCTAGATTGCGATCCTTCTTCAGTCGGCCGGGAGTAGTCACCTAATGTAACTCTCCTCTGTTCCATTTCTTTTTATTCTTTTTGCTTTTTCTCTTTTCTCAGTTTACATTCTAACAAGTCGATATCAGGATCAAAGAAGAAAGGCTCTCCTCTGCTCCTTGACTGCATACAACAAATATCAAACAAAAGAATGATTCACAGCTACGACTACAGCTACACGAAAATAACAAACTACTACTAATAAAAACAAAATTCAAACTACATATTAAATGCAAACAAAAGTAAACGGTTCAGTCTAGTACCGGTCCAAGGATTGTTGATATTACTCAACAATCCCCGGCAACGGCGCCATTAACTTGATGCCAAATCTACGAGTCATTATTTTGATGTATATTTCTCAGAAGATTTACGCTTTGGCAAGCGCACCAGTCGTTAAAATTGTATTATATTTGATCGTCCCACAGGGATTATGGTAAGTACCTCAATCTCAGACTAGTACAAGCTGAACCAACACAAGCATAGAAAGTTCATTCGGTTTTTGTTGTTTTAATGTTTTCTAGTTGTTTTTATATTTCCAAAAATAGAGTTAAGATGAAATGTGAAAGATGATTAATAGAAAACAGGTCAGGATTGCTTCGGTTCACAAATTCATCAAGAAACATGCAATTAAAGTATAATCAAACTTCATAATCCAGAGGACAATCCGCTTGTGGTTATTCCCTAATTC
The DNA here is from genome assembly GCA_037962975.1 of Clitoria ternatea. Classification (NCBI taxonomy): domain Eukaryota; kingdom Viridiplantae; phylum Streptophyta; class Magnoliopsida; order Fabales; family Fabaceae; genus Clitoria; species Clitoria ternatea. Next base: position 32,822,243 of record CM075673.1, on the reverse strand, counting down.
CTTAGGTGAAAAACACTAATCCTTAAGCATCAAACCTTAATTCCTTAAGTGCTCAATTAACCTAAGAATCTAATACGAAATTGGAGGTTGAACTCTAACTATTCACCTAAATTGATTAGGTCTGAACTAGTTAGAAAGCTGGAAGTTACCTAAGCTTCAACAATGATTCCTCACTAGCGAAGTTCTTCATCAGTTCTGGATTTGTCAATCCAGCAATTCAGATTCACTCCTCAGCTTGTTCGCCTCAGGATCTAGAAGTTGATTTCCTCGCTCACAGCTTCAAGATTCCATTGCTAACCTTCACAATCCCAACCTTAGGGATTTAGAACTCCATTGACTTCGGTTCCATCGAAGGATTGTGGAACGTCATGGAGGAGAGGATTTAGAGAGAGAAAATAAAGTAGTGAGATGTTCGAAGTTTTGAATGAATTGTACTCGATGTATTCTGTGTGAATCTGTCTCTGTGTTTTACAGAATATGTACAAACATATATATAGGCATCTACCTAACTAACTAACTTAACTAATAACTTAGAAAACTTAAGTTAACGACTAAACTAACTAACTAATTACATAATTTATAGAATAATTAACTAATTACAGCTCAGCTCTTAACAGATTCCAGTTCATCATTAGCTAATTTACAGCTCAACACTAACTAATTAACAGCTCACTACTTAAATTACTAAAGTGCAGAAGTAGGAGAGAAGGCAGCAGGAAACAACACTGGTGCCGAGTGGATTCTGGAGGGAACAATCGCTGTTTTAAATATCAGCCTTTTCGCTTGAGCGAACTGGGTTCTCGCTTGGGCGAACTTGAGATATGTACTGCAGTGTTGCTTTCTCGCTTAAGCGTTATGGAGAAGCTTGGGCGAGGGGTGAGATTTTGGGGTCACGCTTGAGCGTAAGCTTGCTTGCTTGAATTTTTGACCCTCGCTTGAGCGAATTTAACTCTCGCTTGAGCGAATTGATTATTTAATCAGCACTCTGAAATTGACACTCGGGTTCTTCTTTTTATTTCAATCGGTTCCCTGTTCTATTTTGGAGTCGGTATCTTTTGGACTCTTTTCAGTCGGATTTGTGAAGTCTCACTCGGATTTTCCAAAACTCGCTCGGCTTTTTCCTTTCGGCTTGAGCGCTCTTTTTCCTGCATCAATAAACAACTAATTTGCCCAGCATTTGTTTACTGATTGTCCAGTATTTTCATGCTGGGTTAATGAAAACTTAATTTCTTAACTAATTAATGTTTTAAATCAGTTTCTTTACAAAAATTAAGCACTTTTGAAATAATTAAATAAATTATAAATTATTAGCAATTAATTAAATAATAAGGCTAAACTAATCACTAAACAATGAATTAAGTCAAATAAAAGGCAGAATAATTAAGTCTTTTCAAGACTTATCAAACACCCCAAGAGATGAACAGTTGTTGTCATCATCAAAAAGGGGGAGAATGGATTTATATGTTGAAACAGGTTTTGAGAATGACAAACAATTGAAGATTCAAGATCAAACATATTTGATTATGGACAAATTAATTACGTTTGATGGATACCAAAGGATAAAATACAAAGTAATTAATGAGAAATTAGAAGTATGAAGATCAAACAATAAAGGATCAAGAACTATGAAGCACATGATCATAAAGTGTCAACAAATGCATTAAAATGCAAGTAACAGGCAGAAGAATAAATTCATGAGCCACAAGAATAAATACATGCCCCTAGAAGTGCCAAAATTAGAAATTTAAAGTATAGGAATCGATTCCCCTAGTACAAGAATCGATTCACGCGCACACCATAACCCAAGAATTGATTCATCAAATCAAGGAATCGATTCATACGCATTTCAACAACTGGGAATCGATTCCTCCCCTATAGGAAATGATTCATGCGTGTTGTATGGACCAGGGAATCGATTCCCTACTTCAGGAATTGATTTATGCGTGGTTTCTGATGCAAAAATTAACTCGATGAATCAATTCACGCCTGAAATCATGGACTGAATCATGGAAACATTGTTGATTAAATTATGGAATGTTTTAAGGCACTATGGATTTTCAGGGACAACATTACGCATTTTATGAAACCATTGCACCAAAGGAAATTATTTTAATGAGAACGGAGAGTCCTTCTGAGGCTATAAATAGAAGAGAAACAGAAGTATTTCAGCACACTAAGAAAACACATTCCTTGCTTTCTCCTCTGTTCTCTCTTATTTCTCTGGCTATTAACTCTCTGTTCTATTTTTGTTGTAATTATTTTTTAGAGTTAGATTGTGAGAAAAATTATTTTGAGTGCCATATAATTTGTATATCCACTCTATTGGAGAGTTACCCTTGTAATCTTAAACACCAAAACTCCTAGAACTTGGGTTGGGTTTCAACCTTGTAATTATGATATTGAGAGATTGAGTGGGGTGCCCTTGTACTTGTGAGAATTGAGTTCTTGAGTGTGGGACACTAGGAAGCTACAATTGCTCAAAGTTTGTATCTCTAATCTCCAATAGTGGAATCCTTTAAGTGGGTTGCTTGAAGGCGAGACGTACACTGGTGTGGTGGAACTCGTATATCGGTTTGTAATTTCTCTTTTCCTACACTCTTTTATAATTGTGTATTTAAATTACTTGCTTGATTTATTGTGTTTATAACTTGGCTGTTAAATTCATTTGAAACAAGTTATATTAACTCTTAATTGAATATCCTTACTATTTATTAAGTGTTCATTAATTTATCTTGCATATAACTTGTTATTACTTGCTATTAATTTTTACCATCTTCATTAAGTATAATTGTTAAAGAATCAATTTCAAAAGCATTCCAAGGAAAATTTGTAATACTCAATTCACCCCCTCTCTTGAGTAGTTGAGGCCACTTGGTTAACAGACCCAATACAATAGAAAAAGATGAAATCAAAAATAAAGGAGATCATTCAGATGGGGGAGGTGGTCAAAGGTGGAAAGTAGGATGGAGACTGAAGATGGTGGTAACCATCAGAGGGAGTGGTGAAGATGGTGGCCAATTGGGAAAAAAAGGGAAAACCTAACACAAAATAAAAAAACAAACTTAACAAAATGAAAGAAAACCTTCACAAAGTAGAAGGAGAAAAAAAAAGAGGACCTCCCTAAGATGTGAGTATTTTATTTGTAAGTGATTTATAAATATCTTTATAAGCACTTATCAAACCTTATTACTTACGTGAACCTTAACAAGTTTATAAAACTCAATTCATTTAATCTTTTTATGTTAAAAAAATATTCTTCTTTCTTTTAGTTTATTCTTTTTCCTTTTGTTACTACCCTATTCATGTTTAGTAAGGGTGTCAAATGGATGGTTTAGATAAGATTTGAGTTAAATTTTATTGGAAGGACAAAATCTATCCATTAATCCATTTATGATTTATTTAAAAATTCTTGAAATATCCATCTAATCCATAATCTTAATTAACTAAATCCACTCAATCTATCCATTAACATCTTTTTTGAGGAAGAATATCCAACCATCCATTTAAAAATAGTGTTACTTTTTTAATTTCTTTTTTATTTTCTCATTTTATATTTTATATTCTTACACTTTAATTTTTTTCTCTCTTTAATTTTTTTTTTAATTTCTCTCCATATTTTTCATTTAAGTTCTTTTTTTTACCCTCCAAATTTTTCTTTTAGTTCTTTTTTTATTTTCTCATTTCATATTCCTACATTTTAATTTATTTTTTTACTCTCCAATTTTTTCTTTTAATACTTTTTTATTTTCTGACTTTATATTTTACACTTTAATTTCGCTTTTTCTTCTCTCCAATTTTTTTCTTTTAATTTCTTTCCTAACATGTATTAAAATAGGATATAAGATATCAACTTTGATAAGATAAGGAATAATATTGCATATTAGTAGTTTAAACTTAAATTAATCTTAAATGGTCACAATTAATTGTTCTCGTTTTTTACCATATCACTCTACTTTATATATCTTTGTCTCGTTTCCTCTAATAATTTTAAAAATTAATATTTGAAATAACTTTGATCTAATTCCGGAAAATGAAAAGAGTAATTTTATTATATTTCCATTTCTGATCCATTTATTTAAACTACGAGATAAATAATTTTGGTAACACATTTTTCAATTTCTTTCAAAAGCTACTATCTTAACTTTTGAGAAAAACATTAAAATAAATCGTTTAATTTACCTAACTTTAATAAAAATTTTAAAAAATTTAACTACTTTATTAAATTTTAAGAAAAAAATTAAAATAAATTGTTTAATTTAGCTAACTGTTATAAAAAATTTATAACTAAGAAAGAGTTGGGAAATTTCAATCTGATTTACGTAATGCAGAGATTGTGAATGAATACACGAGTGTTGATATTTTTCTCGACAAACATCCAAAAGAAATTTCTGATAATTTTTTATTGGAGACAAAAAAAATCCGGGTTTCTACTCTATTAAGTAACGCGTACAAAGAAATTATTTAAAAGTCCATTGGATTTTAAAAAAATCTAATGAATTTTAATAAAAAATAAAAATAAAATCTAATAGATTAAAATTATAATGGATCCATCCATATTCATCTAATAAATAAATAGGATCCAATCCATTCAATCTATAATATTTTTATTTTATAAATGGATAGATTGTATACTTAATGGATAATTGGTTAAAATTGACATCTTAATATTTAATTATAAATTCATAATAGTTGACATATGTGCCATGCATATTCAACATATCCCAATCCCAAATAATTAATTGCTACAAAAGTTGACCAAAGAATTGGTGACCAGTCCATATTAAGATTTAAGCATTATTAATTTATAATATTTCTAATATCATCCATGCTTTTAGAAGTTTGACGTGATTAAATACACCAAGTCTAAAACAGCTCCAACAAGCAAACATTCTCTTGCTCTATCTTATATATGTATATGTGCAAAGAAGGCTTCATATTGTCGTTGTCAACTTATCATGGGAGATGTTTCCTAATAACCTTCTTTGCCTGCTTGATGACTGAATAAATCAAATAATTAATTATGATTCATTCCAAAGTGTAAGACTATAGACTGAATTATAAAATAATTTGCTTGTGATCTTTGACCTTCAGCTAATCTTTTCCCTGATTTTTCAAGCTACAATTATGGCGAATCTTTGCATATTGACATTTCATCCACTTCTTCAAGGTCGTAGGTTTACGACTTAAACACTAATTCTATTATTTTATTCCCCCCTTCAATTCAATGCCTTTCGTTGAAAAATTAATTCTATATACAACTAAGAATGTAAATTAATTAATTAAGTAATACAAATAAACGAAGTAATAAAAAGAGATTAGATAATATAAATTCAAGAAATGTATGTGAGATTTTTATCCTGAGAATTTTAGGATATATGAAAATATAGAATGACAAGATTTGGAGAATGAAAATTTTTAGAAATAATATTTCCTTTAAAAATTGTAAATAGGATATGTATTTATTTTTATCGATTGATATTTTTTTTTATAAATTTTCATTTACCTATAATTATTTTCATTGACAATTCTTAACATCTATTATATATATATATATATATATATATATATATATATATATTCAAAAGTATAATAAATCGATATAAAAATAATTATAAATTTTATATTGACTTTTTACGCTAGTTATTTTTATAACTGATGTAAAAAAATAACACTTTTTACATCGATTATCCTCTATCCACTACAAAAAGTGTCATGGAGAGAGATGGAGGGAGAATGGGTTAGAGAGGATTTAGATCCTTATTATTTCAAGTGAATTCGTTGTGATTTTGCATCAAATTCTCTCGTAACATAATGTTTTCTTTTATTAACCAAAGAAAAAAGGATTATATTAATACAGTGTACATAGGTATCTCAACCCGAACAATAAAATTATCAAGAAAATGTATGTAAAGTGAGCCAAAAAGGAAGCATGTTAAAATACCATAATAATTATCTTTGAAAAAACTTTATAGAGATACAAAACTAGCTAAATCTGTTAGAGTTAGTTATATTCAATTAGTGTTAGTTAGCATTAATTAAGTTTATTGTAATTATGTTTTTACAATTTTAGCTTTTCCTTTTTTTCCCATATATACACCAATGTGATTCATCAATCAAGCAATTCATTCTACTCTTTCATTTTTTCAGTTCAAAGCTTTAATCACTTGAGACATTTCTCTCTTCTCCCTCTCGACTTTGATACCTTTATGGTATCAGGGCTCAACCTAAAGAAGAATGGGCTCACAAGGACCTATGGCTTCACAACCATTCTTAGCTATGCAACCAGTAACGCAACTGCTCGTAATTCTAGTTTCAGTCAAGCTAAATGATAACCATTTCTTGACTTAGAGGCAATAAGCAGTTAGGACAATCAAGGGACATAAGCTATCGAAGTTTATTTCTAAAGAAGATAAAGGTGGAAAGCCAAGAAGATTCTTAACCACTAAAGATGAAGTGTAGAAGAAAGTGAATCTATAGTTTTATGCTTGGGAATAACAAGACCAATTGATTTTAACTTGGCTCCTTACATCAATGTCTCATAATCTATACACCCGTATGGTAGGGTGTGAGTTTTCCTATCAAATTTGGAAGAATATGTTTCTTCATACTTCTCTATGACTTCCACAACCAAAGTAAGCCAGCTGAGACTTTAGTTAAAGAACATCAAGAAGAATGAGACAAACATGAATGAGTACCTTCTAGCCATCAAGAAGATGATAGATACATTAGCAACAATTGACTATCCTGTTGATCAATATGAGCATATTTTGGTAATTCTCAAGAATATAACTTTCTCATTACATCAATCATTTCAAGAACAAATCCATATAGTATAACAGAGATAGGGAGTCTTGTTATTATTGAGGAAATAATTGAAAGACATAAAAAACTAAGGTGTTACCGGTCAATGTTCAAGCTAATCTTGTACAACATCAGAATTCTAGTTTCAATTTTTATAGAGGTGGTAAGAACTTCTACTGAGGAAGATTTAGAGGCAAAGAAAGATTTGGCAGAGTAAACAAATTCTCTAATGAAAAACCCTAATGTCAAGTGTGTGACAGGTTTGGGCATACTACTCTAAGTTACTATCACAGGTATGATCACTAATTCAAGGACAATGCTAACACTAATGAGTAGAATCTGCAAACTAACAACAACGGAAGTGCTACACCAAGAGTCATGGTTGCTGAGATAGGAGAACTAGGCAAGTCTTATTAGGGCAATAACTTGACTCCCTATATAGAAGGATATTATGACACAACTTGGTTCCCTAGATTTAGGTACAACTATGCATGCTACTAGAGAAGCAGGTAACTTGTTCAAGATGGATGCATACAATGGTAACAAATTTGCTAGGATTACAAATAGTAACCTTACAAGCATTAAACATATTGGCAGTTCATTTTTCTTATCACTAGTAAATCAAAGACCTCTTTTCTTAAAAACCTCCTTCATGTTTCTCATTTTACAAAAGAAAATAAAGTCCATTATGAGTTCCATGTTGATGTTTTCTTTGTAAATGTTAGGGCATTAATCAAATTGTTCTTGAAGGAAATCTTAGAGATGGTTTATATATTTTTGATAGTATTAACCTTTGCAATTCTTATTTTTCTTCTTAGCAGTTCAGGGTTCTGGTCTAATAGGAGGAATGTGTAACATCTCAAAATTTTAAAATAGAGGATTAATCAAGGAAAATAAATATTGACAAATTGAATGTGAATTATTTAATGTCCCAAACTATTGAAAATAATTAAATTAAGATTTTTGGGAACTGTTGGTGGTTCATGGAGACCGGTTAAGCTGAAAATGAGCCCGGTTGAGATATGGGTGTCGGGCCAAGTATCTCTGAATGAGATGATATTGGTCAGGGCTATTGAGAATAATATTGGGAATCCGAATATATATTCGGAATAATTTTAAGATAAAGTATTGAGCCCAAATAGAAAGCCTGTTAGTTGCAAAACGATGAAATTCTAATGAATGGAAATAAAATAAAGCAAAAGCCCAACTTTCTCCCCTTATTCTCGTGAGTTTGCTGAAGCATTTGGGAAAAACACTTCACTTCTTCTCCTCTTCATCTTTTCCTTATTTCTTCTTCTACTTTCTTCTCCCAAAACCCTAAGCATAAGTTATGCTATCTTCATCTCCTCCATTTTTGTTTCCAAGGAGCTTGGAAGGAGACTTGTGAGATTGAAGCTCTCTCCCTCTTCCTCTCCATTTTTGTGTTACCTCTCCCTCTTTCTTAAACCCATTTCATTTTTGGGTGTGAGGTAAGTAGACTCATCATTTTACTTGGGTTTTTCCTATATATAAGTGTTAATGTGAGTTAGGGGAGTAATGCATGTATATGGGTATCTATTAAGAGCATTAAATGCTTATGCCCTAAAGTGGGTGGCAATAAATGTGAGGTTTTAATGAGGGTTAATGATGGTAGATGTGTTTATGATAAGAAGGAAATGATGATTAATGATGCATTAATGAGAGTTGTTGGGTTTTAGAAAAACCCTAACTTTGAGATTTGGGGAAAATAGTTAATATTGATTTAAGAATATGTTTTATGAAGAAATGCATGACATTGAGAAATACGAATGTTGGTAGATGGTGTTTTATGAAGGTGGGGCTAAAATTGTCTTGTAGCCCTTGGATTTAATGAATGTGGCTTAATGGGAAGCAATTCCCGAAGCCTAACAAATGATGGAAAATAATGCCTATAGCATGACTTGTACATGCTATGAATTAGTAGATATAGTAATAGCCAATTAGAATTAGAATTGTGTTTTGAGTAGTTGATTGATTGGGGTTCTATATGCATGTTAATGTAGGATCCATTCCGAATGAAGAGGCGAGTGCGTCTTATCAATTGGAATTCTTCTCTTGAGGTAGGAGAGGACTCTTATGTTCTAAATGCATGAATTTAGATGTTATTTGATTGCCTTATGTATTGGTATGCATGTTAGCCTTGCTTGAGATGATATGAGAAATTTGTAATGTGCTATATGGTATGGATAATATGTTTGGCAACATGCTTTGGTGCATTTAGAATGTTCATGGTATGCTATATGGTGATGTATAGTGATTAATGATATGGTGTTATGCTTGTATCTACCATGAAAATAAGATGAATGTTGATAATGTTTGATAGAGAATGATTGAAGTCTTTGTATTGATGGTAAAGTTGAGTGAAAAGAATGAGAACAAATGAGAATGCCACACAAAGACTTAAATTAATGTGAATAGCCAACAATAATAAAAGCCTTGTAGTAATGTTGGCGTTGATAATGATGTATGGTGAGTGACATGAATAGGATGCATAGAGTGAGAAATGCATATGATCCGCATTTGCATCCATGGCATACTGCATAGCCGCCATTGTTGGAACATTAGGGGAGTTCCCTCGGCTGACCCAGTGGGAGGATGGCTCGGTGCACGAGCAAGTTTATTTCCCCTGTGACTCAATGTGTGAGTCACGAAGCCGCCCATGTATTGCTTCAGGGAGAGACATGTGGCCGACCCTTGTAGGGGGTGGCTCTTGATGAGCAGGTGACCCCGGTGGTCTATAAGATCACAGCCGCCATGATTTGATATCTGGCCGGCCCACAACACTATATGTTGATATGTTGTGTACCGCGGTCATGGTGAAAATAACCAGGTGTTGCAAGATGGGCGATGCGGTTTGGTACCAGTAAAATAATTGGTGAATGCATGCAAATTTTAAGGATAAGTGTACACATTTTACTACTGCAGTAGGGTATGGTTAGATGACCGTACTTGAATCCCACATTCGGTGTTTATATTCCTATAGTCAGATCTGCAATTGTTGAAATATTCCTTGTGCATATGCATTAGCTTAAGAGCATTTGCATGTAGTAAGGAAGTATGCCAAAGGTGATGAGATATGATGATGGATGTGATAAGGGTGTAATGATATACTAAGACAACATAAAAGATGTGAATACCAACTGATAGTTTGTGTGTGATATCTGAATTGTGGTGAAATTTGATTATGTATATACTGTATGGTTTGTCAAAAATTGTGGTGTTACTTGTGATGTTTGTATGATGAGGTTGAAATGATGGAGAGTATGGTGAAAGAATGTATGTGCAAAGTATACATGTTTTGAATGCATATGTACATAATCACATGGTATTCATATTCATTCCTTTGGAATGTGTGACTCACTCTCCCATGCTGTCTACTTTTAGACTTTTGATTGCAGGGCACTCATGGGAAGAGTTGATATTTTGAAGTACATTTTGGTTGTGGAGGTAAATAATAGTATAGGAAGTGCCTTGGCTGGCGATATCTATATTTTTTTGTATAGTATATGAATACATATTTGATATCTTGATTAGTGAATGATGATTTTTGAGGGTCATGTAGGGAAATTGGACCCTTGTGTTATGGCCAATTTTCATTAATGAACCACATGATGTAATTTGATGAATGACGTTGCTTGTTGATGTTTAATTCTATGAATGATTGAGGCATTTTACAATTTATAATATTTAATGAAGTTTATGTTGGAATGATCTTAAGTCCTATGTGTTATTCAAGTGGCCTCAATACTTAAGAGGGGGGTGAATTGAGTTTTAAAACTTTTCATTGAAATGCCTTTGAACTTAGTTCCTTTTTCACAAGTTAAGAGTTTATGCTAGAGAAGGAAAGTTTAGTACAAGAGACAATGCAAAACAAGAGATAAATGTTGCTAAGGAAATTTATCAAACACTTGGTGTGCAGCAGTTTAAACCTATTAATTCAAGTAAGTTTAAGAGGGGAAATCACAATTAACAATAATAACACAGTCAAATGCAATATATGAATGCAAGAGAGTAAGGGAGAAGAGCTTGCAAACCAATTTAACGAGTTCCACCAACCCCGGTGTACGTCTCGCCTTCAAGCAACCCACTTGAAGGATTTCCACTATTGAAGTTTAGAGATACAAGCTATGAGCAATTGCAGCTTCCTAGTGTCCCACACTCAAGAACTCAATCCTCACTAGCACAAGGGCAACCCACCCAATCTCTCAAACTCTCAATACCCAAAGGTTGAACCCCAACATTTGTGACCACTCATCCTAGAGTGAAAACCTTTGTGTTCGTGTAGTGTTTATAAGCAAGTAACTCTCTTAATAGAGTAGATATACAAATGAAGGCTCACTCAATTTCTAACTCTCAACAAGAGAGAATATACAAGTTTAAGCTCTAAGTTTCAGAAAAATGAAACTATACAAGAATAGAACTCACAAGACTCAAGATTTGATTTCCCTTTGATGGATTTGTGTGTTGCATTGAGTAGCTTGAAGGAGTCTTGCATTTATAGGCCTTGGAGAGGAGCTTAATGGTCTTCCTAGATGTTGCAGATGATGGGCACTGAGTTGTAATAGAGAAATGAGCTGGTTTCCACCTAAAAAGCACTTTCCCCAAATTCTGGCACGACTCTAATCGATTACGCCTCGAGCTGTAATCGATTAGCTTTTGAAATTTTCAGTGTTACACAGTAGGTAATCGATTAGGCATTTCATTGTAATCGATTATCTTGAAAACAGGGACTTGCTAATCGATTATTTCATACTCTATAATCAATTACTCTTGGTACCTGATGCATTTAATTGTGTCTTGTAGCATTGTAATCGATTAGGCCTTCTTGCAATCGATTAGGGTGACAAACAGAACTTCAATAATCGATTATGTCTAACTTGGTAATCGATTAGCTTGACTACCTAATGCTCAATCTTCAAGCTTTTAACTGGTAATCGATTATCTCCAGGGTGCAATCGATTATCTTACAAACAGAACTTAGGTAATCGATTAGCTTGAATACCTGATGCTTATACTTCAACTTGTTCAAATGGTAATCGATTATTCTTCAAGGGTGCAATCGATTATATTGCAAACAGAGATTAGGTAATCGATTATGTCTGTAGGTGTAATCGATTACTGCACAAACAGAATATAGGTAATCGATTAGCTTGAGTCCGCTAATCGATTAGTCTGCATGTTTTTGTCTATCTGATTCTGTTTTCTCTATTTTCATGGTTACTTGGCCTTTTTTTGCTTCAATCCTTCAATGTGCTTTGTCATTATCAAAATAATTCAACCTAAAATATATATTCAAACACATTCTCCCCTTTTTTGATGATGACAAACAATGTTCATCTCATTAGGGTGTTAGTTCAAACAGATTTATTTAAGATGATTATCTCTAAGGATATTTCTAAGGTTATCTCTAGATTTGCTGCACAACTTATCCTTTTGAAAAAAATATCTCCCCTTATCTAAAGCAGTTTATGCTATCTTTTTAACAATTATAAAGATAAGTAATTTCTTTGATACCAATTGTTATTTTTAGCCAAATTTCTGATTTAATAGCCAATTAGATGAACTTCAATTATTCTCCCCCTTTGTAATCATCAAAAATAAATAAGGCAATAGAGATATAATCAAAGGAAATTGTATTCATTAAGGGAAATTACAGAAGCAAATTACAGAATGGAAATGCAAAAACATAAGAAACATAAGCAAAAATACATCCTAAACAGAGCAAACTAAATAATGGATCTAGTTATCCAGATTGAAAAATCGAAACTCAGAAATTTGATGAGACAGCTCGTTATAGCATTGTTGCATGAGTTCAAAGTGTTGCTGCTCAGTCATTTGGAATTCTTGGAGGGAGTTCTCAAGCCTATCAAAGCGGCGATCAAGATATGCAGTTAGGGAGGTAAAAGGATCAGATGGAGCGGAAGATTCGCCTTGAGGTGCAAGAGTAGGAGTAGGATCAACAGTGGGAGTAGGATGGTCTTCTTCAAATGGATTGCTTCCATGGATTCTGTCACTCTTGAAGATCCATCTTCCAGCTACGCAGACCATGCCCATTTTGTTGAGATGGTGAGTGCCAATGCAAGCTTGGGAGGGCACTTTCTCAGCAAGTTCTCCAGCCAAGTCTAGTCCATATGCCTTGAAAATTTTTGTAAGGAGAATGGCATAAGGCAGTTTATGTTGCTCCTTGGATTTGAGCATGTGGAGCTTGAGGAGTTGGATCTAGTTGATGTCCTTGTGGTTGATGATGGCCTACATGAGAAGAACATCATCTTCCTCAACTAGAGCATAGTTTCCACCATGAGGGACAAGCAATTTAACCATGAAAAAGTGAAGGAAGCGATTATTAAGAGTAAAGTGGCCTACCAATTTATGATTGCTGAGGGGACGATTGGCCTTCCAAAGAGATTGGCGTGCAGGAATGGGATTGAAATCCCATTCATCTTCCAAATTACCCCCTGCAAATTCAGCATTGGAGAAGGGAATTTGGGTGATTTCAGAAAGTTGTTGATTGGTGATTTTGAGAGTCACATTCTTGACTCTAGCCTCCAAAATGCCATCAACAATTTTGAGGTTACAAAAGAATACCCTCATTAATTCAGGATAATAAAACTCTTCCTTGAGAGTGAGGAATGGAAAGAGATTGTAGTGGTGAAGGAGTTGGGTGAAGGAAAAACAGGGGTTCTCAAAAGTTTGGGCGTCAATAAAGTGAGGAGTGATTATATCCTTCTCCGAAAATTTCTTTATGAATTTTGGAGGTCTCTTGGTGAAGTGAAGAACCTAGAGAAATCTAGAGGATTGTTGGGTTGGTTCATGGAGGACCTAGCTCTCTTCACTTGTCTTGATGAAGACATGATGGAGAATGAAAGATGAAAAGAATGAGAGATTTGAGAGATTTTGAGAAAGATTGGAGAAGAGGCAATGGAGTGGTAGTGTAAGATGGAAGAGTGAAGGAGGGGTATTTATAGGAGAGAGATAGGGTTTAGAGATGAGAGAAGGAGTAAATAGGGTAAGTGAGTGATTGGGCCATTGGAAATCACACGAATTCTGCATTAAAATTGGCACCTGATACGATGCTAATCGATTAGGTCCTAGGGACTAATCGATTAGGGTGCTTTTTCTAGGGAAGATGAAACATTGTTTTCACAGAGGTAATCGATTATGGCTGGTGGCGTAATCGATTACGTTAAAAACAGAAACTTTGTAATCGATTAGGAGGAGATTCTAATCGATTACCTGGAAGGCAAAGCGTCAGTAATCGATTTGCTTGAAGGGCTAATCGATTGTACAAGAAACAGAGAGTGTGTAATCGATTAGATATGAGAAGCTAATTGATTATTGATGAAACAGTGAGTATGTAATCGATTATAGAGGAAAGTATAATCGATTAATTAGAAAACAGAGAGTGGGTAATCGATTACATTGAACATGGTAATCGATTAGGGATGCCCAAAATTGTTCTAAACTTGCAGATTTTAAGTGAGACATTAACCAATCAATATATTATACATTAATCAACTATTTGCTTAATGAACAAACTGTAACTCAAGGAATTATCAAGATCATTCAACATTCAAACACAATTTGAAATGTCTAAGATTCCTAATTCTCTTTTAATGTGTATGAATTGTTCCTTTGCAAGTGGTTTGGTGAATATATCAGCAAGTTGTTTAGTGGTTTCAACATGTTCAAGCACACAATCACCCTTTAATACATGATCCCTAATGAAATGATGTCGAATCTCAATATGTTTGCTTCTAGAATGCATTACAGGATTCTTTGAAATATTAATGGCACTTGTGTTATCACATTTTAGAGGCACATGGTCTAGCATAACACCAAAATCTAGAAGTTGTTGTCTCATTCAAAGGATTTGAGCACAACAACTACCAGTTGCAACATATTCTGCCTCAGCTGTTGATAATGCAACACTCACTTGTTTCTTGCTATGCCAAGATACAAGAGAACTACCAAGCAAGTGATAAGTACCACTAGTACTTTTTCTATCAAGCTTACATCCTGCAAAATCAGAGTTAGAATATCCAACTAGAATACATTCAACCCCTTTAGGTACCATAAACCAACATTTTGAGTTCCAACTAGATATTTCATTATTCTTTTTACTGCAGTAAGGTGTGATTCTTTTAGGCATGCTTGGTATCTTGCACACATACAGACATCAAACATGATATCTGGTCTACTAGCGGTTAAGTAAAGTAAGGATCCAATCATACCTCTATATTTTGTGAGTTCAACATCCTTACCTTTCTCATCCTTATCCAAATAGCATGAAGTGCCCATAGGTGTGGCAATATCATTTGCCTTGTCCATGTTAAATTTCCTAAGCAACTCCTTGCAATATTTTGATTGACTAATGAAGGTGCCTTCTTTTGTTTGCTTAATTTGTAGTCCTAGGAAGAATGTAAGTTCCCCCATCATAGACATTTCAAATTCTTCCTGCATTAACTTAGCAAACTCCTTGCAAAGTGATTCATTAGTAGCTCTAAAAATGATATCATCAATATATACTTGAACCAATAGTATATCATTCCTTTTGTGCTTAATGAATAATGTTGTGTCAACCTTTCCTCTTTCAAAATTGTTTTCTAAAAGAAATTTACTTAATCTTTCATACCAAGCTCTTGGAGCTTGTTTTAAACCATATAAAGCTTTCTTTAGTTTGAAAACATGATTTGGAAATTGGTAGTTTTCAAAACCTGGAGGTTGATCAACATATACTTCTTCTTGAATGTATCCATTCAAGAAAGCACTTTTGACATCCATTTGGTACAATTTGATATCCTTACAACATGCAAAGGCTAACAATAATCTAATGGCTTCTAGCCTAGCTACGGGAGCATATGTTTCTTCATAGTCTATTCCTTCTTCTTGATTATATCCCTTAGCAACTAATCTAGCTTTATTTCTAGTGATTACACCATTTTCATCTTATTTGTTCCTAAAAACCCATTTAGTACCTATTATTTGGTGATCATTGGGTCTTGGCATTAATTCCCAAACTTGGTTTCTTTTAAATTGATTTAGTTCTTCTTGCATAGCCAATATCCAATGCTCATCAATAATAGCCTCATCAATGGTTTTAGGTTCAATTTGAGAGACAAAAGCTAAATGATTGCAAGTATTGAAAAAGCGACGGGTACTTACACCTTTTGTGATATCACCTATGATGTTGTCCAAAGGATGGTCTTTTGAGATGATCCATTCCTTTTGTTGAGTTCCCACTTCTTGTGTTGTGTCCTTGTCTTTGATATCTTCTTCTTTATCATCCAATGTTAATTCTTGGAAGGTACCGATATTCCCGATACCAAGTATTTTTCCTTTGGTGTTATCTCCATAAGTGACACTTCCTTTCTTTTTAGGAGTGAATGATGTGAACTTGCTCATGTCTCCCGTCATGTGTTTTAAACACCCACTATCCAAATACCAATGGGTGTTGCTTGCCTTCAAGCATACCTACAAAACAAAATTAGTTTAGAGAACTTGGTACCCATTTTATGTTGGGTCCTTTTTGGTTAGCTTGTGGTAATGTCCCTTTTGGAACCCACACCTTTCTTATAACCTTTGGCCCTAGTTTTATAACATTACAATTTGAAGAGTTATGTCCTTTAAAGCCACAATGATTACATTTCATGAAAGGTGATGATGATCTTCTAGGTGGTACAAAGAAGTTTTTGTAATATTTTTCCTTTTTGGTAGAGTTATATCCTAAACCAGTTTTATCAAACATACATCTTTGATTTCCAAGTAATACATTGAAATTGTCTCTACCATTTGTAACTTTTCTAATGTTTTATTTAAGTCTAAGACCTTGATTTCTAAGATGTCATATTTCTTTACAAAATCACAAGGTTTATTCTTAGAACATGCTTGAACATTTGCTAATTTTTCTTTTAGGCATTCATTTTCTTTGCCAAGTTCTACAAGATGCATTTCAAGAGTATCTATGGTTTTTCTTGACAATTTGTATTTATTAGATAGTTTTAAATATTTATCATACAATTCTTCAAATGTATTATACAATTCATCTTTGTCAAGTTCATGATGACTTACCTAATTTTCCTCTTCAAGGTGGTTAGCCATTAAGCAAAGATTTGCTTCTTCGTTGTCCGAATCGTCGGAACTACTTACATCGTTTTTATCCCAAGCGATGTAAGCTCTTCTCCTTCCACCTTTCTCTTTGCTTTTCTTCTTGAGGTTTGGGAAATCTACTTTGAAGTGCCCTTCCTTGCCACATTCAAAATAATTGGGTGAGGAAGAATTTTCTTTAGGGATAGGTTTCTTACCTTGAGTTTTGAAGCTCTTTTGGAAGCGTTTGTTTCTCATAAATTTTCCAAACCGCTTCACAAATAGTCCAAACTATTCTTCTTCATCAATCTCACTACATGATTCTTCTTCATGTATAGAAGTGGCCTTGAGAGCTAGGCCTTTCTTCTTGGAGGATTTTTCTTCTTCCTCCGCTAGCTTTAAATCCCTTAGTTCTTGTTCTTGCTCTTGTAGTTTTCCAAATAGTGTAGCAAGAGACATTTCGTTGATGCTTGGGGATTGTTTAATGGCAGTGACAAGAGGTTGCCATTCCCTGCTAAGACTTTTCAACACTTTATGCACAAGTTCTTTGTTAGTATAAACTTTGACAAGAGTAATAAGATGATTAATTATAAGGGTAAATCTCTTTTGCATCTCTACAATGGTTTCCCTGGAATTTATCCTAAAGCTCTCATATTGACTAGTCAAGGTACTAATCTTAGAGTCTTTAACGTCACTAGTACCTTCATGGGTTACTTGTAAGGTATCCCACATCTCTTTGGTGGATTGACAAGTCATTACTCTAAAAAATTCATCGGGACCTAATGCAAGAGTAATGAGATTTTTAGCCTTATAATTGTATTGTACTTTCTTCTCTTCATCACTTGTCCAATCTTCTATGGGTTTCTCAACATTTTTACCATTAACAATATGCATGGGTATGAAAGGACCATTTTCAATGGTATTCCAGATTCTTAAGTCAATTGATTGAACAAAAATTTTTATTCTTTCCTTCCAAAACGCATATCCTTCCCCATTGAAAGCGGGAGATCTATTTGTGGCACCACCCTCGGGAAAAAGATTTAGAGAATTTGAGGCCATTGTTCTCTTGAAGCTGTTAAGCTTGATCTACAAGAGTCAAGCTCTGATACCACTTGTTATTCAAGTGGCCTCAATACTCAAGAGGGGGGTAAATTGAGTTTTAAAACTTTTTGTTGAAATGCCTTTGAACTTAGTTCCTTTTTCACAAGTTAAGAGTTTATGCAAGAGAAGGAAAGTTTAGTACAAGAGACAATGCAAAACAAGAGATAAATGTTGCTAAGGCAGTTTATCAAACACTTGGTGTGCAGCAGTTTAAACCTATTAATTCAAGCAAGTTTAAGAGGGGAAATCACAATTAACAATAATAACACAGCTAAATACAATATATGAATGCAAGAGAGTAAGGGAGAAGAGCTTGCAAACCAATTTAACGAGTTCCACCAACCCCGGTGTACGTCTCACCTTCAAGCAACCCACTTGAAGGATTTCCACTATTGAAGTTTAAAGATACAAGCTATGAGCAATTGCAACTTCCTAGTGTCCCACACTCAAGAACTCAATCCTCACTAGCCCAAGGGCAACCCACCCAATCTCTCAAACTCTCAATACCCATAGGTTGAACCCCAACCTTTGTGACCACTCAACCTAGAGTGAAAACCTTTGTGTTTGGTATAGTGTTTACAATCAAGTAACTCTCTTAATAGAGTAGATATACAAATGAAGGCTCACTCAATTTCTAACTCTCAACAAGAGAGAATATACAAGTTTAAGCTCTAAGTTTCAGAAAAATGAAACTATACAAGAATAGAACTCACAAGACTCAAGATTTGATTTCCCTTTGATGGATTTGTGTGTTGCATTGAGTAGCTTGAAGGAGTCTTGCATTTATAGGCCTTGGAGAGGAGCTTAATGGTCTTCCTAGATGTTGCAGATGATGGGCACTGAGTTGTAATAGAGAAATGAGCTGGTTTCCACCTAAAAAGCACTTTCCCCAAATTCTGGCACGACTCTAATCGATTACGCCTCGAGCTGTAATCGATTAGCTTTTGAAATTTTCAGTGTTACACAGTAGGTAATCGATTAGGCATTTCATTGTAATCGATTATCTTGAAAACAGGGACTTGCTAATCGATTATTTCATACTCTATAATCAATTACTCTTGGTACCTGATGCATTTAATTGTGTCTCATAGCATTGTAATCGATTAGGCCTTCTTGCAATCAATTAGGGTGACAAACAGAACTTCAATAATCGATTATGTCTAACTTGGTAATCGATTATCTTGACTACCTGATGCTCAATCTTTAAACTTTTAACTGGTAATCGATTATCTCCAGGGTGCAATCGATTATCTTACAAACAGAACTTAGGTAATCGATTAGGAGTGGTTTGGTAATCGATTAGCTTGAATACCTGATGCTTATACTTCAACTTGTTCAAATGGTAATCGATTATTCTTCAAGGGTGCAATCGATTATATTGCAAACAGAGATTAGGTAATCGATTATGTCTATAGGTGTAATCCATTACTGCACAAACAAAACATAGGTAATCGATTAGCTTGAGTCCGCTAATCGATTAGTCTGCACGTTTTTGTCTATTTGATTCTGTTTTCTCTATTTTCATGGTTACTTGGCCTTTTTTTGCTTCAATCCTTCAATGTGTTTTGTCATTATCAAAATAATTCAACCTGAAATATATATTCAAACACACTACGCAATGAATGAATTGGAGTCGAATTTAATTGGTATGAAAGATAGGCTAGACCCCTAAATGCATAACTATATGGTCTTAATGCATTAGGATAGGCTAAGATGGCATAAAATGAAGTTTGAGGTGTTAAGTTGTGTGAATTCCATGTTTCTGCATAAATTCTGCAGAACTCGCTCAAGCGAGTGGGAATCTCGCTCGAGCGAGATGTTTATGAAACAGGGGTATGGCTACTGGCCAAAATTCGCTTAAGCGAATGGCCGCCTCGCCCAAGCGAGATTGGGCTGGAATCAGAGGTTGGTCTCTGGACCATTTTCGCTCAAGCGAAATGGCCCTGGCTCAGTGATCGCTCAAGCGAGGAAGAAGGGAATTAGACACTGGACGATTTTCGCCCAGGCGAGAGATGACTCGCCCAAGCGAAAATCGGGAAGAGAGTTTCCATTGTATCTGGAACAATCTCGCTCAAGCGAGATAAATTCGCTCAAGTGAGATTGGCTCCTAATGCAAATTTCTTCTCTCGCTCAAGCGTCTCGCTGGCTCGCCCAGGGCAGATTCTCGATTCTCGCTCAAGCGAGATAGGGCTCGCTCAAGCGAGAGGAGCCCCTGATGCATAATACCCTTCTTCGCTCAGTCACTTCTCGATTCGCCCAAGCGTACCCACGCTGACTTGCTCAAGCGAATGTCATTCTCGCTTGAGCGAATGGCACCCTGATACACATTTGTTTTGTTATTAAATAAACTTTTATTTCTGATGCATTAAATATTTAACATACATTACTTCATGGGTGTTATTGGATATATCATGAATCATGGAACCCCATGAAATCCCTTCCCTTAAATTCAATCATATAACAATCAATTAAATTAATTCTTCGGCTGTTTTTAATTGGGAAATTCATTATAAAATCACTCTTTTATTTACCCTCTCATATCTTCATATATGGGAGCGGTTTATCATAAATCCAGGTGTTGAACTAAAAGCTTCACCACTTATTTTCTCTTCATCGAATAATGATCTTAAAATTGTGAAAAATTTCCCCGTATTTTCGGGGCGTCTCAGAATGTAACTACCCGAAGGGAAAACCCTAAAGAGCTCCTTACCCTCAAGTGAGGGAAATGATCGATGAAGACAGATACGATAGATAGAGCTAAAGGCTTTATTGAATGCACTTACTTATTTAAGTGACTAGATACTTCTCTTACTAAACAGAAAGCTGAGTGAGTTATCCTTGGGTAAGGATAACGAATAGTTAAGATAGGCAGCTACCGAGTTTGCTATTCTGGAAGGAATAAAATAAGGACTCTACTGATCTAGAATAGAACAAGCCCGTATTCCCTTTAGGGAAGAGGGCGATAGAGCTACTGCTTACTTCTTTAGTAATTGGTTGTAATGATCACTAGTTTGATTGTAATCATGTTTAAATCAATAAGAATGATTCCTTTTAAGTATTCACTTTGGCACATTAGATTAGGACATACAAATCCTAAAACTGTATCGCAAGTTATGAAAGAATACAATGTTACTCTTAATCCTAAGAAATTACATGATGCCTGCAAATCCTATCAAATGAGAAAATCACATAACTTAACTTTCTCTAAATCTGATACATAGTACATTGAGCCTTTCCAACTAGTCTTTTTAGATGTTTGGGGTCCCTCACTCATTCCATCTAATGTAAGTAGGTATTATGTTTATTTTATTGATTCTTACACTAGGCACTCCTATTTTTTCTAATTGCAAACAAATCACAAACTGCTAAATTATTTTTTCATTTTAAAGAATTGGTTGAGAATAAGTTTAATTGCAAAAGTTAAGATCCTACAGAGTGATAATAGGTATGAGTATATGTCTATAGTTAATATACTAGCATCTTATGGTATTCAACACATGTTTAATTGTCCTTATGTACTTGAACATAATGGCCCAATTGAAAGAAAGCATAGGCACATTATTGGGATAAGGCTAACTCTTTTAGCTCATGCACATATGCCAATCAAATTTCAGGGAGAAGCCTTCACAACAATAATGTATATCATAAACAGGCTTCCTACACCAATACTTCAAGGTAAAAGTCCATAGAAACTCTTATAGGAAAGTCACATATATACAATGAAACGAAGGTTTTTGGATGTGCTTGTTGTTATCCATGTCTCAGACCTACAATAAACATAAGTTTGATTTTAGGTCTGAAAAATATGTTTTTACTAGCTACAGTACTTAGCACAAGGGCTATTTGTGTTTGTTTCCCAATGGCAAGAGTTACATCTTAAGGCATATTAAGTTTGATAAGGCAGCTTTTCCTTTTTCTATAGGGAAGTTTTTATGCCAGAATGATTCCAAGTAGAGAGATAACACTACCATTATGCCCATGATACCTATTATTTCCATATCAAACAGATTGAGTTTCATAACAGATTCTGATCACAATACTCCTAACATAGACATAATCAACAACACTATAAACTCCTCATAGTCTAGACCTTCAAGGGCACCTATAGTGTTTGAACATGATCATATTAAGCCTAATCCTAATCATCTTGAACCTGATCATACTAAACCTAATTTTACTAAGCATAATCCTAATCTTCCTAAACTTGAAAATGCCAATTATATTCCTCTTCTAGTTATAAAATACTCATTAAATGACTACCAGATGCAAGAATGGTATATCTAAACCCAAAATTTTCATTGTAGACATCACTAGTTTAGAAGAGCTTGAACCTACATCATTAAAGGTAGCTTTGTCTTCCTCTAATTGGAAAAAAGCAATGGATCAAAAGTATCAAGTCTTAATGCACACAAATACCTGGACTTTGGTAACTCCTCTCACATATGTCAATATTGTAGGATGTAAATGGGTTTTTAACTCAAAAGAAATCCTAAATTATATAATTTGGTTATTTAAAATATCATGCCACCTATTTTTCCTTTTTACATAGATCAAGTCCTAAGTGCGGTATATTTGTTCATGATGCTCAAAGAATCTTTTGTTAGCTCTTTTGTTTAGTTGTGTCCTGTAATAGTGCAGTATCTAACGAAAGTGTTGATTATAAAATCATATAGGTTAAATTTAGAGATTTATCCATTTTCTGTAAAGATGTAAAGGTGAACACTAAAATTCTATCTTTCTATTTAGGTGCTCAAAGAAAGAGGAGCATAAACAATCAAGAATGGGGAGTAAAACATATGCAATTAAAACATTTTCAACTAATTGAAGTATAAGTTATTTCTAAACATATGATCTAATCATATCAACTAATTGAATAGACACATCTTATTGCCCCATAAAATGTTTATATCTAATTGAATCAAAGAAGTGAAGAACTATAAAATTTATTTGAAAAGTTACAAAGGTATACTAAAAAAAAATGAGTAATTAGCCTTAATTTTGGAAGTCTAATATAGCCTTTCTGTGAATTCCATTTGCTTAGTTCTGCCCTGTGAGTTACTACTTTGAGTCAACCAAGTGTAATTACAAGAATTTTGCACATAAAAGAACCAAATGCTTAAATATATATTTTTAAATGTATATATATATATATATATACATATATATATATATATATACATATATATATATGTTCTTGTTTTTGGTTAAAAAAAATATAAACGTGGAAGGGTGCATCCAAAGAAGCATAACCAATAGTGCCAAAATGTTCCCCCATGCCATTAGGAATATTATTAGAAACCCCTTCCAAAAATGGGTTAATAGAAGAAATACGTTATTAGTTTGATTCTTTATAGGAACTATTCGCAATAATCAATTTGTAAAATGAATACGTTTATTATTAAAGGATTTATTGTTTTTTTATTCTGCTTCACTTTAATTATTATTTGAACAAATAAAATTTTGTCTTGGTGTAAATGAGAATAATATTTCTCTTCTAACATGTTTATAGAGTTTTGAAAAAATCCAAATATCTCAAAGATAAATAGAGGTACTACTTCTTATACATTAGGAGTCTATTAATAAGAAGGGGTTGAGGAAAGCTTCAACCACTTCCTACCATGATAAATATAAATGCAATGAAAATTCTCGGTCCTTTTTATTTGTCTGTAAAAAAATAACAAAGTATCATGAATGCAAACCCTTACCTTTATTTTTCTTTATTTTTGCACATGATTGTTTCCTTTTCTCAAAATGCGCTTTCTTGTGAGCATTTGACATTCCCTTAGTTTTTGCAAGAGGATTATGAATTGCTTTACTGTCATTATTATAATTTTTATCTAAATTATCCTCATTAGTCATTTCACTTGAACTCAGATTGAGCTTACAGATACATTGCTGCACATGTTGAACTCTAGAGTCAAGTAATTTCAATTCTACATGATTTCCCAAGTCTCATTGTTACATTAAATCCATCTACCTCTTCCCCTAATAGTAGCTCCAAATATTTGTAACTCTCATTTGAGAATTCACCATGGACTTAATGAGGTCTCCTTTGACATCTGATACCTTTCTTAAAGAACGTAAAAGATATCTTTGCTCAAGTGGGACAAAATCATGATTGTGATCTAATACCAACTTTGTAATTTTCCATACTCCTTCCTTACTCACATTGAACCGCACCATAGATTAGTTCTTGAATAAGTTTTTTCATGAGTCGCATCACTTTTAGATTCATCGTTCTTAAACCCTTTTGGAACAAAAAATCTTTCAACCGTATATTTTTTTCTCTGCATCATAGTATAACTCCCTTCCTTTTCTTACACTAAAACCCATTCTAAAAGCATTTTTTTTGGTATAAGTTATAAGCCTTTGCTATACACAACTTGATCAAGGAAAATATCTTTACATTCATTAATTTTGGGTCATCAAGCTCTATGTTTATCCTAACAAAAATATGATTGTAATTTTATTTTTTCTAAAAGATGAAAAAATGCATGCTTTTTAATATAGATTTTAGCATCAGGATTCGATCAATTATATTAAATGAAACAATGCAAGCCTATCATGAATGGCAAATTATTTGTAACACAAATTAATGTCTATATAATACAAAGAAAAAACGTTTGAGACTTACTTAGTTAAGACAAGTATGGTTCACATCACCTTTTTCTCTTAGAATCCCAGAGGCGTGTGCTGCTAGCTTTGGTGAATGGCTTACGGGTTGGTTAAACAAGGCTGATGATTTAACCTTGAAAGCTTTGATTCCATTAAGCTGGGCAATTTGGGTGAGGTGTAATGCTATGGTATTTGAAGAAGCGTTATGGAGTGTAGATCATACATTATCAAAGGTGAGCGCTGTTATGAATTATTTAGGCTCATCGGGTGTGAGATGTGTAGAAGGGTTGAGCAGAGGAGGGTGATAGCCACCAAAGGAAGGTAAAATTTAAATAAACATTGATGCATCGTTCACTGGTGCGGTTGGAGTAGGATTAGGCATGGTGGCTTGTGATAATAGAGGAATGGTGCTTGCATTTGCAGTTTTTATGCTACTAGACAAAGTTGAACCAGTTATTGCAGAAGCTTTGGGCTTTTGATGGGCATGCCAACTTGCAATGGACCTATTGTAAAAAATATAAGACTGAGGCATGTGAGAAGCACACTGGGCTTAAGGGTTTGTTCGCGTAGTGCGTGACCCCCAGGATACAACAGTCCGTCTGTTGAGAACAGGAGCAGAACTAGCCAAAGGTTAGAGACAAAATAGTGTGTAAACACGGAAAAGCATTGGTTCACAAAATGTATACCATTTGTTTTTAATATCATAAACATAATGTTTAAAACATTAACCGAATAATTAGACCAATTAATCCCGTGTTAATAAGACGTTACAAAATTCAAATATTAATCATACTCATTAACCGGGTATTAATCAGATTAGAATCATAAACCTGGTAAGATATTCCCTTTTAAAAACAAATCGTAATGTTCCAAAATTAAACGCCTCAATAAATGGCTTTCTCAGACAGGCTTTTCAAATTCAAAATTTAAATTAATGAAAAAGAATTTAAGTGATAAAAAGGAACGGCGTATATCATCGTGCACACAAGGGGGCAAATCATCAGATTTACACACGAAATAGATATTTCAGCTCAAACTAACTTACGCACGAACCCACTTCCTTTTCTATCTTGTTTACCACCATAAATTCTCTTTCTATATATAAAGCCTTAAGAGAAATGTTGTCCAAGCAATGTGTGACTAGAAACTTTTGAAATAAGCAAATTTTCTAACAGGACCTTGCTTCATGGGCATCGTGATGGAAACAGACTACATGGATCTTGTCTCTGTATAGGGAACCAGACACTTAAAATGTTAACCAAATTCACATAATAATTTATTGTGATAAGTTTCTGAATTTCCCTCATTCTTTCTCATTACAGCATGTAATTATGAGAAACTAGGATCACTCTTTTACAATGTTTTTTTTAATAAAAGGCCCTAAATATTTTAAATGTTTAGAAAACATCTATAATTAAGCTTCATGACTAACTATTAACCCTGTGAGAATTAACACATGTATTTTTTGTAAAACAAAAATGTTTATTGTCAATTGTTTCTACTTTTAACTACAAATAAAACCAACAACACCACCACAAAAAACATTATTGTCAGTGATTCTTAATTTTAACCACAAACAAAAGAGTACATATTAACAACAACATAAAACTTATTCTCATCGGTCAGCAAACAAAAAATAGACTACTATAGAACTAACGCACCCAATATAACTTAAGAGATTAATAACAAGTGTGAAACTACTTCATTTAAGAAAAAGGAAAACCTTTTGTGAAACACAAACTTGCACAATTGTTTCTAACCTTGAAAATTCTTAAAATACTAACTCAATTGGGCCTGCACAACTTTTAAAATCTTTACTCAATTGTCAAGTAGCACAAACCTTTTAAACCGAAGACAAGCATCAACATATGTAAAACTACCTCATCTAAGAAAAGGGAAAAAAATTCTTTTTTGTTGTTGGGTTGGTGATGATTTCATAATCAAACAATCAAACGTAATAATGATATGGCAATAACCCCAATTCGGATGATAATTGAAAAACCAGACATGAAGATTTAACTGCATTTAAATCACAATTAAAGGCAAAGCAGAAAACAACACCAAACACTTCAATATGACATCATTGAGACATTTAATCAAACACCCATGATCCAAAACCATCCATTACCATCAACAAAACCCTCTACTAACCCCCATAGCCATCAACAAATGGCATACCCATAAATCACATTATAACAATACACCAATACTTAGATTCAAACAAAAAAGATAGATTATGGCATAAGAGTAGAACCATCTCATAATGGGCTAGGCAGAATAAAATGAAAGAAAATAAGAAAAGGGATCAAGACACATCTCACGATCAGAGAGACTTAATCTTAAGCCACACTTTCGTATTGACTCCATTATCCAGAGAAAGAGGGAACTCGACTGTGGGTATATGGTGGCACAGTGCGGTGCATCGGAGACAATGGTGAAGTAGTGGTAGTGAACAGAAGAAGTTGGTGACAATGACGCGATCCTGGTGCTAGCTCGATGGAGGTCGGAGTTCGCGTTGCGTGGTGTTAGTGTAGGATAACTGACTCAGGAAAACTGTTATGTTGAGTCAGCAATATTGTTAGAAAAGGGGGCCCACTTGTAACTGCATGGCCAACTAATGCCCTGTATATAACTCATATCTCTTGTAGCAAATTACACACTGAATAAATAATATCTCTCTGATGCATTTACTCTAAAATGTTTTTCTCTTTCTCTTTGTGTTCACTCTTTCAACTCTCTCTACTTTTCTAAGTTAGTATCAGAGCTTTACAGCTCTGGTACACTCTTCTTCCTCTTCTCAATGGAAAACACCAATAACACACAAGAAGAAGGTTCTACAACTCCAAAGGATTCAGCAATTGTAACTCAAATCGGAATGAAATCACATGCAGTGATTACTTTCTCCTAACCAATTTTGGTGAAACTTGATGATCATAATTTTCTGATCTAGAAACAACAAGTTGAATCTACAATACGAGGGCACAAACTGCATCAATATGTGGTAAATCCCCAAATTCCACTCAAGTTCCTTAGCGAAAGTGATAGAGATACTGAAAAACTACACTCGGAGTATCAGAAATGGGAATAGCAGGACCAGTTGCTGATGTCCCGGTTACTCTAGTCGCTTTCAGAGTCTCTCTCGGTCAGAATGGTTGGTTGCACACATGCTTTTCAACTTTGGGATAAAATTCATGCCTACTTTTGAAAGGATTACAAGAGTAAAGGTTCATCAACTTCGACAGGAATTAAGAAGTATTAAGAAGTTCTATTGGATCACCTATCACTAGTCAGGATTATATTGATTGTGTGTTTGAAGGTCTGAGTGATGAGTACGAGTCTTTTATCTCCAATCTAATTTGTAACACAAAACTTGATCCATATAGCATTGATGAAATTGAATCCATGTTATTAACATTTAAGGCTCGTCTTGAACAAATTACAAAGAGTGTACCAGATGCTTTCTCTGCCAATATTGCTCACAGATCTAAAAATTCTCTACCTCAAAGCCAATACTCCAAGTCTATAGGTAGCAATCAAGCTTATTCAACTGAAAATTCTCTACCTCAAATACCTCCATATCCTGTGAACTCTCAATACAACAGCAACTTCCACCCAAATTTTTGTCCTCCCTATTATGGCAGAGGCAAAGGCGGCTGTGGTGGTCGATTTAGAGGCTGTGGTGGTCGTGGAAATTATAGATCCTTCCTATACTACAACATTTGCAACAAGCATGGGCATAAGGCTGCTATGTGCTGGCACAGGAACATATTTCCTTCTTATTTCAGTAGACAACCCTCTGCCTCTTATGCTCAGTTCACTAAGCCTTCAGGATTTCCTCAATTGTATAATAGCCTCTTTGGTTTTGCACAACAGCCTCACCTATATTCTATGCCACATGCTCAACCTCTCCCTGTGTAACATCTGACACAACAGACTCAATATAACTCACCTCTCTGTCACTATATGCATGACTATCCTGGCTCTGTAGCATATCCACCCTCCTTACCTCAGGATTGGTATTCGGACTCAGGAGCAAGTCACCATGTTACTACACAGTCTCAAATTTTAGGCAACAAAGTGGATATTGATGGATCTCACTCTCTTTACATGGGTAATGGTAATCTTGGCTCTATCAAGTCTATTGGCACATCTCTCTTAAACTCCACATCACAGACACACACACACACACCACTCTCACTCAATAATCTTCTACTTGTATCTGATATTATTAAAAATCTCATGAGCGTGAGCCAATTTGCTAGAGACAATCACGTGTTCTTTGAGTTTCATCCAATATATTGTGTTATTAAATCTTAAGACACTAAACAGGTACTACTATAAGGTCAGCTTGGAACTGATGGTCTCTACAAGTTCAGCAAGTTATCTTTCATTCCCTCAGCAACTCACCCTCCTCTTGCATATGCTAGCACAGCAACTGCCGCCTTGACTAATACACTTGCAACCTTTAGTTCTATATTTTCTGATTCAGACTCTTCTACATATGCAATCTGGCATAGAAGATTAGCCCATTGTCATTCCTCCATTGTAAAGAAAATACTTGACAGTTGTAATATTTCTTACATGAATAAAGGAGTGTTTGATTTTTGCAATGCTTGTTATGAGGGAAAAATACATAGACTTCCTGCTTATACCTCTCTCACTACACACACAACACCTTTGCAATTAATCTACACAGATCCATGGGGTCCTGCACCAATGTACTCTCATGGTGGTTTCAGATTCTACATTACTTTTATTGATGCTTATACCAGATATACTTGGATTTATTTACTTAAATCCAAGTCTGAAGCCCTTTCAACTTTTCAAAAGTTCAAAGCCATAACTGAACTTCAATACAATTCCAAAATTAAAGTTGTTCAGTCAAATTGGGGTGGTGAATTTCGACCTTTTTCAAATGCTCTCTCTGTTGTAGGTATTGTGCACAGACTTGCATGTCTTTACACACATCATCAAAATGGGAGTGTTGAGCGTAAACACAGGCACATTGTAGAACTTGGTCTGACGCTTCTTGCCCAAGCCAAACTTCCATTAGCCTTTTGGGACCATGCCTTTCTCACTGTTGTTCATATGATAAATAGGCTCCTATCTGCTACATTGAATTTTACCTCTCCCTATCACAAACTTCATGATTTAGCTCCTAACTTTCTTGATCTTAAAGTATTTGGATATGCTTGTTTCCCTCTTCTTCGACCCTATAATATGCATAAACTTGATTTCAGATCTTTGGAGTGTGTTTTTCTTGGTTCCTCTACCATGCACAAAGGTTACAAATGCCTTTATCCCTCAGGCAGAATTTACATTTCTAGAGATGTTCTATTCAATGAATACAGGTTTCCCTACTCCTCCTTTTTTCCTTTGATCTGTCCAATTCAGCTCTTTCTCATCTCTTCCATCACTTAATATTCCTCAACCATCTGTCTCTTCTGATTCTCTCCATATATCTACCCCTGTCACTAATCTTGCTGCCTCTTCACCATATAATCCCTCCATCTCTTCTATTCCTTACCCTGTTGTTTTTGCAGGACCATCTTCCTCACTTCCTTCTAATTCCCATGCTCAGCCCTTTTCTATCAACTCTCCTTCATCCTCTTTTGAAATCTCTTCATTTGAACCTGCTCCCATCAATTCTCATCCCATGATTACTTGTTCTAAAGATGGCATCGTGAAGCCTAGGATCTATCCTACTTCTTACCTTCTACACACTGAACCAACCTCAGTAAAGGTTGCCCTGTCTCATCCTGATTGGCACAAAGCTATGAAGGCTGAATATGATACTCTTCTTTCCAACAATACCTAGACCTTGACCACTTTACCTCCAAATCGTCAATCTATTAGCTATAAATGGGTGTTCCGAATCAAAGAAAACTTTGATGGGTCTCTAAACAAATATAAAGCATGCCTAGTTGCCAAAGGGTCTCATCAACAACCTGGTTTTGATTATACTAAAACTTTCAGTCCTGTTGTCAAGCCAACTACCATTCGCATCCTCCACACTTTGGCTCTCACCTGTGGCTGGTCTATTCAACAACTTGATGTTAACAATGCATTTCTTAATGGTGATCTCCATGAAGAGGTCTATATGACTCAACCACCGGGATTTGAGTCACCTCACCCTCATCTTGTATGCAAGCTCAATAAAGCTATCTATGGCCTTAAACAAGCTCCTCGTGCATGGTTTGACAAACTCTCCACTACCCTTCTACAATTTGGTTTTTCATCTAGTTGATTTGATCCCTCTCTTTTTATTTTAGCTACCCCCTCCTACACTCTTTACGTATTGGTATATGTTGATGACATTTTAGTCACTGGAACCTGTCAATCCCAAATTCAAACACTTCTTCTTCAACTTCAGTCTAAATTTGCTCTAAAATTATTAGGTGAACTTGACTACTTTCTTGGTCTTGAGGTTCGCAAACTCCCTAACAAGTCCATTATCTTGACTCATGAGAAATACATTTGTGATCTTCTTCTAAAAACTGGTATGACTCAATATAAGCCAATGCCTTCACCCATGGTCAGCTCCTTGCGCTTGTCCAAATTTGGGACCGATTTCTTTGAAGATCCCAGCACTTATCGCTCTATTGTAGGTGCCCTGCAATATGCAACCATCATGCGACCAAATATTGGTTTTGCTGTTAACAAAGTTTGCCAATTCATGGCCTCTCCATTATAGTCTCATTGGAAGGCAGTGAAAAGAATCCTTCGTTATTGACAGGGCACTCAATCCTTTGGCCTTTCATTACAGCCAGCTGCCAATGCTCCCTTTCAAATCTCTGCTTTTCGTTATGCAGATTGGGCCATCAATACTGATGATCGAAGGTCCACCTCTGGGTCAGCCATCTTCCTAGGTCCCAACTTGGTTTCATGGTAGAGCAAGAAACAACATCTGGTATCAAGATCTAGTACAGAAGCTGAGTATCGCAGTTTGGCCCTCACCACTCAAGAAGTTCTCCGGATTCAATCTCTGCTCAGTGAACTTTACATCTCAATCACTACCCCCATTGTATACTGTGATAACTTGAGTACTGTGAACTTAGCTCACAATCTCATTCTTTATAGCCACACTAAACATCTTGAATTAGATCTCCATTTTGTTGGGGAAAGAGTTGTTGCTCATCAACTCATTGTGTTTCATGTTCCAGCTGATGATTAACTAGCTGATTGCCTCACCAAACCACTCTCAAGTTCAGTTTTTCTACGCTTAAGGAGCAAACTCAGAGTTTGTGACTGCTTAGGCACCCTCTCTGAGTTTGAGGGGGATGTTAGTGTAGGATAACTGACTCAGGAAAATTGTTATGCTGAGTCAACAGTATTGTTAGAAAAAGGGGCCCACTTATAACTGCATGGCCAGCTAATGCCTTGTATATAACTCCTATCTCTTGTAGCAAATTACACACTGAATAGATAATATCTCTCTGATGCATTTACTCTAAAATGTCTTTCTTTTTCTCCCTGTGTTCACTTTTTCTACTCTTTCTGCTTTTCTAAGTCGTGGTATAGACAGAAGCGGTCTGGAGAGTTTGCGCGGTGGATGGTTGCTGAGGGGTTATGGCTCGCGGAGGATAGCAGATCCGATGGTGGTAATTAAAGTAAATTTATTTTAAAAAAGCTAGAAAACATATTTTGGATTTTTAATTTAATGGTAATAAAAAAAGGATGCCAGATATTAATTTGTGTAGTGTGTGAAAGGAAGAAGATGAAGAGGAATAGGGAGAGGAAGTGGGAGAGGCAGAGGCACTGTGAAAAAGATGGGATATAAGGAAGAGGGAGGATTGAAGAAGAAGATGAATATCACTGAGGTGGAGGTCAGTTAGGAGAAGGGTTGGTGTTGAGGTGGTTAATTATTATTAATCATCTCAACATTTAACATTTAACGAAAAAACTTAATGGTAGTGGTTGTTTTCAAAATTTAAAATATTTTAAGGGTTTTTATTAAAAAAACATTTTATAGGGTAATCTTAGTTTCGTATAATTACGTATGTTTTTTTTACATAATTTAGCCAAATTAATATTATTGCTGATGATTTTTAGCTTTTCTTTTCAACAATTATGTATGGGTTGAAACTCTATCGAATTATGATCTAGGTGTTGATGTCTTGTTGGATTTAGAAAAAAATCCCAAATTTACCATAAAAAAATCAATTACTCATTAATTTTAATTAATTAGTTTAATCTTAACGGATATTAGTTATTTGAAAGACAATATAATAATTATTGGTTATATACTAACGTTAACCAAATTGATTGACTTTAATGTTAGTTGGTTTAAAATCAACAAAAAATAAATGATTTGACCTCTAATATTAATTAAATAAAGAAATGGATTATAATAATTTAATAAATGACCATTATTAAAATTTAAAGATAAACTTTCAATAAAAGATACAATTATTTTAATAAAAATATATTTTTTAAGAATTTATTATTTTATAAAAATTAATATTAACCTTAAAATCATCCTTAATTCAAATTTTGCTTAAGGCCCTACTAATTTAATTTGTACACCACTCCAAACCCTTTATGAAGCAGTTCCTCTAAACTCATGACACTTATACTCGCAAAACAGAGCTGGAGTATTATGAAGAAGGAATTTTCTACTCCATGTTCTATATTTATAATTTTTTGTATCTTTTAATTATTTTTATATTTATAATATTTGAATCTTTTAATTAGTCTTAGAGTATGTTTGGCAGGGCCATGCCAACGGAGAATTCTCTATTAAGTTGAGGGAGGATTTTAATCTTACGAGTCAACGGAGTTTTAATTGTCTCGAACGACATAAAGAATTAATATCAACCTTTAAATTTTTCACTTCAACTCAACTCCGTTTCTCCAACTGCAAATCAAACACCCTCTTAACTGTTTAAGATTTGGTTAGCAGTCCCAATCACAAACACTCATTAACCTCATACATACTTAGCAAAGAATGTACAGAAGTAAGCACAGGGGACCTGATGAATGCACATAAAAGGTGCATTTTCTTATAACTAATAACAAATGAAGTATAGAATAACATATATCAAATCAACAAACCTTCTTCAAAATGGAGGGCACATCAGAACTATAAAAAGAGAAAATAAGCAAAGAACTATTACAAATTAAGAAACCATGCAATAACACCAAATCTACTCAATCCTTTCCAACAATTGCATTTCACACTTGCCTAAATATAAGCATGGATGATAAGTGCCAAATAAAACTAAAAATCGAAATAAAATAAAGGCCTCTGTTTAATCACAAGCAAGTAAAGGAATTATAGAGAAAATGCACGAATATAAGAGGGACAATACACAGATCTAGAATAACACGAAGAGAACGTAAATTAAAGGGAGAATTGTTGAGACAGGGAGCTGTCAAAAGTTTGCTAGATTGAGACACGAGAGAGCGAGACGCAACGGTGAGAGAGGAATTTCTAAATTCCATTACACAGTTTAAATAAAGTTATTAAAATTCGCCCAAATAAATCCTAGAATTTTAATTTCAACTTAATTAAATATCCAAACACAGCATTTTGACTGTTGGCATTTTAAATTCCTTAAAATATTAGATCATTCTTCTTCATCATGGTGGTCTCGTTTTCCACAGTTATTTTGAAAGAGTCCGTTATGTCTTTTTGCAGTACCTCAACAATATCATCATTATCATATGGCACATCCCAATAGGAATTGAATCAACTTTGTCATTTTGAGTAACTTGTCTTAGATATGTTTGATTGTTTATAATATAGTGCCCGCTTCTCATTTGTTATTGTACTCTGAACCTGACCTTTCTCTCCCATTCCAAAACCAATCAAAAATGGCGACATAGGTGATTAAGAGATTGTTTAGTTCGCAGTTAGTGAAACAAAGTTATGAAAATAGAAAAATTTAAAAGTTAATTTAATCCTTTACGTTGTTTGATACAGTAAAAACTGCGTTTGATCATAGGATCTTTTTATTAAGGTTAGTTTGACTAACTCAACTAGGAACCAAACATGACTTAATACTGCTCACTAGTCGTAAATATTTTGTTTTTCAATTGGGAATCCAACTTGATGCTTTGTTTTCAAAGTTAGACCCTAAAATATTTATAGGTTAATCGGTTAATAATAAATAAATAAATAAATTTTTTAAAAAATAATTTTGATGAAATTTAAATTCATAATCTAATATAAAGAAACAACTATCTAGTTGACAATTTAATTTCATATAAGTATACAAGTAGTAATTATTATATATATATATATATGAACTGTCCTGAACCGGGGTCAAGAGATCCAGTGTAGGGTCAGCCATAAAAGTCAAACATTGTACAAGATTGGACACCGGATCAATGAGTATCCGGTATATGTGTCCATTGTACCAATGCGAGAAGACCGTTCTTGATGTCCTAAAGATCCTTCACACCATCCTCACGCGTTGAAGTGGGCGAAAGGTGGTGCCACCTATGAAGATTCTCCGACGCTTAAGTCAGTAGTTATATTCCAGAAGAAAAGAATAACATACAGTTTTAAGCGATAACCTCCCAGAATTCAAGAGAGACCTCAAAGTAAATTGAAGAGAGTTTTTATACCTGATTGGCTCATTTTACGAGGACTTGATAGTGGCATTTCCACCAAACTCCACTATGTAGATAAATAATTGTTTAATACCCACCTACTAGCATGATTGGAGCAAGTGGCAATTTTATATTTGAGCGTGGAGATCATGAGGCTAAATTTGGGGGACAAGATACTCATTTCCAGGAGCAGACTTTGGCTCGTAGTATGGAAAATGGAATTCTGGTTGTCACCCCTGTAGCAGCACTCATTATCTTTTGTCAAATGGCTTGTGCACATCCGATCTGAAGGTGTCTACATGGATTATCCGGTCTTGGGAGAATGCCCAAACAGTTTAGTAAATTCGATGTCTTACCTTTTGAATCGGTAGCGTTGCCAGAACGGATGACACGTCACTGCTGTCTTAGGGGCCGGTATCAAGACCGGATCATTTGTCCCCTAGCTTGTGTGAGGGACTGTTAGAGTCGCTCATATAAGCTATACTGTCGATAAGCGGTCTAGATACCGGTATGCAAATGCAAGAAATATTTGTTAACTGGTGTATTGGTTTCGTACTGTTTTATCGTATAAGAGGTCGAATTATGAATGTAAGCTCCGTTGTCTATGAATCCCTACTACGGACTTGGACAGAGATTCGTTGTGCGGGAATCCCAAAAGTTTTTAGAATTTGTAAACCTTTGGTATTCGAGTAACTCCAATTACGCACGAAACGCTTCTCATGATTGGACAATAAATGCGGTAAGAACGTGGGCGAGCCATTATTACGTTAAAGACGTGTGCCTTAGTAACCGCCGCTTGAGACTTTATGGGCCTAAAATTCAAATTTTTAGGCCCATTTCGAAGAGGCCCTTTGATGAATCGACACTATTTTCGTGCCTTGGAGCTTGAAACGACTACATCGTTTTTGGGTACAAGCGCTGTTTGATGGTAAACGACATAACCCTCGGACTGGAAATCGAAACTCTTCGCCATCTATAAAAGGGACACTTAGTGGATTCAGAAGTCACTTGTTCTTGCTTTCTTGACAAAACTCTGCAAAAATTCCAAGAAGACGTTTGTTGTTTGCTCTGTGAAGTTCACTCTATGATCCTCTTCTTATCAACTTAGGTAACCATCCTCTTCACTGACTCACGCTTTTCTTTTAGTTTTCTGAATGTCTGGAAGAGATTATACTAGTTCAAGCCGTGTTGGCCCTAGGATTAGAAGAGGAAGAGCTTCGTCTCGAACTCCTACGCATCATGGTGGGAGAATCCCTGTGATTTCCTCTAACACTAGGCCACTTCACTCAGAGAGGGAAGCGTAGCCTTACTCACGACGGAGGGTGATAATACTCTCTTCTGAATCCTCTTCTGAGTCAAGGGATATCTGTCATGATGGTAGTAAGGATAGCGCTGATTTGTACCTCTCTGATGATGTGGCTTTTTACCGTAGTGCAAAGATTTTCAACTTGGCTCTTCGTAAAATTGTTGGGGAATGTACATCTGCTGAAGGAGCAACAGATAAATATATTCTGAAGACTGCTTCGGGTTTGTGCAATGTGGTTACACACCGGATTGACTGGGTGAAACTCCAAAACAAACACCCTTATTGCTGGGTAGCAGATGAGTTTCGGGATACGCCATCTCATCACGCAGGGACGATGGAGCAAGGGTAGAACCCCAATTCAGAGTCCATGCAAAAGAAAGACACAAGGAGCGATTTATGGTGTTGGCGCCTCTTCCTTCACAACGGATCTGCCACGTAGTTCCTGATGAGACATCGATTTATATGTACGACTTTCTTTTCCTGAACTTAGGTGTGTGTTTCCCTCTGACGGAGTTTCAGATGGGAGTATTAAGATTTTTAGATTGTGCTCCCTCCTAGCTTCATCCCAAGGGATGGGGGTTAATCCATTCTTTAGAAGTACTCAGGAAGTACTTCAATTTCACTCCAACGGTCGCTATGTTGTTTTACTACACTCAAGTTATCCGTCATGCCAATAAACAGAGTGGAGGCGTTAGTTTGATCACCCTCCGAACTCTATCCAAATTTATAAATTTTGAGTCCTACACTGAATCAGCCAAGGTGGACGAACAATCTTTTGATTCTTACTTTACCAGAATTCAAATTCAACTAGGGGAATCAGTCTTTTAGCTGAATGAAGAGGGTATCAATAAATTCCCCGTGAGTTGGTCTCATGAGCATTTTTTACTGACTTCACAAGCTTACTTTACGGATGAAGATGAATTATCTCCCACCACTGCAACTGTTCTGTTTGCCCTTGAGGCGTACACAATTGAACATAAAGCCTTTTCTTGCAAGCGTTTGTTGGGCCCAAAGTCTTCTCGCGACGAATATTTATGTAATTTTTCAATCATTTTCTTTGTCGCTGATTTGCATCATATACTTATTACTTATTTCCATACTTAATCATCTTCTTTGCTTGTTTTTGCAGTTGAAATAGAAAAATCATCTTCGTCGATGGAGAAGCTGAAATCAATCGTTGCTGGTGGGAAGTCCATGGCTGGGGAGAATAATATTTAGGCAAAGAGGAATTCTAAGAAGGTTACTATTGAGACCATCATCCTTACTTCTTCTGCTGGTGACGATGTCCCTTTACGCGAGGGCGGAGCTGCTGACTCCGTACCTATTGTCGAAGGGCAAAAGGTCGGAGAGAAAAGGAAGAAAATGAAGAATGACCCCTCGAAATAGACGGAATCTCACCCTCCTCCATCAAAGAAGATCAACACTTTGGAGGGCCAGACTGATTCTGGGAGTTCCAAGGGGAAGGGCACAGCAGGGCCGACCCCGGATGTCCCCAGTAAAGTTGTCATTTCTGGTGCACAACCACTTTCTTTGTGCCAAAGGTCTCTTGCCCTCCTCCTAACAATTCGTGCCTGGCTCCATACTTGGTTTATGAGGGCCCAGTTCCCGAATCGATCCCCAATCTGAGGTACAAGCTGAAGACCACTCTGGAGCCAGCGGAGATCAAGAAAGCTTGTGAAGCTGGTCGATGGTAACTAGAAGAATTATACGGTCTTCTGAACTCCCTCTGTAGGCTGGCAGATGATGGCCCTGAGGTTGACAGATTGACCGGTAAAGTCAATGACCTTACTATTTCGTCCACCAAGGACAGGGCAAACATCAAGCTTCTTGAGGATCGGCTGAAGACGTCCAAGGATTACGGGGAGCAGATGTATGTGGAGACTTTGACGCAGAAATCTTTAGTCAAGGATTTGGAGGGTAAGTTGGCTGAGCAAAAGAAGGTTAACTCCGACCTCAGTGCAAGCCTCTGCACGGAGAAAGAAAATACCACCAAGCTAGAAGAGGAACTGAAGGCGAAAGCCTACAGCTACTCAAAGGAAGCTAAAGAATGGGCTCAAAGGGAGAAGGAGCTGCTCATGGAAATCGAACGTCTAAAATTGGTGAGTCCGAATGACGATGACACTGCTTTGAAGGCGGAGCTGGCTGCTGCTAATGCCAGAGCTGATGAGGCTGTTGACATTTGTGTCCAGGTCGCCAAGGAATCCTTTGGACTGGTAGTGCGTCAAGTTCTTCATCGCAATCCCAAAGTGGAACTTAACTTAAGCGGTATGAATCCGTTCTACGAGTTCCATGGAGGGAAGCTTGTAGCAGTTGTCGATAATCGTCATGAGGATCCGCCCAACATTTTATATGAGCTACCTCCTTTGCCTGAGATCGATGACACCCCTCTCCTAGTCCCTATCACCCAACAGCCCAGTAGCGAAGGGACAGGCACCAGTGCTGGTAAGAATGAAGCTGCTGGTGGGAAAGAGAGTGAGGTCGTAGAAAAAAAGAAATGAAGTGGTGAAAGGTCATGCCAGGAGAACAATATGAAGTTATGTACTAGCTGTGTACCGGGATCAGCTCCGGCTTTAATTAATGAACTAGTTATGTACTTTCTATTTCTTATGAATGAAATAAGCATTTTCTTTAAATATTTGTCTACCACATTTATCTTAAGTTCCTTCAATTGAATATTCTGAGTTGTTCTGTGAAAGTAACTCAGATAAGGTTGTTGTGTATACAATAAATCAGATCGGATTTATATAGATAAAATGTAGAACGGATATTCATAAATATAAGCATTATTCCTGAGTGAGCACGTTTAAAATAAAGACTCATTGTGGGATATTACCTCTGATTTAGTAAGAAAGAGGAAGCTTATCCGCTCTTTATCATGTTAAGATCGCAACACAACGATCTCGTCATTCAAACGTAATCATAGCATTTCTCAAGTAAGAAAGTTGCTGGAAAAGTACCTTAACCACGATGATTAGGATTTCAATTAGAAGTATCATGATGGGGAATGCCCTCACGAGGAAGCACGTCATTAGCGTGAGAGTGGCTAGGAGTATTCGTCCTGAGGGAAAGCAAGCATGAAGATGTTTACTGAATCTTTGACCTGCAAAAGAATTTCCCAGCCAGAAAAGTGATGTTAAGTCTTTATCAGCGTTCGGTCGAATCTAGTAGTTGTACTTGGAGTTTGTTTTTTATTCTACCCTCCAAGCCTTCAAACGGCAGTTCGGTTTTCATCCTACTAGCCGTACTTGGGGTTCAGTTTTAATTTTACCCTCCAAGCCTTCAAACGGCAGTTCGGTTTTCATCCTACTAGCCGTACTTGGAGTTCAGTTTTAATCTTACCCTCCAAGCCTTCAAACGGCAGTCTAGTTTTCATCCTACTAGCCGTACTTAGAGTTCAGTTTTAATCTTACCCTCCAAGCCTTCAAATGGCAGTTTAGTTCAGGGAAAATCTTGAACCTACTGCACCCGTTACCTGAGGTTTAGCGTGGCTTTAGGAAAGACCAGCTTACTGCGCTCAGGCCTTCAATAGATGGTTCACCCTTAGGTTATTTTGAGGAATTTCGTTGTTAATTACAGATAAGTAATTAAGATCATTTGTCCTGAAAGTTTCTTGTCACAACGGTGTTGTGCTAGAAGTAGAATAGGGTGAGTATATCATAATCATACAAATACTTTATTGAATTGATTGCGAATTACAAAAAGAGCTGAGTTTGGGTCATGCCTCATTAAAACCTTCTTGGAAAAACCCAATGGGAAAAACCCAAGTAAGGAAAAAGAGTACACACCGTCTTACCAACTAGCTATAATAAATGTGCAAGTTCTGAGTATTCCACTTGTTGCGGATCGGTGAACCATCGAGATTCTCCAGGCGGTATGAGCCTTTTCCAGTGACTTCAGATACCCTATATGGGCCTTCCCCATTCGGGGCTAATTTGCCTTGATGAGCGAATTTATTACCCACGCTCGCCTTTCTGAGAAGTAATTCTCATATATTGAAAGTCCTGGGTTGGACTCTTTTATTGTAGCGGAGAGCTGCTTTGGCTTTGATGGCTTGATCCCTAATGCATGCTTTTTCTCTGAGCTCCTGGATCACATCCATTTCTGAAGTCAGATTAGCGTTGTTATCCTTTTCTGAGAAGTAAGCAACTCTTACAAAAGTGGTTTGTAGCTCAACCGGTATCATGGCCTTGACACCGTATGTTAACCGGTATGGTGACTCATTTGTAGAAGAATGGGGTGTTGTACGATAGGCCCATAGAACATGGCATAACTGATCTGTCCATATGCCCCTGGCTTCCCTAAGGCGTTTCTTGAGCCCTTTCAATACCTCTCTATTGGCTACTTCAGCCTGGCCATTGGTTTGTGGGTGTTCGACAGATGAAAATATTTGGGCGATGCCCAATCCTTCCAGTAAGTCTATGAACTTCTTATCTGTGAATTGGGTGCCGTTGTCAGTAACGACCCGTGCTAAAACCCCGAATCGTGTTATGATGTTTTCATACATAAAATGACGAGTTCGGGCTGAAGTGATGTGGACCACTG
This sequence comes from Clitoria ternatea, assembly GCA_037962975.1. Taxonomy (NCBI): domain Eukaryota; kingdom Viridiplantae; phylum Streptophyta; class Magnoliopsida; order Fabales; family Fabaceae; genus Clitoria; species Clitoria ternatea. The sequence continues at coordinate 32,781,220 of CM075673.1, read as the reverse complement.
GTTCTGCCTCAATCCATTTGGTAAAATAATCAACCCCAACAATGACGTACTTGATGCCCCCAGGAGCAGTAGGAAAAGGTCCTAGTATATCTAGACCCCATTGGTAGAATGGCCATGGCATAGCTGATGTGAAGAGTTCCTCCGCCGGTGTATGGTGAAGGTTAGAAAACCTTTGGCAAGCATCGCACTTCTTGACGAAGTCAATAGAATCTTGCTTCATCGTGGGCCATCAATATCCAGCCCTGAGAATTTTTCTCATCAAGCTTCTTCCTCCGGCGTGATGTCCACATTGCCCCTCGTGCACCTCTTCCATTATTGCTTGGATCTCGTTTTCCCTCAAACAAATAAGATAAGGTACTGAGAATGCTCTTCTATAGAGGACACCGTCAATCATGGTGAAGTATGGCAATTCCCTTTTAATTTTTATTTTTTCATTTTCGTCTGTAGGGAGTTGTCTGTCGGCTAGATAACGGATATAAGGGGCCATCTATGAGCTTCCATAAGGAGAATTGGTCATTATGGCATTTGAAGAGGGGAATAGAGGAATACTAGGCGACGTCAGCGTACTTTGGATCAACGTCGTGGTGCTACCTGGCCGTTTGGTGCTCGCCAATCTAGAAAGTATATCCGTTCTGGTGTTCTCTTCACGTGGAACATGTTTAAATTCCAGCTTTGAGAATTTTTCCTTCAACTTCTTAACACAATTTAAGTATAACTGGAGTTGGGGCTCGCGAGCTTGATAATCTCCCAGAATTTATTAGATCATCAGTTGTGAATCGCTGCAAAGTGTTGCTTCAGACGCTCTGATATCAATTACAGGTCGAAGTCTGGCTAAACAAGCTTCGTATTCATCTTGGTTGTTGGAAGTTTTAAAATTAAAGTGAAAGTGAAACATCCTTAATTCTTTTAAGAATGCTCTGATACCAAAATGAAACAACCTGACTTAATTAAGCCCAAAACCGAGACCAGGGAAATTTTTTCAAAATTTAGAACGTTCAAGACATTCATAATCAGCCCAACGGAATAAGATCCCAAAATAGAATGAATGGGAGGCAAGGGAAAATAAAACCATTCACAAGAAAGCCCAGCGGAAGAACAAAGCTTAAGCGAGCCCATTACAGTGTTCACTCGCTCAAGCGAGACCCAAATTTGCTTGAGAGAGACAACCCATCTCGCTTGGGCGAACACCCATTCGCTTAAGCGAAACTAACCAGAAACCTTCTTTCCATCCACACTCGCTGGAGCGAATACCTTGTTCGCTGAAGCGAACACCCACACTCGGTAAATTCCGTCACTCGGAATTGGGACCTCGTCCACTCGGGAACTGTCCCCATAGGGTCATGCTTCACTCGGCAAGTTCATACTTAGCCAAATACTTAGTTTATTCAAGAAGCCCACACTCATGCTTCATTCGGAAGCGTCATAATCACCACTCGGGAAATGTTTCCCTCGGATACTCCACTCAGAGTCCATAAGCTTCCCTCACACAGATTATTTCCTAAGTCCATTAGCACTCAGTATAATTCAACCACAAATCACTCGGAATACCATGTCCATTCTGCACTCGGTATGATTTCATCTTCCACACTCGGGGATCACATAACCTCCATTCCTTCGGAAGGAGTCACCACAATCAAGTTTCATTCAAGATTCTACAGTCCTCACATCACTCGGAGGAATTCACCCAGTTAAGTCACTCGGACTTATTTAAAACTTAACCACTCGGAATATATATATAGCCTCATTTACTCAGAAGAGGACTCCTAGAATACCTCAATCAGAACCACCACAATTACTCTTCCCTCGGAAGAGGCTCACTCGGGATTTCCCACTCGGGAATATTCAAACCCTTATCACTCGGAAAAGGCCACACGCTAAGCTTCACTCGGACACGACTGTCCCATCAATATTCCACTCAGAATTTATTAACTTAGCAACATTCTCTCAACACCACATAATGAACAACTCAGGTAACATCATAACAATGTAAATATGTATATATATATATATATATAATGTATACATGTTCACAAACCCGATAGACTACCCATATAATTAAATCCGTTCGGATTACAAGAGAGCCGGCCAAGGCCTTAACTTATCTATTTACAATATATATATATATATATATATATATATATATATATATATATACTATGTGTGCACTTCAACAATCTGAGTGCCCATCACTCGGACTTGAGCCATCTCCTCATTCCAGTCCGACCTGCATATACTGAAAAATATTATAGGGGTGAGCTTTTACATATTAAATGACAGTTATTGACTCGGATTATACCTCAATCCTCAATTATACAAATTACATAATTCAATCAACCATAACACACACTGCCATTTAAATATAAATACTCACACATCATCATCCGATCGGGATTTACCCATTTCACTCGGCTATAATTCACAACATTCTCAATAACAATATATCAATATACATGTATTCATCCAATTAGATTTTACCCCAAATCTATTCCAAGCAATATCAATAATGTTTAAACTCCGAGCCTCGCTCAAGGAGAGTGCCTGAGCCCCGCTCAAAGGTCTATAATTATATTCTCACACTTATTCATCTAATTACCTATTCTACATTAGGCGTCCCACGCTACATGCTCCAAGCATTTCTAATGGCGAATCGGATGCATACGGTCTCATTCATCAAGCGTCCAACGCCAATGCACTCGGCATTGCCTTGAGTCGAACCCAAGGTCTTTCATCAAGCGTCCCACGCTTAGTGCCCTCGGCACTGCCTCGAGTCCAACCTGAGGTCTTTTATTATATTTAACACGTATTCATCCAATTGCCGACTCTGTATTAAGCGTCCAACGCTATATGCACTCGGCATTCCCAATGGCGAATCAGATGACCCACAACTCATACACTCGGCAATCACAATGCCATTCACTCGGAATTATCATTTACAACAAGCATCACATGCTATTTCATATAATATCCACTCGGGATTAACACATCAGTCCCCTATCTTATGCACTCAGCATTCGCATGTTCAATAACAAGCATCTCATGCATTTAAACACAAAATCACACACGGGGATCAGTACAACTCATGCACTCGGCTTTCTCATTATTAGCCACAACATATTATACATTCACTCGACATACCCATTAAAGCCAACATTTCCATGCATTCACTCAGCATTTCATATTTATCATCATACATCTCATGGACGGAAATAATCATACATCACACAAATAATAATAATCACACATTCGGGCTTCCACTCAAACAACATACAACACACAACAAACACAACACATCACAGTGTAATAGTTTCACCCGGAACCCGTCCATAAACCATACATTTGAGATGTAAATTAGCCCCCCTACCTGAAATGATGATTCCAACAGCTCCTTGAGCTTCCAGTACTGACTGAATGTTCTTCAGTCATCCAACAGCACTCTGCTCTCAGCTTTTGGAAGAACCAACAGCTGCTTCCTCACGAGCAGAACAACCACCAAGACACTCCATGCCAAGCCTCCAAGGCACACGCAGTCCTCACACTCAGTCCAGTGGAGGATTCCATGGCTGTTTCCACCACTAGAACAACTCAGTCCTCACCAACAATGAAGGACCCAAAGGTTTCCAGGCACCAACGCTGTTAGGCAAAACAGGGGAGGATCTCTGCCTCCAAAACACACAGCACCATGTTGTTCTCTCAACCACCACACAGATCTCTCTCTCAACCACACTGTTCTACTTTATGTTCCACTTCCCACTCGGGCTCTACTCAGCGTGCGAGTGGAAGAAGAAGATGAAGGAGACGAAGAATAGCAAGCAAGGAAGAAGCAGAGCTTCAGAAGCTTTAGAGAGAATGGAGAATGTTTGCAGCATAAACTAGATAAGAATGGGCAGAGGAAGTGAGTATAAAACGTGAAGCTAAAGCTTCCATCATTACCAGCCCAGCGTCCACTCTCCCTCTCAATCAACAGCCACATCCATATTTAATGCCATTCCCATCAGCCATCACATCACCATTAAGGCCACTCCCATTGGCGTGCCAGAGAGAGAGAACCAAAGCTCTCTAAAGCCACCAAGGGCACATGGGACATTTCCTAGCATTATTATTATTATTATTAAATCAACAACTTTAAGTATGTAATTAGCCTCAATCTGTAATTAAACCAAAACCAGGATGTTACATTACTCCCCTCCTTCAAAGAATTTTGTCCTCGAAATTCCAACATGAACTTATCCCAACAAGCAGCTCAGAATATTACTGCCTCAGCTAATTACATGTCTCTACTTCCCAAGCATTCACCGACCGGTTCATAATTCCACTCGGCATAGCTTCACCCCTCAAGCGGTTTACCGACCGCCCCACAATTCCAGTCGGTAAAAACACTAAAGTCAGGTCCTACCTGATTACAACCTCTCCATAGAATTCAATATATTTGGGGATTCAATCTTTAAAATGTACAAGTTACCCCATTTAACTCTACCAATTCGCCCAAACCGATGGCACCACTAGTTCTTTGGCCACTCGGCTTTACACTCTCATCGCCAGTCGGTATATATCCATCATCATTTCCTCCAATTCATAGGAGTCACTCGGCACAACCATAGACTCATACAGAGTATAGACTCAAAATTGTGTCACATGAGACACATTATGGGGGTTATCATCCAGTTGGGAAGAATCTAGTCGGTAAACAACATTACCGATTCCCACCAATACTCACTATTGTCCGATTTATCTCGGATTTAACCCTCGGATATTCAACATCCGACCACCAAAATTCTTCACCAAGCCATAATATATATTAGCAACACCGAAACAAACACTCAAAAGAGCTTCCCATGTGCATTAATTAGCACAGTTTGCCTGGATTCATCCTTTACAGACACCATACTCGGCTCTATAATCTTAGATTTCTAACCATTCATTCGGCCAATTCCATGCCTACACCCTGAGAATGTCACTCGGATCTCTCAATCAAAATGGTTGTTCAGGGTTTAAGGGCAATTCTCACCCAGAAATCTTTCCACTTACAAAATTTTCACTCGGCATTCAAGCTTACATCAAATACAAATCTGAGTTCAAACTCGGCAGCTCTAAACATCAACCCGAACACAATTATGAATAAATTTACCTCTCGGGTATCTACTCCCCTGGGGAGTCATTCACTCGGAAACTTTCCTATTCAACATCCCGCTTGGTACCATTCCACACAGAAGTGTCACAACCAAGACACTTCGCTCGGATTTTCCCTACTCAGGAGTGCCACATTCGGACTCCACCCGAAAGTCACACGACTCAGATATGTCACTCGGATTTCACCTAACACAAATGTGTCATCCGGACACAGTCCCTTAACTTAATAATGACTCCCCAAAAAGATGTTTCACTCAGAACATCATAACTCCACTCAGTAGTTCTTTCTCCCAGAAAGATTTCACTCGGAAATATCTCCACTTTCTACACTCAGAATATACTAATCTTTCCTGAGCAAATTCTCGCCTCATTTATCACCCATCTATTTCAATAACCAATCATTATTTTGATAGCCAATTTATACCCAATAACCTCTGATCCTCTCGGAGGTAAGTACATCAAGGTTAAAACAAACCTTCTATCCTCGTTTTGATACTCAACCACTTACTGTTCATTCAATACAACTCTCATCTTCACTCAGAACAGCCCGATAGACTCACCATCACCATAAGCAGCTACAGCCCCAACTGCCCAACTTATGAATTGCTGCATCCGACTTATAGGATGACGTCTCATTCCTATAGGGTTACAACAATTACATAGAGTCACTGCAAAAGTGTACGCTGCCACAATACCTTTGGTATGAGAGTCGTCTCGGAACAGCATACATTATACTTCTTTCACTTACACCGACCGACTCACTCACTTAACTAATGCTAATTCACAAAAATTAATGGCAATTCACACATATATAAGCACACATCAACATTACCATTATGCACCACCCAGGGCACATCACGCAACAACAATCATGAAATATCATTTACCATTACTGTAAAACAGTATAATGGCAATAGGTTTCCGACCCCCACAAAGTATATACCTCATCATTACTCATAATCTAGTGCAGCTCACCTAATAATAATCATCAGGTATCAGTGATCATCACCATAAAAGGGCATAATAACAGTCTAATAATCCCTTATTTCATCATTCTCCTTGGGCCATTAATCAATTAAAGCCTAGGTGATTCATTAAGCTCACTTAAGTATACAACTCTGGGTCACCACATGGTTTCAATCTCATAGCAGGTTTCTGCATCAGCAAACCTTTCCATTAATCATAAACACAATACAGTGGAGTACAATCATCATCTTCATCATTCTCAGTACCAAAAGTACTTAGATTTCAACCTTACTAGTCGCTATCAATCAGGTATCCCATTTATTATTTACATTTCACCTTAAGACAATTCAAGCCTCCACAATTTATTACACAATCACTTTACTTGACTCAACAATCCATAAGGCCAATCAGATTATCAGACTCGGAAATTCCAGGGGTCACCTAGTACTCCTCGTGAGACACTCCCACAACATCCAAATCTTACCGGGCCTAGACCACCATCGGGTCTAGCCCACAAAGTCTGACAGTATAAGATCATACTAATTCCAATCGGGGTTTCCACACCTTATGGGTCATAATTCAATCAATTATTCACTCGGTTTTCAACCACAAGACCGAGTCTAACCCAAATCCTCAAGTATCCTATTACACCAAATTTCTCAGGTATCCATCTCAATAATATCCGATCATGCATGATCATGCCCAATCAACTGGGTTACCAAACCTAGTGATCTAACATTTACCAATCATTCACTCGGTTTTCACACAACAATAACCGAGACATTACCCCAATCAAGCATGCATCAGATTTTACATTTAATCACCTATCACATACCCAGATTTCCAACTTAGGAAACTGCAACACATCACCTATACCATAAATCACGTACATCATATATCATATAGAGTTCTCATGCCAAAGGATATAAAATTCATCCTTCACAAGTGACACAACCGATCACTTAAATTCGAGATCACCAAACTAGGGAATTCCTTACAATATTATTCACTTAGTCAACTCAATGTGAGTTCTATCTCATTCAACCAGCATGACTCGGCCATGAACCACTAGCATGGCCACACAAGAGTTTGAACCAACCAATACAATTTCAACATCTATCGGTTTATTCCCTCACAACCGACCCAGGCTTAAAAATACCTCTTATCCAATGTATAACCAAACCAGGGTAGTAACAAGTCTACTCCCAAATCAACATATCAACAGTAGTACCTCTCACTACTGTCCCCAACAAAACACAGGCATATAATCACACAATTCATAGTTAGACATATATCAAATCCAATAGGATATCACAAGCAATGATGACAACCGGTCATATTGCACAAAATCGCCCACCACTAGTGGAAAAAATGGATATAATCACGGTTAAAAAAGGCCTTTATTCACGGTTAAAGAACCGTGGTTGTTGCATCCATGGTAGTAGATGATGGTCTTTAACCACGGTTAACAACCGTGGTAATAAATCACATCTAACCACGGTTAAGAACAACTGTGAATATAACTTACTATTTATATTCACGGTTATCGAGCACAACCGTGAATATAAGAACTGAAAGGTGTCAGTTACATCCACTTATATTCACGGTTATGATGGACAACCGTGGATATAGATATATTTTATCCACGGTTGTCCATCATAACCGTGAATATAAGTAGTTTGTAACTGAAACCTTTTAATACTTATATTCACAGTTATGATGGACAACCGTGGATAAAATATATCTATATCCACGGTTATGGTAGTAACCGTGGATAAATATAGTCTATATTCACGGTTGTTGCCATAACCGTGAATAAATACTGAGTTTTTTTTTTTAAAATGGATTCTGTTTTATCGTTTCCCAACCCTGCATTCAGACAACCAGTACAGTATACAGTATGCCACAGCAACACTATATCAAAAGAATGGTATGTATATATATAACAATTTATTTTCTATATCAATTCATAACAACCTAAAAAATGAAAGTATATACAATTAAGTTGAATGTAATCTAATAAAAGTAAACCCTAAATCCTACTAGATACATATATAAAAGAATAAAGATCCTATATCTAGCTTTGCCTAACTTCAATGAAGTGTGAGGCCCATTGCCTTCTAACATCATCTACAAGTTCCTTTGGGAAAAATGACCGGTCATTAAAGTACTGCAAACAATGCACAAAACAATTAGAACAAAAGCTTTATTTATTACATGAAATTGATAAAATTGGTAGAAAAGTAGTCCAAATGATGAGACTTACCTTTGTCCATCCATCTACTAAATGATGTTGGACAATGGTCAGTATAGTGTGCATGACGAAATAGCCACACTCGTAGGTACCCTTCTGCCTGTAAGACTACAATGGACATATAGTATAGAATAAGTGAATTCGCAACTTAAAAAATATGTACTGAAGATTTGAATGAATACGATTGACTTACTTTTGGGTACACCCATACAACTGTTTTTCCTTTGGGCTTGTTTCCAATCAGTAGATTGTATCCAACCACCGCCCTACGTCAAATAAAACACAAGATAAGTTAGAATTGTATAGTTCTAAAAATGATGTAATTGAATTTGTGGTTATTTTTTAGGGATGAACTTACCGGTCTACTATATCTTTCAGGTCTTGTGGAGCTGTCCGATGCAAACTATCAAAGTACAGAGCAAGATAGTCCTTCGGACAGATCACCAGAAGCCTCCAGTGAGCCCTGCAGTTACCAGTGATAAGTGAGACTTCAAAATGCAAAAATTCATGACAATAATTATGGAATAGAATATTACCCTTTATGATAGGGGCCCATGTATATAGGCTTCCCAGACTCAAACATCCAATTCTGGATGTATGTCTGGGTGTTCTGCGAGGTGTTTCCTTGCCTATGTATGAGAGAGGGCTCTAAGAAACCGTAAGTTCCTTGGAAACCCAAGTCCACACAGAGTTTTGCCAGAAACCTAAACATGTTAAGACATGGTTAGCGACAAATAACTTGTATAATGAAAAAATTGGACAAAACAAGGATATACTTACAGCTCCCACAACTGAAAGATGGAGCCGTTCAGCATCGACGTCCCCGAAATAATGTCACAAATGTCAGAATTTGTAACATAAACTGGAAAATCACTGGGACGGCCGAACACTAGTGGCTGCCATGGGACCTGAACAGTGTCGTCTGCTTGCTCATACCCGATGCGCCATAGCATCCGGATGGGATCCTTGGCCAGGTCTGGCTTCTTCAATATCTGTTCCTGTTGAACAATTGACAACCATCATATTTTGTACCATAATTGACAAGGAAATAAAGCTAGTTAGTGTTTAGGGTTTTTACCTATCCAGGGGCAATCACCAGAAGTCTGTTGGGCCATATCAGAAAGTGGCCCACCACCTGACCGACGGTCTTCACCTCCTGAGTTGCCACTGGCACAGCAGCATCCTCCTCGAGGACGAGCACAACCGAGACCCTGGACATACCATCAGGTAATGTCTGATGATGAACCACAGGGCCTAAGTTGTACACCATACCAGTGGCAACTGGCTCCTCCGACCCGTCAATGAACAGGTCACATTGACGGGTGTCTGGTGGCTCGACCCAGTCATCGTCAGGGTCAGCCACAGCGCACGACCCCTTAGTGCTAACCTTCCGTACCTACATATTTACACATCAAGCAGAAGTTATTCAACAATGAAATAAAGTGATTACAAACAATAAAATTAAGGAAATTAAATAAAGAATCTAACCTGTGGGTCACTGGCTAGTGCAGTAGTCTCCTGGTGGTGGCTGAGTGAGGCCTTCATCTCCTCCCTGAATTGGGCCATCTCCTGGTGGAGCCTAGATATCTCCTCCTGGTACTCAGCCTTCACAACAGCCACCTTTTGCTCCATCATTTGCTCAAGGGATGGGGCAGGGTCGGGAGCACCGTAATAGGCGCGGAGGCCTGTGAAATGTGAATGATTAGCCCATAATTGTTTAACAGATAACAAAATGAAGGCATAGAGTTAGTTAGCACTTACCTACACCTCGACCAATAGCACGCACTCTTCCTGGGTGCTCTGGCCTGCCGATGGCGGTAGTCAAAATATCCTCCCGTCCATGGGCTACGAAAGACCCTTGGGTTGATTGCTCAACCAAGGAATCCTGAAACCAAACAAGTTAGTATTCACTTCTTTCACGTAAACTGAAAAATAGACACTGATATAAAGGGGAATACTTACTATCCGTGAGGCAACCTCCTGAGCCTGTGAGGAAGTGTATTCCCCACTCTTCTTGATCCTAGCCCGCTTCCATTTGTCGTGGCGTGCAGGTGGGGAAGGGGGATCCACAATACCAGTGTCAGTCTGACACTGACTCAGCCTCTCCTGTGCCAACCGCTCCTCCAACCTACGGTAACCCCCAGGTGACAGTGTGTATGGGCAGTCATTTAGCTTCCTAGTCTCCTTGGCTTTCTTTCTGGTCTCCTACAACAAGAAAAAAAATATTCACAGTTAGCCGTATAAATTATACATAATTTAATCATCTAAAAACCAATGTACCTGAAACTCGACAGAATGTCTAGATGCAACAAAAGCATCCCAGGTCTCCTGATCGATGAATGGATATTTCTCTCCAGGGAACTTTCCTTGGTTGTCCCCGAATACATACCTACAATGAAAGGTACATTAAAACTAAGGATTGGTACAATTTGGTGAAGCGTTGATTAAGAATTTAAAGTTCAATATACCTCGTGGTGAGTATGGATTTGAACGACCTCACTTTTTATACAAAGGTGGTGGTCCTATACCCATTCAGCATGACAATTGTTTTTATACGTCATTTATATATACAGGTTAGGACTTATTTTAAAATTTGATGAAATTTCGGCAGCATTTCGCATTGGTCTCTAAGTACACAAAATGAGAGTGGTCAAATCAAATTCAACCACAACCAAATATGCACCCAGAGAACAACACAAAATGCAAGTTACCGAAATTTTATCAAATTTTAAAATAACTCCTAACTTGTACATACTAACAATGACGTATAAAAAATAATTGTTCATCCCAAACTGTCCAAACGGACAATTCAAGATTCAACACAAACGATGACATTAATTGATTTAATGACCATTTGTGTCGAATCTCAAACGGGGAACTACGGTTCACTCATATGCACAACAACTTTCATACTAGTTAACAACCACACACATACAACAGCAATAAACATAACATATAAGAGCAACCAACAATAACAGAAATAAAATGGATAATAATTTAGTTAACTTTTTTCCTAAATTAGTATGATGTTTTTAATTTGTGTTATTTTGAAGTAGAAGTATGGTGTTGGAGTATGGATTATGGATTATGGATTATGATGTTGGTTTATAATGCAGGTTCAAACTTTAGACTTTTATTTAGTAATTAATATGATATTTTTAAATTCTATTATTTTCAAGTAGAACTATGGTGTTAGATGATGGATTATGGATTATGAGAATTGAGATTTGTACTTTTATTTTATGGATTACGGCTTATGGACATGGTGTTGAATTTGGTTAAATTCTACTTAAGAAGAACAATATAAGTTCTAGGAGAACAGTAATCTCAACCATTTAGAACTTTTCAATTTAGAGAGTACATTTTAACCAAAAGAGGTATCTTATAATATTTCTAAAGTTCATACACCCAATTTAAACTTACAACTACAAATCAATAGGTTGGTTCATCCAAAGATTATTAATGTAACTAGTTATCCTATGAATATAAGGCTTCCATCTTAATTTTCTAGAATATATAGGTGATAAATTTTCACTGTTGCAAAATCGATTATCTGTGATATATAAACAGAGTTTAAACCTGGTAATTTTCTCTATAACTTAAGCTTTTGAACCAATAACTATCGTGTCACAGGAAACAAGGAATCAAATTATTATGTACCAACAGAGAAAGAATCAATAATTGAACAATGAAATTATTATGTACTTACGACCTAACAAAACAGGACCATTCAGAAACAACACAAAATAACAAACAGAGGAAGAAGAAGTGTTCGTCGTTGCTCCTACGCCGGGTGACCTCCGTGCAGGCCATCCAACAAATATAGATACAGAGGTAACATTAACAATGAAAAGACACACACAGAGGCAACATTGGTTCAGCTTCTACTACATACGCATTTTAATGAGGGGTTCAGGGAACAGAGGGTTCTCAGCAGCAAGTGACCGAATGACAAACACGCATGACATGGGGGTTCAGGGAACCTACCTGAATGAAGAAAGGAAGAAGATGCTGAACAGAGAGAAGGGCACAAAGCTCAGGGCACGAAGCTCAGAGAGAATGGAGAAGACGACAACCAACGCGCAGAAGAAGAGAAAGTGAAAAAAGAGTGAAAGGCGCGGCTTTTGAAGTTTCAGAAAGGATGTATATTCACGGTTCCCCTTGAAACCGTGAATATATTACACATATATTCACGGTTTAACAAACAACCGTGGATAAATGTTAACTATATATCCACGGTTATGATCCCAACCGTGGATATATATTGAAATCTATAATCACAGTTATAGAAACAACCGTGGACATACAGTACCCAGTGATTAAACCCTAAAACCTGAACTATATATCCACGGTTGGAAATACAACCGTGATTATAGATTTCAATATATATCCACGGTTCACATCATAACCGTGATCGTACCCATGAATATATATTCACGGTTGTGAATACAACCGTCGATATATATTTCAGGTACTATATATCAACGGTTGACTCCTCAACCGTGAATATATATTAATGGGTACGTTCATGGTTATGATGTTAACCGTGGATATATAGTTTTCTCTGATTAAAACGTTCACCTTATAATTTCAAAAATGCCACCGCGCATGTTTTTATCACTGATTCTCTTCTACCCGTGAATATATCCCCGTTGTTATATCCAATTTTTGCACTAGTGCACACTCAGTAAGTATACCTTGGCCATGCCTTTTAAGTCTGCTCTGATACCAAAATGAAACATCCTTAATTCTTTTAAGAATGCTCTGATACCAAAATGAAACAACCCGACTTAATTAAGCCCAAAACCGAGACCAGGGAAATTTTTTTAAAATTTAGAACGTTCAAGACATTCATAATCAGCCCAGCAGAATAAGATCCTAAAATAGAACGAATGGGAGGCAAGGGAAAATAAAACCATTCATAAGAAAGCCCAGCAGAAGAACAAAGCTTAAGCGAGCCCATTACAGTGTTCACTCTCTCAAGCGAGACCCAAATTCGCTTGAGCGAGACAACCCATCTCGCTTGGGCGAACACCCATTCGCTTAAGCGAAACCAACCAGAAACCTTCCTTCCATCCACACTCGCTGGAGCGAATACCTTGTTCGCTGAAGCGAACACCCACACTCGGTAAATTCCGTCACTCGGAATTGGGACCTTGTCTACTCAGGAACTGTCCCCATAGGGTCATGCTTCACTCGGCAAGTTCATACTTAGCCAAATACTTAGTTTATTCAAGAAGCCCACACTCATGCTTCATTCGGAAGCATCATAATCACCACTCGGGAAATGTTTCCCTCGGATACTCCACTCGGAGTCCAAAAGCTTCCCTCACACAGATTATTTCCCAAGTCCATTACCACTCGGTATAATTCAACCATAAATCACTCGGAATACCATGTCCATTCTGCACTCGGTATGATTTGATCTTCCATACTCGGGGATCACATAACCTCCATTCCTTCGGAAGGAGTCACCACAATCAAGTTTCATTTAGGATTCTACAGTCCTCACATCACTCAGAGGAATTCACCCAGTTGAGTCACTCGGACTTATTTAAAACTTAACCACTCAGAATATATATATAGCCTCATTCACTCGGAAGAGGACTCCTAGAATACCTCAATCAGAACTACCACAATTACTCTTCCCTCGGAAGAGGCTCACTCGGGATTTCCCACTCGGGAATATTCAAACCCTTATCACTCAGAAAAGGCCACACGCTAAGCTTTACTCGGACACAACTCTCCCATCAATATTCCACTCGGAATTTATTAACTTAGCAATATTCTCTCAACACCACATAATGAACAACTCGGGTAACATCATAACAATGTAAATATGTATATATATAATGTACACATGTTCACAAACCCGATAGACAACCCATATAATTAAATCCGTTCGGATTACAAGAGAGCCGGCCAAGGCCTTAACTTATCTATTTACAATATATATATATATATACACTATGTGTCCACTTCAACAATCTGAGTGCCCATCACTCGGACTTGAGGCCATCTCCTCATTCCCAGTCCGACCTGCATATACTGAAAAATATTGTAGGGGTGAGCTTTTACATATTAAATGACAGTTATTGACCCGGATTATACCTCAATCCTCAATTATACAAATTACATAATTCAATCAACCATAACACACACTGCCATTTAAATATAAATACTCACACATCATCATCCGATCGGGATTTACCCATTTCACTAGGCTATAATTCACAACATCCTCAATAACAATATATCAATATACATGTATTCATCCAATCGGATTTTACCCTAAATCTATTCCAAGCAATATCAATAATGTTTAAACTCCGAGCCTCGCTCAAGGAGAGTGCCTGAGCCCCGCTCAAAGGTCTTTAATTATATTCTCACACTTATTTATCTGATTACCGATTCTACATTAGACATCCCACGCTACATGCTCCAAGCATTTCCAATGGCGAATCGGATGCATACGGTCTCATTCATCAGGCGTCCAACACCAATGCACTCGGCATTGCCTTGAGTCCAACCCAAGGTCTTTCATCAAGCGTCCCACGCTTAGTGCCCTCGGCGCTGCCTCGAGTCCAACTAGAGGTCTTTCATTATATTTAACACGTATTCATCTGATTGCCGACTCTGTATTAAGCATCCAACGCTATATGCACTCGGCATTCCCAATGGCGAATCAGATGATCCACAACTTATACACTCGGCAATCACAATGCCATCCACTCGGAATTATCATTTACAACAAGCATCACATGCTATTTCATATAATATCCACTCGGGATTAACACATCAGTCCCCTATCTTATGCACTCAGTATTCGCATGTTCAATAACAAGCATCTCATGCATTTAAACATAAAATCACACACGGGGATCAGTACAACTCATGCACTCGGCTTTCTCATTATCACCCACAACATATTATACATTCACTCGGCATGCCCATTAAAGCCAACATTTCTATGCATTCACTCAGCATTTCATATTTATCATCATACATCTCATGGACGGAAATAATCATACATCACACAAATAATAATAATCACACATCCGGGCTTCCACTCAAACAACATACAACACACAGCAAACACAACACATCACAGTGTAATAGTTTCACCCGGAACCCGTCCATAAACCATACATTTGAGATGTAAATTAGCCCCCCTACCTGGAATGAAGATTCCAACAGCTCCTTGAGCTTCCAGTACCGACTGAATGTTCTTCAGTCATCCAACAACCCTCTGCTCTCAGCTTTTGGAAGAACCAACAGCTGCTTCCTCACGAGCAGAACAACCACCAAGACACTCCATGCCAAGCCTCCAAGCACACGCAATCCTCACACTCAGTCCAGTGGAGGATTCCATGGCTGTTTCCACCACTAGAACAGCTCAGTCCTCACCAACAATGGAGGACCCAAAGGTTTCCAGGCACCAACGCTGTTAGGCAAAACAGGGGAGGATCTCTGCCTCCAAAACGGACAGCACCATGTTGTTCTCTCAACCACCACACAGATCTCTCTCTCAACCACGCTGTTCCACTTCATGTTCCACTTTCCACTGAGGCTCTACTTAGCGTGCAAGTGGAAGAAGAAGATGAAGGAGACGAAGAACAGCAAGCAAGGAAAAAGCAGAGCTTCAGAAGCTTCAGAGAGAATGGAGAGTGTTTGCAGCATAAACTAGATAAGAATGGACAGAGGGAGTGAGTATAAAACGTAAAGCTAAAGCTTCCATCATTACCAGCCCAGCGTCCACTCTCCCTTTCAATCAACAGCCACATCCACATTTAATGCCATTCCCATCAGCCATCACATCACCATTAAGGCCACTCCCATTAGCGTGCCAGAGAGAGAGAACCGAAGCTCTCTAAACCCACCAAGGGCACATGGGACATTTCCTAGGATTATTATTATTATTATTATTATTATTATTATTATTATTATTATTAAATCAACAACTTTAAGTACGTAATTAGCCTCAATCTGTAATTAAACCAAAACCAGGATGTTACAGAAGGGAGATTTCTAAATGTACACCATCATCGCTTTCTACAACTACACCTGCTCTAGAGCCCTTTTGATTTGATGAACCATCCTGACGTGAATATTTTTACAGTCGTGGTTCCGTCAAATTAGTACATTAAAATTAATTAATGTAGTACTAGGGTGTCAACCTAGGTCGTTCTCTCAAGGATCAACATAAAAATTTAGGAAAAATCAAGTTTAAAATTAATTTTTACAAACAGAATTTTAACAAACATACAAATACAATTAGGGGGGTTTGATTGATTTTGTTGTCACAATTAAAATTAAAACAAAGTAAATATAGGATTTAAAACAATAAATAACAAGCGATTGATTTTCTTGGAGTATTGTAAATAAATTTATCCTTGGTTCACTAAAGATAATTTGTATACTTTCATTACTGTTAATTTCTTAGCTCAATTTGAATTAATCAACTAAGCGTCTTTTTCAATTCATAATTCCTTTACTTTCATTTAAAAAATGAATATTTTAATCAAGCATCCTAATTAAGCAAAAGGAGTCAAGATCGTAAAATCTAGGAATTATCAAGCATATGTAAGAACATCGCCTACATACATAATCTATTCTCATATTATGGAATTAAGCAAACCATAATTATTAAAAGTGATTATGAAAATATTCATTAAGCATGCATATTTCCTTAACCCATTTTAATTTAAAATCTTATTTTATTCCATTTGAATAATTAAACCGATTAAGCATACAAATTTAATTAAACAGAATGGAATTAAATAAGCAGTGTAAGATTATGAAGAAATAAATAATAATAAAAGCATACTATATTAAAAATAATGACCTCAAAATTACATTACAATATTCTCCAAGAAAATCAATCTAGGGGTTTTAGCCCTCCATAATTAAAACAAACTGAAAATAAAAAGAACCTAACCCGGAAATGAAGAACTGACTGAAGAAGAAATAGAAACAGAGAAGAGGAAGAGGAAGAACGAATGGTTTCTGAAGGAATTGATGTGTTGATACCATGCTGAAACCTTCTCATGGTTCCTATTTATAGGAATCCAAAAGCAAGCCAATGCCATAAACAATTGTAATGGAGGGTGCACTCTTCAATTAACAAGTCCATTGTGCTCCATTATCAACTTCAGTGCTCCATTATCAGTGTTTAGTGCCTTGCCCACCATCCAGAAGCTCGAAAATGTTATCCTGGGCCAATAATTCACTCATGAATCGATTCAAAAGTGAAATGAATTGATTCATGCTTTCCAAATGCAATTTTGGCCTAAAAATTAACGTGTGAATCGATTCAGTGGTGGGAAGAATCGATTCAACCATTCCAAATCCGAATGAATCGATTCAAAATGATGGTGAATCGATTCAAGCTTCAAAAATTCATATCCTGGGTGCATTAAACCGTGTGAATTGATTCAGGTGGGGGATGAATCGATTCATCCACCTAATTTTCCATTCTTTGTGTATTTTTCCACCCTTTTTGAGATCCTTTTGCATATTCCTTGGTTCCTTTGATCCTTAGGCACTTTGATCTTCATTTAAAAATAAAATATTAAATAAAACTCAAATGATGAAAATGTGTTAAAATGCAATATATTACACATTAAGTGATGGCAAATTATACACATTTAAAGTGAAGAATTAAAGATAAATCATGCATCATCAAATACTCCCACACTTATTTTTTTACACTCCCGGGCAAAATCAAAATAAAAACAAGTATCACAATTTATTGAAAACATTAAGTTAAAAACAACACACAGAATTGGCATGAAATCTTAGGAATATACAGAAAAACAAGAGTTATTAAACATGCAAGATACAGAGCATCAAGATATATATAAAAATCATTCAAACACTTAGGCATGTGAAAATTAAATTAAACTGAAAAGAAGATCATAAGTGATAGAACCTCACAAGACATACTCTCAACTCTCAAGTGTTTAAGGTTTGTGTATACTCTCTAAACATTTCCTGAAAAATAGACAGTCTAAAAATTTGTCAAGTTTCTCAATTCCATAATCAACTTAAATGCATGTATAGATCAACAGGGCTTTGCAGGGTTGTAATGTGGCCAAGGTTAAAATGGATGGAAATTTTATTTTTTTATTTTTTTTAAATACCAAAAAGAATGATGAAGCAATTAATTTAACTGGCAAATAGTGAGGGTAAAACATTTATTGTATGATATTTGGTCGCAATCATAATAAATTTTTTTTAATAATGAGATTGCATAACTCTTGGAACAAGAGTTGTAATTTTTTTATACTCCCACACTTATTTGAATGCCTAATTTTGACTTGATTCCAGAGCTCCAATATATTCCTTAAGGTAGGTATATTTTTGGTTTTTCATCCATGGCTTATTTGAGCTGCAACAAGGAAACAATCAAATAGGCTCAAAATGGCTAGCAAGAGATAATTTATTCATGGTAGGCTTATATGGCTTAGTGGCTCAATTGAACAAAATGCCTGTATCATTTCAAATACATTCATATGAGTTTCAAGTATCATCAAGAAACAAGACAAAAATTAGGATGTAAGCTTTCAGGAATTAATCACACATGAAAGGATGGTTTAAAGTGATCCATCAAATTTTAAGGCTCAAAAATCTCACAAGGTATAATTTTATCATATATGATCATCTATCAATTATCATATCATTCTCATCATACTTAAATTGCTTGAGTTCAAATTATAACATATCTTTAAAGCTCATATCAGATATGAAAGAATTTACCTGTTACTCATGCATATCTTAAAATTCCAATAAAACATGCCATTTTAAAACAAAAACACACACAAAATCTTTTATTTTTAATTCCTTTTTTTTTTAAAATAGTCACACAAAATTAATCACACAACAACACAACAATATACAAGAATATTCCCACCCCCACACTTAAATCATACATTGTCCTCAATGTAAGACAGAGCATACAAAATAGACAATATAATGAAAAAGTAAAAAGATGGGTAAGAAAAACTCCCTCAAGGGGGATCAAGAAGTGGTTCCCCCAAAGCATGTTCCTCCATTGTAACATCCACAAGTGAAGGATTTTCATGAAATGGCTTCAAACGTTGTCCATTAACCTTGAAGCTTTTATTGGAGTTTTCACTTTTTATTTCCACAGCTCCATGGGGAAATACATTAGTAACAATGAAAGGTCCTTCCCATTTAGAGCGCAATTTTCCGGCCATCAGTTTCAACCGGGAATTAAACAGTAGCACTTTTTGTCCAGCAGTAAAATCCTTTTTAGCTATTGAGCTATCATGGAATTTCTTTGTTTTCTCCTTATAGAACCTTGAGTTCTCATAAGCTGCCAAACGGATCTCATCAAGCTCATTCAGTTGTAATTTTCTTTCTTTACCTGCTTGATCAAGTGCTAAGTTGCAAGCTTTTACAGCCCAATAAGCACGATGCTCAATCTCCACTGGAAGGTGACATGCTTTACCAAAAACAATTCTATAGGGAGACATTCCTATAGGTGCCTTAAAAGCTGTTCTATGTGCCCAAAGAGCATCATCCAGTTTCTTGCTCCAATCTTTTCTGTTAGGCTGTACTATCTTCTCCAGGATTCTTTTGATTTCTTTGTTAGAGACTTTTGCTTGTCCATTGGTTTGGGGGTGATATGGAGTAGAGACTCTATGAACAACCCCATACTTCCTGACCATAGCTTGCATGGTCCTGTTGCAGAAGTGTGTTCCTTGATCACTAATGATTGCTCTAAGGATGCCAAACCTGCAAAGAATTTAAGATCTAACAAAATCCACAACAACTCGAGCATCATTAGTTCTGGTGGATTTAGCTTCCACCCATTTAGAAACATAATCTACAGCCAATAAAATGTAAGTAAAACCAAAGGATGGAGGAAATGGACCCATAAAATCAATGCCCTAAACATCAAATACTTCACAAAACAACATAGGTTGCTAAGGCATCTGTTGTCTCCATGTGGCAGCATTACTAGCTCTTTGACATTTCTCACAGGTGTTACAAATTCTCTATGCATCCTTAAAAATTGTGGGCCAATATAAACCAGAATCCAACACCTTCCTTACTGTTCTTTGTGGACCAAAATGTCCACCAACTAGTGAAGCATGGCAGAATCGAAGAACTGATTCTATTTCATGATCGGGAATGCATCTTCGAATCACCTGATCATTACACAATTTCCACAAATATGGGTCATCCCAAATATAATACTTTGCATTACTTTTTAATTTTGAAATTTGGTTTCTGGATGCACATGGTGGAAAAACAGAAGCAACAAGATAATTTACAATGTTAGCAAACCAAGGTGTATCAAAAGAGTTAGAAATACTCATGAGGTGTTCATCGGGAAATTGGTCCTGAATAGGTGCCGAATCAGGAGCATTCTCAATTCTGCTTAAATGGTCTGCCACAAGGTTTTGTGTTCCACTTCTGTCACGAATTTCCAAGTCAAACTCTTGGAGCAAAACCATCCAACGAATTAATCTTGGCTTGGACTCACCTTTCTTCAACAAGTACTTCAGAGTTGCATGGTCAGTAAAGATAACTACTCGAGAACCGAGTAGGTAAGATCTGAACTTATCTAATGCAAAAACAATAGCCAAGAGCTCTTTTTCAGTGGTGGTGTAATTTACCTAGGCAGCATCTAAAGTTTTAGATGCATAGTAGATAACCCTAGGCTGCTTGTCAATCTTTTGACCAAGGACGGCTCCCAATACATAATTAGAGGCATCACGCATCAACTTAAATGGGGCTGTCCAATCAGATGCTTGAATTATTGGGGTTGTGGTCAATGCTTGCTTGAGGCAATTAAAAGCCTCCTTACACTTTTCATCAAACTCAAATGCCACATCCTTTTGAAGCAGACTAGATAATGGCCTAGCCTTCTTGTTGAAATCCTTTATGAATCTTCTGTAGAATCCTGCATGGCCAAGAAAAGCACGAACCTCTCGAACACAAGAGAGGTAAGGCAAATGTGATATAACTTCTATTTTGGCAGGATCTACCTCAATTCCTTTCTCAGAGATTACATGCCCTAAAACTATTCCTTGTTTTACCATAAAATGACATTTTTCATAGTTCAAGACAAGGTTAGTTTCAATACATCTGTTTAAAACCTTATCCAAACTATCAAGGCATGCATTAAATGAAGATCCATAGACAGTAAAATCATCCATAAACACCTCTATGCAATTTTTAATGAAATCATGAAAAATACTTATCATGCATCTTTGGAAAGTTCCAGGAGCACTACATAGGCTAAATGGCATTCTCCTATAAGCAAATGTGCCAAAGGGACAGGTGAATGTGGTCTTTTCTTGATCCTCAGGTGTAATGTGAATCTGAAAATATCCAGAGAATCCATCAAGAAAACAGTAGTGAGACTCACCTACGAGACACTCAAGCATTTGGTCAATGAAGGGTAAAGGAAAATGGTCCTTTTTTGTTGCCTGGTTTAGTCTCCTGTAATCAATACAGACTCTCCAACTATTTTTCACTCTAGTTGGGATCAACTCATCCTTTTCATTCTTCACAACTGTGATTCCTGTTTTTTTAGGAACCACTTGAATTGGACTCACCCATCGGCTATCAGAGATAGGATAAATGATTCCTGCTTGTAGAAGTTTGGTAATCTCCTTCTTAACCACATCAAGGATTACAGGGTTGAGTCTCCTCTGGGGCTGTCTTACTACTTTAGTATTTTCCTCCAGAAATATTCTATGCATGCACATGGATGGGCTAATTCCAGGTATGTCTGACAATGTCCATCCTATAGCCTTCTTATGTCTTTTCAATACCTGCAACAATTTTTCTTCTTGATTTTCATCAAGAGAAGTGGAAATTATCACCGGGAGCTGTTCATTATCCCCTAAGCATACATACTTTAGGTTCTCAGGTAGGGGTTTCAATTCTAACTTGGGTGCCTGCAAAACAGATGGAACTAACAAAGTAGATTTTGATTCTGCTGCTTGCACCTCAAAAATTTTGTTAGAATTTTCTTGAAATCCTGCATTCAGCTCCTTATGGTTAACAGATATATCTAAAGACTCTGAATCAGAAATTATGTATTTATCAATTTCAACACAAATATCATAACTTCCAGAATCATTGTATGCAAAACATTTGTTTGAATCATCCATGTATTCCAAATCAACATTAAAAAAATGTTCAAAAACTAGTTCATCAATAATGTCAATTTGGAAAACAGAATGATTTTCAGATGGGTATTTCATGGCATCAAGAATATTGAATTGAACTCTCGTGTCTCCAAATTCCATAGAGAGAGTTCCAGAATGAACATCTATTTTGGTTCGAGCTGTTTTCAAAAATGGTCTTCCCAAAATGATAGGAACAGGAATTTGAGGCATACCTTCTTCCATATCAAGTACGAAAAAGTCAGCAGGGAAAACAAGTTATTCTACCTGAACCAAAACATCCTCTATAACTCTAGCAGAGTAAGCAGTGCTCCTATTGGCTAGCTGAATTACTACACCAGTAGGTTGTAAATTTCCAAGAGACAATGATTTGAAAACAGACATAGGCATAACATTTATTGAAGCTCCTAAATCTAACATGCAATTTTCAAATTTGTTGTTACCTATGATACAGGGTATAGAAAACGTACCTGGATCTTTGCATTTCTCAGGAATATTTGGAACTTCTTTACCAAGCAGTGCTGATACATTCCTTCCCATGCTTATCCTTTCATTCCCTTTGAGTCTCCTCTTGTGAGTACATAGTTCTTTCAGAAATTTGGCATACTTGGG
The DNA here is from genome assembly GCA_037962975.1 of Clitoria ternatea. Taxonomy (NCBI): domain Eukaryota; kingdom Viridiplantae; phylum Streptophyta; class Magnoliopsida; order Fabales; family Fabaceae; genus Clitoria; species Clitoria ternatea. The sequence continues at coordinate 32,758,093 of CM075673.1, read as the reverse complement.
TATTTACTTGATTGCATCAAGAAGAGGTATATTCACTTCCACTTTCCTGAAAGTATCCAAAATTTCTTTGTCCACTTCTTCCATCTTCTTACTTGGAATTGCTTTTGGTGGGAAAGGAAGAGGGATATGAGGTGGAATTTGGGGTGGTTGTATCTCAGATTTACTTGAAGAGGGTACATCATTCTCAACTATTTCAGGCTCAGTTGTTTGTTTTTCAGGTTCCTTGGGTATGGGTACTTCAAGGTTCTTACCTGATCTTAACTGACTTGCACTCACATTTCTTGGATTTGCAGCTGGTTGAGATGGTAATTTGTCAGAGTTTTGAGATTGTAACTGGCTCAATGATAAAGCCAGTTGCCCAATTTGGTTGCTTAAACTCTAGATGGTAGCATCATAAGTTCTGTGTAGCCATTTGTTTCACCAGTTCTTCCAAAGAAGGGCCACTTGTGGATTATTGAGGTGTAGGTCTTTGGAAGGTTGGTGCATTGCTTTGAAATGGAGGTTGGGGATGGGGATTTTTTTGTTGGTTGCCCCATCTCAAATTTGGATGGTTCCTCCAACCTGGATTGTATCTGTTGGTGGAAAGGTCATGGTTTTGTTGTTGTTGTGGTGGTGGAGGTCTATCATGGTAGATGTTAGCTGCATAGGCTTGGGGACTATTATTATCCTTTTCTTATAGAGAAGGACAACAATCAGTGGGGTACTCTTGTGAAGAGCAAATGCCACATACTTTAACAGTCATGGATTTTTGATTTACTGCCAATTGTGTGACCAGAGTGGTGAGAGCATCAAGTTTGCTCTCCAATTTAATTCCAGATGAACTAGAATTGGAATCAAACATGGGTTTGAAAGAATCATTTCTCACACCAAATTGTTGAGAGTTAGATGCCATCTTCTCAATCAGGTTTCTTGCTTCAGCAACAGTCATATCTCCTAAAGCTCCTTCACTTGCCGCATCAATCATGTTGCGATCAACGTGGTGCAGACCTTCATAGAAGTACTGAAGAAGAAGTTGTTCAGAAATTTGGTGGTGAGGGCAACTTGCACAGAGTTTTTTAAATCTCTCCCAATACTCATAAAGACTTTCTCCAGAGAGTTGCCTAATGCCAGATATGTCTTTACGGATTGCAGTTGTTCTAGAGACAGGAAAGAACTTTTCCAAGAACATTTTCTTTAAGTCATTCCAACTTGTGATTGATCTTGGAGCAAGGTAGTACAACCAATCCTTAGCAACACCCTCTAAAGAATGAGGAAACGCTTTAAGATAGACATGGTCTTCTTGAACGTTTTGGGGTTTCATTGTGGAGCACACAATGTGGAATTCTTTGAGGTGTTTGTGTGGATCTTCACCCGCGAGACCATGAAACTTAGGCAACAAGTGTATAAGTCCGGTCTTAAGAATAAAAGGGACATCCTCATCAGGATATTGAATACATAAACTTTCGTATGTGAATTCAGGTGCAGCTAGTTCTCTAAGAGTTCTTTCACGAGGTTCAACCATATCAGAAAAACTAGCAGTAGTACTTTCAGCAGATTCAGAAAAGATACTATCACTATCAATATCAACAAAGTTATTATTAAATCTAGCTTCTCTAATTAAGCTATGAAAAGTTCTATCAATTTCAGGATCAAATGAATATAAATGCTCAAAAGTCCTTCTAGTCATATATAGCATACAGCAAGATATTTGATGATCATGAGCAATATATCATAAGAATCCTAAATCATGCAAAAGAAATAAAATAAAACAAACAAACAAAAAAAAAATATTTTTATTTTTTTCAATTTATACAAAAAAAAATCTAAAACAAGAGTTTTTCCTAAAGATCGTTGATCCCCGGCTGCGGCGCCAAAATTTGACGTGAATATTTTTACAGTCGTGGTTCCGTCAAATTAGTACATTAAAATTAATTAATGTAGTACTAGGGTGTCAACCTAGGTTGTTCTCTCAAGGATCAACACAAAAATTTAGGAAAAATCAAGTTTAAAATTAATTTTTACAAACAGAATTTTAACAAACATACAAATACAATTAGGGGGGTTTGATTGATTTTGTTGTCATAATTAAAATTAAAACAAAGTAAATATAGGATTTAAAACAATAAATAACAAGCGATTGATTTTCTTGGAGTATTGTAAATAAATTTATCCTTGGTTCACTAAAGATAATTTGTATACTTTCATTACTGTTAATTTCTTAGCTCAATTTGAATTAATCAACTAAGCGGCTTTTTCAATTCATAATTCCTTTACTTTCATTTAAAAAATGAATATTTTAATCAAGCATCCTAATTAAGCAAAAGGAGTCAAGATCGTAAAATCTAGGAATTATCAAGCATATGTAAGAACATCGCCTACATACATAATCTATTCTCATATTATGGAATTAAGCAAACCATAATTATTAAAAGTGATTATGAAAATATTCATTAAGCATGCATATTTCCTTAACCCATTTTAATTTAAAATCTTATTTTATTCCATTTGAATAATTAAACCGATTAAGCATACAAATTTAATTAAACAGAATGGAATTAAATAAGCAGAGTAAGATTATGAAGAAATAAATAATGATAAAAGCATACTATATTAAAAATAATGACCTCAAAATTACATTACAATATTCTCCAAGAAAATCAATCTAGGGGTTTTAGCCCTCCATAATTAAAACAAACTAAAAATAAAAAGAACCTAACCCGAAAATGAAGAACTGACTGAAGAAGAAACAGAAATAGAGAAGAGGAAGAGGAAGAACGAATGGTTTCTGAAGGAATTGATGTGTTGATACCATGCTGAAACCTTCTCATGGTGCCTATTTATAGGAATCCAAAAGCAAGTCAATGCCATAAACAATTGTAATAGAGGGTGCACTCTTCAATTAACAAGTCCATTGTGCTCCATTATCAACTTCAGTGCTCCATTATCAGTGTTTAGTACCTTGCCCACCATCCAGAAGCTCGAAAACATTATCCTGGGCCAATAATTCACTCATGAATCGATTCAAAAGTGAAATGAATCGATTCATGCTTTCCAAATGCAATTTTGGCCTAAAAATTAACGTGTGAATCGATTCAGTGGTGGGAAGAATCGATTCAACCATTCCAAATCTGAATGAATCGATTCAAAATGATGGTGAATCGATTCAAGCTTCAAAAATTCATATCCTGGGTGCATTAAACCGTGTGAATCGATTCAGGTGGGGGATGAATCGATTCATCCACCTGATTTTCCATTCTTTGTGTATTTTTCCACCCTTTTTGAGATCCTTTTGCATATTCCTTGGTTCCTTTGATCCTTAGGCACTTTGATCTTCATTTAAAAATCAAATATTAAATAAAGCTCAAATGATGAAAATGTGTTAAAATGCAATATATTACACACTAAGTGATGGCAAATTATATACATTTAAAGTGAAGAATTAAAGATAAATCATGCATCATCACATCTACATATGGTCCAATGGATGCGAGGTGTAGCTGGATCTACCCCTGTCATTTCCATGATGAAATCAGCCAGGACTTAAGCCTTGATAGCACCTCGAGGTTCATATGATATGTCAAACTCTGAGAGTTCAATAGACCATTTAATCATCCTACCAGCAAGGTCAGGTTTGATTAAGACTGAGCGGAGTGGCAGGTCCGTTCTCACCACAACTGGATGAGCATGGAAATATGGTCGTAACCGACGAGAGGCCCAAACAACGGCGAGAGCGGCTTTTTCAATCTTCTGATATCGGATCTCAGCACCTTGTAGTGTTTTACTTGTGAAATATACCAGTCTCTGTCCATCCGGGGTTTCCTTTACTAAGGATACGCCCAAAGCTTCATCCGAAATTGCCAAGTATAGGATGAGCTTTTCACCAGGATCAGGTCTCGTCAGTACGGGAGGTTTGGATAAGACCCCCTTAAGCTCTTGAAAAGCTTGTTCTTGTTCCTGCCCCCACTTAAATTTTTTTGGACTTTTTTAACATCTTGTATAGAGGAAGTGATCTATGAGCCATTTTTGGCATGAATCGTGCCAGGGCTGCTACCTTGCCATTTAGGGATTGAACCTCCCTCAGATTCTTCAGACTTTGCATACCGAGAATCGTTTGACACTTTCCTAGATTGGCTTCGATACCGCGCTGAGTTAACATGAAACCCAAAAACTTCCCAGCTGGGACAGCGAAAGTGCATTTCAATGGGTTTAACCTCATGTTATATTCCCTCAAGCGGATGAACACTTGGCGCAGGTCTTTAATATGATCACCTCCAACCGGTGTCTTGGCTATGATGTCGTCGATGTAGACCTCAACAAGCTTGGTATGCATGCCCCTGAACACTTTGTTAATCATCCGCTGATAAGTGGCTCTAGCATTTTTTAACCCAAAAGGAATGGCGATATAGTAGAAAACACCGCGGTCATTGATGAAAGCCGTCCTTTCTTGATCCTCTTCGGACATAGGAATTTGATTGTACCCTGAATATGCATCCATGAAGCTTAGGTATTGATAACCAGAGGAATCATCAACCATCCGATCTATATTAGGAAGAGGATAAGGGTCTTTTGGACAACAACGATTGAGGTTCACATAGTCGACACACATTCTCCTTTTACCGTTAGCTTTTTGGACCATTACCACATTCAAGAGCCAAGAGGAATAGCAGAATTCTCTAATTAATCCGGCTTTCAGTAACTCCTCTGTTTGTTTGCAGGCTGCCTTCTACTTTTCTGGCCCTAGTCTCCTTTTCTTTTGGGCAACTGGTCTCGCCTTTGGGTAAATGGATAATTTGTGACAGTATAATGTTGGGATCTATGCCAGGCATATCGGCTGTAGTCCATGTGAAAAGGTCTTTGAATTCTTGAAGGAGGTTGAGTAAAGGCTCCTTTGTAGTCGAATCCAACTTGTCATTAATGTGCGTGACTTTCTCTGGTGAATCTCCCAATATGATATCTCTTGAGCCTCCATCCGGTGTAGGCTTTGAAGGATTAAGAGGGTCGATCTTCTGATCCGATCTGGGGTCTAAGTCAACAAGACTCACAGACCCAGCAGCTGTTCCACCATTATTGAGTTTTCTCTTCTTATTGAATGCCTCCAATTTCACCATGTTTAGGCTTAGGTTGTAACAATACCTGGCCATCTCCTGGTCACCTCTGACGGAAGAAACATCATTGTCCTTATCGATGAATTTGATAAGGAGATGTGGAGTCGAAACGATTTCCTCCATAGCATTCAAGGTGGGACGGCCTAAGATGTCGTTGTATCGCGATTTTACATCAATCACCAACATTCTGGATTTAACCGTTCTGGTCCCTGGCTCACCTTCAAAAGAAATAAGGGTGTCAAAATACCCTTTTGTTGGTTGCTTTGCACCGTTGAAGGCTGCCAGTTCCTGTGTGTAAGGTTGTAAGTTTGAGTCATTAAAACCCATTCTCTTAAAGGAATTATAAAAAATAACATCACAGGAACTTCCCTGGTCAATGAGGATTCTTTTTACGTCTTTGTTGGCTATCACTGCGACGATGACCACGACGTAGTCTCCACCAGGAATGGTTGGGCCAAAATCTTCATCAGAGAATGAAATTACGGCAGCCGCAACGCCGTCTCTGTGAGGACGGTTATCTTTAACTTTCCCATGTACTGACAGAACCATTCGATGGTGGTTCTTGCAGGCTGTAATTGACGCTCCTCCCCCAGCGAATCCTTCAGCGATCATATCGATGACCTCACGTTGACCTTTACGTTGTTGGTGGGGCATACCGTTCTGCTGCGTGAACTCATCAGCTACGTTTCCTTTCTGTTTTTCGGGTGCAATATGCCTTCTAATCAGAGTGTGGTTATCATCACCGTCGTCCTCATGATCTCTACCCCGTTTGTCCATTCGGTCTGGCTCATCAAGGGTTTTCTCTTTGAATAAATATTGCTTAAGCTTGCCCTCGCGTATCAAAGTTTTGACTGTATTCTTCAGGGCATGGCACTCGTCTGTAGAATGACCATTTTGCTCATGAAAGGCGCAATACTTCCGAGGGTCACCATGTTTGCGAATCTGGGGTGGCTTTCTGACCCCTATACATTGAGCGTTTGCCAATCGACCTCCCTCAAAATTTGTGAACGGCTAGAATTTAACAGTGCATAGTGATCAAATGCACTTACACGTTTCTCTTGCCGCCCGGGTGTAGAGTTATTAGAGGGGTTGCTATGGAATGTTCTTTCTATGCGTTCTGATCTTAGTCTATCTTTGTCTCTCCGTGGTTGCTGTTGTGGCATCAGGGGCTTCATTCTCAACGCAGTTGCCTCTAAATGCATCTCAATGCCCACATATTTGGAAACTTTTGTTCTGAACTCCTCGAAGTTCGCTGGAGGGCTCTTTGCTAGCGATAGAGCAAAAGCAGAGTCCGGTTATAAAGCTTCTATTACAATGTGCAATTGTAATGCCTCTGCTAAATTTAGGACTGACGCCGCTTCTTTGTAAAATCTCTTTAAAAAATCTTTAAGAGTTTCACGGTCCCCCTGCCTGATTTGGGCCAGTGTATGAGAGGTTCTAGGGACATCTCGAGAGATGACAAAATGATCCACAAACGCTGTCGCCATCTCTTCCCATGAATCGATGGAGCCTGATTGTAATCCTTTGAACCATCCAAGGGCATCATCTACCAGGGTACGAGGAAACATCCTGCACATTACATCCTTGTCTGCTCCTAGATACATGGTTTCATAAACGTATGCATCCAAGTGCTTGGTAGGGTCTGTCTTACTATTGTACTTTTCGATGGAGAGAGGTTGAGTGCTTTACAGGTGTTTTGGAATGATAACATCCATCAACCGCTGGGAGAAAGGGACATTGGGTTTATAGGCCCCATGTGTCATAGCTGGCTCCCAATTTCTGCCGCTGGTTCTCTCTTCAGAATCGAGCGTTTGCTCCTTTTCATCATAAGTGGGGATCTGAGAGTACTGGAGACTCGCATATTTTCTCCTTTCATTCGCGTGGTGAGTATCCTCTGCCTGAGACAACACTTTCTCTTCTATAGACTTCTTTTCTCATTTTAACTCCACCAGCTCCTTCATTAACTGGTGTATCATCTCATCTCGTGGATCAGTTGTTGCTGGTGCTTGTACCATTCTTCTTGAACTTCCTCCTAGTGAATCGAAAACTAAGCGCCTATTCACTTGTTGCTCTTGGGCAGTGACATCCTCCACGTACCCATCTTGCATGTTTCTCCTATTGCCTTCCATGATAAAGTCACGTATTTTGAAAACAAGAGGGGGGAATAGCTTTAACGGGTCCCACCAGGCGTGCCAATGAACTGTCCTGAACCGGGGTCAAGAGATCCGGTGTAGGGTCAGCCACAAAAGTCAAAGATTGTACAGGATTGGACACCAGATCAATGAGTATCCAGTATATGTGTCCATTGTACCAATGCGAGAAGATCGTTCTTGATGTCCTGGAGGTCTTTCACACCATCCTCACGCGTTGAAGTGGGCGAAAGGTAGTGCCACCAGTGAAGATTCTCCGACGCTCAAATCAGTAGTTATATTCCAGAAGAAAGGAATAACATACAGTTTTAAGCGATAACCTCCCAGAATTCAAGAGAGACCTCAAAGTAAATTGAAGAGAGTTTTTATACCTGATTGACTCATTTTACGAGGACCTGATAGTGGCATTTCCACCAAACTCCACTATGTAGATAAATAATTGTTTAATACCCACCTACTAGCATGATTGGAGCAAGTGGCAATTTTATATTTGAGCGTGGAGATCATGAGGCTAAATTTGGAGACAAGATACTCATTTCCAGGAGCAGACTTTGGGTCGTAGTCTGGAAAATGGAATTCTGGTTGTCACCCCTGTAGCAACACTCATTATCTTTTGTCAAATGGCTTGTGCACATCCGATCTGAAGGTGTCTACATGGATTATCCGGTCTTGGGAGAACGCCGAAATAGTTTAGTAAATCCGATGTCTTACCTTTTGAATCGGTAGCGTTGCCAGAACGGATGAAACGTCACTGCTGTCTTAAGGGCCGGTATCAAGACCGGATCAATATATATATATATATAAAATAGTAGTTCACATAGTTTATATATAACATGTATGTGGTAAGTGTGTATGATAAATACTCTTAATTTTTTTAGATACTTATAAAATGTAATAAATACTTTTAAATTCTTTTGTAGAGACTTATAAAATGAAACACTCATGTTTCATTTTAGGGGCTTATAATATGAAACGGATAAAGTATATAATAAAAAATATATTATGATTATTATATTTAAAAATATATGATATGAATTTATATTTTATCATATACACTTGCCTCATCTATATTGTTTATGAACTAAAAAATATGACTTACTATTCTTTATATATAATAGTTGTTGCTTATATATGAATTATAATTTAATGGTTAAGTAATTGTTCTTTTTTATCCATTGGGTCATGGTTTCAAATCTCTTCAAATATATTTTTCAATTTTTAGTTTTACTTAATATCAACCATTGAACATTTGATACATGGAGTAGTATCTATTGACAAAGGATAATTGAAATAGGTATTTAGTATTTGGTAATTGTAGAGTGTTTTCTATGCATTTACATAGAAGCATTAAGTACTATTGGAGTTTGTTGGAATTGAGTGACTTAAATTTCATTTATTAGTTTTGATAATTCAGTGAGAAGTAACTTGTATTTAACACTCGATAAAGTATTTTCTGCCAAGGTAAAATCAAAATTTAAATTTTACTCAAGAATATAGGAAAGTATAACAAGGCATCAAATTCAATTGAAGTGCACACTATAACTCAAAATTATAGATGATGACAGTCCAACAAGAAAAATACAGTAAAATCATCTCAAACTTAGCATCTTCTCCTTCCCCTTAACACATTGAGAATGCTAAGAATGTTATAGGCTTGGATCAACAGAAGCTTCAGGAACAGATATTTACTTGCTGGGCTGCTTTGCCCCTGCACAGAAAACAAACCCAAGTTTTGATTTGAACCAAATATAATTATTACAAGTTGGAGGAGCATTAAGGTAGAAGATGCAAACCTCCAAATGAAGTCCTTTAGTTCAGGCGCCGGACTTAAAGAAAGTTCCTCTGTTAATAGCATCTGCGTTAGCATCACCAAGAGCAGCCTCATTCAAGTACTTGTCAGCCAATTGGACTCTCTTCACATTCTCTTGTTCCTGGACAAGCATGTTACCATACAGCAAAAGTGTCTCTAGAGACATCTTGGGCTGCTCAAATGTAGGGGGTCCTTCCTTTGAGTTAACAAGCTTCTTCCCAACACCGTCAACACCAACACCAGCAATCCACTTCCTCACTTCATCATCATACACTCTTGCCCTCAGTGCACCAAAGAAATCTGCAGGTATGGGACACTTTTAGTATTGTACTCTTTCTTTGTTTTCATTGTTTCAACACAAAATGGTGTTGTGATTTGAGTTCTTACCAATGGATTGGCCAGGGAAGGTGTCAACAAGTGTGACAATGTCCGACTCAGCAATACCATCAGTACGGAAAATTCCTGTGCAGACACCAATACGGTCGTCCCTTGTTGGTGCCCAGTAGAACTTCTCCATACGTCCATCACGGATGAGAGGAGCATACAATGTTGAGAAATCGTTACCAGTGACAATGATGGGCACACGAGCGTTGTCTTCCTTGTTGTACATTCCAGGAAGCTGCACATTTGTGGGGTTATCAGCAATGTTCATGAGGGTGGCATTCACCATCTGGTTGTTCACAGTGTATTGGGTGGTTCCACCCATACGACCAGCTCCTGCATCAAGATCATTGATGAACAGGGCACACATTTTCCCCTTCCTTATTATGTCTGCAGCTTCACGGTATCTCTGCCTTATCAGTTTTGCTGGCTCTCCTGCATTCCCACTTTCCAACTCTCCAGCACTCATCATGATTGGGCTGTATTGTCATAATCACATCACAACATCACACAAGGATTAAATCAATGTTAGGTGCACCACCACAGCTTATGTATTCAACTGTTACACATCAATTGTTGAGTTTTGGTTTGGATTCCCAAGTCAGGCTCAATGCAAATCAAATCTTTATTGAAGAGCCTACACTTGAAATAGATTTCTTTTATGTATCAAAGGAATCATGTTAACTAGTGCGCCTAAGAGAGTCTAATTGAAAATATTGTTGAAACTATTTCGAAATTCTGATAAACGGCGTTAATGATAAATTCTCAATGGCTACTTTCATTTATAATTCCTTGACTAATATTTTTAAGACACTAATGAGTATTAAAAAACTCTTTATCTTTTGTTATTCATAGATATCTCCATACAATTAAAGTAATCTTATTTCAACTCTAGGTACCGTTAAGATTTTTTGTCCTTCTTAAAACATGTGTTTGGTGAAAATTGAATATGAAATTCTTTTCACAATATCAACCTATCTATTGCAAACCGAGGAAGAACTCATCGGTAACTGATAAGCTCTTAATTATTAGGATTTGTGTAAGGCACGGGGTACTTGCTAGTATAATTCACATCTTTGTTGGAATTCATTATGGAGGGGTTAGTTAAAGCAAGAACTCACTTGATTCCCATCTTGGCAAAGACAAGCTCACATTGGAAAGATTTTCCTTGTCCCTTGCCTCCCCAGATACCAAGGATGAGAGGAACCTGTAAAAACAAATAAATTATTATATATTTGAAGGTGTGTCTCCCAATTTAAGTAAAAAATAAGCATATATGTTTAGTTACATGCCTTGATGTTGGGTAGGGTCATGAAGTTCTTGGTGATGTGGACAACAAGCTTGTCCATGAAAGCAGGAGCAATGTAAAACCCGCCCACCTTATTATCCAACCTAAATTAAGCAACAGCAGCATGAAGATGGTGAGCTTGAGCAATTAAACATAATAACTAACTAACTAACAAGAAAGATATGTTACATGCATGGTTTAGATAGAAATATAGAAAATGTTGTGACTCACTGGCGAAGTCCAGTGCTAAGGTACTCGTAAGAGCTCATGACAGCATAGTGAGTTCCAGCATCCATCGGAGCTTGAAAGAGGGAATCAACCATACCCTTCCCTCTAGTGATGTCTTGTTGATCATCTGATATATCATAGGCCAGACCTCTCCATCTGTCCTTATCTGTTTGCTGGTCCTCTTCAATCTCTTTCTCTACTGCAACAACTTTGAAGCTTCCATAGGAAAGCTTGTTGTTTGGAAGCCTTGAGGTAACCTTCTTCAAGCCGCTCCCAAAGAAAGCTGAACTGGGCACTGAGGCTCCAGCTACAGACCCATTCGAGCTCAGCTGCAATATCATTCACAGTTCCCACACTGATTAAATCTAAAATACTTACATCTCTCAAAAACCTATCAATAAACATCCCGACTTCCTTTTTGTTTCAACAGGAATCAAATATAAACATGCGTTACTTGAGCCAGAACTCCTTAATAGGAAATACACTACTTTAATTATTAAGTAAAAAGTAGTTTCTATTTTTATTACAAAAAGCATTTTTGGGACTACTAGATTGTTAAGTATTGTTGTATAATTTATGGTAGTAACTACTCTCACAATTTGATTTAAGAGAGATAAATAATGAAATTTAATTGATGAAAATTTAAATGAAAGAAATAATATAATATTATTTTTAGTAAAAGAGGGGTGTGAAATCATTGAATTGATAAAGATGCATATGAAATGGCAAGACCCTTAAGGACAATAGTGATTAAAAAAGTGGAAGAATAAGAAAGAGTGGGAAAGGCATAATCATACAGGAGTTCTGTTGACAACTCCGACAGTGGAGACGGAGGCAGCCATGGAGAAGTTGTTGTGCTTAGTGTTGTAGAGAAAGAGAGAGTAGTTTGTTGAAGCAAATTGATGAGTGCTTGTTAGCTTTTGATAAGAGGGGGTGTGTGACTTATAGTGGCTGCTTGGTTGAGTGTTACACGAAAGGATTGGACATAGAGGCCTTGGCATCCACACAATCAAGATTACCCGGCTGCCACGTGGCAACCGTTCAATTCCTTTAATTTCTATGTCACCCTTAAGCATACACTTTGAGGTTCTCGTTGCAGCTTTTTCCTGCTCCACCAGTATTAAGGGGATTTTATTGCCACTCAATCTTTGCTAGCATTGGTTACTTTCATTTTGGTAACCAATGATAATATTAATATTATTTGAGGTGGTGTTTAATTTACCCATAGATGGTACTGATGATGATGACCCCACACTGGCCAGCAGAGTCAATTTTCAGTTTTTATGAGATTATGTTGAGTATTCTCAGGTGGAGAAAAATTGGAGATGAATTATTATGAACTATGATTGAACGGAAACAAGAAATTAATTTGGTGAGTTTGGGATAATTTTATGAAGGGGATTGACACCCCGTTACATCCCAAGCTCCTCGTGCTGTGTGTTCTTCTACTCTCTCTGCCTAGCTCTCTTCTTCAGTCTCTCTCCTTGTCCTCTTGTACGTGTTGCATGTGGCTCTAGTAACTCCTAACATTCCTCACGATATATAGGAAATTCATGAGTTCATTGTTAGGTATTTTATAATTAAATGATTAACATTATTAATAAGATATGATTATAGGATTGAGTATTTTTTATTTAAATAGTGTAGGATGGGTTGACTCATTCATTTAATGTCCAATAAAATTTTCACTCTCATCACTGACATAACTGTTACCTCATTAGAGAATTACACATGGGAAATTGAGGCCATCAAAGAAAAGCAATGCACTCGTTTCGGACACTCAAATTAAGACATGGATCGTGAATTGTCAGGTACTTAATTATTGATGAATTAATTATTATTTAGGATTGTTTTCGAACATGCTATGTTATGTGTTATTTGTAATTCTACAATTGGTATCAGAGCTTCAATTAACATGTATCATTAATATTGTTCAAATCTCCTTCAAGTTTGTGAGACCTTATAATTTCATGTATGTTTTCAAACTCATATCATCCATGAGTGATATAGCATAAATATTTGTGTTTCATCACATAAAACAAGAGAATTACCCTGTTTTCATGTTTGTTTTCTTAGAACCCTAATTTCATTTTCTTTCAAATTACATGATATATAAGGTACAAAAATTTGAATCATTTTATTTCAAAATGTAAGAGACATTTTTATGTATTAAATGACTAATTTATTTTATAGCCTTAATTTATTGAAAGGATAGATTTATGAGACAAACACACATTCCTATAAGTCACCAATTCAATCATTTAATATTAGGAATATCTTTTAAAAAAATTAAATTTTACACATGTCAAATGAAATAAATATTTCTCTTGATGATTTATTAAATTTTACCCTATATTATGAAATAGAAGTAAATATACATAAGACATTTGAGTTAAAGCAAACTATAGTGACGATTATCACAAGGTCATTATGGGGGTTTAGATACTATGGTAGCGATAGTAAACTAGCTATCGCTAAGGTTATGACTATTGGAATATGCCCAATGCTTGCCACCATTTTAGTAATGGGCAACGCCACTAGTGATGGGATGTTGGTAGTTTCTATACATGTCATGATAGCCCTAAGTTTTAGGACAAGATCCCAGACTCTTAAGAATCCTGAGAATACTCTGTTAAGCCTTTTGTAGAAAGCTTGAGACTTCGGCCTGTTCCTCGAGTTAAATATAGGAATGTCGAGAGAATGTGGATGAGAGACCTAGCTTAAAAGGGTGTAGAGGATTAGAAGAAAGATTAGATAATGTACCAGTAGTTAGAGGGGAACTGAGATTAAAAATGAAAACAATAGATATGTTAGGCTGCGTTTAGTTATAGAAAATTATTTTAGTTTTTTGCTTATTTTCCAAAATTTTCATTTTCTAGAATAGATAGAAAATTCTTGAAAAACTTCTCCACTTTTCAGTTTTCTTGGAAAACTTCTTTAAAGACTTCTTCGTTTTTCTTAAAAAAATAGAAAACCCGATTTTCAGTTTTCTATAAGTTTTCTTTGAATATTTTGTAAACAAACACTTTTTCTATTTTTCCAACTTTTTCAAGAATAGTTTTACATTTTTCTTAGAAAACTTGTGAACTAAACACGACGTTAGCATTTAATCTTGTTTGATTTAGTATTAGTCAATCAGTAATTTTTATATTTCTTTTCTGTTAGTAACAATATTTAATTGTGTATGATGATAATTGACAATATTATGTATAATTATTGGCTTAATATCTAATAATTAATTAGTATTTACTTAACATCTAATTACTTAATTTAATTGATAGACATAGATATGTATAGTTATTATTAAAATAATAATTAATAATATTTAATCTTATATTTTAATTATTTAATAAAATTTGAATATATATAATAATATCCCATTTAAATAATAATTATTTATTTGATTATTAAATTATTTGATAATCATTTATTAATTATTTGATAACTATTTATTACTTAATAATCATTTATTTTTTATAATTATATTTAACAATAAAATATTACCAGGTTCCCATATTTGAACTGCGAAACCTATTAAATAATTCAATTCCGACAATTCAACATGAGACTAGTGATCCTATAGGGAAACTAGTCCTATTTGGACCCTCTTGTAATACATTGAGGATGATAGGTTCGATCCGGCAGACCTGACCAGTATGATCGTGCATATACTTTGGGATATCCAATTATAGCATGGTCAGTCTCTAGTGAACCGCTTTAACGTTTTAGGAACTTTTCCTGAAGGGGTCGAATCCTAATTCGGGCCCTATCGACCTCGTTCCTCAAGAAAACGATTAATTCAATTGGAATCTCGAATTCAACCTGAACACCTTCAGTGTTTGGAGCTTAACTTTCTCATACGACACTGGAATTGAGTGATTATGGTCCTGGTTTCTTCGTTATGAAGAAATCTACAATCTCTATTTCTAGCCTCAGACTCCGATTCACACTTTGCCATTCCCAAAATTAAAAACCAAGTATTTGTACTCTAGAAACCCGTTATTTAATTCCTTTAATCTGTGCATACTTCACTCAAAAAATCATAACTCTCTCATACAACCTCTGATTCATATGATTCTAGTCTCATAATTTCCGTAACAAAATTTTCTACAACTTTTGTTAAGGCCTCGAAGGCTGGATCCTTCCCAATTGATGTAGTTATTAAATAATAAATAATTATCAAATAATTGATACTGTTATTTAATCTTTCTAGACATGTTCCAATCTCGTAACAGCCCTGTCCTATTTTAGAAAAAATTCATATCTCCCCCATACGATATTAGAATCACTTCGTTATTTTTTATGGTTTTGTATTAAAAAAACCTACAAATTTCATGAAGGGCTCAAAATCGAGTTCCTAAAGCCCTGGCCTCCACAAATTTATCTTTTAGCCCTTATTAATTCGGGAGCTTCGAGAGCACTTTACCTTGGTTCGGACATAACTCGGGCTACCAACCTTGGATTTTCGCGTATGAAAGAGAAAATAAAGCTCTACAACCTTTATGTTGAAGATTTTTCCATATTCTCACTCCACAAATTATTGCCTATTTATTTTTAACTACCTTGGTTTCAAGTTCCTAAAAATCATGAACACCTTTGATTTCTTGCGCGACAAGTTAATTTTCTGGTCACCAGTTTCTGGAAACACCACCATTGTACAACACTGATAGATAATCGCAAGCGCATGGGGTATCGCAGTAATAAAAATATTGTTCCCACAGAGATTGTGCCCAAGTACTGGTTTTAACGGTAGTTCAATTATCTAGAAAAACCCTTTAACAATGGAAAAAAGCAGTAAATTAAATAATAGTAACAAAAAAACAGAAAAAACTTAATTCTTTTGGAATGGAAATCAAATGCTTTCTAAGAATCAATCAAAGGAAAACTCTAGGGAGTTAAAAAGGTTCATATGCTAGTATCAAATTTCATGTAATTCACTTTCCTAATTATGAAATTTAGTTTCTAAGATAGATTTTCCTAAAGTAATTAGCAACCTTCTCTCGAAGCCTTACTAATGTACCTAATTCCCAAAGAACCACGTTCAATTTGTTAATTAAGTCCATTACGTTTTGTGAAAACCCATTGGCCCTCAAATGGTTTCTGTAACATCCTAAATTTTAAAATAGAGAATAAATTAAGGAAATAAATATTGAATAATTGAATGTGAATTATTTAATGTCCCAAAATATTAGAAATAATTAAATTAAGATTTTCAGGGACTGTTAGTAATTTATTGGGACTGAATAAGTGGAAAAATTGACCCTGTTAAAATATGAGGGTCAGACCAAGTATCTCTGATTGAGATGCCGTTGGTCAGGGCTGTAGATAATATTATGGGGAATCTGAATATGTATTCGGAATAATTTTCAGAATGAGTAGTAAGCCCGAACAGAGATCCTGTTTATTAAAAAACGGAAGAGTTTAATGAAGGGTTAAAAACTTAAAACAAAACCCCCTTCTCCTCTATCAAGTTCACGTTACCTTCTCCTCCAAGAGCAAAAACACACTTGTTCTTTTCTCTTTCTATTTTCCACATCTTTTCACCTTCTTCTTCTAGAAAACCTAGAGAAGGTTTTGTGCATTTTTCCTCTCCATTTTCGGAATCTCCATTGAGCTTGGAAGAGACCATTGTGGTTTGAAGCTTCTCCCATTCTTCCCTCCATTTTCGTCACAATCTCTCTCTCTTTTGACTCCCATTTTCGTTTTTGGAGCAAGGTAAGTTTCTTGCCACTTCCTTATGTTTTGAACCTAGAAAATAGATAGTTATGGCTTGGGAGAGTATTTAATGTATATGGGTATTGAATGGGAGTTTTAAATAAGAAAAACCTAAGGTGGGGTGAAATAAATATGGACTTTTATGAGCATTTATTGGGGAACACAAAAATAGAGTTGAAGGATGATGAATATTGATGTGCATTTATGATATGGTTGGGTCTTAATAAAACCCTAACTTATGAAATTAGGGGAATTGTGTAATGCAGAAGGGCTTGGCATCTATTGATAAAGATGTGTTATTAATGATGAGGTATTGACATTTAATGATGATTTATGATGTTGGTTGGGATCCATAAATGAAAAACTCACCCAAGGTGTTGGTGGGAAATTAATGTGTGTGATGAAACATCCTTAATTCTTTTAAGAATGTTTTGATACTAAAATGAAACAACCCGTCCATATTAAAAACCCAAACCGAGAGACCAGGGAAAATTTTTCCAAAATTAACCATGCAATCGGGGAGAAATAAAACGAATGGAAGGCAAGGGAAATTGAAAGCCATTCACACGGCAAAACAGCGGAAGACACAGCTTGAGCGAACCCAATTAGTGTTCACTCGCTCAAGCGAGATCCAAATCTGCTTGAGCGAGACAACCCATCTCGCTTGGGCGAACACCCATTCGCTTAAGCGAAACCAACTAGAAACCTTCCATTTATTCACACTCGCTGGAGCGAATACCTTGTTCGCTGAGGCGAGTAACTCCACTCGGTATTCCATCACTCAGAATCGGGATCACGTCCACTCGGGAACTGTCCCCCCATACATCATTCACCCGGTAAATTCATACTTAGCCAAATTACAGTTATAAAACACACGGGCGTATTTCACTCGGGAAATGATTCCCTCGGATACTCCACTCGGAGTCCACAAGCTTCCCTCAGACGGATTATTTTCCAGTCCAATACCACTCGGTATAATTTAACCACAATTCACTCGGAATACAATATCCATTCCGCACTCGGTATAATTTGATCTACCCCACTCGG
The DNA here is from genome assembly GCA_037962975.1 of Clitoria ternatea. Classification (NCBI taxonomy): domain Eukaryota; kingdom Viridiplantae; phylum Streptophyta; class Magnoliopsida; order Fabales; family Fabaceae; genus Clitoria; species Clitoria ternatea. Next base: position 32,740,390 of record CM075673.1, on the reverse strand, counting down.
AGATCACCATAACCTCTCAGCTATAAATCACTCGGTCACATCTTAACCATTCATCATTCGGGTAATACATTAACCCATTCCCACTAGGAGAAATCCACCAAGTTAAGTCACTCGGACTTATTTAAAACTTGGCCACTCGGAATATGTAACATTCACTCAGATTATATATATAGCCTCATTCACTCGGAAGAGGACACCTAGAATACCTCAATCAATACCATCACAATTACTCTTCCCTCGGAAGAGGCTCACACGAGTACATCTTTACTCGGAGTCGTCTTATGCCTTTATCACTCGGAAAGGCCACACAACTAAAGCCTCACTCGGCAATGGCTCTCCCATCAACATTCCACTCGGAATTCATTAACTTAGCAATGTCCTCTCAACACTACATAATGAACAATTCGGGTAACATCATAACCATGTAAATATATATATATATATATATATATATATATATATATACAATGTATGTTTATCCACAAACCCGATAATCAACCCACATAATTAAATCCGTTCGGATTACAAGAGAGCCGGCCAAGGCTTTACATATCTATTTACAATATATATATATATATATATATGCACTACAACAATCTGAGTGCCCCCACTCGGACTTGAGGGTATCTCCTCACTCCCAGTCTGACCTACATACACTGAAAAATATTGTAGGGGTGAGCTTTTACATATTAAATGACAGTTATTGACTCAGATTAATCGCAGAATCCTCAACCATGCAATAACATATATCATCAATCAAACATACACACTGCCATTTAACATGGACATTCACATAACATCTTCCGATCGGGATTTTACTCATTTCACTCGGCTATAATTCACAACATCCTCAATAACAATATATCATTATACATGTATTCCTCCAATCGGATTTTACCCCCAAATCTATTCCAAGCAATATCAAAAATGCTTAAACTCCGAGCCTAGCTCAAGGAGAGTGCCCGAGCCCCGCTCAAAGGTCTTAATCATATCCTCACACATTTTCATATGATTGCCGATTCAACAATAAGCGTCCAACGCTTCATGCTCCAAGCATTTCTAGTGGCGAATCGGATGCATACGGTATCATTCATCAGGCGTCCAACGCCAATGCACTCGGCATTGCCTTGAGTCCAACCCAAGGTCTTTCATCAAGCGTCCAACGCTTAGTGCCCTCGGCACTGCCCCAAGTCCAACCCAGGGTCTTTTTATTATATTTAACACGTATTCATCCGATTGCCGATCGGTATTAAGCGTCCAATGCTATATGCACTCGGCATTCCCAATGGCGAATCAGATGATCCACATCTCATGCACTCGGTAATCACAATGCCATCCACTCAAATTATCCTTACAACAAGCATCTCATGCTTTCTCATATAACATTCCACTCGGCTTTAACATAGCAGTCCCCATTCTATGCACTCAGCATTTAAACACACAATCACACACAGGGACCAATACAACTTATGCACTCGGCTTTCTCATTAACAACCACAACATATCATACATTCATTCGGCATACTCATTAAAGCGAACATTTCATGCATTCACACAGCATTCATATTTATCATCATACATCTCATGGATGGAATCATAACAACATCATACAGACCACCGTGGTCATAAATAATACAAATATCCGGGCGTTGCATATGCTACAACACATCACTCAACATATTTCAAACATAACACAACACATTAAAGCAAACCACCCAGAACCCGTCCATAAACCATGCATTTGAGATGCAAAAGCCCCCCTACCTGGAATGAAGATCCAGAACCTCCATGAGCTTGCAACACCCTGCTTGGAGGAACACCGAGCCACTCGGACATACAATCAGCTCTCCTCCATGCCACTCCAGGTTCTATACAAAAAACAGAGGGAAGTTCCAAACCTCCCAGGCATAAGTTGTCCTCACACTCAGCCTAGTGGAGGATCCCCACAGCTGTTCCCACACTCGAACAGCCCAGTCCTCACCAACAGTGAAGGACCCTATACATTCATGTAACACAGCCATCAACGTTTAGGCAAAATAGAGGAGGATCCTAGCCCCCACAACACACAGCACCATGCTGTTTTCTCAACCACCACACAGATCTCTCTCTCAACCACGCTATTCCACTTCGTGTTCCCACTTCCACTCGGGTTCTACACAGTGTTGAGTGGAAGAACAAGATGAAGAAGATGAAGAACAGCAAGCAAGGAAGAAGTAGAGCTTCAGAAGCTTTAGAGAGAATAGAGAATGGTTCTCCATATACCCAAGAGAGAATGAGCAAAGAGTGGTTGGAAAATGAGAAGCCAAGCCTTTATCTCATTCTGCCGTGACAGCCCAGCCTGCACTCCCTCACCATCAGCCATCACATCACCGTAAACTCCCATCCCATCAGCGTGGGATTCACGAGGGAGAGAGGGAGAGAGAAAACCAAAGCTCTCCAAAACCACCAAGGGCATATGGGTCAATTCTTGCATTATTATTATTATTATTATTAAATCAACAACTTTAATTATGTAATTAGCCTCAATCGGTAATTAAATCCAAAACTGGGATGTTACATGTGAGCAACCTAGTTATTGGGGTTATTATTCTAATTATAATGAGTTTTCATTTAAGGAAAGGAATTCTCGAAGCCTAACTAGGCAATGAATAAAACTTGTAAATAGTTACTACATGATGAGAATCATGTATGTATATGCATATATATTGAGAATAATGATTGGATGGATGATTAATGTGGTCCTATAATTAATTGATGTAGGACTTGATAACACTTGAGAGGCAGGAACATCAAACCCGGAAGTCTACTTCTCTTAAGGTAGCATGGCATGGCATGCATAACATGATACTTGAAAAGTGGTTGCGATCACTTGAGATTTGAGATATAAAGGGCTTGCGAGTTCTTGTGATATTGAGCTGGTGGTTGCGATCACCTGGTGTTTGAAATGAAAGGCCCTACGGGACCACTGAGATTGAATGCCTATGGTTGCGATCACGAGGCGGGAGTACCCCTTGTGAGGCGGGAAACCATTATAAATTATTGAACGTGGTTGCGATCACGAGAAGGCACCTTGCGAGGCTGCTAGAGGGAGTACCCCTTACAAGGCGGGAAACCAATAAGAATGAATGAATGATTATAGTGGTTGCGATCACCTGATGAAATGAAATCAGATCTGTGTATATGCATCTTTAAAACACCAGCATGGGCATTAACCATAGAAGCATGGCATTGAGTGATATCCCAATGAGGAAGTTATGTGAAGTGTATGTGGAATCCTCTTGATCACTAACTATATTTGTGTTATTGGTTGGTGTGACTCAATAAACCTTTATGGATATGAGTGTTCTATGAATTGGGTGATTGATTGATTTTAGTGTCATTTGAACTCCTCTTTGGGAGGAGATGTTTAACTTGCATTCATATGTATATTATCACTCATTTGTTGGATTTTTCATCATTGAGAAAGTATACTTACTCTCCATATGGCCTATCTTTTAGCTCTTGTGTTGTAGGGCTTGACTATGGAGCTCATGTGTGGAGGAATTGTGTGAAGGAAGTTATTTTGGGTAAAGAATGCCTTGGCCGGCAATTGTTTTGATTTTATGGCTTATACGTAATCTTTTGTAAAGAATATGCATGATGAATACTTTGTATAGCCATGAATTTAATGTAAGTAACTTGTAAGGAAGATAGATATATGGATGTTAATTTTGGAAGGTCATGTAGGAAAATGAGACCCTTGTGTTTATGGCTTATTTTCATTGGTGACCTTGACAATGGTTGGATAATGAAATGATGCGATATGCTGTTAGAATTGAGGAATGAATGGATGCTTATCTATATTTTGTGTTTTATAGAGCATGTAAAATGATAGGCTTGATTTTGATGTGATTAGTGAATTGAAAAGAGAATTATAGAATATGATACTTGAAACAAGTTCTAAATACTTAATATGATGTATGGGATACATTAAACTTGTTCAGTTTTGCTTTGAATGGATTTTCATATGTTGAGTTATGAAGAATTACATGTTTCTACGTGTGTACTGATAATCTCGCTCAAGCGGGATGGATTCTCACTCAAGCGAGAATCCCCTGCTCAGTTATATGGCCTCTGGCCAATTCTCGCTTAATCGAGAGTGGTCCTCGCTCAAGCGAGATGACCCTGCATCAGGTGTGTGCATATTGGACATTTTTCGCTCAGGCGGGTTCGTCTCCGCTCGAGCGAGTGTGTAGTGGAGTTGTTCTGGATGAGATTCGGTTAGGCGAGTTCGTGTCTCGCCCAAGTGAGATTACTATAGTATCAGGTATTAGCTACTGGATGAAATTCGCTAAAGCAGGCTAGCCTTGCTCGAGCGAAATAAGGGCAGTAAGGTTTTGTCCCTTTTTCGCTCAAGCGAGCTCGCCTCGCTCAAGCGAGTGGGTGTGTTTTAGATACTGGAGCTTTTTCGCTTGCGCTCGCTTGCCTTGCTCAAGCGACCCTTGTGGGTCTCACTCAAGCGAGATGGGGACTCTCTTAAGCGAGATCCCCTGATTCTCGTTTTTCTCATTTTGGCCTCTTTATTCCATTTTTTTATTATTTTTATTTCTTTTGGGAACCTTAAATCTTGAAAGTGATAATATTATTATTATTTTGTATTTCTAGGGTCTAAAAATTAATGAGGCATCCTTTATCCTCCTTTTGTATACATTTCATTAACTTTTAAATTTTTATTTGATCTTCCGTTTTTCCCTTGTGACGGTCTCGAGTCCGATCGTCCGAGGGGCACTCCGATACCTTCTCATAACTTCATATATGAGATAGGTTATTAAATGATCCGGGGTAGTTATTTGATAATATATAAATCGAGTTTCTTCCATTTATAATTATTTTTAAATCATGAAAAATTTACCCCTATTTTCAGGGTGTTTCAGTTTCTCTTACTCTCGTATCTCAGAACCATAGGTTTAATTTCATGCTTTTAAACAATATACCTACTCTCATAGCCTACATCATTTGGAATCAAGTACGCTCTTCTCAAAGTCTTGTAGAGGCATTACGCATTCATGAAATCAAATAGTAAACATAAATTTCATAAATGGAGAAGATGAAAAACAATCCTTTCAATACATATGCATACTACCCCCTTAATCCCAACATAAGGGGTTTAGTTTAACATAGAATTAATTACATAACCAAAAACTAAGAAACTCATTCCCAACATACAAGAAAACCCAAATATAGAAAATAGTGTTTAGAAAATAAAAGACAAGCTCTCACTAACTCTTCTTAATCTTCGTGTTGGTCCTTGAATCTCCTCCCAAATCCTTCAGAAAACTCTCATTTTTCTTCCTTTTTTCTTTACTGCAAAGGTGTGTTCCAAACCCCTTCAACTGCCCCCAATATGCATCCTAAAAATTAGGAAACAGGGCTTCGTGGGGGCAACCACGACCAGTGGTGGCAAACCACTAGCAGTGGTTTAGGGTCTGATGATCCAAATCTCCTAAATTTCAATGTAACATGGCACCACAGTGACAACCACGGCTAGTGGTGGTCTTTTCCACTTGGTTCTCTTCATTTTCTTCATTCCAGTGACAACCACTACCAGTGGTTTGCCACTGTTAACCAAGTGGCCTCAATTACTCAAGAGGGGGGTGAATTGAGTATTAAAAGTTTTACTTGGAATGCTTTTGAAATTAATTCTTTGATAAATATACTTGTTGAAGATAATAAATTTAACCATAAATGATAACAATTTATACTTAAGAAAAATTAACAAGTACTAAGTATATGGCAATAAATTCACTTTAAGAGATAAAGTAATATTCAAATTAATCACAACACTATTTTTGGTACTTAAGATTTAAAGAATAATTCAAGAATATTACTTAAACAACTTCAACAAATTTAATCTAAGTGATTTACAAATTTAATCAACCCAATAGAATATGCACTTTAATTTAGACACGTAAATTAATAAAGTTACTTAACTAATTAATTTATAAACACAAATATTTTGTAAGCAATCTTAAGTGCACAAATTTAAATGAGTGTAGGGAAGAGAGATTTGCAAACCGATATACACGAGTTCCACCACACCGGTGTACGTCTACCTCTAAGCAACCCACTTAGAGGATTTTCACTATTGGAGATTAGAGATACAACTTTGAGCAATCGCGGCTTCCTAGTGTCTCACACTCAAGAACCTAATTCTCACAAGTACAAGGGCACCCCACCTAATCTCTCAATCTCACAATTTTACAAGGTTGAAACCCAACCCAAATCTCTAGGATTTTTAGTGTTTAAGTGTACAAAAATAACTCTCCAATAGAATGGATATACAAGTTAAAGCTTTCACAAAATGATAACTCTCAAAGAGAGGATATGCAAATTTTAGCACTCAAAATAATTTTCTCTCTCAAGAAATAATATGCAAGTTTAGCTCTTAAAATAATTTTGCTCACAAAATTTACTCACAAAGTAATAAGCCAAGAAATAGAAATAGAGAGCAATTAAGAGAAGAAGAGAAAGAGGAGCAACGTGAGAGAGGAAGAAAGCAAAGGAAAATGCTTCAATGCTTGGTGTGTTTTCTCCTTCAATTTCATCTTCTATTTATAGGCTCCAGGAGGCATGGTATTTGCAATTTTAAAATCCTCCAGCATGGTGCCATTGCATAAAGAAAACCCAGCGTGCAAAGTGGACATGGAACAGCAAGGTAGAGTCAGGAATATGCAGTGTCTGTTGGCAGCAGCTTGGACATGGCATGGTACATCATGCAATGGTGAATTAATTTAATCAATTCATGCATAAATACTGTTATTAATTCTCAGTGGAGCATGGTATGTTTAGAGCAACTTAGAAATGGTTGGCTCCTGAGCTTCCATGGCTTTAATTGAGTTTCCAAAACGCGTTTGCACTGAATGAATCCATTCATTTACCAAAGGAATCGATTCATCTCTTAAAAATAAAGTTCCTGAGCAAGCTTTTAACGTGTGAATCGATTCACTCTTTGTAGGAATCGATTCATGCTTTTAGATCAATCCTGGGCCATAATCAACGTGTGAATCAGTTCAGCCTTAGTAGGAATCGATTCATGGCTTGATTTTTCAACTTCCTGCACCAAAAATACGTATGAATCGATTCTTTATGGGTGTGAATCGATTCATGTAGCTGATTGACAATTTTCCATGCTACGTTGAACCCTTTTCAATACTTAATTGCATGCGTTTTGTTTTCTTTGATTCTTGGCACTTTTGTTGATCATTTTTCACTTGATTTAGTCCTTTGTGAATGCCTTAACTCAAGTCCTTTGTTGTTCATCAAAATTGATAGCTTGACAACATCCTTAATATTTCTTCATTTGTTGTGTCATTATCAAAACCTACATCAACATATAAACACATTCTCCCTTTTTTTGATGATGACAACAAATGTTCATCTCTCAAGGTGTTAGTTTCATAACAGCTTAAACGCATAACATAAGTGACTCCTCCTTTCTTATATGAGTTGATACTACATATTATACACATGTCATACATAAAATTGAATACCACTTTGTCAATTACACATGTAATTGGATATCACTTGTTGTAAAGAAATTATTGTAAAGCTCCCCCTTAATCATGCAATTTTAACAAGGATAGATATAGATGTTGATTCTAGATTTCATCTCCCCCTTAATCATTCAATAGATACTATTATAACATCATGATATTCTCTCCCCCTTTGTAAGATACTTTATGCCACTTAGAATGTATATATTTATTTTCTCTCCCTTTGGCATCATAAAAAAAAACATTGAGGAATATATACCACTTTAAGACAGATACATTTATTATTGAAGCAAGATACCAATTGTATATAAAACTCCCCCTAACACATGCAACATATATCATAGAGTAATTCAAAGCATGTAAGCTATCATAATGATATTTTCTCCTTCTTTTGGATAAGCAAAGTCTCATGGGAATCGATTCACCTATATATGAATCGATTCATCTAGCTGTTTTTGCGCAGGTTCGAAGAATAGTGTCACTTGAAGGGTGTTTTGTGAGGGGTTATACAAGATTAAAATTTTGCAGTTTGCCAATGATCTTGTTGCACGAGAAAGTCAAAAAGATCAAAGGTCATTTGCCATTTGTTTTTGAGATCCATGTGGTGCATAAGAGATTATTTTGTGTCAAAAACATGTTATTAATTAAGTAGATGCTACCTGGGGACTCAATAAAACAAGAGATTTATGGAGCATTAACATGATTATTGAAAATGTGCTTGGCTTTTTAATGAAAAGATTTGACCATATATCACAAAGTAAATCACTATGTTTAAAGAAATAAGAATTTTATGAAAGAGATAAGTTAAAATCTTTAGGTTAAAGATTTGCAAAACTATGTTCAAAGAGTGAAAAATGAATCAGTTAAACGATTTCTAAAATTCCTAATTCCCTTCTAATATTTATAAATTGTTCTTTCGGAAGGGGTTTTGTAAAAATATCCGCCAATTGTTTTGAAGTTTCAACATATTCAAGAACACAATCTCCTTTCAAAACATGGTCTCTTATAAAATGATGTCTTATTTCAATATGTTTAGTCCTAGAGTGCATGACCAGATTTTTGGATATATTTATGGCGCTAGTGTTATCACATTTAATAGGCACTTTGTTTAAAACAACACCAAAGTCAAGAAGTTGTTGTCTCATCCAAAGAATTTGAGCACAACAACTGTCAGCTGCTACATATTCTGCCTCAATTGTCGATAAAACAACACTTACTTATTTCTTTCTATGCCAAGAAACAAGGGAACTACCAAGTAAATGACATGTGCCACTAGTACTCTTTCTATCAAGCTTACAACCAGCAAAATCAGAATCAGAATATCCTACAAGAACACATTCAACGCCTTTATGATACCATAAACCAACATTTTGAGTACCCATAAGATATTTCAAAATTCTTTTTACGGCAGTGAGATGTGATTCTTTAGGACATGCTTGATATCTAGCACACATACATACAATAAATATAATATCGGGTCTACTAGCTGTTAAGTAAAGTAAGGAGCCTATCACACCTCGGTATTTAGTTATTTCCACGTCCTTACCCTTCTCATCTTTGTCTAAGTAGCAAGATGTACTCATGGGTGTAGCTATTTCATTTGCCTTGTCCATTTCAAATCTTTTGAGTAGTTCTTTGCAGTATTTTGTTTGACTAATGAAAGTTCCTTCATTTGTTTATTTGATTTGTAATCCAAGGAAGAAGGTGAGTTCTCCCATTATGGACATTTCGAATTCATCTTGCATAATCTTGACAAACTCTTGACAAAGAATTTCATTACCAGCACCAAATATTATGTCATCAACATAAACTTGTACCAAAAGGATGTCATTATTTTTACGTTTTATAAACAGTGTAGTATCAACCTTTCCTCTTTCAAAATTATTTTCTAAAGAAAATTTACTAAGTCTCTTATACCAAGCTCTTGGAGCTTGTTTCAAACCATATAAAGCTTTTCACAATTTAAAAACATGGTTTGGAAATTTGTGATTTTCAAAACCAGGAGGTTGATCTACATGAATTTCTTCTTGAATATATCCATTTAGAAAAGCACTTTTGACATCCATTTGATAAAGCTTAAAATCCATACAACAAGCAAAAGCTAATAATAATCTTATGGCTTCTAACCTAGCTACAGGAGCATACCTTTCTTCATAGTCTATTCCCTCTTCTTGATTATATCCCTTAGCAACTAGTCTAGCTTTATTTCTTGTTATTATTCCATTTTCATCTAGCTTATTTCTAAAAACCCATTTAGTGCCTATTATTAGATGGTCATTGGGTCTTGGCACAAGTTCCCAAACTTCATTTCTTTCAAATTGATTTAATTCCTCTTGCATGGCCAACATCCAATGTTCATCAATAATAGCTTCATTGATATTTTTGGGTTCTATTTGTGATACAAAGGCTAAGTGATTGCATGCATTTCTAATAGCGTTTCGAGTACTTACACCTTTTGTTATTTCACCTATGACATTGTCCAATGGATGGTTCTTCACGGTGACCCACTCCTTTTGTTGAGGTTCGTCATTTTGTGTTGAATCTCCTTTATTTTTTATTTCTTCTTTATCGTCCAAGTTTATTTCTTGGAATGTACCTACAAGATCGTCAATATCCTTTCTCAGAGGATTTTGGTTAAGTTCATCAAATTTGACGTGTATAGACTCTTCAATTGTACAAGTTCGTTTGTTAAAGAGCTGATATGCTTTACTTGTAGATGAGTAACCTAAGAATATTGCTTCATCAGATTTCGCATCGAATTTGCTGAGATTATCCTTTCCATTGTTTAAAACAAAGCATTTGCATCCAAACATATAAAAATAAGAAATATTTGGTTTTATTCCTTTATAAAGCTCATAGGGGGTTTTCTTTAATATAGGCCTTATCAAACATCAATTCATAACATAGCAAGCGATATTTACCCCATCGGCCCAAAAATGTTTTGAAATATTACTTTCATTTAACATAGTTCTTGCGAGCTCCGCTAAAGATCGATTTTTCCTTTCAACTACTTCATTTTGTTATAGAGTTCTTGGAACTGAAAAATTATATTCAATGCCAAATTTTCACAAAATTTCTCAAAAGATTGGTTTTTAAATTCTCCCCCATGATCCGTTCGAATGGATGCTATTTTCAAATTTTGTTCATTTTGGATGATCTTGGCAAGTTTCTTAAATACATGATATGCTTCATGTTTATGAGTAAGAAACAAAGTCCATGTATACCTAGAATAATCATCCACAATCACAAGACCGTAATAGTTTCCACCAAAACTTTTAATTTTTGAAGGTCCAAATAAATCCATGTGTAAAAGCTGTAAAGGTCTATTTGTTGGAACGACATTTTTTGCTTGAAAAGAAACCTTTACTTGTTTTCCCTTTTGACATGCGTCACAAAATTTATTTTCAAATTTCAATTTTGGTAAACCAATTACTAAATCTTTCGAAACAAGTTTGTTTAAATGGTCTACATGAATATGAGCAATTCTTCTATGCCAAAGCCATGATTCATCCTCTTTAGTTATGAAGCATTGCACATCATTTGAAGCAAGACAATCAAGATTAATCATATAAATATTATCAACTCTTTGACCAACGAATTTTGTTTCCTTGTCTAGCTTATTTTTAATTATGCAACAGTTTGATTCGAAAACAATTTTATAGCCCTTATCACATAATTGACTAATGCTAAGCAAGTTATGTTTAAGTCCCTCAACATATAATACATCATTTATAGAAGTGGAAGAGTTTTTACCAACATTCCCGATTCCTAGAATTCTTCCCTTCGTGTTGTCTCCATATGTAACGAATCCTTTATTTCGTGGAGTAAATGATATAAACTTACTTTTGTCTCCCGTCATGTGTTTTGAACACCCACTATCCAAATACCAATCGGTGTTACTTGCTTTAAAACATACCTATAAAACAGGTCAAGTTAGAGAACTTGGTACCCATTTTATGTTGGGTCCATCTAGGTTAGTTTGAGGTAATGTTCCTTTAGGATCCCATACTTTTCTCACAACCTTTGGCCCTAGTTTTCTAACATTACAATTAGATGCACTATGTCCTTTAAAACTGTAATAATGACATTTCATAAAAGGTGATGCAGTTTTACTAGGTGGTATAAAGAAGTTCTTATAATTCTTTTGTTTCTTATAGGCATTGAAACCTAGTCCCGTTTTATCAAACATACATCATTGTTTTCCAAGTAAAACGTTTAGGTTGTCTCTACCATTTTTAAACTTTTCTAAAGTTCTACTCAAGTCTAAAACCTTAGTTTCTAGAATGTCACATTTCTTAACAAAATCACAAGGTTTAGTTCTAGAGCATGCTTGTACTTTTACTACTTTCATTTTTAACATTTCATTTTCTTTACAAACTTCCATAAGATGTATCTCAAGAGTGTCAATGGTTTTTCTAGATAACTTGTGCTTATTAGAAACTTTTATGAATTTATCATACAATTCTTCAAGAGCATCAAGTAGTTCATCTTTATCTAAGTCATGAAAATTTACCTCATCATCTTCATCTTGGTGGTTGGCCATGAGACAGAGGTTTGCTTCTTCATTTTCCGAATCGTCTGAGCTACTTATCTTATTTTCATCCCATGCGATATATGTTATTCTCCTCTCTTTTCTTTCTTTGTTTTTCTTCTTAAGGTTTGGGAAATCTATCTTGAAGTGTCCTTCTTTTCCACATTCAAAGCAAGTAGGTGAAGAAGAGTTTTCTTTAGGAATGGGTTTCTTACCTTGAGATTTGAAATTCCATTGGAAACATTTGCTCTTCATAAGTTTTCCAAAGCATCTCACGAATAGGCCTAACTCTTCATCCTCGTCAAGATCACTCTCGGATTCATCTTCAACAATTGAGGTGGCTTTGAGAGCTAGCCCTTTCTTCTTTGAGGCTTTTTCTTCTTCCTCCGCATGTTTCAAATCTTTCAACTCTTGTTCTTGTTCTTGTAACTTCCCAAACAATGTAGCAAGGGACATATCATTTATATTGGGAGATTGCTTGATAGCCGTAACAAGAGGTTGCCATTCCCTAGTAAGACTTTTTAGAACTTTGTGGATAAGTTCCTTGTTAGTGTAAGATTTACCAAGAGTAATAAGATGATTAATAATCAAAGTAAATCTCTTTTGAAGTTCTAAAATAGATTCATTGGAATTCATTCTAAAACTTTCATATTGGCTAGTTAAAGTGCTAATCTTAGAATCCTTAACATCACTAGTACCTTCATGAGTTATTTGAAGGGTATCCCACATATCCTTAGCAGATTTACATGTGACTACTTTAAAGAATTCATCGGGACCTAAGGCTAAGGTGATAAGATTTTTTGCTTTGTAATTATATTGCACTTTCTTTTCTTCCTCACTGGTCCAATCACCCATAGGCTTTTCTATTTGTTTATTATCAACAATGTGCATAGGTATAAAAGGACCATTTTCAATAGCATTCCATACTCTCAAATCAATTGATTGCATAAAAATTTTCATCCTTTCTTTCCAAAAGGCGTAACCTTCACCATTGAAAGCGGGAGGCCTATTTGTGGCACCACCCTCAGGAAAAAGGTTTAGAGAATTTGAGGCCATTTGTTCTCTTGAAGCTGTTAAGCTTGATCTACCAAGAGTCAAGCTCTATTACCACTTGTTAACCAAGTGGCCTCAATTACTCAAGAGGGATGGTGAATTGAGTATTAAAAATTTTACTTGGAATGCTTTTGAAATTAATTCTTTGATAAATATACTTATTGAAGATAATAAATTTAACCACAAATGATAATAATTTATACTCAAGGAAAATTAACAAGTACTAAATATATGGCAATAAATTCACTTTAAAAGATAAAGTAATATTCAAATTAATCACAACACTATTTTTGGTACTTAGAAAGATTTAAAGAATAATTCAAGAATATTACTTAAACAACTTCAACAAATTTAATCTAAGTGATTTACAAATTTAATCAACCCAATAGAATATGCACTTTAATTTAGACACGTAAATTAATAAAGTTACTTAACTAATTAATTTATAAACACAAATATTTTGTAAGCAATCTTAAGTGCACAAATTTAAATGAGTGTAGGGAAGAGAGATTTGCAAACCGATATATACGAGTTCCACCACATCGGTGTACGTCTACCTCTAAGCAACCCACTTAGAGGATTTTCACTATTGGAGATTAGAGATACAACTTTGAGCAATCGCGGCTTCCTAGTGTCTCACACTCAAGAACCTAATTCTCGCAAGTACAAGGGCACCCCACCTAATCTCTCAATCTCACAATTTTACAAGGTTGAAACCCAACCCAAATCTCTAGGATTTTTAGTGTTTAAGTGTACAAAAATAACTCTCCAATAGAGTGGATATACAAGTTAAAGCTTTCACAAAATGATAACTCTCAAAGAGAGGATATGCAAATTTTAGCACTCAAAATAATTTTCTCTCTCAAGAAATAATATGCAAGTTTAGCTCTTAAAATAATTTTGCTCACAAAATTTACTCTCCAATTAATAAGCCAAGAAATAGAAACAGAGAGAAATTAAGAGAAGAAGAGAAAGAAAAGCAACGTGAGAGAGGAAGAAAGTAAAGGAAAATGCTTCAATGCTTAGTGTGTTTTCTCCTTCAATTTCATCTCCTATTTATAGGCTCCAGGAGGCATGGTATTTGTAATTTTAAAATCCTCCAGCATGGTGCCATTGCATAAAGAAAACCCAGCGTGCAAAGTGGACATGGAACAGCAAGGTGGAGTCAGGAATATGTAGTGTCTGTTGGCAGCAGCTTGGACATGGCATGGTGCATCATGCAATGGTTAATTAATTTAATCAATTCATGCATAAATACTATTATTAATTCTCAGTGGAGCATGGTGTGTTCAGAGCATCTCAGAAATGGTTGGCTCCTGAGCTTCCATGGCTTTAATTGAGTTTCCAAAACGTGTTTGCACTGAATGAATCCATTCAAAACCAAAGGAATCGATTCATCTCTTAAAAATGAAGTTCCTAGGCAAGCTTTTAACGTGTGAATCGATTCACTCTTTGTAGGAATTGATTCATGCTTTTAGATCAATCGTGAGCCATAATCGGTTCAGCCTTAGTGGGAATCGATTCATGCTTTGATTTTTTAACTTCCTACACCAAAATTATGTATGAATCGATTCTTTATGGGTGTGAATCGATTCATGTAGCTGATTGGCAATTTTCCATGCTACGTTGAACCCTTTTCGATACTTAATTCCATACATTTTGTTTCCTTTGATTCTTGGCACTTTTGTTGATCATTTTCACTTGATTTAGTCCTTGGTGAATGCTTTGACTCAAGTCCTTTGTTGTTCATCAAAATTGATAGCTTGACAACATCCTTAATATTTCTTCATTTGTTGTGTCATTATTAAAACCTACATCAACATATAAACACAGCCACCACTACCAGTGGTTTGCCACCACTGCCAGTGGTTTACACAGGTAAGGTTCCCCAAGGCTTCTTCTTGCATCCCAATTACCATTTCTCATCAAAATAAACCTGAAACCTTAATAGTCCTGCAAAAATAGAGACAATAGAGTAGTTTATGTTGAACTAAATGTAAAATCAAGGAAATCGGGAGGAATAAGGGTAAAAATAAATAAAAACTACATCTAAAAACACTCAAAAACAAGACAATATGCACACTTATCAAACACCTTAGAGGTAAGGTGTCACCACCTGATCACACTCAGCCACTCACCTCTTAAAATATCTCCCACCCATCTTGTCAAACAAGCAATTAATTTTACCTACCTTCTTCCACTAACTCCCCTTTTCTCTCGGCAGCACACAACACTTCTATCCTTATCATTTCTTTTTGTTTCCAGCAGCACTACACTTCTCTTCCAGCCACCAATCCACCGTCCAGACCCACCACCTCCTTCCTCTTCTTCTCAGCACTAAAACACAAACGACCATCACCTTCTAAATTCATATCTCCCTCCCTTCTCCCTTGCTCTCACATGCGGTTTCCCTCTCTGCTCTAGCCACCATTCAGTTTCAAATTCACCATTAAAGAGTCTTTATTTTGCAGCTTGGCTCTCCCTTGCTCCATCATCCTTGGCCATAAGGTATTCAAGACAAGGCAAAATGAATAGTGAACTTCTAATTCTTGGTTTTGATTCTTCTTCTATTCCTTGCTAAAATCACAATTTTGCATGCATTTTTGGAGTTCTTTCTTCCCTATTCCAACACTAAAACCGTGACCTCTTTGTCATTTCCTTGGTTGTATGTTTGAGTTTTAGGTATTGGAAGTTGATCGACGATGATCAGTAAGCGATTTCAAGTAACTGGTGAATTTTTCAATGATCAACCTCCTTTTCTTCACCAAACCCGTGAATGCCTCATGAGGTAAAGGGATCTCACTTCGTTTTCCCTCATTTTAATTTGTCTCATGAGTTAGGCGTAGTTGTTAATTAAGTCAGAGATGAGATTTAACTAGAAATAATAATTATTTGATAAACTAAAAATTATAAGGTAGAACCAAGGAATAAGTAAACTTCAAGCCATTAATAAAAGTAGCAGTCATAATAGAAATAAATAATGATCTATCACTAATATCAAGACAAAATAAGTTGTAGTCAGTTAAAATGAATTTAGGAACAAGAGTATAAATTTGGTATTTAATGGGAGGCCAAGTTAATTTCAGAACCTTAGTAACAAAAAATTTAAACTTAGAAAGAAAAATGTATATATGTATATAAATACATACATACACGGTTATATATATATATAGTACTTAATAACTAGGCATTCCTAATAGTTAATGACTGGTTACAACTAGTGTAACTACGCAGGATTAATGTGACTCTGACCTTTAAATTGGGCAAATAGGTTAGTATGATTAATAATTATATATATATGTCCCTTGAGTGAGTGATATGTGCTTGATTGACTAATGTGATTGTATATATGAATGGCTAAGTGTTAATTAAATTACATGTTCTTGTTAGTATGATGAATGTTATGAGTATGACAGGATGTATGATGAATGAATGAACTTTGTATGATGTATTGATGAAACCATAAAGAAAAGAGAACAAGTCACGGTAGAGATCCTATCATAATATGGAGCGATGTGATATGATTATGAAAATGAAAGAGACATTAATGAGATGTTAAAATGTACCCTAATGAATATTGAATATTAACGCTTAACTATTTTCATTCTTAATTACCGAGGGATAAATAAAAGAAAGACCGAAGAACTACCACTAAAAAGAAATCCAATATATATCCATATAACCATATTACCCATACTCTTCCACCATACGACTATCGTACTCGTACTCCACTGATTCAGAAATACCCTATAGTTAGAATTAAACCCGGTGTTAAGAATGAAAATAGACCCTTGAGAGGACTCTACTGATGACGAGTATCATGAATATGGAAAAAGGAATGTATGTTACATGTATTATGTGCATATGGTTTGATGGGGACTAAAGCATACAGCGAGGGTTACGCTGGAGGACATGGGGGGGCTCGACCCCCTAGGTTTGATGAATATTCCTTTTGGAGGTCATTTATGAAAATTGGACCCTTATGTGTATGGCCAAATTTTGATTATGACCTTAACAATATATGATGACAATTGTGATACTGGGTTATTGCCAAAATGATGAATGGATGATGTTATTATGAGAATACAACTTTTTATGAGGCATGTGTGAAGTTATGTCTTGATGTTTATGCATAATAGAGGAACTAATAGAGTCAAATAGAGTTTTAAGAGATTTGGATGGCATATGATAGTTCCAATAGCTTCCATGTATGGTTTATGACTTGTAGAAATTGGAGTGGGCTAATTCCATTGAGAATTGACCCTTGAGTTACACAAAAATACCTTAAAATGGGCTAAATGCATTTATGTGCATAAGTCTCTTATTTTTGGAAATTTTGAGTGCGGTCAGTGGCTACACGTTATGAATGGTGTATTTTAGTTGGTGTTAAAATTTGGTTAGATTTCGTATGAAAACGTTAGGGTGGTTGGAAGTTGAAAATTGTCTTTTTCTGGATTTTGTAGTAGTTTTACTATCATGAATCGATTCATGACTTCCTTCACTCGATTCATGGGCCATTGGAAGTGCTTGAATCGATTCACAAGCTTCCTGAATCGATTCATGAGCTGCTGGAATTGCATGAATCGATTCACATGAGTCCTGAATCGATTCACGGGCCTCTGTTTTACTGTTTCGGACTTCCAAATCACATGAATCAATTCATACGAGTCCTGAATCGATTCATGAGGTTCTGTTTTCACTGTTCATAGCTTCCAACTCGCATGAATCGATTCCTGGCCTAATATTTGACAATTTTCAATAAGTTTGGCTCTTGTTTAATGTGTATGAAGCATGGCTTGTCTCTTTTACTTCATGGCATGCGTATATAATGGTTTGAACCCCTTTTTAACAAACTTTAGCAATCAATACGGGTATCTTGAATCTTTCCTCACACCCATTCATCCTTCTAAAATAACATACACGTTCCGCAGTTCTTTGGATGACGATCATGTGACTGATTGTCTGGGAAAACTCTTGTTTTAAAATTACATACCTTCTCATATCGTCATACATGGGATAGGTCTTATAAATGGTCTGGGGTTACTTATTAAAGTTTTATTTCATGGCGTTCTTCTTCCAACAGTGGTTGTAAAGGTGAAAAATTTACTCTAATTTTTTAATATCTAAGTAATATTATTTACTGGATTAAGGACGCCGCCACAGAGCCTGTATAGGATGCATCATTTTGAATAAGACATTTTTTTAAATAGTTGAACAGCCTTTATTTATCCTTAGAGTAATAGGTCATATGAGAGTTATTCCTAAAATATCCTTAGTCAAGTATTTATGTGGGGACATGTAAATACATTAAGACTAGTGTGTGAGTATACTGATGACCTGATCTCACAGATCATGGATATAGATATTATCAAGTCTTCACATAGGTACATATTAAGAGTAATGATATATTGGACAGACCCACCATGAGAATGTTGCATGGATCGTTACATGAATGTCATGAACGATTCTCAATGTGATAATGATATATGTAGTCCTTCGACCTAAAGTCACTACAATTCCTACATAAGGAGTTCGTTGTTTTAATACAATCAAATGTCTTTTGTAACAATAGGACTATAAAGGTTGTGATTAGGAAGTGAATAAATTATGCAGAAGGTTACGAGTGATGTAGATGCGATTTGTCTCTCCTATATGACAAGAGTGATATCTATAGGTCACTTGATAGAGTGAGACTAAGGAAATGCATGACCATGCTAGAAAGAATAAATATTGGATATTTATTCGGATAAAGTTTACTCCTGTATCAAGTAAAATAAATTAGGCCGTATAAGGATGACGCGACCATGCCTTGGGCCTAATTAGGATATCATGACAAAAGGAACAAACATATAAAATAATTATCACTTATAGGTTATGTTGATAATAAATAATATTCAGACATAATGATGCATTGCTAGATGTCACTCTTATTTTATATTAATAAAATAGTTTATTATTAGTATGACCGAATATTTTACCTATAGGGTCACACACATAGAGTAAGCCCATTAGAAAGTAGCTTTTATTTTAGTTGGACTAAAATAAAGCTATTGGGTCTAATTCATTTAGAATGAGTAAGGAACTCATTCTTTAGAGAGAGCAAATTAGGTCAAACCTAAGCCTATAAATAAAATGTAAGATGCTTATAGGCAACTCACTTAAAAGAGACACAAAATATGCAAAAGTTGCAAAAGCTATACACCGTCAAACTAGCATTTGAAATGTGTAGCGTTTCTAGTGGGAGTACTCGTGTGGAATCTTAAAGGACGAGGCTAGAACTACTTCGATTTTCTTCAAGAGGTAATCCTAAAACGCTTAATAAATTTGATGTTTGTCTTATGCTTAATGCAAAGTTTTGCAAGTCCAATGAGAATCCTTGTATTTCTGCTACTTATGCACTAGGGATTCCCTAATAGTGATATCAGAGTCTGGTTGCAAAACTATGTTTTGGGCAAATATTTGTTTAAAGAACATGTTGAAAAAAATTCTTTTATGAAAAGAATATTAAAGGTTGAATCTTTTTACAAAGGTTGCATCTTTTATTAGATATGATGCAAATGTTGCATTTTTAATGAGATATTATACAAAGGTTGCATTTTTTTAGAGATATGTTGCAAAAGTTATACCTTTTTGGAAGCTAGTATCAATTTCATTTTGTTTTGTGTATATTACTTTTCTCAACATTTTAATTAAAGAACATGTTTTTTTGGATGTGTTTTATTATATAAACATGTTGTATGTTGTAATGGTGATTGTTTTGTATGTGTTCTAATTATAAAGCATAATTTTATGTTCATATAATTAAATTGAAATCAAAGGTTGTATGCAATGCATGTCTATATGTTTTCTCTTTCTAACATGAATTGTTCATGCGAGATTGTATTTAGAAAGTTTAAAAGTTAAACCCTAGCCGTAATGAAAACTAGGATTCAAAAGTTGAAGCCTAGTCATCATGGTATTTTATTTATTTGTAAATGTTACAAATAAAATATTTAATTTTAATATTATATTTTAAATTCAATTTGTAAAAGTCACAAATCAAATTTTAAATATTTGTTAAATTTAAAGTTTGTAAGAGTTACAAATTTAAATAATTTATTCTTATTCATTTTAATAGGATTTACATTGTATGTGATCTTTTTAAAATTAATGTGATTTATAGGAGTTACAAATTGATTCTTATTTATTAAATTTAATATGATTTGTAATTGTTGCAAATAGAAGATAAGATCTTTATTAAATTTAATAATTTTAAAATCAAATATTTAATCTTAATAAATTAGATAGAATTTGCAAAAGTTACAAATTAAAGATAAGATCTTTATCAAATTTAATAGGATTCAAAATAAAATATCTTTAACTCTAGAGATAAGGTTTAAAATTTAAACCTCGATCATTCCTAAAATAGGATGATTGTTGTGACTCTAGAGATAATGTTTAAAAGTTAAACCTTGACTATTCTTATTTTAGGATAGTTGTTGGGGACATAACATAAAGTTTAAAAGTTAAACATTGACCGTTCTAAAATTTAGGATTCGAGAATTGAAACTTAAAATTAGGATTTCAAATTGTTTGAAATCTCAACCAAATATTTTGAGCTGTTAATGGTCAATGGAATGCTCTGCCTAGGAAAGACTTAACACTTAAGTGGTTACATCGGACCCACCTTTCTTTCCTAGGAACTAACTTGATTACAATATTAAATTTTTGGGTTGAAATGCCACTAGCACCCTACAAAGGGTAGCTTCCCCTTGAACTGTCAACGGAACCACCAACTTCTCTGTGTAGTTTTCCTTTTATGACCCTGTATGTTTAATTATGTGTTTTAAAATTTATTTTATTTTAAATACAATTAATCACTCTATTAATTGATTAATTAACACGTCCAGTGATGAATGGTTATGGTCTTAGATTTTTCTTATTTAATTTTAAATACAGCCTGCGTGTTGTGCTTTTCTCTATTCCTGAATTTCTTCTCCCAACCCTTCACTCGTATGTAAAATGAGTTTCTTTATTACATTGTAATCTTGAAGAAGCCAACAAGGTGGAGACCTAGAAGAAACCTAGAGTGATGACTCTTGATGGATACGACCTTGTAAAGAACAAAGGAATGATGACTCTAGAAGGATGGTGGTTTCAAGAAGTAGGACTTCATGAAGTCAAGACACCATAATTCCTTTAGGTTTATTTTATTTTATTTTATTTTCTAGGAAGACCATAACCATCTCACATTTTTATAGCATGTTTTGGGGTTTTATTTTACGTTAAAGCGTTTAATGAAAGTCAGTAATGAACAATAAGAAAATTGAAATCCCTCAAGCTCAACAATCATACCTTCAAATAAGTATGAACGTCAAACTTGATAGATAAAGTGCAGGTCACGCCATAGTTGGGTGCCTTTATTTATGTTTAGTAGGACATGATTGGATAATTGGATTATCCAAGTATAACTTATTAAGTTTTATTCAAATAAATATTTTTCAATTGGATTGGAATAGCCTAAAGGTATGAATAGCCTAAAACGCGTTCCAATAAGTAACACTCATCAATGCTAGTTTTAATAAAGTGTAGGTTCTGCCAAAGGATGATTGTTAGTATTAGTAAAGGATGATGGATAATTGGATTATCCAACCATTTGTTATTGGACTTATCTAGGTAACTTTAATCAGATTGAAGAACCTAGAAGCTTTAATATTAACTTTAAACGCCTTCTAATAAGTAACACTCATCGAGACTAATGTCAATAAATAGTGGGTTTAACAAAGCATGGTGCTATCATTTATATTAGTAAGGCGCGATGAGATAATTGTAATATCCAAATTGTTTTTATTGGGCCTTAACTAAGTTTTTCAATTGGATTGAAAATAACTTAGAGATGTAAGAATTGAGCTTAAATTCATAAGATGAATAAGGTAAAAAGTTACCCACTCAATCATCTAAGAGTTGCATAAGATACAATTGGAAATATGTTTCCTACCTAAATAATCAAGGGTTGAGTGATCGGCCAAAGCTGACTCAACATTAGGCCCAATATGGATCTTGGCCCACTAGAAAAATCTTCCAACGTGATTTTTTTGATTCAGTACGGATATTTGTTTTGAATCAAAATAGTGGGAGACAACATATTTATTTAATGACCAAAAGTTAAGTATGTTTTAAATAGAAGTGATAGATTTGCATATAATTTGTTTTAGAATAACCATGATAAACCATATATTGTTTTGTTGCAATCTGTCCTTTGGAAGGACACTTTATCTCGAAAAATGCCCAGATAGGTATCGAGACTTGAGAATTATCTTCAATAAAGAAGAAGCGGCAGTGTGTCATGTTTAGCTTATTTCAATATCATCTATCGTTGGGTATTGAATACCCTATAGAAACTGCATAAACTTTAAGTTATGAAAGGCAATATGAATATATGGAGGTATACGATATGATCGTATACAGACTCTATTAAGGCCAAGTTGATTTGGAAGTCTAAAAGATGATCAAGAAAGAAAATTGTTTCTAGTTTTAGCCAAATAAGACATTGAAATAATTTGTCTAAAGAACTTGAAGGAGTTCAAAAGAAAAAGAAGTAAGACTTCCGCTATAAGTCATATTATAGAAGTCAAGTTATTTTACTTCACTGACATTAGTATTAGATACTAGTAGAAGATCTCAATTTTAAAAGATCAAGAAAGTAGATCACTTGCTAAGGGTGGAGAAATCTGTGTGAGCAAAAGTTGCTACAATAAAGATAAAATCTTTACCTATGGGGCTAGTTAGTGAATTAGACATTGTGCATATTGTTTCTTATTGGACAAGAAAGGTTTTCTTTTATAAAATAACTTTATTTATTCAAAAGGATGTTGATGCACAATTTAGTAATGGATTCCATATCCTAAATCTCAAAACACCCATCTATAACATAACTGTCAAAGTATGTTAAAGTAAGTGATTTTGAACCTTACTTACATGGTATTGTCTCCTAAGGCAAATGGATGAGAAACACATTTCTAAATACCATTAATGTAGTTATCTGGACTCTTTTAATTTTGGAATCAATTGAGACATGTAAATCTTATTTATTGGAGAGATAGTTGAGAACTTATTCATTGAAAAGTGAAAGATGAGTAATCTATTATCTAATACATGACGATGTATGTAGGCCTATTAGAACAATAACTAGATATATGTTTTTCAATACTTAGACATACTAATTGAAAAGTCAATGAGTATAGATTTATGTAACACAAGTTAGAAAGTCTTTGAAAAGTTCAAAGAATTCATAATGAAGTGAAAAACCAAATTAGAAAGACACTTAAAGCTCTTGATTAGTCAAGATAGCAAATAATTTGAGCTACAAGTTTGATAACTATCTAATAGAGTGAGAGATTACCTCTTAACTCATTCCTCATGGAATGCCATAATAGCATCTCTATGGGGAAAAGTCAAACTTTGTTAGACATAGTTTGATTATTGATTATTATCAAACATCTCTAACTCCTTTAATGTTTCTTATTGATAAAATTTCCATACTTAACCATGTTCTATCTTAGACTTTCTTAAAGAAACCATATATGATATGGACTAGAAAGAAACCTAGTATGTCTTTAATAATGATTTGGAATTATGATGCTTCTATAGAGCGTCCAACTTTGACAAGGTCAGATCCAAATTGGATAAATGTCTTTTGTGAGATACCCAAACAAAGTTAAGGGTTATCATTTCTACAATCTATTTGAGAACAAAAGGTTTGTTACTTAGAATGTTATATTCTTAAATAAGAATACATCTCTTAAAGAATCAGTGGGAGGATAGTAGAACTTGAAGAAATTCAAGTATCACAAAGCATTCAAAAGTCAAGGATGGACTTAGAGTAAAAATCAAAAGTGTTGTGACATCATTAGCTCAGGTAGCACAAGACTTGCGTAAGATCAAATAGGATATGTCACCAAATCTGAAAAATGTGGATATCTTATGAATCAGGAAGGAGGCATATTGCTAAATGACCAAGATTCTTATGAAGGGGCCAATGCAAGTTTAGATTCTAAGACATGGCATAAGACCATGGGATTTGAAATGGGCTCCATGTACATTAAAAGGGTATGGAGCTTGGTTGACGCACCTAAAGGGTAAAACCTATAGGATGCAAATAGGTTTTCAAAAGGAAAACCAAAACATGGATGGTAATAAATATACCTTTAAAAATAAGATTGACAAAATTCAATTAGCTTAAAAACTATTTAGATCCTGCTTATTGTAGCAGTATACCACTATTATGAGTATGGTAAATAGACATCAAGATGGAAACATCTTAAGGATGTGTGTATGACACAACCTAAAGGCCTTTTATGCCTAAAACATCTATGAAGGTATGTGAACTGCAAATGTTCCATTTATAGACTCAAGCAAGCTTTTAGAAGCTAGAATCTTCATTAAAGAATGAAGATAAATCTTATGACTATAAAAAGGGTTAGTAACTGCATAATTATAGTTCTAGTATTACATGTAGAAGACATGCTTTTTCTGTAACTAATATTCTTATTCTATAGTCAAGAATATCCTTGAACACTTAAGAAGGACTAAGGATTTGATCTTGATAAATGAAAGATGAGCTCATTGTAAAGGTTACATCGATGCTAATCTTCTAATTAATTTGAATGACTTAAGATTGGAATCAAAATATATATGTGGTGTCAAGATGGTTGCGATGTATGCTTGAAAGGTTCAAAGCAAGAAATAGTCGTTGGTTATACTAACAAGTATTTCGTTATGATAAATTACAAAAGAAGTCGATTTACATTTAATCATTCCAAATATTTTGTACCCTATGAGTTTCCACTGTGACGACAATGGAACTATAGAACAATATAAGGAAGTGGATTAATCCAAGCATATACTTAAATAGTTCTATCTTTGGAAGATGTGAAAATATGCAATGTGCATACCAACAAAATTATTGGGAACCCACTAGTAAAACCGTTTGCATAGCAAAAGCATGAGGGCACTGTAGATGTCATTGGGCATTAGCCTTATCAACTCTAAGTGCAAGTGGGAGATTGTTGGAAATATGCACTAAGAGCTTATATAAGACGCATCATTTTAAATAAGGCATTTTTTAAATAGTTTAACAGCCTTTATTTATCCTTGAAGTAATAGGTCATATGAGAGTTATTCCTAAAATGTCCCTAGTCAAGTATTTATGTGGGGACATGTAAATACATTAAGATTAGTGTGTGAGTGTACTGATGATCTAATTTCACAGATCATAGATATAGATGATATCAAGTCTTCATATGGGTACACATTAAGAGTAATGATGTACTACACAGACCCACCATGAGAACGTTGTATGGATCGTTACATAAATGTCATAAACGATTCTCAATGTGATAATGGTATATGTAGTCCTTCAACCTGAAGTCACTACCATTCCTACATAAGGAGTTTGTTGTTTTAATACAATCAAACATCTTTTGTAACAAAAGGACTATAAAGGTTATGATTAGGCACTGAACAAATTATGCAGAGGGATATGAGTGATGTAGATGGGATTTATCTCTCCTATGTGACAAGAGTGATATCTATAGGTGACTTGATGGAGTGAGACTAAGGAAATGCAATACCATGCTAGAAAGAATAAATATTAGATATTTATTCAGATAAAGGTTACTCCTGTATCAAGTAAAATAAATTGGGTCGTACAAGGATGACGCAATCATGCCTTGGACTCAATTAGGATATCGTGACAAAAGGAACAAACATATAAACTAATTATCACTTATAGGTTATGTTGATAATAAATAATATTCAGACATAATGATGCGTTGCTAGATGTCGCTCTTATTTTATTTTAATAATAAAATAGTTAATTATTAATATGAACGAATATTTTACGTATAGGGTCACACACATAGAGTAAGCCCATCAGAAAATAGCTTTTATTTTAGTTGCACTAAAATAAAACTATTGGGTCTAACTCATTTAGAATGAGTAAGGACCCCATTCTTTAGAGAGAGAAAATTAGGTCAAACCTAAGCCTATAAATGAAACATAAGATGCTCATAGGCGACTCACTAAAAAGAGACACAAAATACGCAAAAGTTGCAAAAGCTACACGTCGTCAAACTAGCATTTGGAAGGTGTAGCGGTTCTGGTGGGAATACTCGTGTGGACTCCTAAAGGATGAGACTAGAACTGCTTCGATTTTCTTCAAGAGGTAATCGTAAAATGATGTTTGTCTTATGCTTTGAAACACGAAGTTTTGCAAGTCCAATTGGAATCCTTGTATTTCCGCGGCTTATGCACTAGGGATTCCCTAACAACATAGGCATGCCTACAGGACCAGGAGTTCTCTAGTATAGTAGACCAGCCAGGTCCCAGTCATTTAAAATAATACTAGAGATATCAGAGGAGATTCCTATGAAGCCACTCCCACAGCCCCCACCGGAGGCAGAGCAATTGTATGACCGGGACGTTAAGGTGATTAAGAGTACTTTACGAAGCTACAGAGACCCTCTGTGTCTTGTTAGTGTTAAGGAGATAAAGGAGATAGATGGGAGAGAGGCATCTCTTGCAGTAAACTCTCTGGGGTTTCACTTGTTACTAAAGCCCCCTTTGGCCCCCAGGCCTGCTTAGAGGATGCAGGATGCAGGTGTCCCTAGAGCGCCGACACCAAAGTATATACCGCTTCCGATCGATAAGGATGAAGACCCAGAGAAAGATCCGGTAGAGTTACCCATGGATCCGATGGCTGAGGATCCAGCCCCTCTTTTAGTCCTACCACAGCAGATTCTTCTTGCGGAGCCAGTGGCAGCCTATGCACCCGAGAGGTTAGTGGGAGTTCAAGTACAGTAGAGGGTCTTGGTGATGTCTCCCATGGAGTGATTCTTGGCATGGCGACAGTGGGACCATTCGCGTGGGTACCTCCGTCATATATTCAGGAGTTACATGTATGGAGTTGACTATGGATTACGCATGTCTGCGGAAGCTCAAGCTCTTCTAACCGAGGCCTACGAGGTTTATAGCAGTCGTATGCATCAGCCTTTCCAGACAGTCAGGGACCAGCCTTCAACGAGCACCACTTCTCCAGAGCCCTCCTATCGCCCAGACCTGTCACAACTATCAGCCACTTCGATCACTTGTATATATAACTTTGTTGTGTATATATATGATGCTGCTGTTCCACCATGTATTTATCTCGTACAAAAAAAAAAACTTCCACATTTTACTAAAACTCGTAACCTCTTAGTTAACTTGGATAATCTAGTGGAAGAGATTATTCTAGCTAACTGAGGGTGTTACAAGTGAACTTTTTTAAAAAGTGACCTATGGTGTAAAGAGATGAGCGACAAAAATTTTTTATGCTAGGGATGTAAGTTTTCGGTAGCTAGGCAGCTACGGAACTCATTTAGCATCGCTAAAATGGGTAGCGCGATACCAGACTTAGTGATGAGAAGAGTAACGTCGTTATGGTCGTGGCTGGACCTTGTACCGACGAAATCGTATCAATTAGTGACACTATTTGTTCGTTGCTGATGCTAGTTATTTTTTTGTAGTGGGTTTTGGTTTGCTAGAACCATACAAAGTTAGGCACTACAAGAAATAAGGGTAATAGCAACATTTCCTATGCGGCAATCCCAAAAACCTCCGAAAATAAATTGATTTTCTCTTGTATTTAAATTTAACGTTTTTGACTCGTGCATTTACATAGAGTATTATGATTTTCTATTTTCACGTTCCTCATGTGAACTGAAAACAAAATAATAATTTAAATAAAATAATTTTTGAAATATAATTATTATAAATATGTATAGTATTGGGTTTAAATATTAATACATTTATAGAAAGTTTTTATTTTCGTATAGAATAAAAAATTATTTTGATAATTTAAATGTTAATAAATGACAACATACAAATTTAATTCTATTTAATATTATATCTTTTGATATAATTCTTTAAATGTTAGGTTTCCTTAAAAAAATTAAATGAAAACATACCTCAATAATTATCTGAAGTCTTCATGTTCCCCATTTTTGAAGTATATCTTTGCTTAGCTGACGTCTGTGGAAGATTTTTAATATGAGGCGGCATTTTGGCTTTTCTGTTTTTACCTTTCAGACATAGTGGCTAGATGCTTTTGTGTGTATGTCTCCCCTCGCTGCTTGCCAGTTGCCACCTTTTCAGGCAATTTTTTTAACTTCCATATATTTAATAAACTGGTGCCTAAGATTATTGTTAGAAAGATTTTATCATTGCAATCCCTTCATTGTATTGTTTTCTCTCTCTCATTTGGACCAAATTTGTTGTGAGTAATAACCGAGAATTGCATTTGCAGGTCAAGTAACTTTCAAGTTTGTTGAGAATAAAAGGTAACCATAGTTCGCTTGCACTATTTTGCATGTTCATATTAACCATAATGGTCATTTTGCTCTGTCATTTTTAATCCGCCAAGAGATATTTTGAGTAGGAAATAAAATGGCATAAAAACTATACTGCTTTTTGACATTCATGAAATGCCTAGTGGGAACTCAAAGTCATACATGTTAGACTACCAGTTAGAGACTAATGCAAAAAGAGGATACTGTGAAATGTAATGACACGATCTAGAGGAGAATTCTGAAGAGAAAAATGAAAAAAAATACAAAAACGGCTCTTATAGGCATTAACTAGCTGGCAATTTATTTCAGAATAATATATTCTTTGTAGATTCTTAAAATTATTTTAGCTTCAGTCCTTTTATCATACTTTATTTTATATATTTATTTATGTGTTCTATGTTTTCTGTTTTAATTCTAAGTTTTTTTTTATTGTTTTTCAAATCAGTGTGGAGTATATTTCCTATACCATTCCTTATATGCATACTTAGACAGAGACTTGTTATGGAGTTATTTCGAGTATCAAATTGAAGAATGCATCCATGTGTCATCATTTTGAATGAAGAACTTGATAGTAGGCTCCATAAATTAGGGTAGAAAATGAAACTAGACTAATAAATTAAGATAATAAAGTGAATTTTTAAATAGTAGTGGTTTTTATAAAATTAATTTGGGGGGATAATAAACCGACCTTACCTTCATACCTGCAGGTATGAGATTTTTACTTTCCTTTTACCTCATATAATGATTAACAGCCCCACAAAAGATGTAGCTATATATATCACATTAGGAGTTGTTTGCATTTCACGTAAAGCAGAAATGTATTTTCTTACAAAAGTTCATAAACAAAATTTAGATATAACACTATACTTGAAAATCATATTTCTCCTATAACATGTCTTCTGACAGGGGGTAATATATGATTAAGAAGTCAGGAAGTTTTAGAGCAAGTTACTTACTAACTGTTTTTGAAAAAGAGTAAGTTACTAATTAGTTATAGAGTTAGTTAGATGGTTACATGGTCATGAGCCAGTTCCTGATATAAAATTAATGCGAGTACTCCATGAGCTAGTTCCTGATTGTATTAGTTAGCACATATTTTTTTGGTTATAACCACCGATTCATGACTGGGAGGTCCTCATTGGGGTTTGGAGACAGAACTGTGTATAACCCCATGGCTTGGACAAATGCTCGGTTTGAATTGATTCGTTATTGATTATGCATCAACGCCTGTACTCCAAAACATATGTATTGTATGTTTCCTAATAGCAGTTTCTATCCATGGGAATGGTTGAATACTTAAATATTTGTTCTCATATATATAGATTAAGTTGACATTTCTCACCAGAACAGCTGTAAATATAGACTGTTATATAGCATGTCAAGTTCACATTTGTTATATAGCCGTCTTTCTACCTTAAGGTTCGGATTGAGTCAATATATTTACTGCTGCTATTTGTGTTCTGCATGCTTGCTCTATTTTTGCTGCGCAGGAAATTATATGAAATATGGAGTATGGACCTCATGTTGAGAATATTGCCATGCCATTCCATGTTTCTTTCTTACAGATATGGAAAGCAATGATTAATTAGTAAAGTTAGTTAATTTATTTTTCCAGTAATTAGAGGAAATAAATGTCTTCAACAAAGTGGATGCATCTTCATGAGTACAAGGTTTAAGCCACCAAACCACCATTGCTTGTGGCATAATACTAAATCACATGTTTCTAGTACTTTTATTTTGGTCCATTTTCCTTCTGTTTCTTGTCAATGGTTCTCTTAAGTTTTAATTGTTTCATTTGTATTGGATGCTTCGCTATTAACAGTTCCTAACGTTTTATAACTTATTTACCGTCAAGTTTAGCATAGCATTGTGTGGATACAAAAATCGAGATTAATTGATATTTCTAAACGCTTATATTATATATATAAGGAGAGTATCCAATGAAAACAAAGTAACATAATGAAAAATAAGAATAGTTAATTATAACCACATATATCTAATTAAGGGATTATATTAATTTAAGTTTAAAACATTAACATGTCCTAGTCTCTATCTTATAAAAGTTAATATCTTATATCCTATTTTTTTTAAATGATATCTTATATATTATTTGATATCTATTATTCAATTTAATGTTTTTTATATAATTTAATATTTTCCCTGTTACACAAAATTATATCATGTACAATAAAAAATAAGAGCATGTAACACTTCCTATTTAGAATTAAATAGTGTTCATTGTTTTTGACTTTTTTTTTTTACTTTGAGACCACCACTAGTGTAAAGAGGGGCTACGACCACAGGGGTATAAACTCGGTTTTAGAGGAAAACAAGTTTGCAAAAGACGCGGTGACAATTTTAAAATTATGAGAACAATATAGAAACTCGGTTCCACGTGCAACCAAGTTCTTAACATTCTAAATTTTTTTTAGAGAAACCTAGAATCACGGTTTTCGCGCAACAGAGTTTTTAGGTAGTTATATTTTTTAAAAAAATTAACCAGACCTAGGAACTCGGTTTTAAAGCAACTGAGTTTTTAGGACTTTTGTTTTTTATTTTAAATTTTTTTAAAAAATAACTAAGAACTCGGTTCAAGCTGAACTGAGTTCTTAAGACTTTTATTTTTCATTTTAAATTTTCTTAAAAGAACTAAAAACTCGGTGCTCACTGAACTGAGTTCTTAGGGTATTGGTTTTTTATTTTAAAATTTTTTTAACAGGACAATGAATTCGGTTTTAGGGAGAACCGAGTTCATAGATCAAAAATTTGTATCGAAATACTCGGTTATGTCATGAACTGAGTTTGTAGTTTAGGGTTTAGGGTTTAGGATTTGCACTAAAACATCAAAATCTGAACGGTTTTGTAAGTTTTTCCGTTACGTTACTTGCTTAAACCCTTACGTTACTTGCTTCCTCCATTGCTCTGGTGCTTCCATTTCCATTGTCTTCTCTCATTATTGTTCAGTTTCTTTATCTTCCTCCATTGTTGCACGGTTTCTTTATCTTCCTCAATTGCTCTGTTTTCTCGTTTAAAAGGTTAGAGTTCTTCGTCTTTTCTCATTGTGTTCCTTCATTGTTGTTACTACGTTGAATATGTCATTTACTGTTACTGTGTTGGTCTTGCTGGTACTTTGTGTTTGCGGCTATGTTTGCCTTTGTGTTTTACCATTGCCATTGACTGTTACTATACATGAGTTTGATATATATGAGTTTTGCCATTGCCTTTGTGTATATATATACGAGCTTGATATTTATCTCTGTTGGTATAGTGTGTGAAACATAATTAGTTTTTATATATTCAAAGATTCCACCACTTAACAGTCTTTATGTATGTTGTTTGGTTAATGGTCGCGAGCAATACATGTGGGTACATGGTGATTTTAAAACTTGGCAGTGTAAAAAGATGTGAATGCTTTAGTGTTGTTTTAGACTAAGAGAGAATTAATGAACCTAAAAGTGGAGACTTTCACACTACCATGAATGACCTTAGGCTTGGCCATAAGTGCCTTAAGTTGTTGTACAAGAATTTTGTTTGCTTAAAAACTCTTAAAATATAAAGGAGGTGTTAAAACTTAGTGCTAAAGATTTTATGTAAATTTGTAATTTGAGACTCAAAAGACTTTTATAAATTAACTAGGATATAAGTGAGTTAATACATATTATTTGGAGAATTTTATAAAAATAATGTATTCAAATATTTTATTTTAAGTATAATATACTCAAATATTCACTGGTTAAGAATAACGGGATTTTTTATACAAATATTAAATGAAAACTTTGATTTTTGATGAAGGGGTAAGAAAGGACTATATGATGGATTTTCTGTATTTAATTTGTGTTAGTGAAGATTATGTGATGATTAAGTGTTTAAAATGATTGTCACTTGACTCTATGACTTGTTGAATTAACTTTTTAAACATTAAAGATCTATTTGAGTAAAAAAATTATAAAAGACCAATTATATAAATGACTAGCCTAGTATATTTATTGTTTTCCCATAGGTGTACTCTATTATGTTGAATCAAACAATGTTTGATGTAGTGCATTACGTCTATTGCATGAGTTAAGAATCATAACTTTTGAATGATTTTCTTAATTCTAATTGACCAAGTGTACTCTGTGTTGAACAGTGTCATATTGTAAGTGTTGTATTTGAGTCCAAATTCATGGATAAAAGTTGGATTAATGCATCACGGTTAACTGATGAGTATAAGAGTGGAGTTGAAATGTTCATTAGAGTTTGTATTTCAAAATGCTGAAGACAATAATGGAAGATACTTTTGCCCTTGTGTTAAATATGGGAATATGCGTCTGCTAGGCCTAGAAATGATAAGGGAACATCTGTTATGTGATGGTTTTCTTAAGAGCTATACACGTTGGATATGGCATAGTGAACATGTTGTCACGCTGAGTGATGTGGGGTGGATGATAAGTCAAAATAAAGGTTCTGCACGTGATTTTGATTATGATATGGATGACCGATTTGAAGAAATGATTCGTGATGTGGGTGAAGAAAATTTCCAGAGAGCATATGAACTCTCTATGAGGATTCAGAGAACCCGCCGTATCCAAATTATACTAATTTCACACGGTTGTCGATGGTTTTACGATTGTTTAACTTGAAGGCGAGAAATGGGTGGATGGATAAAAGTTTCACTGAATTGTTGCAACTATTGAAAGACATGCTTCTAACTGGTAATAACTTGCCAAGTCATACTACGAGGCTAAAAAGATTTTGTGTCCTATAGGGTTGGAGTATAAGAAGATACATGTATGTCCAAATGATTGTGTGTTATATGAAGGTAAGTATGAAATGATGCATAAATGTCCAACGTGTGGGTTGTCACAGTATAAGAAGAAAGACAATGATTCTGGTAAGGAGATATACACCAAAGGGCCTCCTACAAAGATGTTATGGTATTTGCCTATCATTCCTATATTGAAGCGTTTATTTGGCAATGAAGATGATGCAAAGTTGATGAAGTGGCATTCTGAGGAGAAATTGACTGATGGATAACTTAGGCATCCGACAGATGGATTACAATGGAAGAAGTTGGATTCACTATTTCTAGAGTTTTTAAATGACCTAAGAAGTTTAAGACTCAGACTGGCAACAAATGGAATGAACCCGTTTGGTAACTTAAGCACTACACATAGTTCATGTTATGTATGAAGAGAAAATATGTGATGTTATCGATAATGATCTCAGGTCCAAGATAACTGGGTAACGACATTGACGTGTACTTAAAATTGTTGATTCAAGACTTAAGACTGTTGTAGGATGAAGGAGTTAAAGTTTTTGATGCATTTGGGCGTGAGACATTCAAGTTGCATGCAATGTTGTTCTGCACAATCAATGACTTTCTAGCCTATGGCAACTTATCTGGTTATAGTGTAAAGGGCCACAAAGCATGTCCCATATGTAAGGATAACACTTGTTACCAACAACTGCATCATGGGAGACAGACGGTTTACCTTCAACATCGAAGGTTTCTAAAAGTAGATCATCCATATCAGAGGTTAAAGAAGGCCTTTAATGGTGAACAAAAGTTTGACATTGCTCCTTCAACGTTAACTGGTAAAGAAGTTTTTGAACGGGTCAAATTCTTAAATATGACCCTTAGCAAGTAAGAAAGGTAACACGGTACCAAGAGGATATAGAAGAAAAGGTCGATATTCTTTGATTTACTGTATTAGAATGAGCTTGATGTGAGACACTGTATTGATGTAATACATATGGAGAAAAATGTGTGATAGTGTTGTTGGGGCGTTGTTGAATATACAGGGTAAGACGAAGGATGGCTTAAATTCTCATCTTGATTTAGAACTTATGGGTATATGATCAGAATTATATGCACAGTCGAATGACAAGTGCACCTATTTAGCCCCATCCTGTCATACATTATCGAAAAGGGAGAAGACAAGTTTCTGTAAATGTTTATGAAGTGTGAAACTTTCGGGGTTCTAACCTAAGAAGTCGTGTTTCTCTTAAGGATCTAAAGTTAGTCGATTTAAAGTCTCATGATTGTCACATGTTGATGTATCAATTTCTTCCTATCGCTATTCGTGACATTCTCCCTAAAAATATGAGGGATGTGATGATAAGATTGTGTATTTTTTTAATGCTATCTATTGTAAAGTTATTGACCCTGACACGTTGGCATCGTTGGAAGAGGAAGCAATTATTATACTGTGTCAATTAGAGATGCATTTTCCTCCTTCCTTTTTCGACATCATGGTGCACGTAATCATTCGCTTAGTCAGAGAGGTGGGGTTATGTGGTCTTATGTTTTTAAGGTGTATGTATCTCGTTGAGCGATACATAAAGATATTGAAAGGGTATGTCAAAAACCAACACCGTCCAGAAGCATCGATCTGTTGTAGGTATATGCACGATGTATGTGCGGCTGAAAGGAGGGATGACACTTTTGTATTCCTGAAGCCTTAGGCAATATAGGGGAGTAAGAACAAGGACGTTGCCATACAAGCCTACATACAGAACTAGATGTCTGAGTCCAAGAAGAGGGTTTACTTAGCACCACATATTAACAGGTAAGTTGACACTATTTTTAGTATGTGTATATTTATATAAATGTATATCACTCGTTCATGAGTTGACTACTAACCCGGTTCTATTTCATTTCAGTGCTTACCAGCTTCATGTGGTTATCTGCCCAATAGATAACTTGGCAATTTGCATTTATTCAGGATATGGCTCAGTTCCTCAACAACTTAAGCTTTGTGTTGAAATGTAAGTTAACATTGGTACTTTTATTATTAACAACAAACGGGCTTGTTTTATTGAATGTTCTAATTGGTGTTTATTTTTTCCAATGGGTTGTAAATGGATATAACAGATTGAGGGGCGTCAGCACAAAGAAAAAATTGCAACGGTTGTACCCTAAAGTAAGTGCACTTTCTATATAGATTTTATTTTAATAATCTGAAGCAAATACTGACAAACTTTGTATATGTATTGTGCAGTATCATAGACAGGCAAGATGATGTGAGTGTGGGTGCTATGTGATGAAGACAATGCAGACCATCATCACAACAAACATAACTGATAAATGGGCAATTGTAAGTTTTGTAACCAATTCATTAATTTCAAACAAATTCAGGTATAATGATGTAAAATGTGTATTTGTGTATGTAATAACTAATAACACATACACATACACACACACACACATACACACACACATATATATATATATAGGTTTTCCAAGACCGGTCCCCATACACCGGACAAGAGATCAAGGATATTCGGGAGCAATGAGCCTCATATTTTTTAAGGATTAGAGGACAATAGTATATGTATATGAGTATAAGTTTTAGTAGTTTGTATATGTATATATGTTAGGAAAACTTGTTTGAGTTTTAGTAGTTTTAGTTTTAGGATTTTGTATATATACATTTACTATTTGGTATATACGTATTCTTGTATTGGGTCAATTTTGTTGTTTACAGGTTTGGGGTTATAGAAAAATAAAATAGATAACTTAAAAAAATCCTATCTACAAACTCAGTTCTGTCATTAACCAAGTTTGTAGGAAGTCTATGAACTTGGTTGCTGCTTAAACTGAGTTCATACTCTATTTTTGGGTCAATCTATGAACTCGGTTTAAGCAACTGAGTTCATAGATTTACCTAGAAACAGAGTATGAACACAGTTGATCCAGAAATCGAGTTCATAAATTGACTCAAACAGAGTATGAACTCAGTTTGTCTTATAACGAGGTCATATATTGGCTTTATAAACTCGATTTTTCGAACCGAGTTGATACCCTTGTTACCCACGAACATGGCCGCAACGAACTCGCTCTCGCAACCGAG
This sequence comes from Clitoria ternatea, assembly GCA_037962975.1. Taxonomy (NCBI): domain Eukaryota; kingdom Viridiplantae; phylum Streptophyta; class Magnoliopsida; order Fabales; family Fabaceae; genus Clitoria; species Clitoria ternatea. Next base: position 32,704,074 of record CM075673.1, on the reverse strand, counting down.
TTCGTATCCCAATTTTAACTAAGTTCATAGAACTTTTGTACACATGTGTACGATAGTTATGAAAATACTGTCTCTAATGAAAGATAAGATGATAATTATTTATAAAATTAAGATGCAAAAAAACATATGAAATATGAAGAAAAAAGTAACAACAATTAATAGAATTTTTTATTTTGATAAAAAATTATTTAATATAAGTAGACGATATAATTTAATACTTCATAGATTATAGAAACAGTTATTCAATCTTCAAGACAAAATATTTTTGAAATCAAACTACTCCTTTAGATATTTAGATTTAATGAGATATTGTAAGATTATTTTAATGAATTAAATTATATCCTATAGTCATATTTAATGATTTTTTATCAAAATAAAAATTCTTTTATTTTTGTTACTTTTTCTTCTTATTCCATATGTTTTTTTACATCTTAATTTTATGAATAATTATCATCTTATCTTTCATCAGAGAAGATGGTATTTTCATAATTATTATGGTCTCAAAGAAAAAAATGTTAAAAACAATAAGCACGATTTAATTCTGAATAAGAAGTATTACATGCTCTTATTTTTTATTTGCATGATATAATTTTGTATAGTAATAAAGATATTAAATTATATGAAGGATATTATATTGAACAACAGATATATATATATATATATATATATATATATATATATATATCAAATTTTACATAAGATATCAACATTGATAAGATAAGGAGTAAGTAATGCATGTTAGTATTTTAAAATTAAATATTTTATTCCTTGTATAGAGAGTGTATCCAATGAGAACAAAGTGATATAGTGAAAAAATGAGAACAATTAATCGTAATCATTTAGATCTAATTAAGATTTAAGATTAATTTAAGTTTAAAATACTAACATGTAGTATTTCATATCTTATCAGAGTTAATATCTTATATCTTGCTTAAAAACAATTATTATTTTATACATTATTTGATATCTATTATTTAATTTAATATTCTTTATATAATTTAATATTTTCCTTACTACACAAAATTCAATCATGCACAATAAAAAATAAGAGCATGTAACACTTTCTATTTAGAATTAAATCCTGTTTATCGTTTTTTGACTCTTTTTTAGACTGATGATTACGAAAATATTGGCTTTTCCAATGAAAGATAGCATGATAATAGTTTATAAAATTAAGATGTAAGAAAAAACATATGAAATAAAGAAAAGAGTAACAAAAAATAGAATTTTTTATTTTGATAAAAGTTATTTAATATAACTATATGATATAATTTAATCCTTAATGGACTATAGAAACAATTATCCAATCTTTAGAACCAAAAAATATTTTTAAAATCAAACTTCCCTATTAGATATTTAGATTTAACCAGATATTGTAAGATTATTTTCATATATTAAATTATACCGTATAGTTATATTAAATAATTTTTTATCAAAATAAAAAAATTGAGTTATTTGAGTTACTTTTTTCATCTTATTTTATTTTTTGTATCTTAATTTTATAAATTATTATCATCTATCTTTCATGGGAGAAGAGGGTATTTTACTAACTATGGTGATCTCAAAAAAAAAAGTAAAAGACAATGAACATGATTTAATTCTAAATAGGAAATGTCACACGCTCTTGTTTTTTATTGTGTATGATTTAATTTTATGTAGTAATTAAGATGTTAACATATATAAAAGATATTATATTGAAAAATAGATATCAAATTATATATAAGATATGAATTTTTTAAAAATAGTATATAAGATATCAACTTTGATAAGATATGAAGTAGTACATGTTAGTATTTAAACCAAAATTAATCTTATCCCTTAATTAGATCTGAATAGTCTATCGCGATCGGGGTCGTGGCGAGAGGCCGACCGTAAAAAGAAAATTAGGTTCCCGAATTCCTTCCGGAAACCGTGGAGTCGCCACCAATGTTTTTAAGGTAAAACATCGAAAAAATCTTAACGTAAAGGTATTGGTCCTAAATTGAGATTTTAAGTTCGGAAGTTTGATTACAAATGGGGTAGATATTAGCACCCCACACTGTCCGTGTTAAACAGTTACCCTAAATTGTTAAAGTTTTTTAATAATCCTAATAATTTGTAGTTTTAACCTCTTAGAGATGCCCTATGGATATAGCTGGCAATTCGGGCGGACGGCCCTAAACAGGCAGGGCTTTATCAGGGTACGGGCCATTTAGGGCTGGGCAAAAATGGCCCATAAAATTCGGGCCTTGAAATTAAAGGCCCTAGTCTGGCCCTCAACGAGCCACGGGCCACTTCGGACGGCCCGCTTTAAAAAGAGTTAAAAAGATAAATTTATAAAAAATTAAAACTCTATCCAAAAAAAATTAAAACTACGTAATATTTTTTATAGAACAACTACGAACATTTGTAATATTTCTTTAAAATGTTTCATAAATATTTATCATTAAAGTTCATAACAAAAGTTTACAAAAGTCTACATTCCACACATATGATGAGAGGGAAAGTAGAAAGAAAAGAAGAAAACTCCTAACTAAAAGAGGAACTCCCAATAGTTTTTATTTTTTAAAATACTTGGGTCGCCCACGGCCCGTACGGGCCTGCTTGTACTCGGCCTATTGCTTTTAGGCTTTTTTAGTTTTAGGCTTTTTTCCTATTTATTAATTTTAAAATTTATTTTTTGGCCATTGCACTACATTTTTTTAGGCGAGTAATTTCAGGACAAGTTTGATCGGGATCAAAACATAACTTACGAACAAGCTCGTCTTAAGAAAAGTCTAATCCTAGAACAATGCTCAAGAAGAGTCTGATTCAAGTGCACTCATCCAGACCTTTGGACTGCCCAGAACTTAGCACGCGTACTTGTCTCATCAATCAGACTCTAGATTTTTGAAGCAACAAGAACGTTACTCCAACCTCACATCAAACAAAGATCAAAGCTTATTTTGAAGATGCTTTGGACCAAGTTCTTATCAAGATAAACTACCCTTATCATCAAAAGAGAAAAGAAGACAAGACAGTGTAGGAACCAAAGCTCTAACGGGAAGAAACCAATGTAGCTACTATGTGTATTTCAGAAAAACTGATGAAGATCAGCTTTTGTGTCAGAAAGCTTTCAGAAGGTCAACCTTACACGTTCTACACATCTTTGTTGAAAGAAGAAAGCTAACAACATGTCTTTTACTCTGAAGCTCTCAAGGAACACCATTTCAGTGCAAACTCTAATGTTCCTTAATACCAAACCTTTTTTCCTCTTTTCACCTTCAAGGTCTGATGCTCATGATGGCTAAATTCCTCTAGCGTTTTCATAATGGCTATCTCAAAGGCCTATATATTTGAAGGGATTTCAAATCTTGAAGAAGTGAAGATCTGTAACAACTGAGTATCATATTCACAAAATTCGTTCTTTTAAAACTCTCAGTCTTAGCTTTCTTCTCTAAAGTAGAGACTTTCTTTGTTGTTTGCTTTTAGCAGACCTTAGTCTTTGCCTTTCATACTTGGTGTATCTGTTCCTATCTTATATATATCTTTTCATACAATAAGTTATTAGAAACACCAAACACACACCACTAAAAAAACAACTGTTAGCGACGGACAGAATTGGTCGCTAATCAATGGAATTCCCGTCGCTAAAACAATTAGCGACGGCGTCACAGACGGGAAAGTGGGCGTCGCTAAAACCGTCGTCGAAAACACATCAGCGACCACATACATGCCGTCGCTAACTTATTGACGGCGTAAGGCCGTCGCTAAAATCGTCCCTGCCCCAATAACTGCTGCCGTCGCTAAGTGTTGCCATACAGCGACCTCGGGACCCCGTCGCTACTAATAGACACCAGCGACCACCCCGTGCCGTCGCTAGAGGTAGTGATACAGCGACCAATACATTCCGTCGCTAGTGGTTGTCAGGTCGCGACCACAACTTTCCGTCGCTAGTGGTTGCGATGTAGCGACCAAGGCGTCCCGTCGCTAGTGGTTGTCAGGTCGCGACCACAACGTCCGTCGCTAGTGGTTGCGATGTAGCGACCAAGGCTTCCCGTCGCTAGTGGTTGTCAGGTAGCGACCACAACGTCCGTCGCTAGTGTTAATAAGTCAGCGACGGACGGGTACCGTCGCTAACGAGAATTTTTAAATTTTTTTAAAATTGATCCAATATTGACTGGTTTTGTTAATTTAGCTTTAAAAATATCTTAATATTTTGTATTTTGTATTGGCTGATAAAATTTTATAATTAAATTAAAATAATTTTTTTGAAGTAATGAATTATTATTAAAAACAAAATAATAGATTAAATTAATTTATGAAATAGGTTGAATTATTAATGATAGGTAGAAAGGCTTTGTGATTTGAATGTAATTACCATTAAATATTGACATAATAAATAAAGAATGACAAACTAAATACTGAATGAAAATATAACATAACTAAAAATCAAATATACAATGTGTATAAATAAAAGAACTACAATCAAGGTGGTGGGGGATCCTGGGGTGGTGGTGGGGGCGCCTGGGAAGTGGGGGGAGGTAGCCTCGCCATCAACTGCATCAGTAGCTCCTGCTGCTGAGCAAGTTGCCGACGAGTCTCGGCGTGCTGCTCCTCGGCCCGCTGTCGGTCCGCCTCGGCCTTCTGTCGGTCCGCCTCGTGCCGCTCCAACAGCAACTGCCTCTGACGTCGCTCCTCCTGTAGCTCATCGTTCAGGTTTTGAATTACCTGAACGACCTCAGTCGGAAGACCAGAGGAAGACGAAGAGGAAGGGGTCTTCCCCTTTTTCGCCAGCTGCGTGCCGACGCCACCCAATCCAAACACCCTCCCTTTCTTGTTCACACCGCCAACAGCCTCCATATAGATGGCGTTGTCGTCAGAACAAGATAGGGTGGGAGGAACCTCCCCTTAGGAGTGGAAGCCACCAGGTCCGCCTCCTTCTCGGCCCTCCTGGCCTGATACGCCTCCTGTAAATTCAAAAACAACGATAGGATTAGTAAGTTGATTTGTAAATTATAATGCAGACATCAGTTAAAAGTAAATACCGCTAGCTCCGTAGTCTTCTGGTTTACCCATGCACCGGCTTTGTTCTTCTTGGTCATTTGCATGACCTCAAACAAAGAAGGCTCCCGGTGCTCCCTCTGCTCCTGTGGTGGACAAAAAACATTGAGATTATTATTTGTAAACATGTAAGACGAATGATAATAGAAATGTTTAACATAAATATACTTACAAATCTTTTCTTGTGCTCGAGGGTTGAAATGCTACCCCCAGTGTAAACCGAGGCTGCAGCATCGGCGGCTCTGTTGGCCCTATTCCGAGCACTCGCCTGCTGGAATGGGACCCCGCCCCACTTCTGGACCATCCCGTCCCAATGGTCCTCCGGGATCCAACGAGGGCGCTCACCCTTGTCCCTCACCTTCCAAAGGGTACTCTTGATGATTTTGGAGGTCTTTGTGGCAAAGACCTTCCTAATCTCATCAATCATACCCTCCGCCCACTGGTAATCACGCTGTAAAATGAATTGAGAAATCAAAATTAATAACAGGTCTATTTTACAAATCAAGTCACAATAAATGAGCTAGGAACTTACCGAGAAGGTGTCAAACCACCTATCTTGCACAACCTTCCCAGCATCTGTCCAAGATATATATGGACCATCCCACTGGGCCTTCAAAACCTTAGTAATCGCTTTGGTAGTGCGACTACTATCAACAAAGCTGTAATGACAACAATTATGTTAGGAGTAAAACAACACACAATCTAGGGAGACACCCAAAATTTCGGCAGAGTCTCCCCTGTAAATGTAACATTTCCAAGTTTACATAGTTACCCTGTTACAAACAGAAGAGTGCCCAGTACAATTCAATCTATACAAGTACTAATTAAAGTAACATCCAATAAACCAACAAGTCTTTCTACTAAAGTTTAATATAAAGTGTCATACAAATAACATAAAAGTATTTGAGGTTTAGTCACTTACTCGTCTCCGGCCGGCACGGGTACCAACATGGGCAGAGGGGATGTCGGAGGTGGGGTCACCTGATGGCCATGGTCCTCCAAGCCACCAACTCCAGGAGTCTACTCTGGGGTGGTCAGCTGTGGGGGTGATGGGGTGGTCTGCTGTGGTGGTGGTGATGGAGTGGTCTGCTGTAGTGGTGATGGAGTGGTCTGCTGTAGTGGTGATGGAGTGGTCCGCTGTGGTGGTGATGGAGTGGTCTCCTGCCCTGGGGTAGGAGTCCCCAGACGGGAAGCCGGGGTCCTGGACCCACCACCCCTACTGAAGGGCAGTCGACGTCCCGTCATCTGTGGATAAAATAATGAACAAAAAAGGTTAGTCTCAGGATATATATAAACCTATGTATATATGTTTAACAACTACATACTCTGTGTCTGTTTCAGTTTCAAATTCCCCCTCAGTTTCAGTGTCACTATGGTAATCTGTTTGAACAAGTTCATCAGTATCCAAATCAGCCCTAGACCGTTTTGATCGAGAGACAAGGTCTTTGTCAATGTGTTCACCCCCCGTAGTGGCGAGTGTCTCATCCATTATGACTGGATCAATGTTGAACAACAAAGAGGCATCGTTGAGCTCGTGTGGTGCAAGCTGATAAGCGTCATCAACCTCCTCGGAGACATTGTCAGTGATCTGACTTCGGGCCTTGGCCTTGATTACTGCATACCAGTCCCGATGTCCTCCCGGGAAGTCGGTGTAATAAACCTGCTCAGCTTGTTGGGCAAAAATGAAGGGATCAAACCCTTTATATCTACCATTCTTCTTGACCTCAACTAAGCCGTAGTTGTTGTCAACCTTTGTTCCAACACCGATTGTGTTGTCGAACCAATCACATTTGAATAGAACAATATCTCTTCTTAGTCGTCCAGAGAATGAAACTTCAACAATCTCCGTCAGCACTCCATAAAAGTCTTCTTCCAACTGACCGGCGGTGCCTTTAACACAAACCCCGTAGTTATGGGTGCGCATCCCTTCACTCCATTGAAGAATATTAAACTTGTAGCCATTTACGTAGTAAATAGGCCATTTTTTAACAGTCTTCACCGGCCCCCAAGAAAGGGCTTGGAGTAAAGAATCTTCAATATGGTTGTTAGGGTCTTGTATCTATGTACAACATAAGAAGTAGGTCATTGTTACCATATTGACGGGAGTTAGAAGCAAATAGGCTTAAAAACACTTGGAATACGGGTCTTACATGTTGCGCGAACCAACCAACGAACTTGGATGACACCTCACTATGAATTTGGTCATCAGTTAAATCATTTTGCTTAAGTTTTAGCATATCTGTGTATAAGCTATTGAAAGAAACAAATAAGTTTAATATAAAAGCTACATTAAGAATGTATATATTAACTTCTATGACTTACTCAATAAAGGGTTCCACTTCTGGGCAATTGAGAAGAATGTACAAGTGAGCCGCCTTTTGATCTTTCTCATCAATGTAACATTTTGTGAGCCTGCCCCCCGGGTGACCAGGATAGTTGAAAATCGACGTTTGTTCATCAAACCCTGTGCGGCTGGCTACCCCAAGATTGCGGGGAATTCTACTCATTCTAGTTTCTATCTCCGTTGGAAAATAGAAAGAAGCAAAGGTTGTCATTTCTTCGACTAAGTATGCCTCACAAATTGAAGCTTCAACGCAGGCTTTGTTCGACACTTTATCTTTTAAAGAGCGTAAGAATCTTCAACATCATTAACAACATGGTGTTAAGTTAGAAAATGCTATTATAAGCACGATTTGCAAGTAAATTAAAGAGTTCACCAAGCATTCACCTTTCGAATGGATACATCCAACGATACTACACTGGGCCACCAACCAAGGTCTCGTACGGTAGATGGATAGGCAAATGCTCCATGGAGTCAAAAAAACTTGGTGGGAAAATCTGCTCCAACTTACAAATCAATACCGGGATAGTTTCTTCCATCTTCACAAGTTTCTCCACAGTCAACGAAGTAGCCGTCAACTCCTTAAAGAAGTGACTCAACTCCACTAAGGGTTTCCAAATAGGCTTCGGTAAGGCATGAAACGCGTACGGGAGTAGTTGTTGCATAAACACATGGCAATCATGACTTTTCATGCCAAACACCCTGCCCTCCTTCACGTCGACACATCTACTCAAGTTAGAAGCGAATCCGTCAGGCAGGGTCAACCCATTCATCCAAATGCACACAGCAATCTGTTGTGGTCTAGTTAAAGCATATTTTGCATGGGGTTTAAACATTCTTCCACGTCCCGTATCCCTCAACTCCAACTCCTTCCTAGAACACCAAATCGGAAGGTCTAGACGACTCTTCTCGTTGTCCTTTGTTCTCCCTTTGATGTCCATAACAGTGTCAAAAATATATCCATTTAATTTGGGTAGGCCCCCAAGCACCTACCCAGATTGGCACACTGGTCCTTAGCGATAGCAAGCTTTGACTTTGCCAGTTTCCTCCCCGACTTTGTCAAAACAGATATGAGATACCCAAGAAGAGCTTCACTTCTAAAGTTCCTTGAGAAGAGGAAAGAAAGGTGAGGAAGCTATTTTGTATTTGCTGTTTTTTCCTCCCTTATTTAATTAGAATATACTAACAGTGTCTTCTTCCAATCATAGTTTGCAAAAAAAAAAATATGATTTTCACTATAATCACTTTAAAAGTGATATGATCTCTAAGCAGATTTCTAATTAATCCAGTGTAAAAATCCTTACACAAAAGTACATTAAAATTAAACTTTTTATAGTTATGGAAAATGTTAACCAATACTCAGATCCTTATGGCACTAGAGAGTACTTATTGAGGAAATAAAAATGCAGACTTTTATATAAAGGTGTAATATTACTGGTTTAACAGGACTCTTATTTATTTGGTGATTGTTTTGGTTGCAGGGTGAATGCTAGAGGACCCTATCAAATTAACAACCAAAAGCCAGAGGGAAGCCATTCAGGAGGTGAACCAGAAGATCAATGTTCAAAACAATTTTACCTTAACTCGTAGCGGTTTAGGTGATGGTGAATTTAGGATATACAGGCTCTGGCGATCCAAAAGCTCCTAACTATATGATTGTATTGTAGGCCATTTACAGATTGCTGTGGCCTTCATACGTATTTATATAATATACTAGTACTATATAGTATAATATTTGTACGTATTATTGTTTCATCAATTAGGTCCACCGCTTTGGACCAAACCAGTGATAAATTAGTTTCATTACTGAGATTGATTAGCTTCAGAGTATCATTTGGGTGCATTAATTCCAACATTTAAGTGAATACAAGTCTTTTTTTGACACCTGCTACATTTAAGCTTATCTGATTTTGGTGGAGCCTTCATTATTTTAAGGGGATGAATATATGGATTGTACTTTTTTTGGATCCATTTTCACGAGGATCAAACAATCTCATAATAAGAGTAAAACATACACTACTATCATATCATTCTTCTTAATCTTAGTTATGGTTAAAAAAAACCATTAAAAATATGAACCAAGTAGTGGAGGATGACACAATCACATCTAAGAAGCCTATGCTGGCGCGTGCGAGGATATTTGTGAAAATGCTGAAATCAGCCAATTCCATTTATAGCAACCACGTCACAAATACTAAATAGTTAAATATCTTTTTTTGGGTATAGAAACAGTAACCTCCCAAAACAATTTTTACAATCAACAGTTCGTTTCTCTGAAAGAAAGTGAGTTTTGATAGATCCTCCATTCCTCCTAACACAGAAACACAGTTTTACAAAGGTAGCAGAATATATAGTTCATGGCAACTGATCTATGTGTTGGATGGTTTTTCCACCTAATAATATTTACTTTGTTTTACCGATTAATTTGAATGAAACCAGTTATATAGAGTTATATTTAACTTGCAAAATATGACAAGACTAAAAGATCATATGTTGTTCCTTGGGAACCAGCAATGAGTGGGTATAGGGATCGGGCACACGTGATAATCCAATGTCACAACGTGATGCACCATGGTTCAAATGGTTCCTGGCTGAAGAACCAATACCATTTGGGCAAATATAAAGTGGGAAAGCATGATATGAGTCGGTAGGGATCACCCACGTGATAATCCAATGTCAAAACGTGAAGTAGAATTCATGGTCACAATGGAATTGTTAGAGACCAATATCTTCGTAAGAATGCATTAGAGACAAACCGAAAAAGACAGCGTCAGAGCATATATGCCTAAACATCTCTAAAGGTAGCTCATAAAATGTTCTTACCTAGTTTAGGTCATGTTAGAAAAAACAAAACACAATTTTTAGGGACAGATTCTACTAAGTCTACCTATATTCACATCCTATTAAGAGTTGATTCGTTTTAGGAGTAAGATTCTTAGAATCTAAAATTGTAAAATCCTATGAATTAACTCTAAACCAAAGACTTAGGTGGAGCCTCTCACCACCAAATGTAGGCTTAGGATCAAGAACCCATGAACAATTAAGAGAGATAGAAGGGGAGTATCCAGCAAAGGAAATATTTGTGTGGCAACAGAGGTTGTGAAGCCTGAGGTTTGAGAATTCTTGTACCGTGGAAGGAAGTCAGCGAAGATAGCTAGTGGGGTTTGGGTATCAAATGAGATAAACCGGCCATATGAGTGACAAAAAGACAAGAAAACAACCGGAGAAAACTTGTGGTAGTGAAAAGAGAGCCGAAAACCGATAAAACACAAATTTCTAAATAAAAAGTTTCACCGAGGGTATTTTTCCTAATATAAATATAATATTTCTCACTACTGTATTTCATGTTTACGGAGACTTTGTCAGTAGTTATAGGAAATGTCAGAATACCAAGTCCTCTCTTGGACCTGTACCTGGTAGTTTAAGTTCTACAGAAATTAGTCACTCACAGTTTCTGAAACTACACCACCCACAGATACCAAACATATTTATATATACATACAAGGAAAGACACTTTATATATTATTGTTCCAAGAGCATGCATATTTGTCCTTTTCATTTTTGAACCGAATAAAACAAGTGTTAATATACTATTTCAATTTCAATGTATTATTCTGAAATGCATTCCATGAAACCCTAAACAAAATTTTAGATTTTCTAAACATAATTTGCTAAGCAAAGTACCAGAGAGGAGGAGGTGTCGGAGGAACCTTCAAAATGCAGGGCCGAAGAGGAGTGAGTGGGTGAGCAGAGGGAATTATCGCACCTTCGTGAGAGAGACGCTCAGTGAGGGAAGTGCCGTAGTTACTAATGCACCTTGATTAGAGAGGAGGAGCTATCACAGGGAGCTTCAAGCGAAGGGACAACGGAGGTAAGCCTAGGAGGTTAAAGGACAACGGAGGTGAGGGAATGTGGTTCAGAGGAAGGAAGGGAGGGAGGAGACAGGTGGATGCAGTCACGGGAAGGTATGGAGGGAAGGAGGGAGTCGGCCGGACTCGGAGGGAACAGAGGGGGGAAGGATTGTGAGATAGGGCAAATGACAGGGAAGGGGATTGCTGTCGAGTTACATTAAAACCATAGCGACGGCACCTACACCGTCGCTAACAACGTCACTAACATTAAAAACTTAGCGACGGCAACACACATCCGTCCCTAATCTCCTGAACCGTAGCGACGGTGGAAACCCACCGTCACTAACATCAATTATTAAACGAAAAAACTGGAGGGAAACGAAATTTATAGCGACGGTAACGTACATCCGTCCCTAATCTCTTGAACCGTAGCGACGGTGGAAACCCACCGTCACTAACCTCTACACAATTAGCGACGGTAGGAAACATCCGTCAGTAATTTCCAGACTATAGCGACGGGTATATGATCCGTCACTAGAATTGAGGAATTTGAGCGACGTCTCAACGTCCCCGTCGCTAACTTGTAGCCATAGCGACGTCGTGGAGGACGTCACTGACCCATTACAGGACATAGCGACGCTACAGTTGCCGTCGCTATGAGTTGGCGCCATAAATATATTGGAGGGAAACCAAAAAAAGTGGGGAATTAACTATAGCGACCGAGTCAGCGACTACGTATGATATTGTGACGGAGGTAGCGACGGTTCCATACCAATATTAGCGACGGGTGACTCTCGGTCGCGGAAGTGGTCACTATGTTTCGTGATCCAGGTCGCTTTCATTTTGTGGTCGCTAAGGCCGTCTCTAAATAGCGACGGCGTGTTCCGGTCGCTAATGTGTTGTAGCTATCAGTCATTTTTCTAGTAGTGACATCTTTCATTCAAACTTGTATTTGTGTAAAGTTTGGTGAGTTCCCAGCCTTAGTTTTTGTTGGGAAACAATTATTGGCCTAAATAGACTTTTGAAAGAATACTTGGGATCGAGGCAGGAGTGGCTTGTTGAAACAATACTTGGGTTTAAGCTAGAAGTGGCTGGAGTCAACAATACTTATGGCAGGTTTGGTGCTAAGATTGTAAAAGGTGTTTTTACAATAGTGAAAATCCTTCAAGTTTGAAGGGACTTGACATAGCTTTTATGTTAGAAGTGAACTAGTATAAAGTATATGTTTAATCTCTCCATCTTTGCTCTTAAAAGTCTGGTTCAAAAGTCTGCTTGCTTTCTCTTACAAAGTTCTTAAATTTCACGAAAAGAGTTTGAGACTTATTCAACTCCCCCTTCTAAGTCTAATTTTGAATCATTACTTCTCTTTTACATAAAGCCTTGATTTCCACTCTATTTGGCTCTCTCCGTGTCTTAGCCCTTTATTTCTTATTTTCAAGTGACCATAGTGACCCATTTCAGTGACGACGAAGACAACGGTGTAGTGACCCCATAGTGAATCCCACCCACTCTCTTTGTCTCTATTTGTTCGTTGGTATGGTCTATTTTCTTTATTAAAAAATTATTATTCAATGCTAATTAAAAAATTGTTATTCAATGCAAATTAATTAATTCTAAATTTTCAATGCTAATTAATGTGGAGCGATTCTGTTTTTGAATTTTTAATGCTAATTAATTATGAATTTTGATTTTGAAAAATTGAAAAATTTGTTATTGTTGGATAGTATATTTTGAAAATTTGGAGAGTAGATTGTGTTTTTCAAATTGATTCTGAATTTTCAATGCTAATTAATTTGGTAATGCTATTCTCAAAGGTAATGCTATTGTGATTGACTTGTTATTGTTATTGCTACTATTCAAGAGCTGTATGGACTCTGTGTGTGATAGTGAAAGGGAGAAGAAGAAATGTGGCAAGTGAAGGGATAAACTTTCAATGGGAGGTGCTAGAGTGATAGTTATGCGACTTTTGTTTGTGTGTGTGACAGTATGTGCTTAGTGCTTGTGTATGAATGGATTTTAAGTATGTTCGCCATATTATAGGAAACCTATTATGTAACACCTTATGATGGATTGTAGTTTTTCTTAATGACTTGGATTGGATTGATGTTAGTGTGTTCTAAGCTAATATATATAAGTCAATTTTTTTAATTTAGTTTTAATAATAATGATAACTAATAAAATTTAGCTCTTATAAAAAGAAATTATTTAGATGAGACGTCTTATTAATCTCATGTTTTATTTTAAGCTCAGCTAAGTGGGGTGTGTTTGAGTGTAGTATAGCATTATATGTGAATGAGATGTGTGTAAGTGTAGTATAATGTTATATATGAAAAAGGTGTATATGAGTGAACTATTTTTAATATTGTTGTGAGTGCAGGAACTAAAAATGATAAAAAAAATTTACATAAGGATCAAAATGAAAAAGAGTCAAATATAAAGATTAATGATCAGATTGTTATATAAAGCAAAATGTAAGACGTTTCCTATAAGAACTAAAATGTAAAAACCTATAGGGTGAGATAAAAAGGTAGAGATATTAAACTTAGAAAATGACACTCATGACATCTTAGAAGATAATAAATTGATCATTTGTAGCTACTTCTATCCTAACTACTACTAATATTATTATGGCAAGTATATTAGCTAGTACACCACTTCTTAGATAATTTGTTAAACAAACTGCATTGCTAAGTTTGTTATCAAAATCCATGTTCGGATGCATTTATTAGTTCATGATTGTGTATGAAGTTTATGGTTAATGAATGAGAGTTTAATAGTTCAATTTAGTCTCTCACTACACATACTTTTATTTCTAGACATATTCATCAATTTAGCCCCTGACCACACACTCACTTTTTCATTTTATCTCTAGTTGGTAAGTTGGTGTAGGTCTATTTGTGTGGTGTTCTGCATACATCTCTACGTCTCTCGCACCTCTCTTATAGACATGAACTCAACTACTACTGAGAGGTAAGTGTAACATCTTATTTTTTATTTAAATAGTAAATAGATATTAATATCTCTTTAATGAGAAACACTTACTATTATTTAGTTTATTATTATTATTTTATAAAATTTTGCTACTTATATTTATTATTTTGTTTTAAATAATAATAATAAATATATATGTATTTAGAATGAGGATTTTAAAATGACTTAAATAGTATACACTGATTAAGAAAATTATATTAAGGATTTTTTAATATCTTCATTATTCATAACTTTTATTTTATGTTTTTATATTTATGTTTATATATTTATGATTTAACTCTTATTAGAATTTTAAAATAAAATTTAGAATGAATTAGATTATGGTTCTCTAAAACTTTTTGATATATGTATTATTTATAATTTTTTGGAATTTTTTGTTTTTTGAAAAAAAAATTCCAAAAAAACGAAAAATTTCTTTTGCACCCCCTAAATTACTATTCACACCACCCCTTCATAGTTCTCAACCGCCTTCATGAGAATTTTTACTGTGCAATTTTGAAATTTTCAAACTTTGTACAGTAATCTGTATGAAATTTTCAATTCTTGTATAGTACTTTTATAATAAAATATTCAAATGCACAGTGAAGTTTTTCGCCTATAAATACGAAGGTCTCGAACGAAAGTGTTCACACATAGAGCATTAGCATGAAACCCTAGAGAATTCCCCTAGGGATTAGGTTTATTAATTCTCTATGATATGTCACTTAGGTTACAATGTGAGCCTATAGGTCGTATTTATACACTTGTAAAGTAAAGGAGAAAAAGGGGAAACCAGGCCCAAGTCCAGAAATAGATATAACCGCTTCTGATGGGATAATGGAGAATCATTATTTGCAAAATTAAAGGGATGGAGGGGGGTATCGTTGGGCCTCCTCTGACCAGGGAGGGAACAGGAGCCCCCTAGTCACGAGCTCTAGGCTTAGAGCCAAGCGAAATGGCTAAGTGCCAAGGTAAGACACCTTCATGTTGGGTGCTGATCGAAGATTCATCTTGAGGGTGTATGAGCCGATGTTGAGTGATTAGGCCCGAGCGGATCGGGTAACCAATTCTGAGTAGCTGTATACCAAATGATATCTGGTCTTGAACATTTGCTGTTTCTTCGTGAGATGAGCTAAATCATACTTGTCTCATTTGTTATCGTGGTGAGCCTCGTAAAAAACCTGAACTGTTCTTTATAGGGTGTGTAAAGGTATGATTGTCAAACAATTCAAAATGTACATGTAAGGTAAAATCTGATGTGTGGAGGGCCTTATACAGATACAAATATGGAGTACTCTTGTATACTGGGGCGTAGTACAATGCACTCTGCGGCGGTGTAGCAGTCCGCCTGGAATAGCCTCCTTTGCCTTGACACAATTGGTGGTTGTACCTGTAATTATTCTCCGACGCTCAAGTCAGTATTTTGAAGTACTGTTAGACTTAGAAAGCAAATCTGAGAGAATTATGCAAGTATAAGTGTAAGGTTCAGAATTAGGGGGTCCCCCCTATACCTTTTTGCTGAGGTTTATATACCTGTTACTGGTGCTCTATTATTGGTAGGACCCGTTCCTTGTTTTCAGGCATAATGCAAGAAAGGTAGTGGGTCCCTGCGCCATTCATAAGCACCATCACTGTAGTGGGTATTTCCACTCACTTGGAAAGCGTTAATGCTTCATTATTTTATTTGTTGTTCCCTCTTATGCGTGACAGCGTGATTCCCATTTTCAACCTCTCAAGATAGAGTCAATCTCGTGCCGGGGTTATAAATATGGGCTCGCTTCGTAGTATGGGAATTTTGGTATTCCGCCTGTATTGAGCCTATGGCTTGGCGGAGTAGTGTGCATTGGAAATGCTTTATGTATGTGTACAATCTTTTTAATACTTTTCACCTTGGCGGAGTAATAGGCCTTGGCGGAGTAACAAGCATTGGCGGAGTCACATGCCTTGGTGGTATGTACTCCGTATAAGAGTAATCATAGAGGATTTGAAACGTATTTCTCCTGTTCGAAATGCTGATCTGGCAAGGCATTAAAACCATGCTCTTGGGGGCCGGTGTTGGGACCGGATCATCTGCCCCCTAGCTTGTTATAGTGACTAGCGGGGTCGCTTTAATAAGCTATAGCACTTTGTTGTGTTTAGCTTTTATAGGCATGGGTTTAGGCGGTGTTTGCTAGTTCCGAATTTATGGACAGGTGTTTTCATGCATTTATTGTTTTTGTCATTACTTGCCACGCCTGTCATCAAAGCGCCTCGAAACTGCGTTTTGCCGCTTCAATCTCTCATTGCCACGTATGCCCTCGTAACGATTGCCATTCCAATGATGGGACATAAATGCGTGGGATGGCAGTTGGAATACGTTTTTGAGGTTATTACCATGGGCCTTGGATTTTGAAAATACGGCCAAGGAAATGCCTGCCTTGAGATTCATCTAACGGTCTCAGAATTAACGGAACGTCGTTATGATTCATCCAACGGCCATAGGTGCATTTCTGAGATTTTCGAGGTTTCTCTTATTTCCCCCCAAGCCATGCCTATAAATAGGTAAACTCTTAGGAGAGAAAATGTTTTGCTTCATCTTCCACTCTGTATTTTAGTCTTTAAACTGCCTTCTGAACGCTGCTTCCTCGCGATTCGTTTCTTGTTGCCAGTTCATCATTTCTTCAGAGATTTAAGGTAACTTTCTTCTTCCTCTGTTTTCTATCTTTGTTGTTATTGGGTTGGTTCTGTTTTCTTTATATGTGTGTTTGTTGAAACGAGGATGAGAGGAAAAGAATCAGAGTCATGCCCTAGGGTATTTGTTCACCCTATGTTTTCGGATATTGAGAGTGAAGATGAGGGCTTCTATACTGGGAGGGATTCAACATTTTACAGCAGCGTGGAGTGTTTTAGTAATGCTATACATTCGTTTGTAGCAGGAGGTACCCCTCAAATACAAGTGATAACAATGGCAGAATGTCAGAATATTGTGCTGCACGGGTTAGATTGGAAAAAGATGCTTGAGACTGATCCCTATTGTTGGGTCGAGGAAGACGTCAAAGAAGCTTCTTCACATCATGCAACGACAAGTGGTGGGGTAATGGAGTTGTCAGTGCCTGTCTGGAAGGATGAGAGATTTGAAAGGAGGTTTATCGTTCGTTCGCCAAAGACGTTTGAACGCATTTGCCATCGTCCTCAGGATGAGCGTACTTTGTATATGTACGATATTCTGTTTACTCAGTTGGGGGTGCGATTTCTGTTGAATAAATTCCAGATGGGTGTACTCAGGTTTCTGGATTGCGCCCCCTCTTAGCTGCACCCTAATGGATGGGGAATAGTCCGCAGCTTTGAAGTGCTGGCTAAACATTTGGAGTTTACGCCTACTGTGGCGTTGTTCTTTGCTTTTTGCCGCATAATGAGGCGAGTGAATGCAAAAACCGGCGGCATGGGTTTTGTTACTCTTCGGGTAGAGCCGAAGATTGTAAATTTTAAGGCATTTGCTGACTCCGCCAAAGAAGGCGGACTTCATTTCAGAATGAGCTTTGTAAAAATTTCTGTTAGGAAGAACAAGTCCGTCTTTTGGCGGAGTGCGGAGGGGATTGATAAATTCCCGGTGGCGTGGACTCATGAGTACTTCCTCCTGACTAAATAAGCTTATGAAGTTGAGGAGAGTGTCCTGTCACCTACCTCCGTGGAAGTACTCCTGACACTGAAGGAGTATAACTCCGCCCACAAGCAGTTTCTGTGCCGAAGGCTGCTTGGGCGTGATGCTGAAGGATATTTAAGTAATGTTTTGAGACTTGTTGCTTGAATATTATTTCTGTTCTTTCCTGCAACTTCTAATTGTATTCGTGTATATTATGTTTGCAGGAGAGATCGCTGAATTTCCTGGGATGGAGCGTATCAAGCAAATCCGTATGAGTCGCCAGGAAATTGATGCAGAGAACAATGTGCAGCCCCGGAGGAATCTTGCTGCAGCTCTGACGAGGACTCTCCCTTTGCCTGCATCCACCAAGGTAGTGATGTTGGAGGGTGGTGCGGGATCCTCGATAGTTGATGTGCAAAGGCGATCTAAAAAACGCCAAGAACTAGAAACTATTGAGGTGGAGGAAGAGGACCCCCAGCCTTTGCAGAAGAGAAAGAGCAAGGGAAAAGGGAAGGTGGGTGAAGGAGCATCATCTGATACTGTGATAGAAACTGAAGAAATTCCAGAGCCATCAGCTGTGGCTATCACTACTGAATTGGGCGGTCAGGAGGACGCCCCTGAAGAAGATGTTGTGGAAGAGGAGATGGAGGGGGTTCAAGGTTCGCCACCTCACCGAACTGAGAGTCCTGCCCTGGACTTGACTGCTCGAGGAACAACAGTTTTTCTTGTCAACGTTCCAGGGGAGCCATCTAGGCGGTCTGTCTCTCTTCCTCTGGCGGGGTCTCGTTTGAGTCCTTACTTGTATTTCACAAATGTGGGATCCCGCCAGTCAGAGAGGCGTGATCCTGACTTCATCCTCCGTCCAGATATTGACTTCGAAGAGATTGCGGATGCCACTACTGCTGCAAGGTGGCATCTCGCTGAAATTGATGGTTACCTTGCTTCAGTGCCCCGTATTGCTGAGGTGGCTGCGGAGGCTGCCATGTTTCAAGAATCATTTCATGATTCTGTTGAAAAAATTCGAAGCTTGGAGCATGACAATGAACAGTTGTCGGAGGTGATCAAGGCTAAAGATAAACACCTTGACACCGCCGACTCTGATAAGAAGAAGCTGGAAGAGGAGCTGGCCCGGGTCAAAGCTGAGAAGGTTCTGCTGGACAAACAAGTTTCAGATTTGAAACAGCAGAATTCAAAGCTGGGCGAGGATATGGGCGAGCTGACCCATGTAAAGGCTGAAAATGTTCTGCTGGGACAACAAATTTTAGATTTGAAACAGCAGAACCAAAAACTGGGTGAGGATGTGAGTGAAGTTCAGCAGAGACTGGTTTCTTTTGAGACCAGTAAGGCTCTCGCTGAAGACGCCTGGGCTGCGGAGTTGGATCAAGCAGCCACTACATATAGTGACCTTGAAAAACAGGTCGAAGAGCTGAAAGCTGAGAAAGCCATTTCCGATGCCAGCAATAAAGGCTTGATCAGGAGTTGCAATCGGCTTTGGATGCAGCTGAGGCAGCAATTGATGATGCTTTCAGTATGGCCATTCGCCAGGTCCGTCATCGCAACCCTGGCGTTGCTCTTAACATTGCAGGCATTCACCCTTATTATGAGTTTATCAACGGTGAATTAATGGTGCCTGCTCAGGGGGGTCATGTTCCTGCGTCTAATGAAGAGTATGTTCTGGCGGACTTGCCCCCCTCACAGAGTTTGTCCAAACCTAGTGAGTTTCAGCCTAGCTCCGCCCACCAAGAAGGAGTGCCACCCGAGTCTTAAAGATTAGCTCCGGGGTTTCTTTGCAAATTTTGTTTTTTGCACTTAATAATATTGCCTTGTTCCAGGATAGGCTCTGGACCCCTTATCAATTCTTGACAATATTTAATAAAGTATAATTTCTGTAAATTTATACTTGTTTATATAAACGGTGTTTGAGTCCGTAGGAGTTGTGCCTTGTAAAATGCTATTAATAAGGCAGAGTAATCGTTTGAGGACTGATGAAATATGACTAAGTATAACTAGGCGGAATAATTTTTTTGTGAATTTTAATGAAGTAAAATCCTGTAATGAGGCGGAGTAGCCTCTTAAGAATTTTAATGAAGTAAAATTCAGAAATGAGGCGGAGTAGCCTCTTAAGAATTTTAAGGAAGTAAATTCTATAATGAGGCGGAGCAGCCCCTTAAGAATTTCAATGAAGTAAATTCTGTAATGAGGCGGAGTAGTCTCTTAAGAATTCCAATTAAGTAAATTCTGTAATGAGGCGGAGTAGCCTCTTAAGAATTTCAATGAAGTAAATTCTGTAATGAGGCGGAGTAGCCTCTTAAGAATTTCAATGAAGTAGAATTCTGTAATGAGGCAGAGTAGCCTCTTAAGAATTTCAATGAAGTAAATTCTATAATGAGGCGGAGTAGCCTCTTAAGAATTTCAATGAAGTAAATTCTGTAATGAGGCGGAGTAGCCTCTTAAGAATTTCAATGAAGTAAATTCTGTAATGAGGCGGAGTAGCCTCTTAAGAATTTTAATGAAGTAAATTCTATAATGAGGCGGAGTAGCCTCTTAAGAATTTCAATGAAGCACAATTTTTACAAGTATTATACTTACTTGGGCTTGTTGATAGTGCTTGAGTTTGTCGATTATGTACTCCGCGAAACATTAGCAGTTGGGCGGAGTAAGGGTTTGGATGGAGCGTTCATCCCTTTGAATTTGAATTGGAGTGTATCTCCTGATCAAGTGAAAATTGTTGAATCCAGGGTTGGTATGGTGCAGCATAAGCTGTGACACCAATCCTTTCCGCAAGAATTTTGCTGGACCTTGGGGTCGGTATGGTGCAGCATAGGCTGTGACACCAATTCTTTCCACAGGAAGTCTGTTGGACCTCGGGTCGGTATGGTGCAGCATAGGCTGTGACACCAATCCTTTCCCCCCAAGGAGTTTTTTGTACCTTGGGGTCGGTATGGTGCAGCATAGGCTGTGACACCAATCCTTTCCCCCCAAGGAGTTTTTTGTACCTTGGGGTCGGTATGGTGCAGCATAAGCTGTGACACCAATCCTTTCCCCCCAAGGAGTTTTTTGGACCTTGGGGTCGGTATGGTGTAGCATAGGCTGTGACACCAATCCTTTCCCCCCAAGGAGTTTTTTTTTTGACTCTGTTTGTGAAGCTTTGTTGCATGTTGGATGATCTTTATGGAATAAAGAGTTATGCTTTTATGCTTTAATTGTTGGAGCCGGTGTCTTATCTACATGGGAACAAGTTCTGCCATAGATAATTAACTGAAAGTTAGAATGAAGATTGAATGTAGGAAGGAATTTCATTGACGATGGAAATACATAAAGAGCTGAGTTGGGGTATGTCTCGTCGAAGCCTTTTCAAGGAAAGCCCATTTGGGAAGAACCTTAAGTTAGGAGAGAGAACATACCGTATTACCCAACTAGCTGTAATATATGCGTAAATTTAAAATGTTCCATTTATTCCTGACCGGAGTGCCATCTAAGTTTTCTAGGCGGTATATGCCTTTGCCCAGAGCTTCGATGACTCGGTATGGACCTTCCCAGGTTGGCGCCAATTTGCCTTGGTGTGCGAACTCGTTACCGATATTGGCCCTTCTCAAAACCAAATCTTCTTCTTTGAAACGGCGTTCAGAAACATGAGTGTTATACCGTTTGGCGGCTTTTGCTTTAACAGCTTGATCCCGCACAAAGGCTTCCTCTCTCAATTCTGCCAAGACCTCAAGTTCATGGGCGAGGTTCTGTTGATTGGCTTCTTCATTGAAGTGGAGGATTCGAGCTGAAGAGGCTGCCAATTCAACGGGAATAACAGCCTCGACTCCATATGTCAGCCGATATGGGGATTCATTTGTGGTGGAGTGAGGGGTTGTTCGATATGCCCACAAAACGTGGCATAATTGATTTGCCCAATCTTCCTTTGCTTCACCAAGGCGTTTCTTAAGGCCTTTCAAGATTTCTCTGTTGGCAACTTCGGCTTGGCCATTGGTTTAAGGATGTTCCATAGAAGAGAAAATCTATGTAATGCTGAGATTTTCTAGGAGTTCAGTGAACTTACGATCTGTGAATTGGGTGCCATTATCAGTGACTATGCATCCAGGGACTCCAAAACGTGCAATGATATTTTCGTATACGAATCTACGAGCCCTGGCTGATGTAATATGCACCACTGCCTCTGCTTCAATCCATTTGGTGAAGTAATCAATGCCAACTATCAAGTACTTGATACCGCCAGGCGCAGTTTATAACACCCCTAGTTTTCTGTACTCGAATCCCAATGTGATCGTCATAATTAATAAAAATGCGAGTAAATTTTTCACGTTTGAAAACATTTCCACGACACTAGCATGATCACACCAAGACCCAAATCACAGAAAACCAAAGAGTGATATTATATAACCTAAAGCTGGATCGATAGATAATTTGCCCATAATGGTATACAAAAATAATAGAGTTTATAGCGGAAGAATATGTATACCGGGCACACGCCTAGTCCCATATATGACGATATGAGAAAAGGCTCGGCAAAGCACGCAATGGCACATCATAGCCTAATAGACATCCATCATCCTTTTACATAATTATATAAGCATGCAATGCCTAAGATATAACTATATATATATATATACATAAATACATTTATATACATCTGGGAATCTTCTCCCTACTATCTCAATCATCAATGAACATCATTCAATTTCAATCCCTCTAATACACATCCAACCCTCTCTTATATTCTGCATATATACATATATATTCATCATCCATCAATTCAAAGGATTGTCTCATACATATTTCAAATCCCTAAATCATCTATATCATCATATACCATTTATTTAATACATAAGAATCCATAAATAATGCCGGCCAAGGCACTTCCATCACCACTATTTACCCTCACCCAAGCTTTAATTGAAATCCGAACTCATCCCATGGTAACCTGCATCACAATGCTAAAAAAAGAAAACCACATGGGAGAGGAAGTTATACATTCAAAATGACGAATAATATATATATTGTGATCATGTGTATATGCATACAAACGTCATGTGTGCTTTGCTATCAAATCATCAAATCATCATTCATATATCATCTTATTATTATAATAGGTCTACAAGCCTCATGAATTACAATTCATATCATAATCAAGCACAACATATACACAATCATATGCCACCACCATGGGCCATCACATCGTCAACATGGACCATTCTGGCCCTTCATTAGAGCCACCAAGGGCTAACATCATCATCATCAATTATAACAATTACGCCCTTCAAACATTGGGCCCCAATATATATATCGTCATATTCACATCATTTCATTTATTCATATTATTTATTACCTTTATGTGGTCCTTCGGTATATTAAATTACCCTTCTCATCAATACCATCTCATCATCTCAATCATCATCAATCGTCATCATATTATGGCATATCTCCATGCTATATGCAAATGCTCTTATGGCTAATGCATATGCACAATGGAATAATCAACAACAAATGCGGATCCGACTGTGGGAATAAACACCAAGTTGTGGGTCAAGCATAGGTGTTCTACTATGCCCCTACTACAGTAGTAAATTGTGTACACATATCTCAAAGCATGCATGCATCTCAACAACATCTTTTACTGGTACCAAACCGCTATCGCCCATCTATAGCACTAGTCACCCTGTGACTTGCGGATCAACATCGTGGCCTCAACTACCACAAGTGCTACGGGCCCCTCCCGAACACACATCGAGAGAGCCGTGTCCCGTCGGACACCGAGGTAAACTCGCTCACCATAGAGCCGCCCGCCCACTGGGCCCGCCACATAGGGTGCCTCGTCACCAAACTATGGACAGCTTCGTGACTCATACACCGAGTCACAGGGGAAAATCACAACACGCTCGTGCACTGAGCCACCCTCCCACTGGGCCTGCCTAGTGGAACCCCCTAAAATTCCACATAGACAGCTATGATATGCCATGGATGCAATGCAATGCAAATCAAATGCAAGCTCACCCTGTGCATCCTAAATGCCACTCATCCAACATCATCATCATCATCATCACAATCACCAACGCCACCATACACCTTAGTGGGTTTCAACCTTGTTGGTTTCATAATTATTATTTTCAAGTTTTAATGTGGCATTTCCATCTCAACATATTTTCGCATATATTTCACATCATACACGCAAGTCAATACTTGTAAACAGCCACTATGGCATTTCAACATCACATATTATTCATCAATATTACCACACTTCATTTAGTGGATTTTCATCTCATCATTCATAACAATCCATACATGGATATCAAAGGGCATAGCAATCATCATAATATTAATCCACACACGTTGCAACAAGGTGTTACGAATTACATATACATATATAGCAACCATAATTGCCTCACACACATGCAAGTCAATTACTTGCACCCATCACAAGAATATCATAATAGTTCTCAATAATTATCAAATTGTCATTTCAATTAATTCAATACATATACATGGCAAGGCAAGCATGAGTATAGAACACATACAACAATCACCATCAAACTACTCATGCAATTTGAATATATAACTCCTCTCCTACCTCAAGGGAAGAGTCGAACAGTTCCAATGCTCCGAATGCTCCTTCACATCATCCGGAATACGATCTACATACCATACATATACATACACATAATCAATAACCATCATAATCTCTAAACATTTGTTAGCTTATCGTAAAGCTTAACCCCAAGTCCTAGACTTGTTAAACATCAACTTATGCAATTGTGTTAGGCTTCGGGAATTCCTTTCCCAAAGCCATTTGATCCTCTAGATCTTAAAGGGTCAACCATTCCCAATTACAACAGCATCACATTTATCCCTCATCCATAATGCCACCCATTTTACCTTTAGTGAATCCGTTCGTTTTTCCATAATAATAGAGGTCTTAGGCAACAATGAGCCCGTGATAACTTTCAACATTAGGACATGGGAAGAGTTCATTTTTAGCCTTAAAAATAGAGGGACACGTCATAAATATCACCTATTAGTCTCAATTTGATAACCATAAAAAGTTGGGTTCAAAACCCTCTTAAACTTGAATTTTATGACGTAGTAGGTCCGGTGTTTTATGTCTAATGAGAGTTAGAAAACTCTAATTAATGTGAGACCAATTCTCACACCTCCGTAACACAATTATCTACAACTTTCATGAAGAACTCGGAGGCCAAAAATGTCATTAAGATGCCCAAACGGGCCAAAAACAGTAAAGAAAACAGACCAGTTGGAAAAACAGCACAACAGTGGCCATAACAGGGCTCTGAATCGATTCAAGCTCGTGTGAATCGATTCAAGCGTCCCAAAATCTCAAAATTTGACAAACAGAGGGCCTTGAATCGATTCAAACTCGTATGAATCGATTCAAACACCCCTGGAGCCCAAAATAGTGAAAACAGCACCTCTTGAATCGATTCAAAGGGTCTTGAATCGATTCAAGACATCCCTGCTGCTGTTTTTATGCAGAACAACACCAAAATTCCAACTTCTTATCCTCCCAACTTTCTCATATGAACTCCAAATGCTACAAAATTTTAACCCCAATAAATATACATCATTTGTGACGCGTGGCCACCGGCCTCACTCAAAAATTCTCAAAATTGAGAGACTTATGCGCACAATTGCGTTTTACCCATTTAGAGGCACTTTTATGCAACTCAAGGGCCTATTCCCATTAGAATTGGCCCATTCCAATTCCTACAAGTCATAAACAACATATATGGGCTATTGGAGCTATCACATGCCATTCCATTCTCATAAAACTCTATTTGCCTCTATTCGTTTCTCAATTATGCATAAACCTCAAACTTATCACTAATACCATCACAATGGCTATCACATTCAATGCCAATCATCCACATAAATTCTCAATTCACAAAACACATACTTCATCCCCTCAAGGATGGTTCATTAACATGTACATATTTCAACCCCTCATGGGTTATTCATCATTATATATACACATACATTATCATCAATAGCCAACAATTTGCCATTCATATCATTCCACTAAAAACATGGCATATATCAAGGCCTACTTATTCATCAACTCAAGTATCTATTTTCTTAATCCATTATCAATGGCTTGCAACCATTTTTAACATCATCATAAACATCAACAATCCAATTTAATTCTTCCAACCTCATTAATCAACACCAATGCTTCAAACATTCATCTCCTCATATAAAATCATTCTTAAGACATCAATAATCATCAAAATCACCTATTTAGATAAGACCCCCAATTTATCATACTTAGGGTTTTCATCAAAACTCAATAACCATTTCTAATAACCACCAATCTCCATCATTAACAACACCCACACACATATTATCATGGGTTTTCACTAAAAATCCTTTTTCATGGCATTATTACTAATTTCCCCCAAATCCTAGGGTTAGGGTTTCATTAAAATCAAGCACATACATAATTGATCACCAATCTTCCATCTATTTCCAATATACATGCATCTACTACATTTGTCCCTCATGAAAACCTCATATTCATGGCCACCCACCTTAGGGCTCATACATTAAATGCTTCTAATTAACACCCATTCACTTGTATGGCTCCCAAACTCATACTACCACATATCTATGGCAAAAACTCAACTAAATGATAAGTATTTCTTACCTCACACCCAAAAATAAAATGGGTTCAAGAAGAGGGAGAGAGTGCTGCGAAAATGGAAGGGGTAAGAAGAGAGGAACTTCAAGCTTCAAGCTTCCTTCAAGACCCTTCAACGAAAATGGAGATGGATGAAGGTGACACCACCTTGTCTAGAGTTTTGGAAGAAGAAGAGATAAAGAAGGAGAAGGAAAAGTAGAGAAAAGAAGAAGAGGAATGGTTTCCACTAAAAGAAGAAGAAGCCAACGTGAAGTTAGAAGGGAATTTGGGCTTTTGGGTTTATTTTTAATTCCATTCATTAAAATTCATCGTTTTTCTACAAACAGGTTCTCTGTTTGGGCTCAATACTATATCCAAAAATTATTCCAAAGATATATTCGGATTCCCCATAATATTCTTTACTGCCCTGACCAATGGCATCTCAATCGGAAATACTTGGCCCGACACCCATATCTCAGTCGGGTCAGTTTTCAGCTTATCCGGTCTGCATAAATCACCCATAGTCCCAAAAATCTTAATTCAATTATTTCTAATATATTGGGACATTAAATAATGCACAAATAATTTTCTAAACACTCAAAGACCCATCAAATATTTATTTCCACTTAGTGGGTCCCATATTATCTGTTAAATCACCCAATTCCGGTAAATTTTAATTTACCGATAGTTCATCTCTAATGTCTAATAAATTCTCCCATAATTATTCATCCATAAATAATTAATTATCCTCTTCCAATAAATTTATTTCCTTTAAAAATCTGGGATGTTACAATCCACCCCACCAAAAAGAAACTTCGTCCTCGAAGTTCAACGTCGGCATATACCGTAAGGCCATACTTCGGCCACATACCAATAGGGTTCGATGACACCACGAAATAACATCAGACTTCTCAAAGTCTGTCAAGACATGTTCATTATCACTTCATCATTCTTAACATAAAATTCCTACATCAAAGTGTGTCATATGTCATTAATCATAAATCACCCAATAGAGCTCACATGTTCATACTCAGTACGACCAGATAGGCTCAATACATTCACCATAAGCAGTTACAATCCCTACACCTGCCCGGCCTATGTGTTGCTGCATCCGACATACAGGAAGGCGTCCCAATCCCGTAGTGGTTACCACAAACACATAAAGTCGGCGCATAAGTGCATGTTGCCACAATGCCTATGGCATGTAAGGCCATATCGGGACCAGCACTTCGTATTCCCATGCTCACATCGGTCACACTTATCCAAATAATACCAACTAACATGAGACTTAATCATAACTCGTATAAGTCTGTCACTCAACATGTTCATGTCACGTCATCATTAAATATAATTCGGCATCATTCGTGCCGTATAAATCATCAAATATCGATTACCATAACCATACATTGCTACATGGGTAATAATTTTCCAACCATCACAGGGTAATCACCCCACCATTGGACTTCATCCATTTGAAGTCATGGTCAAGCAACTTAGTAATCATCAGTTTATTTCAAACATTATCGGCTGTAATTCGATTCAAACCTGATCTATTCACCAAACTCACATCAAATATATACTCCCAAGGTTAAAAGAAGGTTCATACCCATGTAATAATTTTCCCACACTACTGATTTTCCTTCACATATCACAACCAAAGTCCATAAATTGGACATACGATTCACATCGTGTCACATCGGCATAGGGTTTCTATCACCAATTTAATCCCTTTCAAAATGAAAAGAGAGGTATCTACAGGATTAAACTCCATTTACCAGCTCATGTTCACACCTATCATCTCTATATCACATCATAATCCATAATTAATCCAATGATCATAATCCCAAGGGCACACAATTTAGCCCAAGGTCACTTCATAAAATCATATACCATAATCAATTCCAATTATACCCCAAATTCAACATTATTATTCATCAATCATTAGGGGTTACATTCATTATTCGCATTCCATCACATACCAGCTCTAGCTTCAACAACGTATTTCACAATTAATTTCGTTATGGCTTAACCATTCATAAGGTTCGATCAATCAATAGACTTAGGAAGTATAAGGGTTACCTAGCACCCATTATGGAGTTCTCACATACCACACAACATCATTAGATATAGCTCACAAAAATAACATAGAGCCTAGACCGCCATAGGGTCCAATCAAATTAATTCTCTACAACAATTGATCGTACAAGATCATACCAAGTCCATCTAGGTCATCACACCTAGTGGGTTAAAATCAAATCAATTGCTCACTCGGTTTTACAAACACCAAAAACCGATACACAACTCCAATCTAACACGTATCTGATTTCACATTTAATCGCCTATCACACATTCAAATTCCTAATATAGGGGGATACAATAAATCACTTGTATCATAGGATATATAGGGTCCTTGTGCCAAAGGATATAAAATCCATCCTTCACAAATGGCACAACCAATCATTTAGATTCAAACATACTCATACTAGGGAATTACTCAATATTATTCATTCATCCACTCAAGCATGTGAGTTTCATTTCATTTAACAAGCATTCCTTGGCTAAACGCCACAAGCATAATGCATATAAGAGACCCAACCAACAATTTATATATAAGGTGCGCATGCACATCAAGGTCTCAATAGGTATGGTCTACTACCATATCAATTTCTTTCTCAATACCTCCTATCCGTATTAACACACGGCATAGGTCTATCATTAAATCAATGCATAACTAACATACCATATCCATGATCACACATGGTACAAATTCATCATCATATCGATTCATATCTCATATTTCATATTCATATCTCAATATTTCATTTCCATGATTAACATCCAACATGGATCTATTTTCAAATCAATTTGCATGATATATATCAACATCAATGCACAATAATAATATATTCGTCATTTGAAGGTAATAGGGTAAGGAACTTGGCCGGTCTTACACAATAAACACATCCATCATATATTGAGGAAATTTATTCACTCATTTTCAATCTCATAATTCATTCATGATCATCAATGAGCAACTAGGCTCCACCAGTTCATCATATAACCCCAATGATAAAAAAGGGTATATTCCCAATAGACAATAATCACATCTTATGAATCACAATCTCATAAAAGTCCTCAATAAGCAATTATGCCCTCATAATCAATTCATAATCCTTAGACAACTAATCATTCATAAGTCCATATAGGGCAATCAATACTCAAACATATCATCATGCTCTATGTAATTATCATTCTTACTCTATACAAAACAACCATATTCCAATGATGAGCATCCCGCTCCAAAGATCACCATAAGTACCTCACCATTGAGCAATTATGCTCCAATCATCCATAATATCAAATCCTCACAGAGCACCCATGCTCTGGTAGTAACCAATAACTCCAATTCTGAGCAAAATATGCTCTGATACCAGATTATAACACCCCTAGTTTTCTGTACTCGAATCCCAATGTGATCGTCATAATTAATAAAAATGCGAGTAAATTTTTCACGTTTGAAAACATTTCCACGACACTAGCATGATCACACCAAGACCCAAATCACAGAAAACCAAAGAGTGATATTATATAACCTAAAGCTGGATCGATAGATAATTTGCCCATAATGGTATACAAAAATAATAGAGTTTATAGAGGAAGAATATGTATACCGGGCACACGCCTAGTCCCATATATGACGATATGAGAAAAGGCTCGGCAAAGCACGCAATGGCACATCATAGCCTAATAGACATCCATCATCCGTTTACATAATTATATAAGCATGCAATGCCTAAGATATAACTATATATATATATACATAAATACATTTATATACATCTGGGAATCTTCTCCCTACTATCTCAATCATCAATGAACATCATTCAATTTCAATCCCTCTAATACACATCCAACCCTCTCTTATATTCTGCATATATACATATATATTCATCATCCATCAATTCAAAGGATTGTCTCATACATATTTCAAATCCCTAAATCATCTATATCATCATATACCATTTATTTAATACATAAGAATCCATAAATAATGCCGGCCAAGGCACTTCCATCACCACTATTTACCCTCACCCAAGCTTTAATTGAAATCCGAACTCATCCCATGGTAACCTGCATCACAATGCTAAAAAAAGAAAACCACATGGGAGAGGAAGTTATACATTCAAAATGACGAATAATATATATATTGTGATCATGTGTATATGCATACAAACGTCATGTGTGCTTTGCTATCAAATCATCAAATCATCATTCATATATCATCTTATTATTATAATAGGTCTACAAGCCTCATGAATTACAATTCATATCATAATCAAGCACAACATATACACAATCATATGCCACCACCATGGGCCATCACATCGTCAACATGGACCATTCTGGCCCTTCATTAGAGCCACCAAGGGCTAACATCATCATCATCAATTATAACAATTACGCCCTTCAAACATTGGGCCCCAATATATATATCGTCATATTCACATCATTTCATTTATTCATATTATTTATTACCTTTATGTGGTCCTTCGGTATATTAAATTACCCTTCTCATCAATACCATCTCATCATCTCAATCATCATCAATCGTCATCATATTATGGCATATCTCCATGCTATATGCAAATGCTCTTATGGCTAATGCATATGCACAATGGAATAATCAACAACAAATGCGGATCCGACTGTGGGAATAAACACCAAGTTGTGGGTCAAGCATAGGTGTTCTACTATGCCCCTACTGCAGTAGTAAATTGTGTACACATATCTCAAAGCATGCATGCATCTCAACAACATCTTTTACTGGTACCAAACCGCTATCGCCCATCTATAGCACTAGTCACCCTGTGACTTGCGGATCAACATCGTGGCCTCAACTACCACAAGTGCTACGGGCCCCTCCCGAACACACATCGAGAGAGCCGTGTCCCGTCGGACACCGAGGTAAACTCGCTCACCATAGAGCCGCCCGCCCACTGGGCCCGCCACATAGGGTGCCTCGTCACCAAACTATGGACAGCTTCGTGACTCATACACCGAGTCACAGGGGAAAATCACAACACGCTCGTGCACTGAGCCACCCTCCCACTGGGCCTGCCTAGTGGAACCCCCTAAAATTCCACATAGACAGCTATGATATGCCATGGATGCAATGCAATGCAAATCAAATGCAAGCTCACCCTGTGCATCCTAAATGCCACTCATCCAACATCATCATCATCATCATCACAATCACCAACGCCACCATACACCTTAGTGGGTTTCAACCTTGTTGGTTTCATAATTATTATTTTCAAGTTTTAATGTGGCATTTCCATCTCAACATATTTTCGCATATATTTCACATCATACACGCAAGTCAATACTTGTAAACAGCCACTATGGCATTTCAACATCACATATTATTCATCAATATTACCACACTTCATTTAGTGGATTTTCATCTCATCATTCATAACAATCCATACATGGATATCAAAGGGCATAGCAATCATCATAATATTAATCCACACACGTTGCAACAAGGTGTTACGAATTACATATACATATATAGCAACCATAATTGCCTCACACACATGCAAGTCAATTACTTGCACCCATCACAAGAATATCATAATAGTTCTCAATAATTATCAAATTGTCATTTCAATTAATTCAATACATATACATGGCAAGGCAAGCATGAGTATAGAACACATACAACAATCACCATCAAACTACTCATGCAATTTGAATATATAACTCCTCTCCTACCTCAAGGGAAGAGTCGAACAGTTCCAATGCTCCGAATGCTCCTTCACATCATCCGGAATACGATCTACATACCATACATATACATACACATAATCAATAACCATCATAATCTCTAAACATTTGTTAGCTTATCGTAAAGCTTAACCCCAAGTCGTAGACTTGTTAAACATCAACTTATGCAATTGTGTTAGGCTTCGGGAATTCCTTTCCCAAAGCCATTTGATCCTCTAGATCTTAAAGGGTCAACCATTCCCAATTACAACAGCATCACATTTATCCCTCATCCATAATGCCACCCATATTACCTTTAGTGAATCCGTTCGTTTTTCCATAATAATAGAGGTCTTAGGCAACAATGAGCCTGTGATAACTTTCAACATTAGGACATGGGAAGAGTTCATTTTTAGCCTTAAAAATAGAGGGACACGTCATAAATATCACCTATTAGTCTCAATTTGATAACCATAAAAAGTTGGGTTCAAAACCCTCTTAAACTTGAATTTTATGACGTAGTAGGTCCGGTGTTTTATGTCTAATGAGAGTTAGAAAACTCCAATTAATGTGAGACCAATTCTCACACCTCCGTAACACAATTATCTACAACTTTCATGAAGAACTCGGAGGCCAAAAATGTCATTAAGATGCCCAAACGGGCCAAAAACAGTAAAGAAAACAGACCAGTTGGAAAAACAGCACAACAGTGGCCATAACAGGGCTCTGAATCGATTCAAGCTCGTGTGAATCGATTCAAGCGTCCCAAAATCTCAAAATTTGACAAACAGAGGGCCTTGAATCGATTCAAACTCGTATGAATCGATTCAAACACCCCTGGAGCCCAAAATAGTGAAAACAGCACCTCTTGAATCGATTCAAAGGGTCTTGAATCGATTCAAGACATCCCTGCTGCTGTTTTTATGCAGAACAACACCAAAATTCCAACTTCTTATCCTCCCAACTTTCTCATATGAACTCCAAATGCTACAAAATTTTAACCCCAATAAATATACATCATTTGTGACGCGTGGCCACCGGCCTCACTCAAAAATTCTCAAAATTGAGAGACTTATGCGCACAATTGCGTTTTACCCATTTAGAGGCACTTTTATGCAACTCAAGGGCCTATTCCCATTAGAATTGGCCCATTCCAATTCCTACAAGTCATAAACAACATATATGGGCTATTGGAGCTATCACATGCCATTCCATTCTCATAAAACTCTATTTGCCTCTATTCGTTTCTCAATTATGCATAAACCTCAAACTTATCACTAATACCATCACAATGGCTATCACATTCAATGCCAATCATCCACATAAATTCTCAATTCACAAAACACATACTTCATCCCCTCAAGGATGGTTCATTAACATGTACATATTTCAACCCCTCATGGGTTATTCATCATTATATATACACATACATTATCATCAATAGCCAACAATTTGCCATTCATATCATTCCACTAAAAACATGGCATATATCAAGGCCTACTTATTCATCAACTCAAGTATCTATTTTCTTAATCCATTATCAATGGCTTGCAACCATTTTTAACATCATCATAAACATCAACAATCCAATTTAATTCTTCCAACCTCATTAATCAACACCAATGCTTCAAACATTCATCTCCTCATATAAAATCATTCTTAAGACATCAATAATCATCAAAATCACCTATTTAGATAAGACCCCCAATTTATCATACTTAGGGTTTTCATCAAAACTCAATAACCATTTCTAATAACCACCAATCTCCATCATTAACAACACCCACACACATATTATCATGGGTTTTCACTAAAAATCCTTTTTCATGGCATTATTACTAATTTCCCCCAAATCCTAGGGTTAGGGTTTCATTAAAATCAAGCACATACATAATTGATCACCAATCTTCCATCTATTTCCAATATACATGCATCTACTACATTTGTCCCTCATGAAAACCTCATATTCATGGCCACCCACCTTAGGGCTCATACATTAAATGCTCCTAATTAACACCCATTCACTTGTATGGCTCCCAAACTCATACTACCACATATCTATGGCAAAAACTCAACTAAATGATAAGTATTTCTTACCTCACACCCAAAAATAAAATGGGTTCAAGAAGAGGGAGAGAGTGCTGCGAAAATGGAAGGGGTAAGAAGAGAGGAACTTCAAGCTTCAAGCTTCCTTCAAGACCCTTCAACGAAAATGGAGATGGATGAAGGTGACACCACCTTGTCTAGAGTTTTGGAAGAAGAAGAGATAAAGAAGGAGAAGGAAAAGTAGAGAAAAGAAGAAGAGGAATGGTTTCCACTAAAAGAAGAAGAAGCCAACGTGAAGTTAGAAGGGAATTTGGGCTTTTGGGTTTATTTTTAATTCCATTCATTAAAATTCATCGTTTTTCTACAAACAGGTTCTCTGTTTGGGCTCAATACTATATCCAAAAATTATTCCAAAGATATATTCGGATTCCCCATAATATTCTTTACTGCCCTGACCAATGGCATCTCAATCGGAAATACTTGGCCCGACACCCATATCTCAGTCGGGTCAGTTTTCAGCTTATCCGGTCTGCATAAATCACCCATAGTCCCAAAAATCTTAATTCAATTATTTCTAATATATTGGGACATTAAATAATGCACAAATAATTTTCTAAACACTCAAAGACCCATCAAATATTTATTTCCACTTAGTGGGTCCCATATTATCTGTTAAATCACCCAATTCCGGTAAATTTTAATTTACCGATAGTTCATCTCTAATGTCTAATAAATTCTCCCATAATTATTCATCCATAAATAATTAATTATCCTCTTCCAATAAATTTATTTCCTTTAAAAATCTGGGATGTTACACAGTTGGGAATGGACCTAAGATATCCATGCCCCATTGATAGAAAGGCCAAGGCGTTATTAATGATGACATTTCTTCCACCGGAGTGTGATGAAGGTTTGTAAATCGTTGACATTGATCGCACTTCTGAATATACGAGGCGGAGTCATGCTTCAGGGTAGGCCACCAATACCCAGCTCTGAGTATTTTTCTCATTAGACTACGTGCCCCCGGATGGTGTCCACACTGCCCTTCATGGACTTCTTCTAAAACGGCTTGCACCTCATTTTCGTTTATGCATATTAAGTAAGGAACAGAAATTCCTCGACGGTATAATTGTCCGTCTAGGAGCGTATAATAAGGTGCTTCTTTCTTTAGTTTCCGTCGCTCAAGATCATCCGTGGGTAATTGTCTATTAACAAGGTAACGAACTATCGGTGCTACCCAGGAATTGTCATCAAAGGAGCGGCTTCTAATCATACACATTGAGGAAGGAAAGGAAATACTTGGCTCCGCCAAGGTACTTTGTACAACTGTAGTTGTGCATCCTGCCTTCTTTGTGCTAGCCAACCTAGAGAGGATATCAGTACGTGTATTTTCTTCCCGGGGTACATGTTTGAAAGTGACTTCATCAAAGCGTTGCTTTAACTCATTAACGCAGTTTAGATATTGTTGCAGCAAAGGTTCTTTAGCCTGATATTCGCCAAGAATTTGCGAGATGACTAATTGAGAATCACTACATAAGGTTACAGTTTTGGCCCCAATATCTTGTGCTGCTCTGAGTCCGGCTAAGCAGGCTTCATACTCCGCCTGATTGTTAGACGTAGTGAAGGTGAAGTGCAATGAAATTTCGAGATGTACCCCGTCATCGCTTTCCACAACAATTCCTGCCCCACATCTTTTGCTATTTGAAGATCCATCAACGTATATTGTTCAATGTGAATGATCTGCAACTGGGCTAGAGCCTGTTAATTCAACTACGAAGTCTGCTAGGACTTGTGCCTTGATAGAAGTTCTTGGTTCGTAGGATATGTCGAATTCAGAGAGTTCTACAGCCCATTTGATCATTCTTCCAGCCAGGTCTGGTTTGAACAGTATAGTATGAAGTGGCAAGTCTGTGCGAATCAAGATAGGATGGGCATGAAAGTATGGTCTTAGGCATCGTGAAGCCCAAACAACTGCAAGCACTGCCTTTTCAATCTTCTGATAACGGCATTCTGCACCATGCAATGTTTTACCGGTGAAGTACACCGGTCGTTGGCCTTCAACTGTTTCCTTGACCAGAGCTACTGCTAAAGCCTCATCTGAAACAGACAAATAAACGATGAGTTGCTCACCTGGGCTTGGTCTTACCAGGATTGGAGGGCTGGCCAAGACATTTTTTAAGCTTTGGAAAGCCGCCTCTTGCTCTGGGCCCCAACTGAATTTCTTGTCTTTTTTCAACATTTTGTACAAGGGAAGAAAGCGATGAGCCATTTTTGGCATGAATCGTGCTAGAGCAGCGATTTTGCCGTTGAGGGATTGTACCTCTTTTAGTGTTTTGGGGCTCTGCAACTCCTGGATAACACGGCATTTATCAGGATTAGCCTCTATACCTCTTTGTGTCAACATGAAGCCCAAAAATCTGCCACCAGGGACAGCGAATGTGCATTTCAAAGGGTTGAGCCTCATATCATATTGTTGTAGGCGTTGAAAAATGAGGCGTAGATCTTCAACATGGTCTCCTCCTTCCGGGGTCTTGGCAATAATATCATCAATATAAACTTCTACCAGCTTTGTGTACATACCCTCAAAAACTTTATTGATCATGCGCTGGTAGGTTACCCCGGCGTTTTTTAACCCAAATGGCATGACGTTGTAGTAGAAGACTCCTTTATCATTAACAAACGCTGTCTTCTCTTGATCATCCTCACACATTGGAATTTGGTTGTAACCGGAGTAAGCATCCATAAAAGATAGATACTTGTATCCTGAAGAATCATCAACCAATCTATCAATGTTGGGGAGAGGGTATGGATCCTTGGGACAACATTTATTCAAATCAACATAGTCTATACACATACGCCACTTGCCATTGGCTTTCTGTACCATGACCACATTAGACAACCAGGAGGAGTAACGAAGTTCCCTGATGAACCCCGCCTTGAGGAGTTCCTCTGTTTGCTCACAGGCAGCTTTTTATTTAGCTGGACCCATACGCCGTTTCTTTTGTGCTACAGGCTTAGTTTCAGGGTACACCGCCAGGCGGTGACAACAAAAGTTGGGATCCATGCCAGGCATGTCTGCAGCGGTCCAAGCGAAAATTTCTTTATACTCATGGAGAAGTGCAATTAGTTTTGCCTCCATGTTAGCCTCAAGCTTGTCATTGATGTTTGTAATCTGTTTCGGGGTGCTACCCAAAACAATAGACTTGGAACCACCATCAGGAGTTGGTTTCAAAGGGTTCAGTGGGTCTACAGAAGACTCCGACCTGGGGTCAAGATCCACCAAATTGACGGACGCTGCCGCACTGCTCCCTTTATTCAACTTTCTTTTCTTAGACATGGCTTCAAGCTTCACCATGTTAAGACTCAAATTGTAGCAATAGCGAGCCATTTCTTGGTCACCCCTTACAGATGAAACTTGATTATCTTTGTCAATGAACTTGATTAACAAGTGGGGGGTTGAAACGATGGCTTCCATGGCATTCAGGGTAGGCCGCCCAATGATGCCATTGTATGGAGATTTCACATCAATGACAAGAATCCTGGATTTCACAGTCCTTGCTCCAGGTTCGCCATCAAAAGTAATTCTCGTGTCCAAGTAGCCTTTGGTGGGCTGTTTGGCACCATTGAAGGCTGTAAGGTCCTGCATATATGGTTGTAAATCTGCATCATTTAATCCCATGCGTTTAAAACAGTCATAAAAGATAACGTCGCAGGAACTTCCCTGATCAACTAGGATGCGTTTTACATCCATATTAGCAATTACTGCAATAATCACTACTGCGTCATCTCCTTCAGGAATAGTAGGGCCAAAATCGTCGTCTGTGAAGGTTATAGGCGGAGTCTGAACCCCGTTCCTGAATGGGCGATATTCTTTGCTCATGCCTTGCACAGACAAGATCATACGATGGTGGTTTTTCCTCGCGGTGATTGAGGGTCCGCCCCCAGCAAAGCCCCCAGCAATCATATCTACCACCTGCCTTTTGCCCCGCGATCTGGGTTCAGGGCTTGGTTCTCTTTGGGCGGACTCCAGAACAATACTCTTTTGTTTTTCTGTTGCCGCTGTGCGTTTTGGCTCCCGAGTGTTATCAGGATCCGGAGAACGATCACGAGGTCGTTTTTCGAACCTCTCTGGCTCATCATGAGATTTACCCTTAAACAAATAATGTTTCAGTTTGCCTTCACGAATAAGCACCTCGATGGTGTTTTTGAGTTTCTTGCACTCCTCCGTGGTATGGCCAACTAACTCGTGGAACTCACAATATTTCTTTGGATTCCCACCGCGTCTGAGTGGAGGTGGACGTTGAATCCTGTAAACGTTGAGGGTAGTCCATCCTATTTCGCGCAAGATTTGCTCATATGTCGTGTTTAGGGGTGCATAATGAGCAAAATTGAACACACGTCTATCTTGTTGTTTGAAGGATTGGTTCCCCGCCTTATCTTTCTGAGGGAACTTATCATTCCTGGATGATTTTTCTTTATCTTTATCATGGTGTGGAGCTGAAATGGGTGGTTTATTGCGAGATACAGTGGCTTCCAAGTGCATCTCAATACCTACGTACTTGGATGCTTTCCTACGAAACTCCTCCATGGTGGATGGAGGTCCTTTTGCCAACGACAAAGCAAAGGGCGATTTCGGCTGCATGGCCTCGATGAGGATATACAACTGGATCGCTTCTGTCAAGTCAGGGACCATGGTCGCCTCTTTATAAAATCTCTTCAGGAAATCCTTTAGAGACTCTTTGTCACCTTGCTTGATCTGAGCCAAGGTATGGGAGGTTCTAGGCGCATCCCTAGAGATTAAAAGTGACTGCCAAAAGCTGTGGCCAAGTCCTCCCATGAATTAATGGAACCTGAAGGTAAACTCTTGAACCAGCTAAGAGCTTCACCTGTTAGGGTCCTGGGAAACATTCTGCACATGATATCTTCTTCCGCACATAAGAACATAGCTTCATAGATGTAAGCATCTAAATGCTTAGAAGGATCTGTCTCCCCAGTGTATTTTCCTATGGAAATGGGTTGCATAGTTTGCAAATGTCTGGGGACATGCGCATTCATCAGTCTTTTGGAAAATGGGATACTCATCTTGTATCCCGAGGGGGATGTATTTGAAACGACTCTCCTTCCCTCATGATGGTGGGCATTTGCCAGTGGAAGGCTTCGTTGCTCTTCCATGTAAGTAGGGATGCGAGAGTAATTTGGGGTACTCAATTCCTCCTGTACATGCGATTCATGGTGCGGCTGTTTTGCAGGGCCCGCTTTCTCGTGTATGGGATTCACCTTTTCACGTCGAAGCTCTGCAATTTCTTCCCTCAACATTCTGATCATGTCATCTCTCAGATCTAGAGAGCCAACATGCGTTGCCCTTTTGTGAGTATCGTTGTCAAAGCTTAGACATCTAGGATTGCGTGGAGGAGAATCCTCAGTCTGTACTTCTGGTCCTGGTCTTTCCATTGATGATGAATGTAATGGGAATTATTCAAGGATTGTGGGATTACCAATTTTACAAGTCCCACCGGGCGTGCCAATGAACTGTTCTTTACAGGGTGTGTAAAGGTATGATTGTCAAACAATTCAAAATGTACATGTAAGGTAAAATCTGATGTGAGGAGGGCCTTATACAGATACAAATATGGAGTACTCTTGTATACTGGGGCGTAGTACAATGCACTCTGCGGCGGTGTAGCAGTCCGCCGGGAATAGCCTCCTTTGCCTTGACACAATTGGTGGTTGTACCTGCAATTATTCTCTGACGCTCAAGTCAGTATTTTGAAGTACTGTTAGACTTAGAAAGCAAATCTGAGAGAATTATGCAAGTATAAGTGTAAGGTACAGAATTAGGGGTCCCCCCCTATACCTTTTTGCTGAGGTTTATATACCTGTTACTGGTGCTCTATTATTGGTAGGATCCGTTCCTTGTTTTCAGGCATAATGCAAGAAAGGTAGTGGGTCCCTACGCCGTTCACAAGCACCATCACTGTAGTGGGTATTTCCACTCACTTGGAAAGCGTTAATGCTTCATTATTTTATTTGTTGTTCCCTCTTATGCGTGACAGCGTGATTCCCATTTTCAACCTCTCAAGACAGAGTCAATCTCGTGCCGGGGTTATAAATATGGGCTCACTTCGCAGTATGGGAATTTTGGTATTCTGCCTGTACCGAGCCTATGGCTTGGCGGAGTAGTGTGCATTGGAAATGCTTTATGTATGTGTACAATCTTTTTAATACTTTCCACCTTGGCGGAGTAATAGGCCTTGGCGGAGTAACAAGTATTGGCGGAGTCACATGCCTTGGCGATATGTGAGACGCCCCAAACCCCAAACTAAAATAGGGGAAAATTTTTCGCGTCTTTGAAAATATTAATAAATTCAACAATCGAAGTAGTGAAATATTTTTCACCAAACTCCTGGATCTAAAATGAACCACTCCCATATATGAAGATATGAGAGGGTGAAACTAAATGTAAATCTTTCAATCAAAATCAGCGGAAGGATTGTCCAATTTGACTTAATCATTGGCTAATTGATTTTCAAGAGGAGAAGTTTCATAAAAATGTGGGATACAATTTATATAATCCAGAAGGCCTAAATATACTCCTCAATACCTTTAAAATAATATTTAAGGAAGAAATAATGCATAACATTTTAAAATTTATCTTAAAATGACAAAATGAAAATCAGGGGCATACTCGCTCAGGCGTGACTAAAGTCGCTTGAACGAGCCAGCGTGCACACGCTTGGGCGAACGCTGAGTGGCTTTGAGCGAGAGAGGAAAATAAGTATCAGGGCTCAACTTGCTTGAGCGAGCCCGGTATCGCTTAAGCGAGGTACAAAAGAATATGTTGAGCGAAGCAACGGGACGCTTGAGCGAAGAAGGAAGGAGTATCAGGGGTCTATCTCGTTTGAGCGGCCCAAGGCTCGCTTGAGCGAAATTGGTCCAGAAACGTTGAGGACTCTCCGGCCGATTTTCGCTTGGGCGAGGCACCACTCGCCTGGGCGAAAATCTTCCAGAATCAACTCTCCTTCTCCCTCGCTTGAGCGCTGCCCTTAACACCTGGGTGAAAATTGTCCAGAATCTAAACACTGATTCTGTGGCAATTTCGCTTGGGCGAATTACTCGTCCGCTTGAGCGAATTTGGGGCAGAAACGAATCCCCCATTCCACAACAATCTCGCTCGGGCAAGATTGCTACTCGCTTGAGCGAGTTCTGCAGAAACTCAGCAGAAAACGAAAATTCAATTGAACAACACACATACAACATTAATTCCTTCTAATTTGGCCTCACATAAGACCCTATCTCATTTCTTTGTGCATGTACCAACTCATACAATAATATAATCTAAAACTACATAATCCTTTCATTGAATCAAATACCACCAACATCATCATGCTAATATGGATTCCATACATATAATTTAAATTCATCATCAAATCACATGCATTCCCTACATACATCTATCTTCCACATCATTCCACAAGTTCCATAATATAGCAAGAAAACACAACATCCATTCAATTAACAAAGTAAAGTATTCAGATTCATTCTTTACATCTTTTGGGTCATGAATGAAAATTGTCATTACCCAAACATGCCCAATTTTCTTCCATGACCTCCAAAATTACCAACATTACAAAATTGAGTATATAGACCTCATATACTCTACAAAACAGATTTCATGCCGGCCAAGGCTTACGCATTCCTATCCATATTTTACCTTCTTCATACTCGGCCTCCAAAAGTTGTAGGATTTAAGTCATACCTACATCAACTTTAAAAATGGCAACGGGGAGGTGAGTAACATAATCCAAATGAATCAAAGTCATACATTATGACGAAATACATGTATACTTGCATAATTAGCAATCATTACACCACATCATACATTATACACAGTACATTTTATAATTTCAAGTATACATTCACAATATCAATCATTTGGATTGCCAAACACACACATCGGGTTAGTATTCAACTCTTTCCCCTTTCAACTCTCATTCATCCGTTGCCACCAAGGGCTTTCACCTAGGCATATCTCCAGCTATATGCAAATGCTCTTAAAGCTGATGCA
This sequence comes from Clitoria ternatea, assembly GCA_037962975.1. Classification (NCBI taxonomy): domain Eukaryota; kingdom Viridiplantae; phylum Streptophyta; class Magnoliopsida; order Fabales; family Fabaceae; genus Clitoria; species Clitoria ternatea. Next base: position 32,661,756 of record CM075673.1, on the reverse strand, counting down.
TATGCACAAGAATTTCTTATCAAACAATGCGGATCCGACTGTGGGAAAATATATCATTAAATCAATTGTGGGACAAGCATAGGTGTGCTACTATGCCCCTACTGCAGTAGAAAAATTGTGTACACATATATCTCAATTCAAGCATGCTTACATTCTCATAATTTTACTGGTACCAAACCGCTATCGCCCATCTGTAGCACTAGTCACCCTGTGACTTGCGGATCAACATCGTGGCCTCAACTACCACAAGTGCTACGGGCCCCTCTCGAACACACATCGAGAGAGCCGTGTCCCGTCGGACACCGAGGTAAACTTGCTCACCATAGAGCCGCCCGCCCACTGGGCCTGCCACATAGGGTGCCTCGTCACCAAACTATGGACAGCTTCGTGACTCATACACCGAGTCACAGGGGAAATCATAATACGCTCGTGCACTGAGCCGCCCTCCCACTGGGCCTGCCTAGTGGAACCCCCTAATATTCCACATAAACAGCTATAATATGCCATGGATGCAATGCAATTGCAAATCAAGTGCATCCTTACACTATGCATCCTAGATGCCACTCCACATTTAATCATTCATCACCACCACTTGGTGGATTTCAGCATTCTCAGTATTCTTATCCAATCCCAACTTTCTTTGACTTATTCTCATCAATAGTTAGTGGCATACACATTCAATAAATCATACACACATATTTGGGATATTCACATCACAATCTCAATTCACATATGGTTTCAAACCATCATCCTACTTCATTAATATGGTATCATCACATCATTAGTATTATCCCAAACACAATGCCACATAACAATCATCCTTCTAAATGCATTCAAATCACACATATCATGTCATCCATTCAAACAACCATTAACATAATCACATATACATATTTTCACATCACCAATGGATGAAATCATGCATTTAGAAAAGTTACCCCCTCCTACCTCAAGTGAAGTAGTGATCAACGTGGTTCGATGGTCCCGCTTCGTCAATGGGGTCACTTCCTACATCACAATACATTATACAATCAATTTTCTACGTACTCATTAAGACTTAATTACTTATATATATCAATAAATACTTGCTGTTTTTATTAGTATAATTCTCAAAACTCTTTTATTTCATTTTATCCACCATAACCACCATGGGTTAGGTGCCACCATTTATTATTATGTACTCAACAACCAAACCCTTTCATGGGTCTCTCCATTATTAACTTCCATCAACCAAATACCATCACCATTGGCCCTTATGCCTCATAACTCACATTTATTTCCAACAATTAATACTCATCAACCTCCATATACATTCTCCCCCAAATTTATGAAGTTAGGGTTTCATAAAATTCCAACCACCTTCATAAATATTCTTCTCTTTTCAACCATAAATGCATCCACTTTATTACTTCTCAAAGAAACCTTACTTTCATAGAATCCACATCAAACCCTTGCATTAATTACTCTCCTTAAGAACATCCATACACATGCATGGTTTCAAAACTCATATTATCATATAACCATGGCAAAAACCCAAGTAACTAGTGAGTATTTCTTACCTTACACCCAAAAACGAAAATGGGTTCACAAGAGAGAGAGAGAGCTGCGAAAAATGAAGAGAAAGGAGGAGAAGACAGCAGCCCTACAAGCCTCCTACAAGCTCCCTTCAAACGAAAATGGGGAGGTGTGGAAGATGAGCTCAAGTTGCTAGGGTTTTAGGAGGAGAAATGAGAGAATGGAGAAGATGATGAAGAGAAGAAGAAGAAAGTGAAGTGTAATGTCCAACACCATCAGCAATCCCACGTGAATAAGGAAGGGGAAAATGACATTTTCAATTTATTTTTAACCCAACTCATTAAAACTTCATCATTTTATAACCAACAGGTTCTCAGTTCGGGCTCAATACATCATCTGAAAATTATTCCAAATACATATTCGGATTCCCAATAATATTCTCAATAGCCCTGACCAATATCATCTCATTCCGAGATACTTGGTCCGACACCCATATTTCAACCGGGCTTAATTTCAGCTTAACCGGTCTCCAAAAATTACCAAAAATTCCCAAAATCTTAATTTAATTATTCTCAATAGTTTGGGACATTAAATACTCCATATACCAATTTCTAATATTTATTCCGGTAATTAATTCTCTATTTCAAAATTCGGGATGTTACAATATGTACTCCGTATAAGAGTAATCATAGAGGATTTGAAACGTATTTCTCCTGTTCGAAATGCTGATCTGGCAAGGTGTCGCAACCTAAATTGCGACGGCGCGGCGAGAAAGAGAGAGAGAATGGTATGGAATGAAACAGGGAGTCGCCATCAACGTTTTTATCCATAGGAAAAACATTGGAAAAAAACTAGGTTCAGTAAAGCACTGGTTAAAAATTGAGATTCAAGTTCGGGAGTCGGTTACGAGTAGGGAAGGTATTAGCACCCTACATCGCCTATCCAAAAACAGTATCAAGATTGAAAATGCGCAACATAAATAGCCTTACAAAAGATATTTTATTTCTTCCCTTTTATTGTTGTATCTTTTTTTATTTTAAAAAAGACAGAATGGAGTGAGAGAACTCTACAAACATGGAATGTCGAAGAGAGGTCAATGGGACATTTCATCCGAATTAAACTCAACTTCGATATGAGACAGAGAAAGGAAGAGAATGCTAATAAGGCGTCACGCCTAAATTATACATCCTTGAATAAAAAAGACAGGGATAGGAAAGAGATAAGCGGGACGTCTTGTCCTAAGTATCCCTTCCCTATGAATTGTGGCGAGGTTTGAACAAAAAACTAGGGGGAAATCAACAAGACGTCATGTCTAAATTGATTTTCACGGAAGTAACCAAAAAAGAACATTTATGAAAGAAACATGAAAGTAAGGGAATAAATCAGCAAAAGGGAATAAGAGAGATGGGCCCGACAGGAATTGAAATCCTGCTCCTATGTATTCTTGAATTATCAAGAAATTAGGGTTACGTAGTTCTGAGTGTTGTTCTTTTAGGAAAAGACTTGGGAAATGATGGTGGATGTCATTGAGACGGGGAACTCATACAAGGCGAAGTTCTTCGCACGTGTATGAATCCTAAAGAGGTTATGTAGACGGGAGTGCTCCCGTACGACACTGTTTTAAAAAAGATTTGTTTCCTTTTTTTTTAATTTTTATTTAGATTTGAAAGGAAACATAGGAAGCATTTATTTTCCACAGTAAGTTCAGAAAATAGAGGAAAAATGAGCAAAAACTAAGGGGAAGAAGAGAAAACTATGTGAGAAAGAGGGAAAAAAACAAGTGAAAATGGGAAAAACCGAGTGGAAATGGAAGAAACCAAGTAAAAAAATGAAATACTGAGTGAGAAAAGCATAAAACCGAGTGAGATTGAGGAGAACCGAGTAAAAAATGGTAAAAACCGAGTGAGATTGAGGAAAACCGAGTAAAAATGGTAAAAACCGAGTGAGATTGAGGAAAACCGAGTAAAAATGGTAAAAACCGAGTGAGATTGAGGAAAACCGAGTAAAAATGGTAAGAACCGAATGAGATTGAGGAAAACCGAGTAAAAATGGTAAAAACCGAATGGAATGAGAAAATACCGAGTGAAATTGAGGAAAATCGAGTGGAAATAGCAGAAACCGAGTGAAACAGTGAAAATTTGACTGAAACAGTAAAAATCCGAGTGAAACGGTACAAATCCGAGTGGAAAATAAAGGAAACCGAATGGAAAGAGGATTACCGAGTGAGAAGTGGACTGCCGAGTGAGACTGACCGAGGAGAGGGATTCTGGACGGTGTGGAGCTGGCTTAGACGGTGTGGTGTGGGTTGGAAGGAGAAGAGAGAGGAAGCTGGACGGTGTATGGGTTGAGGAGGCGGATTGAAGTGACCGTGAGGTGTGTGTGTGTGGTTTGGTCTTTAGAGGAGGAGAGGAAAAGGAGAGTACAGTGGGAGAGAGGGTGTATGTAGAGTGAGAGGTGATGGAAGGAGAAGAAGAGAAGAATTGGTGTGAGAGAGAAGAGAGCACGAGGGACTTTTTGGCAGAGTTTTTCCCCCTCTGAATGCCTCCTCTTTGAATGCCCTCCCCCTTGCCTATTTATAGGCTGGTTTGAGTGGAAGGCCAGCTCAGGCTTCCACTTCCGAGTGGAATGCCAGCTCAGGCCTCCACTCAGAGTGAAGTGGGGGACAACGGCTGGGTGGGAATTTTTAATTCTCCCCACTTCCACCCCTGTTTGCCACTTGTCTGCCACCCCCAGGATTCCTGGATCCACTTGGGTGGTGGAATCCAAGTCAGCACGGTCTAACAGGGGGACCTGGTGGGAATCCGAGTGAGAATGGAAGAATTCCGAGTGAGAATTATGGAAATCCGAGTTAAAATGCTGTAATCCGAGTGAGAAGAGTGGAAAATCTGAGTTAAAATGCTGTAATCCGAGTGAGAATGGCTCGGATCCACCTTCCAATCAGTATTCATCCACACTGGCAGTGAAAATGGAGTAATCCGAGCAAAAATGATGGGAATCCGAGTGATTCTCACTCGGATCACCCTCTCAGTCAGCCTTCCACCACATTAGGAGTCAAATCCTAGTGGAAAAGGGGTTGGCCTTCACTTCCTCTCCACAATCCGAGTATAAAATGACTCGGAACCGATTGAAATGGCTCGAAAGTGGGTAAAGGAGGACTCGGATGAGTGAGGATTGGTTGGGAACCGATTGGAATGGCTCGGAAGTTCGAATTTTGGCCATTTTTCGCTCGGAAATAAACTTCTTCACACTCAGAATTAGAAATTTGAATTTCTTCACTCGGAATGGCTCTGACAGGGAAGCTTTCCACTCGGAATTGATTCATTCTAAGTAATTCTACTCGGATTTGAGCATGTATGTGTCATTCCGCTCGGATTCTCCAACAGGAGCCTATTCCATTCGGAAATGCTTCATTGTTACTCAGTTTTCGATCATTTCTGAGTAGTTCTACTCGGTTTTGATCATTTCTGAGTAGTTCTACTCGGTTTTAATCATTTCTGAGTAGTTCTACTCGGTTTTGATCATTTCTGAGTAGTTCTACTCGGTTTTGATCATTTCTGAGTAGTTCTACTCGGATTTCAATCATTTCTGAGTAGTTCTACTCGGTTTTGATCATTTCTGAGTAGTTCTACTCGGTTTTGATCATTTCTGAGTAGTTCTACTCGGATTTCCCTTCAACAGTGGCATATTCCACTTGGATTTGATCTGTTCCGAGTCCTTCCACTCAGAAATGATCATTTCCGAGTCAACCCTTCTTTTTTTTAAAAAAAAAAAAATTCTTTTCATTTGCGGATGGGCTGAAATAGGTGTTCACAGATGCCCCTCTTTACTTCCTTTCCTTGAGAAAAGCATGAAGTTTCTTCTTGCTTTTGAAATGGAAAGGGAGTAAAGATGTGAACACCTTTGTCAAAGTATTAGATGAAGGGGGAAAAACCAGGAATTGACACTTGAACCTTTCAGTTAGCAGGAGGTGAGAAGACCGGGGTTGACTCCCTGTAGAAAGGAAAGTAAAGGGTGCCTGAATAGGCGAACAGGAAGTAAAGGATGTGCCTGAATAGGCGGACAGGAGGTAAAGGATGTCTGAACAGGCGGAAGGAAAGTGAAGGATGCTTGAATAGGCGGGCAAAAAAGTAAGTGGTGCCTGAATGGGTGGCTGGAAGATAAAGGATGCCTTGATAGGCGGCTGGAAAATAAAGGATGCCTTAATAGGTGGATAAGAAAGTAAATGGTGCCTGAATAGGAGGCTGGAAAATAAAGGATGCCTTGATAGGCGGCTGGAAGATAAAGGATGCCTTGATAGGCGGCTGGAAAAATAAAGGATGCCTTGATAGGCGACTGGAAAATAAAGGATGCCTTGATAGGCGGCTGGAAAGTAAAAGGATGCCTTGATAGGCGGCTGGAAAGATAAAGGATGCCTTGATAGGCGGCTGGAAAGATAAAGGATGCCTTGATAGGCGACTGGAAAATAAAGGATGCCTTGATAGGCGGATAAGAAAGATAAAGGATGCCTTGATAGGCGACTGGAAAATAAAGGATGCCTTGATAGGCGGCTGGAAAGATAAAGGATGCCTTGATAGGCGACTGGAAAATAAAGGATGCCTTGATAGGCGGATAAGAAAGATAAAGGATGCCTTGATAGGCGACTGGAAAATAAAGGATGCCTTGATAGGCGGCTGGAAAGATAAAGGATGCCATGATAGGCGACTGGAAAGATAAAGGATGCCTTGATAGGCGACTGGAAAATAAAGGATGCCTTGATAGGCGGCTGGAAAATAAAGGATGCCTTGATAGGCGACTGGAAAGATAAAGGATGCCTTGATAGGCGGCTGGAAGATAAAGGATGCCTTGATAGGCGGTTAGAAAATAAAGGATTCCTTGATAGGCGACTGGAAGATAAAGGACGCCTTGATAGGCGACTGGAAAGGTAAAGGATGCCTTGATAGGCGGCTGGAAAGATAAAGGATGCCTTGGTAGGCGGCTGGAAAGATAAAGGATGCCTTGATAGGCGGCTGGAAAATAAAGGATGCCTTGATAGGCGATCAGACGGGAAAGAATGCCTGAATAGGCGAATGGAAAGTAAAGATTGGGGGGAGCTAACAGGACGTCTCGTCCGAATTAACTCACCGTTGGCATGAAATGTAAAGGTTGGGGGAGCTAACATGACGTCCCGTCCAACCTTAACTTACTGGACTTCAAAGTTCATGGCGATGCACCAGTTTGACATGATTGAAGGTTCTTGGGGAATTGCCCCTTGACTGGAACAGAAGAAACCTGGGGAGATGCCCCCCAGTTTGAGATGGTTTGAAGGAATCTTGGGGAAAGGCCAGAATAAAAGAAATCTGGGGAGATGCCCCAGTTTGAAGGTCCTTGAAAGAATCTCGGGGAATCATCCCCTGTGACTGTAGGAGGAGAGACATGGGGAATCGCCCCCTTGATTGCGAACGGAGAAACATGGGGTGATGCCCTGGTTTGACATGACTTTAGAGAATCTTGGGAAATCGTCCCCTTGACGGTAAGAGGAGGAACATGGGGAATCGTCCCCTCGATTGAGAAAGGAGAAACATAGGGTGATGCCCCAGTTTGACATGATTGGAGGGATTCTTGGAAATCGGCTAGAACAAAAGAAATCTGGGGAGATGCCCCAGTTTGGAGGTGATTTGAAGGTTGTTGGGGAACTACCCCTTGAATGAACAAAAGAAATCTGGGGAGATGCCCCAGTTTAAGTTGTTTAGGAAATGTATTTCTACTAGAGGAGGATTGATGGTTCGGGGTACTGCCTCTTTTAGGCGAAAGAGAATGAACCTGGGGTGATGCCCCAATTTGAACTATTTGCTTTGAAACCTCAGGGAGCTGCCCCTTGAGCGAGAAGGAAATGATTCTGGGGTGATGCCCCAGTTCGATTTGTCTGGGGAGTGTAATTCCACTGGAGAAGGATTGATGGCTCGAACATCACTCCTAGATTGAGAAGGTAAAATCTGGGGTCCGCCTAGTATGTGTAGATTTACCGAGAAAAATGTGCTGGGGCTCTTTAGGGAGAATTCTTCTTGCTTGACTGCTGGAGTGTATCAAGTAGATTCCCCGGAAGGGAGTTTGAAAAGTTTCAGCTTTGGCAGTTGAGGAGAAGACTTCAAGAAGTGCCAACTTTGGTGATTTGGGGAAGGGCTTTGAGGAGTGCCAACTTTGGCGATTAAGGAGGAGACTTTAATGATCCTAGTTTTGGCAGCTGCGGTTCCATTAAGGAAAGGGTCTTGATTGAGGCGTCAGAGGTTGACATGACTGTCCGTTATAATAACCTGCAAAAAAAGGTAAGTAGTGCAAAGATACATTCAAAAAAACTGGGTAGGTCCTGTGAAACCGCGGCCCTTAGGATAACTCACGGGCAGAGGAGATTCAAAGGGGCGATCATAGCTTCGAAGCGCATGCCTGGCTGAATCCTTGTGATGATCGTGTAAGGCGAGGTCAGGTAGTGGGAGTGTCTTGTCCCTTACGACTTTAAATGTTCACCATTCTTTCATTTATTTTTATAAAAAAATACAATGTTTTATCAGATCAATGCAATTCATAACACGTATCGAAAAAGGGATAAATTTTATTCATGTAGGTCAAACAGAATACAGAGAATGGACAACAGGGAAAATACAGGGGATGAAGTGAAGCCTCGTAGGACAGGTCAAGGCCAAGGGAAATAGGAAAGGTTCAAAGATCCTCCAGTGAATTCCTGAGACTAGCGAGAATCTTAATCCCACGTCAAAACCTCAAGTACCTCGCTCAATTCTACCTTTGAGAGGGTAGTTTGACCATGTTCCTGATGCCTCAGTTTGCATGTTTTGTATTGGGAGCTTTAGCTACTCTGCCAAAATCTTGACCCTAATTTTACCTGAGCCGCCTTTTCAGGTTTTCGACTCACCAGGTTGCTCTAACTTTTGGCTAGGCCGCCTTTTCAGGTTTTCAGCCTAGCGAGCTTTTCATTCTCTTTATAATGTGTTCTTATGTTTTTTTTTAACCCCCTTAATGACGCAATGACTCAATCTGACAGACTATTTCCTTGGCTATATAGGCATAAGGAATGGCGTACTCTTTGAGATGTTGATGATGACAAGAATGCGAGTTCTTGGCCTGACGACATTTATTCCCCTTATACAGAAAATGACAGCTTGCTCGAGGATCTGGACGTAACCAGCTTTCCCTGCTTGGTACGTGCATTGGACTTCAAGCTTGACTTCTACTTTTCATTTTTTCATTTTTTTTTATATTTTTTTTTTGAAATTTTTTTTTTGGCCAAGTCTCCCTTGACTGTATCTGCATTTAAGGCATTAGCAATTTCCCCTATTTATGCTGGTAACTGTTGTGGTTTTCTTAGTTGACTGGCCTACCACTTGTCTGATTCGGGACTTGGCAATGTTATCGTTCACATAGATTATTTTCACGTCCTGAAACAATATTACTAATGTCTTCTAATATATTGCCCCGTGATTCCTTCAGTCATTCTTGGCTCAGGGGTATTCCTTGACCTCTTGTCCTAACAATCTGGTTAACTTGTATGGTGACTCACAAGCTTTCCTACCTTCTTCGTCAGCACAATCGACCGGGTAGTTGAGGTCGTAAAATGGGATTGTGATTTCATTAGTCTCAAGAGAATCATTTTCGGATCTGCAATTTTAGCGCTTTATGGCAAAAAATAAAAATGGAGAGAAAAAAGAGGAACAAACAAATAAAGACAATGGATGAAAGCAAGGATAAAGGAATGAGAAAAATCTTTTTAGAATTTCGATACACATTTATTGATTGACTGGTAAAACAAGTTTTTTTTCGCCTTTATTACATGGAAAGTCCCAAAGCCTTAGGCATAGCAGAGGGATAAACAAGACTTTTAAGGCAATGACAGATTACTTTGGTGAATCATTTAAAATTGTAGGGAGTTCGACAGCTTCCCAGTTACTGAGTTCTCGTCTCGGCGGGCAAGCGGCCACCCAAATCAGCATTATCATCAAAAACCATTTCCAACATCTGTCACCACGGCATTAACTCCTAAACCTTCGTGATTAGGCAGGGGATTTACGGTCACATTAGGGCTTCCTTCTTGAAAACTAATCCACTCGGCTTTGATCAAATCTCTCACTTTATATTTCAAAGCCATGCAATTTTCTGTGGAGTGCCCTGGTGCTCCTGCATGGTAATCACAATGAGCGTTCGGGTCATACCCCCTCGGGTAAGGAGGTTGCAACGGCCTCATGGGGCATGGAGCTATCATTCCCCTCTCAACGAGGACTGGAAGAAGTTCGGCATATGTTATGGGAATTGGATCGAACTACACAGGGGTGCGCTCGTTGTTGGCATTCCTTGGGTTCTGATTATGATTGGGTGGTCGAGCCACTTGCTGCGGGTGATGATATGGCATGGGTTGCGGCATTGGCGCTCTTACCATGGGCGGGCGGAAGTGAGGAGTATGAGCTGTTGGGCCACCAGTGGCTGCGGCCACATAAGGATTGGGAGCTTGAATCATAGTAGGAAAGAATGGTCTTGGCGAAGTCGTCTTTTGATTAGAAGAGATGGAATTAGTTTCTCCATCCCTTTTCCCAGGCGCCGGCCTTCTTGTCATGCTTGCCCCAGACGAGCCCTGAGTGAGCTTACCCGTTCGTATTCCACTCTCCACTCTTTCCCCAATAGTCACAATGTCGGAGAAGTTGGCTGAAACACTACCAATCATCTTACCGTAGAAAGGTGATGGGAGCGTGTCGATAAACATCTCGACTATTTCTTTTTCCGACAATGGGGGATCCACTTTCGCCGCTGTCTCTCTCCATCGTTGAGCATACTCCTTGAACATTTCACTGTCCTTCTTCACCATATTTTGTAAATGAACCCTGTTGGGTGCCATATCCATGTTATACTTATATTGTCTAAGGAAGGCATCTGCCAGGTCCTTCCAACAACGGATATGGTTCCGATCAAGGTGAGCATACCATGTAAGAGCAGCTCCTGCTAGACTATCTTGGAAGCAGTGGATCAATAGTTGGTCATTAGAAGAGTAAGATGCCATCTTTCGACAGTACATCGTGAGATGATTCTTAGGACAAGTCATTCCCCGATACTTGTCAAAGTCTGGCATCTTGAATTTGGGTGGGAGAACAACATCTGTGACTAAACATAGCTCCGAAGCATCTATTAGTCCAAAACCTCCGGCGCCTTCCATCATTCTTAAACGCTCTTCTAAGATCTCTATCCTTTCCCTTCGAGGAGCCGCGACCGCGCGGGTTGTATCTTGGAGGTTGGTCCCATAAGGGGTTCCATATCCATACGGATAGCCGAATGACTGGTTGTACGGAGGCAACACATGGGACTGGTTTACTAGGCCTGTATTTGGTGAGGGACCTTGAGGATGGGCCACAGCATAAGTCGGTTGGGTTATCTGGGCTTGTGTATTTTGGGCTTGGGCGTTGTAGGTTGGCTGGCCCATCGGGGCTTGTGTGTTTTGGGTTTGGTGGATTTGTGGGTCATGGACCTGTGTGTTTTGGGTTTGGTGAGCTTGTGGGTCATGGGTTTGCGTGTTTTGGGTTTGGTGGAGTGGTGGCATGTTTGGTTGTGTGGGGTATGAAGCATGAGGATTTACCGCTTGCTGGTTGTGGGCGTCTTGTTAGTTGGCGAGCGGGGGATAGTACCCCGGGGGTAGGCCATAAAGTGGAAAAGGTACTGGGTTGCCGTCTAGACCAACAAATGTATGCTGTGCGTAAGACTGGCCGTAAGGTGGCTGGGTTTCAATGGCAGGGTTAGGTCTCCCGACATGAATGGTGAGAGGGGGTGTCGTTGTGTTAGGAAGTTGGGTTCTTGCTGGGTCAGAACCAAGGGGAGGTGGCGCAATGGCAGGCTGTTGTTGGGCATCCTCAACACCCGCAGAGGAGCCTCCTTCGGTAAGTTTCTTTTCTAAGAGTTTAGTTAACTCCGCGACTCGCTCTTTCAGCTGATCGAACTCGGTTCTAAAGTTTCCTTCAACAGCTTCTGCCTCAGCCATGAGTTTCTTTTGGAGCCGGGTCTAGTAAGGTGATAAGTGCTTTTTAATACAATAAATTAGATCTAGTTTGCTTAGAATTTTAGTCATTATCCACTGTATTTCCTTTATTTATTGCTATTTTTGCTTTCTTTCCACTCTATTCTACTTGGGTATGTTATTTTGTAGGAATTAAGGTAATAAAGGGTCAAAAACAAGAGAAAAACGACCATAAAATGATAAAGAAACAAGAAGAACAAGCCCAAAGTGGAAAGAATTCTCTTTTTAAAGCTGAAATTCGACTCAGAAAGCAAAAATCCGACTCAGAGCACTGAAATCCGACTCAAAATGGCCAAATCCGAGTGGGATAACTCAGAAATGACCAAATCCGAGTGGAAGGACTCAGAATAGAGCATTGCCGAGTGGAATACTGCACTGCTGGAGGAAAATCCGAGTGAAATGTTCCCTATCAAAGCTATTCCGAGTGATAAATAGCTGACTGGAGTGAAGGACCAATGCTGAAATGGAATAAGTCTCGGTTGAAGGTGATTCCGAGTGGAAACTCCCTGACTACATCCATTCCGAGTGAAAAAAGGAGACTGACCTCCAATAAATATGTCCAAAGCTATTATCCGAGTGAAAGGTTTGCTGATTGCAACTAATCCGAGTGAAAACCTGTTCTGAGTGAATGGATTCCGAGTAGAAGAGGCCACTGAAATGAATAAATGCTGACTAAGGAGGAATCCGAGTGGTCTCACTCAGAGAAAATGACATTCTCAAGCAGAACAAAGTATTTCCGAGTAATTCTTAGCAAGGAAGGAAAAATCCGACCGAAAATGAATCACACTCGGGCAGACTCTCAAGTTTCACACTGAGCCCGAGTGAGAAGTCTCCAAGGAAAGGAATTCCGAGTAAGTTGGGTCAGAAAGATGCATTTCCGAGCAAAGCAAGGCTCGGACATGGAAGAATTCTATCAGCCAGATTCCAGTCCTTCAAAGTCCAAGTTTCTGAGTGAAAGTAAAGTCAAATCCGAGTGGAAATTAACTCGGACTTCTGAGTGAAGATGTGATTTTATCATTTGAATGAGTAAATAAATTTGTCCGAGTGAATTCCAATGCAAAATCCGAGCAGAGCTTTAACCGAGTGGTCCAAATTCAGAGACAGCCGAGTGAATGTTTCAGACGGTTCCGAGTCTTTCTGCAGTCAATTCCGACTGAATGAAAGATGCTCTTCAGTAAGTCTTCACCCGTCCTTTCATTCAGCTTCATCACCAATCGGTTCTCCTCCAAACATCGACCCAATTCTTCACAAATGCAACACCGGATCACTACCTCCATCAACACCGCCTCCTTCTACTTTCCTTCAAGTCACTCTCTACACCGTCCTCAATCCAGTAATCCATCAACCAACACCGCCCAGTAATCCATCAACCAACACCGCCCAGGCTCTTCTCTCCAACCAATACCGCCCAGACTCCTTTCCTTTCCATCCACAACAGCGTCCTCTCCTTTCCAATACTCCACACCGCCCAACCATCCTCACCTCAACACACCGCCCAACCGTCCTCACCTCAACACACCGCCCAGACTCCTTTCCTTTCCAATACTCTCAACACCGCCCAACCGTCCTCACTTCCCAACACCGTCTCATTCCCTCTTTTATCCGTTGTCCCTTTCCTCTCCATCACCCATACCGTATTCCTTCCTCACATATCAACACAGCTCTTTACCTCACCTAAGACACCGTCTCCCTTTCTTCTTCTAATACATGACACCGCCCAGTAACCCCTCTCCACGCTGTCCAGTTCGCACCTACACCGTCCAGCAAGCTTTCACTCGGATTTGTGGGAAAATAACATTTTTTCCACTATGAATTTCATCATTCTGCACCAATCTTCACTAAAATCCAAGCACCGAATTATTGGAAATATTAAATATGCAAATTGGAAACAAGTTGGCACAGCTGGAATTCACATGCACCGAAAGTTTCTCCCACTTGCAAATTTTAACGCGTTTCCTTAGCTGGATTCATTCATCCATTCGCCTATAAAAGGGAGAGCAACCAGGAGCATAGCATTAAGGATCACTTCCATCAATTACCATCAGATTTCTTTTCTTTTCTTCGTTACTTTCTCTCTTTTTCTCTTTAGTTCTCTTCTTTTCCATTTTTTCTTTCTCTGTCCGTTTTTCTTCTCTTTCTTTTTATTTTTTTTTCTTTCTTTTATTTTGTAAGAGTGTGAGGGCTGTAAAAGTGAGATTTTAAATTTGTAATTGGTGGAGAAATTATTGCAACAAGGAATTACGGTGGTAAATTATTCTGAGCTTTTGGAGAAACCCGTAAGTCTTTATTTTTACCATGTCTTGTATGTTTTATTTTTCCATTATTTACGTAAATTTAAATTATTTCATGAGTAGCTAAATTAATTATCTTGGGATAAAGGGGGTATGATAATATTTTATTTTAATGTTATTTTGACTTGAAATTAAATAAATTTCTGTTTTCCATTTAGTTCAATTATGCTTAATGCTTTTAGTAATTCCTAACAAGAACCTAAATGTTAAAACTGTATACTTACGGGTATATTAGTAAGTTTAGGTATTAAATAGAATCGAGAGATTTATTTTTACCGGAAAGCTTTGAACTAAACCTAAGATTTTTGAAATGCTTTTTGTGACCTCGGTAAAACCGTGAAAGTAATCAAAATTCTTTTGAGGAAATAAAAGGGATTTTCATAAAACGATAATGGGCCTTTCTGAGGATTAAGCAGCGCTTTCCATAGGTTAGGTACATTAATAGGATTCCGAGAGGAACATATTAATTAGCTTTTGGAAAATTCGCCTTGGAAAACTTAAATCGATTCTTATTTATGAAAAGTTAAAATTCATTAAATATAAAATAGAGTCTTAATCCCCCAAAATCCCAAGATACTCTCAACTCTGATTTTTTAGTGTCAAGTAAATTTTATTTTTATATTTATTGGTATTCTGTGCAACTTTAATTTGTGCTTTATTTTATAAAAATCTTAAAAATCAATTGTGTGGATAATTAAATTTCAATATGCTGGTACTTTGAACACAGTCCCTGTGGAGAACGATAATCTTTTATATTACGCGACATAGCCCGTGCGCTTGCGGGCCCTGTCAAGTTTTTGGCGCCGTTGCCGGGGACTGTTGTCCCTCAAATATCGGCAATATTGAAATTCGATTAGATCATACTTGTTAATATTTTTATTTTCTTTGTAATTTTGTATTTTGTTCTATATTCTGTGTATCTGTTGTTGTTTTATTTTTGTAATTATTTGTTTTATTGGTCATTTATTTTCTATCTATGCGACGAAGCCATAGTGTCGATCTAAACTTAGGATTTGACCCTGAGATAGAACGTACCCTTAGAGCTTTGAGAAAACAACAAAAACAACAAAAAGAACAAAAAGAAAAACAAATGGCAGACCAACACAGACCCTTAAGAGATTTTGCCGCTCCAAGCACTAATGGGAGAGGATCTAGCATCCTTAGACCCACAGTGGAGGCTAACAATTTTGAATTGAAGCCTTCACTACTCTCAATGGTTCAACAGAACCAATTCAGAGGATTACCCTCCGAAGATCCAAATCTTCACCTTCAAATCTTTCTTGAATATTGTGACACCCTAAAGATGAATGGAGCCACCAATGATGCCATTCGCTTAAGACTTTTCCCTTTCTCCTTAAGAGATAAAGCAAGAGCGTGGTTATACTCTCTTCCTGAAGGATCCATCACGACTTGGGAACAATTGTCCAGTGCTTTTATCAATAAATGGTACCCAAGAAACAAGACTAATGTGCTGAGAAAACAAATCATCAATTTTTCACAAAAAGATGATGAATCCTTATATGAAGCCTGGGAGAGATACAGAGAGTTGCTAAGAGAATATCCTCACCATGGGATAGAAAGGTGGTTGACAATCCATATTTTCTATAATGGACTAACTTCCACACAAAAGATCTCTTTAGATGCTGCAGCTGGAGGAGCCTTCATGAGTAAAAATGTTGATGAAGCTGAGAACCTGATTGAGGAAATAGCTCAAAACACTCACCAATGGAACTCTGAAAGAGGATTACCTTCTAAAACACCAGGTAAGTACTCTGTTGATGCTCTTTCCCTACTTTCTGCCAAAGTTGAAGCATTAACATTAAAACTTGATAAAATAGGGTCAACAGGTACTACTAATATTGTTTGTGAAGTTTGTGGTGTTTCAGGACATGGAGCTACAAACTGCAACTTAGCCATGACCCCTAATCAAGAACAAGAAATGCATCAGGTGGACGCTATTGGAAACTATGGTGGAAACTATCAAGGTAACTACAGACCTCCACAAGGTCCACCTGGCTTCCAAAATAGGCCACCTCAATTCCAAAGTAACTACAAACCTCAACAAGGAACCTATATTCCACAAAAATCAAAGCTAGAATCCTTGATGGAGACATTTGTAGCTACTCAACTTAAACAAAATGATGAATTCTCTGATGCAATAAAAAACTTGGCTTCAAAAGTGGACTCTCTTGCTACTCACAACAAAATACTGGAAAATCAAATTGCCCAACAAGCCTGCTATTCTCAAAGAGCACCAGGAACATTTCCTGGAAAACCAGAGGCTGGACCATCCAACCAAACCATGGCTGTCACTCTTAGGAGTGGTACTCAATACGATGGGCCAGTTAACATGACAGCAAATGAGGAAAAGAAAGTCGATGAATCTTCTTCTCATCCAAAAATTGAAGAAGAGAAACCACAAGAAAAGAAGGAGGAAGTTAAGCCATATCAACCTCCCATTCCATTTCCTCAGCGCTTAGCCAAAGCAAAGTTGGACAAACAATTTGGTAAGTTCCTTGATGTTTTAAAGAAATTGTATATTAATATTCCTTTTACAGATGCTTTGCAGCAAATGCCTACATATGCAAAGTTCCTGAAGGACATTCTGTCCAACAAAAGAAGACTGGAGGAAGATGGTACAGTAGCACTTACTGAAGAGTGCAGTGCTCTAATTCAAAAGAAACTTCCACCCAAGCTCCAAGATCCAGGTAGTTTCTCTATTCCTTGCATGATTGGTGACATGAATATAGATAAAGCATTGTGTGATTTAGGAGCGAGTGTGAGTTTAATGCCATTATCTATTGCTGAAAAGTTAGGATTGGGTGAATTAAAACCTACTAGGATGTCTTTACAATTGGCTGATAGATCTGTAAAATATCCTGTAGGAATTTTAGAGGATGTTCCTATTAAGATAGGAAAATTTTTTATACCTGCTGACTTTGTTGTTCTTGAAATGGACGAAGATTCTTTGATTCCTATTATTTTAAGCAGACCATTTTTAGCAACTGCAGGTACTGTGATTGATGTCAAGAATGGTAAGTTGTCTCTAACTGTTGGAGACCAAAAGGTTGATTTCAACTTGAAAAATGTTTTAGAAAAACCTTATAATGATGTTTGCTGTACTGTGGATTTTGTCGAACAAGTGGTAAAGGAAGCAACCCTTCCTAATGACCCACTTGAAACTATTTTCATGATTGAGCCAACAGAAACATCTGATTGCTCTGAGGCCCCACATGATACTGAGGTCATGTGTGACAAAGTGGTAAGCACCAATGTGGAATTAAAACCTTTACCAGCTTCATTAAGGTATGAATTTCTTGGTCCTAATTCCACATATCCTTGATTATCAATGCTGAATTGAATCCATGTGAAACTGAAAAACTTTTGAAACAACTTAGGTTGTATAGAAAGGTAATAGGTTATACAATGGATGATATCAAAGGGATTAGCCCTTCTCTTTGTATGCACAGGATTACTATAGAAGATGAAAGTAGGCCCACAGTAGAACCACTTAGGAGATTAAATCCTAAAATACAAGAAGTGGTTAAAAAGGAAATTTTGAAATTGCTTGATGCTGGAGTCATATATCCTGTTGATAGTAGTAAATGGGTAAGTCCTGTCCAAGTGGTGCCTAAAAATGGGGGAATAACTGTGATTGAAAATGATAAACATAACTTGATTCCTACTAGGATTGTCTCTGGTTGGCGCATGTGCATTGATTATAGGAAGTTAAATAGCGCCACGAAAAAAGATCATTTTCCCCTCCCTTTTATTGATCAGATGCTTGAAAGACTTGCAAAACACTCTTATTTCTGTTATTTGGATGGGTATTCAGGTTTTCATCAAATTCCCATTCATCCATCTGATCAAGAAAAGACTACCTTCACTTGCCCTTATGGGACTTATGCTTACAGACGTATGCCTTTTGGTTTATGTAATGCACCTGCGACTTTTCAAAGGTGTATGCAAGCAATTTTTTCTGATCTTATTGAAAATGTGATGGAAGTCTTTATGGATGATTTTTCAGTGCATGGTTTGGATTTTGATAATTGTTTAACAAATTTGTGCCAAGTCTTGCAGCGTTGTGAAGAAACCAATTTGGTTCTAAATTGGGAAAAATGCCATTTTATGGTAAGAGAAGGCATAGTTCTTGGACACCTGGTGTCTGAGAGAGGTATAGAAGTTGATAAGGCTAAAGTGGAAGTAATTGAAAAATTACCTCCACCCACGAATGTGAAAGGTATTCGGAGTTTTCTTGGACATGCAGGGTTTTATCGCAGGTTCATTAAAGATTTCTCCAAAATCACAAAGCCTCTTACAACTCTTCTGGGTAAGGATGTGCCTTTCAATTTTGATTCATCTTGTATGGAAGCTTTTTGCAGGATTAAGCAAGCTCTAATCTCTGCCCCCATCGTACAACCACCTGATTGGAAACTCCCATTTGAGCTGATGTGCGATGCGAGTGATTACGCAGTGGGAGCTGTGTTGGGGCAAAGAAAAGATAAAAAGCTCCATGTAATTCATTATGCCAGCCGGACGCTAGATGATGCTCAGGTAAATTATGCCACAACTGAAAAAGAACTGTTAGCTATTGTCTTTGCTTTTGATAAATTTAGGTCTTATTTGGTAGGTTCACATGTTACTGTTTACACTGACCACTCTACCATTAAGTATCTATTGAATAAAAAGGAAGCAAAGCCTAGATTAATTAGGTGGATTCTAATATTGCAAGAATTTGACTTGGAAATTAAGGACAAGAAGGGTACCGAGAACTTGGTCGCTGACCACCTATCTAGGTTGACATCTGAAAAAGAAGAAACAGATAATATTCCCATCAATGAATCTTTTCCAGATGAACAACTCTTGAATCTTAGTATCCAACATGTTCCTTGGTATGCTGATTTTGTAAATTTTCTTGCATGTGGTATCTTACCTCCTGATCTTAGCTTTCAGCAAAGGAAAAAGTTTTATGCAGATGTCAAGCATTATTATTGGGATGAACCACTCCTTTTCAAGCAATGTGCAGATGGTATGATTCGGAGATGTGTTTCACAAGATGATGTCCATGCTATCCTGGATCATTGCCATTCTCTTTCCTGTGGAGGGCACATGAGCACCTCCAAGACAGCTGCTAAAATATTGCAAGCTGGGTTCTATTAGCCAAATATTTTTAAGGATGTACGTAAGTATGTTCTAACTTGTGATGCTTGCCAAAGAACAGGTAACATTGGTAAGAGACAAGAAATGCCATTGAATACCATTTTAGAAGTTGAATTGTTTGATGTATGGGGTGTTGATTTTATGGGTCCCTTTCCCTCTTCTTTTGGAAATCAGTTCATATTGGTGGCAGTTGACTATGTGTCAAAATGGGTGGAAGCCATTGCTTCACCCCATTTCGATGCTAAAACTGTTATTAAACTTTTCAAGAAAATAATATTTCCAAGGTTTGGAGTCCCAAAATGTGTTATAAGTGATGGAGGGTCTCATTTTATTGAGAAAACTTTTCAGACCCTTCTAAAGAAATATGGAGTTAAGCATAAGGTTGCTACACCTTATCACCCACAAACTAGTGGACAAGTTGAGGTATCCAATCGGGAAATTAAAAATATTCTTCAAAAAGTGGTGAATACATCACGTAAGGATTGGTCTATTAAGTTAGATGATTCCTTATGGGCGTATTGGACCGCATACAAAACTCCCATTGGAACCACACCTTTTAAGCTAGTATATGGGAAGCCCTGTCATTTACCTGTTGAGCTAGAATATAAATCTTTTTGGGCTGTTAAAACTCTTAACTTTGATCATAAGGCTGCAGGTGAACAAAGATTGTTGGAATTAAATGAGCTTGAAGAACTCCGTCTAGATGCATACGAAAATGCCAGAATTTATAAAGAAAAAACCAAACAATGGCATGATCGTCACATCCAACGAAGAACATTTAATCCAGGTGATATAGTTTTACTGTTTAATTCCAGACTGAAGCTTTTTCCAGGTAAACTGAGATCCCGATGGTCGGGACCATTCAAGGTGACAAAAGTCTTTCCCTTTGGAGCTGTCGAACTATGGAGCGAGAAATCTGGTACATTTAGAGTAAATGGATAGAGAGTAAAGCATTACTTCACAGGTCAACCAATACAACAAGCAAGTGACTTGGACTTGTTTGATGCTCCTGATGAGTAAATCCAAACGGTGAGAAGTCTGGCTGAAGACTTAAAACTTAGCACTGATAGGGAGGTAACCCTATAAAAAGTTGTTGTTTTATTTTAAGCTTTTATTCTATTAAAAAAAAAAAACCAACTATGTCAGATGCTGGTTTGGGGTTACTACAGGTAAGTTTTCTTATCCTTTATCATCCATTTTAACATTGAGGACAATGTCAAATTCTGGTTTGGGGTGGTAGGTAAGAAAACTTAACTGTTTTGTTTACGTTGTGTGATTGTTATTTTATTTAGCATGTGTGTTTTCCTTTTTTGTAATCTTGTAATTTACCATGATTGCATGATAAATTTACTTTGAACACAAGGCTAAAGTATCTAAGGATCCCAAAATTTTGAGTAAAATTTTCAAAATTTGATTGTTTAAATGCCAAATAAATGCTTAAATGAACCTTATGTGATTAAAATTTTCTTTGAAAAAGACTTTCCATGGTTAGACTTGAGCCAAAATGGGTTATCTATCAAATAAATTTTCAAAACCCATATTTTCTTGATTGAGTGAATCTCATAGTCATTAATATTCTAGAACTTGTTTTTCAACCGATTCAAAATGGTTTTTGATTATATGTCTTAGGATGATAAAGGCACAATTAGGTCTTATTCTTAAGCCTCAGAATTTTGTATAATTTGACCCCTAGTTGCCCCTTTTGAGCCTAAAAGCGTAAATTTTTTCTTTGAAACCTTTCATTGACTAATATTCTCTTAAATGGTGAAAAAGTTGGAAATTTAGTGGAGCAAAGAAATAAAAAAGGACTTAAGAAAAATATGGTATTGGATGCAAAGAAAAGCAAGAAAAAGAAAAAAGAAAATCAAAAGGATGATATTGAATGAATTCCAAAAAAGTCCATAAAAATTCAAAAATTTGCTCTGTTAAAATTATAATGGTAATTTGAATCATTCATGATGTTAAAGCCCTTTTGTATTCCATTTTTCTTGAAATTCCTACCAATACAACCCAAGGCCACGTTACAACCTTTGAAAGACCTTTAGACTTTGACATATTTTCTATCTAAACTGTGGAGTTTCTAGTTTATTAACAAGCTTATGGTAATATTTTTTTTTTTGACTATGATGATTTAAGAGATACACAAACCTTTAAACACTTGAGTGAAAATTGTGAGAAGAGTATCTCAAGTCTTGACATTGAAAATTGATTCACATAAGAAAAATAAAACTAGCATTTGAATAAATCTGTTTCTCTGTTTTGGATTCCTTAGTTTTTTAAGTTTAGTGTTTTCTGTATTTTATCTTTTGTGAATATGGTGATTGCTTGAGGACAAGCAATGTTTTGGTTTGGGGTATTTTGATAAGTGCTTTTTAATACAATAAATTAGATCTAGTTTGCTTAGAATTTTAGTCATTATCCACTGTATTTCCTTTATTTATTGCTATTTTTGCTTTCTTTCCACTCTATTCTACTTGGGTATGTTATTTTGTAGGAATTAAGGTAATAAAGGGTCAAAAACAAGAGAAAAACGACCATAAAATGATAAAGAAACAAGAAGAACAAGCCCAAAGTGGAAAGAATTCTCTTTTTAAAGCTGAAATTCGACTCAGAAAGCAAAAATCCGACTCAGAGCACTGAAATCCGACTCAAAATGGCCAAATCCGAGTGGGATAACTCAGAAATGACCAAATCCGAGTGGAAGGACTCAGAATAGAGCATTGCTGAGTGGAATACTGCACTGCTGGAGGAAAATCCGAGTGAAATGTTCCCTGTCAAAGCCATTCCGAGTGATAAATAGCTGACTGGAGTGAAGGACCAATGCTGAAATGGAATAAGTCTCGGTTGAAGGTGATTCCGAGTGGAAACTCCCCGACTGCATCCATTCCGAGTGAAAAAAGGAGACTGACCTCCAATAAATATGTCCAAAGCTATTATCCGAGTGAAAGGTTTGCTGATTGTAACTAATCCGAGTGAAAACCTGTTCCGAGTGAATGGATTCCGAGTAGAAGAGGCCACTGAAATGAATAAATGCTGACTAAGGAGGAATCCGAGTGGTCTCACTCAGAGAAAATGACATTCTCAAGCAGAACAAAGTATTTCCGAGTAATTCTTAGCAAGGAAGGAAAAATCCGACCGGAAATGAATCACACTCGGGCAGACTCTCAAGTTTCACACTGAGCCCGAGTGAGAAGTCTCCAAGGAAAGGAATTCCGAGTAAGTTGGGTCAGAAAGATGCATTTCCGAGCAAAGCAAGGCTCGGACATGGAAGAATTCTATCAGCCAGATTCCAGTCCTTCAAAGTCCAAGTTTCTGAGTGAAAGTAAAGTCAAATCCGAGTGGAAATTAACTCGGACTTCTGAGTGAAGATGTGATTTTATCATTTGAATGAGTAAATAAATTTGTCCGAGTGAATTCCAATGCAAAATCCGAGCAAAGCTTTAACCGAGTGGTCCAAATTCAGAGACAGCCGAGTGAATGTTTCAGACGGTTCCGAGTCTTTCTGCAGTCAATTCCGACTGAATGAAAGATGCTCTTCAGTAAGTCTTCACCCGTCCTTTCATTCAGCTTCATCACCAATCGGTTCTCCTCCAAACATCGACCCAATTCTTCACAAATGCAACACCGAATCACTACCTCCATCAACACCGCCTCCTTCTACTTTCCTTCAAGTCACTCTCTACACCGTCCTCAATCCAGTAATCCATCAACCAACACCGCCCAGTAATCCATCAACCAACACCGCCCAGGCTCTTCTCTCCAACCAATACCGCCCAGACTCCTTTCCTTTCCATCCACAACAGCGTCCTCTCCTTTCCAATACTCCACACCGCCCAACCATCCTCACCTCAACACACCGCCCAACCGTCCTCACCTCAACACACCGCCCAGACTCCTTTCCTTTCCAATACTCTCAACACCGCCCAACCGTCCTCACTTCCCAACACCGTCTCATTCCCTCTTTTATCCGTTGTCCCTTTCCTCTCCATCACCCATACCGTATTCCTTCCTCACATATCAACACAGCTCTTTACCTCACCTAAGACACCGTCTCCCTTTCTTCTTCTAATACATGACACCGCCCAGTAACCCCTCTCCACGCTGTCCAGTTCGCACCTACACCGTCCAGCAAGCTTTCACTCGGATTTGTGGGAAAATAACATTTTTTTCACTATGAATTTCATCATTCTGCACCAATCTTCACTAAAATCCAAGCACCGAATTATTGGAAATATTAAATATGCAAATTGGAAACAAGTTGGCACAGCTGGAATTCACATGCACCGAAAGTTTCTCCCACTTGCAAATTTTAACGCGTTTCCTTAGCTGGATTCATTCATCCATTCGCCTATAAAAGGGAGAGCAACCAGGAGCATAGCATTAAGGATCACTTCCATCAATTACCATCAGATTTCTTTTCTTTTCTTCGTTACTTTCTCTCTTTTTCTCTTTAGTTCTCTTCTTTTCCATTTTTTCTTTCTCTGTTCGTTTTTCTTCTCTTTCTTTTTATTTTTTTTTCTTTCTTTTATTTTGTAAGAGTGTGAGGGCTGTAAAAGTGAGATTTTAAATTTGTAATTGGTGGAGAAATTATTGCAACAAGGAATTACGGTGGTAAATTATTCTGAGCTTTTGGAGAAACCCGTAAGTCTTTATTTTTACCATGTCTTGTATGTTTTATTTTTCCATTATTTACGTAAATTTAAATTATTTCATGAGTAGCTAAATTAATTATCTTGGGATAAAGGGGGTATGATAATATTTTATTTTAATGTTATTTTGACTTGAAATTAAATAAATTTCTGTTTTCCATTTAGTTCAATTATGCTTAATGCTTTTAGTAATTCCTAACAAGAACCTAAATGTTAAAACTGTATACTTACGGGTATATTAGTAAGTTTAGGTATTAAATAGAATCGAGAGATTTATTTTTACCGGAAAGCTTTGAACTAAACCTAAGATTTTTGAAATGCTTTTTGTGACCTCGGTAAAACCGTGAAAGTAATCAAAATTCTTTTGAGGAAATAAAAGGGATTTTCATAAAACGATAATGGGCCTTTCTGAGGATTAAGCAGCGCTTTCCATAGGTTAGGTACATTAATAGGATTCCGAGAGGAACATATTAATTAGCTTTTGGAAAATTCGCCTTGGAAAACTTAAATCGATTCTTATTTATGAAAAGTTAAAATTCATTAAATATAAAATAGAGTCTTAATCCCCCAAAATCCCAAGATACTCTCAACTCTGATTTTTTAGTGTCAAGTAAATTTTATTTTTATATTTATTGGTATTCTGTGCAACTTTAATTTGTGCTTTATTTTATAAAAATCTTAAAAATCAATTGTGTGGATAATTAAATTTTAATATGCTGGTACTTTGAACACAGTCCCTGTGGAGAACGATAATTTTTTATATTACGCGACATAACCCGTGCGCTTGCGGGCCCTGTCATAAGGATGCCTACCCGTGACGTTGGTGTCTCTTTTTTTTTTATAAAAAAAAGAAGAAGAAGAAAAAAAATGTTAGGTAAAAATAGAAAGAAGGAAAATGTTGTGGGAAACCATCACAGACTTTGGCGAGTATCCTTTGACCATTCCTTAGAATTTATCATTCAAAAGTACTAGGTATGGTAATCATAGAAATTAATATGGGATAATTGTGAAGACAGAAGAAATCTTTCATCCTGAGGCGGGAGCCTCTAGCCCAGACATCTTCTTCGGGCAATTACAGCCCTTATTTCTTAAGTTTAATCCCATGTCAATTTCCATAGATACTCAAAGGGTACACGACCAAAAGAGGATTATCTATTCACCTGAAGAGTACTGTGTGTTTCAAAACGAGTCATTATTTCAATAACTCAGTAAATCTGTGGGTGGTAGATAATTCATTTTCTTGGATAAAAGGGGAAAGCAAAAATGACGTAAGGTAAAGTAAAGTTTGCCCTTTTGTGGCCTAGGTCAGGTTTTGCTGAAAGTTTTCTCTAGGCCCTATGGTTTGTCTAAAAGTGGCTCTTCACACCAGGTGGCTTATTCTAGACTTCTAGAAGGTCACCAGAGCCAAGATCCTACCCATGACAGGGACGCAACAGTGGGGAACGACTAGGTGCGTATATCATGAGAGGTCGAACTCTGGTTGAGGTTCTCACGAACACCGGATAGGAAGTACATCCCATACGATTCCGTTACCAACCTCTCCTAACTTAAGCTTCATTTGGGGCCCGGGTATAGGGCGCCGCTCATAGGTGTGTACAAGTAATTGTGAGTGTAGTGTGTGGAAGGGCAGTCCATACCTTTTACCTTACCTCATTCTGCACAAAGAACAAATATACAAAGTCGTCTACCCTAGGGTTCAATAATTACAGGAAAGTAACATGGTCCTCTACCCTAGGGTTCAACAAGCATGCAAACATAGATAATGACACAAATAACAAGATACGATTAAAACAAGAACAAACTTTCACAACAATTAACAGAAAATAAAACAAGAGGGAAGAAATCCAAGCTAACAAAGGCTATATAAAAAGAACGTGCGCTTTCAATCAAACTGGCCTGACTCTCTTAAGTGTCCCCAGTGGAGTCGCCATCTGTCGCAACCTAAATCGCGACGGCGCGGCGAGAAAGAGAGAAAAAGTGGTATGGAATGAAACAGGGAGTCGCCACCAACGTTTTTATCCATAGGAAAAACATTGGAAAAAAACTAGGTTCAGTAAAGCACTGGTTAAAAATTGAGATTCAAGTTCGGGAGTCGGTTACGAGTAGGGAAGGTATTAGCACCCTACATCGCCTGTCCAAAAACAGTACCAAGATTGAAAATACGCAACATAAATAGCCTTACAAAAGATATTTTATTTCTTCCCTTTTATTGTTGTATCTTTTTTTATTTTAAAAAAGACAGAATGGAGTGAGAGAACTCTACAAACATGGAATGTCGAAGAGAGGACAATGGGACATTTCATCCGAATTAAACTCAACTTCGATATGAGACAGAGAAAGGAAGAGAATGCTAATAAGGCGTCACGCCTAAATTATACATCCTTGAATAAAAAAGACAGGGATAGGAAAGAGATAAGCGGGACGTCTTGTCCTAAGTATCCCTTCCCTATGAATTGTGGCGAGGTTTGAACAAAAAACTAGGGGGAAATCAACAAGACGTCACGTCTAAATTGATTTTCACGGAAGTAACCAAAAAAGAACATTTATGAAAGAAACATGAAAGTAAGGGAATAAATCAGCAAAAGGGAATAAGAGAGATGGGCCCGACAGGAATTGAAATCCTGCTCCTACGTATTCTTGAATTATCAAGAAATCAGGGTTACGTAGTTCTGAGTGTTGTTCTTTTAGGAAAAGACTTGGGAAATGATGGTGGATGTCATTGAGACGGGGAACTCATACAAGGCGAAGTTCTTCGCACGTGTATGAATCCTAAAGAGGTTGTGTAGACGGGAGTGCTCCCGTACGACACTGTTTTAAAAAAGATTTGTTTCCTTTTTTTTAATTTTTATTTAGATTTGAAAGGAAACATAGGAAGCATTTATTTTCCACAGTAAGTTCGGAAAATAGAGGAAAAATGAGCAAAAACTAAGGGGAAGAAGAGAAAACTATGTGAGAAAGAGGGAAAAAAACAAGTGAAAATGGGAAAAACCGAGTGGAAATGGAAGAAACCAAGTAAAAAAATGAAATACTGAGTGAGAAAAGCATAAAACCGAGTGAGATTGAGGAGAACTGAGTAAAAAATGGTAAAAACCGAGTGAGATTGAGGAAAACCGAGTAGAAATGGTAAAAACCGAGTGAGATTGAGGAAAACCGAGTAAAAATGGTAAAAACCGAGTGAGATTGAGGAAAACCGAGTAAAAATGGTAAAAACCGAATGAGATTGAGGAAAACCGAGTAAAAATGGTAAAAACCGAATGGAATGAGAAAATACCGAGTGAAATTGAGGAAAATCGAGTGGAAATAGCAGAAACCGAGTGAAACAGTGAAAATTTGACTGAAACGGTAAAAATCCGAGTGAAACGGTACAAATCCGAGTGGAAAATAAAGGAAACCGAATGGAAAGAGGATTACCGAGTGAGAAGTGGACTGCCGAGTGAGACTGACCGAGGAGAGGGATTCTGGACGGTGTGGAGCTGGCTTAGACGGTGTGGTGTGGGTTGGAAGGAGAAGAGAGAGGAAGCTGGACGGTGTATGGGTTGAGGAGGCGGATTGAAGTGACCGTGAGGTGTGTGTGTGGTTTGGTCTTTAGAGGAGGAGAGGAAAGGGAGAGTACGGTGGGAGAGAGGGTGTATGTAGAGTGAGAGGTGATGGAAGGAGAAGAAGAGAAGAATTGGTGTGAGAGAGAAGAGAGCACGAGGGACTTTTTGGCAGAGTTTTTCCCCCTCTGAATGCCTCCTCTTTGAATGCCCTCCCCCTTGCCTATTTATAGGTTGGTTTGAGTGGAAGGCCAGCTCAGGCTTCCACTTCCGAGTGGAATGCCAGCTCAGGCCTCCACTCAGAGTGAAGTGGGGGACAACGGCTGGGTGGGAATTTTTAATTCTCCCCACTTCCACCCCTGTTTGCCACTTGTCTGCCACCCCCAGGATTCCTGGATCCACTTGGGTGGTGGAATCCAAGTCAGCACGGTCTAACAGGGGGACCTGGTGGGAATCCGAGTGAGAATGGAAGAATTCTGAGTGAGAATTATGGAAATCTGAGTTAAAATGCTGTAATCCGAGTGAGAAGAGTGGAAAATCCGATTTAAAATGTTGTAATCCGAGTGAGAATGGCTCGGATCCACCTTCAAATCAGTATTCATCCACACTGGCAGTGAAAATGGAGTAATCCAAGCAAAAATGATGGGAATCCGAGTGATTCTCACTCGGATCACCCTCTCAGTCAGCCTTCCACCACATTAGGAGTCAAATCCGAGTGGAAAAGGGGTTGGCCTTCACTTCCTCTCCACAATCCGAGTATAAAATGACTCGGAACCGATTGAAATGGCTCGGAAGTGGGTAAAGGAGGACTCGGATGAGTGAGGATTGGTTGGGAACCGATTGGAATGGCTCGGAAGTTCGAATTTTGGCCATTTTTCGCTCGGAAATAAACTTCTTCACACTCAGAATTAGAAATTTGAATTTCTTCACTCGGAATG
Organism: Clitoria ternatea; assembly: GCA_037962975.1. Lineage (NCBI taxonomy): Eukaryota > Viridiplantae > Streptophyta > Magnoliopsida > Fabales > Fabaceae > Clitoria > Clitoria ternatea. The sequence continues at coordinate 32,633,625 of CM075673.1, read as the reverse complement.
GCTCTGACAGGGAAGCTTTCCACTCGGAATTGATTCATTCTGAGTAATTCTACTCGGATTTGAGCATGTATGTGTCATTCCGCTCGGATTCTCCAACAGGAGCCTATTCCATTCGGAAATGCTTCATTGTTACTCGGTTTTCGATCATTTATGAGTAGTTCTACTCGGTTTTGATCATTTCTGAGTAGTTCTACTCGGTTTTAATCATTTCTGAGTAGTTCTACTCGGTTTTGATCATTTCTGAGTAGTTCTACTCGGTTTTGATCATTTCTGAGTAGTTCTACTCGGTTTTGATCATTTCTGAGTAGTTCTACTCGGATTTCAATCATTTTTGAGTAGTTCTACTCGGTTTTGATCATTTCTGAGTAGTTCTACTCGGTTTTGATCATTTCTGAGTAGTTCTACTCGGATTTCCCTTCAACAGTGGCATATTCCACTCGGATTTGATCTGTTCCGAGTCCTTCCACTCGGAAATGATCATTTCCGAGTCAACCCTTCTTTTTTTTTTTTAAAAAAAAAAATCTTTTCATTTGCCCATGGGCTGAAATAGGTGTTCACACAAGGCATTAAAACCATGCTCTTGGGGGCCGGTGTTGGGACCGGATCAAAACCTCTAGGGGAAAACCCAGTGGGAAAAACCCCCCGAGCAGGAAAAAGCGTGCCCCTGTTACATTCAACGCTAATATGTTTTACTATTTTGGCAGGCCTCATTAAAACCTCTCGGGGGAAAACCCAGTGGGAAAAAACCCCTTGAGTAGGAAAAAGAGTGCCTCTGTTACATTCGACTATAATATACAATCACAACTAGAAAAATGACTAATAGCTACAACAAGTTAGCGACCGCCACATGCCGTCGCTAATTAGTGACCGCGTTAGCGACCACAAAATGAAAGCGACCTGGACCATGAAATATAGTGACCACATCCGCGACCGACATTGTACCGTCGCTAAAATTGGTAAAGAACCGTCGCTACCTCCGTCACAACATTAAACGTCGTCGCTCACCCGGTCGCTATAGTTATTTCCCTCCACTTTTTTGGTTTCCCTCCAATATATTTATGGCGCCAACTGATAGCGACGGGATATGTAGGGTCGCTATGTCCTCTAATGCATCAATGTAGCGACGGTGGTGTTGTGACGTCGCTAAATTAAAAATTTAACCGTCGCTCACGCCGTCGCTATCCCTTGTTGGGTTTCCCTCCAAGTTGTTTTGTTGGCGCCAAATATGAGCGACGGTATGCACCGTCGCTAGATTCTTATGCTAGTGACGGATGATACACCCGTCGCTAGGTGTCAGGAAATTAGTGACGGATGGTTTTGTAGTCACTATTGTATTTGACCTTCCCTCCGTTTATTTTAGTTTAAACGTGGGAATATAGCGACGGTAACCAAACATCGTCGCTAAAGAGGTCGCTAAGTTCAGGGATTAGTGACGGATTACTTGGACGTCGCTATATTTTTGGCCTTCCCTCCATAGTTTGAGTAGGGGAACGTAGCGACGGTGGACGCACCTAGTCGCTAATATTCAGGGGTTAGTGACGGAAGAAGTTTACCGTCGCTAGCTTTCACTTTTAAGAAGGAATGGTAGCGACGGTGGAGTGCACCGTCGCTAATGTTGATGATGGTAGCGACGAACGTTGTCTTCCGTCGCTTAGTGTTTGTAATCCACGTGTTCAATTTAGTCACGTATGTAGCGACGGTTTTGTTGCCGTCGCTAAAACTTATATCTTACTCGTCTTCGACCTTCCCCTCTTTCAGTTTTCAGCGAACCCTTTCTCTCTGCCCTAACCTCTCCGATTCTCTCTGCCCTAACCCTTTCTCTCTGCCCTTGTGCCCCCCCTTCCCTCCTTCTTCCTCACGCTGCCTTGCCTTGACCCACATTGCCCGTCCATAGTTCCGTCCCCTACCATCTGTCTTCCTCACCATTCCCTCCTCTGCCAAACATTGCCATCCTCCTTACCGTTTACAAAGCTTTTCTTCCCTTCGTGAGATAGCCTCTGGGGTGACCTCCACGAAGTAGGCTTTCCTCTCTCTCTGAAGAAGCAGGGTTTCCCACTCTCTCCGGCAGCTCACCAACGATCGTCCCTCATCTCCGTCGTCTGTCACTCCCTCAGCAGGTAAGTAAGTGCTATCTAACTGATACGAACTGTCTGTGGGTATTGGTTTACTAGTGTGTTATTGGAGTATTGATTTCACATTACATTTGAAACTTCAACCAATTTCGTTTATGTATTTAGTAAAATTTAGATAACCTAAACTGAAAATGAAGATAAGGTAAAATTTTAGGGTGGTGTTGATATCTGTAAGAAATATGTAATCGAAACTGAAGGGGGAATTCACAAACTTTGAATTATGTCAATATAACCCTGCTTCTAACTGAAACTGACCTCTTAAGGTCACCAAACCAGCAGCTCAGTATGTCAATTTCTGAGCTTACCACTTACTAAGGAAAAAGGCTTTAATAACTTCCAAGCTGATTAGTATGTAGTGAGCTTGAACGAAGAATAAGATCCTGAACCTTCATCATTTGAGGAGGGAATGAGGTTCCGAGTGTTCTAGCATTACTGTTAATGAATTACTGAGGCATTTGTGAGTTTCATAGAATTTATTTGGCCCCTTACATGTTAGTATTTATAGTCGTTTACTAAGTTTATGAAAATGATTCATTGTTTCTTTGAGCCCATTTTGACTCGTACCGATAAATTCCTTAACAAAACTTATCAAAATAATATCATTTATGAAATATTTAGGACATAGACACATAATCTGTGAAATGGATTGCTTGGAGGCTTATGAGCTAATTAGTACTAACATTGATATCACTACTCACTAGTTGCATGAAGATATTGTGCACATTAAGGATATGAGAATATGGAATTAGGAGTGTAGCTTCAACCATATTTCTAGGTTAAAAACTCCATTACAGATGCATTCGGGTGTGGAAGGCTTTAGGTTAAGCAACTCCATTACAAATGCATTAGTTGTTTTATTTCTTTTGTTTTAAAAAAACACCTATTTCCATCAACAAACCCTTCTGCTTGTGCTTTACAGATCCAAGTATTCTATAATATTTATGAAACATATATGACTAATGAAACACACATAATATTAGAAAAATCATAAAAGTAGGCATGTGAAAACTGAACTCTCAATGTAGATATCATGTCATGTTTCTATATATTTTAATGAAAATAAGATTTAATAACTATATAAATTAATTGATGATCAATGACAAAGTCAGAAATATGTCTATATGATTCAGATTATTCACGGAGCATTCAGTTCACCATACCGCATAAAGCCCCCTTACCAATGTGATGCTAATGTGGAAGTTAGAATCTTATAATCCATGCCTATATAGTATAGGAATTTTTAATTGGCTGTTCCCTATTTAAACCAACATTTTAAGTCGTAAGCCAGTGGCTGAAAATCAACTTTTAATCTTAAAACCAGTGTCAAAACTGGTTTTGGAAGTAGCTAGTTTCAATTATTCCATGAACTAAAAGCTGGTTCAAAACCAGTTTTGCACTTAAACTTAAAATGATTTATACGAAACTTCATAATTATATGTAATGTTATAGATGAAAACAAAATGAGCAGAGCGACCAAGAGTAATTAATTTTCCACTTGTACATGGTATAACATAAAACAAAAATGATAGGGACCTTCTGAATCTATTGTTAAGTCAAAAGAAATATGTGACAGGTATGTGGAAGCACATTTGCTTTTTGTACCAAGCTCAGACTTTCTACTTTGAGGGAACAAAACGATAAATGAATTCTTCAAGTGACAAACAGAAAAGAGTTTCTTAATTTAACCTGAGAAATCCCCCTAAAATAACCATTTTCATACCTATTTGATGATTTTGATTTATCTATCAAATCCGTGGTTCAATTCATTGTTTAGTGTTCTATTAAATTCGATTTCGGGTGATTCTGCCATGGTTCTAAATATAGTATAGGACTTAAGTAGGCTACAACCCGCTTATGCTATTCAACCGTCAGACTCAACACACCAATGCAATTAAGTTACCTCTCGTTGGCCAAATTGTTAGCTGCTTATGCTATTCTGCCATGGTTCTAAACAAACAAATATACCCTACTAAACTTATTAAACAGACCACATGCTTTTATATTAACAGATTTCATAGCATCTTGCATCTCAAAAATTGTAATCTGCACTACAAGTATTCGGTACGAAAAGATGTTCGCCCATATTTCACGAAAACATGCTCAAGATAGGTGGCGATGGATGATGGTTGACAAGCTTGTTCGATGAGGACGCAATGGAAGGGAATCGAAGTTGGGGTCCGAAAGGGAAAGGGTAAAAATGAATGGATTTAAAGATTAAGGTTAAAAAAATGAAAAACTTACTAACAAGATTTAAAGTTATATATTCTTTAATCTGATTTAAACTATTAACATTTTAAATTGGACTTAAAATTTTGATGGTAGTATGATTTATTTATAAAATTATCTCTAAAGTACACTCCACATTATAAAGGATGAAGTGTGGAGTTCTTATAAGTTAATGCACAAAAAAATATCCGTAGGAAGTTTCTGTTGTAAGTGTCTATTGTTTCATATGAACAATTTCTAGTAACAAGGTTAATTTACAGTCATATTTCATCCATTACTAGTGATCAAACTCACCTAATAACAACTCAACTGCACCTCAGATACTTATCAAGTCAATCAGCTAAGGATTTGTGCAAGAGTTAAATCTGTTGAACACTAGCTGAAAAAAATTTGGGTTAATTGGTAATTGTAAAATTTCTAATTCAGTCAATTTCAAGTCATGAAACAGAATTTTGACCAATGTTACATTTCTATACAAGAAAATGACATCTACTTGTTTGCTGATTGTTTTAACGTCTTGTTTAGAAGCTGGTCTATGCATATTTTCTGGCAACAAGGAGAAAAATTTACAAATAGAAAAACTTAATACTTTCCAAAGAGAGGTATGTGTAAATAACAATATTACATAATAGGTACAAATACAATTTGGAAAAGAAGAAAGAAAAAGAGAAAACAGAAACCATAAACCAATGGTTTGAATAAAAAGTACAAGAAAACTCAGCAGAAACATTGTTGAACTATAACCTGTTGTCTGATACGAGGCAAAGCCATAATACAAGAAACTCAAGAGAACCAAATGACAGACTAATGATGATAGATATTATGTCTTAGACAGTGTAGTGTGCATTCATGGTATCAATGTCCAAACCCCTCATCTTGGCAAATGATTCCACCCTGCCCTTTAGAGTGTGAAGCTCTCTCAGCCTGCATCATAAGGAAAAAAATCAATAAAAGGGGTCCAAAGAAAATTCATGTAAAGGTAAAATAAAATTGAGAACCTGTTTGAAGATGAATAAAGACACTGACCTTGCTATCTCTGCTCGCCTCCTTGCCTCTTCTGCTAAGGTATTGATTTCTCTGAAAGTGTTCTTCTCTGTAAACACTTTTGACTCAGTAGACTGGAGACCATGTAAGGTTCTCTGCTCGGTAGCCCATGCTGCCTGACGAGCTTCTTTACCTTTGCTCGGTAGCCCATATGCTGCCTGATGAATAAAATTGGTTGTGCTTTTGGAACAAGCTCCCTCCTTAACCTTCTGATTTCTTCCTCTTCTGCTAACTATAGTGGAGTGAAACATACAAGAAATCAGTACTTATTGTTTAGTGAAAGGAAGGAAGGATGATAAATCAGATCAAGAATATATGGATAGTAACAGTGCACCTTCTGCTGTCTTTCCCTTTCCATCTTGTATTGCTCTATTAAGCTCAACTTTTCTGCCACCTGCATAATTCAATATTCATTAATTCTTGTTTCCGTACTCCTACTGTCGATATCTTCTGAAAATGAAATAAAGAAGTGGTTCTGAACTCTGTCTTCATCATCAATCCAATTTCCTTCTCCATCTTTAAGCATACTTATATGATTTTCCCTTCTTCTGTTAATTACTTTCTGGTGGTAAAACTTTGTGTTCCTGGCACCTTCACTAATCCATTGCCTCCTTGATTTTTTATGCCAAATTAGTTCTCCCTGCAGCAAGGTTTTGTCCAATTCAGCTTGCAATCTTTTGTCCAAACTATCCAGGAAAGGGTAATATCCAGGTTGAGAACTTATTTTGTTTTGTATACCCTCAATTCTTCTGATCAGGATTCTTTTCCTCTTGGCAACAGAACCAGAGGTATTAATACTCCACTATTTAAATGCAGCCTATAATTAAGTTGATTGGAGCAGATTCCTCCTCTTTCCAGCTAGATTCCACAGGCTTTTGTACAGATGAATCAGTGAGCCAAGCTCTGTAGAATCTAAATGGTCTCTCGACCTTCCAAGATTGGTGAGGCCACAATTGTAGTCAAATAGGATGATGGTTAGATATACCACTCTTGGTAGGATTTTGAGTTCAGATTCAGCGTATAAGGATCTCCAGGCTGTATTACAATAAGCCTTGTCCAGTCTTTAAAGGATTCTGTTTTGATTTTTAAACATGGCCCCTCTCCATGTAAATCTAGGCCACACAAAAGCCAGGTCCACCAGCTTTTGTTCTGTAAATCTATTCTGTTTATATTGTCATGAGGGCTGGCATGTATTCCAACAGACCTTCTATCATCTCCAACACTCCAACAGCCCCTTTAACACTCCGATGGAAACCTTTTCTTCATCTTTTCTTGCTATTTTGAGACTCACATCAGTAGTTGATACTTCCTAGTTCCTAGTTGTTTTGTTGTGTTAAAAGATTTTTTGCTTTTGTATTTCCTTCATTTTAGATCCTTGGGACAGTTGTTATCACTGTTTTCAAATTACAATTATGCAATTAGATTTTTTGATTTTCAATTTTTATGTATTTGTATATTTTTTTAATTTCTCATACATGTCTACATAATATATTTTTTTATTCTATCCCGCGATAGGATAAAAGCTGACTTGCAATGCGATACGTGATGCCGCTATCCTGGTTTTGGGTTTAGGGTCGACGCAACGCGATCTAGGATTAACTACTTAGGTTTTCTCAAATGAAACAGTTCCTTAGTAAAGTCTCTAAAGTCTAAATAAGTTCAAGTGAATAACACTATAGTAAAAAATATACATTTTTTAGATGATATCAATGGCAATAAATAAGGTTAACTACTTTTATTAGTTAATGTGAATTGACTTTTTTTGCTTATATTCAAGGACGGAGGTTTGTAAGGTAGTTTTTCCAAGTAACCCTAATTCAATAACTTTTTCCCCTCACATAATTCTAATTATATTTATAATATCACACGTCCTTATATTGGTGTGAAAAACCAGCTTTTGTTATCAGGGAATTGGATATTAAGGTGTAAAAACTATAAGTTGGATTCAATTAAGTTAACTTTAATCTCCATTGTTTTCCAAGTTGCCAGTAATCCACCAGAAAATCCAGCACCATCTAAACTAGCAAAACCATCATAGTCTAAGGACCCAGATTTTGTTGAGTCTATTTGTTTCACACCGAGTTTCCATGATTACTAAAATATCAGGTTGATAAGAAGTAACAAATTTCTATAGTTTTAGGGTTTAGGGTTTAGCGTTTAGTGTTTAGGGTTTAGGGTTTTAAAACGTTTAATAATGCAAATGTAGTCTCTGTTGCGTGTCTCATGGACTCATTCTCATGTGGATCCCAAGTGTCTAGATCACTAAGAAGTCGTTGCTGTGTAATCTATAATTTGCTTTGCGTGTCTCTCTTTGTTTAGTTTCCTTGCTACTTGTAACTGTCTAACGACTTCTTGGTTTGTCATGCAGAGTAACACACATCACGCGTGGTCTCTGATCGTCTCTCTTCAGCTCCATATTTATCGCCCACTTTTTTCCCTAGGTAATCCCTAACACTGACTTTCTCGATATATGTATGCATGTCAGTTGTTGTTTGTTAGTTGAGAGCAAAGCTCATTAGGAACTGGTTTTGATGTGTTTATAATGTGTTTTATGCATGTGTAATGTTGTTTGTTAGTGGAGAGCAGAGCTCATTAGGCTATGGTTTTATGTGCTGATAACATGATTTTTTATGCATTTGTAATGTTGTTTGTTAGTGGAGAGCAGAGCTCATTAGGCATTGGTTTTGTGTGCTGATAACATGATTTATGATGCATGTGTAATGTTGTTTGTTAGTAGAGAGTACATCTCATTAGGCATTGATTTTATGTATTGATAACATGATTTGGTGTTCGTAACTCTGAATATCATATACAATGCGTATGATATGTTTATTTATCTATACTGGGAAGTTTTCTGTATGTAACAGGCCGTTTGTAAATTTGGGAAATGTCTAGTTTACAGGGGAGACTCTGCCAAAATTTCGGCAGACTCCCTTTCTTGGGGAACTTAAAAAGTGAAAGTCAACTTTAATAATATAGGGTTTAGTCGTGTGTGTACCCATTAGATTCCCGTTCAAGTTTCAAAACAACCGGTTGATGTACCGTGTTGTGTTGGATCTTGAATTGTCCCGGTTGGACAGTTTGGTATGAATTTGTAACCTGTAGGGCGTAACCCATCAATGTTGTATGTGGTCTATCTGGAGACGTTGAATGAATGTTCATTTGAAATTTCGGCTATGGTATTTCGTATTGTCCCCAGGGTGCATGTCTGCGTGCGGAGTTTCATACCGTACGTATCTCTGTGTACTCGGGGACCAATGCGAAATGCTGCCGAAATTTCAAATGAACATTCGTTCAACTCAAGATAGACCGCAAACAATTATGGGATGGGTTACGGATGGTTGCATATTCATCCCGAATGGGATAGGGCCCCACCAATTTGCAACATCAAAGAGATAGAAAATGATTCACAACCGATAGTCAAATAAAATTACAATAATTTAAAGTAACAGAAATCGTGCTTGTTAGATATTGTAAATGGAGGTACCGGCAAATCGGCGATGGATGTACAACCGACTAGATCGCAATCGGCGAGTGACTGAGGAGTTTATGATGGGGCTGTTGGAGTTTATTCCGTTCGCTACGGCAAACACGCCTGGATTTGAAGTGACTCAGAAGATCCGTTGTCCGTACTCAAGGTGCAAATGCATGAGTTTTGAATACGCGGATGATGTCATGTGCCACCTAACTGAGAAAGGGTTCATGGAAACATACCACTGCTGGTACAACCATGGTGAGCAGTTACCGCGTAGACCGTCAGACGTAACCGTGCAACAGTCTTACTACGAGGTTGGAGGAAACAGGGATACGTACAACAACATAGAACAAATGGTGATGGATCATGTTGGACCCTCCACCGGGCGTATGCTGGAACATAATGACCAAGCAGGTCATGGGGACTTTGACAATGTAGAGGAGGATCCTAATCCGGAGGTGAAGAGATTTTATGATTTGTTGGCGGCGGCTCAGACTCCATTGTGGGACGGGTGCAACAGTCACACTGAGTTATCCGCCTCCCTAGCTGCTTTAAGCCTAAAGGCAGATTATAATCTTTCTGGAGGTTGTTTTGATAGGATGGTCAGTCTGATGGGTTCCACCATGCCTAGTCATCACAGAATGCCAGCAAACCTGTACCGTGCTAAGAAACAAGTGGCAAACTTGGGGTTGGGTTGTGTGAAGATAGAGTGTTGTGTTGGTGGATGTATGCTGTTCAGAAATGAGTTTGCAGATGAGAGTGTCACAAAATGTCTGCATTGTAATGAGGAACGCTACAAGACCGTTAAAAGGAGAGGGAAGGTAACCCGGACGGCCAGGAAGAAAATGTGGTACTTCCCTATAACACCGCGTCTTCAACGCCTGTATGCCTCATTGTCCACGGCAAAACACATGCGTTGGCATGCTCTGAACCGAACACAAGAGGGGTTTCTTTGCCATCCTTCCGACGGGAAAGCATGGAAGTGTTTGGATGAGCTATATCCGGACTTTTCTGGCGAGCCGCGAAATGTAAGACTTGGCTTATGTACTGATGGGTTTAACCCTTTCGGTCAGTACGGAAGGGCTTACTCTTGTTGGCCAGTCATCCTGACCCCATACAATCTGCCACCTGATATGTGTATGAAGAGGGAGGTCATGTTTCTATCTATACTGGTTCCAGGACCCAAAAATCCAAAGGCGAACATAGACGTGTTTTTGCAACCGTTGGTTGAAGAGTTATCACAGTTATGGGATGTCGGGGTAATGACATACGATGCGTCTTTGAAGAACAACTTTATGATGCGTGCTGTTTTGATGTGGACTATTAACGACTTCCCGGCCTATGGTATGCTTTCTGGATGGTCCACGTCTGGGAAGCTAGCTTGCCCTGTATGCATGGAACATACCGGGGGGGAATCACTCCCTGTTAGTGGCAAGACAAGTTTCTTTGACTGTCATAGAAAGTTTCTACCGTTGGATCACCCGTTTAGGAGGAACAAAACCGCTTTTAAGAAAAACAAGGTTGTCAATGAACCTCCACCCCGTAGGTTATCTGGTGCACGGGTTTGGCAGAGGGTCGAAGAGTATCCTTACATCTGGGACAAGAGTGTTAAGGAGTTTGCGGGTTACGGTAAGGAACACCACTGGGTGAAGCAGAGTGTGTTGTGGGATTTGCCATATTGGAAAGACTTGTTGTTAAGACACAACATTGATGTCATGCACACTGAACGTAATGTTTTCATGAATATTTTTGACACTGTTATGGACATCAAAGGGAGAACAAAGGACAACGAGAAGAGTCGTCTAGACCTTCCGATTTGGTGTTCTAGGAAGGAGTTGGAGTTGAGGGATGCGGGACGTGGAAGAATGTTTAAACCCCATGCAAAGTATGCTTTAACTAGACCACAACAGATTGCTGTGTGTATTTGGATGAATGGGTTGACCCTGCCTGACGGATTCGCTTCTAACTTGAGTAGATGTGTCGACGTGAAGGAGGGCAGGGTGTTTGGCATGAAAAGTCATGATTGCCATGTGTTTATGCAACAACTACTCCCGTACGCGTTTCATGCCTTACCGAAGCCTATTTGGAAACCGTTAATGGAGTTGAGTCACTTCTTTAAGGAGTTGACGGCTACTTCGTTGACTGTGGAGAAACTTGTGAAGATGGAAGAAACTATCCCGGTGTTGATTTGTAAGTTGGAGCAGATTTTCCCACCAAGTTTTTTTGACTCCATGGAGCATTTGCCTATCCATCTACCGTACGAGGCCTTGGTTGGTGGCCCAGTGCAGTATCGTTGGATGTATCCATTCGAAAGGTGAATGCTTGGTGAACTCTTTAATTTACTTGCAAATCGTGCTTATAATAGCATTTTCTAACTTAACACCATGTTGTTAATGATGTTGAAGATTCTTACGCTCTTTAAAAGATAAAGTGTCGAACAAAGCCTGCGTTGAAGCTTCAATTTGTGAGGCATACTTAGTCGAAGAAATGACAACCTTTGCTTCTTTCTATTTTCCAACGGAGATAGAAACTAGAATGAGTAGAATTCCCCGCAATCTTGGGGTAGCCAGCCGCACAGGGTTTGATGAACAAACGTCGATTTTCAACTATCCTGGTCACCCGGGGGGCAGGCTCACAAAATGTTACATTGATGAGAAAGATCGAAAGGCGGCTCATTTGTACATTCTTCTCAATTGCCCAGAAGTGGAACCCTTTATTGAGTAAGTCATAGAAGTTATATTATACATTCTTAACGTAGCTTTTATATTAAACTTATTTGTTTCTTTCAATAGCTTATACACAGATATGCTAAAACTTGAGCAAAATGATTTAACTGATGACCAAATTCATAGTGAGGTGTCATCCAAGTTCGTTGGTTGGTTCGCGCAACATGTAAGACCCGTATTCCAAGTGTTTTTAAGCCTATTTGCTTCTAACTCCCGTCAATGTGGTAACAATGACCTACTTCTTATGTTGTACATAGATACAAGACCCTAACAACCATATTGAAGATTCTTTACTCCAAGCCCTTTCTTGGGGGCCGGTGAAGACTGTTAAAAAATGGCCTATTTACTACGTAAATGGCTACAAGTTTAATATTCTTCAATGGAGTGAAGGGATGCGCACCCATAACTACGGGGTTTGTGTTAAAGGCACCGCCGGTCAGTTGGAAGAAGACTTTTATGGAGTGCTGACGGAGATTGTTGAAGTTTCATTCTCTGGACGACTAAGAAGAGATATTGTTCTATTCAAATGTGATTGGTTCGACAACACAATCGGTGTTGGAACAAAGGTTGACAACAACTACGGCTTAGTTGAGGTCAAGAAGAATGGTAGATATAAAGGGTTTGATCCCTTCATTTTTGCCCAACAAGCTGAGCAGGTTTATTACACCGACTTCCCGGGAGGACATCGGGACTGGTATGTAGTAATCAAGGCCAAGGCCCGAAGTCAGATCACTGACAATGTCTCCGAGGAGGTTGATGATGCTTATCAGCTTGCACCACACGAGCTCAACGATGCCTCTTTGTTGTTCAACATTGACCCAGTCATAATGGATGAGACACTCGTCACTACGGGGGGTGAACACATTGACAAAGACCTTGTCTCTCGATCAAAACGGTCTAGGGCTGATTTGGATACTGATGAACTTGTTCAAACAGATTACCACAGTGACACTGAAACTGAGGGGGAATTTGAAACTGAAACAGACACAGAGTATGTAGTTGTTAAACATATATACATAGGTTTATATATATCCTGAGACTAACCTTTTTTGTTCATTATTTTATCCACAGATGACGGGACGTCGACTGCCCTTCAGTAGGGGTGGTGGGTCCAGGACCCCGGCTTCCCGTCTGGGGACTCCTACCCCAGGGCAGGAGACCACTCCATCACCACCACAGCGGACCACTCCATCACCACTACAGCAGACCACTCCATCACCACTACAGCAGACCACTCCATCACCACCACCACAGCAGACCACCCCATCACCCCCACAGCTGACCACCCCAGAGCAGACTCCTGGAGTTGGTGGCTTGGAGGACCATGGCCATCAGGCGACCCCACCTCCGGCATCCCCTCTGCCCATGTTGGTACCCGTGCCGGCCGGAGACGAGTAAGTGACTAAACCTCAAATACTTTTATGTTATTTGTATGACACTTTATATTAAACTTTAGTAGAAAGACTTGTTGGTTTATTGGATGTTACTTTAATTAGTACTTGTATAGATTGAATTGTACTGGGCACTCTTCTGTTTGTAACAGGGTAACTATGTAAACTTGGAAATGTTACATTTACAGGGGAGACTCTGCCGAAATTTTGGGTGTCTCCCTAGATTGTGTGTTGTTTTACTCCTAACATAATTGTTGTCATTACAGCTTTGTTGATAGTAGTCGCACTACCAAAGCGATTACTAAGGTTTTGAAGGCCCAGTGGGATGGTCTGTAACATCCCGAATTTTATAAAAGGAATAATTGACGAGAATAAATGATAAATGATTGAATGTGAGTTGATTTGTGTCCTGAAATTATGGGAATAATGAAATTGGGATTTATTATGGGTATTTATAATTTATTGAGCTTATATGAGATAAAATTATACCCGATTAGAAAATGGGTGTCGGACCAAGTATCTCCGATCGAGATGCCATTGGTCAGGGCTATTAAGAATATTATTGGGAATCCGAATCTATATTCGGAATAATTTTTAGATAATGTGTTGAGCCCGAACTGAGAGCCTGTTTGTTATAAAACGATAAAATTTTAATGAAGGGAAACTAAGTTAAAAATAAAAACTCCTTCCTTCTCCTCTCATTTTTTTTTTCTCGGCAGCTTCTCTTCCTCTCAACATTTCATTCCTCCTCCTTCTCCACTTCTTCTACTCTTCAAAACCCTAAGCCATGGATGGTGTCTCTTCCTTCTCCCTTCATTTTCATTCTTTTATGGAGCTTGGAGGAGATGGCAAAGGAGGCAAGGAACTCTCTTTCTCCCACTCTATTTTCGTGCTCTCTCCCTCTCCCTTGGAAACTCATGGTTAACTCTTGGTGGAGGTAAATTCTTCATCATTTCATGAGCTTTGTGTCTTAGGTTTTGGATTTTGGTATTTTTGTGAGGTATTAATTGCATGAGGGTGTTTGGGAGAGCATTAATTATGAAAAACCCTAAGGTGGGATGTTATTATTATGGTATTAAATGGTGGGTTGTTGTGAGTGCATGAAATCAATACTTGGATGGGTGGAAAATTAATAAGCATTTATGATGGTGATGGGTATTTATGATGAATAATTAGTATTAGTAATAGTTGTTGGGTTTTGATGAAAGCATTGCCTTAAGAATTTGGAAAAAAATTTATAGATTGTGACTTATTGGGTTGAATTAAATGTGAATAGGTGAATGATTGAGAGTATTGTTGGTTGAGTTTGATAAAATCCCTCGGTATAAATAATTTGGTGATTTTGACCCACTTGGTGATTTTGATGATTTTGGTACCTTGGAATGATGCTATACATAGGAATGAATATTTGAAGGGTAGGAATTGAATACTAATGTTGGTAAAATGGGGAGCTAAGTCATGAGTTGCAAATGATGATATATGCATGTATATAGGTATGTTGATTTGAGGAATTAATAAGTGTTGATGTTTATGATGTTGACAATGATTGCGAACCATTAATATTAGACTAAGAAAATGGATGTTTAAATTGATGAAGCCTTAGGTCTTGTTATAGGCCATGGTGTTGTTGATGTTGGGTTGTTTAACCCTTGAAATCTAGAAAATCATAGCTTTGGGGAAAGGAATTCCCGAAGCCTAACACAGTTGTATAATTTGGTGACTAGCAAGTCTAGGACTCGATGATGAGCTTTATGATAAGCAAATAATTGGTTAAAATTATAATGATTGTTGATTATGTGTATGTACATGTATGTGGTCTATAGAGTTGGTTCCGGAATTATGTAGCGGAGCGTTTGGAGCGTGCATATGGGTTTCGGCTCTTCCCTCAAGGTAGGAGAGGAGTTTACATTTCAATTGTATGAGTGAGAAATTGTTAATTATGTTTATGTGTGAACTCATGCAATGCCTTGCCATGAATGTATTAAATGTTTGAATTGATGAAGTGATGAATGATTGGCTTGGCAAATTTTTGAATTTTGGAAATTTTATATATATAAATATGAGATGGTGATGAACGGTTAGTGGTCCCTTGATGGGAATTGATGCATTGTAATGAAAGACCCATATTGAAATGAATTATAGATTGTTCGGGTCATATTGTGGTTCACAAAGTGCATTTTTAATGCATAACCATGGAAGTGAAGGGGTCAAATAGAGTTTTGTGTGATTTTGATGGCATGGGATAGTCCCAATAGCCCATATGTGTTGTTTATGACTTGTAGGAATTGGAATGGGCAAGTTTTAATGAGAATTGACCCTTGAGTTGCCCAAAACTGTTATAAATTAAGTTAAATGCTTTTATGTGCATAAGTCCCTCATTTTTGGGAATTTTTGAGTGAGACCGGTGGCCACGCGTCACAAATAATGTGTATTTGTTGTGGTTAAAATTTCGTAGCATTTGGAGTTCATACGAGAAAGTTAGGAGGGTTAGAAGTTGAAAAATCTTGTGTTTCTGCATAAAAACAGCAGCAGGGCTGTCTTGAATCGATTCAAGACCCTTTGAATCGATTCAAGAGGTGCTATTTTCACTATTTTGGGCTCCAGGGGTGTTTGAATCGATTCATACGAGTTTGAATCGATTCAAGGCCCTCTGTCTATCAAATTTTGAGATTTTAGGACGCTCGAATCGATTCACACGAGTCTGAATCGATTCAGAGCCCTGTTATGGCCACTGTTGTGCTGTTTTTTTTCCAACTGGTCTGTTTTCTTTGCTGTTTTTGGCCCGTTTGGGCATCTTAATGACACTTTTGGCCTCCGAGTTCTTCATGAAAGTTGTAGATAATTGTGTTACGGAGGTGTGAGAATTGGTCTCACATTAATTGGAGTTTTCTAACTCTCATTAGGAGAAAAATACCGAACCTATTGCGTTGAAAAATTCAAGTTTAAGGGGGTTTTGAACCCAACTTTTTATGGTGGCCAAATTGGGACTAATAGGTGATATTTGTGACATGTCCCACTATTTTTAAGACTAAAAGTAAGCTTTCTTCATGTCTTAATGTTGAAATTTATCATGGGCTCATTATTGCCCAAAACCCCCTTTTAGTATGTAAAAACGAGAAAATTCACTAGGGGTACATGTGTGGTGCGTTTTAGTGGTGATTGAGGAGTGGCTTAAGGCCTTGGCTAGGTATATGTATACCTATGCTATGTTATGAAAACATATATGCTTTCCCTCCTCTATTGATTATATTATGAATCATGATGAAAAGTAATGATGTGATTGTATAACACACTATAATAGACGATGAAACTAATGAGGGGACAATTGAATGGCAATGAGTTATTATAACTCAATGAATTTTAAAAAAAGTATCAATGGTGATAAAAAAATGATGATGCCACACATATTTCATAATGATAAATGATGTTAAATGAAAAGGGACGTTGTTGTTGAACATACCCTTGAATATGTAGTGTTTGCTATTTTGGATGAGTCTGGTGCCAATATGATTAATCCAAGTATTGACTTGTATGTATGAGACACAATGATGATTGCTGAATGTACATATGAAATATATTGTTGATATCCATGTGTGGATTGTTATGAATGATGTTTGTGGCCATTGAGATGCCAATTATATGAATGATGTGCCTTGAGGGGCCTTATGAATGACTATGTATAATTATTAAGATGCCAAAATTGAAATATATCCCTAAGTGAGAGGGTGAGATATCCTTACGAGGTTGTTGGGCATATGTATTATTGCATTGTTGCATTTATGGCATAGCATGACATTGATATGCATTATTATTAAAATGAAACACCTTGCGGGGTGCCACGAAGGGTAAATCCCTGAGTGAAGAGGACATGGTCCTATTGTTATTGAATAATATGGAATATATCACCTTGCGGGGTGCCACGACGGGTAAATCCCGAAGTGAAGATGATGTTGATCATAATGTAGAATATATCACCTTGCGGGGTGCCACGAGGGGTGTATCCCCGAGTGATGATGGTATTGCGATAATTATTGTGAAGAGAATCACCTTGCGGGGTGCCACAAAGGGGTATATCCCTGAGTGAAGAGGACGTTGTCCTATTGTTAATGAATAATGTTGAATTTAACACCTTGCGGGGTGCCACGAAGGGTTTATCCCGGAGTGACGATAATGACATGAATGATGAATTTAACACCTTGCGGGGTGCCACACAGGGTATATCCCTGAGTGATGACAATGATATGATGGATGAATAAGTTCACCTTGCGGGGTGCCACGAAGGGTGTATCCCTGAGTGATGACGGTATTATGTTATTTATTGTGAAATGAAACACCTTGCGGGGTGCCACGAAGGGCGTAACCCTGAGTGATGATGACATGGATATATATATGTGGAAATAGTTCACCTTGCGGGGTGCCATAACGGGTATGACCCGAAGTGATGATGATGGTTTGATCGATAAATAATTCACCTTGCGGGGTGCCACGAAGGGTGAATCCCCGAGTGATGAAATTATTATTGAATCATTGAAAAATGAATGGTATGGTGTTGTGATCACCCGTTGATATGGAATTGAATTCAGTATATATTTGAGATGGGATAACCACGAGTGTTGAGAAACCCCTTACGAGGAGGTATTGTGTGAAACCTTAATGGTGTAATGACGATAATGATTATGAGTGCCCTTGTTGATAAGTAGCAAATTGATAGTGGCTGCAATTGTGTATATGATTATGTATGAGGCTTGTATGCCTATTATAATGGATATGATGAATGAATGATAATTTAAATGGTTTTATAGCAAAGTACACATGATGTTTGTATACATATACACTTGATCTCAATATATATGTTATTCATCACTTTAAATGTATAACTCACTCTCCCATGTGGTCTCCTTTTTAGCATTGTGATGCAGGTTGCCATGGGATGATTTTGAAGTTAAAGATCAAGTTTCTGTGAAGGTAAATAGTGGTAGAGGAAATGCCTTGGCCGGCATCATTTATGAACTATTATTTATTAGAATCATGAAATGTATAATTTATTCATAATGATATAGATGTTCTATTAAATTTGTACATATATATAAATATAGTTATACCTTAGGCTTTGCGTACTCAAATTGATGATTATCTAATAGGCTCATGATATGTCATTGCATGCTAGCCTAGCCTTTTCTCATATCGTCATATATGGGACTAGGCGTGTGCCCGGTATACATATTCTTCCGCTGTAAACTTCATTATTTTCGTATACCACTATGGGCCAATTTACTTATCGATCCAGTTTTAAGTTATATAATCTCACTCTTTGGTTTTCTGCGACTTGGGTCTTCATGTGGTCATGATGGTGTATTGGAATGTTTTCAAACGTGTAAAATTTATTCATAATTTTATTAATTATATTGATCACATTGGGATTCGAGTACAGATTTCCAGGGGTGTTATAAGGTGGTATCAGAGCATATTTTACTCTGAATTAGAGTTATTGGTTATTATCAGAGCCTAGCTGCTCTGCATTGAATTGGTATCAAGGATAATTGGAGCATGATAGCTCAATATTGAGACCTTTGGGTGATTAAGGGAATATGATTGTTTTGGTGTAGAGTAAGAATGACAATTATCTAGAGGATAATGATATGTTGAGGTGTTGATTGCCCTATACGGATTTATGAATGACTAATTGTCTAAGAATTATGAATTGATCTTAAGCGCATATTTGCATATTGAGGATTATTGTGTATCATTAATATTAAGTTGGTATTGATGTTTATTATGGGCTCTTTATGAGATTATGGATTCAGAAGATATGATTAATGTCTATGGGAGTATACCCTTTATCATTGGGGTTATATGTTGGACTGTAGAGCCTAGTTGCTCATTAATAATCATGAATGAATTATGGGATTGAATATTAGTGAATGAACTTCCTTAACATGTGATGAACGTATTTATTGAGTAAGTCCGGCCAAGTTCCTTACCCTATTACCTTCAAATGACGAATATACTGTTATTGTGCATTGATGTTGATATATGAAATGCAAATTGAATTGATGATGAATCCATGATTGAATGTGATCATGGAAATGAAATATTAGAGTTGATGAATATAAAATATGAGATATGAATTGATATGATGAGGATTTTATGCCATGTGTTGATCATGGATAGAAAATATTGAGAAATGAATTGACATGGTGGTAGACCATGGATTATGAAAGTTTTGAAGTGAGTAATGAAATTAAATTGTTGATTAGGCCTCTTGTATGATTCATACTTGTGGCTCTTAGCCAAAGAATGTTTATTGAATGAAATGAAACTCACATACTTGAGTCGATTGAATGTATAATATTGAAGAAATTCCCTAGTGTGGGTATTTTCGAATTTAAATGATTGGTTGTGCCATTTGTGAAGGATGGATTTTATATCCTTTGGCGCAAGAGCTTTATATACAAAATGATACAAGTGATCTGTTGTATCCCCTAGATTGGGAATTTGAATGTGTGATAAATAATCAAATGCGAAATCGAATACATGTTAGATTGGGGTTGTGTCTCGGTTTTTGGTGTGTGACAACCGAGTGAATAATTGAATTGATTTTGACCCACTAGGTGTGGTAACCCCAGATAACTTAATACAATCTTGTATGATCGATTATTGTAGAGGATTGATTAAATAGACCCTATGGCGGTCTAGGCTCTATGTTGTTTTTGTGAGCCATATCTAATGATGTTGTGTGGTATTTGAAAACTCCACAATGGATGCTAGGTAACCCTTAAACTTCCTAAGTCTATTGATTGATCGAACCTTATGAATGCTTGAGCCATAACGAAATTAATTAGGAAATGCGTTGTTGAAGTTAGAGCTAATACGTGATGGAATACGAATGATGAATGTAACTCCTGATGATTTATGAATAAAAATGTTAAATTTGGGTATGATTGGTATTGGCTATGAATGACATATGTGATTGTGAATTGATGAATAGAAACTTGATCATGTTATTACCCCTATTTTATTGGAAGGGTGCTATATTGGAGATAGAAATCACATAGTAATGTGATATAATGTGAGTTATATGTATAATTTATGAGCCTTAATTGTGGTTTGTAAGGAAAATACCTAATGTAGAAGCTCATTAATTGATCAAGTAGCCTACTTGATAAGAGTTTGGTGAATCTTTTAAGGCTTGAATTGATTTATAGCCAACAAATATGTAAGTGAGACAAGAGTTTTAAGCTATTTGAGCATGGATTTGGAGGGATGAAACCCAAGGATGGGGTATTTACCCTGTGATGATTGAAAATTTATGGTTGGTACACCGATCGATGGTGAAGATAATTGAGATTTGATGATTGATATGGCATGATGGATGCCAAATTAATTGTAGAATGACAATGAAGTAAGAATATGCTAGCTGTGGACTGGTGAGGATTGTCACCAAGTCTTATAAGGAATGGTATCGTTTGAATATGTGTGACCAATATGAGCAAATGGGAATACAAAGTACTGGTCCCGATATGGTCTTACATGCCATAGGCATTGTGGCAGCATGCACTTATGCGCCGACTTTATGTGTTTGTGGTAACCACTACAGGATTTGGGACGCCTTCCTGTATGTCGGATGCAACAACACATAGGCCGGGCAGGTGCAGGGATTGTAGCTGCTTGTGGTGAATGTACTGACCCTATCTGGTCATACCGAGTATGAACATGTGAGCTCTATTGGGTGAGTTGTAATTGATAATATATGACATACTTGATGTGAAAATTTTATATTAAGAATGATGACGTGATGATGATTGTGGCTTGATGGACTTTGGTAAGTCCAATGTTATTCTATGATGTTGTTGAACCTTGTTGAGCTGCGGCCTGAAATATGGCCTTATGGTGTTTATATCGATGCTGAATTTCGAGGACGAAATTCTTTTTAGGTGGGGTGAATTGTAACATCCCGAATTTTATAAAAGGAATAATTGACGAGAATAAATGATAAATGATTGAATGTGAGTTGATTTGTGTCCTGAAATTATGGGAATAATGAAATTGGGATTTATTATGGGTATTTATAATTTATTGAGCTTATATGAGATAAAATTATACCCGATTAGAAAATGGGTGTCGGACCAAGTATCTCCGATCGAGATGCCATTGGTCAGGGCTATTAAGAATATTATTGGGAATCCGAATCTATATTCGGAATAATTTTTAGATAATGTGTTGAGCCCGAACTGAGAGCCTGTTTGTTATAAAACGATAAAATTTTAATGAAGGGAAACTAAGTTAAAAATAAAAACTCCTTCCTTCTCCTCTCATTTTTTTTTTCTCGGCAGCTTCTCTTCCTCTCAACATTTCATTCCTCCTCCTTCTCCACTTCTTCTACTCTTCAAAACCCTAAGCCATGGATGGTGTCTCTTCCTTCTCCCTTCATTTTCATTCTTTTATGGAGCTTGGAGGAGATGGCAAAGGAGGCAAGGAACTCTCTTTCTCCCACTCTATTTTCGTGCTCTCTCCCTCTCCCTTGGAAACTCATGGTTAACTCTTGGTGGAGGTAAATTCTTCATCATTTCATGAGCTTTGTGTCTTAGGTTTTGGATTTTGGTATTTTTGTGAGGTATTAATTGCATGAGGGTGTTTGGGAGAGCATTAATTATGAAAAACCCTAAGGTGGGATGTTATTATTATGGTATTAAATGGTGGGTTGTTGTGAGTGCATGAAATCAATACTTGGATGGGTGGAAAATTAATAAGCATTTATGATGGTGATGGGTATTTATGATGAATAATTAGTATTAGTAATAGTTGTTGGGTTTTGATGAAAGCATTGCCTTAAGAATTTGGAAAAAAATTTATAGATTGTGACTTATTGGGTTGAATTGAATGTGAATAGGTGAATGATTGAGAGTATTGTTGGTTGAGTTTGATAAAATCCCTCGGTATAAATAATTTGGTGATTTTGACCCACTTGGTGATTTTGATGATTTTGGTACCTTGGAATGATGCTATACATAGGAATGAATATTTGAAGGGTAGGAATTGAATACTAATGTTGGTAAAATGGGGAGCTAAGTCATGAGTTGCAAATGATGATATATGCATGTATATAGGTATGTTGATTTGAGGAATTAATAAGTGTTGATGTTTATGATGTTGACAATGATTGCGAACCATTAATATTAGACTAAGAAAATGGATGTTTAAATTGATGAAGCCTTAGGTCTTGTTATAGGCCATGGTGTTGTTGATGTTGGGTTGTTTAACCCTTGAAATCTAGAAAATCATAGCTTTGGGGAAAGGAATTCCCGAAGCCTAACACAGTTGTATAATTTGGTGACTAGCAAGTCTAGGACTCGATGATGAGCTTTATGATAAGCAAATAATTGGTTAAAATTATAATGATTGTTGATTATGTGTATGTACATGTATGTGGTCTATAGAGTTGGTTCCGGAATTATGTAGCGGAGCGTTTGGAGCGTGCATATGGGTTTCGGCTCTTCCCTCAAGGTAGGAGAGGAGTTTACATTTCAATTGTATGAGTGAGAAATTGTTAATTATGTTTATGTGTGAACTCATGCAATGCCTTGCCATGAATGTATTAAATGTTTGAATTGATGAAGTGATGAATGATTGGCTTGGCAAATTTTTGAATTTTGGAAATTTTATATATATAAATATGAGATGGTGATGAACGGTTAATGGTCCCTTGATGGGAATTGATGCATTGTAATGAAAGACCCATATTGAAATGAATTATAGATTGTTCGGGTCATATTGTGGTTCACAAAGTGCATTTTTAATGCATAACCATGGAAGTGAAGGGGTCAAATAGAGTTTTGTGTGATTTTGATGGCATGGGATAGTCCCAATAGCCCATATGTGTTGTTTATGACTTGTAGGAATTGGAATGGGCAAGTTTTAATGAGAATTGACCCTTGAGTTGCCCAAAACTGTTATAAATTAAGTTAAATGCTTTTATGTGCATAAGTCCCTCATTTTTGGGAATTTTTGAGTGAGACCGGTGGCCACGCGTCACAAATAATGTGTATTTGTTGTGGTTAAAATTTCGTAGCATTTGGAGTTCATACGAGAAAGTTAGGAGGGTTAGAAGTTGAAAAATCTTGTGTTTCTGCATAAAAACAGCAGCAGGGCTGTCTTGAATCGATTCAAGACCCTTTGAATCGATTCAAGAGGTGCTGTTTTCACTATTTTGGGCTCCAGGGGTGTTTGAATCGATTCATACGAGTTTGAATCGATTCAAGGCCCTCTGTCTATCAAATTTTGAGATTTTAGGACGCTCGAATCGATTCACACGAGTCTGAATCGATTCAGAGCCCTGTTATGGCCACTGTTGTGCTGTTTTTTTTCCAACTGGTCTGTTTTCTTTGCTGTTTTTGGCCCGTTTGGGCATCTTAATGACACTTTTGGCCTCCGAGTTCTTCATGAAAGTTGTAGATAATTGTGTTACGGAGGTGTGAGAATTGGTCTCACATTAATTGGAGTTTTCTAACTCTCATTAGGAGAAAAATACCGAACCTATTGCGTTGAAAAATTCAAGTTTAAGGGGGTTTTGAACCCAACTTTTTATGGTGGCCAAATTGGGACTAATAGGTGATATTTGTGACATGTCCCACTATTTTTAAGACTAAAAGTAAGCTTTCTTCATGTCTTAATGTTGAAATTTATCATGGGCTCATTATTGCCCAAAACCCCCTTTTAGTATGTAAAAACGAGAAAATTCA
The DNA here is from genome assembly GCA_037962975.1 of Clitoria ternatea. Classification (NCBI taxonomy): domain Eukaryota; kingdom Viridiplantae; phylum Streptophyta; class Magnoliopsida; order Fabales; family Fabaceae; genus Clitoria; species Clitoria ternatea. The sequence continues at coordinate 32,609,892 of CM075673.1, read as the reverse complement.
CTAGGGGTACATGTGTGGTGCGTTTTAGTGGTGATTGAGGAGTGGCTTAAGGCCTTGGCTAGGTATATGTATACCTATGCTATGTTATGAAAACATATATGCTTTCCCTCCTCTATTGATTATATTATGAATCATGATGAAAAGTAATGATGTGATTGTATAACACACTATAATAGACGATGAAACTAATGAGGGGACAATTGAATGGCAATGAGTTATTATAACTCAATGAATTTTAAAAAAAGTATCAATGGTGATAAAAAAATGATGATGCCACACATATTTCATAATGATAAATGATGTTAAATGAAAAGGGACGTTGTTGTTGAACATACCCTTGAATATGTAGTGTTTGCTATTTTGGATGAGTCTGGTGCCAATATGATTAATCCAAGTATTGACTTGTATGTATGAGACACAATGATGATTGCTGAATGTACATATGAAATATATTGTTGATATCCATGTGTGGATTGTTATGAATGATGTTTGTGGCCATTGAGATGCCAATTATATGAATGATGTGCCTTGAGGGGCCTTATGAATGACTATGTATAATTATTAAGATGCCAAAATTGAAATATATCCCTAAGTGAGAGGGTGAGATATCCTTACGAGGTTGTTGGGCATATGTATTATTGCATTGTTGTATTTATGGCATAGCATGACATTGATATGCATTATTATTAAAATGAAACACCTTGCGGGGTGCCACGAAGGGTAAATCCCTGAGTGAAGAGGACATGGTCCTATTGTTATTGAATAATATGGAATATATCACCTTGCGGGGTGCCACGACGGGTAAATCCCGAAGTGAAGATGATGTTGATCATAATGTAGAATATATCACCTTGCGGGGTGCCACGAGGGGTGTATCCCCGAGTGATGATGGTATTGCGATAATTATTGTGAAGAGAATCACCTTGCGGGGTGCCACAAAGGGGTATATCCCTGAGTGAAGAGGACGTTGTCCTATTGTTAATGAATAATGTTGAATTTAACACCTTGCGGGGTGCCACGAAGGGTTTATCCCGGAGTGACGATAATGACATGAATGATGAATTTAACACCTTGCGGGGTGCCACACAGGGTATATCCCTGAGTGATGACAATGATATGATGGATGAATAAGTTCACCTTGCGGGGTGCCACGAAGGGTGTATCCCTGAGTGATGACGGTATTATGTTATTTATTGTGAAATGAAACACCTTGCGGGGTGCCACGAAGGGCGTAACCCTGAGTGATGATGACATGGATATATATATGTGGAAATAGTTCACCTTGCGGGGTGCCATAACGGGTATGACCCGAAGTGATGATGATGGTTTGATCGATAAATAATTCACCTTGCGGGGTGCCACGAAGGGTGAATCCCCGAGTGATGAAATTATTATTGAATCATTGAAAAATGAATGGTATGGTGTTGTGATCACCCGTTGATATGGAATTGAATTCAGTATATATTTGAGATGGGATAACCACGAGTGTTGAGAAACCCCTTACGAGGAGGTATTGTGTGAAACCTTAATGGTGTAATGACGATAATGATTATGAGTGCCCTTGTTGATAAGTAGCAAATTGATAGTGGCTGCAATTGTGTATATGATTATGTATGAGGCTTGTATGCCTATTATAATGGATATGATGAATGAATGATAATTTAAATGGTTTTATAGCAAAGTACACATGATGTTTGTATACATATACACTTGATCTCAATATATATGTTATTCATCACTTTAAATGTATAACTCACTCTCCCATGTGGTCTCCTTTTTAGCATTGTGATGCAGGTTGCCATGGGATGATTTTGAAGTTAAAGATCAAGTTTCTGTGAAGGTAAATAGTGGTAGAGGAAATGCCTTGGCCGGCATCATTTATGAACTATTATTTATTAGAATCATGAAATGTATAATTTATTCATAATGATATAGATGTTCTATTAAATTTGTACATATATATAAATATAGTTATACCTTAGGCTTTGCGTACTCAAATTGATGATTATCTAATAGGCTCATGATATGTCATTGCATGCTAGCCTAGCCTTTTCTCATATCGTCATATATGGGACTAGGCGTGTGCCCGGTATACATATTCTTCCGCTGTAAACTTCATTATTTTCGTATACCACTATGGGCCAATTTACTTATCGATCCAGTTTTAAGTTATATAATCTCACTCTTTGGTTTTCTGCGACTTGGGTCTTCATGTGGTCATGATGGTGTATTGGAATGTTTTCAAACGTGTAAAATTTATTCATAATTTTATTAATTATATTGATCACATTGGGATTCGAGTACAGATTTCCAGGGGTGTTATATGGTCCATATATATCTTGGACAGATGCTGGGAAGGTTGTGCAAGATAGGTGGTTTGACACCTTCTCGGTAAGTTCCTAGCTCATTTATTGTGACTTGATTTGTAAAATAGACCTGTTATTAATTTTGATTTCTCAATTCATTTTACAGCGTGATTACCAGTGGGCGGAGGGTATGATTGATGAGATTAGGAAGGTCTTTGCCACAAAGACCTCCAAAATCATCAAGAGTACCCTTTGGAAGGTGAGGGACAAGGGTGAGCGCCCTCGTTGGATCCCGGAGGACCATTGGGACGGGATGGTCCAGAAGTGGGGCGGGGTCCCATTCCAGCAGGCGAGTGCTCGGAATAGGGCCAACAGAGCCGCCGATGCTGCAGCCTCGGTTTACACTGGGGGTAGCATTTCAACCCTCGAGCACAAGAAAAGATTTGTAAGTATATTTATGTTAAACATTTCTATTATCATTCGTCTTACATGTTTACAAATAATAATCTCAATGTTTTTTGTCCACCACAGGAGCAGAGGGAGCACCGGGAGCCTTCTTTGTTTGAGGTCATGCAAATGACCAAGAAGAACAAAGCCGGTGCATGGGTAAACCAGAAGACTACGGAGCTAGCGGTATTTACTTTTAACTGACATATGCTTATAATTTACAAATCAACTTACTAATCCTATCGTTGTTTTTGAATTTACAGGAGGCGTATCAGGCCAGGAGGGCCGAGAAGGAGGCGGACCTGGTGGCTTCCACTCCTGAAGGGGAGGTTCCTCCCACCCTATCTTGTTCTGACGACAACGCCATCTATATGGAGGCTGTTGGCGGTGTGAACAAGAAAGGGAGGGTGTTTGGATTGGGTGGCGTCGGCACGCAGCTGGCGAAAAAGGGGAAGACCCCTTCCTCTTCGTCTTCCTCTGGTCTTCCGACTGAGGTCGTTCAGGTAATTCAAAACCTGAACGATGAGCTACAGGAGGAGCGACGTCAGAGGCAGTTGCTGTTGGAGCGGCACGAGGCAGACCGACAGAAGGCCGAGGCGGACCGACAGCGGGCCGAGGAGCAGCACGCCGAGACTCGTCGGCAACTTGCTCAGCAGCAGGAGCTACTGATGCAGTTGATGGCGAGGCTACCTCCCCCCACTTCCCAGGCGCCCCCACCACCACCCCAGGATCCCGCACCACCTTGATTGTAGTTCTTTTATTTATACACATTGTATATTTGATTTTTAGTTATGTTATATTTTCATTCAGTATTTAGTTTGTCATTCTTTATTTATTATGTCAATATTTAATGGTAATTACATTCAAATCACAAAGCCTTTCTACCTATCATTAATAATTCAACCTATTTCATAAATTAATTTAATCTATTATTTTGTTTTTAATAATAATTCATTGCTTCAAAAAAATTATTTTAATTTAATTATAAAATTTTATCAGCCAATAAAGATATTTTTAAAGCTAAATTAACAAAACCAGTCAATATTGGATCAATTTTAAAAAAATTTAAAAATTCTCGTTAGCGACGGTACCCGTCCGTCGCTGACTTATTAACACTAGCGACGGACGTTGTGGTCGCTACCTCACAACCACTAGCGACGGGAGGCCTTGGTCGCTACATCGCAACCACTAGCGACGGACGTTGTGGTCGCGACCTGACAACCACTAGCGACGGGACGCCTTGGTCGCTACATCGCAACCACTAGCGACGGACGTTGTGGTCGCTACCTGACAACCACTAGCGACGGGACGTATTGGTCGCTGTATCACTACCTCTAGCGACGGAAAGGTGTGGTCGCTACCTGACAACCACTAGCGACGGAATGTATTGGTCGCTGTATCACTACCTATAGCGACGGCGCATGGGTGGTCGCTGGTGTCAATTAGTAGCGACGGGGTCCTGAGGTCGCTGTATGGCAACACTTAGCGACAGCAGCAGTTATTGGGCAGGGACGATTTTAGCGACGGCCTTACGCCGTCAATAAGTTAGCGACGGCATGTTTTTGGTCGCTGATGTGTTTTCGACGAGGGTTTTAGCGACGCCCACGTTCCCGTCTGTGACGCCGTCGCTAATTGTTTTAGCGACGGGAGTTCCCTTGATTAGCGACCAATTTTGTCCGTCGCTAACAGTTGTTTTTTTAGTGGTGAATTAAATGGTATGCTTTTCCAAGTTGGTATGCTCATTTATTGATGATGTCTCTCAACCGGTGTGGGTCTTCCCATTTGACTGTTAGCTTTAGATCTCTCTTTTGAAAGTGTCCTGGTCCAAGCAGTGGTCCGAGTGGTGTTTCTTCCTCAGCGTACGATGTTCTTCTAAGGAAGGGTCTCCTGGTTTTATCACGGGAATTTGTAGTTGGAGCGACATGGTGCTTGCATATTTTTAAGTTTCGAGAATCGCTTCCAGGGAAAGCATGAACTGGAACCAACCCCTCAAACGAGGTTTCCCTGGTGTCGACTGATGGATTATCGCTGATTTCGAATGAGTGAATCCAAGTGAGTAACTCCAAATGAGTGATTAACTTTGAATGAATGATTGACTTTGAATGAGTGATTGACTCTGAATGAGCGGTTCTGAGTGAGTGACTCTGAATGAGCAGTTGACTCTAAATGAGTGTCTCCGAATGAGTGATTAACTCTAAATGAGTGGTTGACTTTGAATGAGCGATTGACTTTGAATGAGCGTTTCTGAGTGAGTGACTCTGAATGAACGGTTTTGAGTGAGGGACTTCGAATGAGTAGACTCCGAATGCGTGTCTCCGAATGAGTGTCTCCGAATGAGTGATTAACTTCGAATGAGTAATTAACTTTAGATGAGCGATTCTGAGTAAGGTAGGGCTTGGTCCTGTCATATGGGAAGTTCCGTCACTTAAAACCCCCTTGTTCTATTTGGCAAAAGTGCGTTCGTATTACTTGAGTCTTCTGTTTTTTCAACGTATGTGAGTCGTTCACTGAGTAAGCGTATGTTACTCAGGTCTTAGCGTATTGGGCTTCACGTTACTTACTGTAATGCAGGTTTTTGAAATGGCGAATAACTTGTGCTCGGGCTTATCTTCAAGGTTGCCGATAGCTCATGCTCGGGCTTATCTTCATAATTGCCGAGAGCTAGTGCTCGGGCTTATCTTTAAAGTTGCCGAGAGCTCGTGCTCGGGCTTGTCTTTAAAATTGCTGAGAGCTCGTGCTCAAGCTTGTCTTCAAAGTTACGTAGAGCTCGTGCTCGGGCTTATCTTCAAAATTACCAACGGCTCATGCTCGGGCTTGTCTTCAAGGTTGCCGAGAGCTCGTGCTCAGGCTTGTCTTCAAGATTACTGAGGGCTCGTACACGGGCTTATCTTCAAGGTTGCTGAGAGCTCGTGCTCGGGCTTGTCTTCAGATTACAGAGAGCTCGTGTTCGGGCTTGTCTTTAAAATTGCCGAGAGCTCGTGCTCAGCCTTGTCTTCAAGGTTGCCGAGAGCTCGTGCTCGGGCTTGTCTTCAAGATTGCCAAAGCTCGTGCTCGGGCTTGTCTTCAAAATTACCGAGAGCTCATGCTCGGACTTGTCTTTAAGGTTGCCGAGAGCTCGTGCTCGGGCTTCTCTTCAAGATTGCCGAGGGCTCGTGCTCGGGCTTGTCTTCAAGGTTGCCAAGAGCTCGTGCTCGGGCTTGTCTTCAAGATTGCCGAGAGCTCGTTCTCGGGCTTGTCTTCAAAATTACCGAGAGCTCATGCTAAGGCTTATCTTCAAGGTTGCCAAGAGCTCGTGCTCGAGCTTGTTTTCAAGATTGCCGAGAGCTCGTGCTCGGGCTTGTCTTCAAGATTACCGAGGGCTCCTGCTCGGGCTTCTCTTCAAGATTGCCGAGGGCTCATGCTCAGGCTTGTCTTCAAGGTTGCTGAGGGATTGATTCCGCGCTCGAGCTTAACTTGAACAGATTCAAGTCTTCAAAACATGTGCCGAGGGATTGATTCCGTGCTCGGGCTTAACTTGAATGGATTCAAGGCTTCAAAACATGTTCCGAGGGATCGATTCCGTACTCGGGCTTTACTTGAACGGATTCAAGCCTTCAAAACATGTGCCGAGGGATCGATTCCGTGCTCGGGCTTAACTTGAACAGATTTAAGCCTTCAAAACATGTGCCGAGGGATTGATTCCACGCTCGGGCTTAACTTGAATGGATTCAAGCCTTCAAACCATGTGCCGAGAGATCGATTCCACGCTCGGGCTTAACATGAACGGATTCAAGCCTTCAAAACATGTGCCAAGGGATCGATTCTGCGCTCGAGCTTAACTTGAACGAATTCAAGCCTTCAAAACATGTGCCGAGGGATCGATTCCGCACTCGGGCTTTACTTGAAAAGGTTCAAGAATTCAAAACATGTGCCGAGCGATCGATTCCACGCTCGGGCTTAACTTGAACGGAGTCAAGCCTTCAAACACATGTGTCGAGGGATCGATTCCGCGGTCGGGCTTAACTTGAACGGACTGAAGCCTTCAAAAATTATGTAGAGGGATCGATTCTGCGTTCGGGTTTAACTTAAACGGATTCAAGCCTTCAAAAGATGTGCCGAGGGATCGATTCCACACTTAGGCTTAACTTGAACGGATTCAAGCCTTCAAAACATGTGCCGAGGGATCGATTCCGAGCTCGGGCTTTACTTGAACAGATTCAAGCCTTTAAAACATGTGCCAAGGGATCGATTCCACACTTAGGCTTTACTTGAATGGATTCAAGCCTTCAAAACATGTGTCGAGGGATCGATTCCGCGCTTGGGCTTTACTTGAACAAATTCAAGCCTTCAAAATATGTGTCGAGGGGTCGAATCCTCACTCAGGCTTTACTTGATTGGATTCTAGCCTTCAAAACATGTGCCGAGGGATCGATTCCGCACTCGGGCTTTACCTGAACAGATTAAAACCTTTAAAACATGTTTCGATGGGTCGATTCTGCACTTGGGCTTTACTTGAACGGATTCAAGCCTTCAAAACATGTGTCGAGGGATCGATTTCGTGCTCGGGCTTTACTTGAACAGATTCAAGCCTTCAAAACATGTGCCGAGGGATCGATTCCTCACTCGGGCTTTACTTGATTCGATTCAAGCCTTCAAAACATGTGCCGAGGGATCGATTTCGTGCTCGGGCTTAACTTGAACGGATTCAAGCCTTCAAAACATGTGCTGAGGGATCGATTCCGTGCTCGGGCTTAACTTAAACGGATTCAAGCCTTTAAAACATGTGCCGAGGGATGGATTTCGTGCTCGGGCTTAACTTGAACGGATTCAAGCCTTCAAAACATGTGCCGAGGGATCGATTTCGTGCTTGGGCTTAACTTGAACGGATTCAAGCCTTCAAAACATGTGCTGAGGGATCGATTCCCTGCTCGGGCTTAACTTGAATGGATTCAAGCCTTCAAAACATGTGCCAAGGGATCGATTCCACACTCGGGCTTTACTTGAACGGATTCAAGCCTTTAAAACATAAGCCGAGGGGTCGATTCTGCACTTGGGCTTTACTTGAATGGATTCAAGCCTTCAAAACATGTGTCAAGGGATCGATTCCATGCTCGGGATTTACTTGAATGAATTCAAGCCTTCAAAACATGTGCCGAGGGATCGATTCCTCACTCGGGATTTACTTGATTGGATTCAAGCCTTCAAACACATGTGCCGAGGGATCGATTTCATGCTCGGGCTTAACTTGAACGGATTCAAGCCTTTAAAACATGTGCCGAGGGATCGATTCCGTGCTCGGGCTTAACTTGAACAGATTCAAGCCTTCAAAAAATGTGTCGAGGGATCGATTCCGCGCTCGGGTTTCATTTGAACGGATTCAAGCCTTCCAAACATGTGCCGAGGGATCGATTTCGTGCTTAGGCGTAACTTGAACGGATTCAAGCCTTCAAAACATGTGCCAAGGGATCGATTCCACACTCGGGCTTTACTTGAACGGATTCAAGCCTTTAAAACATGTGCCGAGGGGTCGATTCTGCACTTGGGCTTTACTTGAACGGATTCAAGTCTTCAAAACATGTGTCAAGGGATCGATTCCGTGCTCGGGCTTTACTTGAACGAATTCAAGCCTTCAAAATATGTGCCGAGGGATCGATTCCTCACTCGGGCTTTACTTGATTGGATTCAAGCCTTCAAAACATGTGCCGAGGGATCGATTTCGTGCTCGGGCTTAACTTGAACAGATTCAAGCCTTTAAAACATGTGTCGAGGGATCGATTCCGTGCTCGGGCTTAACTTGATCGGATTCAAGCCTTCAAAACATGTGCCGAGGGATCGATTCCGTGCGCGGGCTTTACTTGAACGGATTCAAGCCTTCAAAACATATGCCGAGGGATCGATTCAACGCTCGGGCTCTACTTAAACGGATTCAAGCTTTCAAAACATGTGCCGTGGGATCGATTCCTCGCTCGGGCTTTACTTGAACGGATTCAAGCCTTCAAAACATGTGCCGAGGGATCGATTTCGTGCTCGAGCTTAACTTGAACGGATTCAAGCCTTTAAAACATGTGCCGAGGGATCAATTCCGCGCTCGGGCTTAACTTAAAGGGATTCAAGCCTTCAAAACATGTGCCCAGGGATCGATTCTGCACTCGAGCTTTACTTGAACGGATTCAAGCCTTAAAAACATGTGCCGAGGGATCGATTCCTCCCTCGAGCTTAACTTGAACGGATTCAAGCCTTCAAAACATGTGTCGGGGGATCGATTCCGTGATTAGGCTTAACTTGAACGCATTCAAGCCTTCAAAACATGTGCCGAGGGATCGATTCCGCGCTCGGGCTTAACTGGAACGGATTCAAGCCTTCAAAACTTATGCCGAGGGATCGACTCTGCGCTCGGGCTTTTCTAATTTTGACAACATTTTTAGCTGTAGTCTATCGTGACTCTTCGAACATTCGAGATGCGATGTCAACTTTTTGATATAATGATGGAGCTAGTAGAAGCGCGTTGTGCTGGCTAGAACTTTGAGCTAATTGAATAGTAGCTAACAGTTATTTGTTCTTTTTGGCACTCGAGTAATCGCCTTTAGGCTTAGATCAGCATCTAATGCTAGGGGTTCTGCTTGCTAGCTGTTTGGCGAAAGGATGGCTCGGCAGGTGCAAGGGAATATGATGATCACACAAGGTTGTTATCCGAACTATAGCCCTGATCCCATAAGGTTTCTTTGACCATCCAGACACATTCAACCATATTATCTCTTCTAATATGTAATCGTAAGTTCGTATGCGCTTGGCTTTTATTTTCCAAAAATTAATTGGTTAGATATAAGTGAGTGTAGATCGGGGATAAGGTAGTCTTGCTCTGCCGCTTCTTTTCAATCCAATTGTAGATCGTATATTTCTAACTCTTCTAGTCTCCGTTGTTAATTGCACTTAGTGTTCCACTCCCGTTTAATGATCAGCATAGGGTACGCGATGCTAGTTTCTTCTGATAGAGATGCTGTTTCTGTAGTGCTTCTTTAGTGAAACCTGGAGGTTGCTTCGGCCTTCTGCTTTCTTACACCATGTCTGCTTCTCTGCTGCATGCTTCATAATTGTCCCGTCTTGTTGTTCCTGTATATAGGTTGACTAAATATATAATGTCAGCAAGTTAGGTTGCATATGACCTCTTTATTAACTGTTCAGGAAAGGAAGGCTACAGACGCATCTCCCTTTTAAATTGGAGAAGTTTAAAGGTGGGTGGATAGACTATAGTCGTTGACTTGCTGCCTCCTGATGGAATTGCGCTAAATTTGGACTGTTTAGCCAGTTGCATATTGATTCGAATGTCCCTTGTTTCTTCAGTGGTCTGTGTAGTGCTTCTCTTGGAACTGTAATGATAGATATCTTGGTTGTGTAACACCCTTCTGTGTAAAGATGGATATCCTTCACCAGATCACTTGTTGATTACCCAATAATGGATACACACGAATATGCATGATCTACAAGGAGTGAGATCAGAAACTGACTTCATTAAGCAAGTTTGCATTCGTCAAATATCGTTCATTCTCCACCTTATACCCTTTGGTTTGTGTCTGCTTCCTTACTCAGCTGATTAGCTTCCGTATGCTTCTACGTGGAAGTGAGGATATTTGAAGAGCAAAGATATCGCAAAGTTGAGGAGCCTGGTAAATTGAACCATCGAGGATGTAATATGCAAGCATAGGAGTAACTTTGTCAGGGCTATCTCTCTTCTGTTTACGAGGTGAGGCTCCATCACATCGTTGCGCATATACTCTGTGCCCGTCATTTTCGAGGTTGGCTCATTAATATATATATGAAAAACTTTTCACTGTTCAAGCGAATATCCTCTTTCTCTCTGATTCAATTCTTCTTTACATGGCAATTGAAAAAATAAAATTTGTCTAGTTTTTGTGCCCCCTGCAGCCTACCTCGCGTTAATAATATATAATCAAATTTTTCCTTAGCCCATAGCGTGAACTTCTCTAATATGGATACACATGTTAACCACCCAATAAAAAGAGGAACAGGTCCCACCAAGGCAGAATCGTGTGGCATTGCGAAGTATCAATCGTTGATTCTTTAATATTGCTAATTTTATAAATATTGGAATCAATGCCAGCACAACGAATAAAATCTGGTCAATTGATTAGCATTCATCCACACAACAATAAATTAGAAGATAATTGACGGAAATAATTAACGCAAATATAATTGTTTAAGTAGTTGCCTTCTATATCAATTGTTGAAGATCATGTGTAGATTTGCAAGAAATCAACTTACATAATTAACCGTTGGAGGAAGTCAATTTTCGTAATTAACAATCAGCTTTCAAGTTAGAAGAAACCAATTTAAGACTGAATGTAAATCAAATTTAATACATACAAGGAATTGAAATCTGAATGACCACAATTTGTAAATTTAGCGCATAACAGCAATTGTGAAACTTGAGACTAGATGAAATAAAAATTGAATGACCGAAGAGTTCTCATTTTGAAATGTTAATTGACATTGCATTTGCTATAAGACAAAATTGACCAAGGAAATTTTAGTATCGTGACTTTGAATTGTCAACAGGAATTTGCAATTGAAAAAGACAATTTGGTGCAATTGACGAATTAAAAGAAGTTTTCAAAGAAGAATCAGATTGAGCACATACAATAATGGCATAAATAAGTTGCGGTGGAGGGGGTAAGTGACTATAATCGTCGATTATCAATTTAACTCCCTTTGAACCTTGCAGTTTTTATATTGGCATTTGCGAAATGTAAATCGGTATTTGGATTCATATAGTCCGCGTCATTTGAATATTATCGCATACGTTTAATTAATTGTGGAAAGGTGAGAATTAGGTTTAGTGAAAATTCAGAACACAAAGGTATTTATCTGGAAAGAGTGCAAATTACAGAGTCCCAAGTCACGATTCTTCAAATGTTTGAAATGTTGGTTCAATCGCTTGATTCCAAGGATGAAGTCGAGATATAGGAGATGGTGAGGATGAAGGGGATGATGTGGGTGGAGATCCCCTTACCTTCTCAGAACCGATCGACTCTTTTTTGTTTTAGGGTTTGTGAGTAGGAACCGTTTTACCGGGCCCCACGGTGAGCGCCAAAATGTTCACACATAGAGCATTAGCATGAAACCCTAGAGAATTCCCCTAGGGATTAGGTTTATTAATTCTCTATGATATGTCACTTAGGTTACAATGTGAGCTTATAGGCCGTATTTATATACTTGTAAAGTAAAGGAGAAAAGGGGAAACCAGGCTCAAATCCAAAAATAGATATAACCGCTTCTGATGGGATAATGGAGAATCATTATCTGCTAAATTAAAGGGATGAGGGGATACCATGGGGCCCCTCTGACCAGGGAGGGAACAGAAAGATTTCATAATTTTAGATTAAATTTTTTTAATATAGTAGTGCTAGACAGATAATGGTGGGAGGAAGAGAGATAAATAAATTTTTTGGAAGGAGGTTCTGCCAAAATTATAAGGTAAGAATAATTCTCTTTTATATTTTTAGGTTTATTTTCATATCATTTTTGAAATATATTATTATACTGGATATAATATTATTTTAAGTTATTGTTCTAAATAGTAAATTACTATGTCAATAGTAAATTACTATTTACTGTTACTATTTACAATTTACTATTTATCTTTACTATTCATGATTTACTATTTACCATTATTATTTACTATTTACTATTACTATTCATGATTTACTATTTATCATTACTATTCATGATTTACTATTTACTATTACTATTTACAGTAACTATTTAAAATTTACTATTTACTGTTAGTATGCATAATTACTGTAACATCCCAAATTTTAAAATGAGAGAATTAATTACCGGAATAAATATTAGAAATTGGTATATGGAGTATTTAATGTCCCAAACTATTAAGAATAATTAAATTGATAATTTTGGGGACTGTTAGAAAATTATGGAGACCGGTTAAGTTAAAATTAAGCCCGGTTGAGATATGGGTGTCGGACCAAGTATCTCAGAATGAGATGATATTGGTCAGGGCTGTTGAGAAAATTATCGAGAATCCGAATATGTATTCGGAATAATTTTCAGATGATATATTGAGCCCGAACGGAGAACCTGTTAGTTATAAAACGATGGAGTTTTAATGAATGGGAATTTAAAATAAATCAAAAACCCAAATTTTCCTTTTTCTATTCACGTAGGCGTGCTGAAAGTAGACATTACACTTCACTTTCTTCTTCTTCTTTCCATCATCATCTTCTCCATTCTCTCATTTCTCCCTCCAAAACCCTAGCAACTTGAGCTCATCTTCCATACCTCCTCATTTTCGTTTGAAGGGAGCTTAAAGGAGGCTTGTGGGGCTGCTGTTTTTCCTTCTTCTCTTCCTCATTTTCGTTGGTGTTCTCCTCCCTCCTAGAACCCATTTTCGTTTTTGGATTTTGAGGTAAGTATACCCATTTTTGCTAAGGTTTTGGTTATGGGTATATGGCATTTATGTGTTTTGAAACCATGCATGTGTGTGGATGTTCTTGAGGATAGTATTTAATGCAAGAGTTTAATGTGGGTTTGTATGAGAATGAGGTTTCTTTTAGAAATAATGAAGTGAATGCATTTATGGTTGGAAGGAGAAGAGTATTTATGATGGTTGTTGGAATTTTTATGAAACCCTAGCTTCATAAATTTGGGGGAAATGCAAAATGGAGGTTGATGAGCATTTATTATTGGTAATAAATGTGAGTTATGATGAATAAGGGTCATTGGTGATGGTATTTTGTTGGTGGAAGTCATTAATGGAGAAACCCATGAAAGGGTTTGGTTGTCGAGTGCATAATAATGATGGGTAGCACCTAACCCATGGTGGTTATGGTGGATAAAATAGAATAAAGGAGTTTTAAAAGTTAAAATAAAGTAAACATCAAGTTATTAATATATGTATAAGTGTTTGAGTCTTAATGGGTAAATAGAAAATTGATTGTGTAATGTATTGTGATGTAGGAAGTGACCCCATTGACGAGGCGGAACCATCAAACCGCGTTAATCACTACTTCACTTGAGGTAGGAGGGGGTAACTTTTCTAAATGCATGATTTCATCCATTGGTGATGTGAACATATGTATATATAATTATTTTGATGATTGTTGAATGGATGATGTGAAAATGTTATAATTTGAATGCATTGAGAATGATAATTATTGTGTGGCATATATTTGGGATAATATTGTAATGTTGTGATGATACTATGTTGATGAAGTATTATGATGGTTTGAAACCATGTGTGAATTGGAATTGTGATGTGAGTATCCCAAAGATATGTGTATGATCTATTGAAGGTGTATGCCACTAACTATTGATGAGTATGCGTATTGAGGAGAATTGGTGATAATTAAGGATGATGAAAATATTGAAATCCACTAAGTAGTGGTGATGAATGATTGAATGTGGAGGGGCATCTAGGATGCATAGTGTGAGGATGCACTTGATTTACATTTGCATTGCATCCATGGCATATCATAGCTGTCTGTGTGGAATATTAGGGGGTTCCACTAGGCAGGCCCAGTGGGAGGGCGGCTCAGTGCACGAGCGTATTGTGATTTTCCCCTGTGACTCGGTGTATGAGTCACGAAGCTGTCCATAGTTTGGTGACGAGGCACCCTATGTGGCAGGCCCAGTGGGCGGGCGGCTCTATGGTGAGCGAGTTTACCTCGGTGTCCGACGGGGCACGGCTCTCTCGATGTGTGTTCGGGAGGGGCTCGTAGCACTTGTGGTAGTTGAGGCCACGATGTTGATCCGTAAGTCACAGGGTGACTAGTGCTACAGATGGGCGAGAGCGGTTTGGTACCAGTAAAATAATGATGATGTAAGTATGCTTAAAAATTGAGATATATGTGTACACAATTTTTCTTCTACTGCAGTAGGGGCATAGTAGCACACTTATGCTTGTCCCACAATTGATTTAATGATATATTTTCCCACAGTCGGATCCGTATTGTTTGATAAGAAATTCTTGTGCATATGCATTAGCTTAAAGAGCATTTACATATAGCTGGAAATATGCCTAGGTGAAAGCCCATGGTGGCAACGGATGAATGAGAATTGAAAAGGGGAAAGAGTGGGATACTAACCCTATGTGTGTTTTTGGCAATACAAATGATTGAAATTGTGAATGTATACTTGAGATCATGAGATGTATTATGTATGATGTATGATGTGTTGTAATGATTGATATGTGAGCAAGTATACATGTATTTCATCATAATGTATGACTTTAATTCATTTGGATTATGTTACTCACCTCCCCGTTGCCATTTTTAAAGTTGATGTAGGTATGACTTAAATCCTATAGCTTTTGGAGGCCGAATTTGGGAGGAGGTAAATATGGATAGGAATGTGTACGCCTTGGCCGGCATGAAATCTGTTTTGGTAGAGTATATGAGGTTTATATACTCAATTTTGTAATGTTGATAATTTTGGAGGTCATGGGAGAAAATTGGACATGTTTGTGTAAGGCCAATTTTCCTACATGACCCAAATGATGTAAAGAATGGATTGTGAAACTTAACTTTGATGAATTAATAGATGCAGTATTTTATGTTAGTTCATGGATTTTGTGAGATGATGTTGAATTTGGATTACATGCATAGAGTTAATGTTAGCATAATGACATGTATAACATTTGATTCAATGAAAGAATTATGTAGTCTTCAATGGTAGTGTTGTATGAATTAGTGCATGCATAATGTGGTAAAATATGGTCTTAGGAAAAACCAAAATAGAAGGAGTTGATGTTTCATGTGCTAAGTTAAAGAAAATTTTCGTTTCTGCTGAGTTTCTGCAGAACTCGCTCAAGCGAGTGAGAATCTCACTTGAGCGAGATTGTTGTGAAACAGGGGATTCATTTCTGCCCCAAATTCGCTCAAGCGGATGTGTGTTTCGCCCAAGCGAAATTGTCTCAGAATCAGTGTTTAGCTTCTAGACTATTTTCGCTCAGGCGTGGGAGTGGGCGCTCAAGCGAGGGAGAAGGAGATTTGATTCTGGACGATTTTCGCCCAGGCGAGTGGTGCCTCGCCCAAGCGAAGATCGACCAGAGAGTTACTGATGCTTCCAGAACGATCTCGCTCGAGCGAGTCATGGTCCGCTCAAGCGAGATTGATACCTGATACAAACTCCTTCCTTCGCTCAAGCGTCTCGCTGCCTCGCTCAATGTTTTCTTTTGCATCTCGCTCAAGCGAAACAGGGCTCGCTCAAGCGAGCTGAGCCCTGATGCTCATTCCTTCCTTTCGCTCAGCATCACTCAGCGTTCGCTCAAGTATGGGTACGCTGGCTCGCTCAAGCGAATTGATTCTCGCTTAAGCGAGTGGCACCTGATGCTTCTAATTATTATTTTAAATAGACCTTTAAATCTTATGCATAATTTATTTCCTTAAACATTATTTTAAGAGTATTGAGGAGTATATTTTGGCTCTCTTGGCTATATAAATTATATCCCATATTCTATGAAATTACTCCTCTTGAAAATCAATCAGCCAATGATTAAATCAAATTAAATAATTCTTCCGCTGACTCGGATTGAAAAATTTATCTTTTAATTTCACCCTCTCATATCTTTATATATGGGAGTAGTTTATTTTAGATCCAGGGGTTTGGTGAAAAATACTTCACCACTTTAATCATTTGATTTATTAATATTTTCAAAGACGCGAAAAATTTTCCCCTATTTTATATGGGGGTTTGGGGCGTCTCAATTACCATTTACCATTTCTGTTTCAAATAGTAATCTTAATTTTCATCTTATGCATATACTGAAATAAATTGGTATTAATATTTCTAGAACTCAGAGACACAAAGCGAACTCACTTTTGGTAGCAATTCAAGGTAAGGGGGAGTAAGATAAGAGTATAATACGAAAAGATATAAGAATAATGGTAGGAGTCCCCTACTCCTTTTAAATTTAATAATAATATTATTATTTTAAAATAATAACTTTTTAACTTAAAATTTATAATAAATTTTAAATTAAGTATCTTGTGTAATTTACTCTGAAATACCTATGCAAGAACCTGAACTTTTATAACCTATACGTACTAGACTAAACCTATGCAAGGACTTGAACTATTATGATCTATATGGACTGAACTAAACCTATGCAAAGACTGGATTATATGGACTTACATAAATCTATGTGATGAATGAACTATAAGGACTTAAAATTAAGTTTATTAATTCAAATAACTATTAAACGTTGAATTATAATATTTATGAATGATATTTAATTTATTTGATTTGATTATGATTGATAATATTTATTGTGGCCGACAAAATTTGATTGTGAGTGATGATAATTAATTGTGATTGACAATATTTTGTTATGATTTATGAGTGATTAATGAGTGATTGATGATCTTGAATGTAGAGTTTGAGCATATAGCAAGTATGACGAAAAACTAAAAGTCAGTTTCTTACCTTACACTTTAAGTTTTTATTCTAAGAAAAAGTATTTTATAATTACTTTAGTCTTTTATTTCTTCTAAAAAAATTATTTTCATCAACCTTACTTTTAATATTTAGGATAAAATCTAATATTCATTTTAGAAAGAAACTATTTTATAAAAATTAATTTATAAAAAGGTTGAGATAGTTAATTCTTGAATAAAATAAAAATTTATAGTTTTAAGTATTTTTTAATGATTTTAAGAATTAATTTTTTTCAATAAATTAAAATTTTAAAGTAAATTATTTTGGATTTTTCCAACATAATAACTAAAGGATATTTTGATATAATTGAGATTTCTAAAATTGATCTTGTTAATATTTAATTTGAGAAAGATTATGTAAATATGTAAATTTTTCTATAAGAAAGTTTTGAGATATTTAAGGCTTGAAAACTCAATTTTGATGAGATTTGAATTTGAAAAGTGTACCATATTTATTTTTGTATGACAGAAATTCAGAGAAGAAATTATGGAAATATAAAATTTATTGAGATAATGTTGTAAACCTTTATGGTATTAAATAATTAAGTTTCTAAAAGTCTTAACTAACTCAGTATGCGAGTAGTTCATGCATCATGAATCATTAAAGAGAAATGAGATGTGATGTTACCTGGGAACGGATTATAGAAACCGATGATATATTAAAGGAGGTTCAAATGCGAACCTTGGGATGAGAGAGTGTGAAAAGGTGCTTCAGGTGACCTGGGGTCGCTCCTTAGTGTCAGGTACTTTCACAATAAAAACCTTCTCAGTTTGATTAGTCTTTAAGTGTTTCCACGCCAGTTGAGCTGTTCATATGCCATAAAGGCATTTATGTTATTATCTGGAAGTATGGAACAATGTAAACTCCTGGTTGGCCCAGTGCAAATTAAAACTTTAAGGGCCCACATGCATAAACTAAATAAGATAGTATCATTAAAAGCATTGTATAACATTCATGTGATTATGGCATTCTATGTAGGTGGTTGTGAATGAAAGTATAGTTGTTATGTTTATAAAAACCCTACATTCATAATTGATTGTGTATGAAATTATGATTGATATTATTATATTAGTTTGTGAAAACCCTTATGCTTATGTCTTATCTATATAGTATAATATTCTGTTTCTCACTCCTTCTTGTTTGAATTTCTCCAAAATATATGCTATGTGATATATAGCTAGCAGTCCAAGATGAAAGGATGTAATTACAAGAGGGTAAAGTGATCTCATCCTCAATCGGATAGGTGAAGAGACATGACAAGAGTAGGATTCCAAAACCCTATGGTTCGAGGGCTAGGAAATGATTGGTCATAGTCGTAGTAGAGGCATAATTTAGCTTTAATTTACCTTATTACAATATCAAGTTGGATAAGTAACAAGGTAAAGGTTAAACTTTGATAAACTTTATCATTCAGATATAATGCTATAATTTCTTATCACTTATGATTTCTATAAGTTTATTTTTTCCTTATAGATAAATATTGAAAGATAACATTTTTTTACTTTCAATATTCAAAGGAAATTAGGTATATATACGTCCTTGTATACGCGAGATAAGGAAATATATATATATATATATATATATATATATATATTTCTAAAGTTTTTAAAGCAATAAGAATATATATATATATATATATCTTGTGTATATAAGGGGGTGTTACAGTAAGTCCCTGAAACTATTACTTATTGTATATAATATGTTTAGATGATTGGTTTATTGTTTGTTAGCTTTGAAGATAACACATAAGGAACTGATTGTATGTTGATAGCATATAACAATATGAATGAGTTGTGTTGTTTGTTAGTGGAGAGCAGAACTTATTAGGTATTGGTAATGCGTGCTAATAATATGTAAATGATACTTGTGTATTGTTGTTTTTTAGTTGAGAGTATAACTTATCAGGTTGTGTTGATATTTTTTGAATATATATTTTATTGATATATTGATACATATGCATATATTGAACTGTACTGAAACTTTCCTGAGTGTCACACGACGTAATTTAAATTTTGGAAATGTCTAGTTTATAGGGGAGACTATGTGAAAATTCAGATAGGTTCCTTGTAGATAACTTGTATTTAAATGAGTAATAATCTCATGAACTTAGTGTTAGAGACAACTTAATTAGTTTTATCTTGACACAACGTAGGTTTCCTTTATTCAAAGGTGTTTACTACGGGTATACCCTATAGAGTTATACCCATATTATTAGGGAAGGAAAGATGACTTACCTACCTTTCTCCATATAACACAGGTATAATTCTGTCGTTGAATCTTACAGTACATTATTGTAACCAACAATAATAATAGGAACTTGTTTGGGGTCCTATTGATTTATTTATGTTTTCATCATTCAGACTTCAGTTCATGAAGCTGGAAGGATTAACTATTAAGTAGAAGTAGTATGTGTATGTAAACACTAGTTTCTCATTCAAGATTCAATACGACATGGAGGACAACTGTGTTGCATTGGATCTTGAATTGTCCTGGTTGGACAATTTGGGATGAATTTGTAATCACTAGGTGTAACTTGTTATAATTATTGTGTATGAAACTTGTAATTTTTTGTTCAATTGGAATTTAATTACTAGCATCCCGTATTGTCTCCAGGTGCATGTTTAGGTGCGGTGTTTGACCCCGTACTCATGTCCATGTACTTGGAAACCAATGTGAA
Source organism: Clitoria ternatea (assembly GCA_037962975.1). NCBI lineage: Eukaryota > Viridiplantae > Streptophyta > Magnoliopsida > Fabales > Fabaceae > Clitoria > Clitoria ternatea. The sequence continues at coordinate 32,590,014 of CM075673.1, read as the reverse complement.
ATGCTATTGGATTTCAATGAACCATAAAATATAAGTTTAATGCAAACAAGTTGATGGGTTACAAATGATTATAAAATCATTCTGAATGGGATAGGGCCTTACCAAATAGACCTAGAAACGAGGAAAAGTTTAGATTTTTAACAAACCTAGAAATGTGCATAGATAACGGTTGTCCAACAGATGATGTTAGAGGAGCGACAGAGCAAATGGGAGACATTAAGCCAACATGAGGAAATGTTCGCACAGCTTATGGCACACCTTGGTCCGCCACTGTGTAGTTCTTCCCAGTAGTAGCGGTATAAGCCCCTACCCCCCTTTCTCCCCCCTTTCACTTAACATTGTATTATGATTTTATATAATCATTTTTTATATATTTTTATGTATACTCATATTTTGATTATTCACTATTATAGAAAAGCAGTGGTTTCAATCCTACTATAGTTAGCGATAACAAATGCAAAAAATAAAGGCGCTAATAATGAGTCTGAAAACAATATCAACACTTGCCAATGTAGACATTGGCTCTTTGTTGTCTACGATTAATTAATGAAACCACAAACAATAGATAAACAAAGTCATCAAAGTTAAAAGTTTTGTAGAAGAAACTATTGACAATAGATTTAATGAATAGAACCACAAACAATACATTTTTAGATATACTAATATTAAGAATAAAGAATCTATTATTCTTCCTATTTTTAATATGTGAATCGACTTAAGTACAACTAAATTTAGACTAACAACATAAATGTCCATGAAGATATTTTTTAAAATAGATATACTAATATAAAGATCAAGCATTATATAATAATATTAAGAATAAAGAATCTAGTATTCTTACTATTTTTATATGTGAGTTGACATAAGAAGGACTAAATTTAGACTAACAATAAATGAACATTATATACTAATATAAAGAATAAAGAATATTCTTACTATTTTTGTTAATATGTGAATCGATAAAAGTACGCTAAATTCAGACTAACAACATAAATGTATGTATAACTAGTAGTGGTACCCGTGCCTTGCACTTTGTCATTTATAATAATAATAATAATAATTTAGTTAAAAATATAAAATATATTAAATTATACAAATGATAATATAAAATAAATAATTTTATTAAAAATATTTACCTTAATATCATGAATATAAATTTTAAGAAGAAATATTTTGAATACTAAAAATGTTTGTTAATAACTATTGTTGAATTAATACAATATCAAAATGAGTATTATAAAAGAAATACATACTGATTTTTTATAGAAAAGTCATATTAATTTTAGTACTTAATTTGAATTTATATTTAATCAAAATTTAGGTGCAATATGGAACAGTAAAATTAAAAATTTCAAAATAATTTTTTTTGCATTTTTAGGATTTAAATTGACTGTTTAAAAATCTCAATAAATAATAAAACAATAAAATAACATAACAATAAAAATAATTGAGGTAACTAAAATAAATAATATAATATTTTCACATTAATTAAAATAAAAAATTATTTGATTAAATACGACATTTAAAAAGTAATGTTAAGAATAAGAACAATAATTACATAAAAAATTAAAGAATTAAATAAATAAAAATAAAATAAAACAGGGAAACAGGAGGGACTTTTACACCGAACGCACAACCAGAGTAAAAAAAGGAAAACAACATATGTTAAAAGTATTTCCTAACAACACCTTTTTTCTTAAATTTTCAACTTCTTCAACCTCAACCTATGCAATGACCTCTAAAACACTACCAAAATTTAAAGACACCTTCTATATTTAAAAACCAACTAATTTATTTGATTTGGTGATCAATTCGAGATTAGAATTTAGAAAAATTATAATTCAAAATTAATTCATAATAAATTTAGTAATTAATGATCTGATTCATACCTTATTAATAAACAATTTTATTTATTTAATATATATCTATAAATATATTTTTGAAATAATTTATTATCTAATTTAGTAATTTATTGTTTTTTATTTTTAATGATTGAAATAATTTTAATTAATTAAATAAAATATTTTTAAATTAATTATTAGTATTATTTAATATATATTATTTGAATAAAAGTATTTAATAATCAACTAATTTATTTGATTTGGTCATTAATCTAGATTACAATTATAAAAATTATAATTCAAAATTAAATCATAATATTATAATCAAATTGTTTAATTTTATATTTTTCAATTGTGTTAACATATATAGGGATTTAATTTCTAATGGATATAAATTTCTTCTCAAATAGTATATTATATAATTAATTGAATCCCTATTTAACTATGACTTTTTATATTATGGTAACATATATTATAATTAAATTGTTTACTTTTATATTTTTCTTAATTGTGGTAACATATATTAGGATTTGATTCCTAATAGAATATGTCTAAATAGATATTAGATTATGATGACAATTAATATTTTAATTTAATTTTAAAATGGATTGCTTAATTTTAAATTCATAGTTATAATAATATATATAAGAATTTGATGAATATTTGATTATGATTGTGAACACCTATTTTAGTCCATCCACAAGTGAAAAAGATTCACACAAAAAAAAAAGATTTAAAAAAAAAACTTACTCAGAAATGATCATTTCCGAGTGAGATGACTCGGAATGATCATTTCCGAGTAAGGGACATCCGAGTGGGACGTGGCCGAATGCTGTGTCTCCAAATAGAGAGTTTCCAAGTGGGCCTCAACTGTCAAGAATTTTTCAAATGAAAAATCCAGGTTCTGAGTGAGAACAAGGTCAGTTCCGAGTAAATCCTTCAAGCAGAGGTTCTGAGTGTCATTTTTGAAGTTATTCCAAGTGAATGCTTCAAACAGAAATAAGATCCGAGCCAAATACTTCCGATTGAAACAATACCGAGTCACTCCCTCTTCAGTCAGCACCGAGTGAATCCTCTTCAGTCAGAATCGAGTTGAGTCACTCTCTTAGTCAACACCGAGTCATTCTCTTCAGTTTCCAGTCAGCACCAAATGAGAGCTTTCACCCATTTCTGAGTCATCCTTTCACCCAATTCTGAGCCATTTTTTTAACCATTCCCGAGCCATTCTTTCACCCATTTCCGAGTTATCCTTTAACCATTTTCGAGTCCCTTTCCACTCAATTTCCGAGCCATTTTTAGCCATTTCCGAGCCATTTTTTAGCCAATTCCGAGTCAGGTTTCACCAAATTCCGAGTCATCCTTTTACCCACTTCTAAGTCACTTTCACCCATTTCCGAGTCTTCCTCAGTCAGTTTCGAGTCACTTTTCACTCGGTTCCGATTGAATGTTTCACAGCAGCCTCATACCGAGCAAAGCTTTCACTCGATTTTTGTATAAACAGCACCTTTTCCACTCGGTCTTGTGTAACACCCTAATTTAATAAATAAATAAATCCCAGAATAGGGGAAATTTTTCCTAAAATAACTAAGTAAGACCGGGCACATAAGAATAAGGGAACGGAAGGCAGGAGAAGAAAAAAAGCGATTGGAACATGCATACAGCGGAAGTCACAGAAGCGCTCAAGTGAAGGCCAACACAGCGTACACTCGCTCAAGCAAGATCCAGCACGCTTGAGCGAGATAGCCCACTTGCTCAGGCGAAGGACCCTACGCTTAAGCGAAGCCAATACAAAAGCCTTCTTAGCAGTTCGCACTCGCTGGGCGAATACCCTGTTCGTTGAGGCGAGTAACTCCACTCGGTATACTCATCACTCGGATTCAGAATCTATGTTCATTCGGAAAGGTCTTTACCCACAATCCATCCGGATTAATCTTTATACCTACCAGCTACTTTCGGGAGTTACCTTACGCTTCATAACTTCATCCTTTACAGAACACAATTGTTGCCCGCGCAGAAAATGATAACTATCCCACTCGGAACCCAGGGGTGTTTTCACTCGGACTATCTTCCTTAGTCTCCTACCACTCAGGTATTTCACTCGTTTCCACTTGGCTAGTATAGTCCTTCCTACCCAAGCTCTCTTGCTGACTCAAACCTCCCCTAAGAACCTCCTGACCTTCTATAAGTTCACTACACGGTTTCACTCAGAATCTGATAGGTTACTCCCTAGTCAGAAAACACTCACTCGGCCAGTTCTCACTCGAAAATATACTTAGGTTCTCTACTCGGGGAATCCTAACAGCTTATCATTTGGGGGATCTTCCAGGTCAATCCCCACTCAGAGTCATACGACCTCATTCACTCAGAAAAACATGAACATATACTACTCGGGCATCACGCGCAGAATGGAATGAACATACAGCAAGGCATAAACATACATATATATAGGAGTGTATATAAATAATTACAAGCACCTTGTCATACCCTCAACCCAAGGGAATTCAAATTCTGGTTTGAGAGACTAATATCCAAACACGAGCCGGCCAAGGCTTAACCAAAGCATTATACACAGTATCTACACATATACATATAGTTCCATAGTGCACAACCAATCCACTCGGTAAGCAGCTCCACCTTCACTCGTTGTTCCGAGAGACATTCACTGAAAATATTGCCACAGTAGGGGTGAGCTTTTACATTTAAAATGACAGTTAGTGACTCGGGAACCCGTAGATCTTTCCACATCACATTTCAATCAATTATAATGTTAACTTCCCTCCAATATGTCTACATACAACAGTACCATACAATTGGATTTCATACATTTAATACACGGCTATATAGATCATATCATTTCCGGCATATATACATGTAACACAATGAATTCACCACAGTATAAAAGCATATATATATATATATAATGCACACATGTCTACTACAGTCGGATCCGACCCCCACTTTATTACAAATTTTTACGTTGCAATATAGGCTCCAAGCCTTTTTCCTCCAGCTCCAAGCTGGTCCGGCCGTTTTACTGGTACCAAACTGTTTGCCCTCACATGTAACACAATCACTCCAAGCGACAACGGAAGTGTTACGGGCAGCCCCGAGTTCGACCCGGTAAGCTTGCCTTGAGTCCAACCCAAGGTCTTTCAATCATATCTTACATATATTTGTCAATACAACGATACTACTTTTCTGCACCTTAACCAAACTCTACATGCAACCATTCATCATCACAAAAACATATCAGATTCATTTTCTAGCATTCACATGCATGCCAATATAGTATAGTAATCAGAATCTACCCATTGTCCCCCCGTACAGAGCACCCAGAAGTCACGTCAACATGCACAATAACAACATCTCATATTTGAATATAACATTCTGACTGGAATCAACAGTAGTCGCACACCTGCTCTCGGTGTCGGGAATCTCTACTTCATGCATTCATGAGTAAAATAATTAACCAGACTCAATATGGCAACTTAAGATACATGCACTCCATCACACACGGTCCCATAACTCACACATGCATTCACATACCCAACAGTGTATCTCATAATGACATACATTAAATATAAGAGAACTACCATCAGACTCAATCATTACATGCCTCGGTATTCAAAAGCTATTAATCATATATACATTTCATAGCTAACACCTTCAAACACACATGCATGAGTAATACTTCACTCGGAGACCGTTCACAAGCTATGCATTTGAGATGCAAAGCGCCCCCTACCTACTGAAGGAATTCGAGGGGTTCCTCTATTTCCCGATGTTGGTCCTTTGCCTCTGATTGCTTCGCCCAGGCTTACACTCGTTCAGGCCTCCTTGAACGTAGTCGCACCGTGGAACAGGGAGCTGTTCGTCTTCCCCTCCGATGATCGTCCCTTACCGGCAGAAGGAAGCTCCGAGTCTTCTGTAGTACCGTCGTCGTGCGTTTCCAAAAGTGGAACAGTGGACAGAGAAGAAGGAGAAGACAAAGAACGAGGAAAAGAAGAGAAGAGAAGAGAAGAGAGAACGAAGCAGTAGAGGAAGAGGGAGTCTGAAGGAAGATGAGTAACATTAGTGACCATAGGCTTATATATATATGTGCACGAAGAGAGAAGAGTGGGGTGGGAAAGCGTGAATTCGTCAGTTCCACTCAGCCACCCACACCAATCACAATCATCCAGCCATCACCATTATTCATAATTAATCAGCCATTATTTTCTTAAATTAGGTTAATTGAGTTACTTATAATTAACAAGAAATCTCCACTTTGCAATGATCATTTTAATGGCTTAATTCCGTTCGGTAGTTAACTTTTAAATTGGGATGTTACAATTCTCCCCCTCTTAAAATAATTTTGTCCCCGAAATTTACTCGGTAACTCACCTTAGTAAACAACTCGGGGTACTGCTGCCTCATGGCATCCTCACATTCCCAGGTATAAGAGGTACTCCCGTCTTGCTGCCACTCCACTTCAACCAGTTGTACGTCCTTGCTCCTCAAACGCTTTACCGATCGGTCCATGATTCTAATCGGTACAGTTACAGTGGTCAGGTCCTCTTTAATCTCCACTTTATCATCCGGCATTGTGTGAGTGGGATCATGTAGATATTTCCTTAGTTGGGATACGTGAAACACGTTATGCAATCGGGATAAGCGAGTCGGTAATGCTATTCGGTATGCCATGGAACTGACTCGTTCCAATATCTCATAAGGCCCAATGTATTGGGGGTTCAACTTTCCACTTTTCAAGGCTCGGCCGACTCCTTTGCTCGGTGAAATCTTTAGAAACACCCTATCTCCGACTGAAAATTCCAATGGTTTGGTCCGTTTGTCATAGTAGCTCTTCTGTCGGTCCTGAGACGCTTTTATCTTATCCCTAATTATCTGGATCTGTTCTGAGGTTTGCTTCACAATTTCCGGCCCCAGTAGTAAACTTTCACCCGTTTTCAACCAACAGAGTGGGGTTCGGCATTTTCGGCCATACAGGGCTTCATAGGGTGCCATATCGATACTGCTGTGGTGGCTATTGTTGTACGTAAATTCGATCAAGGGAAGGTACTGTTCCCAACATCCACCATGCTCCAACACACATGCTCTCAGTAAGTCCTCTAGACTTTGTATCGTTCGCTCGGATTGTCCATCCGATTGGGGGTGGTAGGCGGAACTTAACCAAAGTTTCGTGCCCAACTCCTGGCGCAGGCTGGTCCAAAACTGGGACGTGAATCTAGGATCCCTATCCGATACGATAGAAGCTAGCACTCCATGCAGTCGGACAATTTCGTGAATATAAATCTGAGCCAACTTATATAACGGGTACCTCATGTTCATAGGCAGGAAGTGTGCGCTTTTCGTCAATCGGTCAACAATGACCCAAATCGCATCATGACCCGCTCGGGTTTTTGGCAACCCCATGACAAAGTCCATGGCAATTGAGTCCCACTTCCACACGGGAATCTTTAGGGGTTTCAATGCACCATACGGCTTCTGGTGCTCTATTTTTGATTTCTGACAGGTGATACACTGAGCCACATATTCCGCTACACTTCTCTTTAATCCGGGCCACCAGAATTGCCGTTTTAAATCGTGGTACATTTTCGTGGCACCCGGGTGAATACTTAGCAGACCCTTGTGGGCTTCATCAAGCACCATCCTTCTCAATTCACCCTCACCCGGTACATATATCCGATTCTTCACTTGGAAAATTCCATCCGGTCCCTCGGTCAAAGACAAATCCTTACCCTTGGCCTGAGTCTTCTTCAATTCAGCCAAGTAGGGGTCTGATCTCTGTTGCTCAATTACCAGTTTCAGAAACTCATTGGCAATCTTCAATGTGCCGAGCGTTATTTTCCGAGACGAAAGGACGTCAACATGCAAATTCATGTCTCGGAATTGCTCCAATAACTCCACCTCCTTCACCATCATTACTGCCATATGGAGGGATTTCCGGCTCAATGCGTCGGCAACAACGTTTGCCTTACCCGGATGATACTTTAGCTCGAAATCATAATCCTTTAAAAATTCCATCCATCTCCTCTGCCTCATGTTCAGCTCCTTTTGGTCGAATAAATATTTGAGGCTTTTGTGGTCGCTGTATACTTCAAACTTGGAACCATACAAGTAATGCCTCCATATTTTCAACGCGAAAACCACGGCTGCCAATTCCAAGTCATGGGTTGGATAATGCTGTTCATGAGGTCTCAATTGCCGAGAGGCATAAGCTATCACTCGGTCATTCTGCATCAGCACGCACCCTAGGCCGAGTCCCGACGCATCACAGTAAACCACAAAGCTCTCTTGCAAGTTGGGCAAAGCCAACACTGGAGCGGTTGTCAGTTTGTCTTTTAACTCTCGGAAACTGCTTTCACACTCGAAACTCCACACGAAAGGGATGCTTTTCCGAGTCAATTTAGTCAGTGGCAAAGCCAGCTTAGAAAAACCTTCAATGAACCTTCTATAATAGCCAGCTAGGCCCATAAAGCTTCTTATCTCCGAGACCGACTTGGGTCTCTCCCATGCCATTATAGCTGCCACCTTTGATGGGTCTACCGAAATGCCTTCCCTGGAAATTACATGTCCGAGAAAGTGGATCTTATCCATCCAAAAATCACACTTCGAAAGCTTTGCAAACAACTGCTTCTCCCTCAACACTTGAAGTACCGCTCGGAGGTGTTCTTCATGCTCCTCAGGGGTCTTAGAATAGATTAGAATATCATCAATAAAAACTACTACGAATCAGTCTAGATATGGGTGGAATATGTTGTTCATATAATTCATGAAGACAGCAAGGGCGTTTGTGACACCGAACGGCATCACTACATACTCGTAGTGGCCATACCGAGTCCTAAAGGCAGTCTTTGGGATATCCGAGTCCTTCACCTGGATTTGGTGGTATCCCGATCGTAAATCGATCTTTGAGAAGACTGAAGCACCATGCAGTTGGTCAATCAAATCATCAACTCTGGGCAATGGGTATTGGTTCTTAATCGTGAGTTTATTCAGCTGTCGGTAATCTATGCATAATCCCATGCTGCCATCCTTCTTTTTGACAAGTAGTACAGGTGCGCCCCATGGTGATACACTCAGCCTAATGAATTATTTTCTGAGTAACTCATCCACCTGCTTTTTCAACTCAGCCAATTCTGTTGGGGACATTCTATAAGGTGTACTGGAGACTGGCTCGACTCCAGGGATCAGGTCTATAGAGAACTCAACTTTTCTAGTTGGAGGGACACCTGACACATCTTCCGGAAACACCTCTAGGAATTCACAAACAGTCAGAATTTCATTCACTCGGGCTTTAGCCTCCCCCTCAGTTAGACAAAGCATCATAAATAACTGGACTATACCTGGTACCATGTAGTCTTCATTAGTCTGCCTCGGAAAAATTATTCTTCTGTTCCGACAGTCCACCAATACCTTATTGGTTGAAAGCCAATCCATGCCGAGTACAATGTCGAGATCCTTTAAAGGCACACACACCAAATCGAAGGTGAAACTCCGATCGCCCAACACAAACATTACATCTTTACACATTGATGATGTCAATACCTTAGTGCCAGTCGGATTGGCTACTTCCAAAGTCCGATCCATATACACAGTCAGCAACTTTAAACGTCTTACACACTCATCAGCTATAAAAGAATAGGTGGCTCTCGAATCAAAAACTACATTAAGTGTATATCTACCGAGTGAGCACTTACATTGTACCAAGTCATTCGCTTGTGCAGCATCTTCTGCGTTGATGGCGTAGACTCTTCCCACCGCTGGTTGGTCGGTATTTCTTCCTCGGTTATTTGGAGTAGTCATCATGTTGCTCCTTGCTCCGTTGCCTCTACCACCATTCCCTCGACTATCGTTTCCGCATCCCCCCACACGGAAACCCCCACGGCGAGCATTACCACCCACTGGTTGCAGTTACGGACAGTCGGGGCGAACATGCCCCCTTTCGTTACAGTGAAAGCATACAACATCGTTTCCAGCATCGCATTCCCGTGCAAAGTGGTCACCTCCGCATCTGAAGCACCTACCATTCCCAGAGCGACCCCCAAAATGACTCCCACGGTTTCCTTGTCCTCTGAATTTAGAGGAGGGTCCAACTCTTCCAATGTTGCCTGATCTCTTGAAGCGTGATTGTTGAGGCCTCAAGGAGGGGTCTGTCCTACTGCTCTGGCCCGAGTGGGCCTTGTCATCCTCTTCGAAAATCTTGCATTTATTCACCAGTACTGGGAAACTTCTAATTTCTTGGTATCTGCAGGCTCTTTTAATGTCCGACCTCAATCCGTTTTCAAATTTAAGGCACTTGGAATTCTCCGTCCCAGGTTGTTGGAAGGGCGGGTAGAACAGGCACAATTCTTCAAATCTGGCTGCGTATTCTTCCACAGACATGGAACCCTGTTTCAGTTCCATGAATTCCAGTTCCTTCCGACTCCTTATTGTGTCGGGGAAATACTTTTCTAGGAAGCATGTCTTGAAATTTTCCCAAGTCAGCTGGGTATCGGCATCAGTCAGTCGGTTTCTGGCGATCTTCCACCAGTTTTCCGCTTCACCTCGCAGCATGTACACTGTGCATTCTACCTTCTGGGCCTCGGTACAGTGAAGACCCCAAAAAATCCTCTCTAACTCTTGAGTCCATTTGTAAGCTGCCTCAGGGTTACGTCCTCCTTGAAACTCACTCGGCTTCCTCTTCAGGAAGCGGTCCAACACTTGGCCATCTTTAGCTCGAGGCTGGCCCTGCCTCTCGAACACGTCAGCAAAATGTTGGAATGCCGTGGCTATGGCCTCCATGCTTTGACGATTCGCCATGACTTATCCTGAAATTAACACCCCTTCAAGGATAAGTTTACAAGGTTACAGTCTTCCGATCGGATCTCATCCCATCATCCAACTATAGCACATCATCACACAAATCTTCAATGTCACATAATTAATCAGATCAGGAGGAAGGTAATCTCCTATCCCCAAATAAACATTTCATCATCAACCATGTTCAATAGATTATCACAATAATGATGACCACTCAGTCATAATGCACACAACCGCTTACACTCGGTAAGCATACCTTGGCCATGGACCTTTTGGTCTGCTCTGATACCAAAATGTAACACCCTAATTTAATAAATAAATAAATCCTAAAACAGGGGAAATTTTTCCCAAAATAACTAAGTAAGACCGGGCATATAAGAATAAGGGAATGGAAGGCAGGAGAAGAAAAAAAACAATCAGAACAGGCATACAGCGGAAGTCACAGAAGCGCTCAAGCGAAGGCCAACACAGCGTACACTCGCTCAAGCGAGATCCAGCACGCTTGAGCGAGATAGCCCACTTGCTCGGGCGAAGGACCCTACGCTTAAGCGAAGCCAATACAAAAGCCTTCTTAGCAGTTCGCACTCGCTGGGCGAATACCCTGTTTGTTGAGGCGAGTAACTCCACTCGGTATGTGTTTGAATGTGTATACAGGTTAAGGAATTTTGATAATGACAAAAACACTCTTGAAGAAATCTCTGCAAAAACAAAGACATGGAGTCAGATGCTGAGAAACAGCGAAGCTAATCGATTAGGGAGACTATGCTAATCGATTAGGAGCATTCTGTTTTGGAAGAAATTGCATTAGGCCACAAGCTAATCGATTACAGCAATCAAGATAATCGATTACAAAGCTACTGGAATTAAGATAATCGACTACACACATGAGTAATCGATTACAACTGTCAAAAATGGGATTAAATGCATCAGGTATAATGACTAATCGATTAAGGGAAGTTATGCAATCGATTAGGAGGCTACTGGAATTAAGGTAATCGATTACGATACAGGCTAATCGATTAGGAAGCTGCAAAATCAAATTAAATGCATCAAGTACAGGTGATAATCGATTACAAGCAAAGATATAATCGATTAGGTGCTCTTTGACTTAAACATAATCGATTACAACGAGAAGGTATAATCGATTACGATAGTGGGAAAACACTTTTTAGTGGGAAACCAGCTCATATGTCCACCATTTTTCAGAAACCCACTAAGTGCAACGGCTAGGAAGAAGAAGGGCACACCTCAAGCTCTCAAATGGCTCTATAAATTGAAGAGGAACACAAGCACAAAAACACACCAAGAAGCTACAATTCCTTTGCTTATTCTTGTGCTTTGTAAGCCCTATTTCTTGTATCTTGAATTTCATCTGTATATCCTCTCATCTTGAGAGCTTAGAAATTGTGTGAGCTATCATTTTGCTTATCCACTCTATTGAGAGAGTTACTTGCTTGTAAACACTACATCAAAACACCAAAGTTCACTCTAGGTTGAGTGGTTACAAAGGTTGAGGTTCAACCTTTGGGATATTGTGAGATTGAGAGATTGGGTGGGTTGCCCTTATACTTGTGAGGATTGGGTTCTTGAGTATGGGACACTAGGAAGCCGCAATTGCTCAAAGTTGTATCTCTAGTCTACAATAGTGGAAAATCCTCTAAGTGGGTTGCTTAAAGGCGAGACGTACACCGGATTGGTGGAACTCGTTAAATTGGTTTGCAAAGCTCTTCTCCCTTACTCTTTTACTTTCATATACTGCACTTAATTGGCTTGTGTCGATTGATTGTGGCTTGCATACTTGAACTTGTTTAAATTGGTAAATCTTGAAGACTGCACACCAAGTGTTTGTTTAATTGTCTCAGCTATATTTACCTTTGTTTTGCATTGCATATTTCACTAAACTTTATTTCACTTGCATAATCTTGTAAATTTGTATATAAGAATCAAGTTCAAAGGTATTCCAACTAAAAGTTTTAAAAACTCAATTCACCCCCCCTCTTGAGTATTGAGGCCACTTGAATAACACGGTATACTCATCACTCGGATTCAGAATCTATGTTCATTCGGAAAGGTCTTTACCCACAATCCATCCGGATTAATCTTTATACCTACCAGCTACTTTGGGGAGTTACCTTACGCTTCATAACTTCATCCTTTACAGAACACAATTGTTGCCCGCGCGGAAAATGATAACTATCCCACTCGGAACCCAGGGGTGTTTTCACTCGGACTATCTTCCTCAGTCTCCTACCACTCGGGTATTTCACTCGTTTCCACTTGGCTAGTATAGTCCTTCCTACCCAAGCTCTCTTGCTGACTCAAACCTCCCCTAAGAACCTCCTGACCTTCTATAAGTTCACTACACGGTTTCACTCAGAATCTGATAGGTTACTCCCCAGTCGGAAAACACTCACTCGGCCAGTTCTCACTCGAAAATATACTTAGGTTCTCTACTTGGGGAATCCTAACAGCTTATCATTTGGGGGATCTTCCAGGTCAATCCCCACTCGGAGTCATACGACCTCATTCACTCAAAAAAACATGAACATATACTACTCGGGCATCACACGCAGAATGGAATGAACATACATCAAGGCATAAACATACATATATATAGGAGTGTATATAAATAATTACAAGCACCTTGTCATACCCTCAACCCAAGGGAATTCAAATTCTGGTTTGAGAGACTAATATTAAAACATGAGCCAGCCAAGGCTTAACCAAAGCATTATACACAGTATCTACACATATACATATAGTTCCATAGTGCACAACCAATCCACTCGGCAAGCAGCTCCACCTTCACTCGTTGTTCCAAGAGACATTCACTGAAAATATTGCCACAGTAGGGGTGAGCTTTTACATTTAAAATGACAGTTAGTGACTCCGGAACCCGTAGATCTTTCCACATCACATTTCAATCAATTATAATGTTAACTGCCCTCTAATATGTCTACATACAACAATACCATACAATCAGAATTCATACATTTAATACACGGCTATATAGATCATATCATTTCCGACATATATACATGTAACACAATGAATTCACCACAATATAAGAGCATATATATATATATAATGCACACATGTCTACTACAGTCGGATTCGACCCCCACTTTATTACAAATTTTTACGTTGCAATATAAGCTCCAAGCCTTTTTCCTCCAGCTCCAAGCTGGTCCGGCCGTTTTACTGGTACCAAACCATTTGCCCTCATATGTAACACAATCACTCCAAGCGACAACGGAAGTGTTACGGGCAGCCCCGAGTTCGACCCGGTAAGCTTGCCTTGAGTCCAACCCAAGGTCTTTCAATCATATCTTACATATATTTATCAATACAACGATACTACTTTTCCGCACCTTAACCACACTCTGCATGCAACCATTCATCATCACACAAACATATCAGTTTCATTTTCTAGCATTCACATGCATGCCAATATAGTATAGTAATCAGAATCTACCCATTGTCCCCCCGTACAGAGCACCCAGAAGTCACGTCAACATGCACAACAACAACATCTCATATTTGAATATAACATTCTGACTGGAATCAACAGTAGTCGTACACCTGCTCTCGGTGTCGGGAATCTCTACTTCATGCATTCATGAGTAAAATAATTAACCAGACTCAATATGGCAACTTAAGATACATGCACTCCATCACACACGGTCCCATAACTCACACATGCATTCACATACCCAACAGTGTATCTCATAATCACATACATTAAATATAAGAGAACTACCATCAGACTCAATCATTACATGCCTCGGTATTCAAAAGCTGTCAATCATATATACCTTTCATAGCTAACACCTTTAAACACACATGCATGAGTAATACTTCACTCGGAGACCATTTACAAGCTATGTATTTGAGATGCAAAGCGCCCCCTACCTACTGAAGGAATTCGAGGGGTTCCTCTGTTTCCCGACGTTGGTCCTTTGCCTCTGATTGCTTCACCCAGGCTCACACTCGTTCAGGCCTCCTTGAACGTAGTCGCACCGTGGAACAGGGAGCTGTTCGTCTTCCCCTCCGATGATCGTCCCTTATCGGCAGAAGGAAGCTTCGAGTCTTCTGCAGTACCGTCGTCGTGCGTTTCCAGAAGTGGAACAGTGGACAGAGAAGAAGGAGAAGACAAAGAACGAGGAAAAGAAGAGAAGAGAAGAGAAGAGAGAACGAAGCAGTAGAGGAAGAGGGAGTCTGAAGGAAGATGAGTAACATTAGTGACCATAGGCTTATATATATATGTGCACGAAGAGAGAAGAGTGGGGTGGGAAAGCGTGAATCTGTCAGTTCCACTCAGCCACCTGCACCAATCACAATCATCCAGCCATCACCATTATTCATAATTAATCACCCATTATTTTCTTAAATTAGGTTAATTGAGTTACTTATAATTAACAAGAAATCTCCACTTTGCAATGATCATTTTAATGGCTTAATTCCGTTCGGTAGTTAACTTTTAAATTGGGATGTTACATCTTGTGCTTAAAAGGCACCTTTTCTACTCGGATTATTTCCCACTATGGGTGTATACCGACTGAGGTACTAAATCCGAGTCAGAAGCAGAAAACCGACCCCTACTCCCACTGTTCACCTGTGCTGACTTGGATTCCACCACCCAAGTAGATCCATGAATCCTAGAGGTGGCAGACTGGGGACGGAAGTGGAGAAATTAAAAATCCCCACCAGCCGCTGTCCCCCACTACCAGGCTGCCTCCACTCTGAGTGGAAGCCTGAGCTGGCCAAGCACTCGGAAACCCCTATAAATGCACAAGGGTTGGGAATTTTGAGGGGTCCTGAAGCTTTCATTGAGAGAACTCTAAGGCTTTTGAAAGAAGAAACTCTGCCCCTCTCCATACTATCCAGCACTCTTCCCTCTCCTCACCAACACTGTCCTTCACCTCTCCACACCGAATAGTTCCCCACACCGCCCAGCACCCTTCTCTTTCCCTCTAAACACCTTCAAACTCCTCTCAACCCCCCACTGCCTTTCTCCCTCGGTCAGTCCCTTTCTCACTCGGTCGCTCTCTTCCACCTTCAGTCAGTTTCTGACCCCCTCTGCAGTCTCTTACTCCATCACTCGGTATTCCACTTTTCACTCGGCGATGTAGGGTGCTAATACCTTCCCTACTCGTAACCGACTCCCGAACTTGAATCTCACAATTTCTACCAGTGCTTTCACTGAACTTAGTTTTTTTCCAATGTTTTTCCTATGGATAAAAACGTTGGTGGTGACTCCCTATTTCATACAAGTTTTCTTCCTCGCCGCACCGTCGCGATCCAGGTTACGACAGATGGTGACTCCGCTGGGGACACTTAAGAGAGTCAGGCCAGTTTGATTGAAAGCGCATGTTCTTTTTATATAGCCTTTGTTATCTCGGATTTCTTCCCCTTATTTTATTTTCTGTTGATTGTTGTGAATGTTTGTTCTTGTTTTAATTGTGTCTTGTTATTTGTTTTGTTTTCTATGTTTTGCATGTTTGTTGAACCCTAGGATAGAAGACCATGTTACTTTTCCACAATCATTGAACCCTAGGGTAGACGACTTTGTATATTTGTTCTGTGTTTTTTCTTTGTGTAGAATGCGGTAAGGTAAAAGGTATGGACTGCCCTTCCACACACTACACTCACAATTACTTGCACACACCTATGAGTGGCGCCCTATACCCGGGCCCCAAATGAAACTTAAGTTAGGAGAGGTTGGTAACGGAATTGTATGGGATGTACTTCCTATCCGGTGTTCGTGAGAACCTCAACCAGAGTTCGACCTCTCATGATATACGCACCTAGTGGATTCCCCACTGTTTGCGTCCCTGTCATGGTTAGGATCTTGGCTCTGGTGACCTTCTAGATGTCTAATGGAAACCACCCGGTGTGGAGAGTCACTTTTAGACAAGCCATAGGGCCTAGAAAAGACTTTCAACAAAACCCTACCTAGGCCACAAAAGGGAAAACTTTACTTTACCTTACGTCATTTTTGCTTTCCCTTTTATCCAAAAAAAATGAATTATCTACCACCCGCAGATTTACTGAGTTTTTGAAATAATGACTCATTTTGGAACACATAGTATTCTTCGGATGAATAGATAATCCTCTTTTGGTCGTGTACCTTTGAGTCCTGAGTCATAGATTTTCCTAATTGTCAAAAAAATATAACTTTATTTCCGCTCCAACGGGGGGCGTCGATGATGATTAGAAAAATTATGACTATTGCGACTTGGACCCTTGGTAATCGTTGTTTCCCAAAAAAATTTTGCTTTACGTTAAATCAATGGGGAAGTACCGATTCTAAAACATGACATCAACTAATTTCTTTTCCTTATCCTCATTTCGTGGAAGGCTATTCAGAACTTAACGAATACCCTTTGAGTATCTATGGAAATTAACATGGGATTGAACTTAAGAAATGAGGGCTGTAACTACCCGAAGAAAATGTTTGAGCTTGAGGCTCCCGCCTCAGGATGAAAGATTTCTTCTGTCTTCACAATTATCCCATATTAATTTCCATGTTTACCATACCTAGTACTTTTGAATGATAAGTTCTAAGGAATAGTCAAAGGATATTCACCAAAGCCTGTAATTGCTTCCCACGACATTCTCCTTCTTTCTATTTCCACCTAACATTTTTGTTTTTTTAAAAAAAAAGACACAGGCGTCACGGGTAGGCATCCTTACCAGACCCGGCTCTAAAGGAAACTCATGGCTGAGGCAGAAGCTGTTGACGGAGACTTTAGAACCGAGTTCAATCAGTTGAAAGAGCGAGTGGCGGAGTTAACTAAACTTTTAGAAAAGAAACTCACAGAAGGAGGCTCCTCTGCAGGTATTGAGGACGCCCAATAGCAGCCTGCCACCGCACCACCCCTCCTTGGTGCTGACCCAGCAAAAACCCAACTCCCTAACACAACGACACCCCCTCTCACCATTCATGTCAGAAGACCTAACCCTGCCATAGAGGCCCAACCACCTTACGGTCAGTCTTATGCACAACAACATACATTTGTCGGTCCTAACAGCAACCCAGTACCTTTTCCACTTTATGGCCTACCACCGGGGTACTATCCCCCTCTCGCTAACCAGGAAGACGCCCACGACCAGCAAGCGATGAATCCTCACGCTTCATACCCCACCCAGCCAAACATGCTACCACTCCACCAAACCCAAAACACGCAAGCCCATGACCCATAAGCCTACCAAACCCAAAACACACAGGCCCATGACCCACAAACCTACCAAACCCAAAACACACAAGCCCCGATGGCCCAGCTAACCTACAACACACAATCCCAAAACACACGAGCCCAGATGATCCAGCTGACTTATGCCGTACAAGTTGTGGCCCAACCCCAAGATCCCTCACCAAATACAGGCCTAATGAACCAATCCCATACGTTGCCTCCTTTCAACTAGTCGCTCAGCTATCCATACGGATACACAACCCCTTATATGACCAATCTCCAAGATACAACCCGCATGATGAACCCGGTAGCCGGTCATAGCACGGTTGCAGCTCCCCAAAAGGAAAAGATAGAAATCTTAGAGGAGCGTTTGAGAATGATGGAAGGCGCCGGAGGTTTTGGACTGATAGATGCTTTTGAGCTATGCCTAGTCATAGATGTTGTCCTCCTGCCCAAATTCAAGATGCCAGACTTTGACAAGTATCGGGGAATGACTTGTCCAAAGAACCATCTCACGATGTACTGTCGAAAGATAGCATCTTATTCTTCTAACGACCAATTATTGATCCACTGCTTCCAAGATAGTCTGGCGGGGGCCGCTCTTACATGGTATGCTCACCTTGAACGGAACCATATTCATTGTTGGAAAGACCTAGCAGATGCCTTCCTTAGGCAATACAAGTATAATATGGATATGGCACCTAACAGGGTTCAGTTACAGAATATGGTGAAGAGGGACAATGAAACGTTTAAGGAGTATGCCCAATGATGGAGAGAGACAGCGGCGCAAGTGGACCCCCCATTATCGGAAAAAGAGATAGTGGCGATGTTTATTGACACGCTCCCATCACCTTTCTACGGCAAGATGATTGGTAGTGTTTCAGCCAACTTCTCCGACATCGTGACTATTGGGGAAATGGTAGAGAGTGGAATACGAATGGGAAAGATCACTCAGGGCCCATCTGGGGCAAGCATGACAAGAAAGCCGGCGCCTGGGAGAAGGGATGGAGAAACTAATTCCATCTCTTCTAATCAAAAGATAGCTCCACCGAGACCATTCGCCCCTACCATGATTCAAGCTCCCAACCCTTATGTGGCCGCTGCTACTTATGGCCCAGCAGCTCATACTCCTCATTTCCGTTCGCCCATGGTAAGAGCGCCAACGCCGCAACCCATGCCATACCATCACCCACAGCAAGTGACTCGTCCACCCGATCATAATCAGAACACAAGGAATCCCAACAATGAGCGCACCCCTGTGCAGTTTGATCCAATTCCTATAACATATACCGAACTTTTTCTAATCCTTGTTCAGAAAGGTCTGGTAGCTCCATCCCCCATGAGGCCATTGCAACCTCCTTATCCAAGGGGGTATGACCCAAACGCTCATTGTGATTACCACGCTGGGGCACCGGGGCATTCCACAGAAAATTGCATAGCTTTGAAATATAAAGTGAGAGATTTAATCAAAGCCGACTGGATTAATTTTCAAGAAGGAAGCCCTAACGTGACCATAAATCCCCTGCCTAATCATGGAAGTTCAGAAGTTAATGCCTTGGTGGCCGATATTGAAGATGGTTTTGATGATAATGCCAATTTGGTGATCGCTTGCCCACCGGGCCAAGAGTTCGGTAATTGGGAGGCTGTCAAACTCCTTACGATTGTAAACGATTCACCAAAGTAATTTGTCATTGCCTTAAATATCTTGTTTATCCCTCGGCTATGCCTAAGGCTTTGTGACTTTTCATGTAATAAGGACGAAAGAACTTGCTTTATCGTTCAATCAATAAATGCGTATCAAAAAAAAAAAGTTTTTTTCTCATCTCATTATCCTTGCTTTGATTCATTTTCTTTATTTACTTGTTCCCTTTCCGTCTTTTTATTTTTGCCATAACATACTGAATTGTAGATCCAAAAATGATCTTCTTGGGATTAATGAAATTACGATCCCGCTTCACGATTTCGATCACCCGGCTGACTATGCCAATGAAGAAGGTGGAAAAGACTGTGAGCCACCGCCCAAGTTAACAAGATTGTTAGAACAAGAGGTTAAAAAGAGGTTTTAAGAGGCGGTTAAGATCGTCAAATGGAGAGGAGAAAAGATCAAGATGGGTATACCCCTAAGTCAAGAATAATTGAAGGAATCACAGGGGCAACCTATCAGAAGGCATTTTGCAGGAATCTATAGAATGACAACATGGCCAAGTCCCGTATTGGACAAGTGGTAGGCCAGTCATTTAAGGAAATTCAACAGTCATCAACATAGATGGGGGGCAAATTGCTGATGCCTATAAATACAGATACAATCAAGGGAGACTTTACAAAAAAAAAACAAAACAAAAAAAATAAAAAAACAAAAAAATGATCAAACTTGGAGTCCAATGCATGTGCCCAGTGAGACAAGCTGGTTACGTCCAGATCCTCGAGCAAGCTACCATTTTCTGTATAAGGGGAACGAATGTCGTTAGGCCAAGAACTTACATTCTTGTCGCCATTAACACCTCAACCTTAAAGAGTGCGCCATTCCTCATGCCCATGTAGCCAAGGAAATAGTCTGTCAGATTGAGTCGTTGCGTCATTAAGGGAAAAAAGAGCAAACAGCAAAAAAAAAAATAAAAAAAACAAAATAAAATAAAATGATAACTCAAAGTAATTCCCTCTCATCGATGCCAAAAAAACTTACCAATACTTCTTTCGGTACATGGCATAGGAGAAGACTCTCCTATTTGAAGTGACATCAGTTCCCCAAAGGATCAAACTAAATTTGAAAAGGGTTAGGCAGATTCAACTGGAGTGTAATCAGTTTCAACCTTTTACTGAAAGGGATACAGCCAAAAATGAACAAGAACACATTATAAAGAAATAGAAGAGCTCGTTAGGCTGAAAACCTGAAAGGGCGGCCTAGGCAAAAGTTAGAGCAACCCGGTGAGTTGAAAACCTGAAAAGGTGGCTCAGGTAAAAATTAGGGTCAAGATTTCGGCAGAGTAACTAAAGTTCCCAATGCAAAACATGCAAACTGAGGCATGTGGACCATGGTTAAACTACCCTCTCAAAGGCAGAGTTGAACGATGTACTTGAGGTCGTGACGTGGGATTAAGGTTCTCACTAGTCTCAGGAATTCACTGGAGGATCCTTGAACCTTCCCTGTTTCTCCTGGCCTTGACCTGTCCTATGTAACTTCATTACATCCCATCTATTTTCCCCTTTATCCATTCTCTATATTCTATTTGACATACATGAATAAAATTTATCCTTTTATGATACGTGTTATAAATTGCATTGATCTAATAAAACATTGTGTTTTTATAAAAATAAAATGAAAGAATGGTGAACATTTAAAGTCGTAAGGGACAAGACGCTCCCACTACTTGACCTCATCTTAGACAATTATCACAAAGACTCAGCCAAGCACGCGCTTTAAAGCTATGATCGTCTCTTTGATTCTCCTTTGTCCATGAGTTATCCTAAGGTCCCCGGTTTCACAGGACCTACCCAGTTTTTGAATGTATTTTTGCACTACTTACCCTTTTTTCTGCAGGTTATTACAACGGACAGTCATGTCAAGCATTGACGCCTCAATCAAGTCCTTTTCCTCAATGGAACCGTAGCTGCCAAAACTAGAATCTTTCAAGTCTTCTCCTTAATCGCCAAAGTTGTCACTTCTCAGAACTCCTTCCTCAAGTCGCCAAAGTTGGCAATTCTCAAAGTCTTCTCCTTAATCGCCAAAGTTGGCACTTCTCAGAACTCCTTCCTCAAATCGCCAAAGCTGGCACCTCTCAAAGTCTTCTCCTTAATCGCCAAAGTTGGCACTTCTCAGAATTCTTTCCCCAAATCGTCGAAATTGGCATTTTTCAAAAAATCTCTTCTTCAACCCCCAAAGTTGACACTCTTCAGAATCCCTTCCAAATCACCAAAGTTGGCATCTCTCGAAGTCCTTTCCTCAACTGCCAAAGCTGACACTTTTTCAAACTCCCTTCCAAGGATTCTACCTAATACATTCTGACAGTCAAGCGTATCTCCTTCCCAAGCCCAAGGATAGTTTCCAGCAAAACTTTCCCCCAGTAGAATCACCAAACTCTCCCCAGTGAGCCTACAATTCAGATCATCTTCTCCCACTAGTAAGAACATTTTCTAATCAGGCTTAGAAGAACTCTCCCCAAAGGGCCCAACACATTTCTCTCAGTGAATCCACACATACCAGGTGGACCCCAGATTCCCCCTTCCCAATCAAGGGGTAATGCCCCAAGCCATCAATCCTTCTCCAGTGGAACTATACTTCCCAAACAAATCAAACTGGGGCATCACCCCAGGATCATTTTTTCTCACTCAAGGGGCAGCTCCCCAAGGTTTCGAGACAGATAGTTGAAATTGGGGCATCACCCCAGGTTCCTTCTCCTTCATCCAAGGAAACAGTACCCCGAATCATCAAATCCTTCTTAAACAACTCAAACTGGGGCATCTCCCCATATTTCTTCTGTTCCAGTCAAGGGGTAGTTCCCCAAGGTTCCTTCAAACCATGTCAAACTGGGGCATCTCCCCAGATTTCTTCTGTTCCAATCAAGGGGTAGTTCCCCAAGGTTCCTTCAAATCATCTCAAACTAGGGCATCTCCCCAGATTTCTTCTGTTCCAGTCAAGGGGTAGTTCCCCAAGGTTCCTTCAAACCATGTCAAACTAGGGCATCTCCCCAAATTTCTTCTGTTCCAGTCAAGGGGTAGTTCCCCAAGGTTCCTTCAAATCATGTCAAATTGGGGCATCTCCCTAAATTTCTTCTGTTCCAGTCAAGGGGTAGTTCCCCAAGGTTTCTTCAAATCATGTCAAACTGGGGCTTCACCCCAGAATCACTCTTTTTCATTCAGGAAGTAATTCCCCAAGAACCTTCAGTCATGTCAAACTGGGGCACCACCCTGAACCTTTAAATTTCCTGCCAAAGGTGAGTTAATTCGGACAAGACATCTTGTTAGCTCCCCCAATCTCTGCATTTCCTGTCAACCTAGGGTCAACCCCACACTTTACTTTCCATTCTCCTATGCAGGCACCCTTTACTTTCCATTTGCCTATCCAGGCACCCTTTACTTTCCAGTCGCCTATTCAGGCACCCTTTACTTTCCATTCGCCTAGTCAGGAACCCTTTACTTTCCATTCGCCTATTCAGGCACCCTTTACTTTCCATTCGCCTATTCAGGCACCCTTTACTTTCTAGTCGCCTATTCAGGCACCCTTTACTTTCCATTCGCCTATTCAGGCACCCTTTACTTTCCATTTACCTATTCAGGCACCCTTTTTCTTTCCAGTCGCCTATGCAGGCACCCTTTTACTTTCCAGTGGCCTATGCAGGCATCCCTTTCTCTTTCCAGTCGCCTATGAAGGCAACCTTTACTTTCCAGTCTACCAGGGGTCAATCCCGATCTTCTCACCTCCTGTTAACTGAAAGATTCAAGTGTCAATTTCTGGGTTTTCTCCCTCATCTGATACTATGCCAAAGGTGTTCACCTCTTTACTCCCTTTCCATTTCAAAAGCAAGAAGAAACTTCATGCTTTTCTCATGGAAAAGAAGTAAAGAGGGGCATCTGTGAACACCTATTTCAGTCCATCCACAAGTGAAAAAGATTCACAAAAAAAAAAAGATTTAAAAAAAAAACTTACTCGGAAATGATCATTTCCGAGTGAGATGACTCGGAATGATCATTTCCGAGTAAGGGACATCCGAGTGGGACGTGGCCAAATGCTGTGTCTCCAAATAGAGAGTTTCCAAGTGGGCCTCAACTGTCAAGAAATTTTCAAATGAAAAATCCAGGTTCTGAGTGAGAACAAGGTCAGTTCCGAGTAAATCCTTCAAGCAGAGGTTCTGAGTGTCATTTTTGAAGTTATTCCGAGTGAATGCTTCAAACAGAAACAAGATCCGAGCCAAATACTTCCGATTGAAACAATACCGAGTCACTCCCCTCCAGTCAGCACCGAGTGAATCCTCTTTAGTCAGAACCGAGTTGAGTCACTCTCTTAGTCAACACCGAGTCATTCTCTTCAGTTTCCAGTCAGCACCGAATGAGAGCTTTCACCCATTTCCGAGTCATCCTTTCACCCAATTCTGAGCCATTTTTTTAACCATTCCCGAGCCATTCTTTCACCCATTTCCGAGTCATTCTTTAACCATTTCCGAGTCCCTTTCCACTCAATTTCTGAGCCATTTTTAGCCATTTCCGAGCCATTCTTTTAGCCAATTCCGAGTCAGCTTTCACCCAATTCCGAGTCATCCTTTTACCCACTTCTGAGTCACTTTCACCCATTTCCGAGTCTTCCTCAGTCAGTTCCGAGTCACTTTTCACTCGGTTCCGATTGAATGTTTCACAGCAGCCTCATACCGAGCAAAGCTTTCACTCGGTTTTTGTATAAACAACACCTTTTCCACTCAGTCTTGTGCTTAAAAGGCACCTTTTCTACTCGGATTATTTCCCACTATGGGTGTATACCGACTGAGGCACTAAATCCGAGTCAGAAGCAGAAAACCGACCCCTACTCCCACTGTTCGCCCGTGCTGACTTGGATTCCACCACCTAAGTGGATCCATGAATCCTAGAGGTGGCAGACTGGGGGCGGAAGTGGAGAAATTAAAAATCCCCACCAGCCGCTGTCCCCCACTACCAGGCTGCCTCTACTCTGAGTGGAAGCCTGAGCTGGCCAAGCACTCGAAAACCCCTATAAATGCACAAGGGTTGGGAATTTTGAGGGGTCCTGAAGCTTTCATTGAGAGAACTCTAAGGCTTTTAAGAGAAGAAACTCTGCCCCTCTCCATACTGTCCAGCACTCTTCCCTCTCCTCACCAACACTGTTCTTCACCTCTCCACACCGAACAGTTCCCCACACCACCCAGCACCCTTCTCTTTCCCTCTAAACACCTTCAAACTCCTCTCAACCCCCCACTGCCTTTCTCCCTCGGTCAGTCCCTTTCTCACTCGGTCGGTCTCTTCCACCTTCAGTCAGTTTCTGACCCCCTCTGCAGTCTCTTACTCCATCACTCGGTATTCCACTTTTCACTCGGCGATGTAGGGTGCTAATACCTTCCCTACTCGTAACCGACTCCCGAACTTGAATCTTTCAATTTCTACCAGTGCTTTCACTGAACTTAGTTTTTTTCCAATGTTTTTCCTATGGATAAAAACGTTGGTGGCGACTCCCTGTTTCATACTAGTTTTCTTCCTCGCCACGCCGTCGCGATCCAGGTTGCGACAATGATGATAATTGATATTTTAATTTGATTTGAAATTTTTTTATTTCAAATTTGAAAAAGTAAAATAAATAGAGTCACACTTCTAAATAGAAATTTAATTAATAAGAACAAATATTTATTGGGAATAGGTAAAGAATGAAAAATATAAAATATAAGATAAACATTTACAAACCGGTGGTATTTTATATTTTATCTCTTTCTACAAATGAACTTCTAAATAGAAATTTTCAAAAGTTTTATAATCTTTTAACTATTTATTTTTAAACTCTACAATGTCATTTTATTATAATATAATTATAGACTTGCTAGAATTTATATTTTTATATTCAAAATTGATATACCTTTAACAAAAATAGAAATATCTATTACTGTTGGATTACATAAGAGGATTGAACATTTTTTTTTAAAATTGATTACTTTCCTAAATATCACTTTTTTAAAAAATTTAACTACTATTTAAATTTGAACAAATATAAAAGTGAATGATCAAAATACAATAAAAAATTTCAAAATATACTTAAATTAAATTTTTCCACTATTGAAATTTTAATATAATATATAAAAATTAAAATTTCAAATTTGATATTGACTAAAAACACCAATTTGATTTAAAATTAAAATATAAAAATTCAAATATTTTGACTAATAATTCTAAATTTTAATATAATAAAAAATTCAAATTTCAATGTAAATTAAATTAAATTTATAACTATTAAATTTTAATTTCAATTTAAATTAAATTTTGTAGGTAATTTTGACACATATCAATATCTTATGACATTTAAATTTTTAAGGATATTAATCATATTGGTTATAATTCAAAATTAATTCATAAAAATTTGGTAATTAAAATCTAAGTTAATGACATTTTTTTATGCTTGCAAACACATGTTACAATATTTTCTTTACTAAAATATTATTTTAATAAGATGTAACGGGTCTAATGGATAAATGAGATCTCATATAATTTGGCAAACTCTCCCCCAAAGAGTGTAACTCAATTGTCTTTTCCTATATTGACATGTTAATACAAAAAGAATAGTGTATATAAGAAAAAAATCATATTCAAATTGTAAAGAAGTTTATAAATCAACATAATTTACTCTAAATCTTCAAGTATTATCTCAATCCGCTTTGAAGTCCTCCCACCCTTTAGTTATTCAATAAGATCATCTCTTTGTACCACATGTCCAATTATATCTAGAAAAAAATCACGTAATATTATATAAATTTATATTAATTGTATATAAATAAAATAAAGCAATTATATTGAACAATACCTATCATTACATTAGAATGTGTTATCGTTTAAGACATCAATTATAACACCTCAATTTTCTGGACTCGAATCCCGATGTAATCTAAATAATTAAACCATAAAAATGCGAGTAAATTTTTCGCGTTCGAAATAATTTCAAAACACCGCCATGACTACATCAAGACTCGAACCATAGAAAACCAAATGGTGAGATTTTGATAATCTATAACTGGATCGGTAAATAGTTTACCCATAACGGTGTACAAAATAACAGAGTTTACAACGGAAGGAGAATGTGTATACTGGGCATACGCCTAGTCCCATATATGAGGATATGAGAAAAAGCTCGGCAAGGCATGCAACGGCATATCATAAGCCTAATAGACAACCATCATCTTATCACATAATCTCATGAACATGCAATGCCTAAGGTATATGTATATACATATCTATATGGTTATGTATCATACATCTTCAATATTCATAGTCGACCATATTCAATTCATCCTCAAAGTCTTATATCTTCAACTCATATACATTCCCAAAGTGGCTATATAATGGACACCATTATATTCAACAAATGGGTATGAATCCTAATACTCTTATGATCAATATATTAACCACTCACAGCATTATTCACAATACATCCATCAATATTAATAGTTCTCAACAATCTTATATACATTTATTCATAATGAAATAATTCACAAATACTACCGGCCAAGGCATTCCATTACCACTATTTTACCTTCCCAAAACTTTACTTTATAAACATCCTCGTCCCATGATATTCCTACATCAATACTAAAAAGTAGACCACATGGGAGAGTGAGTTATATATTTCAAATGACGATATGAATACAATTGAAATTATGTGCATATGCATATCAATATCATGTATGCTTTGCTAAACACATCAACAATCATCATAATTTATTCATTTTAAAATATACATATCATGTATTCACCCTGTAATTTATAGCAAAGCAAGCATATACACATCTATCACAACGCCACAATGGGCCAACATCATCAATATTGACCATTCAGGTCTTCTCTCAAAGCCACCATGGGCTATCATCATTATCATCAATCATAATAATTATGCCCTTCATTATACTGGGCCATAACATACACATCGTCATATTCAATATCGTTTTGTTGTATTCATATATTTTATCAATTTTATGTGGTCTTTTAGGTACTCAATTACTCATCTCATCAACACCATACCACAATATCAATCATCATCAATCATCATCAACTTCTGGCATATCTCCATGCTATATGCAAATGCTCTTATGGCTAATGCATATGCACAATGGAATAGACAACAAATACGGATCCGACTATGGGAATAAACACCAAATTATGGGTCAAGCATGATCACATACCATGCCCCTACTACAATAGTATAATGTGTACACATATATCATAATGCATGCATAATCACCAATTTTTACTAGTATCAAACCGCATCGCCCATAATGTAAACCTGGCCATTTTCACTATGACCGCGGTAAACAACATAATCAATATATGGTGTTGCGGGCTGGCCATGACTCATTTCATGGCGGCTGTGATCCAATGGACCATCGGGGTCACCTGCTCATCAAGAGCCACCCCCACAAGGGTCGGCCACATGTAGCTCCACGTAGCAATACATGGGCGGCTTCGTGACTTACACACCGAGTCACAGGGGAAAATAAGAATGCTCATGCACTGAGCCACCCTCCCACTGGGTTGGCCGAGGGAACTCCCCTAACGTTCCAACATCGGTGGCTATGATATACCATGGATGCAATGCAATGAAAATCAAATGCATTTCTCATACTGTGCATCCTAAATGCCACTCTTCAAACATCATTGTCATAATCATCAACACCATCATACACACCTTAGTGGATTTTATCATTGTTGGTTTTAGCCATTGTTTTCAAGTTTTATATGTTGCATTTTTATCTCAATATATCATTTAATATACATGCAAGTCAACACTTGCAACCAACCACAATGGCATCACAAACATCATAAATCATCATTAACATTCATTAATCTTTCATCAATACCACCACATAATCATTTAGTGGATTTTCATATCATTATTCATTACCATTGTTTCACCTATATATTGGTGTGGCATTCACAACATTTCATTAATATAATTCAAACCACACATGTAAGATCACATTTGTATCACTCACAATGGTACATAATGACTCATCAATAATAACAATCAACCTCAATAACAATCATCCTTTATATAAGAAAATGACCAACATCATCATCCATTTATTACTCATTACCCTTCATTCATATCCCATATCTATTTCACATTCACTCAAGGATGTATCTTACAACACCATCATGTGTCCTTTCATTTATACCCATCATATCATATTATTGGCGGTGAACATCCATGTGTTCATAATATGTCTTTGGCATACATACATATAAGATTTCTAATACCTAAATCGATATAGAATACCACCATACATGTCACCATTGTATGCCCCCATCTTATTTTCCTCAATTTTTCATAATAGGAAGGGATTAAATATCAGCCAAAATAAGAAAATAATATAAAATTTTTCACTGGGCAACTCGCTCAAGCGAGATTCACCTTCGCTTGAGCGAGACAGAGATGGGTCACTTGAGCGCCCCAAATTTTCCTTGAGCGAAGAGGTTCTCTAAGTATCAGACCCCGATCTCGCTTGAGCGGGCCACTCTCACTCAAGCGAGATTCCTCCAATGACGTTTTCCTCACACATTCGCTTGAGTGAGGCTTCCCCAAGGCCGGCTACTCGCTCGGGCGAAAATACTCCAGTAACGATCCCCTGCTCGCTCGCTTGAGCGAGACTCCACATGCTTTATCACTCGCTTAAGCGAGATTCATCCAGAACTATTTTTCCATCTCGCTTGCTCAAGCGCGGCCACGCCCGCTTGAGCAAGATTCGTCCAGTAGCTCGCCTTTCTATTTCACGCGCATCTCGCTTGAGCGAGACCTATCCTCGCCTGAGCAAAATTAGGCCAGAGGCCACCCCTCTGATGGAGGGGACTCCCGCTTGAGCGAGAATCCATCTCGCTTGAGCGAGATTATCATCATACGTCCAAAACTTAAGTTTTTCATTCTCTATTGCATACCACTATCTATCTCATTCAAAATTGGCCCAATTCAATACTATACACACATTACATCTCATCTTTTAGTCCTAATTCCACAAGTTATACCTCTTCACTCTTATTCTAAGTTATCAACTACATGAGGGAGGTTTCAACATAAATTTTCTTACAATCACATATGTCATTGTACCAAATTTTCATAACATCACTTCACAATTCAAGTAATTTATCTATTCATAGATTTTTCATTAACAATAATCCATGTCCAACAAAGGGACAATTCAACACTTATCATCATCTCATATATATATATATATATATATATATATATATATATTCCCTTAACATCCAACAAGGCCAAGCCATCATTCATCTCATCATCAATTCAACATTTAACACATTCATGGCAAGGCAATGCATAAGTTCATACATGTACATAATTAACAATTATCCACTCATACAATTTGAAATGTAAACTCATCTCCTACCTCTAGAGAAGAACCATAATCCATATGCTTCGATTATTCCGCATCATCGTCCTGAACACAATCCTATCAACAAACACATATTTACATGCCATCAATTAGCAATCGTAAGGCATCATTTTCTTAAAACTTATTATCAAGTCCTAGACTTGTCTAAACTCCAATTCATATGCTTATGT
The DNA here is from genome assembly GCA_037962975.1 of Clitoria ternatea. Classification (NCBI taxonomy): domain Eukaryota; kingdom Viridiplantae; phylum Streptophyta; class Magnoliopsida; order Fabales; family Fabaceae; genus Clitoria; species Clitoria ternatea. The sequence continues at coordinate 32,559,904 of CM075673.1, read as the reverse complement.
TAGGCTTCGGGAATTTCTTTCCCAAAACCAAGATTCTCTAAGGTTCAAAAGGGCTAACCGTACCCAATAATAACAAGATCACATTCTTTATCCACAAGGCATCCAATCCTTAACTTAAGTCACCATGGACTCTTTTAAGCCATCATCAATCAATAAACCCCAAATGACATATGTCATGGTCCTAAACCTCATTGTATCAATTTCCACTCCATTGGTCTATTACTCATAGTCATCATTCATTATGATTATTATCTTAAGGGACATCAATGATTTACTAACATTATTACAAGATTAATATTGTCATTCATCAAAACCAACTTCAATATACCACAAAACTCATTCTAGAGTGCAATATCATCAATACCCATCATTCTTAACTAAAACCCTAAAATCATTAACACTTAGGGTTGTTCTCTAAAATCACCCAATAACCATTATTTCCATCCATTACATTTAATCATAGTAACCTCATTAACCTCTCAATCTCATATAATCACATAGCCATAAATCAAGGGTTTTATTTCTAAGCATTCAAGCCTAGGGTTTCCATTTTCACCAACATCCTTAGTTTCTAACATCACCATTTCAAGCCTAACAACATCAAAACCACAAATAAAACATTAAAGAGGCAAGAAACCTTACCTTACATCCATGTCAATGCCTAAAAATCAAATAGGGAGAGAGGAAGAAGAAGATGGTCCAAGCAAAGCGTCCATGTTCCATTTGATGTTCACAAATCCAAGCTCAAGTGGAATTTTTTATGAAAAATGGGTATCAAAGGGGGAGGCCACGGTTTTGTACAAGAAGAGGTGAAGAAAGAGAAGAAAATGATGAATGAAGTGAAGAGGAATAATAGTGCACGGTTGGGAGGAGAAAGAGAGAGTAATTTAGTGTAAATTGGGTATTACCCATTGGATAAAGTAATGCCTCATTTTACTTTTACCATTAGTCCATCATTTCCATTACCCATTGTGTAAAAGAAAGTATGAAATATGTAGAATGGGTACACGGTTATGAGAAGGGGAGAAGGAGGAATTTTCATTTTCTTTTAATTCTATTTGGCTCGTATTTTCTCTGTTTAATAACATATGTTGAGTCCAATTAATTATCTCCTTACACCACTAAAAAAACACCTGTTAGTGACGGAAGTAATTGGTCGCTAATCCATGGCATGACCGTCGCTAAAACCATTAGCGACGGCATCTCAGACGGGACAGAGGACGTCGCTAAAACCCTCGTCGAAAACACATCAGCGACCACATGCATGCTGTCGCTACCATATTGACGGCGTAACGCCGTCGTTAAAATCTTCTCTGCCCCAATAACTCCAGCCGTCGCTAAGTGTTGCCATACAGCGACCTCAAAACCCCGTCGCTACTAGCAGCCACCAGCGACCACCATACGCCGTCGCTATTGGTACTCATGTAGCGACCACGTGATCCGTCGCTATGGGTACTCATATAGCGACGACAAGATCCGTCGCTAGTGGTATTGATGTAGCGACGACAAGATCCGTCGCTAGTGGTATTCATGTAGCGACGACAACATCCGTCGCTAGTGTTAATAATTCAGCGACGGTCCGATGCCATCGCTAACTGGAATTTTTAAATTTTTTTAAAATTGGTTCAATATTGACTGGTTTTGTTAATTTAACTTTAAAAATGTATTAATATTTTGTATTTTGTATTGGCTGATAAAATTTTATAATTAAATTTAAATAATTTTTTAAAATATTAAATTATTATTAAAAACAAAATAATAGATTAAATTAATTTATCAAATAGGTTGAATTATTAATGATAGGTACAATAAGGCTTTTTGATTTGAATGTAATTACCAATAAATATTGACATAATAAATAAAGAATGACAAAATAAATACTGAATGAAATATAACATAACTAAAAATCAAATATACAATGTGTATAAATAATAAAAATACAATCATGGTGGTGGGGGATCCTGGGGTGGTGGTGGGGGCGCCTGGGAAGTAGGGGGAGGTAGCCTCGCCATCAACTGCATCAGTAGCTCCTGCTGCTGAGCAAGTTACCGACGAGTCTCTGCGTGCTGCTCCTCGGCCCGCTGTCGGTCCGCCTCGGCTTTCTGTCGATCCGCCTCGGCCCGCTCCAACAACAACTGCCTCTGACGTCGCTCCTCCTGTAGCTCATCGTTCAGGTTTTGAATTACCTAAACGACCTCAGTCGGAAGACCAGAGGAAGACGAAGAGGAAGGGGTCTTCCCCTTTTTCGCCAGCTGCGTGCCGACGCCACCCAATCCAAATACCCTCCCTTTCTTGTTCACACCGCCAACAGCCTCCATATAGATGGCGTTGTCGTCAGAACAAGATAGGGTGGGAGGAACCTCCCCTTCAGGAGTGGAAGCCACCAGGTCCGCCTCCTTCTCGGCCCTCCTGGCCTGATACGCCTCCTGTAAATTCAAAAACAATGATAGGATTAGTAAGCTGATTTGTAAATTATAAGCATGTGTCAGTTAAAAGTAAATACCGCTAGATCCGTAGTCTTCTGGTTTACTCATGCACCGGCTTTGTTCTTCTTGGTCATTTGCATGACCTCAAACAAAGAAGGCTCCCGGTGCTCCCTCTGCTCCTGTGGTGGACAAAAAACATTGAGATTATTATTTGTAAACATGTAAGACGAATCATAATAGAAATGTTTAACATAAATATACTTACAAATCTTTTCTTGTGCTCGAGGGTTGAAATGCTACCCCCAGTGTAAACCGAGGCTGCAGCATCGGCGGCTCTGTTGGCCCTGTTTCGAGCACTCGCCTGCTGGAACGGGACCCCGCCCCACTTCTGGACCATCCCATCCCAATGGTCCTCCGGGATCCAACGAGGGCGCTCACCCTTGTCCCTCACCTTCCAAAGGGTACTCTTGATGATTTTGGAGGTCTTTATGGCAAAGACCTTCCTAATCTCATCAATCATACCCTCCGCCCACTGGTAATCACGCTGTAAAATGAAATAAGAAATCAAAATTAATAACAGGTCTATTTTACAAATCAAGTCACAACAAATGAGCTAGGAACTTACCGAGAAGGTGTCAAACCACCTATCTTGCACAACCTTCCCAGCATCTGTCCAAGATATATATGGACCATCCCACTGGGCCTTCAAAACCTTATTAATCGCTTTGGTAGTGCGACTACTATCAACAAAGCTGTAATGACAACAATTATGTTAGGAGTAAAACAACACATAATCTAGGGAGACCCCCAAAATTTCGGCAGAGTCTCCCCTGTAAATGTAACATTTCCAAGTTTAAATAGTTACCCTGTTACAAACAGAAGAGTGCCCAGTACAATTCAATCTATACAAGTACTAATTAAAGTAACATCCAATAAACCAACAAGTCTTTCCACTAAAGTTTAATATAAAGTATCATACAAATAACATAAAAGTATTTGAGGTTTAGTCACTTACTCGTCTCCGGCCGGCACGGGTACCAACATGGGCAGAGGGGATGCCGGAGGTGGGGTCGCCTGATGGCCATGGTCCTCCAAGCCACCATCTCTAGGACTCTGCTCTGGGGTGGTCAGTCGGGGTGATGGTGTGGTCTGCAGTGGTGGTGGTGGTGGTGGAGTGGTCTGCTCTGGTGGTGGTGGTGGTGGTGGTGATGGAGTGCTCTGCTGTAGTGGTGATGGAGTAGTCTGCTGTCCTGGGGTGGGAGTCCCCTGCCGGGATGTCGGGGTCCTGGACCCACCACCCCTACTGAAGGGCAGTCGACGTCCCGTCATCTGTGGATAAAATCATGAAAAGAAAGGTTAGTCTCAGGATATATATAAACCTATGTAACATTTTGTTTAACGACTACATACTCTGTGTCTGTTTCAGTTTCAAATTCCCCCTCAGTTTCAGTGTCACTGTAGTTATCTGTTTGAACAAGTTCATCAGTATCCAAATCAGCCCTAGACCGTTTTGATCGAGAGACAAGGTCTTTGTTAATGTGTTCACCCCCCGTAGTGGCGAGTGTCTCATCCATTATGACTTGATTAATGTTGAACAACAAATTGGCATCGTTGAGCTCGTGTGGTGCAAGCTGATAAGCGTCATCGACCTCCTCGGAGACATTGTCAGTGATCTGACTTCGGGCCTTGGCCTTGATTACTGCATACCAGTCCCGATGTCCTCCCGGGAAGTCGGTGTAATAAACCTGCTCAACTTGTTGGGCAAAAATGAAGGGATCAAACCCTTTATATCTACCATTCTTCTTGACCTCAACTAAGCCGTAGTTGTTGTCAACCTTTGTTCCAACACCGATTGTGTTGTCGAACCAATCACATTTGAATAGAACAATATCTCTTCTTAGTCGTCCAGAGAACGAAACTTCAACAATCTCCGTCAGCACTCCATAAAAGTCTTCTTCCAACTGTCCGGCGGTGCCTTTAACATAAACCCCGTAGTTATGGGTGCGCATCCCTTCACTCCATTGAAGAATATTAAACTTGTAGCCATTTACGTAGTAAATAGGCCATTTTTTAACAGTTTTCACCGGCCCCCAAGAAAGGGCTTGGAGTAAAGAATCTTCAATATGGTTGTTTGGGTCTTGTATCTATGTACAACATAAAAAGTAGGTCATCATTAGATAACGGGAGTTAGAAGCAAATAGGCTTAAAAACACTTGGTATACGAGTCTTACGTGTTGTGCGAACCAACCAACGAACTTGGATGACACCTCACTATGAATTTGGTCATCAGTTAAATCATTTTGCTCAAGTTTTAGCATATCTGTGTATAAGCTATTCAACGGAAACAAATTTAGATACTATAAAAGCTACGTTAAGAATGTATAATATAACTTCTATGACTTACTCAATAAAGGGTTCCACTTCTGGGCAATTGAGAAGAATGTACAAGTGAGCCGCCTTTCGATCTTTCTCATCAATGTAACATTTTGTGAGCCTGCCCCCCGGTGACCAGGATAGTTGAAAATCGATGTTTGTTCATCAAACCCTGTGCGGCTGGCTACCCCAAGATTGCAGGGAATTCTACTCATTCTAGTTTCTATCTTCGTCGAAAAATAGAAAGAAGCAAAGGTTGTTATTTCTTCGACTAAGTATGCCTCACAAATTGATGCTTCAACGCAGGCTTTGTTCGACACTTTATCTTTTGAAGAGCGTAAGAATCTTCAACATCATTAACAAGATGGTGTTAAGTTAGAAAATACTATAAGCACGATTTGCAAGGAAATTAAAGAGTTCACCAAGCATTCACCTTTCGAATGGATACATCCAACGATACTGCACTGGGCCACCAACCAAGGCCTTGTACGGTAGATGGATAGGCAAATGCTCCATGGAGTCAAAAAAACTTGGTGGGAAAATCTGCTCCAACTTACAAATCAATACCGGGATAGTTTCTTACATCTTCACAAGTTTCTCCACAATCAACGAAGTAGCTGTCAACTTCTTAAAGAAGTGACTCAATTCCACCAACGGTTTCCAAATAGGCTTCGGTAAGGCATGAAATGCGTACGAGAGTAGTTGTTGCATAAACACATGGCAATCATGACTTTTCATGCCAAACACCCTGCCCTCCTTCACGTCGACACATCTACTCAAGTTAGAAGCGAATCCGTCAGGCAGGGTCAACCCATTCATCCAAATATACACAGGAATCTGTTGTGGTCTAGTTAAAGCATATTTTGCATGGGGTTTAAACATTCTTCCACGTCCCGCATCCCTCAACTCCAACTCCTTCCTGGAACACCAAATCGGAAGGTCTAGACGACTCTTCTCGTTGTCCTTTGTTCTCCCTTTGATGTCCATAACAGTGTCAAAAATATTCATGAAAACGTTACGTTCAGTGTGCATGACATCAATGTTGTGTCTTAACAACAAGTCTTTCCAATATGGCAAATCCCACAAGACACTCTGCTTCACCCAGTGGTGTTCCTTACCGTAACCCGCAAACTCCTTAACACTCTTGTCCCAGATGTAAGGATACTCTTCGACCCTCTGCCAAACGCGTGCACCAGATAACCTACGGGGTGGAGGTTCATTAACAACCTTGTTCTTCTTAAAAGCGGTTTTGTTCCTCCTAAACGGGTGATCCAACAGTAGAAACTTTCTATGACAGTCAAAGAAACTTGTCTTGCCACTAACAGGGAGTGATTCCCCCCCGGTATGTTCCATGCATACAGGGCAAGCAAGCTTCCCAGACGTGGACCATCCAGAAAGCATACCATAGGCCGGGAAGTTGTTAATAGTCCACATCAAAACAGCACGCATCATAAAGTTGTTCTTCAAAGACGCATCGTATGTCATTACCCCGACATCCCATAATTGTGATAACTCTTCAACCAACGATTGCAAAAACACGTCAATGTTCGCCTTTGGATTTTTGGGTCCTGGAACCAGTATAGATAGAAACATGATCTTCCTCTTCATACACATATCAGGCGGCAGATTGTATGGGGTCAGGATGACTGGCCAACAAGAGTAAGCTCTTCCGTATTGACCGAACGGGTTAAACCCATCAGTACATAAGCCAAGTCTTACATTGCGCGGCTCGCCGGAAAAGTCCGGATATAGCTCATCCAAACACTTCCATGCTTTCCCGTCGGAAGGATGGCAAAGAAACCCCTCTTGTGTTCGGTTCAGAGCATGCCAACGCATGTGTTTTGCCGTGGACAATGAGGCGTACAGGCGTTGAAGACGCGGTGTTATAGGGAAGTACCACATTTTCTTCCTGGCCGTCCGGGTTACCTTCCCTCTCCTTTTAACGGTCTTGTAGCGTTCCTCATTACAATGCAGACATTTTGTGACACTCTTGTCTGCAAACTCATTTCTGAACAGCATACATCCACCAACACAACACTCTATCTTCACACAACCCAACCCCAAGTTTGCCACTTGTTTCTTAGCACGGTACAGGTTTGCTGGCATTCTGTGATTACTAGGCATGGTGGAACCCATCAGATTGACCATCCTATCAAAACAACCTCCAGAAAGATTATAATCTGCCTTTAGGCTTAAAGCAGCTAGGGAGGCGGATAACTCAGTGTGACTGTTGCACCCGTCCCACAATGGAGTCTGAGCCGCCGCCAACAAATCATAAAATCTCTTCACCTCCGGATTAGGATCCTCCTCTACATTGTCAGAGTCCCCATGACCTGCTTGGTCATTATGTTCCAGCATACGCCCGGTGGAGGGTCCAACATGATCCATCACCATTTGTTCTATGTTGTTGTACGTATCCCTGTTTCCTCCAACCTCGTAGTAAGACTATTGCACGGTTACGTCTGATGGTCTACGCGGTAACTGCTCACCATGGTTGTACCAGCAGTGGTATGTATCCATGAACCCTTTCTCAGTTAGGTGGCACATGACATCATCCGCGTATTCAAAACTCATGCATTTGCACCTTGAGCACGGACAACGGATCTTCTGAGTCACTTCAAATCCAGGCGTGTTTGCCGTAGCGAACGGAATGAACTCCAATAGCCCCATCATAAACTCCTCAGTCACTCGCCGATTACGATCTAGTCGGTTGTACATCCATCGCCGATTTGCCAGTACCTCCATTTATAATATCTAACAAGCATGATTTCTGTTACTTTAAATTATTGTAATTTTATTTGACTATCGGTTGTGAATCACTCGATCTCATTGATGTTGCAAATTGGTGGGGCCCTATCCCATTCGGTATGAATATACAACCATCCGTAACCCATCGATGTTGTATGTGGTCTATCTTGTGTCGTTGATGTTCATTTGAAATTTCGGCAGCATTTCGCATTGGTCCCCGAGTACACAGAGATACGTACGGTATGAAATATCGCACGCAGACATGCACCCTGGGGACAATACGAAACACCATAACCGAAATTTCAAATGAACATTCAACGTCTCAAGATAGACCACACACAACATTGATGGGTTACACCCTACTGGTTACAAATTCATACCAAACTGTCCAACCGGGACAATTCAAGATCCAACACAACACGGTACATCAACCGGTTGTTTTGAAACTTGAACGGGAATCTAATGGGTACACACACGACTAAACCCTACATTATTAAATCATGAGTGTTATTTTTTAAGTTCCTTAAGAAAGGGAGCCTGTAAAAATTTTGGCAGAGTCTTCCCTGTAAACTAGACATTTCCCAAATTTACGAATGACCTTTTACATACAGAAAACTTCCCAGTATAGATAAATAAACATACCATACGCATTGTATATGATATTCAGAGTTATGAAGACCAAATCATGTTATCACTACATAAAACCAATGCCTAATGAGCTCTGCTCTCCACTAACAAACAACATTACACATGTATAAAGAATTATGTTATCAGCACACAAAACCAATGCTTAATGAGCTCTGCTCTCCACTAACAAAGAAACATTACACATGCATCTTCAAATCATGTTATCAGCACACAAAACCAATACCTAATGAGCTCTGCTCTCCACTAACAAACAACATTACACATGCATATAAAATGGTGTCTTATCAGCACACAAAACCAATGCCTAATAAGCCCTGCTCTCCACTAACAAACAACAATCTACATGCATACACATAATGAGCAAGTCAGTGTTAGGGGATTACCTCGAGGAAAAAAGTGAGCGAAGAATATGAAGCTGTCGACAAACGATCACAGACCACGCGTAACGTGTGCTAGTCTGCATGACAAACCAATAACTGGTTGGATAGTTAAGAGTAGCAACGAAACTAAACAAAGAGAGACACGTAAAGCAAATTATAGATTAAGTACATTGCAAGGAAACTAAACAAATAGAGACAGTCAAAGCAAATTGTAGCTAAGGTGGCATTGGATAAAGCGCTCAATTGGAAAATTGATTACTAATTACTCAATTTTATATAAGGTCTATCCCATTCAATGTTAAAGGCCAAGTTCAAGTAAGAAAAGTAACAACACTCTAATGGATTCGGATAGGGGGCCTTTAATGGATTCCGGAGGTTGAAGACTGGCTATATCAAAGAGTAGAAGACAAATTTGAAGAGTAGGAGAGTATGAGGGAAGAATAATTGGGTAAGATGAGAGCTACTGTATTTGGAGTGCTCCAAACTTGGCCTGCAGAATGGAAAAGGACTTTGAAGTGCTCCAAACTTGGCCTCAGATGTGATCATAGGAGTTCTTGATACAGGAATATGGCCTGAACATATCAGTTTCCAAGACCCTGGATTGTTTAGAGTACCCTCTCGCTGGAAAGGTGCTTGTGAACAAGGTACCAAGTTCTCTGCCTCAAATTGTAACAAGAAGCTTATTGGTGCTCGAGTCTTTCTCAAAGGCTATGAGAAGTTTGCTGGAAGAATCAATGAAACAACGGATTACCGTTCCGCTAAAGATTCCAATGGACATGGAACACACACAGCCTCACCGCTATGAGAAGTTTGCCATATCAATTTTTCTTTAAAAATATTTAAAAATAGTTTAAATTTAAAATAAAAAATAACATGTATAATTCTCTTAAAAAAATAACATGTATAATTCTCTTAAAAAAATAAGTTGGCCCGTTTTGACCTGCGGGCCACATAGAATACGGGTCGGGCTAATGTTTTTGGCCCGTTTTCCTATTCTAGTCCGGCCCGACCCGTATTTGGACGGGCCATGACCCGACCCGTTAGTCCGTTTTGCCACCCCTACTTAAATGTCTATATTAATCAACAACTATGCTTACCTTACCTGGCAAACACCAAAAACCTTTCAATCCACAAGAAATTCTTTATTCTGCCAATTTTGGTCTTTTCCTACATCAACTCTACCATTACACTTTTATATTGTATTATCTAATAAAATTGAAGATGCTAAAACAACTAACAGAGAATTATTCCATCTTAACCTTTCTGAAAAATGTAGTTAGATTAAATCTCAATAAAGGGAGTCTTCTTTATCATCTCACTGAAGAATTGTTCTAGGTGTGCCACTTATTTTGGCACTTACGTGTGCTATTGCTAACTCTTTTTTGTTTTATTATTATTGTTTGTATTGATAAAATGGTTTAGGATATTACTGAGTGGCCAGTGCTTGAACCTATCCCATCATACGGTAGAGGAAGAGACGCACCAGCTGGAAGGTTCGCCAGCTTCATATTTGGTACAAACCTTACAGATGTTATTATCACAGGTATGTATCCAAAAGGTTTCACTTCTAGTTACCAAAATTTATTTTCATAGAATATAATCTTGTAGGGCAAATTTTAAGAGTAGTTTCTTTGGTATTTTTTCAACAAGAATTAGAGTTTCATCAATAACACTAAAATAAAAGTCCGCATTCTCAAATATAGTTCAGTTTGTTAAGAAAAGTATACCAGTTGTTATAAATCTTTTGATATGTGTTTAATTCTAACTGAAACAAAATAAAAGTCAGCATCAAAAACATCAAAATTTTTAAGAACAAAGACATTATTATATTATGATAGATACATCTTGATATGAATATTTTTGTAAACAGGTGAAAATGGCACTATAGATGGTCAGGGTGCGTTTTGGTGGCAGCAATTTCACAGGAAAAGTTAAAGTACACTCGGCCGTACCTGATTGAATTGATGTACTCAGACAACATTCAAATCTCAACTCTAACTCTCCTCAATTCTCCATCATGGAATGTTCATCCCGTTTATAGCAGGTACACTCTCATTATTCCTTGGATTCACATTTCATCATGCAGCACTAAAAATGTCTCTTAACTGTCTTCTAATTTCAACATCATAACAAAAATTTCAATACTATACTATACAGCAATATTATTGTGCAAGACATCACCATTATTGCTCCTGTCTCTTCTCCTAACACTGATGGCATCAACCCAGGTCAGTATTCCAAAATCAACTTAGGATTTTTCAATTTTGGAACAATGCTTCTCACAACCACAAAATGAGGACACTAACTGACATGGACCATTAAGAATTTAATAAATAATCAAGACTTATATTTTTAGTTCCTATAATTATAATTAATTTTAATTTTAGTCTTAAAAAAATTGTTGACTTTAAGTCTTTCAAATTTTCTTGCTAAAATGGTTTTTGTTAACACACATATATCTAAACACATCATATCAGCAGCCATGTTGAGGTGATATATGTCATGACATATCAGAATGCATGATAAATCATTAAAAAATCGTCAAAGAAATCAATTATATAAAATTTCAATTATTAAGAAGCAAAAACAATATAATAAATTTTGAAATACTAAAACTAAAATTAACTATATTTATAGACACCAAAAACATACATAGCAAGAAAAAGTATTTGATACAATATAACCATAAATATAAACTTTGGTTTTCTGACTCTAGTTTTTCTATCAGATTCTTGCACAAATGTAAAAATTGAAGACTGCTATATAGTTTCCGGGGATGACTGTGTGGCTGTGAAGAGTGGATGGGATGAGTATGGCATAAAGTTTGGGTGGCCAACCAAACAACTAGTGATCAGAAGGCTAACATGCATTTCACCATACAGTGCAACCATTGCCTTGGGAAGTGAGATGTCAGGTGGTATCCAAGATGTGAGGGCCGAAGACATTACAGCTATCCAAACAGAATCAGGGGTCAGAATCAAAACAGCAGTAGGGAGAGGAGGATTTGTGAAGGACGTATATGTGAGGAGAATGTCATTACATACTATAAAATGGGCATTTAAGATGACTGGTGACTATAATTCACATGCTGATAGCCATTATGACCTTAATGCTTTACCTGAGATCAAAAATATCAACTACAGAGATGTTGTGGCTGAGAATGTGACCATAGCTGCTAGGTTTGAAGGAATCTCCAATGACCCCTTTACAGGAATTTGCATTGCCAATGTGACACTAGGGATGGCAGCCAAGGCCAAGAAACAGCCATGGACATGCACTGATATTGAAGGGGTCACTAGTGGGGTGACCCCTCCACCTTATGGCTTGTTACCTGATCAGGGGCCAGAGAAGATCACAGCATGTGATTTCCCAGCAGATAATCTACCTATTGACATGTTGGAGCTTAAGAAATGTACTTACAGCATGACATATGTTGGAGTGTAGTTGTCAAAGTTATTTCTATGAACACTAAGATTGTTGATCATCCTCATCCCCAACTTTGTTGATCATTAATCAAAGTTGACAAAATTAATTTATGAACACTAAGATTGGAGATTCAATTGATACTTTTAGAAAGTTGGAGACAAAATTGATTATCATCCAAGTTGGAAGATTAAATTGGTATTTTTATAAAGTTGGAAACACAATGATTAACCTTTACAATCTCAATGATGAAAATGAGTATTTACTGTGTTTAAATTTGTTTAGATTAGGCACAAAACTGAGAAGACTAAAAAGAGTGGTCATGGTAGCATCTGCATTAAACTGTTTGTTCTAGTTTAATCTGAAAGACTGAATACACCAACAAGGAGTCAGAGCCAATGAATATTCCTGCTGAAATCTTAGGAGTAACACTGCTTGTCTTCTGATTATTCCAATAGTACATCATAAATCTATTGAAAAGACCATGGACTTGCATAAGACCATGGACTTGCATTAAACTAAAGAAATTTGATAAATTTGACAGGTTTGTTGGAGCTATTATAATTATGGTAGGTCTGTATCTTGTGGTGTTGTAAATTGTCCAGTGTTGATGAGTTGCGGAAGCTTTTATCTGACAAAGAGGCATATCAACAGTTTTTACTTTCACTTGATCAGGTCAAGATTCAAACTAATGTAAGTGTCATACCTTCACTCCAAATTTTGGTGGTTTATTACTTTGGAACTAGTGTTTGTTTACATGCTGATGCTGTGCTTGCTACATTTTGTTAGTGTACACACAGAGTAACTATTAAGGCCATAGGGCAGCTAATAGGTGCATACATGCCCTGGTAGTGTTCACGTCTAGTTTAGATTATGTTGGTTCCCAATCTCTTTATTGGGCTGCTTGTTCAATGAATACTTGAGAGTTTCTTTGCTAGTTGCTACTATATGTTATGCTGAGATGGTGTTTGGTTGCTTGTAGTATTCTATGTTGATCTTTATGGTCCTCGAGAGTTGGCAAAGGCAAAGATTATGAGTTACCAACTCCAATTACTAAAGATCCCATATTACCAGCCAAACAAACAATAGAAGAGAGCAACGACAAAGAGAATATCACTTTGTGTTTTCTACTCTCTGTTTGCTACTCTCTGTTCTGCAATTGCTACGCAGAAAATATCACAAACATTTTCCGGTTTTAAATTCAATCTACAATTGTATTTTCTGGTAGAAATAAAGTTCATGTTACCAAACACCAAACCCTCTATAAAAAATCAGAAACAAAAACAAAGAAAAGTTTCACTACAATATAAGATTCAACAACAATGCAATGACCAAGATATGAGGATGGTAATGGAAGGGAGGAAGCTGAGTAAGGAAGGAAGGCCTTCATTTCATAGACAGAACAAAAGACAGACGGAGGGAGGAAGGAAGGGAAGAGAAAAGGCAAAGTTACCTGGGTTTCTCGAAGAAGCCGACTGTCAAACCGCTGGAGGTGCGACGCGCGACGGTGCTAGGCGGTTCACCGACGGAGCTATCTTGGAGACGGTGCTGGAGTGCGACGCGAGGGAGAGCTTAGGGCTGAGTCTGAGAGGGAAGCCAATTTAGGGTTAGGGGAAATGATTTGGGGGGAGGGACAGCCACTGTCTGTCGAGTTAGATTAAAATATTAGCGACGGAACTAACACCGTCCCTAATAGAGTCACTAAACTGGCAGATATAGCGACGGTATAACATATCCGTCACAAATTAGCGACGGCTATTGCAAGCCGTCGCTAACCTTGAGTAGCCATCAGATAGTTGTAGCGACGGAATATAATAGCCGTCGCTCATTTGTGACGGATGTGTTATACCGTCGCTACAAACAACAAAATAGCGACGAAACAGCGTCGTCGCTAACATTTGGCGAATCAAAATAGTTGGAGGGAAAACAAAAAAGGAGGGAATGAAATCTAGCGACCGCAATAGCAACGGGGTCACTATTAGCGACGGTAGGTTTACCGTCGCTACAACTTGGTGCCAACAAGCGGGAAACATTAAAAATGGAGCAACGAAATATAGCGACCGCACTAGCGACGACGTGTTGTTAGCGACGGGTGTAGCGACGGTGCTTGTCCTACGTGTTAGCGACGGGTGTATTTGGTCGCTAAATCAGTCACTAAGCTATTCTCCTAGTCCCTATTTCCTTGTCGGTCGCTAATGCGGTCACTACTTAGCAACGACTTTCGTTGGTCGCTATTTTTAGGTGGCAAATTGGGGTTTTTTTAGTAGTGTTAGCACTAAAAATTATTTCAGCTATATCACCTTAACCATAATAATTTTCTAAACATTCTAGACCCATCAATTATTTAATTTGACCAAGTGGGTCCCAACATTTGTTAAATCACCCGGTTCGGTAAATCTTAATTTACTGATAATTCACCTCTAATGTCAAATTAATCCTCCCACAATTATTGGGCCATAAATAATTAATTACCATTATTCAATAAATTGTTTTCTTTAAAATTTGGGGTGTTATATCAATAAACAGAAAATTTTAAAAATATCATTTGGATGCCATTACACTCAAATGATTTGACAACAATGTTTTCGATAAAACTAATTTTGAACTTATGATCTGTAGGTTTGATCACACCCTTAGCTTTTAAGATTATTACTTTCTCCAATACATATATCTTTCCTTGAATAAGGAGTTTCTCATACTTTTTCACCAAATCTTTTCGGACTATCGCATGTATTTGATCCCTCTATATTAAGTTATAATTAAGTCACTTACACCATAATCAAAATAATTAATTTTAACTTTAATTAGCTTTAAACACCTATAATTTACCTTTTCATCAATCAAAACCATCTCCAATGTATTGAGAATTTGTGTTAGTAAAATTTGTTCCCTTCCATAAATTGATGACTTTAGCATAAAACTTCCAATTAACTGTTCGAGCTTTAACGTTAGCAAAAAGAGAGTAGGTGAGATTCATCCTAACAACAATAAAAGTGAGGGGTGAATCAAATTTGGTAAACAATGAAGGGGTGTTTTGGTAATTTTACCATTTCCTTTTACATTCCTTTTATCCTAACAACAATAAAAGTGAAAGGTGAATCAGATTTGATAAACAACGGAGGGGTGTTTTGGTAATTTTACCACTTCTTTTTAAAACTTTAATTAAACTTTTTATTTCTAACCCTTAGTAACTTTTAAACTTACCATTACTTATTAAATTCTTATCTAAAATTTAATAACAACCAATCAATAAATACAATTAATTCCACATCATTTAATTATTTAAAATTACATTTATATTAATTAATAATAATTCCCAAAATTAGAAATTTAATCTTGAGATAATTATTAAAAATTTTTTGCCGATCACAAATTTAACTTAATTACCTGAGATGTTACAAATTATATTAATTTATAAGTTTGACATTATAGATAATTAAGGGTATTATTTTAAAAATTTGATTTGATAAGTTGTTATCTATTTATTAATTTTGAAACACAGGTTTTAAAAATAAAAAAATAAAAAACAATTTTATTTAAATAAATTATTTTGATAAGTTGTTATCTACTATTAATTTTAAAAAATGGGTTTTAAAAATAAAAAATAAATAATCTAATTTATTTTTATTTTAAAAAATTGATTTGATAAGTTGTTATCTATCTATTAATTTTGAAAAAGAGGTTTTAAAAATAAAAAACAAAAAAATATTTTTATTTTAAAAATTATTTTGATTAGTTGTTATCTACTATTAATTTTGGAAAACGGGTTTTAAAAATAAAAATAGAAAAAAATTTATTTTTATTTTAAAAAATGATTCAATAAGTTGTTATCTATCTATTAATTTTGAAAAACAGGTTTTAAAATAACAAACAAACAAAAAAGTTTATTTTTATTCTAAAAAAATTGATTTGATATGTTGTTATCTAGTTATTAATTTTGAAAAACAGGTTTTAAAATAGAAAACAAACAAACAAATTTATTTTATTTAAAAAAAAATAATTTGATAAGTTGTTATCTATTTATTAATTTTGAAAAATAGGTTTTAAAAATAACAAACAAACAAACTAATTTATTTTTAAAAAAATTATTTAATAAGTTGTTATCTATCTATTAATTTTGAAAAGAGGTTTTAAAAATAAAAAGCAAACTAATTTATTTTTATTTTAAAAAGATTGATTTGTTAAGTTGTTATCTACTATTAATTTTGGAAAACAGGTTTTAAAAATAAAAAAAAATTTATTTTAATTTTAGAAAAATTGATTTGATAAATTGTTATCTATCTATTAATTTTGAAAAACAGGTTTTAAAATAACAAACAAACAAAAAATTTATTTTTATTTTAAAAAAATGATTTCATATGTTGTTATCTAGTTATTAATTTTAAAAAATAGGTTTAAAAATAAAAAGATATTTATTTTAAAATAATTGATTTGATAAGTTGTTATCTGTTTATTGATTTTGAAAAATAGGTTTTAAAAATAAAAACCAAACAAACAAATTTATTTTATTTTAAAAATATTATTTGATAAGTTGTTATCTTGTATTAATTATGAAAAATTGGTTTTAAAAATAAAAAACAAACTAATTTATTTTTATTTTAAAAAGATTGATTTGATAAGTTTTTATGTACTATTAATTTTGAAAAAAAGGTTTTAAAAATAAAAAACAAACTAACTAATCTATTTTTATTTTAAATTTAAAAATGTAAAATAAATGAGGCTTCATTAGACGCTACTACCTGTCATAAAAAGCTTTACAAATGTATATAATAGATATGTCAAATGCCGAAGAAGAAAAACTAACAAACTGCCAAAGGTTCATGTTGAAAACAGAACCATATATTGAAGGTTAGGATAAGGAGGAAAACATTTAATAAACGATGTTTATTTTTGAATGTTGTCATTCCATAAAGATATTTTGCAGGCTAGACCACTATGGTCATGAAACTCTCCTCTTAATTTTAAACTTTGGTAACAAGGAAAGACTTTATTTCTTACGGATGATATATTATACATATTATTTTACCTCTATCTTTTAATATAAAAACCTCTTAACTAATTTTAATTTTTAAGAAAAGTTAGTTAATATGGTTAAAGTCATTTAATTTATCTACAAATTATACTAGTTTTTCAAAAATACCCTTATTTTTATTGGTATTTACATACTCGTTTTTATTTAATTAATACTTATTTTATTAATGACTAAAGATATTATAGTGAAAAGATAATTAATATATCAACTTTTCGATGAAGTTGATTAATAAATTTTTTATATTAAAGATCAAAGTTTCTCAAAAGATTTTTATATTAAGGGAGGAAAGGTTATTGTTTATTGCAAAGGCATACCTTATGTGTGCCATACATTGCTCCGCTCCACTTTCGCCATGCAAATCCCGTGTTAGATTCGATGGTTGTTCATGTAACCATTTTGCCATAATTCCGCAAGCTGAAGGCATGGGATTCAAAGGTGAAAAAAAATTATGTTGTTTACCAAAACAAAAGGCAAACATTAATTGATGGACACTAGAAACTGCATATTCAATACACCCAACCCACATTCAAAGTAACAAACTTCTGAAAAAAGAGAATCGTGTATGAAGACTCAGAAAACAAAAATAAATAAAAGATATCCATCAAGAAAATTTTGATTAGTGAAAAACCAATTAATCCTTTTCTTTTCAAAGTCTTGGCATTTGGAAAGAAGGGATAGAAGAGATTTTAAATAGCAACAATTTTAAAGTAAACAAGGAGACAGAAATTTTAACTTAGAGGAAGCAGGTAATGAAATGAAAAATTAAGGGTCCGTTTGGTATGCAATTAGGAAAATAGGATTTAAAAAAGAAAAAAATCGAGACAATTAAAACTTCGTTTGACCGTAGGATAAAATAATCACCTCTTACAAACCTCCATTTGCAAAAGAGGACATTTATCCAAAGAGACTGTAAATCCGGTTTGTATTGCTCTATAGCAAGAAAAGGCGAATAGGTCATTCATTACTCAAAAGTCGAAGAAAGCAATTCACTCAAATCACAATGTGACCAAGCCAGAAATGTATTCGGAGCATAAAAATAGTAGTGGACAGAAGGGTAGGTAAGTTGGGAGACATACAAAGTCTTCAGCTTCAAATTTATAGAACTTTGGGGCCCAACAACCAATAGTAAGAAGGCAGCCCAGTGCTATAAGTGCTACAAACACTTAATATTTTAGTCATTACTCACTTCTATCAATTGTAAGTTTAGGTTATCATGAACTGACAAGTTATTATTCACTCCCAGAAATTTTTTAACTAAAAAAAAGTTATCAAATCTTAAGTGTTGTGCAAAAGATAATGTAATATGATAGAACTCACCAATGACTTATTAGTTCATGATAATCTGAATCATGGGTAAAAACCTGAGAATCAATATAGAATAAGAAATTGATGATGTATCTACATCACATACACACACATTGTAGATATGCCAAAGCTTTCTAAGAACTATATTCAGTATTTATGCAGCGCAGAAACTCTGTAGGTATGTATTTAGTGCTAAACTGTTATTGGTTTGTGTTAACTAGTGAATGGAGAGAGTTATCTTTGTGATTTTCTGCATCTTCCGCTCAGGGGACAATGGTTTTGACATTTTGTTATCTCATGTACGTAAAACACACCAGGTCAAAATTTGGATTTTATATATGCAATCTAACGTGTCTTGATTAAAGATACCAATCGCTTCTCTATTCTTTTTACCATGTTCCCCACACAGCCCCAAAATCAATAATTGAGTTTTGATGCCTCAGTGGGCAGGACAACATAGCATAAGTTTTGGTCAACAATTCTAAAGCATGAAACATATACCCATACATTATATTATCAAGAAAAGGAAATGTGCCGGCAAGGAAACAATCAAGGCCTTGAAAAGTTGAAATCGCTCCTGCAATAGAGAAATAGGCATTAGCCCTTACAAATGAATTTAATATATTTTAAATAATAATAATAAACTACCAATACATATTAGCCATCAGATACGAATTTAATATATCAGATAATTAATATATTTAAAATAATCAATTTGATGGAAAATCAGCATGGACCGCAAGAGAGAAAGAATTAGTCAACCATTGAATTTCAATTTCAATTATGATACAAATCCTAGTCATCCTGCAATTTATCTTAATTCAAACAATTCCCTAAATTACTTCAAAATGAAATAATATTTAGCATAAAGTAGACAGAGATGGAATTTGCCTATTCAAATGTTTTACATTTACTATTCAAAAGCCCAAACTCTGAAGTTAGCTAAAATGCTTGACTCTAAAATCAAATGCGAGCAGTTACAAACAAATAAAAGGTATATGCAAATTTAGTTTTTAGAAGCCTCATTTGTACTTGTGCGAGAACCTAACGGATCATATGTCCAGAAGTCTAACTGCTTCAAAGAATTTTAAAGATCATATTTTGATCAACAGCAATAGGATTTGATGAGAAGAGCAACTATGTCATTCAATCAATACATTACTCTTAAACTTCATACACGTATGACCGTGAATGAGACCTTGAAGGACTGCGTTCATTACTTAGGATCAACCCTCTATCTTGAAAACAAGGGTAATTATCTAGGGTCGTTTGTTGATAGAGACCCAAAAATAAAAAATGTTTAATTTATGTAAAGAAAAAAATCATTAATTTTCAACATAGCAATAATGGCTCAATGGATAGGGTATATGCGCTTTAAGCATGGGATTGCAAGTTTCACCCGGTTCTTGTGTGCTTTTTTTTTTTGTTTTAAAATTTTAATAACATGCAGCAGCACACATATACAATGTTGGGCATATACAATCAAAAACTATTTATATAAAAGGATAAAAATTAAAAGAAACATACAACTAAATTACTTTCTCTTTCTACTGAAATTTTCTTGTTCCATTATTACTTATATTTTTTCCTTTCTTCAATATTGTTCACTTTGACCTACTCTCAATCAAATCGCAATTATGATGTAAAACTGGTAAGTGTTTCACCTTTTAAATCACTTGTTAACTACATTGTAATTTATTTTATTTTTTAAAATAAAAATTGATCCGGTCCCAACACCGGCCCCCAAGAGCATGGTTTTAATGCCTTGCCAGATCAGCATTTCGAACAGGAGAAATACGTTTCAAATCCTCTATGATTACTCTTATACGGAGTACATACCGCCAAGGCATGTTACTCTGCCAAGGCATGTGACTCCGCCAAGGCATGTGACTCCGCCAATACTTGTTACTCCGCCAAGGCCTATTACTCCGCCAAGGTGGAAAGTATTAAAAAGATTGTACACATACATAAAGCATTTCCAATGTACACTACTCCGCCAAGCCATAGGCTCAATACAGGCGGAATACCAAAATTCCCATACTGCGAAGCAAGCCCATATTTATAACCCCGGCACGAGATTGACTCTGTCTTGAGAGGTTGAAAATGGGAATCACGCTGTCACGCATAAGAGGGAACAACAAATAAAATAATGAAGCATTAACGCTTTCCAAGTGAGTGGAAATACCCACTACAGTGATGGTGCTTGTGAACGGCGCAGGGACCCACTACCTTTCTTGCATTATGCCTGAAAACAAGGAACGGGTCCTACCAATAATAGAGTACCAGTAACAGGTATATAAACCTCAGCAAAAAGGTATAGTGGGGGATCCCCTCAATTTCTGAACCTTACACTTATACTTGCATAATTCTCTCAGATTTGCTTTCTAAGTCTAACAGTACTTCAAAATACTGACTTGAGCGTCGGAGAATAATTGCAGGTACAACCACCAATTGTGTCAAGGCAAAGGAGGCTATTCCAGGCGGACTATTACTCCGCCACAGAGTGCACTGTACTACGCCCCAGCATACAAGAGTACTCCGTATTTGTATTTGTATGAGGACCTCCTCATATCAGATTTAACCTTGCATATACATTTTGAATTGTTTGACAATCACACCTTTACACCCCCTGTAAAGAACAGTTCAAAAATATATGACTAGGATTAAGAATTTAGGAACATGGGGAAGCTATTTATTATTTTCCATCCAAATCACTTGTTTATTAATTTTTGTTATATAAATTATTTAGGAACTTTATTCATGTTGATATCAATATTTTGTTAAGTTTTATGTTTACAAGGTCTTAATTTTTAATTTTTTATGGTCATTGTTAATTGTTTAATTTTTCATATTATTTCTATTATTTTATGCTATAAGAATCCTTTAATTTTTAGTTTTTTCATAGTTATTACTAATTGGTTGATTGTTTCAATTTTCATATTAATTTGTTAATTTTATATTTATAATGTTTAAATTCAGCTATTGGAATTAAACTATACGTGTGAAGTTGTGAACTAGTATTCAACATCAGCTTCTCTTTCTAGGTGTCATTGTTCTTTTCTTGTGTTAATTTACTAGTTTATTTATCTTTCATAATATGTCTCCTAAAAAACATTTATCTAGAAGTGAAAAAAGAAAAAAATGAGAGGAAGAGTTAATTAAATCATAAAGAGGAGCTCTTGATAAATTTATTTTTAAAGAGGTGGATTCTCATAAAAATTTAGATCAATCAATTGAAATTATGCATAATGAAAGTTGTTTAAGTGAGAATGAAGTTAACGATTCTTGTGAACTTAATGATGTGTCAAATGAATCTAATATGAAAAATATTGATATTGACAAAAAATAATTAATTTCTCCTTTAGATATTTATGATCTTAGAAATTGGGATGATTTTGATAACAAAGGAAGAGATATTTTAATTGAAAGAGGGCCTAATAGAGAAAAGAATCATATTTTTCACTTGGATAATACTTCTAAACATCTTAGATATGCTTATTATTCTATAAAGCTAAGTAATGATGAGTCTAGTGATAGAAAATGGTTGGTTTATTTCACGCATGTTGGTAAAGAATATTGTTTTTGTCGTAAGTTGTTCAAATATGATAATAAAAAAGTTCATTGGTGTCCCGACTGGGATCGCGGCGGGAGGCCGACCATAAAAAGAAATTTAGGTTCCCGATATCCTTTTGGAAACCATGGAGTCACCATCAATGTTTTTAAGGTAAAACATTGAAAAAACCTTAACATAAATATACTGGTCCTAAATTAAGATTTTAAGTTTGGGAGACTGATTACAAGTGGGGAAGGTATTAGCACCACACATTGTCCATTTTAAACGGTTACCCTAAATTGCTTAAGTTTTTAAATAATCCTAATAATTTGTAATTTAAACTTCTTAGAGATGTCTGTGGATTTATTGTCGACTTAATAATTAAAATTATAAATTTGATGATTAATAGAACGTCTCATCCAAATTAATCGGGTCGTCACCAAAATGTTAGGATATGTTTATTTTTACTTTGGGCCTAATATGAATGACTTCTGCTCCTATATATTCCCCAAGCGTTAGGGGAAATCAGGATTACGTAGTTCTTTGTAAAATAAGTTCAAAACATTGAGATTTAGGAAAAGGTGAATCAACAAGATGTCTCGTCCAAATTTGAAACATCCCGACTAAAATAAAACAAGTCCGAGACCGGGGGAAAATTTTTCACGTTCAGACTAGGAGTCGGGATAGAATAAAAACAAACCCAAAATCGAGGGAAAGGAAAACGAGTCAGGGCGCCACTCTCTTGGCAAGACCCTGATTCGGTTAAGTGAAACCAGCAGAAGTCGCTTGAGCGGGCTCCTACTCGCTAGAGCGAGATCCTACGCTCGGTATTTTCATATCGTCACTCGGAATCGGGACCCACCAGGTCATACCTCACTCGGAATTCTTACTCAGCCAGATTCTTACTCTTCACTAAGAAGATCTCCTCACAAACGTGGTTCGCTCGGAAGCATTTTAATCTTCACTCAGGAAATGATTCCCTCGATTATTTCCACTCAGGATCTATAAACCTTCCTTCACCCGGAAGAATTCACTAGGTTAAGTCTTACTCGGGGATCTTATGACATATTCACTCAGAATATGTAAATCTTATCCACTCGGAGGAGGTTTTCTAGAATATACCTCGCTCAAACATTTTAACCATTCATCCCTCGGGAGTGGTTCAGTCGGCCAATTCTCACTCAGAAGTATTTACAACCTACTTTCACTCGGAATAGGTTCACTCGCTAAAGTCTCACTCGAAAATGATGTATCCTTGGGCATTCCCCTTACAACAACACTTACTGGGCAACTCAGCAACACAACACATTATATATATATATATATGGATAAGTTCTCAGATCCGAGGAAATTCATATTCATATACATTCAAAATAAAACAGTGTACTTAAAAGCCGGCCAAGGCTACAACATGGTTATTTACAACAAGTACACTACAACTGTACAATCACCCCTCACACGGCTTGAGGGTCACTCGTCATTCTCCATTCTGACCTATATCCATTGAAAATATAGCCACAAGTAGGGGTGAGCATTTTACATATTAAATGACAGTTATTGACTCGGATTAGTCATCAATTCTCAACTATGCAGTATCATATCTCAACAATTATAACACACTGCCATTCAATATGATTATTCACTCGGCATCAATCAATCAGAATTTACTCAACTTATTCTTGGCTATATCATGCATGCGATTCTCAATAACACATACACATAAACATACAAAACACTTTGCACTCGGCAACAGTTTCAGTGTGCACACATTCATTCAGTCGGATCCATTTCACTCTGATTTGATTGTTCATTATTAAGTCTTTTATGTTGCAATATTGGCTCTCAGCCATATATTCAGCTCTCAGCATATCCGGCCATTTTACTGGTACCAAACCGTTTGCCCTCTCACGTAACATAGTCACTCTCAGCGATAACGGAAGTGTTACGGGCAGCCCCGAGTCCCACTCGGTAGGCTTGCCTTGAGTCCCACCCAAGGTCTTTCATAGCATTTCATGCATATGCATTTGATCGCCTTTTTAACAACAAGCGTCTCACGCTGTATGCCCTCGGCATTCTCAGTGGTGTATCAGATGCATATACATTTGATTGCCATTTTAATAAGCGTCTCACGCTGTATGCCCTCGGCATTTTCATTGATGCATCTCATGCATTTATATGTTTTATTACCGATTCAATGTTAAGCGTCTCACGCTAAATGCTCTCAGCATTTCAATGGTACATCTCATGCAATTTAATAGAAATCACACACGGAAAGCATCATATCAGACTCACATCACATACACTCGGCACAACAACAAGTATCTCATGCAATTCATATTAAATCCCACACGGGAATCAACAAAAGAGTCCCTTAACACATGCACCCGGCATACATAATGATATCAACGTTTACCTGCATCTCATGCATTCACTCATCATTCTCATGATTATCAACATGCATTTCATGGACGGAAATCGACATGCACTACACAATTCATAGTTATCACAAATCCGGGCATTTTCATAAGTTATCACTCGACCAAAACACATCAATCAACACATTCAAGTATAAACACTCGACAAAGCATTTTCACCCGGAACCCGTCCATAAACCATGCATTTGAAATGTAAAGCACCCCCTACCTAATACAGAGATTCAAGAAGCCCCTCGAGCTTCACGTTGATCGGTTGCTTCTTCTTTCTCAGCTAAACGACCCTCGAACCCAGTCGTTGAGCTTCTGCACTCCGCGATGGAGAACCAAAAACTGTTCTCCCACGCGAGCAGCTCCGCCTCAACAACAGTGGACTATTTCTACAACTCCGAGGCACCCCACGCTGCAGACTTCCTAATCGAGACTCTGATCGTCTTCGAATGGAAGAAGAAAAAGGAGAAGAAGAAGACGAGGAAGAAGACGAAGGAATAGCAGAAGAAGAAGAGGAAGACTGGTTGCATGCACAGAAAGAAATGCACAACTCTCACCTTCTTCTCCAACCCAGCGTGAATGCATGAGAGAGAGAGACCGAAACCTTTTATACCATCAGGGGGCACATGCGTCATTTTCCTGGCCTCTTTGTATTATTCAACCATTAGCCTTAATCTGCAATTAACCTTAATCAGCAATTAATCTTAGTCGATAATAAGTCCAAATCAGGATGTTACAATTCTCCCCTCCTTAAAGAATTTTGTCCTCAAAATTCAAACATGAGCGTACCTCAATGAAATAACTCCGGGTATTACTGCCTCATGCATCTTCACGTTCCCATGTATAAGAGGTGCATCGGTTTTGTTGCCATGCCACCTTAACCAATTGAACATCCTTGCTTCTCAAGCGCTTTACCGACCGGTCCATAATTTCAGACGGCACAGCCACTGTAGTCAAATTTTCCCTGATTTCGACCTCATCATCTGGCATCTCATGAGTGGAGTCGGGTAAATACTTCCTCAGCTGAGACACATGAAACACACTATGCAAATTCGATAGATGAGTCGGCAGTGCTATTCGGTATGCCACAGGACCGACCCGTTCCAGCACTTCATAGGGTCCGATATACCGGCAGTTCAATTTCCCACTCTTCAAGGCTCGTCCTACCCCTTTATTCGGTGAAACCTTCAGGAGCACCTTATCACCAACCCGAAATTCAAGCGGTTTCGTCCGCTTGTCATGATAGCTCTTCTGTCGGTTTTGGGACGCCTTCATCCTTTCCCTAATCATCTGGATCTGCTCGGAAGTTTGCTGCATAATTTCTGGTCCCAACATTAAACTTTCTCCGGTCTCTAACCAACACAGGGGCGTTCGACATTTCTGACCATACAAAGCCTCATACGGTGCCATACCGATGCTGTTATGGTAGCTATTGTTATAGGTAAATTCGATCAGAGGGAGATACTGCTCCCAGCTACCACCGTGTTCCAGCACACAGGATCTCAACAAATCCTCCAAACTCTGTATAGTCCGCTCAGACTGCCCATTTGACTGGGGATGGTAGGCTGAACTCAATCGGAGTTTTGAGCCTAGTTCCTGGTGCAAGCTTCCCCAAAACCGGGAAGTAAATCTCGGATCCCTGTCCGACACAATAGAAGATGGCACACCATGCAATCGGACAATCTTTCAGATATAAATCTGTGCTAGTTTCTGCAGTGAATATCTCATATTCATGGGCAAGAAGTGTGCAGACTTCGTCAATCGGTCCACAATGACCCAAATAGCATCATAGCCCGCTCGGGTTCTAGGCAATCCCATTACAAAATCCATGGCGATTGCATCCTATTTCCACACGGGAATTTCAAGAGGTTGCAAACCACCGAACGGTTTCTGGTGCTCAACCTTTGACTTCTGACAAATAATACTCTGAGCCACATAATCCACCACGTCTTTCTTCAATTCGGGCCACCAGAAGTGCAATCTCAAGTCATGGTACATCTTTGTAGTGCCCGGGTGGATGCTCAACAGACTTTTGTGGGCTTCATTAAGCACCATCCTTCTTAATTCTCCAGCACTCGGCACATAGATTCTACCCTTCACTCGGTAAATTCCATCCGAGCCCTCGGTTAAGGACAGGTCCTTGCCCTTAGCCTGAGTCTCCTTCATCTCAGCTAAATAGGAATCCGACTTCTGCTCCTTGTACACTAGCTTCAGGAATTCATTGGCTATTTGCAACATACCGAGCGTTACTTTCCGAGACGAAGAGACATCCACATGCAAGTTCATGTCTCGGAATTACTCAAGTAATTCCATTTCCTTCACCATCATTACTGCCACATGAATGGACTTCCGACTCAAGGCATCGGCCATAACATTCGCCTTACCCGGGTGATACTTCAACTCGAAGTCATATTCTTTCAAAAACTCGGTCCATCTTCTTTGTCTCATATTCAACTCCTTCTAATCAAACAGATATTTCAGACTTTTGTGATCGCTATACACTTCAAATTTCGACCTATATAGGTAATGTCTCCATATTTTCAATGCGAAGACCACAGCTGCTAACTCTAAGTCATGAGTCGGATAGTGTTGTTCGTGTGGTCTCAATTGACGAGAGGCATAAGCTATCACTCGGCCCTTCTGCATCAACACACATCCTAGACCGAGTCCAGATGCATCACAGTAAACTACAAAGCTTTCCTGGAGGTCCGGCAATGCCAACACAGGAGCTATAGTCAGCTTAGTCTTTAACTCTCGGAAACTCCTCTCACACTCGGAATTCCATACAAAAGGGACATTCTTCCGAGTCAACTTGGTCAGTGGCAGTGCAGCTTAGAGAATCCTTCAATAAATCACCGATAGTAACCGGCCAAACCCATAAAGCTCCTGATCTCCGAGACCGACTTAGGTCTCTCCCACGCCATGAGAGCTTCCACTTTGGAAGGATCAACCGAGACACCTTCCTCGGAGATTACATGCCCCAAAAAATGGATCCTATCCATCCAGAAATCACACTTCGAGAGCTTGGCAAACAATTGTTTTTCCTTCAGTATTTGGAGCACCGCACGAAGATGTTCCTCATGCTCCTCAGGAGATTTAGAGTAAACCAAAATGTCATCAATAAAGACGACCACGAATCGGTCTAGATATGGGTGGAAAATGCTATTCATGTAATTCATGAATACAGTCGGGGCATTGGTTGCACCGAACGACATTACTACATACTCGTAGTGACCATACCGGGTCCTAAACACCGTCTTGGGAATATTCGAGTCCTTCACTCGGATCTGGTGATATCCTGATCGCAAGTTAATTTTCGAAAAGACTGAAGCACCTCGCAATTGATCAATCAGATCATCAATTCTCGGTAATGGATACCGATTCTTTATTGTAAGCTTGTTCAGCTATCGGTAATCGATACAAAGCCGCATGCTCCCATCTTTCTTCTTAACGAGTAACACCGGTGCACCCCATGGTGATACACTCGGTCGGATAAACTGTTTGCGGAGCAACTCATCAACTTGCTTCTTCAACTCGGCTAACTCAGTCGGGGACATCCTATAGGGGACACTGGAGACCGGCTCGGCTCCAGGAATCAAGTCAATAGAGAATTCAATTTCTCTATTCGGAGGGACACCCGGCACATCCTCCGGAAACACCTCAGGAAAGTCACAAATAGTCAAAATATCTTGCACTCGGGATCTACCCTCTCCCTCAGCCAAACAAAGCATCACAAATAACTGGGTTATACCTTGCACTGTGTAGTCGTTGGCAGTCTGCCTCGGAAAAATCACCCTTCGGTTTTGGCAGTCGACCATCACTTTATTGGCTGAAAGCCAATCCATGCCAAGCACGATGTCCAGGCCCTTCAGGGGTAAACATATCAAGTCGGCAGTAAAACTCCGATCGCCCAACGTAAAGGACACATGTTTGCACATCATCGATGTCCATAATTTAATACGATTGGATACATCCAAAGTCCGATCCATGTCAACAGCAGGCAATCTCAAACGCCTCACACAATCATCAGCAATAAAGGAGTGCGTAGCTCCAGAATCAAAAACTATATCAAGAGTATGTCTACTGAGTGAGCACTTACTTTGCACCAAGTCGTTTGCCTGTGCAGCATCCTCGGCATTGATTGCATAGACTCGGCCTACAGCCGGTTGATCAGCATTTCTCCCACGGTTATTCGGAGCAAACATCATGTTACCCCGAGCTTTGTTGCCTCGGCCACCATTCCCTCGGCCACCGTTTCCACGGCCTCTTCCTCAGAAGCCTCCACGGTGTACATTAGCTTGACGCAGCTGAGGGCAGTGGGCGAATATACCCTTTCTCATTGCAGTGGTAGCATACCACCTCATCCTCATGCTCGCATTCCCGGGCAAAATGGTCACCACCACATTTAAAACATTTGACGTCCCTCGGACGACCACCAGCACGACCACCTCGATTACCCCGACCTCTGAACCTAGAGGAGGGTCCGCCTCTCCCAGCATTGCCCGGCTTCTTGAAGCTAGGCTATTGTGGCTTCAAGGAAGTTTCAGTTTTGCTACTCTGGCCCGAGTGGGCCTTATCATCCTCTTCAAAAATTCGACACTTGTTTACCAGCACAGGGAAACTTCAAATTTCCTGATGCCTGAAAGCTTTCTTAATCTCAGGCCTCAATCCGCTTTCAAACTTTATGCACTTGGAACCCTCGGTTTCGAGCTGCTGAAACAGAGGATAGAACAGACATAGTGCCTTAAACTTAGCAGCGTATTCCTCCACAGTCATACAACCCTGCTTCAGTTCCATGAACTCCAACTCTTTCCGACTCCTCACGGTATCGGGAAAGTATTTCTCCAGAAAACATGCCTTAAAGTTCTCCCAGATCAATTGGGAGCCAATAGCTATCATTCTTGCTTTGGTGATCTTCCACCAATTCTTAGCTTCAGCACGAAGCATTTACACGACATATTCAACTTTCTGAGCCTCAGTGCATCAAAGGCTGTTGAAGATCCTCTCCAGATCCTGAATCCACGTATAAGCTGGCTCAGGATTGAATCCCCCCTAGAATTCACCCGGCTTTCTCTTCAGAAAGCGATCTAAGCCCTGATTGTCATCAACTTGAGGCTGGTTCTGCCTCTCAAGTATATCAGCGAAGCGCTGAAACGCCACGGCCATAGCATCCATACCGTGACGATTGGCCATATCTTATCCTGAAATCGATATTACTTCAAGGATAAGAACACTCAACTATCTACAATCCGATCGGATTACAGTTCCACACTTACAGTTTATCACAATATCAAACAATCTTATAGCATTTAGTAGTATTCCTTGGCCTTGGACCTTTTAAGTCTGCTTTGATACCAAAATAAAACATCCTGACTAAAATAAAACAAGTCTGAGACCGGGGGAAAATTTTTCGCGTTCAGACTAGGAGTCGGGACTGAATAACAACAAACTCGAAATCGAGGGAAAGGAAAACGAGTCAGGGCGCCACTCTCTTGGCAAGACCCTGATTCGGTTAAGTGAAACCAGCAGAAGTCACTTGAGCAGGCTCCTACTCACTAGAGCGAGATCCTACGCTCGGTATTTTCATATCGTCACTCGGAATCGGGACCCACCAGGTCATACCTCACTCGGAATTCTTACTCAGCCAGATTCTTACTCTTCACTAAGAAGATCTCCTCACAAACGTGGTTCGCTCGGAAGCATTTTAATCTTCACTCAGGAAATGATTCCCTCGATTATTTCCACTCAGGATCTATAAACCTTCCTTCACCCGGAAGAATTCACTAGGTTAAGTCTTACTCGGGGATCTTATGACATATTCACTCAGAATATGTAAATCTTATCCACTCGAAGGAGGTTTTCTAGAATATACCTCGCTCAAACATTTTAACCATTCATCCCTCGAGAGTGGTTCAGTCGGCCAATTCTCACTCAGAAGTATTTACAACCTACTTTCACTCGGAATAGGTTCACTCGCTAAAGTCTCACTCGAAAATGATGTATCCTTGGGCATTCCCCTTACAACAACACTTACTGGGCAACTCAGCAACACAACACATTATATATATATATATGGATAAGTTCTCAGATCCGAGGAAATTCATATTCATATACATTCAAAATAAAACAGTGTACTTAAAAGCCGGCCAACGCTACAACATGGTTATTTACAACAAGTACACTACAACTGTACAATCACCCCTCACACGGCTTGAGGGTCACTCGTCATTCTCCATTCTGACCTATATCCATTGAAAATATAGCCACAAGTAGGGGTGAGCATTTTACATATTAAATGACAGTTATTGACTCGGATTAGTCATCAATTCTCAACTATGCAGTATCATATCTCAACAATTATAACACACTGCCATTCAATATGATTATTCACTCGGCATCAATCAATCAGAATTTACTCAACTTATTCTTGGCTATATCATGCATGCGATTCTCAATAACACATACACATAAACATACAAAACACTTTGCACTCGGCAACAGTTTCAGTGTGCACACATTCATTCAGTCGGATCCATTTCACTCTGATTTGATTGTTCATTATTAAGTCTTTTATGTTGCAACATTGGCTCTCAGCCATATATTCAGCTCTCAGCTGATCCGGCCATTTTACTGGTACCAAACCGTTTGCCCTCTCACGTAACATAGTCACTCTCAGCGACAACGGAAGTGTTACGGGCAGCCCCGAGTCCCACTCGGTAGGCTTGCCTTGAGTCCCACCCAAGGTCTTTCATAGCATTTCATGCATATGCATTTGATCGCCTTTTTAACAACAAGCGTCTCACGCTGTATGCCCTCGGCATTCTCAGTGGTGTATCAGATGCATATACATTTGATTGCCATTTTAATAAGCGTCTCACGCTGTGGTATTTTCATTGATGCATCTCATGCATTTATATGTTTTATTACCGATTCAATGTTAAGCGTCTCACGCTAAATGCTCTCAGCATTTCAATGGTACATCTCATGCAATTTCATATAAATCATACACGGAAAGCATCATATCAAACTCACATCACATACACTCGGCACAGCAACAAGCATCTCATGCAATTCATATTAAATCCCACACGGGAATCAACAAAATAGTCCCTTAACACATGCACTCGGCATACACAATGATATCAACATTTACCTGCATCTCATGCATTCACTCATCATTCTCATGATTATCAACATGCATTTCATGGACGGAAATCGACATGCACTACACAATTCACAGTTATCACAAATCTGGGCATTTTCATGAGTTATCACTCGACCAAAACACATCAATCAACACATTCAAGTATAAACACTCGACAAAGAATTTTCACCCAGAACCCGTCCATAAACCATGCATTTGAAATGTAAAGCACCCCCCTACCTAATGCAGAGATTTAAGAAGCCCCTCGAGCTTCACGTTGATCGGTTGCTTCTTTTTTCTCAGCTAAACGACCCTCGAACCCAGTCGTTGAGCTTCTGTACTCCGCGATGGAGAACCAAAAGCTGTTCTCCCACACGAGCAGCTCTGCCTCAACAACAGTGGACTATTTCTACAACTCCGAGGCACCCCACGCTGCAGACTTCCCAATCGAGACTCTGACCGTCTTGGAATGGAAGAAGAAAAAGGAGAAGAAAAAGACGAGGAAGAAGACGAAGGAATAGTAGAAGAAGATGAGGAAGACTAGTTGCATGCATAGAAAGAAATGCACAACTCTCACCTTCTTCTCCAACCCAGCGTGAATGCATGAGAGAGAGAGAGACCGAAACCTTTTATACCATCAGGGGCACATGCGTCATTTTCCTGGCCTCTTTGTATTATTCAACCATTAGCCTTAATCTGCAATTAACCTTAATTAGCAATTAATCTTAGTCGATAATAAATCCAAATCAGGATGTTACAAAATTGATCTCAAATATTGTATATAAAAAAGGAACCTTGAGTTTATTGATTTTATTATATTTTTTTAGAGAGAGAAAAAACTTAATGGTCTAAATTAATTTTGAAACAATTAAAAAATTTATTTTATTTTAAAACCTAGATCAACAGGACATTTCGTCCAAATTGATCCCTAATATAAATATTTTAATTTGTATATTAAAATATTTTACGATTTAAATTATGTTTTTAAAAGATTAACTTAAAACATATATTAGCAGGATGTCTCGTTCAAATTAATCTATAAAGATTCTAAATTTTGTTATCAGAATATCTTATGATCTAAATTGATTAAAACATAGATTAATAAGACGTCCCATCCAAATTAATCCTTATCATAAAATTTTTTATTTTTGTTACCTATTGACGTTATTAAAATATTTTATGGTCTAAAAATTAAAACATAGATTAACAAGACGCCTCGTCCAAATTAATCTTTAACATAAAGATTTTAATATTTGTTACATGCCAATATCAATTTTATTTTTTAATCTTACGATTTATAATACTCTAAACATGATTAGTAACGAACATCAAAAGGTACTCTATGCTACTGATTACTTGATGTTTCTAAATGGGAAAGGACTTCACATATTTAATCGTGCCTATTATCTCATTACAATTCACTAGAAAAACAAGCACTACTACAAAAATAACCTTTGTCTGGGGTTTTGTTTCTAGTAAAGTTAGCAGTTCATGCGTAGACAATGAAGGTAATGATAATGCCACTGATTGAACCACAGACTTTAGCTGACTATTGTCTGCAGTTTAGTAGCGGAACCGCAAACTATAGTTACTTAATGTCTGTGGTTGTTGTTAGGAAACGCAGACAATAGTTGATATATTGTCTAGGGTTAATTATTAGAACCACAAATAATGGTTGGTTTTTTAAAATATTTTATTTTTTAGTTTATATTAAACCTATATTAAATACTATATAAATACAAATTAATAATAATACTATAAATATAAATAAATACTATAAATACTAAATACTAAACTATAAATAATAATAATAATAATAATAATAATAATAATAATAATAATACTATAAATATAAATAAATACTATAAATTACTAATAATATAAAGATGAATATTTTAAATAATCATTACATGGAACAAGGGATCGTATATTGAGTTCCTCCAGCACACACTGCAATGCAAATAGAATCACTAATATGCAGTTACAATTTGATTAAGTGGAAGCCAAAAAATATAAAGTGGAGATAACACAAACAATTTTTTAAAACGTAAATTATTGAAGAGAGGATACAATACATATAAGGACAGAGGAGGAAAATATTATCAAAGCAACGACAAAAAAAAGACAAGAAAAGAAAGTAGAAACCAATAATTGCTCCAAACTTTCAAGAATCAAATTAACTTCAAGAATCGAATTCCTTTCTTATCTCATGTTTTTCACTTTACTTATGAAGCTTACCTCTTTTTTATTAATGATAGTATATACAAGCCCTTCTATCAGAGGCAGATCACACCAAACTCAAAGCAAAATAAGGAAAACAGAGAAAGATCCTATTCCTAAATATTACATCTTGAAAGTTCTTATTAAGAACACATGCAGATGCAACTGCACTTGTTTTTTTTTCCACCGCTTAAGGAAATAATAATTGTCTGGTATCAGATTCCTGGGAATATCACTTTGAATGGATATTTTTTTACTAATATTTATCAGATGCAACTGCACAACAATCTAAAAATGCTAAAATCGGTATAGTGCAGAAAGAAAAAACTAATCTACAAGTTAAAATCATCTCTTATCGCAAAAAAAATATATAGTCAACATAAGCGAATTTTTAAATACATTAGTAAAAAAGGATTTTCCTGTACCCTATTGTGAGTTGGTGAGGCACAAGTTAGATTAAAGAAGTGTGAATACTACACAGACGATAAGAAGACATAAGATGAAAAATATGTCTACCTGATTTGAGAAAAACCACAAGGGAAATTCAAAGATCGCCGAAAGAGAGAGAAAAGCTAGACCCCTGAGAAAGAATGGCTACAGGAGAGGAGGCTAGGATTTGGAACAGGGCAATTGTTATTAGCAGTAACAAGACATTGTATAAGCAAAATGGGATAAAAGAAAAGGACAAGGACTTACCTTGCCTGCACCAGTGAATGTGAGAGGAAGAGTGTAAGGTGGAGCCAAACGCGTGTGGGCCCTTTGTGGGGTGCGAGGCCAGCCACGTCAATGCACCTTAGGGGGAGAGTTGTGCGTGAAGGTGACGTGCAAAAGAACCAACCAGGGGACCTTGGGGTGACGTGAACCAAACCACGGGCCCTGTGTAAAGGGTGGGGGGCAGGAATACATGCAGATATGGAAGCAACCAGTCACGTTTAGCGTAAGTGGAAATGGGACTAGAACCAGATGGAGTGGAGTCACGTACGTGGGCTGGAGGGAAGGGGCAGTGGAGAAGAAGAACAAAATCTTCGAGAGAGTGTAGCCTAAGCTTTACTTTACCAAATAGCAATATTAAATTAAGTGTATAGCGTGTGGGGTACTTAAAAGGGCAAAAGTTAACATATTAAAATTAAATTAACAAGTACAACGTGCGAAAGAAAAGTCTATGATTAGATTTCACTTGAAGTCTACGGTTACCATACAAAATCGCAGACTTAAGTTACAGTGAACTCTCTGTGGTTTCTATAAGGAACCACTGACAATAGTATGGAATTTACATTATTTTCTACTGTTCCGTTCAACCACAAACTTTAGCTAGTAAAACCTTTTGCTTTTTCTGTTATAGTGAAGGATCAAGATAATCAAAATAAGAAATAAAGGAAAAATAGGGATCTTTCAAAGACTTATCTCGTGCTTAAACTCCCTCTTTAATATAATATTTAACCCTCTCTTTATTTTCATGTGAATTGCTTGTTTTTTCCAAATGACGTGAATTCCCCCGCGGGTTCCTCAATCGCGTGACTATATATATATATATGGCCTGCACCTGCTTTTTTGCCTCGTGAAATTTTTAGCCTCCTTCTGATCCTTAATTGCGTGCCCTCCTCTATATCCTACCCCTTTTATATATATATATATATATATATATATATATATATATATATATATATATATATATATATATATTTTGTATCTTATGAGAAAAGTCCTCTTATATGAGAGTGAGAGTGGCTAATCTGGGCCGTATAACTATACATGGGTGGTTGAGACTAAAAGTTTTTAAAAGCCACATAATCACTTAAAAGGTCACATGATTAATCTCAATAATTTATTGTATGGTTATACGACCCAGATTTGTCTCTCTCACTCTCACATAAGAGAGTCTTTCTCATATGATACATCCTCTCTCTCTATATATATATATAAAGCCTAATCTCCTCCTATCGGAGGCGTGAACTTGTTCCTATATAGTAGCTGCACATGAATTTCTATAATATATCTTCCTTTTATTTTTTTACCCTGCATCCTATATTATATTATAATCCATATCTCCCTGCGTATCATCTTTATATATATATATATATATATATATATATATAAAATCTCAAGTCACTTAGTCATATAATATATATATATGATGGTACAGAGTTAAACTTAGAAGATGTTAATAAGTCTTAAACTTTTTTTTCAAAAATATTCACGTACAAACTGCTCAAGCGAAAACCGATTTTAACATACTAGAGATAAGAGATAAGGAAAATTCACAGCGAAAATTTATCCTGGTTCACTTCCAACACAGAAGCTAGTCCAGTCCCTTCAGCCCGAAGGATTTTCACTATTGTAAAGAACCTTTACAATCTGCAACAACCTAATGCAACAATATTCTTGACTCCAGCCACTTTTGGCTTATACCCAAGTATTCTTGACACTAACCACTCTTGGCTAAAAGCCCAAGTATTCTTCTAAAAGCCTCTTCAGGCCGTAGTGTTTCCCAACACTAACAGATTCTGGAAACACACCAGAAAATACACAATGACAGTAGAGAGAGTGTTTAAATTTACAATCAAATAACTCAACGTACAAAGATATGAAATGATTACAAGGTACATTAAGCTACATACTGCTATAAGTTACGGTCTGCACTAAGCAGAACTACAAAGAGGACTTAAGTAGTGAATACAAGAACTTAGAAACTTTCAAGAAAAGTCTTACAGACTTAGGTTTCTAAAGAGAGAAATAAGTGAGTGTTTAAGTAATAGGTTAAACAACGTAACTGTCTTGTTTCCAAAAGCTTTTTATATTTATAGTCCTTCTAAAAAATATTCGTTGGTTCAACTTCGAAGGATGTTGGTCTCTTGAGGATTGTGCTGTCAGTGAGTGTAGACACATGCTTCAGAGAAGTTTCCTTATCTAGGAAACTTTGAAAGCCTTCAGCAAAAGATCCTTTTTGCTTATGTACTTTAGGAAAGTACATACGCTTTATAGTAGTTGACCTTAGGTTATTTGTTCTGACCAAGTGCAACTTTTCTAACATCTTGATATACGTGAGGCAGTTTTCTTGATTAGTGTGATAAAGTCTTCAACTTTTCCATTGATTGCATTTTTGATGATAGCTTTAGAGAGTTTAGAGAAAGTTCATGCAGCTTCATGTTAAGAAGGAAAGATCCTTTGTTAAGAACTCGAAGAGTCACAAATCTTCTAGAGGTCTGAAGAGCAATCTTCTGAAGATCTTAAGGCACCAAAAGACTTGATCTATTAAAGCTTGAGTGAGTACGGACTTCTTTATTTCAGAAGTGAATTGATTCTAACGGACTCATCCTTTCTTTTGTAAATGGAGCTCTACAGACTTCTGGTACACTTCAACAGAATTGTTAGGCACATAAACAATACAGACTTCATTTTAGCTGAGAATCTTGATTTGTATTATTAACAAATCACATGGGGTTTAGATTGCTCAAACATGAGTTCAGACTTTACTCTAATATTCTCCCTCTGTTTATTGATAACAAACATTAAGTCTCGAGGATAAAATAAGTTCTGTATTAAAACAAGAATTGAGAACATTGAATACCAAGTCATAGAATAAGTTTCAAATTCTTTCAAGTTTTTGTAAAAGATAGTCAAGTTAATCATATACAACAGACTTTAAGGGAGTTAAAGCAATGAATCATCAATAAATCTAAAGACATAAAAAATGAACAATTTTATTGATGAACACAAGATGTGTTACAGACTTCAAAAAGAAAACAACCAACTATCTACACAACTCTTTTAACTTAGACAATTCCCCAAAATATTCTCCCCCTTTTATAATCAACAAATAAGAGTCATCATTGAGACTTAGGAGTCTTAGGAGTAAAGGTAACATGGTTGCTTGGAACAATTAGAGTTGGATCCTGCTTCACCTATTAACCACAAAGTGTGATTCCACAAGCGTTGAGCATCTTCTTCAGTATTATGATCAGATTGAAGGAGTCTAGATACTTCTTTATCTGAAAGTCTATGGGGTCTGGGATCATCCCATGCTGGCATGTATGGTTGGATCATATCTGAAACTGGCTCTTTGCCTTTCCTGGATGGATGAGGCTTAGGAATAGGGTGAAGCCTGTCTGGAGCGATTAAAATCCTGGTTGATGGAAGGATGAATGCAGATTTTATTGTTCCACTAGTAAAATCTGTAAGGGATCTTTCCTGACGAATATCCATCAATATAGCCTTTTGTTCCTTCCTGAACGTGTACTACATAGCTGCATCTGATGCAGAACACAGACAATCATCATGAAGTATGTCCCGTGCAGGCAAAGGAGGGGCAAATGTGAGTGAAGATGATGTGGATAGCATAGTGATCCCAGTTGATGGAAGTTTGGAATCTGGGTGACTTATGGGAACAGAGGTAAATACAGATGGGAGGGTCTGTATTGTTTGATCTTGAATAGAAGTAGCAACTAAAATTTCCTGATCATGTAGAGGTTAGTCCAGAATCATTGGAGAGGTAATGCCAGATAGTAAAGGTGATGGCATATTTTTTGGTTTAGGAGAGATAGACTTAGAGTCTGAAGAATCAAAAGTCACAGGGTTGACAGTAGAGGAACCTTCTGAAACATTTTTTCTTGTAGAGATATGCTTGAGCATTCCCCTTGTAATTCTTCCTGAAGAACGAACAGGAGCAGATGGTGCAGCAATCAAAGGTTTAACAATGGATGGTTTGCTAATCTTCATATTTGGTTCAGACTTTCTCATGGAGGTACTAGCACTTGATATTCTAGGAGAAATGCCAACAAAAGTTTTGAGTTTCTTAGCAAGGGGCCCAGACTCTAGTCGATCTGAGTCTCTAAGAGGCTCTAAGAGGAGTAAGAATTGCAGAGAACGTAGGAGATTTAGTAGCTAGGTTGCCACACATTTTTAAGTCCCTTGAGCCTTACATATCAATCCCATGTTGTTCAAAGATTTTGCTCAAGATTCCTAGAAAAGGAATTTTCTTCTGCCTTTTGATAATGGTGGTGATTAGATAACACATAGTTAGGCTGGGAAGACTAGCATAGGTCTTCTTCATCATGAGGATTATATAGAACTTATCCAATTTCGTTACCACATCCCTTGCGCTTTTTCTTGGAGAAAAGATCTGTCTCATCAGTACGTGCAAAAATTTTGCTTTGGGTAGCAGGTCTTTTACCAGAAGAGTTGAAGGGGCTTCCAAACCATAGAGGCAAACATTTGCTTTAGCTTCTGAATTTATGCTTCCAATGCAGTCGTTAGAAAATGGAAGTCCATCATTTGGGTAGCCACAGGCATTTGAAATGCCACTAAGAGTGATTTCTATCCTCTTGTTTATGAGAAATCCAGATATCGTTGATTCTTCCTTGTTGATCGTGACCAAAGGCTAGAACTCCAATATTAGGGAAGGTGAATAGGCATAAATGGTTGAACAGAAATGAAGCCAACCTATTCCATCTAACTCAGTCAAGACATCCCTACCTTCGTCTTTATATTGAATTGGTGAAAAATACACTAATTCAACAATATGATTTTCATTGAAGTTGATTCCTTCCATTGAAAAGAAAAATAAGATTTTCAAAGATGAAAGGTTTTTCGAAAGGGGTTTTAGGACAAAATAAAAGGGTTTTAAGAGAGGTTTGAAAAGAGAGAGAGATTTCGCAGAGAAAGAGAGATGCAGAGGTTTTTCGAAAAGGTGAAAAGACATGTAAATGTAAAATGCATTTATAGGCAACGTGGCATAATGGAGGGAAAAGATATTTTTAGAAAATGGTTGAGTTTTGAGTAGTGAAAAGATGCCACATGTTTTGAAAAATATATTTAAAAGAATTTAAAGAGGGATGCAGACCGCGTTTCTTAGAATATTAGAGAATAAGAAGAAAATAATTCTAAGTTACAGAGCATGCAAACTGAGGTTGTACAAACACCTTAATTATTCAATATTACGCATGTTCAGACTATACTTGATAAAAGCAAACCTCTCTTCAGCCAAGGGCTTTGTGAGAATATCTGCCTATTGGTGGTCTGTATCCACGTATTTTAGATCCAAAATGCCTTTCTAAACATAGTCTCGGATGAAGTGCTACTTCACTTCAATATGCTTTGCCTTTGAATGTTGGATTGGATTATTTGACAAATTGATTGAACTTGTGTTATCACAGAATACTGGAATTTCCTCTTCCTTGATTGAATAGTCCTCTAGTTAATACTTCATCCATAGAAGTTGAGAACAGCAACCAACTACAGACAGGTATTTTGCTTCAGCTGTGGGGAGGGCTATGGAGTTCTGTTTCTTGCTACTCCGGGAAATTAAGCTAGTTCCTAGAAAGTGACATCCACCACTAGTGCTTTTTCTATCTGTTCTATCACCTGCAAAGTCTACATCACATAAACCACGAGAAAGAGTCTGTTCTCTTATAAAACAACCCAAGGTTAGTGGTACCTATAAGATACCTTAGAATCCTTTTAACTGCAAGTAGTTATGAGTCCTTGGGATCTGCTTGATATCTTGCACACACACATAAACTAAACATTATATTTAGTTTGCTAGATGTTAAATATAGCAGTGATCCAATCATTCCTCTATAAAAAGTCTGATCAATTGATGTACTAGATTCATCTTTATTTATAGTGCAATTTGGATGCATTGGAGTACTCATGGGTTTAGCATCAACCATTTTAAATTTTATGAGTAACTCTTTGGTGTACTTTTGTTGATGAATAAAAATTCCATCAGCAGTCTGTTTAAGTTGTAGACCAAGAAAGAATTTGAGTCCACCCATCATGCTCATCTCAAATTCAGCCTGCATAGTTTTTGCAAAATCTTTGCACAAACTTTCTTTTGTAGCACCAAAGACAATGTCATCTACATAAATTTATACTATGATAAAGTGTTTATCTGAACCTTTTCTAAATAGAGTTATATCAACCTTTCCTTTAGTAAAGCCTTTTGATTTTAAAAAAGAACTGAGTCGATCATACCAAGCTCTTGGTGTTTGTTTCAGACCATACAGTGCTTTACTAAGTTTAAAGACATGATTTTCTAAAGATTTATCTTCAAACCCAGGAGGTTGTTTTACAAAAACTTCTTCAATAAAACTATTTAGAAAAGCGCTTTTAATATCTATCTGATATAATTTGATTCCTTTAGAAGCAGTAAAGGCAAATAAAATCCCTATAGCTTCGAGTCGAGCTACAGGGGCAAAAGTTTCAGTAAACTCTATACCTTCCTGTTGATTGTAGCCTTGTAAAGGTTGTTGTGTCTGTTTGTTGAAAAGAGGGTAGTTCCATCAGCATTGATGATTATACACTTTTCTTTATCAAAAGAAACTTTATAACCACTGTCGCAAAATTGACTTATGCTCAGTAGGTTATGTTTCAGACCTTCAACAAAATAAACATTTTCAATTACAGGGGAAGGAATTTTACCAACTTTACTAATCCCGGTGATAAGGACACGTAGCCCTATCATCAAAATGGCCAATCATAATCTCTGTAGAACGGGCACTCCACGGTCATAGAAAATCCCCGCCTCTCGTCGAAGTATATCAAAGTTTGCCACAGGTTGTCCGGTGTTGGGCCCGAATCCGAGCCATTGGAGGTCTGTTAAACCCTTAATACTATTGGGTCTTTTAATTGGCAAGCGCACCAATCATTTGTAGTTTTATAATTTAGATATCGTTCCACTGAGATTGAAAGTTCCAGTAATTCCTTGTAATTTCTATTTTACTATGGCAAATGCATCAAACTTCTTAACAAAAGAATAATTTATAAACAATATATACAATATTCACAGAATTTGATGATTGATTTGTTCATGAGGTAAAAAGGTGGTGAAGATAAAATTTATCTAGAAAGTGAGATGTAATCTAGAATAATCTCAGATACTTGAAGTAAAAATACAGATTGACAAATTATGTTGGAATTAGGATCCTCGCACTAAAATATAATGAAATCATTACAAACATACATATTTAATTATCAACTTCATGTCATTGTAGCTGAAAGTCATTATAACCAATCCCTCGTGATATAAATTCTAAGTAGTTACCGTAAAGTCCGATTCCTCGTGAGCTTTCTCAGTAAAAACTTGCATTAAGTCCTGGCTTCATGGTAACAATAATCACCAATTTTATTCCTAGTAATTGGCATATTAAGGGTATTTCAACTTTCACTTTCATTAAAATAGATTTTAATTCGGCATGAATAATCATTCTCCCGTTTAACATTCATAGTAATAAAACAAGTTTCAATATGCATGAAAAGCATTCTCCCGTTTGATGTTCATACTAATAAAAGATTGAAATACTAACATGGTACTTGAATTATAAACATGCAGAGGTCATAATCAAAACATCATATAATAGATTGATTCTCCAAATTCCAACATAAACAACTTAGTTACACATGGTAAAAGTAAAAACAACACTTATAGAGGTTGACATTTTGAAGGTGTGGAAACACTTCGTGATACAAGAGTTCACAATACTACACAACACTCTCAAGTATCTAGAAACCACTCTAAACTTGCAAACTCACAAAAGAACACACAAAACTCGAAAGAAAGGAAGGAAGTTCTCAAAAGTTCTCACGCTACGCGTAGTGTTGAGGCTACGCGTCAGCTCTCCAGTCTTTCAACTTTCTCTTGATTTTCTTTAATTTTTC
Organism: Clitoria ternatea; assembly: GCA_037962975.1. Taxonomy (NCBI): domain Eukaryota; kingdom Viridiplantae; phylum Streptophyta; class Magnoliopsida; order Fabales; family Fabaceae; genus Clitoria; species Clitoria ternatea. Next base: position 32,517,574 of record CM075673.1, on the reverse strand, counting down.
ACTGCAAAACTAGAGAAATTTGATCAAGGCAGATAATTTCCAATAACTTCCATTTATTATGATTAAAACTTAAATTTCTAATAAATTAAACTAATTTTTATTATTTTTGACACAATTTTATTAAGAAATTCATTGTAAATTTGAGGACTAACAAGGTCCGCCCCCGGTATACTCCCTAGACTACCCTCGGGGGTCGAGGCACGACAGTTTCATTAGTGTACCCATCACTATATGTTCTAGGGGAATTTTCCAACATCTCTTCTTAACTTCCAAATATGATGCATACAACACATAATTTCCTTTCACTAGTCATTGATAGGGTCCTTTTGATGGCTCCATTTCATTTTTAATGTCGGACTTTTTATTTTCATGAAATTTCAATTAATTCTTTTCCTTGTTTTCTCAAAATTCCTTAATTCATAATGGTCTCACCTGACGCTTAGAAATGAAATGAGATCTCATATTTTCTAGAAATCATTGGTACATTGGCGTTACAATGCCTATCATAATATCGAATCTGATCTAATCTCATCATATTATTTTCACAATTTATTCATCCTAGGATCCCTACCGAGACATTTCTTCATTCATTCTTTTCTTATTTATTTTAACATATTTATTCAATGTATTATACAAGTACAACATCACAGTCCATACACATGTCATCATACCATACTCATCCTACATTTCACCACACATACTCATCACGTATAATTAACATATATTCATGCACATAGTAGTTGCTAAACACAATATTTATCATACAAGTATTATAAAACAATAATTGTACATATCATGAGAGGATTATGCGTACAGGTATACTCATGGATATCTCTTTATAAGTGTTTTAGTCTTGGTTTCTTACTCATATCTTATCAAACTATTTATCTCGATTTAATTAAGATGTCCAATTGCCCTTCATTGTTTCTTACTTACTGCTATTGGTTTTATTCATCCTTGATTCATTCGTATGTTGTTTAGGTTGGTGCTTAGGTCCTGTTGACATTAGTGTTTCTACATTTGTTAAACTTTCGTAGCGTATATATTTTTATTACCCTATCATCAATTTTTATTCTTTAATAATTCCTAATATTTGTAATATATGTACTTGACTCATTCTTTTGTACACTGTTAAGTCATTCGTGTCTTATCTATTTAATCATGTGTGATTATTTTCTTGGTCACGAAATGGGTTACTAATCCTTTATATATATAATTAGTACTATTCTTTCTAAATTTCTAGCTACTAGATTTTATACTTTTCCTTTGCTCATACTAGCTCTAATTATATTAACAAATTGGTTTCCTTAGTGATATCCTCTCTAGGTTTTCAATCATTAGCCTTTAGTACCATTTCTCTATTTCCAACATTACCAATCATATTAACTAATTTAATTTGTTTAGTTACCTTTATTTAATCAACTAAGATTGGTTTTCTCTAAGATGATAATCTATTACTTAAGGATTTAGTCCATATCTTAACTTCTAGCTTGAATACTTAAATTAAAATATTCCCTTCTTAAAAGTCATCATTTAATTTATAAGTTAATCCTTTTCATTACTAGTTTAAAGTTGAAATCCAAAAATCTCTTCCATGTCCTTTACTATCATTAGCTACCAATGTTCTAAAATTCTAATGCTTGTTTCTTACTTAAACTTCTAACTTCATTCTTATGTTATTTAATCATTTATACCATTTAATTCAAAATTCCTAAGGCCCATTTTTCTTATACTTTTACTCTAAGTGATCACTAAAATTGGTCACTTATTTTTCTAAAACCGAATATCCATTTCTTTATTACGCATCAAAATTTCTTTTATCTCCCATTTTCTTTTCTTAGCTTATAAAACTTAATCCCATCTTTAAAATTCATCTTAGTTGGTCACTAAAATTGGCCTTAAATTTTTCTAAGCTCTAATGTCCACTTGTTTGTACTTCAAAAATTCATTTTGTTTCCATTTCTTTATTTTCATTTACAAAGTTTATTCGGACCAAAACCGTGTCACTTATTGAAAAAACTTTTTCAAGCAAAATTTTCCACTTTTTCAAACTCAACCTATTTATCTAATTAACTTTTATAAAGTTTTGTAATAATTTAAAACAATGTCACTTTTAGTAAAATAAACGTCGTAACCGTCCATTTGGTAAATCTTTCTTAAAATCGCGATGTTGTCAAGATACTCTTGATGATACGTGACGGTAAATTAATTCCTAATAGCGGGGCTTACCAGAAATAAATTACAAATTACATATCATTATCGTAAATTTTAAAGAATAATAATACAACCAAATCGAATAAAACCAAGCCCGCCTAAACATTAAAATTCCTAAATGTTTCATTACGACTCCGATCACGACAAAATCCTTCAGAGTATATGAACATCGAGTTACACCAATTAAATTCATAAAATACCCATAAATTTGAAAATGTTAAATTTTTAATTGTCGGTTACAAAAAATTATGCTGTTTGAAATCTAACCGTTAGATCGTGACAAAATTCAAAACGGAGGTTCTCAAGTATACGGGCAATATTATGGAACGGTTAAAAACAAGTTTAGACAAGGTAAGACCCCCTTACCTTGCCGAACAGCCACTGCCCGGGCAAAGAAAATGGCGAACTCATCGAAAAACCCGACGAATGCTTCGAAACATATACCGATCGTTTCTGGGTCACTAAAAACTAATATGCATAAAATTTTTGAGCCATTAAGAGTCATGGAAAACCAAGGAAAATAACAAACAACCATGAAATTGATTTAGTTTAAGAGGATCTTTTACCGATGATTTGTCGTTCACTTTGAACCTTTCGCCATTTGTTGCCGATTATCGTTTATGGTTCTCGATCCTAAGAAAAAAACACATGTAACTAAAATGGGTCAATGGAGTCACAGTTTTGGGCTTACAAAACAGAGTGTAAAATGCCACAAGATCAAAAACATAAATTGTTTTGGGCACCAAAGAAAGAGGAGACAAGATTAAGAACCAAAATGCGAAAATCCTTACCTTGGTGGCCTTGGATGGTCACGGCTCCAAGAGGCCAAGGCAAGAGGGTTTATAGCTGGATTTCAAAAGCTTTATACTTAAAGAAAAATGAGTAAAAGATGGTTGTTTGGTGGGAGGAGGGTCACGGGTTAGAGGAGAAGAATGGAGGAGAAGAGAATTCATTTTTGTTAGTGGTGGTATGGTGTTGTGTAGCCGTAGATGTGGTGGTTGAGGGTGGAGGTGTGGTGGCTGTTTTGGGCTTAGGAAAAAGAGAAGATGAAGAGGAGAAAGATGAATGCTACTTCCGTGAATGGGAGAAGGGAGTTGGAGTGGGATGGCTGAATGGAATGATGGAGGAAGTGATATTAGTCAGTCTTGCATGAAGTGTGATTGATGGAAATAGGAGGTGGGAGGCTGAGTGGTAAGGAGTGGGTGGAGGTTGAAATCTCTCTAGTGAGGTAGAAAGAGGTGGTGATGAATAGAGGAATGAGTTTCTAGGGCAAGGCAAGTGTCTAAAGGGTGGGAGAAAGTGATTGGCTCATGTTGCATGAAGGGGCTTATATGCCAACTGCTAGGGCGTCAACTTGTTTGGGTTTTAAGGAATGATGCAGGCTGAATTAGGAAAAATGCCCAACATAAGAATTGTATGCCATTTTCTTATCTTTAAATTGATATATGGCACAAAAATTTTCATTGAGAAATGAATGAGATATGTCCCAATTACTAAAACAGTGTAAGGCTGTGATGGGATTGATGTTTCTTGCAAAGATTAATTTTTTGGGCAAAATTGGTGAAGCATTTGACTTCGTACCCTTCATCAAAGTTGTAAGTAATTGGGTTAAGGAAATTTTTATGAAAGAATTGTTCGATTTCATGGTCACATGAGGGAGAAACACGAAAAATACTGAACATAGTGCAAGCTGCCACTAGGAAAATATGAATCAGTATGGTATTTTAAATTCTGGGATTTATGGAGTAAGAAATTTAAATGGTGCTTTTTTCGGTGACGGAAAATTTAAATGGTGCCTTTTCTACATTAGGAAATTTAAAAGGTGCCCTTTTTGACGACAGAAAATTTAAATGGTGCTTTTTTCAGTGACAGGAAATTTAAATGATGCCCTTTTCAGCAACAAGAAATTTAAATGGTGCCCTTTTCGATTACATGAAATTTAAATAGTGTCCTTTTCAATGACACGAAATTTAAACAGTGCCCTTTTCCATGACAGGAAATTTAAACGGTGTCCTTTTCGGTGACAAGAAATTTAAATGGTGCCCTTTTTGATGACAGGAAATTTAAATGGGTTTCTTTTCGGCTACAAGAAATTTAGACGGTGCGCTTTTCCGTGACAGGAAATTCAAAAGGTGTCCTTTTCGGTGACAGAAAATTTAAATGGTGCCTTTTTCAGCAACAGGAAATTTAAATGGTGCCCTTTTCTGTGACAGGAAATTTAAACAGTGCCATTTTTTGCCACAGGAAATTTAAATGGTGCCATTTTTGGTTGTAGGAAGTTTAAAATGGTGCCCTTTTTGGCAATAGGAAATTTAAAACCAAGTTTAAAATCTGGGGAGAAACCTTTAGAAATGCAATCTTTACAGAATTTAAGGTTATACTCATGGATGAAACAGAAAGAATGAGGCGACTCTATCTTCAGAGCATGTATGCGTCTCGGTCCTTGTGATGCTTGTCTGAGGTGTTAACAGATAATAAAATCATCTCGCTCCCACGAGTTTCTTTTTCTCTTAAAAATGATTGTTATTGCCTTGTTTTATTTTGTTAAAACACATGGTTTGTCACATTAATGAAACTCATATACAAAGGCGTATTGAAAAGATAACAATTTTATTCATGTAGGTTAATCAAGTACGGGGAAAGAGAAATCAGATGCAGGGGAAAAGGAAACAAATGTGGTCAAAAGCTTGGTATTGGATAAACTAAGGAGGGTTTACGGATCCTCCAGTGAATCCCTAAGAACAACAAGAATCTTGATCCCATATCATGACGACGAGTTTATCCTTCGATCTTGCTTTCGAGAAAGTAATTCAACTATAGTCCTTGTGGCATAGTCTGATCCTGTTTTTCTTGCATAGGGAATTTTAGTTACTTTGCCACAATTTTGACTCTAATTTTTACCCGAGCCACCTTTTCAAGTTTTTGACTCACCAGGTCGCTCTAATTTTTTCCTAGGCTACCCTTTCAGGTTTTCATCATAGCGAGCATAATTTCTTTATGACATTTTTTTAATCAAGGTTGTGTCCTTTACAACAATAGGTTTAAGCTGATTATACAGAAACCGAGCCCACCTGACCTCTTTTAATTTCATCCTTTGGGGGGAATAGATATCACTTCGAATAGGCATGTTTACCCCAACGTCTTGTACCAAAGGGAATAAGGTGATTCTGTTTGACACTAATGAGAGGGGACTATTCCAAGTTTGTTTTTTGCTTTCTTTTTGTTCATTCTTTCCTTTTTTTGATTTTTTCCTTTGTTGTCTTTTTTCCTTCCTCTTTTTTTTTTCTTCTCATCTTTTTTCTTAACCTTCAAATGATCCCCTTGGTACCTTTGTTTTGCTCTACCCGCTTTATTTACCCTTAACCAATATGGTGAAGAACTATGATGCTAATGGTATTGTTAACAATGACTCAGCATGGTAGACTATTTCCTTGGTTACATTGTCATGGGAAGTAGTTATACCACTTTAAGGTTGGGGTGTTAATTGCAACAGGGATGAAACATTATTTTTGCTATGTTCTTGGCTCGATGACAATTGTGTTCCCTATACAGAAAGGTGACAGCCTGCTCAATGATCTGGATGTGCCCCAATATGACAATGTAAGGGCATCAACTTGCTCCAATTACTATGCGCATATGGCGTCAATTTTGATTCTTTTGTTTTTTTTGTTTTTTTGGTTTTTTATTTTTTTTGTTTTGTTGTCTTTTTTTATTTATGGTAAAGTATCTCTTGATTGCATCAGCATTTATGGGCATTGGTAAGTCATCCCCATCCATGTTGATCAATACTAAAGCTTCCTTAAATGATAGATATGCCCCTATTCATTTCGGGACCTGACAGTGATTTTGTTCGTATAGATTTCTATCTCTTTGTGTATCACGTCATAAAACATAGTTACAATCGCCCTTTGATAAGTTTCCCCAGCGTCTTTTAGATCAAAAAACATCACTTTATAGTAAAAGGTTCCTCACAAGGTGATAAACGTAGTTTCTTCTGATGTCCTCAGGTGCTATTTGAATTTGGTTATATCTAGAGAAACTATCCATGAATGAGAAGATGGAATTCCGAGTCATATTATCAACTAAGACATCAATTTGTGGTAAGGGAAAATCATCCTTGGCATATTTTTTACTAGGAGGCACTCGGGTTTTAAGGGTAATTATGATGTTGTGATCTAATCATGGCATATCTTGGTAGGACCAAATAAAGTCGTCACGGAATAACTTAATCAACTTTCCCTATCGTTCTTGACTCAGGGCAATACCAATCTTGACCTCCTTTTATCCTCTTCACCTCCTAAGTTGATGATCTTAATTACCCCTTGATAGGGCTAAATTTCTCAAGCTTCTTGTTCCAATATCCTAGTTAATTTACATGAGGGACCATAGTCTTCTTCACCTTCTTCGTCAGCACAATCAACCGGATACTCAAAGTTGTGAAATGGGATTGCGACCTTACTATTTTCAGTAGATCATTTTTGGATTTGTATTTGGGTGAATGGTCGATGAGAGATAAAGGAAAAGGGAATCGTTAAAGGGTGCAAAGAAATAGATATTCAAATACACATTTATTAATGAAATTTTAAAAACATGACAAAACATGCTTCACCTTTATTGTGAAAAGAAAAGGCTCCTAAGCCTTGGGCATAGCATTGGGAATATCGAGTCATTAAGGCAATTACAAATTATTTTGAATTAGAAATTAAAGTCGTGGCTAGCTCAATAGCCTCTTAGTTATAAAGTTATATGCCTGCACGAAGCTTACGACATCACAAGAACCGTCTTTAATAACAGTCACTTGATCTGGATATATTACAATCTCGTATCTGTCTCAACCATGAGTCATTCCTGAAACCAAGTTCTGTAAAGGTGTCTCCCATGATTTCTTCTTTTTTATTATTATTTTTTATTTTTTATTTTTTTATTTTTTATTTTTAAAACAACATGCATTAGTGAAAAGGAAAAGAAAAAGAAAGAGACAACAAAGAAAGAGAAAGAGAAAACAAACAGTGATTGAAGCGATCATAAGTCTTGATGAGCATCCTTTTACTGTTCCTTAGAATGTCTCATTCAAAAGTACTAGGTTAAGCAATATGGAAACTAAGATGGTATCATTGTAGACATGGAGCAACCAGTTTATTACTTCAGTAAAAAGCATTCATTACATCAAGGGAAAATAATCAGTCTTTTTTAGTTTGGGCAATCATAGCCTTTATTTCACTAAGCTAACTTTTATAATATTTTAAGAAAAGCATAATCTCCTTGGGGGTTTGTCATTTCTTTGGTCTCTCTTAGTAGCCATGGGATGTCCTTCAAAGTTTTGTTAGCCAAACATGCCAACTTGCCGAAGCGACGTATCCATGAGTGAATGATTTCATCCTGATTTGCCACCTTAGCTCTTTTATCATCTCCTGACATTTGTTCTTTATTTGGTATGCACACCATTTTTCATCATTTATTTCTCGTCTGGAAGTTTCTGCCATATCTTTAATTTGTTGCTCCATGCTGTTTATTTGGGATCGTAGAAAACTCTTTTATGCTAAGGCATCCTGCTCTTTTTCTTTAGCTTTTTCCATCATCTCTTTCAGTAACTACTTGTCTGCAAGAATGACATTGTGAGTCTCTTTCCTTTATAATGTATTGTTGCGTAACCTTCACATATTCGTCATTTTTCCCTAACCACCACCATCGCGCTGCCTCAAACTACCAAGCGTCACCATCAGAAAGTGAGACAACGAACAATAAAGAACCCTCGAAGACTCGGACTTATGAAGACAACGATGCATAGTGAGAACTTAGAATCCTTAGGTTTTTGGAAAGAAAATGAGAAAAGAGAATAGGTTTTTAATTAAGAGTAGCCATCGTCATAGCCTCCATCGGCCACCATTACTCTCCCTCTCTCGCTCCCCCTTTCTCAAATTGTCAAAGTATTAGATTTAGGTTAATATTTTGTTATTTTAGGACAATAAAGCCCAATATAGGCTAAGGCGATGCTTTTTTTTAAATAAGAGAGTCTTATTTAACCTTAAGTAAATCTATTTGTTAAGTTACTCTTAAAGTATATGGTTGTCTTAATGGTAAGACTTAGTTTCCTATTTAATAGAGGGCATAGGTTTGAAACCCTCCCCCCATTCATGTTATTTTTATTTTTTTCCTTTTTGTAAAGATAATGCTATGTACATATAATTTATTAAGAGGTTATTAAGTGCATGATTGTTTTAGCGGTAAGACTTAGTTCCTCTATAGGTAAAGGATGTGGATTCAAGCCTCTATTTTCCTTATTTATGCTTTTTATGGTTTTGTCCAACCCTAGACAAAAGTACCATGTCTTTTTGTCATTTCTATAGCAGTGATTGTTGTCTACAATTATGCTTTTATTTATACTTGTTGTATATATAGCACTATCATTGTTATGTAGACGTTATATAACTATTGTGTTTAATTGTGCTTTTATTTTTAAAATGAAATTTCTCAAAAAATTAGAAATAACCTGCAAAAGAAATCAATAAAAACATTAGAGACGACATTAGCAACAACCCATATAACGTCTCTAAAGTGGGTTCAAAGACCCCACATTAGTGATGGCCCACTTAATGTCGTCGCTATATTGTGGTGGACATCTTCCATCACTTTTGATATAGTGGGAGGCCCAGGTATAGTGATGGTTAAAGGCCCCGTGGCTAAAGTTATGCCACATATATAAAAAATGCATGCACTCTTTTATGGTATACAATGACGGGTATGAGAAGTCGTTGTTTATCTCAAACAGTAGAGACGTCACTACCTGCATCACTAAGGTTATGCCACGTGGATCAAGATAGTTTTTGTCATTATATTAGTGATAAAATCTATAATTGTATTTAGCGACGGGTAGATATCGGTAACTACGATTGTCACTACACATGTGAACTTTTTAAAAAAGTGACGTGTGGGGTAAAGAGATCAACAATAGTAAACTGTATGTCTAATATGCATGCTTTCAGTGGCTAATTGTCAATAGACTCTGTTTGGCATCGCTAAAGAGGCTAGGGATGCCGCTGTGAGCGACGGTGTGGGTTATGTCATTGAGTCCATAGCTGGACTTGTCAATGATGGAAGTTCAATGATTAGTAACGGTTTTCGATCTAGGTTTTTTTGTAGTGATAATGAGGGGAGAATGAGTGTTGTTCTTGTTTTTTATTCAAAATAGAGAGTAAGAAGAGTTTTTGGTTATTTTCTTGCAAGGGAGAATAGGTATAAATCCCTCCTTGGGGAACATTTATTTTTCCATTCCTTCTTTTCTTTGCTTATTATATATTCATGGAGTTTAGTGAAATACACTTGACGTGTTATAATTTATCCATGTTATGTTCTGAGTATGTTATTTAGGTCTTGGTCATTTTACTTATTTTAGAATATTGTTGTTTTGGTTAGTGTTTTCTCTATAACTTTTACTCATGTTATAACTTGAGCTATGTGAAAGCTTTGCTATTTTCTCCTCTGCCTCATCATACTTGAACTCACAAAATGTTATTAAATGATTTTTCGAAATTTGATTCTAGAAGTAATAATGTGTTTAATCTGTCTATGTTCATGCTATATTTGAGTTTTGTCTTGTATAAGTTGCAAGAAACTAAGCTTAAGGCCTACTTTTTGTAACAGCCCTAGTTGTTAGAACAAGGGCCTAGGCTCTCAGGATCTCTGAGAGTGTTTTATTAAGTCTTTTAGTGGAAGTTGAGGCCTTGTCCTGATCTCGAGTGACGATGAGAAATTAGAAATGATGAGGAAAGAAGTGTTCAGAGTTCTAGCACATAGCTAAATATGAGTGAGAGGGAAGGTGTGGTAGGATAATAGAGATTTACGATAACGGTAAAGAGTACTAGAGAAAGAGAAATGTGAGAAGGAATGATAGAGGAAGAGTAAGAAATAAGTGAGTGAGTATTAGTAAAATATTTTAGATGTTAATAATTAATTATTAATAACTAATTTATCTTGTTAAATTATGATTAATTGTTTAGATTATTCTTTTCGTAAACTATGTGTGGATTAATTAGTTAATTAGGAGTAATTAGTAAAGATATAATTAAAATATAATTATAATAATAATTTTAATTATTTGAAAAATATATATATATAGTATTAAAATAACATTTTATTAAGTTTCTAATTAAATTATAATGTATAATAATATTTTAATAATAAAATATTAAGGGTTTTCCCGGTATTATACTATGGGGCCCAGTTGTTGAACTTTTCTAGTAACTTAATCTGAGACTAATGACTTCGTAAAGGGGTTAGTCATAGTAGGGTTTCCTTATAACGAATTGAAGATAACTAATTGGGTTTGATTGAACCAATCAAAACCTTCGATGTCGCCTACGTTTGATTGTGCATATACTTCAGGGTATCCGATGGTAACATGGTCAGTCCCTAATGGCTCGTTTTGACATTTTAGGAATGTTTCTTGTAGAGGCCAAGACTTGATTCAGACTCTATCAACCTCATTTCTATGCCACCTTATTTCTTCAGAAATTCAATCTGCGCATCCTTAGCATTTCGAACCTAACTTTCTCAAACGATACTTTATTGGAATGATTCTGGTCTCGTTCACTTTGTTTCGAAGAGTCTTCAATTCCTATTTCTGGTCTTGACCCCAAATTCTTACTCTGTCATGCTCAAATTCATGAATTAAGTAAATTCATCTTAAAACCATGTTATTCATGTTTTTACTCTGCACAGGCTTCACTTAAAAATTCGTAACTTTTTGATACGACCTTCGATTCATGCAAATTTGGTGTCAAAATCTCCATAACAAAATTATCTATATTTTTTATGAAGACCTAGAAAGCTAAATCCTCCCAGATTGGTGCAGTGTTTAGGATCTTTAAAGACCTCTATTCATCACGTCACTATGCTAACTGGTTCCAGAAAAATAGGCATATCACCCTCTGTCGGTATTAGAATCACTTCGTTCTTTTTGTTGTGGATCTGTATCAAAGAACTATACAAGTCTTATGAAGGGAAAAAAGGCTAATTCTTAAAGGAAAAATTACTACAAATTTATGTTTACAGCCCTACCTGATTCGGGGACGAATAGAGCATTCTGTCTTGTTTCAGGTATATCTCAGGCTACCAATATTGGATCGTCACAAATGATATATCAAATTGAAAAGAAAAATAAGATCTATAAGTTTCATGTTATGTTCCCATGAATTATCCCATATTTATTTTTAACACTTTTCAATTTCGGTTCCTAAAAATCCTACACACCTAAAATCATCAGGTAACAATTTAATTTTCCGGCCACCGATTTTCAACCTACCACTACACCAGCCACCTCCTAGGGGCAGGTGTCACACTCTGGCCACTTCAGCCCACTAACCCAAACACCTCACAAAAATCCAGCTGCACTCAACAAGCCCATTTAATGCTTGTCACTTCTATTTATGAAATGCACTCATGTTATTCCCTTAATCAAGGTTCCATTTAATTTCTTGCTCCAGTTCACGGCATAACCCAGAATCATTTCCTTTTCAATTTGATTCAAATTATTCCAGCCTTTTTCTTTTCCTTAAACCACCGCCAGCCACCTCAATCTTCACCACCTCTGGCCACCAAAATTTGGACACCATCACCACCTATCTCCACCCTTCTACATCTTTTTCCATTTCTCTTCTTCTCTTTTCCTAAAAACCGTGAACAACCTTCATCATCCAGCTCCTCTATTTTAAGTTCTTGCATGCAAAAGTGTTCAAGAAGATCAACTTCTTCCCTTCTCAAAAAGCTTCCAAAACTGTGAGCTTCCTAAGACTATCCTAGGTGAGTTTGGCAAATTTCTCTTGATTAATGTTCTTGAACCTTGTGGTTCAAATTCTGTTTTGTCTTAGAAAATTAGATGGTTTTTCCTTTTCTATTTTGGAGCTTAAACTTTGGTTGTTTTCTTGTCCTAAACCATGCATGTTAAATTATTCTAGATTCGGGAACCATCAACGACTACCGACAGACGATTAGAAGCGTTTAACGAAGTTTCGGCGGATTTCCTCCTACTCTTCCCTAAAACCGAAAGCCATCATGAGGTAAGGGAAGCCTCTTTTTAGTTAATTGTGTCGTAGAGTTGTCCTGTTATGTTAACCTAGTATCCGACTATCATAGTTTTAAGTTCTGACTCAATCCAACGGTCGAATTTCAAACTATACAATTTTTGGTAATCAATAACAATTTTGTTAAATTAAAAATGAAAATAAATTTAAATAAGTATTTTTATAAAATCTCATAACACATGCCTTGATGATCAGGTGTCCGAAAGAAATTTTATCGGAATCGGAGCCAGGACGAAGTGTTACAGAATTTAGTGTTAGGCAGACTCGGTTAGTATTCGATATGGTTGTATAAATAAATTTTATATTTTTATATACCTTTATGTAATTTATGTAAATTTGTTCTGTAAGCCCCGAAATTAGAGGTTAAGTTCACCGTTAAGTGGTGAAGTTGTCTACAAAGAGCACACGCTTTTTAAGAAATTCTACCGAACGGGATGTTTTCAACAGTTATTTTATCTTACCGGATTTACAACGATATTTTCCTAAGATCCTTTTAAAGATGATAAGGTAGTTACGATTAAGTTAAAAAGTAATATAAAAATAAATTAAATAATAATAGAGGTTAAAGGAATTAATAAGTAATTATGTGATTAATGGTTTAGCAAATGTTAAAACTACTTAGATGGAAACAGTAATAATAAAACAACTAGAATATGTAAGTTAGAACAGTGGAATATTTATAAGCTAAATATCACTAGAAATAAGTCTGATAATTTTATAGATTTCATGTTAGAAATAAGGCTAAATAGTTAAGATAAAGAAATTAGAGTAAATTATGAGTACAAGAATTAAATAAGTTAATGTCTAGTGAGTTACTCGTAAGAAAATACACTAAGACAAGGAAAAGGAGTTAGTCAAAACGGACTTAGAAATAATTACTACTTGGATTAATAAAGAGGAGAATAATGAGTAATAAGGATTAGTAATACTAGTTTTAATTTATAGACCACCGTAATAAGTTCACTAGACTAAGGATCAAAATGATTAAATGAATTATGGAATAATTAAGGTAGATAACAATTAGTTGAACCGGTTAGATTAAGCTCGAATAAATGAACGTCATCCAAAGAAGTAGAAAATTAGTACATTCAAGAAATAACCAATAATTGACTAGGACATTAGCAGGAAGTAAATAAGTCTTAAGAACGAGCGACACCTTAAGTAGTAATATTCCATGCATAAGATATCTAATTAATATGAAGTCGAAGAAAGGACATATACAAGATTATTACAAAAAAAGGCACTCAATTGAACATAGAAATTATACCTATAGACGAAGGGACCATAATACTTAGAAATAACAAACTTCATAAAATATAATTCGATCTACCGGAGTGGACCTGTAGAGGTGAGAGGCAAGAAACGAATAAGTGAAAACTAGATTATAGATAAATGAATGATTTGGTATTGTTTGGTGATGATAAATTATATGAATTCATCAGTGACAATATTTTGATGATTGATTATATTGTGAAAAATACATTATGCAATATGAGGTATTGTTGATGCATCTGAAAGAAAACATTAATATGTACCTGTCACAGTAATGAGTCACGTAATGAAAAGTGAGGTATAAGATGTGGAAAGTGATCAGTATGGAAGTGATGATTCGTACCGATGAGTATAGAAATGATACGCTAGGTCATTTTCATTCTCAATTACTAGTCACTATAGAAGTAATATGAATGTATGTATGTGAGTGTGATAATATATGAAACCTTACCCAACCTTCAAAAGCCAAACTACCATGATCCTTGATTTATCCATATAGCCTATAAACCTACCCTCAGACTTGAACAGTACCTATGAAATTAAGGGTGTTGAGAATGAAAATGAATCATTGATAGGATCTTACCCATGACGGGGATCAAGAGAAAGAATGAGAACTTGTGTGAACTATGCATCATACATAATAATGATTGATTGAGGAAACTAGAGCTGATACCTAGGGTACACTAGAGGACATCCACGTTCGATCCCCATGAAGGATCTTGGAAGTACAATTGGGTCAGGCATCTAATGGCTTGGATTTGCGCCCAATACCAAATGGTCTGAGACGCCCCAAAAATAAGGGAAAATTTTTCACGTTTTTGAAAAATATTAATCAATCAATAATTAGAGTGATGAAGTATTATCTCCATTCCCCTGGATCTATAATAAACCACTCCCATATATGAAGATATGAGAGGGTGAGTTCAAAAGATTATTTTATAATAACTTTTCTAATTACAAAACAGCGGAAGATTCAATTGCTTTAATTATTGACTGATTGATTTTCAAGAGGGGGAATTTCATGAAAAGTGGGATGTAGTTTATATAGCCTAGAGGTCCAATTTATACTCCTTAATATATTTAAAGTAATGTATAAAGAGGGAATAATGCATAGGAAACAAAAATCCATTTAAAATAACAAATATGAGCATCAGGGTGATACTCGCTCAAGCGAGATTCCATCCGCTTGAGCGAGCCAGAGTAATAACGCTTGGGCGAGCGCTGAGTAACTCTGAGTGAAAGGAAGAAATAAGCATCAGGGCTCAACTCGCTTAAGCGAGCCCTGTCTCGCTTGAGCGAGAAGCAAAAGAATACATTGAGCGAGGCAGCGAGACGCTTAAGCGAAGGAAGGAGTTTGCATCAGGTACGAATCTCGCTTGAGCGGCACCTTACTCGCTTAAGCGAGATTGTTCCAGAAACGAAGGTGACTCACTGGCCAATTTTCGCTCAGGCGAGGCACCACTCGCCTGGGCGAAAGTCGTCCAGTATCAAAACTCTTTCCTCCTCGCTTGAGCGCTCGCTCCTCCGCCTGAGTGAAAATCGTACAGAATCGAACCTCTGATTCTGTGGCAATCTCGCTTGGGTGAGACATACCCCTGCTTGGGCGAAAATGGGCCAGAGGCCAAAACTATGATTCACATCAATCTCGCTCGAGCGAGATTTCCACTCGCTTGAGCGAGTTCTGCGGAAACTATGCAGAAACGAAATTCACTTTAACTTAGCACATGAAACATCAACTCCTTCTATTTTGGCCTTACCCATACCATATCTTACTTCATTATGCATGTACCAATTCATACAATGCTATAATCTAGAACTACATAATTCTTCCATTGAATCAAATACCACCAACATCATCATACTAATATTAACTCCATGCATATAATCTAAATTCATCATCAAACCACATACACTCCCTACATATATCCGGATTCAACATCATTTCATATGCTCTATAAAATAGCATAAAAACACAACAATCCCTCATTGATCAAATTCAAGTATTATGATCCATTCTTTACATCATTTGGGTCATGAATGAAAATTGGTCTTACACACACATGTCCAATTTTCTCCCATGACCTCCAAAATTATCAACCATTACAGAATTGAGTATATAAACACCATATACTCCACAAAATAAATTCATGTTGGCCAAGGCTTACACAATGCCATTCCATATTTACCTCCTTCCAAACTCGACCTCCAAAAACTGTAGGATTTAAGTCATACCTACATCAACTTTAAAAATAGCAACGGGGAGGTGAGTAACATAATCCAAATGAATTAAAGTCATACATTATGATGAAATACATGTATACTTGCACAAATATCAATCATTACACCACATCATACATCATACATAATACATCTCATAATCTCAAGTATACATTCACAATTTCATTCATTTGGATTACCAAACACACACATAGGGTTAGTATCTAACTCTCTCCCTTTCCAATCCTCATTCATCCATTGCCCCCATGGGCTTTCAACTAGGCATATCTCCAGCTATATGCAAATGTTCTTAAAGCTAATGCATATGCACAAGAATTTCTCATCAAACAATGCGGATCCGACTGTGGGAATATAACTTTAATTCAATTATGGGACAAGCATAGGTGTGCTACTATGCCCCTACTGCAGTAGAAAAATTGTGTACACATATATCTCAATTTTATGCATGCTTACATCCTCATAATTTTTACTGTACCAAACCGCTATCGCCCATCTGTAGCACTAGTCACCCCGTGACTTGCGGATCAACATCATGGCCTCAACTACCACAAGTGCTACAGGCCCCTCCCGAACACACATCGAGAGAGCCGTGTCCCGTCAGACACCGAGGTAAACTCGCTCACCATAGAGCCGCCCGCCCACTGGGCCTGCCACATAGGGTGCCTCGTCACCAAACTATGGACAGCTTCGTGACTCATACACCGAGTCACAGGGGAAAATCATAATACGCTCGTGCACTGAGCCGCCCTCCCACTGGGCCCGCCTAGTGGAACCCCCTAATATTCCACATAGACAACTATGATATGCCATGGATGTAATGCAAATGCAAATCAAGTGCATCCTCACACTATGCATCCTAGATGCCACTCCACAATCAATCATTCACCACCACCACTTGGTGGATTTCAATATTCTCATCATCCTTAATTATTTCCAATTCTCCTCAATGCTTATACTCATTAATAGTTAGTGGCATATACATTCAATAGATCATACACATATCTTTGGGATATTCACCTCACAATTCCAATCCACACACGGTTTCAAACCATCATCATACTTCATTAACATAGTATCATCACAACATCACAATATTATCCCAAATATAATGCCACACAATAATTATCATTCTAAATGCATCCCAATCATAACATTATCACATCATCCATTCAACAATCATCAAAATAATCACATATACATATTTTCACATCACCAATGGATGAAATCATGCATTTAGAAAAGTTACCCCCTCCTACCTCAAGTGAAGTAGTGATCAACGCAGTTCGATGGTCCTGCCTCGTCAATAGGGTCACTTCCTATGTAACGCCCTAAAACGTTGATTAAAATTTTCGAGTAAATTTTTCGCTTTTTCGAAAGATCATTTTAAAATTCATCAATTTAATTCATAGTTTATGTAATAGTTGATAACAGCGGAAAAATTATCATACATGCTAGTCGTGAATAATTAAATTCAAGAAAATACTTAAATAGCGGAAACGATTTAGAACATAATAGTACATGACATATTATATTTATTACAACCCATAAAATCAAAGTTTAGGTAATAATTCAAATAGACATCCATCATGGCATTACTCTGTATTCTGCATGTCATTCACTGTAAAAATTAATGTAAGAGTGAGACAGAATATAGAATAAATATAAAATAGATAAAATTGCACAAACACAATCAACAATTCATAATGATATGATGAATATGCCAAACAAGTCCATTAATAGATCTTTAATTAGTCAAATGATGTCATGCTGGATCCATTTGGTCTTGGTGGGAATACTGCAGTAAAAGTCTCATAGAGACACAAATAGGGCTTTAGCATATACCATGAATCCCTATACTTCATGGCGCTTAAGTACCGAAGTACACAATATCATAAGTAGGACTTTTGCATAAACCATGAATCCCTACACTCCATGGCACACAACAAAATAGGGCTTAACTCATCATAGAGTAACCCCCCACCAGGGTAGGCAATCATGAAACCCCTAAATTCCATGGTGCGTCCGAATGCTTATGATGCATGAATGCCTTTAATTCTTTTAACATACCATGATATCCATATTTCCAAAACCTCTTGGATAATACAAGTCCTCAAGGGACACAATACACATAATAATTCACAAAATCATGGATTTACTGTTTCAACCACATATGTCAATAAACACGAGGCATTCATGTACATATATATTAATTATGTCATTCATAATTATTCACCATCACAATATACAAACTGTGTGATACTCAACAGCATTTATAATAATCCATAATCACTCAAGAATTTAATAAATAATCTTTATCCATAGAGAAAATATCATTTTCTTTCAAAATAGCCTTTTAAAGTGACTTTCAGTATCCCCAACAGTAACATACATTAGCAAAACAGTCATAACATGGGCAAATCAACTCCTTTTTAGATGATTCCACTTTCTATAGCTCAATAATACAATTATCTATAACTTTCATGAAGAACACAGTTTCAGATTCCAATCAGAAATACTACTTATTCACAAAATACCATACTGCCTCAAGATAAGTTTTCCAAAATGTACACAGATTAGTATTTAAAACGTATCTGGAGTTACAAATGTGATTTTGACATGAACCCAATTCTAAATTATTCTTAACACACATATCTACAATTTTCATGAAGACACCAACCCCTAATTCTCACCACAAACTTCCCAGTTTTAAAAACAAGATTCGGATTTCAAAATTTCAGAATTTTAGAATTTTCAGCTTGCACATACTTCAGTAATTTGAGCATAACTTGAGTTACAAAAATTATTTTGATGTGAAACCACTTTCTAAAAATCCACAACATAATTATCTACAACTTTCATGAAGATATCCAAGGCTGATTATGCATGTATAATTCCCAGCATATCAAAATATGCACTAAACATGAAGCAAATCTTTCACTCGGACATACAGTAGTATTTTGGCTATAACTTTTGCTACACATACTCAAATCAATCGGTTCAGGTCTCAAAATTCACATAACAAAAAGATTTACAACTTTTATGAAGACACTGATCACTAATTCTTACCACAAAATTCCCAGTTTTAAAAATAAGATACGGATTTCAAGTTCACAGATTTACAGCTTATACATACTTTAGTATTATGAGCATAACTTGAGCAACAAAAATTATTTTAATATGAAACCACTTTCTAAAGATCCATAACATAAATATCTACAACTTTCATGAAGACATAAAGGGCTGATTATGCACGTACAATTCCCAGTAAATCAATATATACACAAAACATGGGAAAAACTTTCCACACAAACATGCTGTAATACTTTGGCTATAACTTTTTCTATACTTATTCAAATTACTTGATTCAGGTCTCAAAATTCAGATATCAAAAAGTTCTACAACTTTCATGAAGAAGTCAGAGTCAAATTCACATGTTTTCAATTTCAAAAATGAGCAACAAGTTACGAAGTTAATTCTGGAATCCTAGAACAGCATACACTTCTACCCATTTCACAAATATTCACAACCCTGTCCCCTCTTACTTGATTTGATGTCCTTTGATTAACAAGGTATGTCTTGTAGTTCCCTCGTTCTAGTCCGTAATGGAAGAAATGGAAAGAACAGCCTTTTGAACGTACAAGGATAAGAAGAAGAAGAAAAAGAGTGTGTGATTTGCTAAGTGGTTCGTATGTAGGTGGTGAGTTGTTAATAATGAGAGAATAAGTGGCAGACTTGAATGGAGGATTAGGTGAGATTTAATGGAACCTTTTGACTCGTCTCACTGTCATCTTTGCATTAAGGAGGTTAGTGATATATTAATTTATATAAAGTGGTCTGAGTGGAGTTAAAAGGTGTTCGTTGTTGGAGATTTTGAAGAGAGCGGTATTGAATTTATGAGGGTGGAATGTAGTGTGAGAGCGGAGTACAGTGTGAGGCGGTGTTGAGTGAGGGCGGTGTTCTGTGAGGTCGGTATGGAGTGAGGGCAGTATTGAATGTGAGGGGCGGTGTGGGTTAGGCGGTGTTGAGTGAGGGCGGTGTGTTGTGAGGTCGGTATTGTGTGAAGGGCGGTGTTGTGTGAAGGGCGGTGTTGTGTGAAGGGCGGTGTTGAGTGTATCTTAAGAGATGTCCATGCTCTAAAAGATGTTCACGTTACTCCGCCAAGGCATTTGACCCCGTCAATGCTTATGACTCCGCCAAACGTGTGACCCCGCCTAAATTTACTACTCCGCCAAGGCATTTGACCTCGTCAATGCTTATGACTCCGCCAAAACGTGTGACCCCGCCTAAATTTGCTATTCGGCCAAGGCATGAGACCCCAGTTTTGTAGGAAAACTGTACCCTTCCTAGTCTGTAATCTTCTGTTCTCTGGACGGACTTAGTCCGATCTTTAATACCGGTACAATTTATCCGGTGTGAACATCAGTTCTAAGGATAAACCTTCCTTGAAACTAACCGGTGTTCATTAATAACAAAGCATTAATCCGGTCTCATGTTCATGTGACCCATAGTTCATTCAGTAAAACGTTGATCCGGTCTGCTTCACATAAGCTGTCCTCCCTACATCGGTCTTCCGATGTGATGTGGCATTAGTTGACATCCGATCTTCTTCTTTGAAGTCTTGAAGTCGTCCTAACTTTGGAGGTCAGAACGGATCAGAAGTGTTCCTTCCGATCTCACTCAGCTGACTCCTCTTCCTTCATCCTTTCACTCGGAATTTGAGTCTTAATTATAAGGATCTATGAAATTTCTAAAATTACACCCAAAAAATGAAATTTTTGAAGCATTAAGAGCCATCCATAGAATGTTTTATTCATTGATTAACACTTACAGACCTTCCATACTTCATAAATCACATAATTGAACTGTTATTAAAGCAGGATGTTACATTTCTCCCACCCTAATAAAAATTTCGTCCCCGAAATTTAACTTAACGCGCTCCTCAGTGAAACAATCCTAGATACTGTGTCCTCATAGCATCTTCGCGCTCCCAAGTCAGAGTTACATCAGTTCCTTGTTTCCATGCAACTTTTACCAGTGGTACATTCTTGTTCCTCAAGTGTTTATTCGATCTTTCTAGGATCTGTGTAGGTTCTGTAGCGATAGTTAGATTTTCCCTAATTTCCACATCATCAGCAGTAATCACATGAGTGGGGTCTCGCACATACTTTCTCAGCTGTGACACATGAAACACATTGTGCAGATTTGCCAGGTGAGGAGGAAGTGCAATCTGATATGCCACTGTACCAACCCTCTTTAGGATCTCATATGGTCCAATGAACCTCGGACTCAATTTCCTACTCTTCAAGGCTCGGCCAATCCCTTTGTGAGGTGAAACCTTCAAAAATACATGCTCACCGACTTGGAATTCAAGTGGTTTCCTCCTCTTATCATAATACTGCTTCTGTCTGTCTTGAGATGCCTTCATCTTTTCTCTGATCATTTCTATCTGTTCAGTAGTCTGCTGTACAATTTCAGGTCCTAACGCTAAACTTTCACCAGTTTCTAACCAACAAAGTGGCGTTCGACACTTCCTACCATACAATGCTTCGAATGGAGCCATACCAATACTGCTGTGGTAGCTATTATTATATGTGAATTCAATCAATGGAAGAAACTGCTCCCAACTGCCACCATGTTCAATCACACAAGATCGCAGTAAGTCTTCCAAACTTTGTATGGTACGCTCTGACGGTCCATCTGTTTGGGGATGATAAGCTGAACTCAATCAAAGTTTCAAACCCAATTCCTGATGCAAGCTTCCCCAGAATCGGGAAGTGAATCTTGGATCTCTATCTGACACAATACTTGATGGTACACCATGTAGTCTTACGATCTCCTTCACATATAACTGTGCCAATTTTTGTAAAGCGTTCTTCATATTCATTGGGAGGAAGTGAGCAGACTTTGTCAATCTGTCTACAATAACCCAGATTGCATCATTCCCTGAACGTGTTCTTGGTAACCCTGACACAAAGTCCATTGAGATGTCATCCCATTTCCAGACAGGAATCTCTAATGGTTGCAGTTCACCAGATGGCTTCTGGTGTTCTACCTTGGCTTTTTGACACACCAGACATGAAGACACATATTCAACTATCTCTTTCTTCATCCTTGGCCACCAAAAGCTTTTCCTCAGATCTTGATACATCTTAGTTGATCCAGGATGAATGCTCAACATACTTTTATGCGCTTCTTCTAGAATCGTCCTTCTCAGATTAACATCATCTGGTACACAAATTCTATTCCTGATTCTCCAAAATTCCATCTGATCCTTCTTGTAGTCCCATATCTTTTCCATCCGCCTGTAATTCTCTCAACTCTTGTAATGGCAAATCTTCTTTTTGTCTTTCACCTAACAGTTTCAGGAAATCATTGGTTATTTTCAAAGTCCCCAAAGTCATACTCCTTGAAGATTTCATCTCTACACCCAAGTTCATGTCTCTGAACTGTTCTATCATCTCCATTTCTTTTATCATCAAAGATGCCATATGAATGGACTTCCGGCTTAGTGCATCTGCCACCACATTTGCCTTTCCTGGATGGTACTTCAAATCAAAATCATAATCTTTAAGAAATTCCATCCACCTTCGCTGTCTCATGTTCAATTCCTTTTGATCGAATAAATACTTCAAGCTCTTGTGGTCACTGAACACTTCAAACCTGACTCCATACAAATGGTGTCTCCAGATTTTCAGAGCAAATACCACTGCTGCCAATTCTAGATCATGCGTTGGATAGTTCATCTCATGTGGTCTCAACTGTCTGGAAGCATAGGCAACCACCTTTCGTTGCTGCATCAAAACACATCCTAAGCCCATTTTGGAAGCATCACAATAAACTACGAAATCTTCTTGTGGATTAGGTAAGGTTAAGACTGGAGCAGATGTAAGCTTCAACTTCAGTTCTTGGAAACTTTTCTCACATTCTGGCGTCCAAGAAAAAGGTTGATTCTTCCGGGTTAGCCGAGTCATTGGTAGGGCAATTTGAGAAAACCCTTCAATGAATCTCCGATAATAACCAGCTAATCCCAGGAAACTTCGTATCCCATTGACTGAAGTAGGTCTCTCCCAGTTTACCACAGCTTCTATTTTAGAAGATCCACTGACACTCCTTCGTTTGAGATTACATGACCTAGGAATTTTACCTCTTTCAACAAGAATTCACATTTTGATAACTTTGCATACAACTATTTCTCCTTCAAAATCTGCAATACCACTCGAAGATGCTTTTCATGTTCCTCTGCAGTTTTTGAATAGATCAGAATATCGTCAATGAAAATGATGACAAATTGATCCAAGTAGGGATGAAATACTCGATTCATGTAATCCATGAATACGGCTGGGGCATTGGTCACTCCGAAGGGCATCACAAGGTACTCGTAATGACCATATCGTGTTCTAAAGGCTGTCTTTGGAATATCCTCAGACTTGACACGAATCTGATGATACCCTGATCGTAGATCAATCTTGGAAAACACTGCAGCGCCTCTCAATTGATCTATCAGATCATCAATTCTGGGCAGAGGATATCTATTCTTCACTGTCAATTTGTTCAGTTGACGATAATCTACACATAACCTCATGCTTCCATCTTTCTTCTTGACGAGCAATACTGGCGCTCCCCATGGCGACACACTAGGTCTGATGAAATGCTTCTCCAGCAACTCTTCAATTTGTTTCTTCAGTTTCGCCAGTTCAATTGGTGCCATACGGTATGGAGCTTTAGACACTGGTCCTGCTCCTGGAATTAAATCAATGGAGAATTCTACCTCACGTTCTAGAGGTAAACTTGAGACATCCTCAGGAAATACTTCAGGAAATTCAGAAACAACCGGCATCTCGATTGCTTTAGGTTCACCATCTTCTTTGTAAAAAGTGAATAAAGCAAACAATTGACTTTTACCTTGTAATACATAGGTCTTGAGGTTGTCAGAATTTAGATTTTCTGATGGAAATATCACGGTCTTGTTGTGACAGTCCACCAAGACTCGATTTGTCGATAACCAGTCCATCCCCAGAATCACTTCCAGATCCTTCAAAGGTAAACAAACAAGATCGACAAGAAAGCGTCTACCTTCTATGAGTATAGAACATTCGTTACACACCTTAGCAGTCCTAAGTTGTGTACCGGTGGGAGTGGAAACAATCAGATCATATGTCATAGGCTTCACAGGTAATTGAAAGCGTCTAACACACTCATCAAAAATGAAAGAATGCGTAGCACCAGAATCAAATAACACAGATAGGATTGTACCATTAATCTCACACTTACTTTGTACGAGGTCATCAGCTTGGTCTGCCTCCGAACCGCTGATGGCAAAGACTCTCCCAGTTGTTTGTTGCAACCTCTGATCTGTGGACTCCCTGTTCTGTCTTGGAGGTTGGGCAGTACGTGTGTCTTCTCCTCGGCCTCTCTGATAATTAGAGCCTCTTGGTTCACTTATAGTGTTCCTGTTGTTGTTTTGATTGTTCTGCGGACAATTCGGACTGATATGTCCTTTTTGATTACATCTAAAGCAAGTGACCTCTTCAAGACGTCTGTTACAATCACGTACATGATGATTACCTCCACACTTAAGACATCTCATATTGTTGCGTCTATCAAAAGATGACGATGATGATGATCCTCCTCTGGAGTGATTTGGATAGAATGATCCTCTTCTTTTGAAATCAACTGACTGAGGTTTTAGTTGTCTATTAGCCCTTTCATGTGCCAGTCTGGCTTGGTGATTCTCTTCAAAAATTCTGCATTTGTTGATCAGAATAGGAAAACTCCGAATTTCTTGGTACCCTATCGCTTCTTTGATTTCCAGATTCAGTCCGTTCTCAAATTTGACACATTTCGATTCTTCGGCACCGGCCTGTTGAAAAGGAGGGTAAAAGAGAGATAGTTCTTCAAACTTTACAGCATATTCTCCAACGGACATCGAGCCTTGTTTCAACTCCATAAATTCCAGCTCCTTGCGACTTTTCACACTTGCTGGAAAATATTTCTCCAGGAAATAGTCTTTGAAGTTGGCCCAGATCAAGGGTCTGTTAGTCTCGATCATACGGATTCTAGCATGAATCCACCAGTTCTCTGCCTCTTCCACCAACATATAGGTGGCATACTCCACCTTTTCGCATTCTGTGCAGGGCAATGCTCGAAAGATGCGCTCCATTTCCTTGGCCCAAAGATATGCTCCTTCTGGATTATAACCCCCTTTGAATTGTGAAGGCTTTCTCTTCAGGAAGTGGTCTAACCCATGGAGTCCTCCAGTGCTCCTTGGTTGGTTTTGTCGTTCTATGGCTTCAGCTAAACGGTTGAAAGCTGCTGCCATATCGTTGTTGTTGTTGTTGTTGTTTCTTGCCATCCTATATTCGTAGTTTGGTTTATACCAATACTAAGGGATAATATATCATATATAAATACTACATAACTATCATTATTCTACGGTTTATCAGTTAAGCAATAAATCATATAACACATTTATCATATTATCAAGAGGTAATCAAGCAAATATTTTTGCAATTAATCAGTCAGGCACAAGTCACATAGTACACATTTAGCATGTTATCAAGTAAGAAATCAAACATTTCACATATTATGTCGAGAAACAGTACATGTCATAACAATTGGTCCTGAATTTTTGAAAATGCTCTGATACCAACATGTAACGCCCCAAAACGTTGATTAAAATTTTCGAGTAAATTTTTCGCTTTTTCGAAAGATCATTTTAAAATTCATCAATTTAATTCAGAGTTTATGTAATAGTTGATAACAGTGGAAAAATTATCATACATGCTAGTCGTGAATAATTAAATTCAAGAAAATACTTAAATAGCGGAAACGATTTAGAACATAATAGTACATGACATATTATATTTATTACAACCCATAAAATCAAAGTTTAGGTAATAATTCAAATAGACATCCATCATGGCATTACTCTGCATTCTGCGTGTCATTCACTGTAAAAATTAATGTAAGAGTGAGACAGAATATAGAATAAATATAAAATAGATAAAATTGCACAAACACAATCAACAATTCATAATGATATGATGAATATGCCAAACAAGTCCATTAATAGATCTTTAATTAGTCAAATGATGTCATGCTGGATCCATTTGGTCTTGGTGGGAATACTGCAGTAAAAGTCTCATAGAGACACAAATAGGGCTTTAGCATATACCATGAATCCCTATACTTCATGGCGCTTAAGTACCGAAGTACACAATATCATAAGTAGGACTTTTGCATAAACCATGAATCCCTACACTCCATGGCACACAACAAAATAGGGCTTAACTCATCATAGAGTAACCCCCCACCAGGGTAGGCAATCATGAAACCCCTAAATTCCATGGTGCGTCCGAATGCTTATGATGCATGAATGCCTTTAATTCATTTAACATATCATGATATCCATATTTCCAAAACCTCTTGGATAATACAAGTCCTCAAGGGACACAATACACATAATAATTCACAAAATCATGGATTTACTGTTTCAACCACATATGTCAATAAACACAAGGCATTCATGTACATATATATTAATTATGTCATTCATAATTATTCACCATCACAATATACAAACTGTGTGATACTCAACAGCATTTATAATAATCCATAATCACTCAAGAATTTAATAAATAATCTTTATCCATAGAGAAAATATCATTTTCTTTCAAAATAGCCTTTTAAAGTGACTTTCAGTATCCCCAACAGTAACATACATTAGCAAAACAGTCATAACATAGGCAAATCAACTCCTTTTTAGATGATTCCACTTTCTATAGCTCAATAATACAATTATCTACAACTTTCATGAAGAACACAGTTTCAGATTCCAATCAGAAATACTAGTTATTCACAAAATACCATACTGCCTCAGGATAAGTTTTCCAAAATATACACAGATTAGTATTTAAAACGTATCTGGAGTTACAAACGTGATTTTGACATGAACCTAATTCTAAATTATTCTTAACACACATATCTACAATTTTCATGAAGACACCAACCCCTAATTCTCACCACAAACTTCCCAGTTTTAAAAACAAGATTCGGATTTCAAAATTTCAGAATTTCAGAATTTTCAGCTTGCACATACTTCAGTAATTTGAGCATAACTTGAGTTACAAAAATTATTTTGATGTGAAACCACTTTCTAAAAATCCAAAACTTAATTATCTACAACTTTCATGAAGATATCCAAGGCTGATTATGCATGTATAATTCCCAGCATATCAAAATATGCACTATACATGAAGCAAATCTTTCACTCGGACATACAGTAGTATTTTGGCTATACCTTTTGCTACACATACTCAAATCAATCGATTCAGGTCTCAAAATTCACATAACAAAAAGATTTACAACTCTCATGAAGACACTGATCACTAATTCTTACCACAAAATTCCCAGTTTTAAAAATAAGATTCGGATTTCAAGTTCACAGATTTACAGCTTATACATACTTCAGTATTATGAGCATAACTTGAGCTACAAAAATTATTTTAATATGAAACCACTTTCTAAAGATCCACAACATAAATATCTACAACTTTCATGAAGACATAAAGGGCTGATTATGCACGTACAATTCCCAGTAAATCAATATATACACAAAACATGGGATAAACTTTCCACACAAACATGCTGTAATACTTTGGCTATAACTTTTGCTATACTTATTCAAATTACTTGATTCAGGTCTCAAAATTCAGATATCAAAAAGTTCTACAACTTTCATGAAGAAGTCAGAGTCAAATTCACACGTTTTCAATTTCAAAAAGGAGCAACAAGTTACGAAGTTAATTCTGGAATCCTAGAACAGCATACACTTCTACCCATTTCACAAATATTCACAACCCTGTCCCCTCTTACTTGATTTGATGTCCTTTGATTAACAAGGTATGTCTTGTAGTTCCCTCGTTCTAGTCCGTAATGGAAGAAATGGAAAGAACAGCCTTTTGAACGTACAAGGATAAGAAGAAGAAGAAAAAGAGTGTGTGATTTGCTAAGTGGTTCGTATGTAGGTGGTGAGTTGTTAATAATGAGAGAATAAGTGGCAGACTTGAATGGAGGATTAGGTGAGATTTAATGGAACCTTTTGACTCGTCTCACTGTCATCTTTGCATTAAGGAGGTTAGTGATATATTAATTTATATAAAGTGGTCTGAGTGGAGTTAAAAGGTGTTCGTTGTTGGAGATTTTGAAGAGAGCGGTATTGAATTTATGAGGGTGGAATGTAGTGTGAGAGCGGAGTGCAGTGTGAGGCGGTGTTGAGTGAGGGCGGTGTTCTGTGAGGTCGGTATGGAGTGAGGGCGGTATTGAATGTGAGGGGCGGTGTGGGTGAGGCGGTGTTGAGTGAGGGCGGTGTGCTGTGAGGTCGGTATTGTGTGAAGGGCGGTGTTGTGTGAAGGGCGGTGTTGTGGGAAGGGCGGTGTTGAGTGTATCTTAAGAGATGTCCATGCTCTAAAAGATGTTCACGTTACTCCGCCAAGGCATTTGACCCCGTCAATGCTTATGACTCCGCCAAACGTGTGACCCCGCCTAAATTTACTACTCCGCCAAGGCATTTGACCTCGTCAATGCTTATGACTCCGTCAAAACGTGTGACCCCGCCTAAATTTGCTATTCGGCCAAGGCATGAGACCCCAGTTTTGTAGGAAAACTGTACCCTTCCTAGTCTGTAATCTTCTGTTCTCTGGACGGACTCAGTCCGGTCTTTAATACCGGTACAATTTATCCGGTGTGAACATCAGTTCTAAGGATAAACCTTCCTTGAAACTAACCGGTGTTCATTAATAACAAAGCATTAATCCGGTCTCATGTTCATGCGACCCATAGTTCATTCAGTAAAACGTTGATCCGGTCTGCTTCACATAAGCTGTCCTCCCTACATCGGTCTTCCGATGTGATGTGGCATTAGTTGACATCCGATCTTCTTCTTTGAAGTCTTGAAGTCGTCCTAACTTTGGAGGTCAGAACGGATCAGAAGTGTTCCTTCCGATCTCACTCAGCTGACTCCTCTTCCTTCATCCTTTCACTCGGAATTTGAGTCTTAATTATAAGGATCTATGAAATTTCTAAAATTACACCCAAAAAATGAAATTTTTGAAGCATTAAGAGCCATCCATAGAATGTTTTATTCATTGATTAACACTTACAGACCTTCCATACTTCATAAATCACATAATTGAACTGTTATTAAAGCAGGATGTTACATCCTACATCACAATACATTTCACAATTAATTTTCTATTTACCCATTAAGACTCAAATACCTATATATATCAATAACTTGATGTTTACATTATTTTTAACTCTCAAACCTCTTTTATCTCATTTTATCCACCATGACCACCATGGGTTAGGTGCTACCCATTATCATTATGCACCCTAGAACCAAACCCTTTCATGGGTTTCTTCATTGGTGACTTACATCAATAAAATACCATCACCAATGACTCTCATTCATTATAACCCACATTTGTTGTCAACAATAAATGATCATCAACCTCTATTATGCATCTCCCCCAAATTTATAAAGCTAGGGTTTCATAAAAATTCCAACCACCTTCATAAATACTCTTCTCCTTCCAATCATAAATGCATCCACTTTATTACTTCCCAAAGAAATCTTACTTTCATAAAAACCCACCTTAAACTCATGTATTAAATGCCTTAAGTGAACACCCATTTACATGCATGGTTCCCAAGACTCATATTATCATATAACCATGGCAAAAACCCAAATAAATAGTGAGTATTTCTTACCTCACACCCAAAAACGAAATGGGTTTCCAAGGGAGGATGGTGACACGAAAATGAGGGAAGGAGAGAAGAAAGAATTCAGTTTCAATAGTCTCCTTCAAGCTCCACCAAACAAAAATGAGAGGAAGTGGAAGATGAGACCAAACTTGCTAAAGTTTTTGGAAGAAGGAAGAGAGAATGGAGAAGATGATGAAGAGAAAAAGAAGTGAAGTGTAATGTCCTACACCTTCAGCAAGCATACGTGAATAGGAAGAAAAAATGGGGTTTTCAATTTTCTTTTAATCCTATTCATTAAAACTTCATCGTTTTATAACTAACAGGCTCTTCGTTTGGGCTCAATACTTCATCCTAAAATTATTCCAAATGTATATCCGGATTCCCAATATTATTCTCTACAGCCCTGACCAATATCATCTCATTCCGAGATACTTGGCCCCACACCCATATTTCAATCGGGCTCATTTTCAGCTTAACCGGTCGCCATAAATTACCAACAATTCCCAAAAATCTTAATTTAATTAATTTCAATTTATTGGGACATTAAACAATTCATATTCAACTTATCAATATTTATTTTCCTTAATTAATCTTCTATTTTAAAATTCGGGATGTTACATGGTCCGTGTTAAGCCTAATATACTTCGACTAAAGACAGAGTGTAGTTGTGGTCGTTGAGAGCCAAGTCCCAGTATATTTGATATGATATGGCCAATATTGAGTGGACTTGAAAGTTCGTACCCGATTATGAGATGAGAGGACTTGATGGGCTCCAACCAGCTCTAGTTCTGAAATGTTGTGTACAGGGGCAGCCTGTACAGGACAGGTTTTGGGAATGATGATGAGAATATGAGTTGGAATGGGCCTATATGCATCCATATGAACTAATAAGATGAGTGAATTGTTTGAATACAATTAAAGAACTCATGCACTATATTACATAACATGAATATATGATGATTGTGAATGATTAATGATTATGATAAAATACCTCTTGAAATTCTTAAGGATTAGTAGGATAACTGGGTATGAGACAGGGAATGTTAGAAGATTGGAAAGGTGTGAGATAACTTAGGGATAGTAGGTTTCCCCTGAGTGTGATTATCTTGTGTTATGTTTGATTGATGAAATTGAGAGGACATCAGAAATGACACCTTCTAATTTGTTTGGAAGAGAAAGCTCACCCTTATGCCTGTTGCAGACCACTGATTCGCCTTCGTTCACGGGTTGGGCGTGAGCGCACCAAGATTGTATTCGAAGGAGACCATAGACTCATTCCTGCTAACATAACGATGACTGATTCTACTGACCTCCCACCGATACCCGCTCGATTACCAGTTACCATAGAGGTTCCAGAAGAGAATAAAGATCCCTAGGAGGAAGCTCTAGGAGGCCCTGGACCTGCTTTGATTGACGTGACTATGATCGACCTAACAGATCTACCTTCCCTGCTAGTCTAGCTTTCACCTACAAAGTCCCTTGACACAGTGGCAGTGTCGGTACCTTCTCCTGCTCTGATAGTTGGCAGACGAGCTGATGGGGACGTATGTACCAGATATAATGATGAAGGATTTTGTTTTCTCCATTGCTCCCGTCACTACTCAGATGGATGTTTTCCTTGCTAGGAGATAGTAGGACCAGTCTCAGATTCCTCAGATATATGTTCCGGACTTACACATATGGAGGTACCGAGCAGTCTCAAGAGATGTCCTCTACTACGAGAGACTTGATGTGGGAGTCCTTCGATTGCATACAATGAGAGATACAGACAACTTCCTCAACCCATACTAGATCAATCTTCATCAAGCTCAAGACCGTTACCAGGCGTCAAAATTCCACCTCTGTCACTACCCATCTTTGTACCAGATCGCCCAGATTCTTCTATGAGTGACGAAGATTAGCGAGTTAGAGCTGATGTTTTGTTTATTTGTTTGTATATAGCCAGGGATCCTGTGTGTCCTTGGGGTTCTAGAAGGATGGAACTGATGATGCTGATATTTTATGCTGATGTATACATTATGGTAATGTTACCACTGTAACACCCTAATTTTTAATTAAATAAATAAAACCAATAGGGAAATTTTCCCAAATTTTAGAGTTAGCAAAGCCTATATAATCTGCCCCAAATTAAATAAACCAGGAACAACAAGAAGAAGTAGGGGAAATGGAAGGCAAGGGAAGATAAGGGCCAAACAAAAGCCCCCAGTGGAGCCCAACAACGCTCAAGCGAGCCCAAGAGAAATAACGTACACTCGCTCAAGCGAGATCTGACTCCGCTTGAGCGAGACAGCATACTCGCTCGGTATCAAGACAATCGTTCACCTGGTAATGACCTAGTTCACTCGGAATTCATTCCTAAGTCCACTCGGTAAAGGGGACTTCCATCACTCGATCCCGATCTCACACGTCCCATAACTTAGTTCTCTATTTTTATTCCTCATGCCACACAACAGTCCACTCGGGAAATGAAGGTTATCCCGCTCGGAAACCAGGGGTATTTTCACTCGGACAATCTCCCCAGTTATCTACCACTCGGGTATTTCACTCGTCTCTCGCTCGGCAAGTATAGCCCTTCCTACCCAAGCTCTCTCGCTGACTTAAACCTTCCCTTAAGAGCTTCATAACTTTCTATCAGTTCACTATACGGATTACACTCGGAATCGGATGGGTTACCCTCCAGTCGGAAAACACTCTCTCGGCTAGTTCTTATTCGAAAGTATAGTTGGACTATCTACTCTGAATCCTAACAGCTTATCATTTGGGAAATCTTCCTCGTCAATCCCCACTTGGAGTTGTATACCCTCATTCCCTCGGAACACCTAAAACTACCCTCACTCGGCAACAGGATCACGAATTCACTCTCTAGGCCGTATCCTGGCTTCCCTCATACAAGTCTTACCATCCCTACGCACTCGAAAGAACATGAACATATATACTACTCAGACATCACGCACAGAATGGGATAAACATGCAGCATGGCATAAACGTAAACATATATATGTATATAGGAGTGTATATCAATAATTACAAACACATTGTCATGCCCCCAACCCAAAGGGATTCGGTTCAGTTTTAAGAGACTAATATCAAAACACGAGCCGGCCAAGGCTTAACCCAAACATTATACACAGTATCTACATAAATACATATAGTTCCTTGGTGCACAGCTAATCCACTCGGCAAGTAGCTCCACCTCACTCGTAGTTCCAAGAAACGTTCACTGAAAATATTACCAGAACAGGGATGAGCATTTACATTTAAAATGACAGTTAGTGACTTGGGAGCCCGTATACTTTCCATCATGCAACATCACATTTCAAGCAATCATAATGTTAACTATCCTCCAGTCTATCCACTCATAACGGTACCATGCAATCGGAATTCATTCATTCAATACTCAGTTATATAGATCATATCATTTCCGACTACATATATACATGCAACACAATAAATTCATCATCGCATAAGAGCATATATATATATATATATATATATATATATCTAGTGCACACAGATCTACTACAGTCGGATCTGACCCCCACTTGATTAATTTTTACGTTGCAACATAGGCTCCAAGCCTTTTTCCTCCAGCTCCAAGCTGGTCCAGTCGTTTTACTGGTACCAAACCGTTGCCCTCGCATGTAACACAATCACTCTAAGCGACCACGGAAGTGTTACGGGCAGCCCCGAGTCCAACCCGGTGGGCTTGCTTGAGTCCAACTCAAGACTTTAAGCATCCAACGCTAGTGCATTCGGCACTGCCTTGAGTCCAACTCAAGGTCTTTTAATTACATTCTTTTGTGTGTGTTTGCCAATACAATATTACTCCTCCTTTCCCGTGTCATAACCATACTCTGCATGCAATTCATTCATCCTCTCATAGCAACACAGATTCATTTTTCAACACTCGCATGCAAGGTAATATAGGATAACAGTCAGGATCTACCCATCGTCCCCCGAACAGAGCACCCAGAAGTCACACAATATGTTTCTACCTCATGCATGCACAGGTAAAATAATCAACTAGACTCAATATGGCAACTTAAGAAGTATGCATTATATTCACACACGGTCTCATGACACACACGTACATCAAATATAAGAGAACTACCATCGGATTTAATCATCGCATGCCTCAGTATACAACAGCTATCTATCAAATATACATTTCATCACAAACACCCTTAAACGTACACGCATGCATAATAATTCACTCGGAACCTATTCACGAGCTATGCATTTGAAATGCAAGGCGCCCCCTACCTACTGAAGGAAGTCAAGGGGTTCTTCTGTTTCCCGACGCTGGTCCTTTGTCTCTGATTGTCTCGCCCAGACTCACACTCGGTCTGGCCTCTTTGGACGTAGTCGCACCGCGAAACAGGGGTTGTTCGTCTTTTACCCTGATGACCGTCCCTCACCAGCAGAAGGAACTCCAAATTTTCAGTAGTATCGTCGTCGCGCGACTCCAGGAACGGAACAGTGAACGGGAAGAGGAAGACGAAGAACGAAAAAGAGAGGAGAGGATACGAGAAGAGAAGAGAAGAGAAGAAGAGGGAGTCTGAAGAAAGATGCATAACATCAGTGACCATAGGCACATATATATTCCCACTCACGTGACTCGCCAATCATAAACAGCCACCTTTACCAACTAAGCATAATTAATTTGTCACTATTTCTTAAGTTAAGTTGATTATAATTAACAATTAATTTCCTACTTTGCAATCAAAATCTTAATGGTTTATTTTCATTCAGTATTTAACTTCAAAATTGGGATGTTACAGTTCTCCCCCTCTTAAAAGAATTTTGTCCCCGAAATTCACTCGGTGACTCACCTTAGTAAACAACTCGGGGTACTGCTGCCTCATGGCGTCTTCGCGTTCCCAGGTACAGGAGGTAGTCCTGCCTTGCTGCCATTCTACTTCAACTAGTTGTACGTCTTTGCTCCTCAAACGCTTTACCGATCAGTCCACGATTCTAATCGGTATAGTTACAGTGGTCAGGTCCTCCTTAATCTCTACTTCATTATCTGGCATCGAGTGGGTGGGATCATGTAGATATTTCCTTAGTTGAGACACATGAAACACATTATGCAATCGGGATAAGTGAGTCGGTAATGCTATTCGGTATGCCATGGAGCCGACTCGTTCCAACACCTCATAAGGCCCAATGTATCGGGGGCTCAACTTTCCACTTTTCAAGGCTCGTCCGACTCCCTTGCTTGGTGAAGTCTTCAGAAATACCCTATCTCCGATTGAAAACTCTAGTGGTTTGGTTCGTTTATCATGGTAGCTCTTCTGCCTATCCTAAGACACCTTCATCTTTTCCCTTATCATTCGGATCTGTTCTAAGGTTTGCTTCACAATTTCCGGTCCCAACAGTAAACTTTCACCCGTTTTCGACCAGCAGAGTGGGGTTCGGCATCTTCGACCATATAGTGCTTCGTAGGGTGCCATACCGATACTGATGTGGTGGCTATTGTTGTATGTAAATTCAATCAGGGGAAGGTACTGCTCCCAATCTCCACCGTGCTCCAGCACACACGCCCTTAGCAAGTCCTCTAGGCTTTGAATCGTTCGCTTGGATTGTCCATCCGATTGGGGGTGGTAGGCAGAACTTAGCCAAAGCTTCGTACCCATTTCTTGGTGCAGGCTAGTCCAAAACCGGGACGTGAACCTAGGATCCCTATCCGATACGATAGAAGTCGGTATGCCATACAGTCGGACAATTCCGTGAATGTAAATCCGAGCTAACTTATGTAACGGGTACTTCATGTTCACAGGTAGGAAGTGTGCACTCTTCGTTAGTCGGTCAACAATGACCCAAATCGCATCATGGCCCGCTTGGTTTTTTGGCAATCCCATGACAAAGTCCATGGCAATTGAGTCCCATTTCCACACGGGAATCTCTAGGGGTTGCAATGCACCATACGGCTTCTGGTGCTCGACTTTCGACTTTTGACAGGTGATACACCGAGCCACGTATTCTGCCACATTCCTCTTTAATCCGGGCCACCAAAATTGTGCTTTTAGATCGTGGTACATCTTCGTGGTACCCGGGTGGATACTTAGCAAGCTCTTGTGAGCTTCATCAAGCACCATTCTTCTCAATTCTCCTCCACCCGGCACGTATATTCTATTTCTCACTCGGAAGATTCCATCCGATCCCTCGGTCAGGGACAAGTCCTTTCCTTTGGCCTGAGTCTCCTTCATCTCAGCCAAGTAGGAGTCTGACTGCTGTTGTTCATATACGGATTTTAAAAATTCATTGGCAATCCTTAACGTACCGATTGTTATTTTCCGAGAGGAGGGGATGTCAACATGTAAGTTCATGTCTCGAAACTGTTCCAATAACTCCACCTCCTTCACCATCATCACTGCTATATGGAGAGATTTCCGACTCAACGCGTCGGCAACAACGTTTGCCTTACCCGGATGGTATTTCAGCTCGAAATCGTAATCCTTTAAAAATTCCATCTATCTCCTCTGCCTCATGTTCAGCTCCTTCTGGTCAAATAAATATTTGAGGCTCTTGTGGTCGCTGTAAGCTTCGAATTTAGAACCGTACAAGTAATGCCATATTTTCAATGCGAAAACCACAGCTGCTAATTCTAAGTCGTGGGTCGGGTAATGCTGTTCGTGAGGCCTCAATTGCCGAGAGGCGTACGCTATCACTCGGTCATTCTGCATTAGCACGTATCCCAATCCGAGTCTTGACGCATCACAATAAACCACGAAGCTCTCCTACAAGTTAGGCAATGCCAATACTGGAGCGGTCGTCAACTTGCCTTTTAGCTCTTGGAAACTACTCTCACACTCGGAACTCCACACGAAGGGAATGCTTTTCCGAGTCAATTTAGTCAGTGGTAAGGCCAACTTAGAAAAACCTTCGATGAACCTTCTGTAATAACCGGCCAGGCCCATAAAGCTCCTTATCTCTGAGACCAACTTGGGTCTCTCCCATGACATTATAGCTGCTACTTTCGAAGGGTCCACCGAGACACCTTCCTTGGAAATCACATGTCCGAGGAAGTGGATCTTATCCATCCAGAAATCGCATTTCGAAAGCTTTGCAAACAACTACTTCTCCTTCAACACTTGAAGTACCGCTCGGAGGTGTTCTTCATGCTCCTTGGGGGTCTTAGAATAGATTAGGATATCATCAATGAAAACTACTACGAATCGATCAAGATAGGGGTGGAATATGCTGTTCATGTAATTCATGAAGACAGCAGGGGCGTTTGTCACACCGAACAGCATCACTACATACTCGTAGTGACCATACCGAGTCCTAAAGGCAGTCTTTGGAATATCCGAGTCCTTCACCCAGATTTGGTGGTATCCCGATCGTAGGTCGATTTTCAAGAAGACTGAGGCTCCATGCAGTTGGTCGATTAAGTCATCAATCCTGGGCAACGGGTACCGATTCTTAATCGTGAGTTTGTTTAGCTGTCGGTAATCTATACAAAGTCTCATGCTGCCGTCCTTCTTCTTAACAAGCAGCACAGGTGCGCCCCATGGTGATACACTCGGTCTAATGAATTGTTTTCCGAGTAACTCATCTACCTACTTCTTCAACTCGGCCAATTCAGTTGGGGACATCCTATAAGGTGCACTAGAGACTGGCTCGGCTCCAGGGATCAGGTCTATAGAGAATTCGACTTCTCTACTCGATGGAACACCCGACATATCCTCCGGAAACACCTCTGGGAATTCAAAAACAGTCAAAATTTCGTTCACTCGGGCTCTACTCTCACCCTCGGTTAAACAAAGCATCATAAACAGTTGAGCTATACCTTGTGCCGTGTAATCCTCATTGTTCTACCTTGGAAAGATTATCCTTTGGTTTCTGCAATCCACTAACACCTTGTTGGCCAAAAGCTAGTCTATACCGAGTACAATGTCAAGGTCCTTCAGAGGCACGCACACCAGATCGAAGGTAAAACTCCGATCGCACAACACAAACGTTACATCTTTGCACATTGATGATGTCAACACCTTAGTGCCAGTCGGATTGGCCACTTCCAAAGTCTGATCCATACACACAGTCGACAACTTTAAATGTCTCACACACTCATCAGCTATGAAAGAATGGGTGGCTCCCGAATCGAAAACTACATTAAGTGTATATTTACCGAGTGAACACTTACATTGTACCAAGTCATTCGCTTGTACAGCATCTTCCGCGTTGATGGCGTAGACTCTTCCTACTGCTGGTTGGTCGGTATTTCTCCCTCGGTTACTTGTAGTAGCCATCAAGTTGCTCCTTGCTCCGTTGCCTCTACCACCATTCCCTCTACTGTTGGTTCCGCGTCCCCCCACACGGAAACCCCCACGACGTGCATTACCACCCTCTGGTTACAGTTGCGGACAGTTGACAGGGCCCGCAAGCGCACGGGTTATGTCGCGTAATATAAAAGATTATCATTCTCCACAGGGACTGTGTTCAAAGTACCGGCATATTAAAATTTAATTATCCACACAATTGATTTTTAAGGTTTTTGTAAAATAAAACAATTTAAAAATCTAAATTTAGAAACAAAATTTACTTGACACTAAAAAAAATCAGAGTTGAGAGTATCTTGGGATTTCGGGGGATTAAGACTCTATTTTATGTTAATGAATTTTAACTTTTCATAAATAAGAATCAAATTAAGTTTTCCAAGGTGAATTTTCCAAAAGCTAATTAATATGTTCCTCTCGGAATCCTATTAATGTACCTAACCTATGGAAAGCGCTGCTTAATCCTCAGAAAGGCCCATTATCGTTTTATGAAAATCCCTTTTATTTCCTCAAAAGAATTTTGATTACTTTCACGGTTTTACCGAGATCACAAAAAGCATCTCAAAAATCTTAGGTTTAGTTCAAAGCTTTCCGGTAAAAATAAATCTCTCGATTCTATTTATTACCTAAACTTACTAATATACCCGTAAGTATACAGTTTTATCATTTAGGTTCTTGTTAGGAATTACTAAAAGCATTGAGCATAATTGAACTAAATGGAAAACAGAAATTTATTTAATTCCAAGTCAAAATAACATTAAAATAAAATATTATCATACCCCCTTTATCCCAAGATAATTAATTTAGCTACTCATGAAATAATTCAAATTCATATATATAATGGAAAAATAAAACATACAAGACATGGTAAAAAATAAAGACTTACGGGTTTCTCCAAAAGCTCAGAATAATTTACCACTGTAATTCCTTGTTGCAATAATTTCTCCACCAATTACAAATTTAAATTCTCACTTTTACAATTCACAACTCTTAAAATAAAATAAAGAAAAAGAAAGGAAAAGAGAAATTCAAACGAAAGAGAAAGGAGAAGGAATGAAGAAGAAAATGAAAAAGAAAGAAAGAAAAGAAAAGAGAAGGATGGAAGAGAGAAAAGAAAGAAAAGAAAGAAAAGGAAATTGAATTGAAGTGATTGTTCGATGGTTTGGTGGTGCTGTCCGTGTTCCCTTTTATAGGCAAAGGAAGGGAAGAAGTCAGCTGGGAAAACACGTTGCCAGTTGGTGCAATTGTCTTCTTCTCAGCCGCCCCACCATCACAGCTTGGAGACAGCCTGGATGGTGTCAAGTGGGAGAAAACTTTCGGTGCATGTGACTTCCAACTGTCCCAAATTGCATTATTTTAATATTTCCAATAATTCGGTGCTTGGATTTAGTGATGATTGGTGCAGGTGGAGAAATTCCGAGTGAAAAAGTGTTGTTTTTCCACAAAACCGAGTGAAAGCTTGTTGTTTATCCCCAAGACCGAGTGACAGCTTGCTGGAAGGTGTTGGTCGGTTTTGTGGCTTGCTGTTGGATGGAGATCTGGACGTTGTGGGCTGGACGGTGTGGAATTGATGGAGAGGAAAGGGACAGCGGATAGAAGAGAGGGAATGTGGGTCGGATTTCACCTTCTCTCCAGAATCCGAGTGGAAAAAAGGCCTTTTGTGCAAAAGTCCGAGTGAAAAGGTGACTTTGGACACAAATCCGAGTGAAAGCCAGTCAGTGTTGTTGGGGGTCGGTGTTTGGAGGAGAACCGGTCGGTGATGAAGCTGGATGAAAGGACGAGTGAAGAGTGACTGAAGATTAACTCTGATTGAGCCATTCAGTCGGCATTGACTACAGAAGGACTCAGAACCAACTGAAACCATTCACTCGGCTCAGGTTCATGGAGTTCATTCGGAACTGATTGAAGACTCACTCAGGATCAGAATTTATTCAATCAGTTCCCAACCATTTTCACTCGGCTGTCTCTGAATTTGAACCACTCGGTTAAAACTTTGCTCGGATTTTGCTTTGGAATTCACTCGGACAAATTCATTTAGATACATTCACTCGGAAGTGCCTTTTTACTTCTCACTCGGAATGGCCTCCACTTTTACTCAGAAACTTGCACTTGAAGGGTTGGAATCTGACTGATTGAATTTCTTTCCGGGTCCGTATCTCTCTTAGCTCGGAAACATAGGTTTCTGACCCAACTCACTCGGTATTCTTCATTGTAGAGATCTCACTCGGACTTAGTGTGAAACTGTGAGAATCTGTCCGAGTATGATTCACTCCTGGTCGGATTTTCCTTACTTGCTTAAGGCATTACTCAGAAATGCCTTGTTCCACTTGAGAATGCCATTTTCTCCGAATGAAACCACTCGGATTCCCCCTTATTCAACAGTTGCTCTTTCAGTGACTTCTTCTGCTCGGACAACAGTTTTGACCACTCGGGAGTTTTCCAATCGGAGGCAGTTTGGCACAGAAAAACAGTTCAAACTTGTTT
Organism: Clitoria ternatea; assembly: GCA_037962975.1. Taxonomy (NCBI): domain Eukaryota; kingdom Viridiplantae; phylum Streptophyta; class Magnoliopsida; order Fabales; family Fabaceae; genus Clitoria; species Clitoria ternatea. The sequence continues at coordinate 32,477,244 of CM075673.1, read as the reverse complement.
CAATCAGCATTTCTTCACTCAGATTATTTGTAATCAGAAAACTCCCACTCAGATTCACTTCAATCAGCAATCCTTTCACTCGAAAAATAGCTTTGGGTAGCATCTATTCAAGGTCAGTCCCTTTTTTCACTCGGATTGGTCACAGTAGGGGATCTTCCACTCGGAATCTCCTCCAACCAAGACTTATTCCTTTTCAGCATTGAACCTCCAACAGAGTCAGCCATTTATCACTCGGAATGTCTAAGACAGGGAACTTTCCACTCGGTTTCTAATCCAACAGTGAAGTATTCCACTCGGATTTGGTCCATTCTGAGTAATTCCACTCGGATTTGGTCCTTTCTCAGTCATCCCACTCGGATTTGGTCATTTTAAGTCGGATTTTAACATTCTGAGTCGGAATTCAGCATTTCTGAGTCAGATTTTAACATTCTGAGTCGGATTTCAGCATTCTGAGTCGGAATTCAGCATAAAAAGAGAGTTCTTTCTACTTTGGGCTTGTTCTTCTTATTTCTTTATCATTTTATGGTCGTTTTTCTCTTGTTTTTGACCCTTTATTACCTTAATTCCTGCAAAATAACATACCCAAGTAGAATAGAGTGGAAAGAAAGCAAAAATCTCAATAAATAAAGGAAATACAGTGCATAATGATTAAAATCCTAAGCAAACTAAATCTATTTTATTGTGTTATAAAGCATTTATCAACAGTCGGGGCGAACATGTCCCCTTTCGTTACAGTGAAAGCATACCACATCGTTCCCAGCGTCACATTCTCGTGCAAAGTGGTCACCTCTGCATCTGAAGCACCTACCATTCCCGAAGTGACCCCCGAAACGACCCCCACGGTTTCCTTGTCCTCCGAATTTAGAGGGGGGTCCAGCTCTCCTAACGTTGCCTGACCTCTTGAAGTGTGATTGTTGAGGCCTCAAGGAGGGGTTTGCCCTGCTGCTCTGGCCCGAGTGGGCCTTGTCGTCTTCTTCAAATATTCTACACTTATTCACCAATGCAGGAAAACTCCTAATCTCTTGGTATCTACAGGCTCTCTTAATATCTGACCTTAATCCGTTCTCAAATTTAAGGCACTTGGAATTCTCCGTCCCTCGTTGTTGGAAGGGTGGGTAGAATAGGCACAATTCTTCATATCTGGCCGCGTATTCTTCTACAGTCATGGACCCCTGCTTCAATTCCATGAATTCCAGTTCGTTTCGACTCCTAATTGTGTCGGGGAAGTACTTTTCTAGGAAGCATGTCTTGAAATTGTTCCAGGTCAGCTGGGTATCATCGTCAGGAAATCGGTTTCTGGCTATCTTCCACCAGTTTTCTGCCTCGTCTCGCAGCATGTACACTGCACATTCTACCTTCTGGGCCTCGGTACAGTGAAGACCCCCAAAAATCCTTTCCAACTCCTGAGTCCACTTATAAGCTGGCTCAGGGTTACGTCCTCCCTGAAATTCACTCGGCTTCCTCTTCAGGAAGCGGTCCAGCACTTGGCCATCCTCAGCTCGAGGCTGGCCCTACCTCTCGAACACGTCCGCAAAACATTGGAATGCTGTGGCTATGGCCTCCATGCTTTGATGATTCGTCATCTCTTATCCTGAAATTCACACCCCTTTCAAGGATAAGTTTACGAAGTTACTTACTACCGATCGGATCTCCGCCCAACATTCAGTAACTTTAGCACATTATACCATTTCTATATGTTATACAATCAGTCGGACCAGGAAGGAACAACCTCCTATCCACAATCAATATTACAATATCAATCAGGTTCAACAAATATCACAATAATGATGACCACTCGGTCACAATGCATACAACCGCTTACACTCGGTAAGCATACCTTGGCCTTGGACCTTTCGGTCTGCTTTGATACCAAAATGTAACACCCTAATTTATAATTAAATAAATAAAACCAACAGGGAAATTTTCCCAAATTTTAGAGTTAGCAGAGCCTATATAATCTGCCCCAAATTAAATAAACCAGGCACAATAAGAAGAAGTAGGGGAAATGGAAGGCAACGAAAGATAAGGGCCAAACAAAAGCCCCCAGCGGAGCCCAATAACGCTCAAGCGAGCCCAAGAGAAATAACGTACACTCGCTCAAGTGAGATCTGACACCGCTTGAGCGAGACAGCACACTCGCTCGGTATCAAGACAATCGTTCACCCGGTAATGACCTAGTTCACTCGGAATTCATTCCTAAGTCCACTCGGTAAAGGGGACTTCCATCACTCGATCCCGATCTCACACGTCCCATAACTTAGTTCTCTATTTTTATTCACCATGCCACACAATAGTCCACTCGGGAAACGAAGGTTATCCCGCTCGGAAACCAGGGGTATTTTCACTCGGACAATCTCCCCAGTTATCTACCACTCGGGTATTTCACTCGTCTCTCGCTCGGCAAGTATAGCCCTTCCTACCCAAGCTCTCTCGCTGACTTAAACCTTCCCTCAAGAGCTTTATAACTTTCTATCAGTTCACTATACGGATTACACTCGGAATCGGATGGGTTACCCTCCAGTCGGAAAACACTCTCTTGGCTAGTTCTTATTCGAAAGTATAGTTGGACTATCTACTCTGAATCCTAACAGCTTATCATTTGGGAAATCTTCCTCGTCAATCCCCACTTGGAGTTGTATACCCTCATTCCCTTGGAACACCTAAAACTCTCCTCACTCGGCAACAGGATCACTAAAGTATCCTGGCTTCCCTCATACAAGTCTTACCATCCCTACGCACTCGGAAGAACATGAACATATATACTACTCAGACATCACGCACAGAATGGGATAAACATGCAGCATGGCATAAACGTAAACATATATATATGTATATAGGAGTGTATATCAATAATTACAAACACATTGTCATGCCCCCAACCCAAAGGGATTCGGTTCAGTTTTAAGGGACTAATATCAAAACACGAGCCGGCCAAGGCTTAACCCAAACATTATACACAGTATCTACATAAATACATATAGTTCCTTGGTGCACAGCTAATCCACTCGGCAAGTAGCTCCACCTCACTCATAGTTCCGAGAAACGTTCACTGAAAATATTACCACAGCAGGTATGAGCATTTACATTTAAAATGACAGTTAGTGACTTGGGAGCCCGTATACTTTCCATCATGCAATATCATATTTCAAGCAATCATAACGTTAACTATCCTCCAGTCTATCCACTCATAACAGTACCATGCAATCGGAATTCATTCATTCAATACTCAGTTATATAGATCATATCATTTTCGACTACATATATACATGCAACACAATAAATTCATCATCGCATAAGAGCATATATATATATATATATATATATCTATCTAGTGCACACAGATCTACTACAGTCGGATTCGACCCCCACTTGATTAATTTTTACGTTGCAACATAGGCTCCAAGCCTTTTTCCTCCAGCTCCAAGCTTGTCCGGCCGTTTTACTGGTACCAAACCGTTGCCCTCGCATGTAACACAATCACTCCAAGCGACCACGGAAGTGTTACGGGCAGCCCCGAGTCCAACCCGGTGGGCTTGCTTGAGTCCAACTCAAGACTTTAAGCATCCAACGCTAGTGCATTCGGCACTGCCTTGAGTCCAACTCAAGGTCTTTTAATTACATTCTTTTGTGTGTGTTTGCCAATACAATATTACTCCTCCTTTCCCGTGTCATAACCACACTCTGCATGCAATTCATTCATCCTCTCATAGCAACACAGATTCATTTTTCAACACTCGCATGCAAGGTAATATAGGATAGCAGTCAGGATCTACCCATCGTCCCCCAAACAGAGCACCCAGAAGTCACACAATATGTTTCCACCTCATGCATGCACAGGTAAAATAATCAACTAGACTCAATATGGCAACTTAAGAAGTATGCATTACATTCACACACGGTCTCATGACACACATGTACATCAAATATAAGAGAACTACCATCGGATTCAATCATCGCATGCCTCAGTATACAACAGCTATCTATCAAATATACATTTCATCATAAACACCCTTAAACGTACATGCATGCATAATAATTCACTCGGAACCCATTCACGAGCTATGCATTTGAAATGCAAGGCGCCCCCTACCTACTGAAGGAAGTCGAGGGGTTTTTCTGTTTCCCGACGCTAGTCCTTTGTCTTTGATTGCCTCGCCCAGACTCACACTTGCTCTGGCCTCTTTGGACGTAGTCACACCGCGAAACAAGGGCTGTTCATCTTTCACCCTGATGACCGTCCCTCACCAACAAAAGGAACTCCAAATTTTCAGTAGTATCATCGTCGCGCGACTCCAGGAACGGAACAGTGAACGGGAAGAGGAAGACGAACAACGAAAAAGAGAGGAGAGGATACGAGAAGAGAAGAGAAGAGAAGAAGAGGGAGTCTGAAGAAAGATGCATAACATTAGTGACCATAGGCATATATATATGCATATGCGTGCACGAGGAAGAGAAGGAGAGTGGGATGGGAAAATATGAATCGCAGTCCCACTCACGTGACTCGCCAATCATAAACAGCCACCTTTACCAACTAAGCATAATTAATTTGTCACTATTTCTTAAGTTAAGTTGATTATAATTAACAATTAATTTCCTACTTTGCAATCAAAATCTTAATGGTTTATTTTCATTTGGTATTTAATTTCAAAATTGGGATGTTACAACCACTACGAGTAATGTTGTTGTTTCTCTTTAATTATTCATTTCGTTGTTACCTTGGTTTTAGTTATTTGTTCTATGGTATTTTAGTTTTATGTTACGATGTCGTTACGGTTTATGGTTTGAGTTTATAAAATAAAAATTCTTAAAACTTCCACATTTTTATTAAAATAGTAACCTCTCAGTTAAGTAGAATAATCTAGTGGAAGGGATTGTCCTAGTTAACCAAGGGTGTTACACTTTTAATGCTAAAAATGTAAAAATGGGTATTTTCTACTAATAAATTTGCTTAGGTAAGCCACTTTCGCCTAGGAAAATACCTTCTTAATGGCCTCTACCCTCTTCTCACCTAGGTGAGAGTTTTTAGGCCAGTCCTTCCTCGCCTAGGCGAGCACCCCCTTTTTGTCCGACTCGCCTAAACGAGCCAAAGTGTTCCCTCTTCTTCTCTTTTTCACTTACATGGCCAGTCTTTTCTTATTTGTTTCCTTCTTTATAAAAATAATAAAGAACTATGGGGAAAGATGTTAATTTAGACAAGACGTCTTGTGAGCTTTAATCCCTTTTTGAAAATCTCTTCATTTCTAAGCATGTGTTTTATTTGTAAGTTGTCATGAAAGGAAGTAAGGTTAATTTGGACCAGGCATCATGTTAATCTCATTCTTGTTTTTTAAAAAGAAAATGTCATTTTTAAAACACACATTTATTTTTATTACCACAAAAGGTATGATTAATTTAGACAAAACATCTTTTTAACCCCATATTCCTTTCAAAAGTATGTTGCAATCAAAAGGCTTTTGCCATGAAAATGAGGTTAATTTGGACAAGATGTTTTGTAAACCTCGCTTTAAAGGCTCCACCCTTCCTTTGTTATTTCATGCCCGCTCATATCATTCCATTTTATTAGTTAAGAGGTTAAACTATTTTTTTCATTTAAAACACACAATCAATTTAGAGTAACCGTAGTGTAGGGTGTTAATACCTTCCCCGCGTGTAAATCGACTCTCGAACTAAAAATCTCATTTAAATGACTAGTGTCTTAACAAAAGGTTTTCCCTGATATTTTACCTTTAAATAAATATTAGTGGTGACTTCATTTATTTAAAAAGAATCTTCGATTTCTTTTTTTGGTTGGTCTCCCATAATAACCTAGGTCGTGATAGCTGACGACTTCACAGGGGACAATTCGAGAGTCAAGGAAATCAAATTATCTTTTATATAGCCTTTATTTATCTAACACTTTTTTTCATTCTTGCATGTTTTTTTGTGAAACCCTATGGTAGAAGAGGTTGCTTTTATATTATTTTATGTTTTCTCTTTTTGTGGAATGGGTAAGGTACATGTTTAGAGTCCCTTACACATACCACACCTATAATTTTGCACACACTTTTGAGTGGGTCCTATACTTGGGTTCGGTGAAGCTTAGGATTAGATGAGGTTATTAACAGTGTCATTTTAGACATATATCCTGCTTAGCTATTGTAAAAACCTCAGCTAAAGTGTGACTTATTCATGGTGTCCCAAACCTAATAGACTCCCTACTATTGTGGTCAACATCATGGATGAGATCTTAGCTCTAGTGGCCTAAACTAGATAGAGTAACCACCATATGTGAGTTGTCGTTGCTAGAAAAGCCTTAGATCCTGTACACTATAAGAAAACAGGTAAATTATTGGGGGGGTTATAATTTCTCAAATTAATTTTTGACATTTTTAAAAGCCTTCACATTTAACATCACCATAAGGTAATCTGTGACGGTTTTTTAAAACCTCCATTATTGCAGAAATAACCTCCACTATCTATGGAGAGTTTTTACAAAAAGTTCAAAACCTCCTCTATTAGAAGAGGATTTTTTATACCCCCTTTATCCAAGGTAGTTTTTTATGGGAGGTTTTAAACCTCCTATACTGGAAGAGGTTTTTTATGGAGGTTTAAGCCCCCTCAATCCAAGGAGGTTTCTTAGGGAGGTTTTGAACTTCCTCTAGTAGAAGAGGTTTGTATGTAGAGGTTTGACCCTCTTATGGAGGTTTTTAACCTAAGATTTTAAACCTCTTTTATCTTTCAGTAGTAGTTATCTTTTACAAAAGTTTACTAGTTTTTCTTCCTAGCTAGTTATATTTAAGCATTTTTTATGATAAATTACCACAGTTTTATAAACTAGAATATTAACAGTTACAAATTAACGATAATGGTTCAAACATCTCTGATTTGTGTTTTTTTACTTATATTGTTTTTAGAGGATGTATTATACTTAAGCATTTTTTCATGACAAATTATCATAGTTTTATAAACTAGAATATAAACAATTATAAATTAACAACAATAGTTCACTAAATAGTAAAGATAAAATGGTGTTAAGTCTAAATAGCAAGTATTGTAAACTCAAAATCATATTATAAACTAGAAGTCATAATATTATATAAAGATAAATGAACAACTTCTAAAAGACACTAAACATTGCTAGCACTATATGATCCTCTTACATCCAATGGAGAGGTAGACTCACTTGCTGGGTTAGTAGGTTAAAATAACAAGAAAGATAAATGTATCATTTAATTGTATCAATCAAAGCGTTTGTAATAATTAAAATCAATAGATAAAATACATCTCACATGAAATTGACATAAAGTTAAAAGGTATTTCAAAGAAAAGTTAGTCCATGTGAAAAGCTAGTTGGTCTTGCACACACACAAAATTTAATTGGGCAGTAACATTATCAATAACTATATATAGTTGACAATAGCTCTTGATATGTAATTTTTTCTTTCTAGTGTATGTAACTAAATATAGAGAGAATTAAATGAAACTAGTAATAGAGAATAATCTTGATAACTTATGCCATTGCATTCTTGAACATTGTAAAGTGTAATTCACTCAACAAACTAATAAAAATAAGTTAGTTAAAAATAAAATTAAAACTATCTTAATTATAATGCACTCTTCATGGAAAATGAATGAAAAAACAACTCAAGTTGTAGTTACATAAAACAGAAATTAATACTAACTTGTTAAGGGAAAAAAACTAGCTAATTAATGTGGGATCTTTCCTTCCTTCATTATCGTGTAGGCCTTAAGCACATTTGAGGTTCCTAGTACTTAAGATTCTAAATTTTTGTATGTCTCTTGCCACTGGTTTCTTGATAAGGATGGAGTTCCATTACTTGATGTAGAAAGACTCAAATTTGAGAGTCAGATTCTAATGTTTCTAAATGCAGTAGTAGGCATTACATGTATACCCATGCACCGTGTAACACCCTATATTTTTGGGGCAAACTCCTAGACCCTAACCTCGCCTGTACGTGTGCTCTATCATGTGTTTCTATGGAAAATGTGAGGCTTCAGCCAGTGATGTGACCTATCTGTATTGGTTGACAATAGTGATTGTCGCGACCAAGATCACGGCGGGAAGACCGACCCTCAAAATATTAAAACGAGTTTCGAAATCCTTTCGAAAAGAAAACAGGGAGTCGCCACCAATATTTTTAAGGGTAAAATACCAGAAAAAACTTTCATTAAAGCACTGGTTATGAAAGTAAAAATTCTAAGTTTGGGAGTCTAATTACAGGTGAGGAAGGTATTAGCACCTCACAACTGTCCGTTATAAAACGGTTACCTCAAGATGATAGCGCGCATTATAATTAGCCCAAAAATTATTTTAACTTCTTCAGAAAAGGAATGCGAAATGACAAAGCAAACAAAAAATAAACAAAAAATAGGCACAGAATTTTTTTAAAAAAAATGAGATTAACAAGATGTCTCGTCCAAATTAACCTCGTTGAAGATCAGGACTGGTGTAGTAAGGACGTTGAAGACCAGGACTGGTGTTCCTGTTTCGAAGAAAACAAGAGAATGTGGGTTGGGGACAAGTTCTTCAGATTCAGGAGACTAGAGTAAATTTTTGCCAGGAGTTTCTGGAATTCAAGATGCTCCCTTTGTGCCTCTTTAGCTGAGGCATTTATAGAGGCTTCTGGGTGCTGGCTGAACGCTTGGACAGCTCAAAGACAGCCTGGCCATTGACAATTATGGGGGACAGCGGCTGGTGGGTGATTTTTTTATTATTTTCATTTTTGTCTGTTGTCAGCCGCCCCCAGGATTCGAGGATCAACTTGGATGGTGCGATTCCAAGTCAACATGGGTAATCGGACTCCTCGAATGATGTCACATGGGTCCATTATCAAGTTCGTGAAAGCGCCTTCCCACGTTTGATAAGGGAGGACACCGGTCTCACTTGGATGGTCTCAGGAATGATGTCTCTTCCGTTGGCTCAGATAGGTATTCCTCAGACCTGGGCTGGTGTTCTTCTTATGGCCCGGATCGCTGTCTCAGTCAGTATCCATTCTCGGTGAAAATTGGTCCGATCGAAAGAGGTGTCTACAGATACGAAAAGTCTGAGTGTAAAAATCGATCCATCGACACTTGGTGTGAAGGCTTGAATTCATTCAAGTGACATCGGATCCCCTTTTTGTCCAAGATTGCTTCACTCGGAGGTGCTTTGTCTGGAAATGTTTGCTTGAAACACTCATTCAGTCATAGCTTTTCTTCCTTCAAAAGTGACCCACTCGGAAACGTCTCACTCGGATATATCTCTCAAAGTCTGACTCACTCGGGAATATCTCTTTCCGAGAAGTATTCATCAAAGTCTTTTCGTTCAGAATTGCTTCACTCGGAGATGATTCGCTCGGAAGTGTTTCCGCTTGAAGCACTCATTTAAAGCCAGCCTTTCTTCCCTCGAATGTGACCCACTCAGAAATGTCTCACTCGGAGACACCCTACTCAGATATATCTTTGTCGGATATATCTCCAACCGAAAAGTGCTCCTTCGAAGTTAGAACCATTGATTCACTGGGGAATTCTTTATGTGTCTCCGCCCGAGAGGCACTCCTTTGAAATCAAATTCTTTCTTTACTCGGAAGCACATCTCTCAGAAGTGACCCACTCGGAAATGCCTCACTCGGAGACACCCCTCTTGGAATTATATAACTTGGAAGCGTCTCTGCCTGAAAAGTGCTCCTTCGAAGTTCAGAGCCCTTCTTGTTCAGAATCGATTCACTTAGGAATTATCCACTCGGAAATATCTGTACCCGAGAAATACTCATTCGAAGTCAAAGCCTTTCTTTGCTCGGAAGTAATTCCCTTGAAAAATGACCTACTTGGAAATATTTCACTCGGAGACACCCTACTCGGATATATCTTTACCTGAAAAATATTCATAGTCAAAGCCTTTCTTTGCTCGGAAGTGATTCCCTTGAAAATGACCCGCTCAGAAATATCTCACTCGGAGACACCCTACTCGAATATATCTTTGCCCGAAAAGTACTCATTCATAGTCAGAGCTTTTCTTTGCTCGGAAGTGATTCCCTTGAAAATAACCCACTCAGAAATGTCTCATTCGGAGACACCCCACTCGGCAATATGGAACTTGGAAGCATCTCTACCTGAAAAGTGCTCCTTCGAATTTCAGAGCCCTTCTCGTTCAGAATCAATTCACTCGGGAATTCTCCACTCGCAAACATCTGACTAGAATTCTTTACTTAGATGTACCTCCGCCTGAGAGGTACTCATTCAAAGTCAGCCATTTTTCATTCAGAATGGCTTCAATCGGGAACTATTCACTCGGATGTATCTCTGCCCGAGAGGTACTCATTCGAACAGCCATTTTCATTCAGAATGGCTTTAGTCGGGAATTATTTACTCAGAAATATCCTAGAAAAAGCACTCATCCAAAGTCAGACTCGCTTTTCGTTCAGAATGGCTTCAATCAGGAATTCTTTACTCGGATGTTCTCCGCCTGAGAGGTACTCATTCGAAGTCAGAGTCTCTTTTCATTCGGAAGTAACTCCCTTGGAAGCAACCCACTCGGAAATGCCTCACTCGGAGACATCCCACTCGGAAGTATGGAGCTTGAGAGAGTCTCTGCCCGAAAGGTATTTATTCATACTCAGAGCCTTTCTTCGTTCGGAAGTAACTCCCTTGGAAGCAGCTCACTCGAAAATGACTCATTCGGAGACATCCCACTCGGCAACGTCTCACTCAGAGACAACCTACTCGGAAATGATCATTCGGAGTCACCCTACTCGGAAATGATCACTCAGAGTCGAAGTTCAGTCCTCTCAGAATTCTTTCTACCGAAGATAATCTTGAAGAGGAACCCAAGCACAAATTCTGGGCGATCTTTAAGGCACACCTGAGAATAAGCTCTCGGTAATTCTTAAGGCACACCCGAGCATGAGTAGAAAGAAGGGGTTCCAAGCGACAGAACTCCCCATTCTTGGTAAAAATTGACCGGACCGAAATAGGTGTTCACAGATGCCCCTCTTTACTTCTTTTTCATAAGAGAAACACGAAGCTTCCGTGTTTTTGAAGTGAAAAGGAAGTAAAGATATGAACACCGATGTAGGGGCCAGGTGGGACCTCTTAATCGGTATGGCATCTGACGGTGTTGGCAATCAACGAGCCGACGTGACCTTTCCTCTTTAATGAAAAGCATTTTTCATATTTGCCTCTGTATTTTTTTTGTTTCTTCTTTTTTTCTCTTTTTTTGTTCTTTTTTTGTTTTTTTTGTTTTTCTCTCTTTTTTTTGTTTTTGTTTTTTTGTTTGTTTTGTTTGTTTTTTTTGTGTTTTGTTTTTGTTTTTTGTTTTTTGTTTCTATTTTTTTTGAGTAAAAAGAATTAGGGCGGTGCACCAATTTCAACAGGAAGTGGTTAACTGGGAATTATCCTTTTGGATGACAGGAAGCGAAAGGATTGTCTTTCAGTTAACAGGAGGTGAGAGGATTGGGGGCTAATTCTCAATTGACTGGAGATGAAAAGATTGGGGTTGACCCTCGGTAGACTGGAAATAAAGGGTGCCTCGTTCGGGGATTGGAAGGTAAAGGGTGTCTCGTTCGGCAACTAGAAGGTAAAGGGTGCCATTTGTTCGGCGACTGGAAAGTAAAAGGTGCCATTTGTTCAACGACTAGAAGGTAAAAGGGTGCCATTTGTTCAGCGACTGGAAGGTAAATAGTGCCATTTGTTCGACGACTGGAAGGTAAAAGGTGCCATTTGTTCGGCGACTGAAAGGTAAAGGGTGCCATTTGTTCGGTGACTGGAAGGTAAAGGGTGTTATTTATTCAGCGACTGGAAGGTAAAGGGCGTCTCGTTCAGCAACTGGAAGGTAAAAGGGTGCCATTTGTTCGGCGACTGGAAGGTAAAGGGTGCCATTTGTTCGGCGACTGGAAGGTAAAAGGGTGCCATTTGTTCGGCGACTGGAAGGTAAAGGGTGCCATTTGTTCGGCGACTGGAAGGTAAAGGGTGCCATTTGTTCGACGACTGGAAGGTAAAAGGGTGCCATTCTTAGGCGACTGGAAGGTAAAAGGGTGCCATTCTTTGGCGACTAGAAGGTAAAGGGTGCCATTTGTTCGGCGACTAGAAGGTAAAAAGGTGTCATTTGTTCGGCGACTAGAAGGTAAAGGGTGCCATTTGTTCGGTGACTGGAAGGTAAAGGGTGCCATTTGTTCGGCGACTGGAAGGTAAAAGGGTGCCATTTGTTTGGCAACTGGAAGGTAAAAGATGCCATTTGTTTGACGACTAGAAGGTAAAAGGGTGTCATTTGTTCGGTGACTGGAAGGTAAAGGGTGCCTTCTGAGGCGATTGAGAAGAAAACCCTGAAAGGTGCCAGCTTTGGCGATTGAGGAAGAAAACCTTGAAAGGTGCCAGCTTTGGCGATTGAGGAAGAGACTTTGAAGGTGCCTGCTTAGGCGATTACAGTTCTACTGGGGAAGAGAACTTGAGAAGTGCCAGCTTTGGTGATTATGGTTCCACTGGGGAAGAGAACTTGAGAAGTACCAATTTTAGCAGTTGAGGAGGAGACTTTAAAGGTGCCTGCTTAGGCGATGGAGGAATAAACTTTGAAAGGTGCCAGGTTTGGCGATTGAGGAGGAGACGTTGAGAATTGCCAACTTTGGCGATTAAGGAGAAGACTTTGAGAATCGCCAACTTTGGCGATTAAAGAGGAAATTTTGAGAAGTGCCAGCTCTGGCAATTATGGAGGAAACTTTGAAGGTGCCGGCTTTGGCGATTGTGGCAAGTCTTTAGGAAGTGCCAGCTTTGGCGGTTTGAGGAGGAAACTTTGAAGGTGCCTGTTTAGGTGATTTGAAGGTAAAGGGTCTGGGGTGATGCCCCAGTTTGAATAAGATCAAAAGATTTTAGGGGTACTACCCCTTGGCTGGGAGAAAAATCTGGGGTGATGCCCCAGTTACGAAGATCGAAAATATTTTGGGGAACTGCCCCTTGATCGAAAGAGGAGACACTTGGGGTGATGCCCCAGTTTGAGATGATTGAAGGTTGGTGGACTACCCCCTGACTAAAAGAGGAATCTGGGGAGATGCTCCAGTTAGAACATGATTGAAAGAACCTTGAGGTACTGCCCTTTGATTGAGAGAGTAGATCTGGGGTGATGCCCCAGTTAGGAAGATTGAAGGGATTTAGGGGAACCGCCCCTTGATTGGAAGAGAAGTCTGGGGAAACGCCCCAATTTAAGCTGTTTAGTGATTCAGGATACCATCTCTTGACTGGGAGAGAGATCTGGGGTCCACCGGGGATGTATGACGGGCTTGCTGGAGGAGAGAAATCTGGGGGATGCCCCAGTTTAAGCTGTTTTGGATGATTCAGGGTACTGCTCCTTGATTGGGAGAGAGATCTGGGGTCTACCGGGGATGTATGTCAGGCTTACTAGAGGAGAGAAATCTAGGGGGTGCCCCAGTTTGAGTTGCTTAGAAAGTGTAGTTTCATTGGGGAAGGATTTGGTGGTTCGGGGTACTACCCCTTGATTGGGAATGGATCTGAGGTGATACCCCAGGTTTTTAGAAAGATTGAAAGATTTAGGGGTACTACCCCTTGGCTGGGAGAGAAAAGAAACGGGGGAAGATGTCCCAGTTTGGAAAATCCGGCTGAAGGAGTTAGGGGTATTGCCCCTTGAATGGAGGAAGGATCTGGGGTGATACCCCAGTTTTTGGAAAGATTGGAAGATTTAGGGGTACTACCCCTAGGCTGGGAGAAGGATCTGGGGTGATGCCCTAGTTAGGGAGATTGAAGAAGCTAAGGGCGCTCCCCTTTGACAGAGAGAGACTTGGGGTGATGCCCTAGTTCGAACTTTTTTGGAGCGCAGGGTACTGCCCTTGGGTTGACAAAAGATAATGACCTGGGGAAGATGCCCCAGTTTGACATGATCGAAAGAGTCTTGGGGGAAACTGCCCCTTGACTGGGACAAAAGAAATCTGGGGAGATGCCCTAGTTTGGAAGATTGAAAGGAATTAGGGGTGCTCCTCCTAGAAAGAAACTGGGGGTGATGCCCCAGTTCAAACTCTTTGAAATTCAGGGCACTGCCCCTTGGCTGACAAAAGACCTGGAGGTGATGCTCCAGTTTGGAAAGGAATGATAGACTTGGGGGTAAAATCCCAGGTTTGAAAGATTTGGGAGTTAACAGAAACTTGGGGTACTGTCCCAGATTTGGCGAGATTGAAGGAGCTTGGGATACCATTCCTTGAATGGAAAGGAGTAAAAATCCGGGGAGATGCCCCAGTTTGAGCTATTTAGCGGGAGAAGTATTGCGAGTACTGGTTTAGGTAATGATGATCTCATCAGGGAAGATAAACTAACTAAAGCCTACTTCTGGAGTATTGTTCCATTTGGGAAGAAAGGTATGGTTGGGTTCTCATCTAATGGCCCTCATGGTCTTGCTAGGGGAGGGTTAGATGATTCCATTTGGGAAAAGGAGTTCCGTCTGAAGCTATTCCCTAGGTGGTATTTCACCAGGCGATGGAATACACTAGACTGTTGGAATGTACCAAGCTGACTTTTTGGAAACGTGGCCCCTAATATGCCTCATGAACGGGACAGAAACCTTGAGAAAATACCGACTCCGACTACGAGGTATGAAGACATATCTTTTTACCTTTAATTACTTACTTTGTTTACCTATTTTATTTACTGTTAAATCCTAATAAATGTGTTTTAGTAATTTGTCAGTAATCTTCATTTGTAATTGTTATCTCACTATTTGTTAGTAATTACTGTTTTCTATTTTTTTTACTGTTACTATTAAGTGTTGTATTTTGTGATTTATGTTTTCTTTTATTGTTACTGTTTATTAGTGATTGTTGTTTTTAATTTCTACTATTTCTATTTCTTTTGCATTAATTAGTATGTTTAAAATAATTTAAGCTTGCATGAATATTTAGTCCTAAAATAAAATTTATTGAATTAACTAAGTTTAATTTGATTTTATTTTATTTTACAGGCTATCAAATTATTGGAAGCTTCTTGGTTACTTTGCAAATAAATTACAATCCTCCAAGTACAAATTCACATTAATTACTTTTTCTTGACTAGTATATTAATGAGAAATTGTTTAAGCCTTCTCCATTGCTTCATGAACAAACAAAATAACCTCTAAATTCCCTTACTTGTTCCAACGTAAATTCTTGAAGCTGAAAGGAAATCAATCACGTTGGAATGCTTCTAAAATTTCAAGGTTTTGGCCTAATAATTTAAATGCAATTCTTTCCTATGCTTGCCTTGCATTTCACACGTTCAAAGCCATTATTCTAATGAACCAAAAGCTGTCTTCCATTTCCATATGTCATTCACATTGAAAGGCTAAAAATCAAATAATATTTTCTAATTATTTTAAGGAAGCACAAAGCCATCCATTTTCCCTTGTCACTCAAGGTCAACAACAATAATTCAAGCTTTTGTCCATTAGTCCACAAGGTCACTTGTTTCTTTGTCCCATGTGTTATTATTTTATGATACACCTCCACTTTCTCAAAGCATATTCACGTGAATATACCTCCAAAATGCCATCTCCATGAGCTTAATTTCTTTATTCAATAAAGCTTCATCCTATAGCATTTCACGTCACTTGTTTCCTTGTATCATGAGCTTGATTTCAATTGCCTTCCTTCCAAGAACTAACTCACGGTCATTAGTAAGAAGACAAAATTGCTACATGTACATATATCATTCATTGGCAAGGCTGAACTAAGAAAGCAATTAACGTGAATATGGCTACTGAAAAATAAGAAAAAGTGGGACAGTAATAGCAGTGAAAAATGGACAGAAAATAGCAAGAAAACAACACAAAAATAGCAATGGAAATTGGAGCTGGACAGCAAGAAATTCAAAGAGAAATGCCCTCATTGTTTTCCACTTTATTATATTAAAGAATTAAAAAGAGAAACTCCACTAAGTGCAGCACTCTCACGGTTTTGGAGAACAATTTGGCATGTTCTAATGGTGCTAAATAATGGCCAACAAGGAAGCTTAGTGGACATTTAATGTCAGCCTTGAATTGCTATAAATAGGGAGCTTAGTACTCAATGAAAATCATCTGCAAGAGGAGGAGTCAGAAGAATGTTTAGAGGCAGAAATAGTGGATAGCAGTAGGAGAAACAAAGGAAAAATTCGGGAGAACTTCATTCCGGGTTCGGTCTTTATTTTGTTTTAATTATGGAGGGCTAAAACCCTTAGATTGATTTTATTGGAGGTGAATGTAATGTTATTTTTGAGGTTTTGATTTTTAATATATTTCCTTGTTGTTAAGCTCTTCATAATTTTAGCTCAATTATTTAATGTCTATTCGGTTTAATTAAGTTGTATGCTTAATCAATTTAATTATACAGTTAGAATTAAATAAAAATTATATTAAGATAGATTTAGAAATACACATGCTTAATGAATGTTTCAAAAATCAATCTTAATAGTTGTGGTTTGCTTAATTCCATAACGTTGAAGCTAGTTTATGTATGTAGGTGATGTTCTATGTATGTTCAATAATTCCTAGAATTTAAAATCTTGACTCCTTTTGCTTAATTAGGATGCTTGATTAAAATCTTCATTATATGAAAGTAAAGGAATTATGAATTAAAAGACGCTTAGTTGATTAATTCAAATTGAACTAAGGGATTGACAGTAAGGAAGTGTATAAAAATCTTTTCAAATCCAAGGATAAAATAAATTACAATACTCCAAGAAAATAAATCATTCGTTATTTAATTGTTCTACACTCATTTTGTATTTTGTATTCTGTTTTAAATTTCTGTGACAATCAAATAAAACACCCCCAATTATATGCTTGTTGAACTTTTGTCTGTAAAAAAATTAAATTTTAGTTGTTGAATTTTTAATTGTTAAAATTAGTTTAAGACTTGATTTTCCTAAATCTTTTGTTGATCCTTGAGAGAACGACCTAGGTTGACACCCTAGTACTACATTAATTAATTTTAATGTAAAAATTTGACGGAATCACGACTGTAAAAAAATCTTCACGTCAAATTTTGGCGCTGCAGCCGGGGATCAATGATCTTTAGGAAAATTCTTGTTTTAGGTTAATTTTTTTTTGTATAAATTAAAAAAAAATTAATTTCTTTTGTTTGTTTTATTTTATTTCTTTTGCATGATTTAGGATTCTTATGATATATTGCTCATGATCATCAAATATCTTATTGTATGCTATGTATGACTAGAAGGACTTTTGAGCATTTATATTCATTTGATCCTGAAATTGATAGAACTTTTCATAGATTAATTAGAGAAGCTAGATTTAATAATAACTTTGTTGATATTAATAGTGATAGTATCTCATCTGAATCTGTTGAAAGTACTACTGCTAGTTTTTCTGATATGGCTGGACCTCGTGAGAGAACTCTTAGAGAACTAGCTACACCTGAATTCACATACGAAAGTTTATGTATTCAATATCCTGAAGAGGATGTCCCTTTTATACTTAAGACCGGACTTATACACTTGTTGCCTAAGTTTCATGGTCTTGCAGGTGAAGATCCGCACAAACACCTCAAAGAATTCCACATTGTGTGCTCCACAATGAAACCCCAAAACATTCAAGAAGACCATGTCTATCTTAAAGCGTTTCCTCATTCTTTAGAGGGTGTTGCTAAGGATTGGCTATACTACCTTGCTCCAAGATCAATCACAAGTTGGAATGACTTAAAGAAAATGTTCTTGGAAAAGTTCTTTCCTGCCTCTAGAACAACTACAATCCGTAAGGACATATCTGGCATTAGGCAACTCTCTGGAGAAAGTCTTTATGAGTATTGGGAGAGATTCAAGAAACTCTGTGCAAGTTGCCTTCACCACCAAATTTCTGAACAACTTCTTCTTCAGTACTTTTATGAAGGTTTGCACCATGTTAATCGTAACATGATAGATGCAGCAAGTGGAGGAGCTTTAGGAGATATGACTGCTGCTGAAGCAAGAAACTTGATTGAGAAGATGGCATCCAACTCTCAACAATTCGGTGTGAGAAATGATTCTTTCAAGCCCATGTTTGATTCAAATTCTAGTTCATCTGGAATTAAATTGGAAAGCAAACTCGATGCTCTCACCACTCTGGTCACACAATTAGCAGTAAATAAAAAATCCATGACTGCTAAAGTATATGGCATCTGCTCTTCACAAGAGCACCCCACTGATTATTGTTCTTCTCTACAAGAAAAGGATAATAATAGTCCCCAAGCCTATGCAGCTAACATCTACCATGATAGACCTTCACCACAACAACAACAAAACCATGACCTTTCTACCAACAGATACAACCCAGGTTGGAGGAACCATCCAAACTTGAGATGGGGCAACCAACAACAAAATACCCAACCTCCATTTCAAAGCAATACACCAACCTTCCAAAGACCTACACCTCAACCATCCACAAGTGGCCCTTCTTTGGAAGAACTAGTAAAACAAATAGCTGCACAAAACTTGGAGTATCAACAGAGGAATGATGCTACCATCCAGAGTTTAAGCAACCAAATTGGGCAACTAGCTTCATCATTGAGCCAGTTACAATCTCAAAACTCTGACAAATTACCATCTCAACCAGCTGTAAATCCAAGAAATGTGAGTGCAATTCAGTTAAGATCAGGTAAGAACCTTGAAGTACCCATACCCAAGGAACCTGAAAAACAAACAACTGAGCCTGTAATAGTTGAGAATGATGTACCATCTTCAAGCACAAGAAAGTCTGAGATGCAACCACCCTAAATTCTACCTCATATCCCTCTTCTTTTCCCACCAAAAGCAATTCCAAGTAAGAAGATGGAAGAAGTGGACAAAGAAATTTTGGATACTTTTAGGAAAGTGGAAGTAAATATACCTCTTCTTGATGCAATCAAGAAAATACCCAAGTATGCCAAATTTCTAAAAGAGTTGTGTACTCACAAGAGGAGACTCAAAGGCAATGAAAGGATTAAACATGGGAAGGAATGTATCTGCACTGCTTGGTAAGGAAGTTCCAAATATTCCTGAGAAATGCAAAGATCCAGGTACGTTTTCTATACCCTGTATCATAGGCAACAACAAATTTGAAAATTGCATGTTAGATTTAGAAGCTTTAATAAATGTTATGCCTATGTCTGTTTTCAAATCTTTGTCTCTTGGAAATTTACAACCTACTGGTGTAGTAATTCAGCTAGCCAATAGAAGCACTGCTTACCCTGCTGGGAGTTATAGAAGATGTTTTGGTTCAGGTAGAACAACTTGTTTTCCCTGCTGACTTTTTTGTACTTGATATGGAAGAAGGTATGCCTCAAATTCCCGTTCCTATCATTTTGGGAAGACAATTTTTGAAAACAGCTCGAACCAAATTAGATGTTTATTCTGGAACTCTCTCTATGGAATTTGGTGACACGGGAGTTAAATTTAATATTCTTGATGCCATGAAATACCATCTGAAAATCATTCTATTTTCCAAATTGACATTATTGATGAACTAGTTTTTGAACATTTTTCTAATGTTGATTTGGAACGCATAGATGATTCAAACAAATGTTTTGCATGCAATGATTCTGGAAGTTGTAATATTTGTGCTGAAATTGATAAATACATAATTTCTGATTCAGAGTCTTTAGATATACCTGTTAACCATAAGGAGCTGAATGCAGGATTTCAAGAAAATTCTAACAAAATTTTTGAGGTGCAAGCAATGGAATCAAAATCTACTTTGTTAGGTCCATCTGTTTTTCAGGCACCTAAGTTAGAATTGAAACCCGTACCTGAGAACCTCAAGTATGTAGACTTAGGGGATGATGAACAACTCCCAGTCATAATTTCCACCTCTCTTGATGAAAATCAAGAAGAAAAATTGTTGTAGGTATTGAAAAGACATAAGAAGGCTATAGGATGGACATTGGTAGACATTCCTGGAATTAGTCCATCCATGTGCATGCATAGGATATTTCTGGAGGAAAATGCTAAAGCAGTGAGACAGCCTCAAAAGAGACTCAACCCTGTAATCCTTGATGTGGTTAAGAAGGAGATTACCAAGCTTCTACAAGCAGGAATCATTTATCCTATCTCTGATAGCCGATGGGTGAGTCCAATTCAAGTGGTTCCTAAGAAAATAGGAATCACAGTTGTGAAGAATGAAAAGGATGAGTTGATCCCAACTAGAGTGTAGAATAGTTAGAGAGTCTGTATTGATTACAAGAGACTTAACCAAGCAACCAAGAAGGATCATTTTCCTTTACCTTTCATTGATCAAATGCTTGAGCGTCTTGTAGGTAAATCTCACTACTGTTTTCTTGATGGATTCTCTGGATATTTTTTAGATTCATATCACACCTGAGGATCAAGAAAAGACCATATTCACCTGTCCCTTTGGCACATTTGCTTATAGGAGAATGCCATTTGGCCTATGCAATGCTTCTGGAACTTTTCAAAGATGCATGATAAGTATTTTTCATGATTTCATTGAAAATTTCATAGAGGTGTTTATGGATGATTTTACTGTTTATGGATCTTCATTTAATACATGCCTTGATAGTTTGGATAAAGTTTTAAACAAGTGTATTGAAACTAACCTTGTCTTGAACTATGAAAATGTCATTTTATGGTAAAACAAGGAATAGTTTTAGGGCATGTAATCTCCGAGAAAGGAATTGAGGTAGATCCTGCCAAGATAGAAGTTATATCACATTTACCTTACCCCTCTTGTGTTCGAGAGGTTTGTTCTTTTCTTCGTCATGCAGGTTTTTACAAAAGATTCATAAAGGATTTTAGCAAGAAGGCTAGGCCACTATCCAGTCTGCTTCAAAAGGATGTGGTATTTGATTTTGATGAAAGGTGTAAGGAGGCTTTTAATTGCCTCAAGCAAGCATTGACCACTACCCTAATAATCCAAGCACCTGATTGGACAGCCCCATTTGAGTTAATATGTGATACCTCTAATTATGCATTGGGAGCTATCCTTGGTCAAAAGATTGACAAGCAGCCTAGGGTCATCTACTATGCATCTAAAACTTTAGATGCTGCCCAGGTAAATTACACCACCACTGAAAAAGAGCTATTGGCCATTGTTTTTGCATTAGATAAGTTCAGATCTTACCTACTCGGTTCTCGAGTAGTTGTCTTTACTGACTATGCAGCTCTGAAGTACTTGTTAAAGAAAGGTGAGTCCAAGCCAAGATTAATTCGTTGGATGCTTTTGCTCCAAGAGTTTGACTTGGAAATTCATGATAGAAGTGGAACACAAAACTTAGTGGTAGATCATTTAAGTAGAATTGAGAATGCTCCTAATTCGGCACCTATTCGGGACCATTTTCCCGATGAACACCTCATGAGTATTTCTAACTCTTTTGATACACCTTGGTTTGCTAACATTGTAAATTATCTTGTTGCTTCTGTTTTTCCACCATATGCATCTAGAAACCAAATTTCAAAATTAAAAAGTGATGCAAAATATTATATATCGTATGACCCGTATTTATGGAAATTGTGTAATGATCAGGTGATTCAAAAATGCATTCCTGATCATGAGATAGAATCAGTTCTTCGATTCTGCCATGCTTCACCAGTTGGTGGACATTTTGGTCCACAAAGAACAGCAAGGAAGGTGTTGGATTCTGGTTTATATTGGCCCACCATTTTTAAGGATGCATGGAGAACTTGTAACACCTGTGAGGAATGCCAAAGAACTGGTAATGCTATCACATGTAGACAGCAGATGCCTCAGCAACCTATGTTGTTTTGTGAAGTATTTGATGTTTGAGGCATTGATTTTATAGGTCCATTTCCTCCATCCTTTGGTTTTACTTACATTTTATTGGCTGTAGATTATGTTTCTAAATGGGTAGAAGCTAAAGCCACCAGAACTAATAATGCTTGAGTTGTTGTAGATTTTGTTAGATCTCAAATTTTTTGCAGGTTTGGCATTCCGAGAGTAATCATTAGTGATCAAGGAACACACTTCTGTAATAGGACCATGCAAGCTATGCTCAAGAAGTATGGGGTTGTTCATAGAGTCTCTACTCCATATCACCCCCAAACCAATGGACAAGCAGAAGTCTCTAACAGAGAAATCAAAAGAATCCTGGAAAAGATAGTACAGCCTAACAAAAAGGATTGGAGCAGGAAATTGGATGATGCTCTTTGGGCATATAGAACAGCTTTTAAGGCACCTATAGGAATGTCTCCCTATAGAATTATTTTTGGTAAAGCATGTTATCTTCCAATGGAGATTGAGCATCGTGCTTATTGGGCTGTAAAAGCTTGCAACTTAGCACTTGGTCAAGCAGGTAAAGAAAAAAAATTACAACTGAATGAGCTTGATGAGATCCGTTTGGCAGCTTATGAGAACTCGAGGTTCTATAAGGAGAAAACAAAGAAATTCCATGATAGCTGAATAGCTAGAAAGGATTTTACTGCTGGACAGAAAGTGCTATTGTTTAATTCCCGGTTGAAACTGATGGCCGGAAAATTGCGCTCCAAATGGGAAGGACCTTTCATTGTTACTAATGTATTTCCCCATGGAGCTGTGGAAATAAAAAGTGAAAACTCTAATAAAAGTTTCAAGGTTAATGGACAATGTTTGAAGCCATTTCATGAGAATCCTTCACTTGTAGATGTCACAATGGAGGAACATAATTTGGGGGAACCACTTCTTGATCCCCCTTGAGGGAGTTTTTCTTACCCATCTTTTTACTTTTTCATTATATTGTCTATTTTGTATGCTTTGTCTTACATTGAGGACAATGTATGATTTAAGTGTGGGGGTGGGAATATTCTATTATGTTGTTGTGTGTTGTTTTTATGATTAATTTTGTGTGACTATTTTTCAAAAAAATATAAAAAAATAATAATAAAATAAAAATAATAATAATTTCTAAAAAAAATTTTTTGTGTGTTTTTGTTTTAAAAAGGCATGTTTTATTGGAATTTTAAGATATGCATGAGTAATAGGTAAATTCTTTCATGTTTGATTAAGCTTAAAGATATGTTATAATTTGAACTCAAGCAATTTTGGTATGATGAGAATGACATGATAATTGAGAGATGATCATATATGATAGAATTATACCTTGTGAGATCTTTTAGCCTTAAAATTTGATGGATCACTTAAAACCATCTTAATCTTTTCATGTGTGATTAATTCCTGAATGCTTACATCCTAATTTTTATCTTGTTTCTTGATGATATTTGAAACTCATATGAATGTATTTGAAATGACACAGGCATTTTGTTCAATTGAGCCACTAGCCATATAAGCCTACCATGAATAAATTATCCTTTGCTAACCACTTTGAGCCTATTTAACCATTTCTTTGTTGCAGCTCAAATAAGCCATGGATGAAAAACCAAAAATATACCTACCTTAAAGAATATGTTGGAGCTTTAGAATCAAGTCAAAAACAGGCATTCAAATAAGTCTGGGGGTGTGCAAAAAGAGTCAAAACTCTTGTTTCAAGTGTTATGCAATCGCATATGAAAAAAAAAGATGAATAAATAAAAAGAAATATTTTGATGATTGCGACTAAAAGAAATTGACACATAAAGTGTTATATCCTCATGTTTACCTGTAAAATTATTTGCTCCTTATTCTTTTTGGTACTTGCCACAATCCTAAAAATTTCACCACCCATTTTAACCTTGGCCACATTACAACCCTAAAAAAGCCCTGTTGATATATACATACATTTGTGTTGATTATGAAACCCCGAGAAACTTGCCAAATTTTTGGACTGTCTATTTTTCAGGAAATGTTTTGAGCGTATACACAAACCTAAAACACTTGAGAGTTGAGAGTATATCTTGTGATGTTCTGTCACTTATGATTTTCCTTTTAGTTTGATTTAATTCTC
This sequence comes from Clitoria ternatea, assembly GCA_037962975.1. NCBI lineage: Eukaryota > Viridiplantae > Streptophyta > Magnoliopsida > Fabales > Fabaceae > Clitoria > Clitoria ternatea. The sequence continues at coordinate 32,453,458 of CM075673.1, read as the reverse complement.
ACATGTCTAAGTGTTTGGATGATTTTTATACATATCTTGATGCTCTGTATCTACGTGTTAGATAACTCCTGTATCTCTATATATTCAAAAACCCAATAATATGCATGCCAATCCTGTGTGTTTACTGTATTTCAATTTTAACGTTTTTAATAAAGTGTAAGATTTGTTTTCATTCTGATTTTGCCCAGGAGTGCAAAAGAGTAAGTGTGGGGGTATTTGATGACATATCTTTTTACCTTTAATTACTTACTCTGTTTACTTATTTTATTTACTGTTAAATCCTAATAAATGTGTTTTAGCGTAATTTGTCAGTAATCTCCATTTGTAATTGTTATCTCACTATTTGTTAGTAATCACTGTTTTCTATTTTTTTTACTATTACTATTAAGTGTTGTATTTTGTGATTTATGTTTTCTTTTACTGTTACTGTTTATTAGTGATTGCTGTTTTTAATTTCTACTATTTCTGTTTCTTTTGCATTAATTAGTATGTTTAAAATAATTTAAGTTTGCATGAATGTTTAGTCCTAAAGTAAAATTTATTGAATTAACTAAGTTTAATTTGATTTTATTTTATTTTACAGGCTATCAAATTATTGGAAGCTTCTTGGTTACTTTGCAAATAAATTACAAGCCTCCAAGTACAAATTCACATTAATTACTTTTTCTTGACAAATATATTAATGAGAAATTGTTTAAGCCTTCTCCATTGCTTCATGAACAAACAAAATAACCTCTAAATTCCCTTACTTGTTCCAACATAAATTCTTGAAGCTGAAAGGAAATCAATCATGTTGGAATGCTTCTAAAATTTCAAGGTTTTGGCCTAATAATTTAAATGCAATTCTTTCCTATGCTTGCCTTGCATTTCACACGTTCAAAGCCATTATTCTAATGAACCAAAAGCTGTCTTCCATTTCCATATGTCATTCACATTGAAAGGCTAAAAATCAAATGATATTTTCTAATTATTTTAAGGAAGCACAAAGCCATCCATTTTTGCTTGTCACTCACAGTCAACAACAACAATTCAAGCTTTTGTCCATTAGTCCACAAGGTCACTTGTTTCTTTGTCCCATATGCTATTATTTTATGATACACCTCCACTTTCTCAAAGCATATTCATCCTATAGCATTTCACGTCACTTGTTTCCTTGTATCATGAGCTTGATTTGAATTGCCTTCCTTCTAAGAACTAACTCACGGTCATTAGCAAGAAGACAAAATTGCTACATGTACATATATCATTCATTGGCAAGGCTGAACTAAGAAAGCAATTAACGTGAATATGGCTGCTGAAAAATAAGAAAAAGTGGGACAGTAACAGTAGTGAAAAATGGACAGAAAACAGCAAGAAAACAACACAAAAATAGCAATAGAAATTGGAGCTAGACAGCAAGAAATTCCAAGAGAAATGCCTTCATTGTTTTCCACTTTATTACATTAAAGAATTAAAAAGAGAAACTCCACCAAGTGCAGTACTCTCACGGTTTTGGAGAACAATTTGGCATGTTCTAATGGTGCTAAATAATGGCCAACAAGGAAGCTTAGTGGACATTTAATGAGCTAATTTTTAATGAGAAAAATCAGCCTTGAATTGCTATGAATAGGGAGCTTAGTACTCAATGAAAATCATCTGCAAGAGAAGGAGTCAAAAAAAATTTTAGAGGCAGAAATAGTGGATAGCAGTAGGAGAAACAAAGGAAAAATTCGGGAGAACTTCATTCCGGGTTCGGTCTTTATTTTGTTTTAATTATGGAGGGCTAAAACCCTTAGATTGATTTTATTGGAGGTGAATGTAATGCTATTTTTGAGGTTTTGATTTTTAATATATTTCCTTGTTGTTAAGCTCTTCATAATTTTAGCTCAATTATTTAATGTCTATTCAGTTTAATTAAGTTGTATGCTTAATAAATTTAATTATACAGTTAGAATTAAATAAAAATTATATTAAGATAGATTTAGAAATACACATGCTTAATGAATGTTTCAAAAATCAATCTTAATAGTTGTGGTTTGCTTAATTCCATAACGTTGAAGCTAGTTTATGTATGTAGGTGATGTTCTATGTATGTTCAATAATTCCTAGAATTTAAAATCTTGACTCCTTTTGCTTAATTAGGATGCTTGATTAAAATCTTCATTATATGAAAGTAAAGGAATTATGAATTAAAAGATGCTTAGTTGATTAATTCAAATTGAACTAAGGGATTGACAGTAAGGAAGTGTATAGAAATCTTTTCAAATCCAAGGATAAAATAAATTATAATATTCCAAGAAAATCAATCGTTCGTTATTTACTTGTTCTACACTCATTTTGTATTTTGTATTCTATTTTAAATTTCTGTGACAATCAAACAAAACACCCCCAATTATATGCTTGTTGAACTTTTGTCTGTAAAAAAATTAAATTTTAGTTGTTGAATTTTTAATTGTTAAAATTAGTTTAAGACTTGATTTTCCTAAATTTTTTGTTGATCCTTGAGAGAACGACCTAGGTTGACACCCTAGTACTACATTAATTAATTTTAATGTACTAACTTGACGGAATCACGACTGTAAAAAAATCTTCACATCAAGGTACGCAATGGAAACTCGGAAAGGCACCGTGTTCGGCCAAAGACTGGTGTCCCATCCAGTGACTGGAAAGTGAAAGTTACCTTACTCGGAAATTAGAAGGTGCAGACAGCCTTTGTTTGGCCATTAGATGGCATTTTGTCCAATGATTTGATGGGTTATGAGAAGAAACTCGAGGAAAACCAGATTCAGTGAGTGAGGATGAGAGTGAGCTCTGGAGATTATTGGATATACCCTTGAAAGTGCCAGTTTTGGCGGTTGTGTCTTGACACATCTGCTTGTCATGACACCCTGCAAGAAAGGTTAGTGGTGTAAAGTAAAACAAATTGGAGCTTGAAGAGACTCCCCGTAAAACCACAATTCTTAGAGATTCGAGGTGACTCATGACTGAAACAGAGCAGATGAAGTAACCCTAGCTTTGAAAATGTGTCAGGCCCAGTCTTCATAATGATTACTTGAGGCGAGATCAGGTAACAGGAACATCTTGTCCTCACGACTTTAAATTTTCATTACCTTCTCATTTTATATATTAAAGGAAAACATATGTTTTATCAAATCAGGGAAAATCACAATACAAACACGTATCAAAAAAAAAGGTGAAATTATATTTACAAGTTGAGCGGGTGTGGGAAAAGGGAAACCAAAGAAGCAAGTGGAGTCGTATGGGAAATATTAATAGTTGGGTAGAATAGGAATGATTTTACAGATCCTCCAGTGAACTGCTGAAAACAAAGTGTATCTCAATCCCACATCACAACTTTGAATTCACCATTTGACTCTGCCTCTGAAAAGGTAGTCAGACCACGATTCTTGTGCCCTAACTTGGAATCAGACCATTCGCATAAGAATATTTAAATTACTTTGCCAAAATCTTGATCCCAATTTATTGCCTGAGCCGCCTATTCAGGTTTTCAGCTTACCAGGTTGCTCTAACTTTTACCTAGGCTGCCCTTCCAGGTTTTCAGCCTAGTGAGCTTTTCTCTCCTTGTGACGTGTTTCGCTCTTTTTTTTGTTTTCTTTTTGTTTTTTTTGTTTTTTTGTTTTTTTTCTTTCTATTTTTTTTCAAGGTTGTGTCTTTCACAACAAAGGTTTAAGCTGATTGACAATGAGCTTATTCGGTCTCTCTTGATTTAGTTTCATCCTGTGGGGGAATAGATGTTATTTCAAAGGTTTTCTCCAACACCATGTATCCAAGGGAACAGGGATGAGCCCTTTTCGACACCAATGAGGGGGCTCATTCTGAGTCTTTATCTTTTTTTCATTCTTTCATCTCTTTTTGTTATTGTTTTCTTCTTCATTTTTTCTTCTTTTTTTTGAATGACCCCCTTGGTACCTTCATCATGGTCTAGCCGTTTTATTTACCCTTAGCCAATATGGCAAAGAACTATGATACTAAGGGTATCACAGTAGACCATTCCCTTGGTTACACTAGTATGAAAGAAATATCATTTTTGTCGCGTTCATAGCTTGATAATATTTATACCCCCATGTGGAAAAGTGATGGTTTGATCTATGAATCAGCTTGCCCTAATTGGTATATGCGTAGGACACCCATCTTGACTCATTTTTTGTTGTTTTTTTTTAAATCATCATTTTTGGCAGAGTATTTTTTTTGACCATGTTTACATTTATGGGTCTTAGCAAGCCTTTGTCTAGCATTTCCTTGAAGGGTAGATATGCCATTATGGAGTCTGGCACTATGTAAACTTTTATGTCACCAGACTGAGCTACCATTATACTGTAACGTCTTCTAAGGCGACTCGATCGATTTTCTAGTTATTTGTGAGTCCTCTTCACTCAGTGTGCTGACCTTGTCGAACACTTTTGGATAGAGCTAGGTGACCCTTATCCAAACATCCTGGTTAATTCGGCCAAGGGACTTTCGTCTTTGGTATCCTCTTCGTCAGCGTGATCAACCGGGTGGTCAAAGTTATGAAATAGAATTGTGATCTAATTGTTCTCAGAAGGATCATTTTTGGATCGATATTTTTTTTTTGTATGATGGCAAAGAGAAGGAGAAAAATAAAGGAGAGCTAATGGATAAAGGGAAAGTTAAAACAAATAAGGGAAACAAGCAGAAACACTTTGAAATTTGACACGCATTCATTGAGAAAAACTTGAAATGATAAGAACATGCTTTTGCCCTTATTACATAAAATATCCCAATGCCTTAGGCATAGCGTTTGGGTTAGAAAGTCATCAAAATAAAATTTAAAGTCGTAAGGAGCTAGGTGGTCTCTTGGTCATAAACCTTTCCACCTGGTGGGAAAATCATAAAGCTTGCATCCTCTCCATGCCCCCGGTCCCTTTTTATCATACTAATCCCAGGATTCTTATGGTTAGACCTGGGGTTTATGATTATATTGGGATTCCTTTCCTGGAAATCTAGCCACTTGGCTTTAATCAGATCCCTCACTTTGAATTTTAAGGTATAACAGTCCTCAGTAGAGTGCCCCGGGGCTCCAACATGGTAATCACATCGGGTATTAGGATTATAACCTTTGGGGTAAAGAGGAACCATCAGTTTCAATGGACAGGGTACTGTAAGGGAGTTACGGATAAGGTGAGACAAAAGTTATGTGTAGGTTATAGGAATGGGGTTGAACCGGACCGGTGTTCGACTATCAGTGGGTTTTATTGTGCTTCGGTCGGGATTAGGTGACTGAGTCTGCCCTAATGGAGGACAGTATGGCATGGGCTGTGGATGAAAGGGTTTAATAGCAGGCAAATGGGAGTGGGTAGGTGTTTGAGCGATGTACGGATGAAAGTGGAGCTGGAATGGGAAAAGATTAGAGCCCTGGTCAGGGGTGGTGACGGCCATGTAAGGTGTAGGGAGATTGGCAGGTGGAAAGGAAGTATGAGTCATTAGCCTGGGTTGGGCCCTTTTTTGGTTATAGGAAGTGGAATTAGCATCCCCTTTTCTCTTCCCCGTATCTCCCGATGCAGACATTCTTGTAATAGGTGCCCCAGGCGACTGGGAGGATTATGAAATATGGGGGTTTGTTGTTTGTAAATCATGATCCTCTTGTTGGTTATGGAACGGGGGAGAGTATTCTGAGGGTACTGCATAGGGTAGGTTGTTATTTGAGCCCATGAAGGCATGTTGTGGTGCATAAGACATGCCATAGGTTGGTTGAGGGTCAATGATGGGGTCCGTCCTATTGGTAGCAATGGGAGGTGTCATGGAAGAGGGAATTTGCATTTTTGTCAGTCCAGGAGGATGGAGTGGGATGGTTGGTAAATATTGGTCATTCTTGATGTCTGTAGAAGGTTCCCCCTCTATGATCTTCTTTTCTAAAAGTCTGGTCATCTCTGCCACTTGCTCCTTTAGCTGGTTAACTTCACTCTTGAGGTTTTCAATTTCTTGCTCTCTTTCAGCCATGAGTCTCCTTTGAAAGTCTAGTAAGGGCGTCTTTCGGTGTCTTTGAAAAAAAACAAAAAATGTCAGGTGGGAACAGAAGGAAGGAGAATGTCGTGGGAAGCAATCACAGGCCTTGACGAGTATCCTTTGACCATCCCTTAGAACTTATCATTCAAAAGTACTAGGTATGGTAAACATAGAAATTAATACGGGATAGTTGTGAAGATAGAAGAAATCCTTCATTTTGAGGTGGGAGCCTTAAGCTCAAACATTTTGTTCAGGCGACCACAACCCTCATCTCATGAATTTAATCTCATGTTAACTTCCACAGATACTCAAAGGGTATTCGTTAAGTTCTGAATAGCCTCCAATGAAAATGAGGATAAGGAAGAGAAATTAGTTACTGTCATGTTTTGAGACCGGTACTTCCCCATTGATTTAACGTAAAGCGATTTTACTTGGGGAAGCAGTGATTTCTAAAACTCATGCGGGTTCAAGTTTAGAGGACCATAAGTTCTTTAATCATCAATAATGCCCCGGTTGGAGGGAAGTAAAAATTATTTTCCTTTTCTTTTTCTTTTGACGACTAAGGAAACTTATGACTCAGGATTTAGAAGTACACGATGAAGAAGGAACTATTTACCTATCAAAAGATTACCAGCTTCTTCAAGAAATGCAAGTAATTATTTTTGAAGTAAGGTAATCATTTGGCAAGTAAATGGTTCACCCATTTGGATTAACAGGAAATTAAAAATGACGTAAGATAAAGTAAAGTCTGCCCTTTCATGACCTAGGTCAGGATTTTCTGAAAGTTTTTTTTTCTAGGCCCTACAGCTTGTCTAATAGTGACTCCTCACATTGGGTGGCTTGTTCTAAAACTTTTAAAGGTCACTAGAGCCAAGATCCTACTCATGATGTTGACCACAACAGTAGGAAGTCTACTAGGTGTGGGCACCATGAATAAGTCAAACTCTAGCTGAGATTCTCACGGTAACCAGACAGAAAGTACATCCCAAATGGCTCCGCTATCAACCTCCCCTAATCTTAAGTTTCATTTGGGCCCGGGTATAGGGTCCCACTCAAAAGTGTGTGCAAGTTGTGAGTGTAGTGTGTGAAAGAGGCATTCAATACCTGTACCTTACTCATCTTGTACATAGAACAAACACAGAGCAACAAATAAAGTCATCTACCCTAGGGTTCAACAATCACACAGACATTAACAGAAAGTAAATGATAAAATACAAATAAAACAGAAGCCATATACAAACATTGAAAAAAAATAAAATAAAGGAAGAAGTTAAATAATTAATATGCTCATTAAAACATGCGCTATCAAATTGATTGGCTTGACTCTCTAAGCTTTCCCTAGTGGAGTCACCATCTGTCGTGACCAGGATCACGGCGGGAAGGCCGACCCTCAAAATATTAAAAGGAGTTTCGAAATCCTTTCGAAAAGAAAATAGGGAGTCGCCATCAATATTTTTAAGGGTAAAATACCGGAAAAACCTTTCATTAAAGCACTGGTTATGAAAGTAAAAATTCTAAGTTTGGGAGTCTAATTACAGGTGAGGAAGGTATTAACACCTCACAACTGTCTGTTATAAAACGGTTACCTCAAGATGATAGCGCGCATTATAATTAGCCCAAAAATTATTTTAACTTCTTCAGAAAAGGAATGCGAAATGACAAAGCATACAAAAAATAAACAAAAAATAGACACATAATTTTTTTAAAAAAGAATGAGATTAACCTCGCTCCCCCCTTTTTTAAAAAAGATATTATTAAAAAATAAAAAAAATGAGATTAACAGGATATCTCGTCCAAATTAATCTCGCTCCTTCTTTTAAAGAAATACTACAAAAATGTGAGATTAACAAGATGTCTCGTCTAAATTAATCTCGTTCCTCCTTTTTCTTTTAAGGAAATATTACAAAATGTGAGGTTAACAAGACGTCTCGTCTAAATTAATCTCGTTCCTCCCTTTTAATAAAAAGATAAAAATGGAAACTCTAAAAATTAAATAAAGAAAGATGGGCTCGACAGGAACTGTTTCCTGCTCCTACGTATTCTCGAGCTTTCAAGAAATCAGGGTCACGTAGTTCTTTGAAAATGGCTTTCAGAAAAAAAAATTAGGAAGTTGGTGGGGGATAATGTTCTTAGAAAAGACCCATACAAGACGAAGTTCTTCGCACGTGTACAAGTTCTAGGAAAATAGTGTAGATGGAAGTACTGCCATACGACACTAGTTAAAGATAATTTTTATATTTTTTTGGATTTGAAGGAACACAGAGAAAACACTTATTTCCTTTTTTGTTATTACTAGTTACAAATCAAAATAAAAGAAATTTAACGGAATAAACTTAAACAAGAGAACAGATTCATCAAAAATTACAAATTCAGCAAAAGAATAAGCAATAAAAAAAGAAAAGAGGCAGAACGGAACTGGTGTGGTAAGGACGTTGAAGAGCAGGACTGGTGTGGTAAGGACGTTGAAGATCAGGACTGGTGTAGTAAGGACGTTGAAGACCAGGACTGGTGTTCTTGTTTCGAAGAAAACAAGAGAATGTGGGTTGGGGACAAGTTCTTCAGATTCAGGAGACTAGAGTAAATTTTTGCCAGGAGTTTCTGGAATTCAAGATGCTCCCTTTGTGCCTCTTCAGCTGAGGCATTTATAGAGGCATCTGGGTGCTGGCTGAACGCTTGGACAGCTCAAAGACAGCCTGGCCATTGACAATTATGAGGGACAACGGCTGGTGGGTGATTTTTTTATTATTTTCATTTTTGTCTGTTGTCAGCCGCCCCCAGGATTCGAGGATCAACTTGGATGGTGCGATTCTAAGTCAACATGGGTAATCAGACTCCTCGAATGATGTCACATGGGTCCATTATCAAGTTCGTGAAAGTGCCTGCCCACATTTGATAAGGGAGGACACCGGTCTCACTTGGATGGTCTCAGGAATGATGTCTCTTCTGTTGGCTCAGATCGGTATTCCTCAGACCTGGGCTGGTGTTCTTCTTATGGCCTGGATCGCTGTCTCAGTCAGTATCCATTCTCGGTGGAAATTGGTCCGATCGAAAGAGGTGTCTACAGATATGAAAAGTCTGAGTGTAAAAATCGATCCATCGACACTCGGTGTGAAGGCTTGAATTCATTCAAGTGACACCGGATCGCCTTTTCATCCAGGATTGCTTCACTCGGAGGTGCTTTATCCGGAAATGTTTACTTGAAACACTCATTCAGTCATAGCTTTTCTTCCTTCGAAAGTGACCCACTCGGAAACGTCTCACTCGGATATATCTCTCGAAGTCCGACTCACTCAGGAATATCTCTTTTCGAGAAGTATTCATCAGAGTCTTTTTATTCAGAATCGCTTCACTCGGAGATGATTCGCTCGGAAGTGTTTCCGCTTGAAGCACTCATTTAAAGCCAGCCTTTCTTCCCTCGAATGTGACCCACTCAGAAATGTCTCACTCGGAGACACCCTACTCAGATATATCTTTGTCGGATATATCTCCGGCCGAAAAGTGCTCCTTCAAAGTCAGAACCATTGATTCACTGGGAATTCTTTATGTGTCTCCGCCCAAGAGGCACTCCTTCGAAATCAAATTCTTTCTTTACTCGGAAGCACATCTCTCAGAAGTGACCCACTCGGAAATGCCTCACTTGGAGACACCCCTCTTAGAATTATATAACTTGGAAGCGTCTCTGCCCGAAAAGTACTCATTCAAAGTTTAGAGCCCTTCTCGTTTAGAATCGATTCACTCAGGAATCATCCACTCAGAAATATCTGTACCCGAGAAACACTCATTCGAAGTCAAAGCCTTTCTTTGCTCGGAAGTAATTCCCTTGAAAAATAACCTGCTCGGAAATATTTCACTCGGAGACACCCGAGAGGTACTCATTCAAAGTCAGCCTGAGAGGTACTCATTCAAAGTCGGCCATTTTTCATTTAGAATGGCTTCAATCGGGAACTATTTACTCCGATGTATCTCTGCCCGAGAGGTACTCATTCGAATAGCCATTTTAATTCAGAATGGCTTTAGTCGGGAATTATTTACTCATAAATATCCTAGAAAAAGCACTCATCCGAAGTCAGACTCGCTTTTCGTTCAGAATGGCTTCGATCGGGAATTCTTTACTCGGATGTTCTCCGCCTGAGAGGTACTCATTCGAAGTCAGAGTCTCTTTTCATTCGGAAGTAACTCCCTTTAAAGCAACTCACTCAGAAATGCCTCACTCGGAGACATCCCACTCGGAAGTATGGAGCTTGAGAGAGTCTCTGCCCGAAAGGTATTCATTCATAATCAGAGCCTTTCTTCATTCGGAAGTAACTCCCTTGGAAGCAGCTCACTCGGAAATGACTCATTCGGAGACATCCCACTCGGCAATGTCTCACTCGGAGACAACCTACTCGGAAATGATCATTCGGAGTCACCCTACTCAGAAATGATCACTCGGAGTGGAAGTTCAGTCCTCTCAGAATTCTTTCCACTGAAGACAATCTTGAAGAGGAACCCGAGCACAAATTCTGGGCGATCTTTAAGGCACACCCGAGAACAAGCTCTCGATAATTCTTAAGGCACACCCGAGCATGAATAGAAAGAAGAGGTTCCAAGCGACAGAACTCCCCATTCTTGGTGAAAATTGACCGGACCGAAATAAGTGTTCACAGTGATGTCTGGGCTTCAGCTGATTCTATGACTTAGTTTTATGTGTGAAACTTCTAAAGGAACCGTTGTGATTTTTGAAAATATTTGGCAATGAGAAATATGATGGAAATAAAGATGATATTAGTAATAATAAAATAGATTTGGAATAATGTAGTTACATCAACAGACGTAAATTTATTTCTAAATGTTTATGTGTTGTGTCGACACTCCGTATTTGGGCTCGGAATTGAGCGCCAAATATTTTGGTAGACCCTAGGTAATAGGGAAGGCTATAGGGTTAAACCTATTTGTAATATCCTATGTTTTTATATTTAGAAAGAATGAATAAATGTGGAAATGGATTTAAATTATGAAAATTTAAGAATTTATGGCATTTGTGTAAGTTCAAAATGGAATAAAAAGAGAAATTGAGGTTTTTACCTGACGCATAGCGTTAATATGGGAAACCTGATGCATAGCGCCAGGGGGACGCGTAGCGTCAACTTCATGATTAAAATTTGAAGTTCTAGAAATAGCTATGTGAGACAGAAAGGAAAAGAGATGTTAAGTCGATTCTTCTTCCTTATTATTAAGAGTGGATTGGAAATGGAAAACATGAGGTAGGCCTTTGAAATCCTTTTATTTTTAGTGTGGTGGAAGTTTTCTTCTATTTCTAGTTTTCTTGGAAATTTAAATAAGCTTTGAAATTTGTGATTCTGAACTGGTTAAAAGGGCTTTTAAGGCTTTTAGATGAAGGATTAAGTCTGATGAAATTGAATTTTGTTTTATATAGGCTATGAATGAAATAGAAGAAGTTTAATGGAATTAGGGATTTCTTAAAATAACCAATAGCTTTAGTAAGGGTAAGCTTATGGAGCTTTAAGAATTGGTTTTCAAGTGTTTCTTAAGTTAAGTTAAAATTTTGGTATTCAAATCCCTTAACCTCTTTTATAAATTTGGTATATTTAGTGTTCTTGGCATATCGATGCTTGCGGATAATGGAAGAGCATTGGAATCGAGGTAAGGGGAGTGTGTAATGTGCTTTAGTTAAAGTTTATGCTTTAGTTAAAGTTTGATGAGCTTTTATGTTATGAAATAAAATTGCTATATTTATGTGAATGAGTTACCTAATATTATATGGGTGAAATATGCTTAGTGAAGTGATGATGATAATAAGAAGGCAATGGTTATGGTGATTGATTTGTAAGTTAAAAATTAGATTTGTTGAATTAAGAGTTAGTGTATAATGGTGACTATGAGAAAGTATTGGTTAGTGACGAGAAATAAGGTCTATGAGACATATATATTGTATTTAAGATAAAGTGATGAATTATGATGATGTGTTATGTGACTATAGAAAATATAATGAGAATGATAAATATGATGATAATTAATGAATATAATATCTAAAGCGATTTATAGGAATGATGTCGGATTATGTGATGTGGATGATATGAACTTCAAGTTTGGTTATGGCTTTGATTATGATATTTAAAGAAGATGGCTTTTATGCCAAGGAATGCCTTTTGTGCCAAGAATTATATATTAATTGATGAGATTAATGGTTATGTGTTGTATATACATGTTATATGGTGTGGACAGGCATTCGGTATGTATTACCCCTCGCTTTTGGCTCTAATGGTCCATGTAGAGATCCCAGTTGAGCTACCCAGTGGTCCAGGTAGAGACCCAGTGGTTGAGGTGGGAAACCGATATGTGGCTCGGTGAACTAGGTAGATTTCATGGGATGTCTGTGTGTGACTCCCAGCTGGTGGCTGCTCCGTTAGCATCCAGATACTAGGTGTTATATATACATGATTTGACCATGATAGTCAGTTATGAATGATTTTAATATTGGCATTGATTTGTGATATATATCAGATATTTGAAATTGGTTGAGAATTGTAATGATCATGAATGTTGAGACTTGATTGTGATTGATTAATGATAATGTGACTAGTTTATAATGATGTGGATCAATTTATGATGATGATGAGTGACTTAAGAAATTATGATTAATTTATAATAATGATGTTAAGTGATATGATGAAGATATTGTAATAGTATGAATGATGATTTTGATGAGATATGAGTATATTGGAAAGTGGTTAGGAAAGGATTATGAGATTGACAAGCGAGGGAGGTGTGAGCTCCTCCAGGTGATATTGGTCCTATTTGAATATCTGCATTGTATTATGTTGCTAAATACTCACCCTTACAATTATTTTTACAGAGAACAAGGAAGGGATATTGCGGATGCCGTAGAGACGGGTTCGAGTGAGTAGCAGAGCAATGCCATGATATTTATGATGATGTAATATGTATATATATAGGGTATGAGTATGGTTTTGTTATGAGTTTTGATGCAGTATTTGTTTATGTTGTTATTAGTATGATTATATATGTGGATTGTAGTTTGTTGGCTAATGGCATTACATCATTAGAATTTATATATGTGGTTTGCTTGAGGTATGACATTGAGCCATTAGTTAGCTATTCATGCATAATGACCAGGAATTGTCTATATAGATACAGATATGGCATAGAGCCATGTGGTATTTAGAATCATGCATTATTGGCACGAATTAAATTAGTTAAATGTTGTATGATTGTGTTGAAAGCATAATGAGAATAAATAAAGAAGTTTGGAGGTTAGAGTTAATGGAATTGAAGTGATATTGAGAAACTGGACAGGTGAAATGGGGATCTGGTGGGATTCAGTATCTCTAGAATTACCCGATAGGTTCATATGGATATTTAGAATTGGTTTGTCTATTCATTATGTATTTTAAATGAGTTCAAGATGTGTTTGAAAATTGTCTCAGGTAAAAATAGCTTGGATGTCAAAGTTTTGATAATGACAAAGCAATCACTTAAAGAAACATGACAAAGAGATGAAGTGTCAAAGTGCAAGGTTTATGAGAATAAACCTCCAAAGATGAAGATGTAGAAGAACAAATAGACTGCAACTCAAATCATACATCAGACCTGGTTTTTTGATGAAGGCTAATCGATTACACCCTTGTCCCAGTCAATTACGTAGGTTCTGGAACAAAGCCTAATCGATTACATCAACCACACTAATTGATTATGATACTACATAACAATATTAAGAGTATCAGGTATTTGGCACAATCGATTACAAGGCACACAAGAATCGATAGGTTCTGTTTGTTAGCCAATCGATTACAAGGCACTATCTAATCGACTACAGAGTTTCTATTTGTTTCACAATCGATTACCTAAAACAAACAATCGATTACAATGTTGAACAAAGGAATTAAATGCATTAGGCACATTTCATAATCGATTACAATAAACAGTATAATTGATTATACTAATATAATCGATTACAGAAGAATCCCTAATCGATTACACAGCTATTGGACAATTCAGTAAGTGGTATACAACGAAGCATAATCAATTATAGCTCGAGGCATAATAGATTACATAAGTATCAGAATTTGGGAAAATGGCTTTTAAGTGCAAAACTAGCTCATTTCTCCGCATATATTCAAATACCCATGCTATGCAATGACTCTGAAGACTTTGAAGCTCCTCTCTAAGGCCTATAAATGCAACCTTAATTCAAGCTACTCAAGCAATCAATTACATCAAAGGGAAATCATTTGTTGTGTCTTGTGAGTTCAATTTCTTTGTATAGTTTCATTGTTTAAAACTTTTGTTCTTAGATTTGCATATCCTCTCTTGTTGAGAGTTACTATCTTGAGTGAGCTTTCACTTGTACACCTACTCTATTAAGAGAGTTTATACTTGTAAATCAAACACCAAACAACAAGGTATTCACTGTAGGTTGAGTGGTCACAAAGGTTGGGGTTCAACCTTTGGGTATTGAGAGATTGTGAGATTGGGTGGGGTGCCCATTTGCTTGTGAGAATTGGGGTTCTTGAGTGTGGGACACTAGGAGACAATTGCTCAAAGCTTATATCTCAAATCTTCAACAGTGGAATCCTTCAAGTGGGTTGCTTGAAGACGAGACGTACACCGGATTGGTGGAACTCGTTAAATTGGTTTGCATTTCTCTTAACCTTGAACTTTTTACTTAATTGTTCATATAAACTGTTTGCTGTTTTGCCTAAGCTGATTACTTAAATTGATTTTGCTATTCAAGAAGAAACATAAACTTGCACATAAACTATTTGTTGAAATTATTGAACAAACATTTGTTTCTTATCTGTTGATTAAGTTTACTTTGATTCTAGAGTTCAATATCTTGATTCAAACAAATTGAAGTGTGATATATATATATATATATATTGGTTGTTTGTAAACTCTTGCATATCTTATTAAAATTGCATAAACAACCAAGTTCTAATGCATTCCAAGGAAAAGTTTTTAACACTTAATTCACCCCCCCTCTTGAGTATTACGGCCACTTGAATAACAAGTGGTATCAGAGCTTGACTCTTGGTAGATCAAGCTTAATAGCTTCAAGAGATTAAGATGGCCTCTACCTCATACAACATGTTTCCCGAGGGTGGTGCTACAAATAGACCTCCAGCTTTTAATTGGTGAAGGTTATGCCTTTTGGAAAGAAAAAATGAAAATTTTTGTACAATTAATTGATTTAAAAATTTGGAATGCAATTGAAAATGGTCCATTCATACCAATGCATGAGATAGATGGTAAACAAGTAGAGAAACTCATGGATGATTGGAGTAGTGAAGAGGAAAAGAAAGTCCAATACAATTACAAAGCTAAAAATCTCATTGCTCTTGCATTAGGTCCTGATGAATTCTTTAGAGTAGTAACATGTAAATCTGCTAAGGATATGTGGGATACCCTTCAAATAACTCATGAAGGAACTAGTGATGTTAAGGATTCTAAGATTAGTACTTTAACTAGCCAATATGAAAGTTTTAGAATGAATTCCAATGAAACTATTTTAGAACTTCAAAAGAGATTTACTTTGATTATTAATCATCTTATTACTTTTGGTAAGTCTTACATGAACAAGGAACTTATCCATAAAGTTATAAAAAGTCTTACTAGGGAGTGGCAACCTCTTGCTACCGCCATCAAGCAATCTCCCAATATAAATGATACGTCCCTTGCTACATTGTTTGGTAAGTTACAAGAATAAGAACAAGAGTTAAAAGATTTGAAACATGCGGAGGAAAAAGAAAAAGCCTCAAAGAAGAAAGGGATAGCTCTCAAGGCCACCTCGACTAATGAAGAAGAATCCGAAGTGACCTTGATGAAGATGAAGAGTTTGGATTGTTTGTGAAGAAATTTGGCAAGTTCATGAAGAAAAAGAAGTTTCAAAGAAACTTTACAAACCAAGGTAAGAAACCTATGATCAAAGATAATTCTTCCTCACCCTTTTGTTTTGAATGTAGCAAGGAAGAACACTTCAAAGTAGATTGTCCAAATCTAAAGAAGAGGAAGAAAAACGGCATACATAGCTTGGGACGAAAATGATGTAAGCAGCTCTAAAGAATCGGACAATGAAGAAGCAAATCTCTACTTAATGGCCAACCACCATGAAGAGGAAGATGAGGTAAATCATCATGAACTTGATAAAGAAGAATTATTTGATGCTTTTGAACAATTATATGATAAATATATTCAATTATCTAGTAAATATAAATTGTCAAGAAAAACCATAGAAACACTTGAGATGCATCTAATTGAGCAAGTAAAAGAAAATGAAATCTTGAAAAAGAAAGATAATGAAAATCAAACTTGCTCTAAAACAAAACCTTGTGAATTTGTAAAGAAATGTAAAATTCTAGAAACTAAGGTTTTAGACTTGAATAGAACTTTAGAAAAATTTACGAATGGTAGAGACAATTTAAATGTTCTACTTGGAAAATAATGTTGCATGTTTGATAAAACGGGATTAGGTTTCAATGCCTATAAGAAACAAAAACATTATAAAAATTTCTTTGTGCCTTCTAGAAAATCATCATCATCCTTCATGAAATGCAATCATTATGGTATTAAAGGTCATAATGCTTCAAATTGTCATGTTAGAAAGTATGAACCAAAGGTAGTTAGAAAGGTGTGTGTTCCCAAAGGGACATTACCACAAACTAACCCAAAAGGACCCAACATAAAATGGGTACCAAGTTCTCTAACCTGACTTGTTTTGTAGGTATGCTTCAAAGCGAGCAATGTAATATCCTGATTTTTAATTAATTACCGAGTGTGGTAAATTTCAGGATTAAGGTTATGGATTGATTAAGTTAATGGTTGATTAAGATTAATTGCCAATTAGGCAAATTGTTGAATAATAATAATAATAATAATAATAATGCTAGAAAATGACTAAGGTGCCCTTGTGGTAATGAAATGGGGTCCGGTTCCCTCCTTCTCATATACCCTTCGTGTTGTGTAATTGGAGAGGCTAAGGCTAGCATTAATTGTGATTTGGCTGCTGATGGGATTAGCATTAAGTGAGGATGTGACTTTTGATGGAGAGTGAGCTGAAGCTTGGCAGTGTGTTGATAAGCTTCAGTTGCACGTTTCCCTCTCACTTTATTCATTATCTCTTAGTGCATATTCTGAAGAGAGGAAACGCTCTTCATTCTCTCTAGAGAGCTTCCTGACGCCTCTTTTTCTTCTTCCTCTTGGTTCTTCTTCTCCTTCTTCATTCATTTAAAGGGCTGTTGGAGCCTCGGGTTGGAAACCTACAGCGTGTGGGGTGCCTCGGTTTGTGGAAAATGGTCCACTGTTGTGAGGCAGAGCTGCTCGTGAGGAAGAAGGCATGGTTGGGTGATTGGAAGCAGGGATGTCCTCCATCGGTGGGAGGACTGGGCTGTTCAAGTGTGGAATAGCGTCGGGAATCCTCTACTAGCTGTGATGCTTGGTTGAGGACGGTGTTGTGCCTTGGGAGGTTTCTCCACTGGCTTGGTGGTAGAGCTGCTTCAGAGGAAGCTGTGTTTGGCTCTTCCCAGGGTTGAAAACCGAGCAGAGTGCTGCTGAAGGCTGGGGCTGAGTCGTTCTGTAAGAACGAGTGGCCATGGAGCTACTGGAATCTTCATTCCAGGTAAGGGGGCTATTGCATCTCAAATGTATGGTTTATGGACGGGTTTCCGGGTGAAACTAATACACTGTGATGTGTTGTGTTTGTTTTGTGATTTTATGTTGTTTGAGTTTAGCCCGGATGTATGATGATTATTATCGTGTGGTGTATGATTTCCGTCCATATGATGTATGATGCATGTTGTGGTTATGTTAAATGCATGAGATACATATTATGAAAGCCGAGTGCATTTGTGTGGTCTTTTATTGGTCCCTGTGTATGATAGTGTGTTTAAATGCATGTGATGCTTGACATTGAATATGCGAATATTGAGCGCATAGGATGGGGACTGCTATGTTAATGCCGAGTGGAATTTTATATGAAATAGCATGAGATGCTTACTAGTGTTGATTTCCGAGTGGAATGTTATATGAGAAAGCATGAGATGCTTGTTGTAAGGATAATCCGAGTGGATGGCATTGTGATTGGCGAGTGCATGAGATGTGGATCATCTGATTCACCATTGGAAGTGCCGAGTGCATATTGCGTGGGACGCTTGATACTGAGTCAGCAATCGGATGAATACGTGTCAAATATAATGAAAGACCTCGGGTAGGACTTGAGGCAGTGCCAAGGGCACTAAGCGTGAGACGCTTGATGAAAGACCTTGAGTTGGACTCAAGGCAATGCCGAGGGCATTGGCGTTGGATGCCTGATGAATGAGACCGTATGCATCAGATTCGCCACTGGAAACGCCTGGAGCATGAAGCGTTGGACGCTTATTGTTGAATCAGCAATCAGATGAAAATGTGTGAGGATATGATTAAGACTTTGAGCAGGGCTCAAGCACTCTCCTTGAGCGAGGCTCGGAGTTTAAACGTTACTGATATTGATTGGAATAGATTTGGGGTGGAATCTAATTGGATAATACATTGTTATTCAGGATGTTGTGAATTATAGCCGAGTGAAATGAGTAAAATCCCGATCGGAAGATGTTATGTGAATGTCCATGTTAAATAGCAGTGTGTATGTTTGATTGATGATATATGTTATTGCATGGTTAAGGATTCAAAGATTAATCCGAGTCAATAACTGTCATTTAATACGTAAAAGCTCACCCCTATTGTGGCCATATTTCAGTGGATGTTGCTCGGAATATGGAATGATGGGAGAGCACTGATTGCTGGGAAGTGCATTGTACAGTGGAGATGTACATATTTATATATATATTGTATAGATGATTTTGCATAGCCTTGGCCGACTCTTAGTCTAACATTCTACTTTAATGTATGGGATTTGAATTCTCTCGATATTGAGAGAAAAATTAAACATATTTCCGTATATATATATATATATATATATATATATATATATATATATTACTACGTGTTTCATTTAATGATGGGGGTGAATGTCTAAGTTGTGTACATTTATTTTCTACCAAATGAATAATGCTTGTGTGATTCCGAGTAAGGGAGAGCTAGGGTAAATCCGAGTGAGGTGAGAAAGGAGCCCCTCTTCTGAATGAAGAAAGGTTGGGCTAACTCCGAGTGAATTATACTCATTAAGGGACTAATCCCCTAGGAGGATCAATCGAAGGGTGTTATGTGCGGAAGCCCTTTAATAAGCCTATTCCGAGTGGATAAGGCTATGGTATCCCGAGCGAGTGGAGTTACGTAATTTCGAGTGAAAATTAACTTAAAAACTCCCGAGTAAGGACTTATTAGAATTTCTCGAGTGAAGAGATCCTAGAATATTCTGAGTGAACGACGCCTTAAAATCCTTAGGCGAGACTTGGCTTAATAAGAAATTCTCGGAGTGAAAAAGATTATATATGCCGAGTGAAAAACATGTGGAAACAATTCCGAGTGATATGAGACTGAGGAAAATATTCCGTACGAGGAAAACTTATAGAATCCAAGTGAAACGGCCGAGGGAATAATTCCCGAGTGAACTTAGGTTCAGACCCCGAGTGATAAAGTTACCGAGTGAACCTAGGCTCCGATACCGAGTGATGTGGATACCGAGTTGACTTGGGGTTAGGTTCCGAGTGATCGAATTACCCGAGTGCCTTGTTCGTTTGGGCGAATAAGGTTCCACTCCAGCGAATCGTGGTTTGCTTAGGCGCTTTCTTCCGCTGTCCATTGTTTGAACGGTATGGAGTCTTGCCAACTTGGGGCGTTCTGACTCGGTTTTTCCTTTCTTTGGTCGGATTCTTGTTCCGATTTTCCATGTTTGTCATTCGGAATTTTTCAAAAAATTTTCTTTTGTTTCAGATTTTATTTAATTTTGTTAGGATGTTTCAAGCAACACCCATTGGTACCTAGAGAGTGGGTGTTCAAAGCATATGACGGGTGACATGAGCAAATTCAAGACGTTCACACCTAAAAGTAAAGGAAGAGTTACCTATGGAGACAACACCAAAGGAAGAATCCTTGGTAGTGGAAATGTTGGTAAAAACTCTTCTACCTCAATTAGTGATGTATTATATGTAGAAGGACTCAAAAATAATTTGCTTAGTATAATTCAATTATGTGACAAAGGATATAGAGTTGTTTTTGAATCAAATGGTTGCATAATTGAAAACAAGCAAAATAAACAAGTAACATTTGTTGGTCAAAGAGTAGATAATGTTTACATGATTGACATTAATTGTTTGTCCTCAAATGATGTGCAATGCTTCATGACTAGAAAGGATAAATCATGGCTATGGCATAGAAGAATAGCACACATTCATATAGATTATTTAAATAAACTTGTTTCAAAAGAACTAGTAATTGGTTTTCCAAAACTAAAGTTTGAAAATAAATTTTATGATGCATGTCAAAAGGGAAAACAAGTAAAGGCATCATTTCAAGCTAAAAATGTTGTCTCAACTTAAAGGCCTTTACAACTTTTGTACGTGGATTTGTTTGGACCCTCTAAGGTCAAAAGCTTTGGTGACAATTACTATGGTCTAGTGATTGTTGATGACTATTCTAGATATACATGGACATTGTTTCTTACTCACAAAAATGTAGTATATGATGCATTTAAGAGACTAGCCAAGATTATCCAAAATAAACAAAATTCAAAGATTGCATCCATAAGAACCGATCATGGGGGAGAATTTGAAAATCAATTATTTGAAAAGTTTTATGAAAAATATGGTATTGAACACAGTTTTTCAGCTCCTAGAACTCCACAACAAAATGGAGTAGTTGAAAGGAAAAATAGATCTTTGGTAGAGCTTGCTACAACCATGTTAAATGAAAACAATATTGCAAAACTTTTTTAGGCTGATGCAGTAAACACCGCTTGCCATGTTATGAATTGATGTTTAATTAGGCCAATTTTAAAGAAAACCCCCTATGAGCTTTACAAAGGTAGAAAGCCAAATATATCTTATTTTCATATATTTGGATGCAAGTACTTTGTGCTTACAATGGTAAGGATAATATAGGAAAGTTTGATGCAAAATCTAATGAGGCAATCTTTCTTGGATATTCATCATCTAGTAAATCATATTGAGTCTTTAAAAAACAAACAAACACCATTAAAGAGTCCATTCATGTAAAATTTGATGAAATGGCCATAACTCCCCGAGAAAGGAAGATGTTGATGATCTTACAGGTACATTACAAGAAATGACCTTGGAAAATAAAGAAGTCAAAGAAGACCCAATCCAAAGTAAGGAGCCTCAATAAAAGG
Organism: Clitoria ternatea; assembly: GCA_037962975.1. Taxonomy (NCBI): domain Eukaryota; kingdom Viridiplantae; phylum Streptophyta; class Magnoliopsida; order Fabales; family Fabaceae; genus Clitoria; species Clitoria ternatea. The sequence goes on along the minus strand of CM075673.1, from coordinate 32,432,193 downwards.
ATTGGATCACATTAAAGGACCATCCCTTGGACAATATTATAGGTGATATCACAAAGGGTGTAAGTACTCGATGCTCATTTAATACTTGTAATCATTTAGCGTTTGTATCACAAATTGAACCCAACAATATTGATGAAGCTATTATTGATGAACATTGGACTTTGGCCATGCAAGAAGAACTAAATCAATTTGAAAGAAATGAAGTTTGGGAACTAGTGGCAAGACCCAATGGTCACTAAATAATAGGAACTAAATGGGTATTTAGGAATGAAGTTGATGAAAATGGTGCAATCACTAGAAACAAAGCTAGGTTAGTTGCTAAAGGCTATAACCAAGAAGAAGGAATTGATTATGAAGAAACATATGCACCCGTAGCAAGACTAGAAGCCATAAGACTATTATTAGCCTTTGCATGTTGTAAGGACTTTAAATTGTATCAAATGGATGTCAAGAGTGCCTTCTTAAATGGATACATTCAAGAAGAAGTATATGTTGATCAACCTCCTAGTTTTGAAAACTTTCAATTTCCAAATCATGTTTTCAAACTAAGAAAAGCTTTGTATGGTTTAAAACAAGCTCCAAGAGCTTGGTATGAAAGGTTGAGCAAATTCCTTTTAGAAAACAATTTTGAAAGAGGAAAAGTTGACACAACATTATTCATTAAGCACAAAAAGAATGACATACTATTGGTATATATTTATGTGGATGATATTATTTTTGGTGCCAATAATGAGTTTCTTTGCAAAGAGTTTGTTAAGATCATGCAGAATGAATTTGAGATGTCCATGATAGGAGAACTCACATTCTTCCTTGGACTGCAAATAAAGCAAACCAAAGAAGGAACCTTCATTAGCCAATCCAAGTATTGCAAAGAGCTACTCAAGAAGTTCAACATGGACAAAGAAAATGAAATTGCCACACCTATGAGCACTTCATGTTATTTGGACAAGGATGAGAAAGGTAAGGATGTAGAACTCACAAAATATAGAGGTATGATTAGATCCTTACTTTACCTAACCGCTAGTAGACCAAATATCATGTTTGCTGTTTGTATGTGTGCAAGATATCAAGCATGTCCAAAAGAATCACATTTAACTGTCGTGAAACGTATAATGAAATACTTAGTTGGAACTCAAGATGTTGGTTTATAGTATCCTAAAGGAGTTGAATGCACTCTTGTTGGCTATTTCGACTCTAATTTTGCAGGATGTAAACTTGATAGAAAAAGTACTAGTGGTACTTGTCACTTGCTTGGTAGTTCTCTTGTATCTTGGCATAGCAAGAAACAAGTAAGTATAGCATTATCAACAGCTGAGGCAGAGTATGTTATAGCTGGCAGTTGTTGTGCCCAAATCCTTTGGCTGAAGCAACAACTTCTGGATTTTGGTGTTGCTTTAGACCATGTGCCTCTTAAAAATGATAATACTAGTACCATTAACATCTCTAAGAATCTTGTGATGCATTCAAGAACCAAACATATTGAGATAAGACACCATTTCATTAAAGATCATGTATTAAAGGGTGATCGTGTGCTTGAACATGTTGAAACTACTAGGCAACTAGCTAATATATTTACCAAACCTCTTGCTAAAGAACAATTCATAAACATAAGGAGAGAATTAGGAATACTAGACATTTCCAATTGTGTTTGAAAAATCTTGATTGATAACTCTTGATTGATTTCCGTGATGAACAATGATTGATTAATGAAATAAACACTCTTGAATCTATGAAAGTTAAGTCATTTGCACTAATTACTCATAAACTAGCATTTTTGCAACACTAAGTAGGGGATAATAGATTATTATACCCAGTACAATTGATTAGAGTCTCTCTGTCTTATGCGTAATCGATTGCATCCTTCAAAATAATCGATTATGAAGCTTCTATGTTGTGCATAATTGATTACAAATCTTTATATAATCGATTATGGACGTTCTGTCTTCCATGTAATCAATTATTACCTTTCCTTAATCGATTACGAAGCTTCTATTAAAAATCAAATGTTTATCTAATCGATTACCCACTTGGAATAATTTATTAGTAGGCCTGTCGTTTCAAATTCTTAAGGGGCGTAGTCGATTACACCTCGACTCGTAATCGATTACAGAGCACCAGGATCATTATATTTAATGATCAATTTGAGTGAATCTTGCTCTAAATCAATCCTAACCTTTCATCAATCCCATATCTCCCATCTAAACCCCTCTAAACCCTATATAAACCCCTCTCTCACTCTCCTCATCTTACATCATAATCCTTTCTCCTTAAACCTCTCAACCTTCAAATTCTCTCAACCTCTTTTCTTCATCATGTTTTCCTCTAGGAATGTCAAGAGAGCTAGGTCCTCAGTTGCTTAAACCAACAATCCTCTTTATTTCTCTAGGTTCTTCTCAAATCCTAGAGACTTGTATAATTTCATCAAGAAATTTTTTGAGAAGGACATTATAGCACCTCACTACATTAATGTTGACCTCTTTGACCATCCTAGCTTCTCCTTCACTCAACATCTCAACCACTACAACCTCATTCCCTTTCTCTCCCTCAAATAAGAATTCTACTATCCAGAGTTGGTTAGAGTTTTCTTCTGCAATCTAAGATTGGTAGATGGGAACCTTGAAGCAAGAGTCAAGAATATGACTCTAAAAATCACTAATGAACAACTTTCTGAGATCAGTTTCCTCCCTCTTACAAATGCTGACTTTGCTGGTGGACATCCAGAAGATGAGTGGGATTTCAACAGCATCACTGCTTGCCAATCTCTTTGGAAGGCTGACCGTCCCCACAACAACCACAAACTGGTAGGACATCTTACTCTCAACAACTGCCTTCTCCACTTCTTTTTGGTGAAACTTTTGGTTCCTCGTGGTGGGAACTATACTTTGGTGGAAGAGGATGATGTGCTCTTAATGTGGGCAATGCAAAACCAAAAGGAGATTAACTAGATTTAGCTCCTTAAAATGCATATGCTCAAGGCAAAGGAACAACATAATATGCCATATGCCATTCTTCTCACAAAACTCTTCAAGACTTATGGAGTTGACCTCACTGGGGAACTTCTGGAGAAGGTACCCTCAAAGGCATGCATTGGCACCCATCATCTCACCAGGATGAGAATAATTTATGTCAATGGCGCCTGGCTTTCCAAGTTGGAAGGCATACATGCAAACATCCCCTTTGAAGCACCTGCTAATGATCCTGCCTCTCCTCCTCCTGTAACTCAAGGCGAATCTTCTGCTCCAGCTGATCTTTTCACCTCCCTCTATGCCTATCTTGATCGGCGTTTTGAAAGGATTGAAAATTCCCTTCAAGAATTTCAAATGACCGAGCAACAACATTTTGAGCTTATGGAGCAGCGATATGAGGAACTCTCCAATAAAATCACTGATCTGCAGTTTTTCAATCCTGACAATTAAATGTTTTCTTGTTTTTATTTCAATTCTGCTTTATTTGCTTCTGTACTTGGAATTATGAATTATGAATAAAATCCTTCTTTTCGTTATTATATCTCTTGGATTTCACCTATTTTAATTGTTTTTGATGATTCCAAAGGGGGAGGAATATAAGAGTTTATCCAGAATATTAGTATACAATCAATAATTGATTAAAAGATCTAAGTATCAATAACAAGTGGTCAATAAATAACAAAGTGATTAAAGGCACTAAGAAGTATAATTGTTGAAATTAGATTACTTTCATGATTCTTAAAAGCTATGCATCAACTCCTCAAGAAAGGGGGAGAAAATTTCATCTGAACTAACACCCTCATAAGATGAACATTGTTTGTCATCATCAAAAAGGGGGAGAATATATATCTCAGGTAAAAATAGCTTGGATGTCAAAGTTTTGATAATGACAAAGCAATCACTTAAAGAAATATGACAAAGAGATGAAGTGTCAAAGTGCAAGGTTTATGAGAATAAACCTCCAAAGATGAAGATGCAGAAGAACAAATAGACTGCAACTCAAATCATACATCAGACCTATTTTTTTAAGAAGGCTAATCAATTACACCCTTGTCCCAATCGATTACATAGGTTCTGGAACAAAGCCTAATCAATTACATTAACCACACTAATCGATTATGATACTGCATAACATGATTAAGAGTATCAGGTATTTAGCACAATCGATTACAAGGCACACAACAATTGATTATCAAGGTTCTGTTTGTTAGCCAATCGATTACAAGGCACTATCTAATCGACTACAGAGTTTCTGTTTTTTTCACAATCGATTACCTGAAACAAACAATCGATTACAATGTTGAACAAAGGAATTAAATACATCAAGTACATTTCATAATCGATTACAATAAACAGTATAATCGATTACACTGATATAATCGATTAAAGAAGAATTCCTAATCGATTACATAGCTACTGGACAATTAAGTAAGTGGTATACAACGAAGCATAATCAATTACACAAGTATCAGAATTTGGGAAAATGGCTTTTAAGTGCAAAACTAGCTCATTTCTCCGCATATATTCAAATGCCCATGCTATGCAATGACTCTGAAGACTTTGAAGCTCCTCTCCAAGGCCTATAAATGCAACCTCAATTCAAGCTACTCAAGCAATCAATTACATCAAAGGGAAATCATTTGTTGTGTCTTGTGAGTTCAATTTCTTTGTATAGTTTCATTGTTTAAAACTTTTGTTCTTAGATTTGCATATCCTCTCTTGTTGAGAGTTACTATCTTGAGTGAGCTTTCACTTGTACACCTACTCTATTAAGAGAGTTTATACTTGTAAATCAAACACCAAACAACAAGGTACTCACTGTAGGTTGAGTGGTCACAAAGGTTGGGGTTTAACCTTTGGGTATTGAGAGATTGTGAGATTGGGTGGGGTGCCCATTTGCTTGTGAGAATTGGGTTCTTGAGTGTGGGACACTAGGAGACAATTGCTCAAAGCTTATATCTCAAATCTTCAACAGTGGAATCCTTCAAGTGGGTTGCTTGAAGACGAGACATACACCGGATTGGTGGAACTCGTTAAATTGGTTTGCATTTCTCTTAACCTTGAACTTTTTACTTAATTGTTCATATAAACTGTTTGCTGTTTTGCCTAAGCTGATTACTTAAATTGATTTTGCTATTCAAGAAGAAACATAAACTTGCACATAAACTATTTGTTGAAATTGTTGAACAAACATTTGTTTCTCATCTCTTGATTAAGTTTACTTTGATTCTAGAGTTCAATATCTTGATTCAAACAAATTGAAGTGTAATATATATATATATATTGGTTGTTTGTAAACTCTTGCATATCTTATTAAAATTGCATAAACAACCAAGTTCAAAGGCATTCCAAGCAAAAGTTTTTAACATTCAATTCACCCTTCCTTTTGAGTATTGAGACCACTTGAAGGATGTTACACTATTGGCCTAAATCCATTATCTAAATAATTTGCCTAAATTTGTTAAATTATTGACCTCATTTTCTTGGTTCCGTCTATTTGCGTGTAGAAAATTCTACGCATCCCCTACTACTTTTAGCATAACTTTGTCTCTTGATATTGGAATCGAACAATTTCTATCCCTAAATTTTTGTAACAAAATTACCTACAATTCTCATGAAGGGCTCGAAGGCTAATTCTTAGCCAATCATTCCCAGTTTTTAATCCTTTGCACTGCTTCTAAAATTCACACGGTAACCAAATCTCTTTTCGTATTTTAGCCATAACTTTCGCTACCGTTATCGTAATCGAGTGATTCTTGTCCTAAAATTCTTATAATAAAATCTTCTATAATTCTTATAATGAGACCAAAGGTTGATTCCAAGCGTAGAAGTCCAAGTTATTACTACAAGTCACTATCTCTAGACTCACGTATAGTTTGGACAATGTTCAGTATTTTAGCCATAACGTTTTTACGATGATCAAAATTGGGTGATCTTTTGCTTGTTGGAAAGAGGAAAGAAAGATATATAACTTTTTTGTTCAGCAATTCACTTAATTCTCACCAGAAGTCCTTTGTATTTTCATGGCAAGAGTAGTGTGTGAAGCTGCCACCTAGTAGCACATGTGTCACCATGCATGCCTCCTTATTCCATGCACAACCACACCTCAACACTTGGCTTTCACACACTCAAAACACTTCAGAATATTACCACTTAGCATACCACATGTCAACACTAGCTTACTCCTTGTTAAAGAAGTTTTTCTACTTAAGCAACAAGCCTTCTACTTTGCCATTTTTTCCTGCCATTAGACCTTGCTCTATTCTCCTCCACTTTAGCCTTTCTCTTCCCATTTCAAGTGCTTAATGTTACTCTCATTCTCTTATCTTCACCTTATGCTTCACTCAAGTCACCATCAATCCCTCAATCACTTTTCCCTTTAAACTTACTAACATCACCATCTCACTTCATTTGTAAAAGTTCCACTCTCTCTTGCTTTCCCTATCATCACTACACCGTAGCCACCACCCACATACACACCACCGTGACCTCTACCTTGTACCACTACTTTCCTACAAGCCAAGCATGCTTTGATCCTTGCTCTAGAAGGTGCCATACACAAGGAGTTCTTAAGGTAAAACTTTGGTCCTTTGTTTTCCACGTTTGGCCGAGACACCTTTCCCTCCTCTTCATGGTTTTCGTTACCCCCTCCTTTATATTCACTCTTGATTTTATCTTCCACCATATGCATGTTAAATTATTGTCTAACATGTGATTTTGAAGCCATGTATGTCTTGATCATAGTGTGAAAATGTCAAGCATGCAAAGTTTGAAATAAAAATCCTTGCTTCCTTATTTCTTTCTTTAAGCTGAAAGCACCATATGTCATTTCCTCTTTAATTCTTGCTTCTTAATCCTTGCATGTTGAATTGGTACCTTTCATGTTGTGTTTTAAGGTCTTGCATGTGGTCTAGAAGCCATGGATTCCATTGTTATACATCCTAGAATTTTGTCAATCTCGCCAGAATATTTTATGGTCGTATAAGAAGGGTTTATAGTCTATTTTAAGAAAAGTTTTCAGCATAAAAGTTATTCTCTTTTCTTTCTCCTTTCTAACAAGTCAAAGAATGCCAAAATTTGACGTTAAAATCAAAAGTTATGCCCCAAACATTACATGTTGTCCCGACAAAATTTTCACTATGAGCAGCAGCTATATTTTGAAACTTTGGGGTTGTTTTAGTCGGAATTGACTTTTTGTGCCTTCGGGAAAGTTTTAGTAAATTTCATTATAAAATTGAGACTAAAATACCAAAATCAGACACCTTTAGCCCAAGTTATGAGTAAATACGAAAGTACATCATGTGTGTTGTGTCTAGTGTGTTGCATGTAATTTTAAAAAGAGTTAAAAGGGTCCCATTTTCCTCTTACGTGACTCACGACCATGAATGATCTAAGGCCATTTCCATTGTGTTTAAGTTTTAGGCGTTTGAGGTAGGTTTCGGAACTGTCATCGGGGCCAAAGGACAAAAGAAAATGAGGAACTAAAACGCTGCCCAGGGGACTCGCTTATGACTCTGAGGTTAGGGGGAGTTCTTCGATGTCTCCATTGGAATATTGACATGTGTAAGTGTGGCAACCTCCCTTGGGTTCCCGCTAAACCGCAACTACATGTGAAAGGAGAGGAAAATATGATTTAGACAAAAAGAAAAGAAATTAATTACAAAAACCCTCAAATTTCGCATATGGTAACCCTTTTATGAAAATTTAAATTTTCATGCTCACGGTTGGTAAAAATATGCATGTAATAATTTAATAACTTGTTTTTATATATAATGTATATTTATTATACTGCTGGCTGGACTGATATAAGTATAGAAAATAGTCTGATGTAATCGAAAACGGAAATAAGTTAGAAAATCTATTATATGAGTAAGTAAGGAATGAAAGGAATAAGAGATAAATAAAATAAGAAAAAGTCGTCAGTGGAACGCAATACGTAAATAAACTAAGGGGTGATTAGGAAGATTAATAAGTGAATTAATAAGAGATTTAGTTGGAATTATTAAGTACAGATGAGTTAGTAATGTAAATGGTAAAATAAAAGGATAATGAGTTACGCGACTATGCTCAGCAACTAAAATACATCTCTGTGTGTATGTGTTAACTTTAGTGATCGTGAATGTGCTGTAATGATCCTAAGTATGTTGTAATGAGTTGTATAACATTCCATGGTTATGAATAATTGATAGTGTAGAAGTATATGATACCGCATTGTATGAGGTAGCAATCATACAAATTGGTAATAGCGTGTGAAATAGATTGTTGTGTGTGAATTTTTTTATATGATCTTTGTTATTTAATGTAATGGGAAAATGCGATTAAGAATGCAACTTATTTATTGAGTAATCACGTAAATGTGAACTGATAAGTATTAATTAAGCATTGATTTCATGGTTCATTTGAGCTAAAATTCTCAAGATTTGAAGCAAATTAATAAATGAGATATGGAATTAAGCATGAATTCTTTTTTTTGTGATAGCCTTGTATAAAAGAAAAACTTTGTTCAAAAGACTTGTTAAAGTACAGGAAACCTAAGGTAGTAATCAAGACTAAGTTTGAGCAAAGGAAAATGAAGTTAACCAAGCACCAGGAAACTCCCACGCTTAAGCATGAAAATCATGAAGAAAAGTCCATGCTTGAGCGTGGTAGCATGTACCTGAGCATGCCATGAAGAAGAGCTCACGCTTAAGCTTGGAACTGTGCACTTAAGCGTGTAAAAGGAAATCCATACGCTTGAGCGAGAAGGAAGCGAGGAGGAAGCACAATTAAAGGATGCTTGAGCGAGGCAATTACGCTCAAGCGAAATCAAGTCAGTAAGCAACAGATCCCTCACACTTGAGTGTGAGTAGGAACGCTTGAGCGTGGAAAGAATAAATGGTCCACACTTGTCCTTACACTTAAGCGAATTTGAAAAAAACAAATGAAACAGGCTATCCACGCTTGAAAGTAGCCAATTAAAGCTTAAGCGCAACCACGCTCAAGCAAGAATATCTCACGCTTGAGCGTGAACGAAGTAGAATGGGCATTGAATTTTTTTATTGACCAATGGTACGATCCCAACTCATCCACTTCCGCATGTTTTTGACCACTCCTACAACGCGACTCAGCAAGTTAGGGTTCACTAAAGCGTAACAAAGGGAAGCTTTAGAGTGACTCCTCTATAAATAGAGCATAAGAAGAGAAGGGAAGGCAATCAATTCATCATTCATTCATCAATCATTCATTCAGCTTCACTTTTCTCTCTTGTATCCATTTTTTTCCCATATTTTGGAGTGAAAATGCAAGGCATGAGTAGCTAATTCCTTTATTGGGATTAGTTGTAATCCATTCAAACCCCAAGTAATGCAACTGTAAGTTTTTCATATATATAACAAGATTTGATAATTTTTATATTTCATTCAGCACTTAATGCTTGAAAGTACTTGATCATTATTTTCTTGTCTTTGGTTTTCTTAAGTATATTGGGAAATAACTTTTAAGAGCAAATCTTAATGAAATTCTTGTTGTAAGTAGATGACTAGGGATGGTATCTAATGCAATGAATGTCTAAATAATCGACCATTAATGCTGGAATGATTTCAAGGTGACTGAGGGATCAGCAGGTTAAAATCATTCTTATGAATTTTGTAATCGAGGGATCGATGCAAATGACTTTGATTGTAATGTAAAAATTATCACTTCAAGTTATATACATGCAAACTTACATAGCTTACATAAGGTGAGATGTGATGAAAAACCAATACCAGTTTTCCAAATCTGATTTTTACCAAAACATATTACTGTTGTTCTTTACATTTATTACTTTCTGTTAACCCTTTAAATCAGTATCCTTTACAACAAACTAAAATAAACTTCTTGTCAAATCAATTCAAAAACTAAGATCTTCAAGCTAACACCTCCTCAGTGGAACAACAACCCCTTTTTACTACAACTCTAGTGTTTAAACTTGGCACTAATCTTCCATTGAATCCATATTATACAAACTTGATTCTTTTATTGAAAACTTCCTTTTCAACAAGCTTTTGTGCAAGATTTGATAACGTTAATCAAGTTAAAACCATATCAGGTTTTGGCGCCGCAGTCGGGGAGGTGATTCAAGTTTGAAAATCTATGCATTGAATTGATAAGACTTTGTGAATAGTTTCTGTTTATTTGTGTTTTCATTTCCTTCTAACGTGTGGTAACTTTGCTGGAGTAAGTGCTTAATTTATGCTTTTAAGAGGACAAGGATCAAAAGAAAAATTTGCATTTTATCTAGAGATAGATAGGTTCCTTAAGAAGATCAAGAAAGTAAAGAAACTTCTTCCTCAACACAAGCTGAGAAAATGGCAGAAGACAAAAGCCACAATCAAAATCCACCAAGAAGAACACTAGGAGATTATGCCTTACAACAAGGACCCAGACATTTTTCAAGCATTGCTATTCCAAATACAATAAGGGCCATTGAAATGAAATCCGTTTTTCTTAGTTTAATTAGTTCTCACCAATTCCATTGAATGACAAGTGAAGATCCATATACTCTTTTGGCCATATTCTATGAATTGGTTGGAACAATAGGTTTTGACCAAGATGTAATCGAAGCTGCATATCTAAGATTGTTTCCTTTTTCTTTAGCAGGTAAAACAAAGGAATGGCTACAATCTCATCCTAATCAAGGTCTGAATAGCTGGGATGGAGTTGAAGAAAAATTCCTACAAAGATTCTTTCCACCATCCAGATTTATCAAAGCCAAATTAGATATCACAACCTTTAAACAGGGCCATAATGAACCCTTTTGTGAAGCCTGGGAACGTTTCAAATCTCTCTTAAGAAAGTGCCCAAACCATGGTTTAGAAGATATTGCCCAACTTAATATCTTCTACAGTGGACTGAGAGCAGATACCAAAATGATATTCGACGCAGCAGCTAGAGGCACGATGATGATGGTAGATACGGAGCAAGCCACAAGAATTATTGAAGCACTATCCTCCACAGACTACCAAGCCCAACATGATAGATCCCAAATCCAAAAGAAGGGAATATTGGAGCTGAATACTACTGATGCCATTCTAGCTCAAAATAAAATATTAACCCAACAAATTGAAGCTCTCACACAACAAATGGCTAAACTACCTCAGCAGTTACATGCAGTGCGAACCTCTATAGGAAATCAAAACTTATAATCAAAATGTGATTTTTGTGGAGGTGATCATCAAAATGGACATTGCCACAGAGAATAGCCTGATGAATCCATCTTGTAAATGAACAATCAAGGTAAGCAGAATAATTTCAATAATAATGTTTTTTCTAACAATTTTTCACAGGGATGGAGGAGTAATCAAAACGGTGGATGGAAACAAGAGGCTAGCACATCCAACAAGCAACAAACGTACCAACAGGGACCTTCTTTGATGGAGAAAACTTCCAGACTGAAGGACACTTTGGAAAAGTTAATGCAAGCTTCTCTAACAAATCAAAAGAACACTGAGGCATCCATCAGGAATTTGGAAACGTAGGTGGGACAACTAGCTCACCAAATTGCTGAACAACAAAGACCTTAGTATGGAGCCAACACTAAGCAGAATCCTAAAGAGCAATGCAAAGCTATGGTGACCCGCAGTGGAAAAATGGTAAGTAGTGAGTTGACTGAAAAAGAAGAAGAAAAGGAAGAAGATATTTCAAAAGAAAAAGAGAGAGAAAAAGAAAAAGAAGAAAAAGAGAGTGAAGATATAAATAGAAATAAAGAAAAAGAAAGAGAGAAAAACAAAAATAGTGAAAGTGAAAAAGGAAAAGCAAAAGTTGATGACATTCTATGGTTAAAAAGTGTGCCTTATCCCAAAAATTCTTCAAAACGTGATAAAGAAAGGCAATTTGCTAGATTCATGGATACTTTCAAAAGGTTACAGATTAATGTTCCATTTATGGAAGCCATGGAGAAAATGCCTACCTATGCAAAATTTATGAAGGATTTGCTGACAAAGAAAAAGAAATTTTCAGAAGAGACAGTTGAGCTTGAAGCTGGATGTAGTGCCATCATTCAAAAGGCACTACCTCAGAAGTTCAAAGGTCCAGGGAGTTTTACAATTCCCGTTACTATTGGAACCTTTCCAGTAGGAAAAGCCTTGCTGGATCTTGGAGCTAGTATCAACTTAATGCCACTATCCATGTTAAAAGGGATAGGAGACTTGGAGGTTAGGCCAACAAGAATGACTCTCCAACTGGCTAACCGGTCAGTAAAATTTCCATATGGAGTGGCAGAGGATGTCTGGTGAAAAGTAGATAAATTTGTGTTTCCTGCAGATTTTGTGATCATAGATATAGAGGAAGATTCTGAAGTGCCTCTCATTTTAGGAAGACCATTTATGAAAATTGCCAAAAGTTATCATAGATGTTGATGATGGGAAATTGAAAGTAAGAGTTCAAGATGAGGTGGTCAACTTTGATGTCTTTGAAGCAATGAAACATCTTGCAGATAAGAAAAGTTGTTTCAAAACTGATATACAAGAAGCTACAAAAATACAAAATGTATGTTCCCTTGAAAAAGCTTTAACGTGGGCAGTTGAAGGACTTGATGAGAAAGAAGCAAAAGAAGTAGAGGAAATTCTCAAAAGTTTTGACACAAGGGAGGTATCAAATAAGGAAGAACCTACATAAAGCCTTGGTGAAAAATAAGTCACAGAAATTCAACAGCTAGAATTAAAGGAACTATCTTCCCACTTGAAATATGCATTTCTAGATGATGAAGGTCAAAAGCCAGTTGTAATAAGCAATAGCCTATTAAAGGAAGAGGAGAATAAATTGATCCAAATTCTGAAGAGAAATGAAGGAGCAATTGGATGGAGATTGAACGACTTGAAAGGTATTAGTCCCTCTTATTGTATACATAACATTTTCATGGAACAGGAGTACAAACCTATTGCACAACCTCAAAGAAGACTAAATCTAACCATGAAGGAGGTTGTGAGGAAGGAAGTGATGAAGTTGTTGGAAGCTGGAATTATCTACATTATTTCAGACAGTACTTGGGTAAGTCCAGTACAGGTTGTACCCAAGAAGGGTGGCATTACAGTGGTGAAAAATGAAAACAATGAGTTGATCCCAACCAGAACTGTTACTGGGTGGAGGATGTGTATTGATTATAGGAAACTCAACCAAGCAACAAGGAAGGATCATTTTCCACTACCTTTCATGGACCAGATGCTGGAGAGACTTACAAGATAAATGTACTATTGTTTCCTAGATGGTTATTCAGGTTACAATCAGATAGCGGTGGCTCTAAAAGATCAAGAGAAAACAACCTTCACTTGTCCTTTTGGTGTGTTTGCTTACAAAAAAAAAAGATGCCTTTTAGACTATGTAATACTCCAGCCACCTTCCAAAGATGTATGTTGGCAATCTTTGCTGATCTTGTGGAAAAGTGTATTGAAGTCTTTATGGATGATTTTTCGGTGTTTGAAAAATCATTTGATATGTATTTAGAAAATTTAGACACTGTACTTCAAAGATGTGTGGAAACCAACCTAGTGCTAAACTGGGAGAAATGTCATTTCATGGTAACCAAAGGTATTGTATTGGGCCATACAATTTCAGGAAAAAGACATTGAAGTGGATTAGGAAAAGTGGAAGTGATCAAGAAACTACCCCACCAACCAATGTCAAAGGAGTCAGAAGCTTTCCAGGACATGCAGGGTTCTACAGAAGGTTTATCAAAGATTTCTCCAAGATCGCCAAACCTTTGAGTAATCTATTGCAAAAAGATATCCTGTTTCAATTTGATGATGCATGTTTGTCTGCTTTTAAGTTATTAAAAGAAAAGTTGATTACTACTCCTATTATAGTTGCTGCTGATTGGAAACTTGATTTTGAAATGATGTGTGATGTGAGTAACTATGCAATAGGTGTAGTCCTAGGTCAAAGAAAATCTGAAGTTTTTCATCCCATACACTATGCTAGTAAGGCTTTGAGTGAGGCTCAAATTAATTATGCTACAACAGAGAAAGAATTATTAGCAGTCGTGTATGGTCTGGAAAAATTTAGATCGTATTTAATTGGTTCTCGAGTTCTTGTCTTTACAGATCATGCAGCCATCAAGTATTTGCTAAACAAATCTGAGTCTAAGCCAAGACTACTCAGGTGGATTCTTCTTATACAAGAATTCGATTAGATAATTAGAGACAAGAAGGGAAGTGAAAACCATGTAGCAGATCATTTGTCAAGGCTGATTAATGATGAAGTCACAAAATTTCAACCTAAAGTTTAAGATAACTCCCCAAATGAAAAGCTATTATGGATTCAGAACAGACCATGGTTAGTAGACATGGCAAATTTCAAAGCTGCTGGAGTGCTTCCTGAAGATCTTACATGGCAGCAAAAGAAAAAGTTCTTGAAAGATGAAAAACAATTTGTATGGGATGATCCATACTTGTTTAAGCTTGGATCAGACAACATTCTAAGGAGATGTGTATCTGAGGAAGAAGCTAAGAACATCCTATGGCATTGTCACAATTCACCTTATGGAGGACACTTCAATGGAGAAAGGACAGCAGCTAAGATTCTTCAATCAGGTTTTATTGGCCTACTTTGTTTAAAGATGCTAATGTTTTTGTGCAGCATTCTGATGCTTGTCAGAGAACAGGAAGCATATCAAAAAGAAATAAAATGCCATTGACCACCATTCTAGAGGTGGAAGTGTTTGATTGTTGGGGAATAGATTTTGTTGGACCTTTACCTACTTCACTGATAAATGAATCTATTATTATAGCAGTAGACTATGTGTCAAAGTGGGTGGAAACAACGGCCTGTGCTAAGGTAGATGCCAAAAGTGTTATTAAATTTTTGAAAAGAAATATCTTCAATAGGTTTGGCACGCCTCGTGTGTTAATAAGTGATGGAGGATCCCACTTCTACAATGCTCAACTCCATAAATATTTGGAACACTATGGAGTTAAACATAGAGTCACTTCTCCTTATCATCCTCAAGCTAATGGACAAGTAGAAGTCTCCAACAGAGAGATAAAGAAAATTTTAGAGAAAACTGTGTCCCAGAGTAGAAAGGATTGGTCCTTGAAGTTAGATGATGCTTTACGGGCATACAGAACTGCTTCCGAAGCACCAACAGAATTTTCACCTTTTCAGCTAGTGTATGGATAGAACTGCCATCTTCCGGTGGAACTTGAACACAAGGCCTACTGGGCAATGAAGTTGCTTAAACTTTAATCCACAAGCTTTTGCACAAGAGAAAAATTCAATTGGAGAAGTTGGGAGAATGAAGGTTAGAAGCTTATGAATCTTCAAGGATTTATAAGGAAAAGAAGAAGTTCTATCATGACAAGAAAATTGTACATAAAAGTTTTTATCCAGGCTAATTTATGTTGCTGTTCAATTCAAAATTAAAACTCTTTCCAGGGAAGTTAAAATCAAAATGGTCAGGACCCTTCGTTGTCAAAGAAGTCAAATCTCATGGAGCCATTGAATTATAAGATCCTCAATCTGAGAGAACATGGATAGTGAATGGCCAAAGACTTAAGCCATATTTGGGAGAAGAAGTGGAGAATCTCACCACTCTCATTCATTTGCAGGATCCATGATGAACTAGTTCAGGCGTCAAGCTAAACAAGCGCTTATTGGGAGGCAACCCAATCATTTATTTTCTTTTCATTTTGTTCATTTCAATTTAAATAGTTTGTATGTTGTGTTCAAAGTTTTCTCACCTTTATTTTCAGGACATTCATCTCACGCATCAACCAACCTCAAGTGTCAAATGCCAAGCTGAAGAGACAAGTTTCAACCACTATCAGCATCACGCTTAAGCCCAACTTTTAAAGCTTAAGTGTGGCTAACAAATTAGATCAAGCGACGGAAGAAAAATTGTGGCAAGGAACAAATCACGCTCAAGCATGACTTCTCACGCTCAAGCGAGGAACTTCAGTTTTGATTGTCTCAAATGCGCCTAAGCGAATGATTTCACGCTTAAACGAGGATGGAAAATAAAGCATCAGGTATATTCATGCTTAAGTGTGATTCTTCACGCTTAAGTGAGTCAAGGTAAGTTACATACTGTCTAATTCATGCTTAAGCGCAAGGATCAAGCGTAAATCCTGGTAACACTGCTAAATCAAATTTCCAAATTTCAACCCCGATCACGCTTAAGCGTGAATTCTCACGCTCAAGCGTAAGGGCTTTTCAAAGTATCAGGGGGTGTCACGCTTAAGTAAGGAAAACTCACACTTAAGCGAGGAAATAAATATTACATTAGGTCCCAATTTTCACATACATGCTCAAGCGTGTCTAGAGCGCTTAAGCGCAAAACTCTTAGGCTCTCAATCACACTTAAGCGTGATCAATCCAAGCTCAAGCGCAGCCTTTTGTTTCTCAGTCACGCTTAAGCGTGACCCTTCCAAGCTTAAGCGCCCCTATTTTGTTTCTAATTAAGAATAGATTCTTAAAGCAAAAGCAAGGAAGGAAAGCTACCACAACCGCACTTAAGCGCAATTATCCCACGCTTAAGCGTGAAATAACTCTTCATAACACACGCTCAAGCGGACATGAATTTGGCCACTGTTCTAGTCACGCTTAAGCGTGAAATACCACACTTAAGCGAGCAGTTTTTAAACTGCTCCGTCTGATACCATTAAATAAGAAAATCAAAGCCATTACACCCATCAATCTCATTTTAAATGTTCTGTATTCCATAACCCCTTTCCAAAAACATTTTAACTTCTCACACTTTACCATTTCATTTTCTAAAAGCATTCAAAATCACAACTGTACATTTCTCATTTTTCTACTGCACTATGTATTCTTCTCATCATCCAAAGCAAGGTAACTCTAAACCTTTCTCTTTTTCTGATGTGTCTTGCATATGTTTTGCTGTGTCGTGATGTAAAAAGCATGTTTAGGTCTTAATATGGAATCAAGTTTCTATGTTTTGCTTTCTTATATGATAAAATGTTCTGCTTCATCTAGATTTGTTCATTTAATCTTGAATTGATTCATTGTTTTAAAGTGAACATTGTGAAAAATTTCTTTTATTTTAAGGGTACACACCAATTGTCTGATAAAAAGCCCAGAATGTGTTATACATGCTTGGTATTAACGGATTGAACTGTTATTGCCATGTCAAATAAAATCACTGTGGTTTTGGTTAGTCACTGATATGCATGCTTGATTTGGAAAATGGATGCATTAATTAAGAACTCCCTAGGCTCACTGAAATTGTTAGAGACTTCCCCTTTATTTTACCATTTGATATGATGATTGCTAAGTATATTACAAATGGCCAGAACAAAACAAGTTAAACCCGCTTCCCCTACACTCACTTATCCAGCAAGAAGTTATAGAAGAAATAAGGGAAAAAGGCCACACACTAATGACCAGGACACTGCTCCTAAATCCAGAGACAAGACCAGGAGTAAGCGTTATGAGGATATCAAAAACTGAACCTTCATCCCTGAGAGAAAGGTGGACCTAGCTCTTGGAGAATGTGATGATTTCCTAGTGGTAATCAGGAGAAGAACTTGGCTCAAAATTTGCTACCCCAGGGATAAATATGACCCTAAAGTTGTTAGAGAGTTTTATGCCAACGCATGGCCTAAGGAGGGTGAAGGTGATCGAAGGATTTATGTGAGAGGCCATTGGCTTTCATATGGTAGAAATGAGATCAACACCTATCTAGGAAGCATTATGGAACTAGGGGAATGAGAGTCCTGCGATTATGCTACTATAAAACCAAGGAATGAGTTCATTGAAACTCATGACATTGAAGCTGCAATATGTATATCAGGACACCATTTTTAATTTGGCCAGGGAGAGAACCCATTACGTATCCTGAGAAAGAATATGACCACCATCTCTCAAGTTTAGACATCCTTTTTGCTTGCTAACATAGCCCCTAATGCACACATCTCTGATTTAATTTTTAACATGTGCTATTTGTTATACTACATTCTATAGGATGATATCTCTATTGACCTGGCCCAAATTATTTTGGATGAAATCCACAAGATGTGAAGGCTGATCAGAAGATATCCTAGGATGGAAACAAGGTAAAAGGGAGTCTAGGATTCCCTGTTTTCATCACTGATTTTTGTGTAGGACATGGAATTGAGGTACAGGATCTCAAACCTATCAGGCCTCCCATCGATAGGTGTTTCATTGAGCACCACTGTAGTGTCCAGGCACCACCTGCACCTCCACCACCTAGCACAGATGCACCTTCCTCACCACCAGCAACTACAACAGCACCTATCCCACCTTCTTTAAACACAATTAGAGATGATTCTTCAGGCCATATTCTAGCTCAAAATCCAACAAAATCATATCATGGCACAACTGAGTTCTAATCACAGAGGCCTTATACACCTACACCATGGCCTGTATCATAGCACTCCTGTAGGCCAAGTCAACCCGTGGATGGACCCTGCACAGTTTGCAGCTCATATAGCATGGCCTAGGGATAGGCCTTTTCCACCAGGAAGGGGTGAGACATCAGGACCATCATCACAGCCACCTCCAGTAAGAGAACCTGAGCCAGATGATACAGAGTCAGAGGATGAGGCAAGGATGATGAGTGAGGAATTGAATCATTGCCATTTTTAGATTAACACCTCATAATTTTTATCTTGGTTTATTGCACTACTTTTTATTTTGGTTTTCTGTTTAGATTTATTTTTATTTTTCTTTTTTATTTGTAACTTGCTGCAGACAACATTTTTCTTTGGGGTATTTCAGTTTGAATTATATGCTTAATTGATGAATTTGCATGATCTGTTTAGATATGAGCATGCATACAACTGAATTTTTTCCCAACCCATAAGCAAGAAAATAAAATGAATGCAAAGATTTAATAAGTTAGAGCAACAAAAATTTAAGACAGCAACAGGGTTTTTGAAAAGGAAAATTGGCTGAATTAAGAACCAAGAAAATGGAATAAATGGACTTTTGAAATTCTTTACATGCTTAAACCTCTTACTGTTAGAATATTGGAGTATGCCTTATAACTTGGTGAGAAGCGAGAAAATAAACACTGAGAACCTCATTAGTAGCTGTTAAGTTTGCATTGCCTAATTTTCTGAGTAACTTTTATTTTAAGAAATAAGCAAGGAAATGATCAAGGCATTTTTGAAAAAGCATTTAACCAAGAGCCAAAAGGCTACCCTTAATAAAATATCCCATTCTTTGGTAGCCCATTTGAGCCAAAAATTTTATTTCATAAAAACACCCTAACCTAAGCATGAAACATAAAAGTCCTACCTTATCAGCATGCGTAATGTGAAAAGAGCATAAAATATTTTTCCAATAAGGGTAATGCAAGAAATGGAGGTTGAAAAATAAAAATGCTAAAGAAAAGTAGTAAGTTCTCCATCCAGAAATCTTTAAACAAAAAGGAGAATTGGAAAAAGAAGATAAAGAATTCTGAAGTTTGAAAAGGAAGAAGCCTCATAAATTATGAAACTTTTATTAATTATGCTCTTCTTTGTGCATGCAATTTGAAATCTAAGAAAAACCAAGGATTCTTGTTAACCCGACCTCATTACAACCTTGATAAAAGACCTCTTTGATCCTTGCTGTTGTTTTGATTTTGGTTGGATTGGAAATGACTGGCAATGTTAACTAGGCAGTTCTATTGATGAATGTGTAAAATAGACACCTAATGAGAAACAATGAGAAACTCATATTCTTACAGCATTAGGTTACTTGTTTTGTGAAAAATTAAATTGTCCATCATATTTCAAATGAATGGATATTAAGGATGCCATATGACCAAAGAAGTTGAATTATAAATATTGTCTTTTAATTTTGTTTAAACTTAGAATCTGAGCATCATGACTATCTTCTTGTTTAAACCTTCATTCTTTTTGCTTGAGGACAAACAAAACTCTAGGTTGGGGAGAGTTTGATAAGTATTAATTAAGCATTGATTTCATGGTTCATTTGAGCTAAAATTCTCAAGATTTGAAGCAAATTAATAAATGAGATAAGGAATTAAGCATGAATTCTTTTTTTTGTGATAGCCTTGTATAAAAGAAAAACTTTGTTCAAAACACTTGTTAAAGTATAGGAAACCCAAGGTAGTAATCAAGACTAAGTTTAAGCAAAGGAAAATGAAGTTAACCAAGCACCTGGAAACTCCCACGCTTAAGCGTGAAAATCATGAAGAAAAGCCCATGTTTGAGTGTGGTAGCATGTGCCTGAGCATGCCATAAAGAAGAGCTCACGCTTGAGCGTGGATGCGTGTGCTTAAGCGTGTAAGAGGAAATCCATACACTTGAGCGAGAAGGAAGCGAGGAGAAAGCACAATTAAAGGATGCTTGAGTGAGGCAATTACGCTCAAGAGAAATCAAGTCAGTAAGCAACAGGGCCCCTCACGCTTGAGTATGAATAGGAACGCTTGAGCGTGGAAAGAATAAATGGCCCACGCTTGTCCTTACACTTAAGCGAATTTGAAAGAAACAAATGAAATAGGCTATCCACGCTTGAGCGTAGCCAATTGAAGCTTAAGCGCAACCACGCTCAAGCAAGAATATCTCATGCTTGAGCGTGAACGAAGTAGAATGGACACTGAATTTTTTATTGACCAATGGTACGATCCCAACTCATCCACTTCTATATGTTTCTGACCACTCTTATAACACGACTCAGCAAGTTGGGGTTCGTTAAAGCATAACAAAGGGAAGCTTAAGCGTGACTCCTCTATAAATAGAGCAGAAGAAGAGAAGGGTAGGCATTCAATTCATTATTCATCATCAATAATTTATTCAACTTCACTTTTCTCTCTTGTATCTATTTCTTTCCCATATTTTGGAGTGAAAATGCAAGGTATGGGTAGCTAATTCCTTTATTGGGATTAGTTGTAATCCATTCAAACCCCAAGTAATGCTTTTGTAAGTTTTTCATATATATAACAAGATTTGATAATTTTTGTATTTCATTCTGCACTTAATGCTTGAAAGTACTTGATCACTATTTTCTTGTCTTTGGTTTTCTTAAGTATATTGGGAAATAAATTTTGAGAGCAGATCTGAATGAAATGCTTGTTGTAAGTAGATGACCAGGGATGGTATCTAATGCAATAAACGTCTAAACAATCGATCATTAATGCTAGAATGATTTCAAGTTGACTGAGGGATCAGCAGGTCAAAATCATTCTTATGAATTTTGTAATCGAGGGATCGATGCAAATGACTTTGATTGTGAGATAAAAATTATCACTTCAAGTTATATACATGCAAACTTACATATCTTACGTATGGTGAGATGTGATGAAAAACCAATCCCAGTTTTCCAAATCTGATTTTTATCAAAACTCATTACTGTTGTTCTTTACATTTATTACTTTTTGTTAACCCTTTAAATCAGTATCCTTTACAACAAACCAAAACAAACTTCTTGTCAAATCAATTCAAAAACTAAGATCTGCAAGCTAACACCTCCTCAGTGGAACGACAACCCCTTTTTACTACAACTTTAGTGTTTAAACTTGGCACTAATCTTCCATTGAATCCATATTATACAAACTTGATTCTTTTATTGAAAACTTCCTTTTCAACAAGCTTTTGTGCAAGATCTGATAACATTAATCAAGTTAAAACCATATCATGAACTTAAACCTAAGTCCTAGTAGGGTCTTTTAGAAGTAATCCTTTGAGAAATAAACATTGAGAAAAATGAAAAAGATGGTGATGTGTGATGGCATATGTTGATCTATATATTGACGTGATAGTACCCTATGAATTTTTATGATGATTGGAATTTGTAAAATCGAGCAACCCATAAGACTTTGTCCATGAGACAAGTGAAGGTTAAAAATAACTGAATCAGAAAGTAACATAAATAGATATTTTAAATTGTTTTATACTAGTAAGTAGAGATAGGAAGGATGTTTGAGTTGGATTTCTACAATTAAGTAAGTTCTGATTTTCTTAGTCAAAGTATTAAAGTTTATAACGTTTTGACCGAATAAGCGAGTTTACAGGAAAAGAGTTTTGGGGTAAACATTTTTGTTGAATTTTTAACAAGTGTTTTAAAAATCATAAGTAAATTATAAGTATTTTAAAGTATAAATGAGTTTGAAAATCTTGATCTCTAGAACCGAGGAACAAAGTTTTGTAGCAATAAATGCTACGGTATGGCGTTCACTATATCAGTCCAAGGGTAAAATGGAAAACTTCTGACATCTCTGGATCTCAAACTCCATCTTAAGTAGTGAACACTCATAATGAGGATTAGGGACTCAAGAATGAGTATACATGTATATAAGTACTCATTTCAAAACTTTAATCAAGTATTATCATAATCTTATAAATTATTTTAGGAGGAAGCATCAGTAACCAAGTTTTTGGAAAAGTATTAACTATACACACACATACAAAAGCATATGTATCTCGTAATCATGAAAACGGCCATTAAAGTGCAAGTAAATGGATTGGAGAGTGTAAGAAAGTTATAAGTGAGAGAGGATTGTTCGAACATGGCATTAAGGACAAATGACTCATCGAGGTAGGACCCTACCTGGTGACAATAATAAGGATTGTAAACGATGGGGTATTGAGAATGTGTATTACACATGCGTCATCTACATTGATAATTTGTGATTTGGGACTCAATGCTAGAGCATGCAGCAAGGGGTATACTGGAGGGCATGAGAGTTCAGATCCCTATATCTCAGGGGTATAATCGGGTCGGGCACCTAGATGGCTTAGAGTCATGTCCAAAGCCGGACAGTCTGTAGGCCAACAAGCTTTACCCTGACGAGGACTAGTGCACCTATGGCCGTGTAGAACTATGTTACGGTTACTCTTCAGAGTGTGATCATATTGATGAAAATTTAAACCTTTGTGTCTTTTACCCAAATATGTTTTCAGGGAACTTGGTGAGCTCTAGTCACTCTAGTACAAAAGTGTTATGCTCAGTATGAGACTGAGATGGGATGACTCTGATGAGTATGATGTTCTTAGGGCCCTCATTCACATTCATGAAATTCTTAATGATGAGATAGTTATAATACACCTAACTCATGCATAGTATCCTGAAGGACTAACCACATGGTGATTATGGTAGTGAACTGTGTGATGTTGAGAATTTCTTATTTGATTAATGTGATTGTATAACATGCTTTTATTGTAATAACTGATTGTTGGGTTACATGAAAATAACTAATCCTTGTCTGATATACTGTAATGGGTATCAAGTAGGTTAAATGTTAGTTAAACAGGTTAGAGACTCTTAGGATATGTAATAATGATTGTGTGCTGGTTCATTAAGAGATTGTAGGGTCGAGCATCATAATAAATGATAGCTAATTATCTTTGTATGCCCTATAAGGACACGTCTTGGGTTCAGGTAAATAATGAAAGTCTAGACGATAGGTGGATTTTCATGATAGAGTTATAACTAGGTGACAAAATAAATATGGAAATGATGTGATTAATTGTTGAACATAATTGTAAGCTAGCTCAATTAGAAACGAGTAGGATTATCATGGTGGAATCATAAATTGTTTATGGAATAAATAATAAGGGAACTTAAAGTAAGATAATGGTGGGGATCTGTGATAGGTAAGACTCGCTTATTGTTTAGTGTGTGAAATCCGTCAGGTATGACAATATACTTTTGCATGTTTTTCCAACAAGGCTGAAGTAAGATAAACTCACCCCTCTTGTTTTATGGTTATGTTGTGTATATTTATATATGCACTCTAGGTCTGCAAAGGATGGCTTCAAAGGAGTAGGAGATCTTGTCAGAGTTATGTAGTGGAAGCAGTTAGACTCTTAGCTCTTCAAAGTAATGACTAGGTTAATTTATGTTCATATTTTATGGGAGCCTGTGTGCCCTTGTCATTTAGAGTATCTAAGCTTTTGTTGAAGACCATGTGATGTATAAAATGTTTTCTTCTGAAGTTCTTGATCCACTGTTGTTTTCTTGTACAAAAAAATCAACTCTCAATTTTACAAAAGATTAAGTAACACCTTGGTTAATTGGGACATCCTGAAGAAGGACATCGTCCTGGTTAATCGGGGGCGTTGCACACCGCACTCTCCCAGGGTGTTCTGGCCCCAACACTTTACCTACAACATCATTAGGTGAAATTTCTTTTTATTAACTATGTTTTGTTCATAGCCACTTTAAATTTTTCCTATAAGAACACAACAATATCATATCGGTTTAACAATAACAAATATAGAATATACACATAAAATATACAAAAGCAACTTACAACTATGTTCCTTATTGCATCATTTACAAAAGGTCCATCATTTCTCTTATGAGGTTCAATGTATAACTTCACCTGACTAGGTTTTTCTCCCATTTTGAGCCACTAAGATAAAATTTAAAAAAATTAAGAAAACAATGCACATAATTTCATTATAATATATCAAATATCATATAAAGCTAGAATCACTACCATTTCATGTCTTTTTTTCTTAATTAGCTTTAGAAACACCTAGATGAGGAATTCCTTGCTTCTTTTGAATCTTTTTATTTTTTTTGTAATGCTCCTACAAACAATGATAATCAGTGTAAATGTTAATAAAATAATGTTATTTCTGAGAAACAATCAAAATAATAAATGTGTACCAATATTGAAGGACTTAGATGATAATAAACAAAATTAGCCCATTGATCCCTCTCAATACCAGTTGGGATATTACTAATGACTTCATCTTTAGTTTCGTTGAACATTATGAAAGCTCCACCTAGTTTACCTAATTAAGGAAATATAGATAATACTTCAGAAGGGTTATAGCGCCCTGATTCCCCAGATCTGAATCCCGGTGTAAACCCAATTAACTCAATAATAATATAGATAATTTTTTTGCATTTTGAAACCTCACAACATGTAACTTATATCGAGAACCGAACCATGAAAAACCAAAAGCCATGATTTAAAGAAATAAAAAATGGATCGAAGAAGAAATGCCCCAACATGTATACGAAAGAGAGTATATCAACAACGGAAGAAGGAATGTGTATAAAGGGCAAACGCCTAATCCTATATATAAAGATATGAGAAAATACCCAAAACAATAAGGATAAATAAAGAAAACCAATCCTGATAGTCTTGTTTAAGTAAGGAATTTCTCGCTTGAGCGAGACCCTAACCATCGCTTGAGCAAGCATCCGCTCATTGAGTGAGCAGGATTAAAGAATCAGACCTCATATTTCACTTGAGCGACATGCTTTTTGCTTAGGTAAAAATCTTCCAAAATCCCACCCTTACATTTTTTCTTAAGTGAGTCACCTCCCGCTTAAGCAAAAATCTAGCAGAATCATTACCTAGATCACACGCTGTAGCGAGACACCTCTCACTTGAGCAAAAAACAAATAGAATCACACTTATTCATTCTCGCTTGAGTGAGCTCTCACTTGCTTGAGTGAGAATCACATAGAACCACCACTCTAGTTCTTGCTTGAGCGAGATTACCCTATCTTGAGCGAAAATAGTCTAGAGCGCTCAACACTGATGTCATACCACTCTTGCTTGAGCGAGATTCTACTCGCTTGAGTGAGATTATCAGATTTTAGAATCTGAATTCCACCTACACCATGCCAATGGTTCTAAACCATAATGTCAATCACACAATTCATGCCCAAAATTAAATACCATTTAAAACATCTACCAAATCATATCATTGGATATAATTAGACATAAAACCCATTTTCCATCATTCACTATAAATTCAAGTTCACCAAGAACAATGCCATCAAAATGGCAATCCAACTCATATATTTATAATATGCATCATCATTTACAACATACATGGCCATAGATTAGTTTCTCAAAAGAATAGAGTATTGTTTACAAAACATTAAGCCATATACATTGTACTATGAACAAACCATCAATCACATACATCATTCAAAATCTCATCATGTGTAGGCCAAGGTATTCGCTTACAACTATTTTACCTTCTTCCAAAATACTTCCAATCTTCAAAAGAACACCTTACCCTATATTTGTCCTACTTCATAATGTTTAAAGAGAGACAACATGGGAGAGTGAGTCATTGATAAATGCTTTATAATATAATAAATTAAATCTAGTTTGCTTAGGATTTTAGTCATTATCCACTGTATTTCCTTTATTTATTGCAATTTTTGCTTTCTTTCCACTCTAGTCTACTTGGGTATGTTATTTTGCAGGAATTAAGGTAATAAAGGGTCAAAAACAAGAGAAAAAAGACCATAAAATGATAAAGAAACAAGAAGAACAAGCCTAAAGTGGAAAGAATTCTCTTTTTAAAGCTGAAATCTGACTCAGAAAGCAAAAATTCGGCTCAGAGCACTGAAATCCGAGTGGGATAACTCAGAAATGACCAAATCCGAGTGGAAGGACTCAGAATAGAGCATTGCCGAGTGGAATACTGCACTGCTGGAGGAAAATCCGAGTGAAATGTTCCCTGTCAAAGCTATTCCGAGTGATAAATAGCTGACTGGAGTGAAGGACCAATGCTGAAATGGAATAAGTCTCGGTTGAAGGTGATTCCGAGTGGAAACTCCCCGACTGCATCCATTCCGAGTGAAAAAAGGAGACTGACCTCCAATAAATATGTCCAAAGCTATTATCCGAGTGAAAGGTTTGCTGATTGCAACTAATCCGAGTGAAACCTGTTCCGAGTGAATGGATTCCGAGTAGAAGAGGCCACTGAAATGAATAAATGCTGACTAAGGAGGAATCCGAGTGGTCTCACTCAGAGAAAATAACATTCTCAAGCAGAACAAAGCATTTCCGAGTAATTCTTAGCAAAGAAGGAAAAATCCGACCGGAAATGAATCACACTCGGGCAGACTCTCAAGTTTCACACTGAGCCCGAGTGAGAAGTCTCCAAGGAAAGGAATTCCGAGTAAGTTGGGTCAGAAAGATGCATTTCCGAGCAAAGCAAGGCTCGGACATGGAAGAATTCTATCAGCCAGATTCCAGTCCTTCAAAGTCCAAGTTTCTGAGTGAAAGTGAAGTCAAATCCGAGTGGAAATTAACTCGGACTTCCGAGTGAAGATGTGATTTTATCATTTGAATGAGTAAATAAATTTGTCCGAGTGAATTCCAATGCAAAATCCGAGCAGAGCTTTAACCGAGTGGTCCAAATTCAGAGACAGCCGAGTGAATGTTTCAGACGGTTCCGAGTCTTTCTGCAGTCAATTCCGACTGAATGAAAGATGCTCTTCAGTAAGTCTTCACCCGTCCTTTCATTCAGCTTCATCACCGATCGGTTCTCCTCCAAACACCGACCCAATTCTTCACAAATGCAACACCGGATCACTACCTCCATCAACACCGCCTCCTTCTATTTTCCTTCAAGCCACAACACCGTCCCTTCTCCTTTCAAAACCGACCCATATTCTTCTCTTCTATCCGCTGTCCCCTTCTAATCCATACCACACACCGTCCCACTTCACCTTTCCTTTCCATCCATACCGCCCAGACTTCTCTCCAACCAATACCGCCCAGGCTCCTAATCCACAACTCCGCCCAGACTCCTCTCCTAATCCACAACACCGTCCTCTCCTTCCTAATATTCTCAACACCGCCCAAGCGTCCTCACCTCAACACACCGCCCAACCGTCTTCACCTCAACACACCGCCCAACCGTCCTCACCTCAACACACCGCCCAACTTCCCAACACCGTCTCCCTTTCTTCTTATAATACATAACACCGCCCAGTAACCCTCTCAAGACCGCCCAGACTTTTCATCAATTCAACACCGTCCAGCCCACAACGTCCAGATCTCCATCTAACAGCAACTCCTCTCCACGCTGTCCAGTTCACTCACCAACACCGTCCAGCAAGCTTTCACTCGGATTTGTGGGAAAATAACATTTTTTCACTATGAATTTCATCATTCTGCACCAATCTTCACTAAAATCCAAGCACCGAATTATTGGAAATATTAAATATGCAAATTGGAAACAAGTTGGCACAGCTGGAATTCACATGCACCGAAAGTTTCTCCCATTTGCAAATTTTAACGTGTTTCCTTAGCTGGATTCATTCATCCATTCGCCTATAAAAGGGAGAGCAACCAGGAGTATAGCATCAACCATCTCTTCCCATCAATTACCATCAGATTTATTTTCTTCGTTACTTTCTCTCCTTTTCTCTTTAGTTTTCTTCTTTTCCATTTTTCTTTCTCTGTTCATTTTTCTTCTCTTTCTTTCTATTTTCTTTTCTTTCTTTTATTTTGTAAGAGTGTGAGGGCTGTAAAAGTGAGAATTTAAATTTGTAATTGGTGGAGAATATTGCAACAAGGAAATACAAGTGGTAAATTATTTTGAGCTTTTGGAGAAACCCGTAAGTCTTTATTTTTACCATATCTTGTATGTTTTATTTTTCCATTATTTACATAAATTTAAATTATTTCATGAGTAGCTAAATTAATTATCTTGGGATAAAGGGGGTATGATAATATTTTATTTTAATATTATTTTGACTTGGAATTAAATAAATTTCTGTTTTCCATTTAGTTCAATTATGCTTAATGCTTTTAGTAATTCCTAACAAGAACCTAAATGATAAAACTGTATACTTACGGGTATATTAGTAAGTTTAGGTAATAAATAGAATCGAGAGATTTATTTTTACCAGAAAGCTTTGAACTAAACCTAAGATTTTTGAAATGCTTTTTGTGACCTCGGTAAAACCGTGAAAGTAATCAAAATTCTTTTGAGAAAATAAAAGGGATTTTCATAAAACGATAATGGGCCTTTCTGAGGATTAAGCAGCGCTTTCCATAGGTTAGGTACATTAATAGGATTCCGAGAGGAACATATTAATTAGCTTTTGGAAAATTCGCCTTGGAAAACTTAATTCGATTCTTATTTATGAAAAGTTAAAATTCATTAAACATAAAATAGAGTCTTAATCCCTCAAAATCCCAAGATATTCTCAACTCTGATTTTTTTAGTGTCAAGTAAATTTTATTTTTATATTTATTCATATTCTGTGCAACTTTAATTTGTGCTTTATTTTATAAAAATCTTAAAAATTAATTGTGTGGATAATTAAATTTCAATATGCTGGTACTTTGAACACAGTCCCTGTGGAGAACGATAATCTTTTATATTACGCGACATAACCCGTGCGCTTGCGGGCCCTGTCAAGTTTTTGGCGCCGTTGCCGGGGACTGTTGTCCCTCAAATATCGGCAATATTGAAATTCGATTAGATCATACTTGTTAATATTTTTATTTTCTTTGTAATTTTGTATTTTGTTCTATATTCTGTGTATCTGTTGTTGTTTTATTTTTGTAATTATTTGTTTTATTGGTCATTTATTTTCTATTTATGCGACGAAGCCATAGTGTCGATCTAAACTTAGGATTTGACCCTGAGATAGAACGTACCCTTAGAGCTTTGAGAAAACAACAAAAACAACAAAAAGAACAAAAAGAACAAAAAGAAAAACAAATGGCAGACCAACACAGACCCTTAAGAGATTTTGCCGCTCCAAGCACTAATGGGAGAGGATCTAGCATCCTTAGACCCACAGTGGAGGCTAACAATTTTGAATTGAAGCCTTCACTACTCTCAATGGTTCAACAGAACCAATTCGGAGGATTACCCTCCGAAGATCCAAATCTTCACCTTCAAATCTTTCTTGAATATTGTGACACCCTGAAGATGAACAGAGCCACCAATGATGCCATTCGCTTAAGACTTTTCCCTTTCTCCTTAAGAGATAAAGCGAGGGCGTGGTTATACTCTCTTCCTGAAGGATCCATCACGACTTGGGAACAATTGTCCAGTGCTTTTATCAATAAATGGTACCCAAGGAACAAAACTGATGTGCTGAGAAAACAAATCATCAATTTTTCACAAAGAGATGATGAATCCTTGTATGAAGCCTGGGAAAGATACAGGGAGTTGCTAAGAGAATGTCCTCACCATGGGATAGAAAGGTGGTTGACAATCCATATTTTCTATAATGGACTAACTTCCACACAAAAGATCTCTTTAGATGCTGCAGCTGGAGGAGCCTTCATGAGTAAAAATGTTGATGAAGCTGAGAACCTGATTGAGGAAATAGCTCAAAACACTCACCAGTGGAACTCTGAGAGAGGATTACCTTCTAAAACACCAGGTAAGTACTCTGTTGATGCTCTTTCCCTACTTTCTGCCAAAGTTGAAGCATTAACATTAAAACTTGATAAAATAGGGTCAACAGGTGCTACTAATATTGTTTGTGAAGTTTGTGGTGTTTCAAGACATGGAGCTACAAACTGCCATTTAGCAATGGCCCCTAATCAAGAACAAGAAATGCATCAGGTGGACGCTATTGGAAACTATGGTGAAAACTATCAAGGTAACTACAGACCTCCACAAGGTCCACCTGGCTTCCAAAATAGGCCACCTCAATTCCAAAGTAACTACAAACCTCAACAAGGAACCTATATTCCACAAAAATCAAAGCTAGAATCCTTGATGGAGACATTTGTAGCTACTCAACTTAAACAAAATGATGAATTCTCTGATGCAATAAAAAACTTGGCTTCAAAAGTGGACTCTCTTGCCACTCACAACAAAATACTGGAAAATCAAATTGCCCAACAAGCCTCCTATTCTCAAAGAGCACCGGGAACATTTCCTGGGAAACCAGAGGCTGGACCATCTAACCAAGCCATGGCTGTCACTCTTAGAAGTGGTACTCAATACGATGGGCCAGTTGACAAGACAGCAAAGGAGGAAAGGAAAGTAGATGAATCTTCATCTCATCCAGTAATTAAAGAAGAGAAACCACAAGAAAAGAAGGAGGAGGTTAAGCCATATCAACCTCCCATTCCATTTCCTCAGCGCTTAGCTAAAGCAAAGTTGGACAAACAATTTGGTAAGTTCCTTGATGTTTTAAAGAAATTGTATATTAATATTCCTTTTACAGATGCTTTGCAGCAAATGCCCACATATGCAAAGTTCCTGAAGGACATTCTGTCCAACAAAAGAAGACTGGAGGAAGATGGTACAGTAGCACTTACTGAAGAGTGCAGTGCTCTAATTCAAAAGAAACTTCCACCCAAGCTCCAAGATCCAGGTAGTTTCTCTATTCCTTGCATGATTGGTGACATGAATATAGATAAAGCATTGTGTGATTTAGGAGCGAGTGTGAGTTTAATGCCATTATCTGTTGCTGAAAAGTTAGGATTAGGTGAACTAAAACCTACTAGGATGTCTTTACAATTGGCTGATAGATCTGTAAAATATCCTGTAGGAATTTTAGAGGATGTTCCTATTAAGATAGGAAAATTTTTTATACCTGCTGACTTTGTTGTGCTTGAAATGGACGAAGATTCTTTGATTCCTATTATTTTAGGCAGACCATTTTTAGCAACTGCAGGTGCTGTGATTGATGTCAAGAATGGTAAGTTGTCTCTAACTATTGGAGACCAAAAGGTTGATTTCAACTTGAAAAATGTTTTAGAAAAACCTTATAATGATGTTTGCTGTACTGTGGATTTTGTCGAACAAGTGGTAAAGGAATCAACCCTTCCTAATGACCCACTTGAAACTATTTTCATGATTGAGCCGACAGAAACATCTGATTGCTCTGAGGCCCCACATGATACTGAGGTCATGTGTGACAATGTGGTAAGCACCAATGTGGAATTAAAACCTTTACCAGCTTTATTAAGGTATGAATTTCTTGGTCCTAATTCCACATATCCTGTGATTATCAATGCTAAATTGAATCCATCTGAAACTGAAAAACTTTTGAAACAACTTAGGTTGTATAGAAAGGTAATAGGTTATACAATGGATGATATCAAAGGGATTAGCCCTTCTCTTTGTATGCACAGGATTACTGTAGAAGATGAAAGTAGGCCCACAGTAGAACCACTTAGGAGATTAAATCCTAAAATGCAAGAAGTGGTTAAAAAGGAAATTTTGAAATTGCTTTATGCTGGAGTCATATATCCTGTTGATAGTAGTAAATGGGTAAGTCCTGTCCATGTGGTGCCTAAAAAGGGGGGAATAACTGTAATTGAAAATGATAAACATAACTTGATTCCTACTAGGATTGTCTCTGGTTGGCGCATGTGCATTGATTATAGGAAGTTAAATAGCGCCACGAAAAAAGATCATTTTCCCCTCCCTTTTATTGATCAGATGCCTGAAAGACTTGCGAAACACTCTTATTTCTGTTATTTGGATGGGTATTCAGGTTTTCATCAAATCCCCATTCATCCATCTGATCAAGAAAAGACTACCTTCACTTGCCCTTATGGGACTTATGCTTACAGACGTATGCCTTTTGGTTTATGTAATGCACCTGCGACTTTTCAAAGGTGTATGCAAGCAATTTTTCTGATCTTATTGAAAATGTGATGGAAGTCTTTATGGATGATTTTTCAGTGCATGGTTTGGATTTTGATAATTGTTTAACAAATTTGTGCCAAGTCTTGCAGCGTTGTGAAGAAACCAATTTGGTTCTAAATTGGGAAAAATGCCATTTTATGGTAAGAGAAGGCATAGTTCTTGGACACCTGGTGTCTGAGAGAGGTATAGAAGTTGATAAGGCTAAAGTGGAAGTAATTGAAAAATTACCTCCACCCACGAATGTGAAAGGTATTCGGAGTTTTCTTGGACATGCAGGGTTTTATCGCAGGTTCATTAAAGATTTCTCCAAAATCACAAAGCCTCTTACAACTCTTCTGGGTAAGGATGTGCCTTTCAATTTTGATTCATCTTGTATGGAAGCTTTTTGCAGGATTAAGCAAGCTCTAATCTCTGCCCTCATCGTACAACCACCTGATTGGAAACTCCCATTTGAGCTGATGTGCGATGCAAGTGATTACGCAGTGGGAGCTGTGTTGGGGCAAAGAAAGGATAAAAAGCTCCATGTAATTCATTATGCCAGCCGGACGCTAGATGATGCTCAGGTAAATTATGCCACAACTGAAAAAGAACTGTTAGCTATTGTCTTTGCTTTTGATAAATTTAGGTCTTATTTGGTAGGTTCACATGTTACTGTTTACACTGACCACTCTGCCATTAAGTATCTATTGAATAAAAAGGAAGCAAAGCCTAGATTAATTAGGTGGATTCTAATATTGCAAGAATTTAACTTGGAAATTAAGGACAAGAAGGGTACCGAGAACTTGGTCGCTGACCACCTATCTAGGTTGACATCTGAAAAAGAAGAAACAGATAATATTCCCATCAATGAATCTTTTCCAGATGAACAACTCTTGAATCTTAGTATCCAACGTGTTCCTTGGTATGCTGATTTTGTAAATTTTCTTGCATGTGGTATCTTACCTCCTGATCTTAGCTTTCAGCAAAGGAAAAAGTTTTATGCAGATGTCAAGCATTATTATTGGGATGAACCACTCCTTTTCAAGCAATGTGCAGATGGTATGATTCGGAGATGTGTTTCACAAGATGATGTCCATGCTATCTTGGATCATTGCCATTCTCTTTCCTGTGGAGGGCACATGAGCACCTCCAAGACAGCTGCTAAAATATTGCAAGCTGGGTTCTATTGGCCAAATATTTTTAAGGATGTACGTAAGTATGTTCTAACTTGTGATGCTTGCCAAAGAACAGGTAACATTGGTAAGAGACAAGAAATGCCATTGAATACTATTTTAGAAGTTGAATTGTTTGATGTATGGGGTGTTGATTTTATGGGTCCCTTTCCTTCTTCTTTTGGAAATCAGTTTATATTAGTGACAGTTGATTATGTGTCAAAATGGGTGGAAGCCATTGCTTCACCCCATTCTGATGCTAAGACTGTTATTAAACTTTTCAAGAAAATAATATTTCCAAGGTTTGGGGTCCCAAAATGTGTTATAAGTGATGGAGGGTCTCATTTTATTGAGAAAACTTTTCAGACCCTTCTAAAGAAATATGGAGTTAAGCATAAGGTTGCTACACCTTATCACCCACAAACTAGTGGACAAGTTGAGGTATCCAATCGGGAAATTAAAAATATTCTTCAAAAAGTGGTGAATACATCACGTAAGGATTGGTCTATTAAGTTAGATGATTCCTTATGGGCGTATCGGACCGCATACAAAACTCCCATTGGAACCACACCTTTTAAGCTAGTATATGGGAAGCCCTGTCATTTACCTGTTGAGCTAGAATATAAATCTTTTTGGGCTGTTAAAACTCTTAACTTTGATCATAAGGCTGCAGGTGAACAAAGATTGTTGGAATTAAATGAGCTTGAAGAACTCCGTCTAGATGCATACAAAAATGCCAGAATTTATAAAGAAAAAACCAAACAATGGCATGATCGTCACATCCAACGGAGAACATTTAATCCAGGTGATATGGTTTTACTGTTTAATTCCAGATTGAAGCTTTTTCCAGGTAAACTGAGATCCCGATGGTCGGGACTATTCAAGGTGACAAAAGTCTTTCCCTTTGGAGCTGTCAAACTATAGAGCGAGAAATCTGGTACATTTAGGGTAAATGGACAGAGAGTAAAGCATTACTTCACCGGTCAACCAATACAACAAGCAAGTGACTTGGACTTGTTTGATGCTCCTGATGAGTAAATCCAAATGGTGAGAAGTCTGGCTGAAGACTTAAAACTTAGCACTGATAGGGAGGTAACCCTATAAAAAGTTGTTGTTTTATTTTAAGCTTTTATTCTTATAAAAAAAAAACCAACTATGTCAGATGCTGGTTTGGGGTTATTACAGGTAAGTTTTCTTATTCTTTTATCATCCATTTTAACATTGAGGACAATGTCAAATTCTGGTTTGGGGTGGTAGGTAAGAAAACTTAACTGTTTTGTTTACGTTGTGTGATTGTCATTTTATTATGCATGTGTGTTTTCTTTGATTTGTTTGTAATCTTGTAATTTACCATGATTGCATGATAAATTTACTTTGAACACAAGGCTAAAGTATCTAAGGATCTCAAAATTTTGAGTAAAATTTTCAAAATTTGATTGTTTAAATGCCAAATAAATGCTTAAATGAACCTTATGTGATTAAAATTTTCTTTGAAAAGACTTTCCATGGTTAGACTTGAGCCAAAATGGGTTATCTATCAAATAAATTTTCAAAACCCATATTTTCTTGATTGAGTGAATCTCATAGTCATTAATATTCTAGAACTTGTTTTTCAACCGATTCAAAATGGTTTTTGATTATATGTCTTAGGATGATAAAGGCACAATTAGGTCTTATTCTTAAGCCTCAGAATTTTGTATAATTTGACCCCTAGTTGCCCCTTTTGAGCCTAAAAGCAAAAAATTTTTCTTTGAAACCTTTCATTAACTAATATTCTCTTAAATGGTGAAAAAGTTGGAAATTTAGTGGAGTAAAGAAATAAAAAAGGACTTAAGAAAAATATGGCATTGGATGCAAAGAAAAGCAAGAAAAAGAAAAAGAAAATCAAAAGGATGATATTGAATGAATTCCAAAAAAATCCATAAAAGTTCACAAATTTGCTATGTTAAAATTATAATGGTAATTTGAATCATTCATGATGTTAAAGCCCTTTTGTATTCCATTTTTCTTGAAATTCCTACCAATACAACCCAAGGCCACGTTACAACCTTTGAAAGACCTTTAAGACTTTGACATATTTTCTATCTAAACTGTGGAGTTTCTGGTTTATTAACAAGCTTATGGTAATATTTTTTGACTATGATGATTTGAGAGATACACAAACCTTTAAACACTTGAGTGAAAATTGTGAGAAGGTATCTAAAGTCTTGACATTGAAAATTGATTCACATAAGAAAAATAAAACTGGCATTTGAATAAATCTGTTTCTCTGTTTTGAATTCCTTAGTTTATTAAGTTTAGTGTTTTCTGTATTTTATCTTGTGAATATGGTGATTGGTTGAGGACAAGCAATGTTTTGGTTTGGGGTATTTTGATAAATGCTTTATAATATAATAAATTAAATCTAGTTTGCTTAGGATTTTAGTCATTCTCCACTGTATTTCCTTTATTTATTGCAATTTTTGCTTTCTTTCCACTCTAGTCTACTTGGGTATGTTATTTTGCAGGAATTAAGGTAATAAAGGGTCAAAAACAAGAGAAAAAAGACCATAAAATGATAAAGAAACAAGAAGAACAAGCCCAAAGTGGAAAGAATTCTCTTTTTAAAGCTGAAATCCGACTCAGAAAGCAAAAATTCGGCTCAGAGCACTGAAATCCGAGTGGGATAACTCAGAAATGACCAAATCCGAGTGGAAGGACTCAGAATAGAGCATTGCCGAGTGGAATACTGCACTGCTGGAGGAAAATCCGAGTGAAATGTTCCCTGTCAAAGCCATTCAGAGTGATAAATAGCTGACTGGAGTGAAGGACCAATGCTGAAATGGAATAAGTCTCGGTTGAAGGTGATTCCGAGTGGAAACTCCCCGACTGCATCCATTCCGAGTGAAAAAAAGAGACTGACCTCCAATAAATATGTCCAAAGCTATTATCCGAGTGAAAGGTTTGCTGATTGCAACTAATCCGAGTGAAACCTGTTCCGAGTGAATGGATTCCGAGTAGAAGAGGCCACTGAAATGAATAAATGCTGACTAAGGAGGAATCCGAGTGGTCTCACTCAGAGAAAATGACATTCTCAAGCAGAACAAAGCATTTCCGAGTAATTCTTAGCAAGGAAGGAAAAATCCGACCGGAAATGAATCACACTCGGGCAGACTCTCAAGTTTCACACTGAGCCCGAGTGAGAAGTCTCCAAGGAAAGGAATTCCGAGTAAGTTGGGTCAGAAAGATGCATTTTCGAGAAAAGCAAGGCTCGGACATGGAAGAATTCTATCAGCCAGATTCCAGTCCTTCAAAGTCCAAGTTTCTGAGTGAAAGTGAAGTCAAATCCGAGTGGAAATTAACTCGGACTTCCGAGTGAAGATGTGATTTTATCATTTGAATGAGTAAATAAATTTGTCCGAGTGAATTCCAATGCAAAATCAGAGCAGAGCTTTAACCGAGTGGTCCAAATTCAGAGACAGCCGAGTGAATGTTTCAGACGGTTCCGAGTCTTTCTACAGTCAATTCCGACTGAATGAAAGATGCTCTTCAGTAAGTCTTCACCCGTCCTTTCATTCAGCTTCATCACCGATCGGTTCTCCTCCAAACACCGACCCAATTCTTCACAAATGCAACACCGGATCACTACCTCCATCAACACCGCCTCCTTCTATTTTCCTTCAAGCCACAACACCGTCCCTTCTCCTTTCAAAACCGACCCACATTCTTCTCTTCTATCCGCTGTCCCCTTCTAATCCATACCACACACCGTCCCACTTCACCTTTCCTTTCCATCCATACCGCCCAGACTTCTCTCCAACCAATACCGCCCAGGCTCCTAATCCACAACTCCGCCCAGACTCCTCTCCTAATCCACAACACCATCCTCTCCTTCCTAATATTCTCAACACCGCCCAACCGTCCTCACCTCAACACACCGCCCAACCGTCCTCACCTCAACACACCGCCCAACCGTCCTCACCTCAACACACCGCCCAACTTCCCAACACCGTCTCCCTTTCTTCTTCTAATACATAACACCGCCCAGTAACCCTCTCAAGACCGCCCAGACTTTTCATCAATTCAACACCGTCCAGCCCACAACGTCCAGATCTCCATCTAACAGCAACTCCTCTCCACGCTGTCCAGTTCACTCACCAACACCGTCCAGCAAGCTTTCACTCGGATTTGTGGGAAAATAATATTTTCTCACTATGAATTTCATCATTCTACACCAATCTTCACTAAAATCCAAGCACCGAATTATTGGAAATATTAAATATGCAAATTGGAAACAAGTTGGCACAGCTGGAATTCATATGCACGAAAGTTTCTCCCACTTGCAAATTTTAACGCGTTTCCTTAGCTGGATTCATTCATCCATTCGCCTATAAAAGGGAGAGCAACCAGGAGTATAGCATCAATCATCTCTTCCCATCAATTACCATCAGATTTATTTTCTTCGTTACTTTCTCTCCTTTTCTCTTTAGTTTTCTTCTTTTCCATTTTTCTTTCTCTGTTCGTTTTTCTTCTCTTTCTTTCTATTTTCTTTTCTTTCTTTTATTTTGTAAGAGTGTGAGGGCTGTAAAAGTGAGAATTTAAATTTGTAATTGGTGGAGAATATTGCAACAAGGAAATACAAGTGGTAAATTATTTTGAGCTTTTGGAGAAACTCGTAAGTCTTTATTTTTACCATGTCTTGTATGTTTTATTTTTCCATTATTTACATAAATTTAAATTATTTCATGAGTAGCTAAATTAATTATCTTGGGATAAAGGGGGTATGATAATATTTTATTTTAATGTTATTTTGACTTGGAATTAAATAAATTTCTGTTTTCCATTTAGTTCAATTATGCTTAATGCTTTTAGTAATTCCTAACAAGAACCTAAATGATAAAACTGTATACTTACGGGTATATTAGTAAGTTTAGGTAATAAATAGAATCGAGAGATTTATTTTTACCAGAAAGCTTTGAACTAAACCTAAGATTTTTGAAATGCTTTTTGTGACCTCGGTAAAACCGTGAAAGTAATCAAAATTCTTTTGAGGAAATAAAAGGGATTTTCATAAAACGATAATGGGCCTTTCTGAGGATTAAGCAGCGCTTTCCATAGGTTAGGTACATTAATAGGATTCCGAGAGGAACATATTAATTAGCTTTTGGAAAATTCGCCTTGGAAAACTTAATTCGATTCTTATTTATGAAAAGTTAAAATTCATTAAACATAAAATAGAGTCTTAATCCCTCAAAATCCCAAGATATTCTCAACTCTGATTTTTTTAGTGTCAAGTAAATTTTATTTTTATATTTATTCATATTCTGTGCAACTTTAATTTGTGCTTTATTTTATAAAAATCTTAAAAATTAATTGTGTGGATAATTAAATTTCAATATGCTGGTACTTTGAACACAGTCCCTGTGGAGAACGATAATCTTTTATATTACGCGACATAACCCGTGCGCTTGCGGGCCCTGTCAGTCATCATATTCAAAATGACAAAAATGAAACCTTTGTGATCATGTGTACATGCATAGAAACCATTACATGCTTTGTAACACAAACACTAAAAGGGCATTCCAAAATAATCATCCCATAATCATAGGCACACATAGCCAACATATACATATACACAATCAATCATTTATCCATACCACTCAATATAGATTATAACAATTCACCATAAGTCTTATAATAGAGTTTTCATCATTATTAATTATTTTGTCTTAAATTTTCAATCTATCATCAATCATCACCAATCTAATATCTCATTCTCATTCTGGAATATCTTTAGGCTATATGCAAATGTTGTTAGGCTAATGCGTATGCACAAAGGATATATTCAACAAATGCATAATAATGCACTACGGATCTGACTGTGGGAATATAAGCATCAATGTGGGTTCAAGAATAGGTATGTAACCATGCCCCTACTATAGTAGTAAAATGTGTATGCATAATTCTCAATTTTACTGGTACTAAACTACATTGCTCATCATACAACACCTATAATTTTTACCATGACAGTGGTAAACACATCAACATCAAAATGATGTTGTGGGCCAACCATGAACTAGGCCATGACAGCTGTGATCCAACAGGACCACTGGGGACACCTGCTCCTCAAAGATCCATCCCTACAAGGTCAACCACATGCAATACCCTATGATTATGCATGGACAGCTTCATGATTCCATTACTGAATCACTAGGGTAAACAAATGCTCGTGCACAGAGCCGCCCTCCCACTAGGCCAACCGGAGGAACCCCTAACATTCTATATCGGTAGCTTTGCCGATATGCCATAGATGCAATACAGATGCAAGGCATATGCATTCTTACATTATGCATCCTACCATGCCACTCATTAAATCATTCATTATTATCATCATCATCACCTTTATTTAGTGGATTTTAGGTTATTCAAGTATTGTCATTGCTTCAAAGCTTTTATGAGTGGCATTTACATCATCTTTATTGACTCAACTCCATTTTTTTCCATAATGGCATCATAGCAATATATATCAACTCTTAATATTATTCATAGGTGTTACATAACATCTTTTCTTCATTCCCATCAATAAACATCATCATCATCATTAATGGTGAAATATAAGGTCTTTGCACACCATTATATAGTAACATACATTGTCATACATAACATCATATATACAGATTCACCACAACAACACACCACATATATATTCTAAATGCATCAAACATATTTCCATGAAAACAATCATCAAGCCATCCATTACATCACAGCATAATAATTAAGACAAGGAAAATATGATTCATATCACCATACAATAATCATCAATATTTCTAATTCATGCATTTAGAATATATAACTCTTCTCCTACCTCAAGAGAAGCAATCCAAGCGATTCATACACCCATATGCATATTTCATCATAACAACACCTACCTCCATGACCTAGCTCTTAGAACCTTAAAACATTAAATGGAATCAAGAAATAGAAGTGGGTCCTTACCTCACCTCTAAGCTCAAGGCCAAAATGAAAATGAGAGGGGAAAAGTAAGAGATGAGTGAAGAGGTGCTCTACAATGCCAGGAATGCTTCAAAATCAGAGTGTTAGCTCTTGATTTTGTAAAGAATGGGAGTAGAGAGAGGCACACATGTGGAGCAAAGAGAGGAGAAAGGAATATGTAAAATGGAAGAGAGTGTGAGGGAGAGGGAATGCACCAAAAGTATAAGAAAGAGAAAAGGGAAAATGCTAAAATTAGTCCTTAACCATTAGTCCAAACAATGCACTAAACTATTGACCAAAAGTCCCTCATTTCCCTTTGCCTAATGGTCAAAAGAGTAAAGAGAGAGTGAGAAGAGAGAGACAGTTAAATGAGGAGAAGGAGAAGGAATTTTGTGTTTTCTTCTATATTTATTTCGCTCATAAATTTACCGTTTATAAACATACGTAGTGTCCAAATAGATATCTCCTCAATTCCAAAAATTATTTTGACCATACCGTCACAACCTCAATAAAATCCTCATCATTCTAAACTCATTAAATGTCTAATTGGATTTAACAAATTCCACACCTCCAATCGAGTCACCCATTTCCAGTAATTTCCCATTCATAATTAATTCATAGTTAATGTCAAATTAATTATCTAATCAGCTTGGGACGTTAAATAATTAACCATCAGCACTTTAATAATTTTATTTTCAAAAATTTGGAATGTTACAGGGGTCATTCTCATTTAGGTAATAATTAACATGTTTAGGTATGTTGAATCTTGTTTCTA
The DNA here is from genome assembly GCA_037962975.1 of Clitoria ternatea. Lineage (NCBI taxonomy): Eukaryota > Viridiplantae > Streptophyta > Magnoliopsida > Fabales > Fabaceae > Clitoria > Clitoria ternatea. The sequence goes on along the minus strand of CM075673.1, from coordinate 32,391,044 downwards.
TATCCTTAATGTACCATGAACAAAAAGTTAGAGACTCTTGAACTATGTAACCCTTAACTATGGAACCTTTTGGTCGTGTCTTCTTCCTTATAAGGGACTTTAAATGACCTAATTCTCTAAAAAATGAATACAAATATGTAAACAACGTCCTATAAAAATTAGATTTGTTTAATTAAAAATAATATTACTTTACCTCTCTGTCGGATACATATATTGATAATGTATAGGATCACCAAGCTTTGCTTCCTCTATAAGATGGACAAATAAATTAACCATTAATATAAAGAAGTCGGGAGGAAATATCATCTCTAGATGATAAAGTGTAACCATAATGCAATCTGAAAGCTTATCAAGGTCTGGAAGACTCAAGTATTTACCAATAAGGACTCTAAAAAAGGAGCAAAACTCCATCAAGACTACAGTAATGGGATTTGGCAACAAATTACAAATTACTAAAGGTAGTTATTGTTTATAAATAATAAAATGGCAGTCATGAGTTTTTAAGCCAATTTTTTTTATACCTCGTCAACTCATAGAAATATTACTTGAATAGCCATCGGGTACTATAACATTCTTCAAAGTTGAAAGAAATAACTTCTTTATTTCATGAGTCAATGAAAACAAAGCAAGGTGATATCTTCCATTATCGTTTGACCAGAGCTCATGTCGTATCTTTGTATCTTGTAGACCCTTTCTAGCATTAGGATTATCTTTTGATTTGAGATTGTCATGAAGAAAAGTACACATGATATTATCACAAACATTTTTTTTCAATGTGTATAAAATTCAGTAAGGTAACAAGTTGGACTTCCAATACAAAATTCAAAAGAATATACTCATTTTCTTCCATAGAGTAGGTTATTCTCTGACTTTTTTCCCTATAGCATTCTCTTTATTTTATTTCCTAAATGTAACTTCAATGTTCTCCACTTGGCTAAAGATGCCAAACCTTGTTAACTTCAACGGTGGATTTCATTTCCCTTTTTTTCTATCAAAGTGAACACGATCCAGTCTAAATCCATGGTATTTGTTTAAAAAATGTTGATGACCTATAAAACACCATTTACTACCGTTATTTAGATGCTTAGGTAATGTGTCAAAATTACATGTGGAGCAAACTGAACTTGAATATATGTTCCAAGATGATAGATTACCTAGCCTAGGAAAGACACTGATTGTCCATATTAACACTACCTTTATTCTAAAACTTTCATCTAATGATGAATCAAAAGTTTCCACGCCCTTTTTTCATAACTCAAACAACTCAGTCACAAGGAGTTCTAAATACACATCTATATTATTTCTAAGTATTTTATTCCCTAGAATGATCATGAATAGGATAAAAGGAAGTCTGTTTTATACATATCCAAGAAGAAAGATTATATAAGAATAGGAACACATGCCAAATGTTGTAGTAAAGAAATCAAGGTTCCAAAAGGATTGAAACCATCTATAGCAAGGCCTAAGTGAACGTTTTGAGGTTTTGAAGCAAATTTAGCATGCGATAAATCAAAATTCTTCCGTGTCACACCATCTCTTGGATGTCTCATCAACACATCTTGGTTACTCTCCATACATGACATTTCATGTGCTCAACAATTTCACTACATATAAACAATCTTTACAATTTTGGTTTGATTAGAAAGTAACATAAAACCTTCTCAACTTTATTTTTCTTCTTCTTCTTGATCCATGGCATGTTGTCATTGTCAGGTTAAATAAAAGTTAAATTAATATAGTATAAGGTAAACAACCTTAGTCATTTCTTGAGGACCTTAGACAAATAAGTTACACTCAATTTACCTATTTAATTACTTTTGTAACAAAAGGGAGATTTGCAGTTGAGATTGGATTAGAAACTAAATATTTATATAATAATGCGAAAAGTAAATTTATGAGTGAGTGATAAATCAGATGTAAAAATAACTAACCCAAGAAATTAATAAAGTTTTAGTTAACTAATCATTGATCACAAGTATGATTAAATATAATTAATTTCTCAACCTTGAATCACTTGTAGTCCCTAAATGATTATATTGTAGAAAATCTTATAGAATCAAATTAATGAACTAATAAGAATAATAAATTGATATATTCTTGTTAATTAACAAGATAACTTTAAAACTATAATTTGGTTGAGTTAAGAAACTAAATAGAAATCTCTTATTTAGTTACTTAATTTTTGTTCTCAAATTGATTATTGATTAACCAACCAACATCATTTTAGATTATAGATTGTTTAATTGTATACCAATTGGTTACATACTTAAATAATCTATTATCATAATTGTTTAAGAAACAAAGAAAAATAATTATCTTCAATCAAAATATTAAGAGCAAAAACTCAAAGTTAACATAAATATAACTTAAATTCCTTGAGTTAATTTTAAAAGATTAAGCTTCCATGATGATTTTTAACAATGAAAGATAAGTCAAAGTTAACTATAACTTTGATTATAAAAGTAAATAAAAAATAATAAAATTAACTTACTTCATATTGAGAAAGGGAAATGACAATCATAACTTGAGGAATGGAATATAGAGAAAAGAAATAAAGTAAGAGAAAAAAGAACTAAAACTTAAGAAACTAAAGCAAAAACATAGAAATGTAATGGAAACTTAAGCATGTATTTATTATCTATCTTTATTGTGTATTCATTACAACTTCAAGCATGTACTTATAGCCAAGTTCAGAGTATTATACACTCATGTGCTAAACATTGATGCAATTATTTTAACATTGGTTGGGTTAGACTACTATAATTCAAAGAAATGATAAGGTTACCTTTTGAAATTCATTCTTCTTTACTTTTTCCATCTTGCATGCCAGCTCTAACCCTTTAGATGACATAATTTCACTAAACCTTTAACATAAAAGTTTTAGATATTTATCTTACTGAAATTTTTTAGTAAGAACCAGGTCATTTGGACATCTACACTCAAGATATGTGTATTTTAGTGAACTATGTCAATGCTGGTGGGACACATACGGGCTAATTGATTCAAGCTCCATTATTTCATCCTTTTCAGATGCAAAATAACCAAATATGATCATCATAATGTAGGTCTTTGTCTTATCTTTTCATGGGCTCCAAGATCAGCCCAATTGGATCACAAAGCCTAAGTTATGACCAAAACAAGACAAGATACTCAAGATACAAAGAAAAATGAAACATATATACATAATACTTCAATTAAACAGCATAAAACTTAATTAAAATACTATCATTAAACATAAGAAATATCTAATAAACCCCAAGCGTAAAACTATAATAAGTGTATTAAAATTGATTCATCAAATTCCCCCACACTTAAGCTTTTGCACTCTAGGGCAAAACAAAACCAAAAACTAAAATGAAAAAAAAACAACTTTTTTATTTTGATTTTTTTAAAAATCTAAAATAATAAGTAATACGCATCACCCCTTATATCAAGAAGTCATGATAAGTGTGAATAAGAAGCATTACATACTCGTTACATAAATTGAGTGATCAAATCAAAGAGTAGATAAACAGGTGATGGATATTCTCTTCATGCTCTCTATATCTCGATTGTTTTGGTTTATGTATACTCTCAAAAATCACCCAAATAAGTTAGCACTACTATAAGCTTGACAAATTTCTAATTTCCATATTTGAACACATATGGATGTGTAGATCAAAAGGACTTTATTAAGGTTGTAATGGGGCCAAGGTGATACAGGGTGGATAAAATGAAATAGTATGGCTAAACTTAGGGTTGAAGAAGAGCAATGGAGTAAGCAATTCAGTGATTATGGAAGTACATTTTGAAACTCAATACTCAACAAAATGAAACATGATGGAGGACAAAACATGAGAATAAATCCTCCTGATTATTTATATATATATATATTCATCACTTTTTCTTCTTGTTTTTAACGTTTCCTTTTTCTTCTTTTATTTACTTTATTTTTGAACAATGAAACAACAACATACATAATTTTGGATACATTTCCATAATCATCAAGAACCTTGATTCATAGCAATTTCAAAACTCCTAATCAATTCCTAAGCAAAGGGGATCATGTTTTTTTGGCTATTGGCTAATTATGTGGCTAAATCAAGAAATGGATTAAGGCTCAACGTGGGTAATAACATCTAAAATATGCAAGGTAAGACATATGGCTAATGGTTGGTTAAAACGAAAATGGCCTTAATCACATCAAAGCATGCATATGGAAGATAATACATCAAAAAGAAACAAGTCAAGTTCTAAAGTACTAATAAATAAGGGCTAATCAAGAAATAAGAAAGATGACATAATGTGGTCTATCCAATTAAGCTTAAAATCTCACTGAGGGTGGTCAATCTGTCACAATTCATGTACAATTTGATTTTTCACAACCAACTTATTGAATTAATATACAAGGAAATTATTAACAACATGTCATGAAATTTTGGACAAGAGTGATATAATTACTTATTACTAAGACAAATCCAAAAAAAATCAATAAAGGGCATTATGCAGCATATAAAACGAAAAACTAGAAATGATGATTTTTTTTATGAACAAGAAACAAAGAAGGAAAAATAAATCATAACCAAATATTGCTGTTAGGATCTGGTTCCTTATACTTCTTGCTCTATACTTTTTTTTCAAAGGAGCTTAGTAACAAAGATACTAATAACAAATTGATCAGTTTAACTACATATGAAATGGTTAGTATAACTAAACAATTTGATTATGTCATATAAACCTATTTCATGGGTTTAGTGTTACAACCCAAAAGAAAAATATCATCAACACAACCATGACCAACATCAAGAGTAACAATATACATCTTAATTCATTTGTATGCCTATAGAAAGATTTTGCTATATCATCCATTAAGAGAAAAAGAAAATATAGATCCTGATAATTAACTAGTGGTGAAGTCTGGCTCCAATCTGAAAGAAAGGGGTGAAGGCAAAGTATGGCAGCTAGAGAGTGATGAAGATGATGTTTATGGTTGCAGAATAGTTGATGTCGAATGGAAAAGATCATGGTATAGGTAAAGGATACCCGACACTAAAGCAAAGATAGTGGTTGTGTTTGTTTTTTTTATTTTTATTTTTTAAATAGAAAAATAGTTTTGATAAGGAAGGTGAGACGGTTGTGGTTATCTGAGTGAGATGTGTTATGAGGATACGTCTCAAGAGTTTGCACTCTTTACTCAGCCCATCCCAACTTTAAACAAAAGTACTCATGACATAATTATTATTATTATTATTTTAAATTAAACAAAAGTGATACTGAAACTATAAAGTGAAGGATGAGTCTCAAGACTTTGGTTCTCAAAGATGCATCTTTATGACTTTAGATGCAACTTGTCCAAATTAATCTTTACTTTGTCCATCCATTACAAAAAAGATAATATATATATATATATATATATATATATCAATTAGCCCCCCACACTTATTAAAGACATTGTCCTCATTGTCTTATATCATTTCCATAGTCTCCTTTTTTTATTCTTTTTTTAAGCTTTCTCCTTACTGCCCAATAAGCTTTATGCTCAATTTCTACAGGTAAGTGGCATGATTTTTCAAAAATAATCCTATAGGGTGACATTCCTATAGGTGTTTTATAAGCTGTTCTATAAGTACAAAGAGCATCTTCTAGCCTTTTGCTCTTATCTTTCCTATTTGGTTGCATTATCTTTTGAAGGATCATTTTTAATTCCTGGTTGGACACTTCAACTTGCCCATTTGTTTAGGGGTGATAAGGTGTTGAAACTTATGCATAACTTTATATTTTTTAAGAAAGGACTCCATTTTATGGTTTCAAAAATGTGATCCTTGATCACTAATAATGGCCTCAGGAACTCCAAACCTACAAAATATGTGTGATCTAACAAAATATGCAACAACTTTAGAATCATCAGTTCTAGTAGCTTTAGCCTCTACCTATTTAGACATATAATCGACTGCAAGTAATATATAAATAAAACCAAAAGATACAGAAAAGGTCCCATGAAATCTATGCCCTAAACATAAAAAAATTCACAAAATAACATGTGTTATTGAGGCATCTCATTTCTATAAGACATGTTTCTTATTCTTTGACATTGTTCGTAAGCTTTACAAAATGTATATGTGTCACAAAAAATTATTGGTCAATACAAACCAGATTCTAACATTTTCCTTGTTGTACGTTGAGGTCCAAAATGTCCACCACATGTATATGTATGACAAAATATAAGAATGGAATGGAATTCATTTTTAGGCATACACCTTCTAATGACTTGGTCACTACAAAGTTTCCATAAGTAAGGATCATCCTAAACATAGTATTTAGAATCACTTTTTAGTTTTATTATTTGTTGTTTAGATGCATGTATGAGAATAACAGAAGCGACTAAGTAGTTTACCAAATCAGAAAACTATGGAGTGAATCATGTATTCCTATAAGTTGTTCATCAGGGAAATCATCTCTAATGGAAGTTGGGTCAAGTTCCTTTTCAATTCTACTTAAGTGATCAACCACCAAATTTTATGCTCCAATTTTATCCCTAATTTGAATGTCAAACTCTTGGAGCAACAACATCCGCCTAATTAATCCTGGTTTTGCATCTGGTTTCTTTAAAAGGAAATTTAATATTGCATGATCTGAAAATATAACCACTTTTAAACCAAGCAAATAAGATCTAAAATTATCAAGTGTAAACACAATAGCAAGTAGTTCTTTTTCTATGGTAGTATAGTTAATTCCGCAGCATCCAAAGTTTATGAGGCATAGTAAATGACATGTTATACTACCTACTCTTTGAGCAAGAACAGCTCCTAAAGCATAATTTGATGCATCACACATAAGTTCAAATGGAAGTGACCAATCTGGTGCCTGGATGATGGGAGTGGTAGTTAAAGCTTTCTTTAAGAAATCAAAAGCCTCTTTACATTTGTCATTAAAATCAAATGTTATATTTGTTTGTAGTAAGTTAGACAACAGAAGGGCTATCTTATTGAAGTTGTCTATAAACTGCCTATAAATATCTATATAGCCAAGAAAGGAACAAATATCTCATACACAAGAAGGATAAGGTTATTGAGAAATTACATGAATTTTTGCAAGATCTACTTCTATGCCTTTTTTAGATATTACATGGCCTAAAACTATTCCTTCTTCCACCATGAAGTGACACTTCTCATAATTAAGAACAAGGTTAGTTTCAATGCATCTATGTAATACTTTATCTAGACTATTTAAGCAAGCATCAAATGATGAACCATATATTGTGAAATCATTCATAAATACTTCCATGTAATTTTCAAGAAAATCAACAAAGATACTAATCATACATTGTTGAAAAGTACTAGAGGCATTGCATCAGCCGAAAAGGCATCCTTCTATAGGCAAAAGTGCCAAAAGGAAGTGTAAATATTGTCTTTTCTTGATCTTCTGGTGCAATGTAAATTTGGAAATAACCTGAAAATCCATCTAAAAAGCAGTAATAAGCCTTATCTGTCAGTCGTTTTAAAATTTGATCAATGAAAGACAAAGGAAAGTGATCCTTTCAGGTTGCTTTATTAAGTTTCCTGTAATCAATGCATACTCACCAACTATTCTAAATTTTGGTAGGAATTAGTTCATCATTTTCATTTTTGACCACTATGATTCCAGACTTCTTAGGAACCACTTGTATAGGGCTGACCCAAGTGCTATATGATACGGGGTAAATAATGCCAACTTCTAATAATTTTGTTACCTCTTTCTCGACTACATTCAAGATCTGGGGATTAAGCCTTCTTTGTGGTTGCCTTACTGGTTTAACATTTTCCTCTAGTAGAATTCTATATATACACTATGCTCAACCAATTGCTTTCTTATGCTTGCTAATAATCTACAACAACCTTTGTTGCTACCCAATTTTATCCGGATCCATTTAAAATTTTTTTTAAAAAATAAATAAAAAATAAATACCAAAAACAAAAAATAATAAAAAAGAAGAAAAAATATTCAATTTAAGGAAAAGTGAACATGTGGGTTTATTTGAATTTTAAATTGTTGATCGGGCTTTGATCTTTAAATTTTTAAATAATCATCAGAAGCATAAAATTTGAATTTCTAAACAAAATTGGAATCTAATCTTAGAGAAATTTTAAATTTCAAATAAGAAAGGAAAGTTTAAAATTTGAAAGAGGGGATCAGATTTTTAAGAGAGGATGTGGCGCCCTAAATCCACTATTCAATATTATAGTTATCTATTTCTAATTAATAAAAAGTAGGAATTTTTTTTTTCGCGCTTATTTTGTCACTTAAGTAAGGCATACCACAATTCAAGACTTATAATAACTACCCTAGATCTAATTAGAAACCAACCCACAATTCACTTAAGTAAGGCATACCACAATTCAAGACTTATAATTTGGTGATGGGAATAACTAGCACACAATTTTTTAAATCTTTCCCAGTATTCATAAAGATTTTCCCGGTCATGTTGTCAGATGCCACATATTTCTTTTCTAATTAAGGAAGTTCTTCAAGCAGGGAAAAAAGTTTCGAGAAACATTTTCTTGAGGTCATCCTAACTAATAATGGAGCTTGGAGAAAGGTAAAATAACCAATCCTCAGCGGCATCTGCTAGGGAGAAAGGAAAAGCTTTAAGTTTTACATGTTCTTATGAAACCCTTTCAGGTTTCATGGTAGAGCAAAGGATATGAAATGTTTTTAAGTGTTTATGAGGATCTTCACCTACGCGACCATGAAACTTAGGCAATAAATGTAACATCCCGATTTAAAACTTAATTACCGAGTGAAATTAAGCCATTAAAATAATAATTACAAAGTGGAAAATTACTTGTTAATTATAATTAACTTAATTAATTTAACTTAAGAGAATAATGGCTGATTAATTGTGATTAATTGTTAATAGCTGGCTGCTTGTGATTGGTGTGTGACATGAGTGGACTGCTGATTCACGCTTTCCCACCCCACTCTTCTTTTCTTCGTGCATGTATATATATATATATATATGTTACCAAGCCCACTGCTGATCACTCTTTCAAATTCCCCAAGACTTCTTCTTCGTTCTCCTTCTCTTCTCCTCTTCTTCTTCGCTCTTCTTCTTCTTCCCTGTTCTCTGTTCTCTGTTTTTGGAAACCCACGATGACGGTGCTGCAGAAGATTCAGAGTTTTCTTCCGTTGCTGAAGGACGATCGTCGAAGCAGAAGAGGAACAACTTCCTGCTCCCGAGTCGATTGAAAGGTGCAGCCATGTTCGAGGGAGATTGATCGAGTGGGGGTACTGGATGAAACAACGAGGTTGAGGACCAACGTCAAACAGGGGAACCTCTCAGAGTCTCTTAGTTGGTAGGGGGTATCTTATATCTTAAATGCATGGGTTATGGACGGGTTCCGGGTGTTAATGGCTTGCTGATTCTGTGTCTGATTCTATGTTTTATTTGCATGAAGAGTATATGATACCCGGATGCATGATGATTAGGAATCGAGTGTTGCATGTTTAGTTCCGTCCATGAAATGCATGTTGATAGCCTCATGAATATTGAATGGTTGCATGAAACGAATGTGTTGAAGTGTTGTTGATGATTACCGTGTGACTTATGTGGCATGCTGGTTATTATGAATTTGAAATGCTGTGTGCATATGAGAAAATGTGGACTTAATGAGCCTGATGATGTGTTACACTGATTGCATGTGATGCATGTACTGTTAAATGAAAGATTGTATATATATGAACTATGTGTTTGTGTGATCAATCCGCGTGTGGCGCATGGGATGCGTTAATGCTGGGAGCATGTAGTGTGGGACACTACCATCGGTTATTAAAAGCGTGAGACGCTGTGAAATCCTTTTGAGTGGGACTCAAGGTAAGCCTTTGAGTGGGACTCAGGCTGCCCGTGAACACCGCCGTTGGCGCTGAAAGCGTTGGTGTCACATGTGTGGGGAAACGGTTTGGTACCTGTAAAATGGCCAAGTCAGCTGGGAGCTGAATAAAAGGCTGGGAGCCTACGTTGCAACGAATAAAAAGCGATTACACATGAATGCGGATCTGAGTGATTGAATTCTGTGTACTTGTACAGTTGATGTTGATTGTGACCTGATTGCATGCATTTGTGTAAGGTTATTGGGCATGATATGTGTATATAGCCAAGTGATAACTGAATAGATTCTGATCAGAAAATATTTTATGTGTGTTCTGATTAATTGGTATTGTGTATGTTTTGATGGTTGCTGTGTACATTTATATTGTTGCTTAACTGAGGAATAATCCGAGTCAATATCTATCATTTAATATCTAAGATACTCACCCCCTACTGTGTCTATATTTTACAGTGAATGTCTCTCGGAATGACGAATGAAGGAGGAGATGAATGCCGAGTGAAGTGCTTGTGCACTATGGAATATCTCTGTATATGTATATACTGTGTATAAGGTTTTGTTAAGCCTTGGCCGGCTCGTATTTTGGTCTTAGTCTCTTTCTATTAGAATTTGAACTCTCTCGGGTTGAGAGTATGACAATGTGCCTGTAAATATTTATATATTCCTATATAAGCCATACTGTATGTTTATTTTATGTTGTGTGTGAAGGTCCGAGTGGTATATATTCATGCTTTTCCGAGTGAGAACTTTCCGAGTGAGTGTTTTCTGACAGAAGAGTGATCTATAAGGTTCCGAGTGAAACCCATTGTAGTAAACTTATTGGAAGCTAGAAGATCCTTGAGTGAGTCTTGACTTAGTAGGATAACTTGAGTGAGAAGGATTATGTATGCCGAGTGAAAAACGAGTGAAATACCCCCGAGTGGTAAAAGACCGTGAAGCATAATCCGAGTGGAAGATACTCTTAGATTTTGAGTGGAATGACCGTGGGAATCATTTCCCGAGTGGTCGACATTTGTAGTCTGAAAGAATGATGTTGTGGAGTGTGATGTAGACTTCTGAATAAAGCTTGTACGTGTAAGGGTTAATCCGAATGAATCGAGAGTAAAGACTTTTCCGAGTGAACCAGACTCCGAATTCGAGTGAGGGAATAACGAGTGGAGTTGCTCGCCTCAGCAACTAAGTGTTCGCTCCAGCGAGTGTGAGCGAAAGGAAGGTCTCTGTTGGGTTCCGCTTAAGCTATGCGTACTTCGCCCAAGTGTGTTGGGTTGTCTCGCTCGAGCGATATTGAATCTTGCCTGAGCGAGTAGACGCTGTTGGGTTCGCCCATGTCCTGCATCTTCCGTTATTGCCTTGTGGATGGTTTGCATTCCTTTCCCTTTCTTTCTTGTCCTGATTCCACTCCCCTTAACACTCCACTGCTCATCCTACCCTTGAATCCCCTTTGATTTTTGGAAGAATTTCCTGGTCTCGGTTTATTCTCAAATTGAACGTAGGATGTTTCATTTTGGTATCAGAGCTTTTGCTCTGTTCTGCCTTATGTTGGTTTTGGAATCCTAGGTGTTACATTTTGGTATCAGAGCAGACCCAAAAGGTCCAAGGCCAAGGTATGCTTACCGAGTGTAAGCGGTTGTGTGCATTATGACCGAGTGGTCATCATTATTGTGATATTCTGTTGAACATGGTCGATGTTGAGATATTGGTTTGAGGATAAGAGATTATTCCGCTCCTGGTCCGATTAATTATATGATATATAGGAATGGTATAATGTGCTATAGTTATTGAATGTTGGGATGAGATCCGATCGGTAGTGAGTAACTTTGTAAACTTATCCTTGAAGGGGTGTTAATTTTGGGATAAGTCATGGCGAATCGTCAAAGTATGGAAGCCATAGCCACGGCATTCCAACGTTTTGCTGACGTGTTTGAGAGGCAGGGCTAGCCTCGAGCTGAAGATGGTCAAGTGTTGGATCGCTCCTTGAAGAGGAAGCCGACTGAGTTTCAAGGAGGATTTAATCCTGAGGCAGCATACAAATGGATTCAAGACTTGGAGAGAGTTTTTGGGGGCCTTCACTATACTGAGGCCCAGAAAGTTGAGTGCGTAGTATACATGCTGCGAGACGAAGCAGAAAATTGGTGGAAAATTACCAAAAACCGACTGACTGACGCGGGCATCCAATTAATCTGGGAGAATTTTAGAGCGTGCTTTCTGGAAAAGTATTTCCCCGACACGGTGAGGAGTCAGAAGGAACTGGAATTTATGGAGCTGAAGCAACGTTCCATGTCTGTGGAAGAATATGCTGCAAAGTATGAGGAACTATGTTTGTTTTATCCGCCTTTCCAACAACCTAGAACTGAGAGTTCCAAATGCATCAAGTTCGAGGGCGGACTGAGGTCAGATATTAAGAGAGCATTCAGGCACCAGGAAATTAGGAGCTTTCCTGTATTGGTGAATAAGTGCAGAATTTTTGAAGAGGATGACAAGGCCCACTCGGGCTTGAGTAGCAAAGCAGACCATTCCTTGAAGCCCCAGCAATCTCACTTCAAGAAACCGATTAACGCTGGTAGAGGCAGATCTTTCTCCAGATTTGGAGGTCGGAGTCAGCAAAGAGGACGCCTAGTTCAGAGTATAGGGGATGTCAAGTGTTTTAGGTGTGGAGGAAATCATTACGCTCGGGATTGCAGCAACCATGGTGGAATGGTATGCTACCATTGTAAGGAGAGGGGGCACGTTCGCCCTGATTGCCCTTAACTGCAGTAAACAAGTACAAGTATGAATCAAGGATGATTCTGAGGGAGAAACCGTGGAAATGATGGCCAAAGAACTGGGGGCAGAGGCAATGGAGCTCAAGGAAATATGATGTTTGCTCCAAACAACCGAAGGAGAAATACCGACCAACCGGCTGCTGGGAAAGTCTACGCCATCAACGCTGAGGAAGCTGCACAAGCGAATGACTTGGTGCAAAGTAAGTGCTTACTCGGTAGATATGCACTTAATGTAGTTTTTGATTCTGGAGCTACCCATTCTTTTATAGCCGATGAGTGTGTAAGACGTTTAAAGTTGCCGACTGTGTATATGGATCGGACTTTGGAAGTAGCCAATCCGACTGGCACTAGGGTGTTGACATCAACGATGTGTAAGGACATAACCTTTATGTCGGACGATCGGAGTTTCACCTTTGATTTGGTGTGTGTACCTCTGAAGGACCTTGACATTGTACTTGGCATAGATTGGCTTTCAGCCAACAAGGTGTTGGTGGACTATCAAAACCAAAAAGTGATTTTTCTGAGGCAGAACAATGAGGACTAGACGGTACAAGGTATAGCTCAGCTATTTATGATGCTTTGTGTAACTGAGGGAGAGAGTAGAGCCCGAGTGAACGATATTCCGACTGTTTGTGAATTCCCTGAGGTGTTTCCGGAGGATGTGTCGGGTGTCCCTCCGAATAGAGAAGTTGAATTCTCTATAGACTTGATCCCTGGAGCCGGGCTAGTCTCTAGTGCACCTTATAGAATGTCCCCAACAGAATTGGCTGAGTTGAAAAAGCAAGTGGATGAGTTACTTGGAAAGTAGTTCATTCGACCGAGTGTATCGCCATGGGGTGCACCTATGTTACTTGTTAAAAAGAAGAATGGCAGCATGAGATTATGCATAGATTACTGACAGCTAAACAAGCTCACGATTAAGAACCGATACCCATTGCCCAGAATCGACGATTTGATTGACCAACTGCGTGGTGCTTCAATTTTCTCAAAGATCGATTTACGATCAGGATACCACCAAATCCGGGTGAAGGACTCGGATATTCCAAAGAATGCATTTAGGACTCGGTATGGCCACTACGAGTATTTAGTGATACCGTTTGGTGTAACAAACACCCCTGCTGTATTCATGAATTACATGAACAGTATATTCCACCCATATCTAGACCGATTCGTAGTAGTTTTTATTGATGATATCTTAATCTATTCTAAGACCCCTGATGAGCATGAGGAACATCTCCAAGTGGTACTTCAAGTATTGAAGGAGAAGCAGTTGTTTGCAAAACTTTCGAAGTGTGATTTCTGGATGGATAAGATCCACTTTCTCGGACATGTAATTTCCATGGAAGGTGTCTCGGTAGATCCTTCAAAGGTGGCAGCTATAATGGCATGGGAGAGACCCAAGTCGGTCACAGAGATAAGAAGCTTTATGGGTCTAGCTGGCTATTATAGGAGGTTTATTGAAGGTTTTTCTAAGCTTGCTTTGCCACTGACTAAATTGACTCGGAAAAATGTCCCTTTCGTGTGGAGTTCTGAGTGCGAGAGCAGTTTCCGAGAGTTAAAAGACAAGTTGACAACCGCTCCAGTGTTGGCATTGCCAAACTTGCAAGAGAGCTTCGTGGTTTATTGTGATGCGTCGGGACTAGGCCTGGGGTGTGTGCTAATGCAAAAAGACCGAGTGATAGCTTATGCCTCTCGGTAATTGAGGCCTCACGAACAGCATTATCCGACCCATGACTTGGAATTGGCAGCGGTGGTCTTCGCGTTAAAGATATGGATGCATTACTTGTACGGATCCAGATTCGAAGTGTACAGCGACCACAAGAGCCTCAAATATCTGTTTGATCAGAAAGAGCTAAACATGAGGCAAAGGAGATGGATGGAGTTTTTAAAGGATTACGACTTTGAGCTGAAGTATCATCCGGGTAAGGCGAACTTTGTTGCCGACGCGTTGAGTCGGAAATCCCTCCATATGGCTGTGATGATGGTGAAGGAGGTGGAGTTATTGGAGCAATTCCGAGACATGAATTTGCATGTTGACGTTCCTTCATCTCGGAAGATAACGCTCAGTATGTTGAAGATTGCCAATGAGTTCCTAAAATTGGTGTTCGAGCAGCAGAAGTCAGATTCCTACTTGGCTGAGATGAAGGAGACTCAGGCCAAGGGTAAGGACTTGTCCTTGACCGAAGGATCGGATGGAATTTTTCGAGTGAAAAATAGAATATATGTGTCGGGTGGAGGTGAATTAAGAAGGATGTGCTTGATAAAGCCCATAAGAGCCTGCTAAGTATTCACCCGGGCACCACGAAGATGTACCATGATCTAAGACTAAAATTCTGGTGGCCCAGATTAAAGAGAAATATAGCGGAATATGTGGCTCGGTGTATTACCTGTCAGAAATCGAAAGTCGAGCACCAGAAGCCGTATGGTGCATTGCAACCCCTGGAGATCCCCGTATGGAAATGGGACTCAATTGTCATGGACTTTGTCATGGGATTGCCTAAAACCTAAGCGGGGCACGATGCTATTTGGGTCATTATTGATCGATTGACTAAGACTGCACACTTCTTACCTGTAAACATGAGATACCCATTACATAAGTTAGCTCAGATTTATATTCGTGAAATTGTCCGACTGCATGGTGGTCCGACCTCTATCGTATCGGATAGCGATCCTAGATTCACGTCTCGGTTTTGGACCAGCCTACACCAGGAATTGGGCACGAAACTTTGGCTAAGTTCTACCTACCACCCCCAATCGGATGGACAATCCGAGCGAACGATACAAAGTTTAGAAGACTTACTGAGGGCGTGTGTGTTGGAGCATGGTGGGTGTTGGGAACAGTACCTACCCCTGATCGAATTTAC
Organism: Clitoria ternatea; assembly: GCA_037962975.1. Classification (NCBI taxonomy): domain Eukaryota; kingdom Viridiplantae; phylum Streptophyta; class Magnoliopsida; order Fabales; family Fabaceae; genus Clitoria; species Clitoria ternatea. The sequence continues at coordinate 32,375,576 of CM075673.1, read as the reverse complement.
ATACAACAATAGCCACCACAGCAGTATTGGTATGGCACCCTACGAAGCACTGTATGGTCGAAAATGCCGAACCCCACTCTGTTGGTCGGAAACGGGTGAAAGTTTACTACTGGGGCCGGAAATTGTAAAACCAACCTCAGAACAAATCCAAGTAATAAGGGAAAAGATGAAGGCGTCTCACGACAGACAAAAAAGCTACCATGATAAATGAACCAAACCACTGGAGTTTTTAGTCGGGGATAGGGTGTTTCTAAAGATTTCACCGAGTAAAGGAGCCGGGAGAACCTTGAAAAGTGGGAAGTTGAACCCCCGATACATTGGACCTTATGAGATATTGGAACGAGTCGGTTCCATGGCATACCGAATAGCGTTGCCAACTCACCTATCCCGATTGCATAACGTGTTTCACGTATCTCAACTAAGGAAATATCTACATGATTCCACTCACGCAATGCCGGATGATGAAGTGGAGATCAAGGAGGACCTGACCACTATGACTGTACCGACTAGAATCATGGACCGATCGGTAAAGTGTTTGAGGAGCAAGGATGTACAACTGGTTGAAGTAGAGTGGCAGCAGGACGGGTATAACTCTTATACTTGGGAACGCGAGGATGCCATGAGGCAACAATACCCCGAGTTGTTTAATCAAGGTGAGTTACCGATTGAATTTCGGGGACGAAATTCTTTTGAGAGGGGGAGAATTGTAACATCCCGATTTAAAAATTAATTACTGAGTGAAATTAAGCCATTAAAATAATAATTGCAAAGTGGAAAATTACTTGTTAATTATAATTAACTTAATTAATTTAACTTAAGAGAATAATGGCTGATTAATTGTGATTAATTGTTTATAGCTGGCTGCTTGTGATTGGTGTGTGACATGAGTGGACTGCTGATTCACGCTTTCCCACCCCACTCTTCTTTTCTTCGTGCATGTATATATATATGTTACCAAGCCCACTGCTGATCACTTTTTCGAATTCCCCAAGACTTCTTCTTCGTTCTCCTTCTCTTCTCTTCTTCTTCTTCGCTCTTCTTCTTCTTCCCTGTTCTCTGTTCTTTGTTTCTGAAAACCCACGACGACGGTGCTGCAGAAGATTCAGAGTTTTCTTCCGTTGCTGAAGGACGATTGTCGAAGCAGAAGAGGAACAACTTCCTGCTCCTGAGTCGATTGAAAGGTGCAGCCACGGTCGAGGGAGATTGATCGAGTGGGGGTACTGGACGAAACAACGAGGCTGAGGACCAACGTCAAACAGGGGAACCTCTCGGAGTCTCTTAGTTGGTAGGGGGTATCTTATATCTTAAATGCATGGGTTATGGACGGGTTCCGGGTGTTAATGGCTTGCTGATTCTGTGTCTGATTCTATGTTTTATTTGCATGAAGAGTATATGATACCCGGATGCATGATGATTAGGAATCGAGTGTTGCATGTTTAGTTCCGTCCATGAAATGCATGTTGATAGCCTCATGAATATTGAATGGTTGCATGAAACGAATGTGTTGAAGTGTTGTTGATGATTACCGTGTGACTTATGTGGCATGCTGGTTATTATGAGTTTGAAATGCTGACTACATGTGAGAAAATGTGGACTTAGTGAGCCTGATGATGTGTTACACTGATTGCATGTGATGCATGTACTATTAAATGAAAGATTGTATATATATGAACTATGTGTTTGTATGATCAATCCGCGTGTGGCGCATGGGATGCGTTAATGCTGGGAGCATGTAGTGTGGGACACTACCATTGGTTATTAAAAGCGTGAGACGCTGTGAAATCCTTTTGAGTGGGACTCAAGGTAAGCCTTTGAGTGGGACTCAAGCTGCCCGTGAACACCGCCGTTGGCGCTGAGAGCATTGGTGTCACATGTGTGGGGAAATGGTTTGGTACCTGTAAAATGGCCAAGTCAGCTGGGAGCTGAATAAAAGGCTGGGAGCCTACGTTGCAACGAATAAAAAGCGATTACACATGAATGCGGATCTGAGTGATTGAATTTTGTGTACTTGTACAGTTGATGTTGATTGTGACCTGATTGCATGCACTTGTGTAAGGTTATTAGGCATGATATGTGTATATAGCCAAGTGATAACTGAATAGATTCTGATCAGAAAATATTTTATGTGTGTTCTGATTAATTGGTATTGTGTATGTTTTGATGGTTGCTGTGTACATTTATATTGTTGCTTAACTGAGGAATAATCCGAGTCAATATCTATCATTTCATATCTAAGATACTCACCCCCTACTGTGTCTATATTTTACAGTGAATGTCTCTCGGAATGATGAATGAAGGAGGAGATGAATGCCGAGTGAAGTGCTTGTGCACTATGGAATATCTTTGTATATGTATATACTGTGTATAAGGTTTTGTTAAGCCTTGGCCGGCTCGTATTTTGGTCTTAGTCTCTTTCTATTAGAATTTGAACTCTCTCGGGTTGAGAGTATGACAATGTGCCTGTAAATATTTATATATTCCTATATAAGTCATACTGTATGTTTATTTTATATTGTGTGTGAAGGTCCGAGTGGTATATATTCATGCTTTTCCGAGTGAGAACTTTCCGAGTGAGTGTTTTCCGACAGAAGAGTGATCTATAAGGTTCCGAGTGAAACCCATTATAGTAAACTTATTGGAAGCTAGAAGATCCTTGAGTGAGTCTTGACTTAGTAGGATAACTTGAGTGAGAAGGATTATGTATGCCGAGTAAAAAACGAGTGAAATACCCCCGAGTGGTAAAAGACCGTAAAGGATAATCCGAGTGGAAGATACTCTTAGATTTTGAGTGGAATGACTGTGGGAATCATTTCCTGAGTGGTCGACATTTATAGTCTGAAAGAATGATGTTGTGGAGTGTGATGTAGACTTCTGAATAAAGCTTGTACGTGTAAGGGTTAATCTGAATGAATCGAGAGTAAAGACTTTTCTGAGTGAACCAGACTCTGAATCCGAGTGAGGGAATAACGAGTGGAGTTGCTCGCCTCAGCGACTAAGTGTTCGCTCCAGCGAGTGTGAGCGAAAGGAAGGTCTCTGTTAGGTTCCGCTTAAGCTATGCGTACTTCGCCCAAGCGTGTTGGGTTGTCTCGCTCGAGCGATATTGAATCTCGCCTGAACGAGTAGACGCTGTTGGGTTCGCCCATGTCTTGCATCTTCCGCTGTTGCTGAGACACCCCAGAAATCAGAGTAAATTTTTCACGTTTTTAGAAAATACCTGGATCTATAATAAGCCACTCCCATATATGAAGATATTAGAGGGTAAATTTCAAAGGATTAACTTTAAGAAAGTTCCTCAATTAAAACAGTGGAAGGAAAATTGAGCACATGAATAAATGTGATTCAGTTTTAAGAAATCGACCACTGGGAATTAATAAAACCCAATTTTGCACTTAAGGTATCCATAAAATAATATGGGTTCAAGTCTCAGTTTTTAGAAAGGAAATAAATTAATTGGGATAGTGCATTTCTTGGCATTACAGGAGTAGCAGGGCGAAAAGGAAAAAGGGAGTAACAGGGGCGTCATCTCGCTCAAGCGAAGTCCGACTCGCTTGAGCGAGACACACATGCCTCGTTTGGGCGAAGCCAGCGAGTCTTGAGCGAAATGCGTCCAGACTCAAATTTATGATTGACTCGCTTGGGCGAGACTTACTCACTTAAGCAAAACACTCTCGTGGTCAAGCCTATACCCACTCGCATAATCAGAATCTTCAAGACTTAAATTTTCACTTAGCAAACCCCTCCAAATCCGACTCCCCTTACACAGGTTGTCACTCGGTATTCTTCTCCAAAAACCGACTCAAAGCACTCGGGTTCTCACTTGGTAGAGTCTTCCTGAAACTGACTCAAGGTACACAGATTCACCACTCAGCAAGATCCCCTGACTGAGCCATCATTCACTCAATCCCTACTCGGCAACAACAGTCCAGACCGAGTCCTCCCTCACACAACATCCACTTGGTAAATTCACTCCAAGTCCGAGACTTCACCCACTCGGTGGTTCACTCGGGAAACTTCCCAGAAACCGACTTACCTCTGCTTGGTCATTCACTCGGAATCTCATTCAAGGCTGACTCATTACCTGACTAACGTTCACTCGGCATTTCATTACAAAGCCGACCTCCTCTCTTTTGCACTCGAGGAGAGTTATTCTTGAGAAATTCCTGGGCAACTCACACTGAGTATCACCAATCGGTGTTCTCTCACTCGGAGAATACAAGGTCGGAACACACAACTCGGAATAAGTACACTGGACTCGGAAATTCCCCTTCGGAACTCCACTACCCAGATCATCACACTCAGGGGCCTTCTCACTCAGATTATAAACCCTTCCTCACTCAGAAAACTATGGCTCGGGCTTAAGTCACTCAGAATTCACTCAGAAATTCCACCACCTCTTAGTTTATTTCCAAAATCCTCACTTAGACAAAATTCATTCATGAACTCACCCGCTCACCATCTAATGGTCTCGCTTAGGTGAATACCATTCCTTAGACCCTTCGCTTGAGCGGATTTCTTCCAGTAGCCAACCCCCTGATTCACCTAGTATTTACGCTTGAGCGAATTGGCCATTCGCCTGAGCGGAGTCAGGCCAGAAGCTAATCCCTTCGCCCTCGCTCGGGTGAGACTCCATTCGCCTGGGCGAAATTCCTCCAGAGAGCAAACACTGATACTACGAAATTCCTCCAGAGAGCAAACACTGATACGGGGGCAATTTCGCTTGAGCGAGATTCAATCTCGCCTAAGTGAAATTGTCCAGAGACCAATTTCCTATCAAGTGTGGCTCTCGCTCGGGCGAGAATCCACCTCGCTTAAGCGAAACTACCAGACATCCTGCAGGACTCGAAATTCACACAACACAGCACACTAGAAATTTAACTTCACTCATTCTACAGACATGCATTATATATCAAACATCATTCACAGCATTTAAAACTAGTTCTGCATCAGCATACTCTTAAATTCCATTCAACTTATGTAAATTAATTCTTCATCTCATCAGCTTTATAAAAGAAATACTGAAATATAATTCTTCATCCATTCATCAACACATAGGAAGTCTCAATTATAATTTAAACCTTCATACCTACTTAGGGTGACCAATGAAAATGAGATATACATACAATTTCTCATTTTCTCCCATGACCCTCCAAAATCATCTATCAAGTAGACTTCCAAAATACACATTCATTACATATCCTACTACTCAAAATACATATGATTACATACATCGCCGGCCAAGGCGCTTCCTATACACTAATTACCTTCACGACCAAAAGATACTTCAAAATGCTTACTCTTCCCATAATTGCCCTGCATCACAAGTCTAAAATTGACAACATGGGAGAGTGAGTCTACATTCCAAAGGAATAAACATGAATACCAAGTGATTATGCATATAGGCTTCCACACATGTATACTTTGAACATCAATAATATTCATCATGACATATACCAACACCATTTCACACAAAGCATACAAGCATATACATAATCACAATACTCAACCATTGAGTTATCACAACAACTTTCAAATGGTATTCATACTTTTATGTTGTCTTAAATATATTTGTACCACCTCTCACAATCACCATCACCACCTTGGCATACTACCTTCTATATGCAAATGCTCTTAACTAATGCATATGCACAAAGGATTATTTCAACAATTGCAGATCTGACTGTGGGAATTTCAACATCAACTGTGGGATTCAAGTGTGATCTTTTAACCACACCCCTACCGCAGTAGTAAAATTTGTACACATATTCTTTAAATTGCATGCATTCACTAATAGTTTTAATGGTACCAAACCGCATTGCCCATCTTGCAACACTTGGCCATTTTCACCATGACCGCGGTATACAACATAATCAACATAGCGTGTTGCGGGCCAACCACGATTTATACCATGGCAGCTGTGATCTCAAGGACCACTGGGGACACCTGCTCCTCAAGAGCCACCCCCCACAAGGGTCAACCACATGTGGCTCCCCGAAGCACAACATGGGCAGCTTCGTGACTTATACACCAAGTCACAGGGGAAATATATCATGCTCGTGCACCGAGCCGCCCTCCCACTGGGCCAACTGGGGGAATCCCCTAAAATTCCAACACTGGCAGCTATGCAGTATGCCATAGATGCAAATGTGATCATATGCATTCCTCACTCTATGCATCCTACACATGCCACTCATCATCCAACATCGTCAACACCACAAGCTTTTATTAACATTGATTGTTCACAATAGTTTCAATCTTTGGGTGGAATTCTTTTTATTTTCAATCTCAACAAACAACATCAACAATCATATCACATTCATGGTAATACAACTTAACATAACATACCATGAATATTCTAAATGCACAAAAGCATGTTGCCACACATATTTATCTACATCACACACAAGTCATCATTTCTTACAACATTCAAGCAAGGCTAACATGCATAACACTATATACCACAATCAACTAACATTCAAATTCATGCATTTAGAATTTAGACTCCTCTCCTACCTCAAGAGAAGAATTCCGATTGATAAGACGGTCCCGCCTCGTCGTTCGGAATAGGTCCTACATTCACATTCATGTAAAAACCTTAATCAATCAACTACTCAAATCATCAATTTAATTCTATTTAGTCACAATCATATTTATAATGTCACAACATGTATTAAACATGTTGTGTGTAACATCCCAATTTTGATTTCAAGTAGGAAATTAATTGTTAATTATAATCAACTTAACTTAAGAAATAATGACAAATTAATTATGCTTAGTTGGTAAAAGGTGGTTGCTTATGATTGGCGAGTCGCGTGAGTGGGACTGCGATTCACGTCTTCCTACCCCACTTTCCTTCTCTTCGCACGCATGTACATATACCCTGTGTCACCGTGGATATTCATCCTTCCTCACTGCTTCATCCTCTCTTTTCTTCTTTCTTCGTTCTTCATCCTCTTTTCTTCTCCCCTGTCCTTGTTCTTCATTTCTGGAGACCCACGGCGACGGTGCTGTAGAAGGGTCAGAGTCCCCTCCGACTGGTGAAGGACGATCATTGAAGCAGAGGAAGAACAACTCCCCATCCCCGAGCCGATTGCAGAGTACGACTGTGCGAAGGGGACTGGATGAGGCAGAAAGGGCGTCAGACCAAATGTCAGAGAGCGGAAGAGCTTCTCGAGTCCCTTTCAGAAGGTAGGGGGCGCTTGCATATCAAATACATGGTCGATGGACGGCACCGGATGAACGTATTACCGTGCATGCATATGAATGTGTTTATGATAATTGTGTGCAATGCATGATTGTGAATCCTTGACTGCTATGTGTGTGATTGCAGAGTCCTGATTATGGTTATACACTTGCATGCATGTATTCAGGGTCGTTGTGTTGAAGTCTGATAGTTGGTTATATATAAACGCCTGTGATGCATGTTCTCATTGTTGTCAATACCAAAAGAATATGTGTGCTTGATTGTTGGCTGGTTCTTTGAGATATTGCATGCATTAACTGTGCGAGTGTTGTGCATGATGGTACGATGAATGATTGAATGTGGAAAATATGTGGGCTTGGGAGTAACGCTAATGGTTACTAGGAGTGAGTCGGATAGTTGAGGGTACTCGTGGTTGACGCGTATAGGCTGTATGTATGGGAATGGGATGACCCGTGGAAGGTCAGAAGTCCCAACAAAATGATCTCTAGGTGCAGACCCTTGGCTAGATCCTGTGAGAGCCCGTGGTAGCCGTAGGAGCTAGAGTTAAGTCTCGAGACGTCAATGGGAGGCCGGTACCACGCGGGAAGGGCTTAAGGACAAGAGGCCAGTAAGGGAACCTGTAACTGAAGATCATTGCTTAGTCGGATCCACAGGCATGCATGTAGATGAAATGTTGGTTAGGATAGGACGAGTGGGATGGCTCGGAGTGATACGAGTGAGTTCTGAGTGAGTTGATGCATATTTCGTATGACGGGAAATGAATCCTTGTAATATGTATGTAATTGCATGTCTTTAAAAGCATTATATTTGACAGGGCCCGCAAGGGCACGGGTTATGTCGTGTAATATAAAAGATTATCGTTCTCCACAGGGACTATGTTCAAAGTACCAGCATATTGAAATTTAATTATCCACACAATTGATTTTTAAGGTTTTTTGTAAAATAAAGCACAAAATTAAGTTGCTTAGAATATGAAAAAATAAAAATTTACTTGACACTAAAAAAATCAGAGTTGAGAATATCTTGGGATTTCAGGGGATTAAGACTCTATTTTATGTTAATGAATTTTAACTTTTCATAAATAAGAATCGAATTAAGTTTTCCAAGGCGAATTTTCCAAAAGCTAATTAATATGTTCCTCTCGGAATCCTATTAATGTACCTAACCTATGGAAAGCGCTGCTTAATCCTCAGAAAGGCCCATTATCGTTTTATGAAAATCCCTTTTATTTCCTCAAAAGAATTTTGATTACTTTCACGGTTTTACCGAGGTCACAAAAAGCATCTCAAAAATCTTAGGTTTAGTTCAAAGCTTTCCGGTAAAAATAAATCTCTCGATTCTATTTATTACCTAAACTTACTAATATACCCGTAAGTATACAGTTTTATCATTTAGGTTCTTGTTAGGAATTACTAAAAGCATTAAGCATAATTGAACTAAATGGAAAACAGAAATTTATTTAATTCCAAGTCAAAATAACATTAAAATAAAATATTATCATACCCCCTTTATCCCAAGATAATTAATTTAGCCACTCATGAAATAATTCAAATTCATATAAATAATGGAAAAATAAAACATACAAGACATGGTAGAAATAAAGACTTACGGGTTTCTCCAAAAGCTCAGAATAATTTACCACTGTATTTCCTTGTTGTAGTATTCTCCACTAATTACAAATTTAAATAACTCACTTGTACAATTCACAACTCTTAAAATAAAATAAAGAAAAAGAAAATAAAAGGAGAAACAAAACAAAAAAGAAAGAAAAAGAACGAAGAAAGAAATAAAGAAAAAAGAAAGAAAGAAAAGAAAAGGACGGAGGAAGAAAAAATAAAGAAAAAAGAAAGAATAGAAAAGAGAAGGATACAGGAAGAACGAGAGAGAAAAGAAAGGAAAAGAATTGAAAGTTATTTCGAGTGAGAAGTCTTCATAGATTCCGAGTGAGTGGCGATGGGAATCATTTCTGAGTTGTTCGTATATGTGTCCCGATTGAATGAAGTCGTGGAATGTGCTATGTTTTCTGAATGGGGCTGGTATGTATAAGGGCCAATCCGAGTGAATAGAGAGTGGACCCTTCCGAGTGAACCAGCGCTGAAATCCAGGTGCGGGAATGCCCAGTGGAGTGAGTGAGTGCCGAGTGTAGCTTTCGCTTGAGTGAGTGGACGTTGCTATTGATCCGCCTGAGCATTTTTCTTCTTCCGTTGTCCGCCTCCTTGGGTCGGTTTTATTCCTCTTGCCTTCTCTTCTCTTATCTCTTTTGTACCCGATTATTCTGGTTTTAATTGTGAAAAATTTTCTCTGTTTTATTATTTATTATTTATTAACTTAGGGTGTTATATTTTAGTATCAGAGCAGACCGAAAGGTTCAAGGCCAAGGTATGCTTACCGAGTGTAAGCGGTTGTGTGCATTGTGACCGAGTGGTCATCATTATTGTGATATTTACTGAACCCGATTGATATTGTAATATTGATTTGTGGATAGGAGGTCGTTTCCCTCCTGGTCCGACTGATTGTCTAACATATAGAAATGATATAATGTGCTAAAGTTACTGAATGTTGGGTTGAGATCCGAATGGTAGTAAGTAACTTCGTAAACTTATCATTAAAAGGGGTGTGAATTTCAGGATAAGTCATGGCGAATCGTTAGAGTATGGAAGCCATAGCCACAGCATTCCAACGCTTTGCAGACGTGTTTGAGAGGCAAGGCTAGCCTCGAGCTGAAGATGGCCAAGTGTTGTATTGCTTCCTGAAGAGGAAGCCGAGCGAGTTTCAAGGAGGACGTAACCCTGAGGCAGCTTACAAATGGACTCAAGAGTTAGAAAGGATTTTTGGGGGTCTTCGCTGTACCGAGGCCCAGAAGGTGGAGTGCGCAGTGTACATGCTGCGGGACGAGGCAGAGAACTGGTGGAAGATTGCCAGAAACCGACTGGTTGATGATGATACCCAGCCGACCTTGGAAAATTTCAAAACGTGTTTCCTAGAAAAATATTTCCCCGACACAGTGAGGAGTCGGAAGGAACTGGAGTTTATGGAGCTGAAACAGGGCTCCATGTCTGTCGAAGAATACGCAACCAGATTTGAAGAGCTGTGTCTATTTTATCCACCCTTCCAACAACCCAGGACCGAGAGCTCCAAATGCCTCAAATTCGAGAACGGACTACGATCGGACATTAAAAGAGCTTGCAGATACCAAGAAATTAGAAGTTTCTCAGTACTGGTGAATAAATGTAGGATTTTCGAGGAAGATGACAAAGCCCATTCGGGCCAGAGCAGTAGGGCAGAACCCTCCTTGAGGCCTCAGCAGTCACGCTTCAAGAGATCAGGTAAAGTTGGGAGAAGTGGACCCTCTGCTAGATATAAGGATCGGATCAGTCGAGGGGGGCAGACTGGTGGGCGTCCAAGATTTGGTAAGTGTTTTAAATGTGGTGGTGACCACTTTGCTTAGAATTGTGATGGTGGAGGAAGTGTTGTATGTTTTCATTGCAATGAGAAGGGGCATATCAGCCCCGACTACCCTCAATTGCGCCAAGCAGACGCCCCTGTGCATCGTGGAGGCTTCCGAGGGAGAGGCTGTCGGAATGGTAGCCAACGATCGGAAGGCAGAGATATTGGAGCCAGAGGGAATATGATGTTCGCCCCAAGCAACCGAAGGAGAAATACTGACCAACCAGCCGTTGGGAGGGTATACGCCATCAACGCGGAGGAGGCTGCACAAGCGAATAACCTGGTGCAAAGTAAGTCTTTACTCGGTAGATATACACTTAATGTAGTTTTTGATTCGGGAGCCACCCATTCTTTTATAGCTGATGAGTGTGTAAGGCGTTTAAAGTTGCCGACTGTGTATATGGATCGGACTTTGGAAGTAGCCAATCCGACCGGCACTAAGGTGTTGCATTATCGATGTGTAAAGACGCAACATTTGTATTGGGCGATCGGAGTTTCACCTTTGATCTGGTGTGCGTGCCTCTGAAAGACCTTGATATCGTGCTCGGCATAGATTGGCTTTCAGCCAACAAGGTGTTAGTGGACTGTAGAAACCGAAGGATAATCTTCCCGAGGCAGAACAATGAGGACTGCACGGCACAAGATATAGCTCAACTGTTTATGATGCTTGGCTTAACCGAGGGTAAGAGTAGAGCCCGAGTGAATGATATTCCGACTGTCTGTGAATTTCCAGAGGTGTTTCTGGAGGATGTGCTGGGTGTCCCTCCGAGTAGAGAAGTTGAATTCTCTATAGACCTGATCCCTGGAGCCGAGCCAATCTCCAGTGCACCTTATAGAATGTCCCCAACAGAATTGGCCGAGTTGAAGAAGCAGGTGGATGAGTTACTTGGAAAACAATTCATTAGGCCGAGTGTGTCGCCATGGGGCGCACCTGTGCTGCTTGTTAAGAAGAAGGATGGCAGCATGAGACTATGCATAGATTACCGATAGCTAAACAAACTCACAATTAAGAACCGATACCTATTGCCTAGAATTGATGATCTGATTGACCAGCTGCGTGGCGCTTCAGTCTTTTCGAAGATCGATTTATGATCGGGATACCACCAAATCCGGGTGAAGGACTCGGATATTCCCAAGACTGCCTTTAGGACTCGGTATGGACACTACGAGTATGTAGTGATGCCGTTCGGTGTGACAAATGCACCTGCTATATTCATGAATTACATGAACAGCATATTCCACCCGTACTTGGACCAATTCGTAGTAATTTTTATCGATGATATCTTGGTCTACTCCAAGACCTCTGTTGAGCATGAAGAACACCTCCGAGCGGTACTTGAAGTCTTGAAGGAGAAGCAGCTGTTTGTGAAATTTTTGAAGTGTGACTTCTGGATGGATAAGATCCACTTTCTCGGGCATGTGATTTCCAAGGAGGGTGTCTCGGTAGACCCTTTAAAGGTGGCAGCTATAATGGCATGGGAGAGACCCAATCGGTCTCGGAGATAAGGAGCTTTATGGGCCTGGCTGGTTACTATAGGAGGTTTATTGAAGGTTTTTCTAAGCTTGCTTTGCCACTGACTAAATTGACTCGGAAAAATGTCCCGTTCGTATGGAGTTCCGAGTGCGAGAGTAGTTTCCGAGAGCTAAAGGACAAGTTGACGACTGCTCCAGTGTTGGCATTACCAAACTTGGAAGAGAGCTTCGTGGTTTATTATGATGCGTCAGGACTCAGATTAGGGTGCGTACTAATGCAGAAGGACCGAGTGATAGCTTACGCCTCTCGGCAATTGAGACCTCACGAACAGCATTACCCGACCCATGATTTAGAGCTGGCAGCTGTGGTTTTCGCATTGAAGATATGGAGGCATTACTTGTATGGTTCTAAATTCAAAGTGTACAGCGACCACAAGAGGCTCAAATACGTGTTCGATCAAAAGGAGCTGAACATGAGGCAGAGGAGATGGATGGAATTTTTAAAGGATTATGACTTCGAGCTAAAGTACCATCCGGGTAAGGCAAACGTTGTTGCCGACGCGTTGAGTCGGAAATACCTCCACGTAGCAGTGATGATGGTAAAGGAGGTGGAGCTGTTGGAACAGTTCCGAGATATGAATTTGCATGTTACTATGCCTTCATCTCGGAAGATAACAATCAATACGTTGAGGATTACCAATGAATTCCTAAAATTCGTGTATGAGCAGCAGCAGTCAGATTCCTACTTGGCTGAGATGAAGGAGACTCAGGCCAAAGGTAAGGATTTGTCTTTGACCGAGGGATCGGATGGAATCTTCCGAGTGAAAAATAGAATATATGTACCGGGTGGAGGAGAATTAAGGAGAATGGTGCTTGATGAAGCCCACAAGAGCCTACTCAGTATTCACCCGGGTATCACGAAGATGTACCAGGATCTAAGGACACGATTCTGGGGGCCCGGATTAAAGAGGAATGTGGCAGAATATGTGGCTCGGTGTATCACCTGTCAAAAATCAAAAGTCGAGCACCAGAAGCGGTATGGTGCATTGCAACCCCTGGAAATTCCCGTGTGGAAATGGGACTCAATTGCCATGCACTTTGTCATGGGATTGCCAAAAAACCGAGCGGGCCATGATGTGATTTGGGTCATTGTTGACCGACTGACGAAGAGTGCATACTTCCTACCTGTGAACATGAAGTACCCGTTGCATAAGTTAGCTCGGATTTACATTCACGAAATTGTCCGACTGCATGGTATACCGACTTCTATCGTATCGGATAGGGATCCTAGGTTCACGTCCCGGTTTTGGACCAGCCTGTACCAGGAAATGGGTACGAAACTTTGGCTAAGTTCTGCCTACCACCCCCAATCGGATGGACAATCCGAGCGAACGATCCAAAGCTTGGAGGACTTGCTAAGGGCGTGTGTGCTGGAGCACGGTAGAGATTGGGAGCAGTACCTTGCCCTGATCGAGTTTACATACAACAACAGCCACCATAACAGTATCGGTATGGCACCCTACGAAGCACTATATGGTCGGAGATGCCGAACCCCACTCTGCTGGTCGGAAACGGGTGAGAGTCTGCTATTGGGGCCAGAAATTGTGAAGCAAACCTCAGAACAGATCCGAGTGATAAGGGAAAGGATGAAGGCGTCTCAGGATAGGCAGAAGAGCTACCATGACAAACGAACCAAACCATTAGAGTTTTCAGTCGGAGATAGGGTGTTTCTGAAGACTTCACCGAGTAAAGGAGTCGGGCGAGCCTTAAAAGGTGGGAAGTTAAGCCCCCGATACATTGGGCATTATGAGGTGTTGGAACGAGTCGGCTCCATGGCATACCGAATAGCATTACCGACTCACTTATCCCGATTACATAACGTGTTTCATGTGTCCTAACTAAAGAAGTACCTACCCGATTCTACTCACACAATGCCTGATGATGAAGTGGAAATCAAGGAAGACCTGACCACTGTGACTGTACTGACTAGAATCGTGGACCGATCGGTAAAGCGTTCGAGGAGCAAGGATGTACAACTAGTTGAAGTAGAATGGCAACAAAACGGGTATACCTCTTATACCTGGGAACGTGAGGATGCCATGAGGCAGCAGTACCCCGCGTTGTTTAACCAAGGTGAGTTACCGACTGAATTCGAGGATGAAATTCTTTTGAGAGGGGGAGAACTGTAACATCCCAATTTTGATTTCAAGTAGGAAATTAATTGTTAATTATAATCAACTTAACTTAAGAAATAATGACAAATTAATTATGCTTAGTTGGTAAAAGGTGGCTGCTTATGATTGGCGAGTCCCGTGAGTGGGACTGCGATTCACGTCTTCCGACCCCACTTTCTTTCTCTTCGCACGCATGTACATATACCCTGTGTCACCGTGGATATTCATCCTTCCTCACTGCTTCATCCTCTCTTTTCTTCTTTCTTCGTTCTTCATCCTCTTTTCTTCTCCCCTGTCCTTGTTCTTCATTTCTGGAGACCCACGGCGACGGTGCTGCAGAAGGGTCAGAGTCCCCTCCGACTGGTGAAGGACGATCATTGAAGTAGAGGAAGAACAACTCCCCATCCCCGAGCCGATTGCAGAGTACGACTGTGCGAAGGGGACTGGACGAGGCAGAAAGGGCGTCAGACCAAATGTCAGAGAGCGGAAGAGCTTCTCGAGTCCCTTTCAGAAGGTAGGGGGCGCTTGCATATCAAATGCATGGTCGATGGACGGCACCGGATGAACGTATTACCGTGCATGCATATGAATGTGTTTGTGATAATTGTGTGCAATGCATGATTGTGAATCCTTGACTGCTATGTGTGTGATTGCAGAGTCCTGATTATGGTTATACACTTGCATGCATGTATTCAGGGTCGTTGTGTTGAAGTCTGATAGTTGGTTATATATAAACGCCTGTGATGCATGTTCTCATTGTTGTCAATACCAAAAGAATATGTGTGCTTGATTGTTGGCTGGTTCTTTGAGATATTGCATGCATTAACTGTGCGAGTGTTGTGCATGATGGTACGATGAATGATTGAATGTGGAAAATATGTGGGCTCGGGAGTAACGCTAATGGTTACTAGGAGTGAGTCGGATAGTTGAGGGTACTCGTGGTTGACGCGTATAGGCTGTATGTACAGGAAATGGGATGACCCGTGGAAGGTCAGGAGTCCCAACAAAATGATCTCCAGGTGCAGACCCTTGGCTAGATACTGTGAGAGCCCGTGGTAGCCGTAGGAGCTAGAGTTAAGTCTCGAGACGTCAATGGGAGGCCGGTACCACGCGAGAAGGGCTAAAGGACGAGAGGCCAATAAGGGAACCTGTAACTGAAGATCATTGCTTAGTCGGATCCGCAGGCATGCATGTAGATGAAATGTTGGTTAGGATAGGACGAGTGGGATGGCTCGGAGTGATACGAGTGAGTTCTGAGTGAGTTGATGCATATTTCGTATGACGGGAAATGAATCCTTGTAATATGTATGTAATTGCATGTCTTTAAAAGCATTATATTCTGCATGGTTGAAATCCAAAATTGTATGCAACCCGAGTGAAGGTGAGGGCAAGTATTGATGCTGATGCTGAGTCATTAACTGTCATTTTAAATGTATAAGCTCACCCCTACTGTGGCAAATTTTTTAGTGAATGTCTCTCGGGATGACGAATGGAGGAGGAGCTGAATGCTGGGTGAAATGCTTCTGCGCTATGGGAAAATAGATGTTATGTATATACTGCTTATGTGTTTGTTAAGCCTTGGCCGGCTCATGTTTTAGCCTTAGTCCCTTTCATTAGGACCTGAACCCTCTGGGGTAGAAGACATGATTTTGGTGCCTGTAATTATTTATATCTACTATGTTGTGTGAAATCCTATACAGTGCATGAAGATCCGAGTAATCTATGTACGCGTACTTGTTGTGTGTGAGAGGTTAGTATAACTATAAGTCGAAATGGAGCCGAGTGTTGATGTGGGAAGAGAGTTAGTGATTCCCTCCGAGTGAAGAGAAGTCTAGGTAATCCCGAGTGAACAAGACAGTGTGATACCGAGTGAGAATGAGTGAATAAGACAGCGTAGAACACCGAGTGAGGATTGATCTAGATATTTTTCGAGTGATAACTGTTAGGATTTTTCGAGTGCGGAATAATTCACAATTTCCGAGTGAGAATCCGCCGAGTGAAGGTTTCCCGACAGAAAGGCGACACCTAAGGCTCTAAGTGGACCCCATGGTAGGAAATTATTAATAGCAAGGGAAATCTGAGTGAGTCTTGACTTAGTAAGGATAACTAGAGTAGGAAAGATTATGGTTACCGAGTGAAAAGAATGAGCGAAATATTCGAGTGGCAAAAAGGAAGTGAAAGTTATTCCGAGTGAGAAGTCTTCATAGATTCCGAGTGAGTGGCGATGGGAATCATTTCTGAATTGTTCGTATATGTGTCCCGATTGAATGAAGTCGTGGAATGTGCTATGTTTTCTGAATGGGGCTGGTATGTATAACGGCCAATCCAAGTGAATAGAGAGTGGACCCTTCCGAGTGAACCAGCGCTGAAATCCGGGTACGGGAACGCCCAGTGGAGTGAGTGAGTGCCGAGTGTAGCTTTCGCTTGAGCGAGTGGACGTTGCTATTGATCCGCCTGAGCGTTTTTCTTCTTCCGCTGTCCGCCTCCTTGGGTCGGTTTTATTCCTCTTGCCTTCTCTTCTCTTATCTCTTTTGTACCCGATTATTCTGGTTTTAATTGTGAAAAATTTTCTCTGTTTTATTATTTATTATTTATTAACTTAGGGTGTTATATTGTGGATATCATTTTATTCTCTATTAGGCTTCGGGAATTCCTTCCCATTAAGCCACCATCATTAAATTTAAGGATTACAAGACAACCCTATCCCCCAAGCTTCACCAAATTCCTTCCACCATCATTCATATCTTTTAATATCATACATTTCTCCATAAAACACATTCTCAAACTAACTTTAACTATTTTCCCCAAACTCCAAGGTTAGGGTTTTCTCCAAAACCCATCCACCTTCATTAATACATCATAAACCTTCACTTCTCACCATCATTAATGCACCAACAACCATTTTCCTCCCATAAATACTTGCATTTATGATATCCCATTCTAGGGCATGAGCATTAAATGCTCTAATAAACACCCATGCACATGCATCTCCTTCCCAAAATCATAATACCCATAATATCAACATAAACCCATCCAAAAATGGTGGGAGAAGCTTACCTCACACCCAAAACGAATTGGGTTCAAGAAAGGAAAGGAGGCAGCACGAAAATAAGAGGAAGGAGAAGGAAGAACCCCAAGCTTCCAAGTCCTCTTCAACGAAAAATAGAGAGGAAAAGAGTCACCACACAAACTCAAGGTTTTTGGGAGAAGAAGAGAGAAGAATGGAGGAAGATGAAGAGAAGAAGAAGTAAAGTATATTTGCTCAAAGCTTCAGCGGTTTACACGTGAATAGAAGAAGGAGAGTTTGGGCTTTTGGGTTTATTTTAATTCCATCAATTAGAATTCATCATTTTTGTCACTAACAGGCTCTTTGTTTGGGCTCAATACTTCATCCTAAAATTATTCCGAATGTATATTCGGATTCCCAATATTATTCTCTACAGCCCTGACCAATATTATCTCATTCCGAGATACTTGGTCCGACACCCATATTTCAACCGGCTCAAATTCAACTTAATGTATCTCCATAAATTACCAATAATTCCCAAAAATCTTAATTTAGATAAATTCAATTTATTGGGACCTTAAACAATTCATATTCAACTTGTCAATATTTATTTCCCTTAATTAATCTTCTATTTTAAAATTCGGGATGTTACAGTTGCCTTGTGGATGGTTTGCATTCCTTTCCCTTTCTTTCTTGTCCTGATTCCACTCCCCTTAACACTCCACTGCTCATCTTGCCCTTGAATCCCCTTTAATTTTTGGAAAAATTTTCCTGGTCTCGGTTTATTCTCAAATTGAACGTAGGATATTTCATTTTGGTATTAGAGCTTTTGCTCTGTTCTGCCTTATGTTGGTTTTAGAATCCTAGGTGTTACAATAAATGAACTAAACCAGTTTTAAGCACAAAAGGAACTTCTTCCTCAGGGTATATGATGCATGATATTTGATTAGTGACATCTGGTGTAGCCAGCTCTCTTAATGTCTTCTCAGCCATGTTATACAAATGTTTAGAAGTAGAAGGTTTAGTTTCATTATTTATATGATCTAATACAATATTCACTACCAATAATAGATGTACTAGCGATGAGAAAACCCCATCGCTAACAGATACAACACCGTCACTACACGTATTAGCGACGGAATCTGCTATGGCAAAACCCTGTCGCTCCGATCTTGGTGGCTAATATCTCAGTGACGGAGGTAAAGACCGTGGCAAAATTAATGACAGCGTAACACCGTCATTGAATATTGGTGGCCAAATGTCAGAAGTCCGTTGCAACTTTAGCGGCGGGCAGGACATCACCCCCGTCACTAAGTTCGTAGCTACCTTTTCTAAACAATCGTCACTAGCGTTGCAGCTGACAGCACCCAGTTAGCGACGATGCTTATGTGGTCGCTGTCGTATTTGAAGCACCTCCGTCGCTACGGCCGTAGCTATATATTCTAGAACATCGTCGCTAATGTCGTAGCTGACGGCACCTAATTAGTGACATATATCCTTCGTAGGTGCGTGGTAGCTGATTAGAGACAACATCAGCGACGGCGTACATTCGTAGCTGAATAGGGACCAGATATAGCGACGGAAGCTGTTGTGTAGCTAACCTGGGGACCTTTCCGTCACTAATGCATAGCTAAATAGGGACCAAAGTTAGCAACAAAGTGTTTTTGTAGCTATGTCACTAACATATTTACAAATTAGCGATGGAAGATAGACCGTCACTAATATTAAAAATTTCTTTTTTTATTCTTTCTATAAAATTTTATGATTTAAGGTTATTTTAATTTGTTTCATTAAATATTTATATATATATGATAATTTTTTATAATACTTTTATTTAATAGGTAATAAACACGATTAATAAACATAAAAAATATAACATCATCAAACATAATCGAATATAAAATATAATAAACCATTATATTATTTACAACTCAAATAATAAAAAAACAAATAAACACAAAAATATATAAGACTAAAGAAAATAATCAAGAAAATAAGAGTCAACTGGGGGATCCTTAATGGTCGGGAAGTAGAGAATCCGTCGCCAGGTCCAGCTGGTAACTGCTCCAATAATCAGCGTATCAGAGCCTTCTACTCAGTCATCAGCCGACGAGTGCCCTTTTGATCCCGCTCAGCTCATTCATTTGCCAGTTGCCTCTGTCTGCGCTCCTCTATGAGTTAGTTGTTCAAGTTCTGAATGACCTGAACAACATCCGCTGGCAACATAGAGGAAAAGGGAAGGGCCTTCCCGGTCCTGGCTATCTGGGTGCCAACCCCACTGAGGCCAAACACCCTCCTCTTCTTGTTTACACCTCCGACAACCTCTAAATAGATGGCATTGTCATCGGTAGAAGAAAGGGTGGGAGGTGCCTCCTTGTCAGGAGACTGAGAGGCCAGCTCAGCCTCCTTCTCAGCCCGCATGGCCTGATACGCCTCCTGCATATGTTTAGAAAAATCAAATACGTTAGTAAATGTTAATGTAAAAAAAATTTAAAAACAATTGTAAGTTTAGATAGAGTATCGCCATGTCGGTGGTCTTCCAGTTAACCCAGTTACCAGCCTTGTTCTTCTTGGTGATTTGCAT
Source organism: Clitoria ternatea (assembly GCA_037962975.1). NCBI lineage: Eukaryota > Viridiplantae > Streptophyta > Magnoliopsida > Fabales > Fabaceae > Clitoria > Clitoria ternatea. The sequence goes on along the minus strand of CM075673.1, from coordinate 32,355,690 downwards.
CACCTCAAATAACGAAGGCTCGCGGTGCTACTTCTGCTTCTGTAATTTACAACATATTAAAATTGTTAATGAAAAAGCTTTGAAGTCATTGTAATAATAAACATATTTAAGAAAATATACTTACAAATCTCCCTTTATGCTCAATAACTGAGATGCAACCTCTAGTGTAGACGAAGGCTCTAGCATCAACCTGCCTATTTGCCTTGTTCCGAGCACTGGCCTACTGGAACAAGACACCTCCCCACTTCTGCAGCATGCCATCCCAGTGGGGCTCAGGGATCCAACGGGGGAGCTCCAAAATTTCTACACAGTCTCCCCTATGAACCGGACGTTTCTAAATTTTTACAAAACCCCTGTTACACAGAAAACTTCCTAATACAATTCAATGTAAAGAAACAGCAACAAACCCTAGTGAGCTTTGCGCTCCACTAATATAAGCATAAATCATGACGAACATCAATATTCATAAATTAACATAAGCATTCACAGATTCATCCTAGTGAACCTTGCTCTCCACTAACAAACATAAATCATATATGAAACTTAACAATTGTAATAGTAATGCGATCAGCATAGAAATCAATACAAAAACACATAAATGTCAGGATATATAGTGATACTTACTTGTTAGCGTCTGATAATGGGATTAGAGTGAGAAGGGGGTCGGATGCTGTAGAAGGGGTTGCCTTAGGGACCTGTTTCTCCTGCTGCTACTGAGGTTGTGCGCTGTCCATGGTGGTGAAAGTGCCTGCAGCATCACCCTGAATGGTCGGTGAGGGCGTCATGTGTGCGGTGTCATTGGTCGATGTGGTCTCCCTCTACGAGGTAGAGGTACCCAACCGTGTAACTAGGGAGTGCCTACCACCACCCCGACCAAATCGTCCTCTACGTCCAGTCATCTGTCAATGAAACAATACATGGATTAAGCAATTAAAAAACATTAAAAGTGCATAATAATAAATGTAGGTGCCTAAACCGTGGTGGTTGTGGTAGAATTAATGAAATAAATGAGGCTTGAGAATTTAAAGTGATATAGACACCAAGTAAATGAATATATATTTGAATCTTGGTGGTCTGAACAGAAAATTGATTATGTGACATATTGTAATGTAGGAAATAACCCCATCGATGAGGTAGAATCATCGGACTGCGTTGATTACTACTTCTCTTAAGGTAGGAGGGGGTAACTATTCTAAATGCATGATTTCATCCATTGATGATGTGAAAATATGTATATATGATTGTGTTTAATGATTGCTTGGGTGGACGATGTAATGATTTCATGATTTAAGTGCATTTAGAATGATTAATGTTATGTGGCATGCATTTGGTATGATGAATATGATATTGAACTGGTCTGAGCCGGAGTCAATGATCTGGTGTGGGACCAGCCACGAGAGTCAATGGATGACTAAGGTTTTATATTGGTGTTGTATGTATCCGGTATGATTATCCGGTATCCCAGTTAGAGAAGACCAGTCTTGATGTTCTGAAGATCTTTCACACCGGCCTTACACGTTGATGTGGGAGACAAGTGTGGCTTAAGAGGTGGAGAATGCATCTTTCAGGGGAAAGTCCCTGACACCAGTAATAGGAATGAGCGCTATTACCTAAGCGACTTACGATTATCCCTTACGTCTCTGATATGGAGAACAGATTCCATCTGATATACGAGGTGTTAACACGGACATACCGGTATAGGGAGATCGCCTATACGGTCTTATCAGTCTGAAGTTTTACCTGCTGAGTCAGTATTGCACACAGAATGGATGAAGTGATATCCGTACTTTGGTATCGGTATCGAGACTGGATTAGATATTATGTTGAATATGTTGATGAAATATGTTATGATGGTTTGATACCATGTTTTGAATTAAAATCAATGATGTGAAATATCCCAATTATGTATATGTGAATTAATAAATGTGAATGCTACTAACTGCCGATGTATGTGAGTTCCAACGAGAATTAGTAAAGATTGAGAATATTGAAATCCACTAGGTGATAGTCGTGAATGGACGACTGATTGAGTGACATTTAGGATGCACAGTGTGAGAGTGCATTGATTGGCATTGCACCTATGACATATCATTCGTTGCTTATATGGAATGTTAGGGGTTCCAATAGGTAGGCCCACTGGGAGGGCGACCCAGTGCACGGGTATACTATTATTGCTCCCTAGTGATTCGGGGAATCACGAAGCTGCCCTTAGTTTGGTGATGAGGCACCCTATGTGGCAGGCCCTGTGGGAGGGCGGCTCTATGATGAGTAGTTTACCTCGGTGTCCGATGGGGCATGGCTCCCTTGATGTGTGCTCGGGGGAGGCCCGTAACACTTTGGCAAGTAAGGCCATAATAATGATCCGTAAGTCACGGGGTGACTAGTGTTACAGATGGGCGAGAGCAGTTTGGTAACAGTAAAAGTATGATGTTGTAAGCATGCACGAATTAAGATATATGTGTACACATTTTACTACTACAATAGGGCCATAGTAGCACACCTATGCTTGTCCCACAATTGATATGTTGTTGTGTCCCACAGTCAGATCCACATTTATAAATGATTCTTTTGTGCATATGCATTAGCTTTAAGAGCATTTGCATATAGCTGGAGATATGCCTAGTTGATAGCCCGTGGTGGCGATGGATGATTGTTAAATAGAGGGAAAGTAAGCTGAGGTACTAACATTAAACGTGTAATGATTATTGAGAATGTTAAGGATATATTATATATGATATTGCCTTGTGAATATGCTTAATTGGACATGTATTATGTTGAGATGGAATGATGTATCATGTGTGTGAAGCTTGTGATGTTTTCTTGAAAAATGAATATAATGCACACATGTAAAAATATCATCATAATGTATGACTTTGGTACATTTTGATTATGTCACTCACCTCCTAGTTGCCATTTTTAAGCTTGATGTTGGTGTGATGAAAAATCCTACTCTTTTGGAGGTCAGGGACTGATGAAGGTAAATGCGGAAGGAATATAGGTGAGCCTTGGCTGGCATATATGTATTTATTTTGTATCGCACATAGCGTGTATATGCTTATTTTGAAATTAATAATAGTTGATTTTAGAGGTCATGTAGGAAAATTAGACCTTATGTGTATGGGTAATTTTCATTAATGACCTTGATAATGCATAAATGATATTATTATTATTAAATTTTATTTCTATCGTTTAACAAATCGATGAGGCATCTTTCATCCTCTTTTTGGTATATATTTTAATAACTCTTAAATTTAATTACATCTTTTGCTTTTCCCTTGTGACGGCCTCGAGTCCGGTCGTCCAAGGAGCACTCTGATACCTTCTCATATCTTCATATATGAGATAGTTTATTAAATGATTCAGGGTAATTACTTGGCATTATATATATATTGAATTTCTTCTGCTTATAATTAATTTAAATCGTGAAAAATTTACCCCTATTTTCAGGCTGGGGTGTTACACATTTAACATCAAGTTTAAACCACGCTGAAACCAACAATGTTGCATAATTTGAGTTAATTTGCTATTAATGCCAATTCATACAGTTATCTATGAGAAACTATACATTCATGTATTGTGAAAATAAACAAAGAAACTAAATATGCGAACAACCATCTCTTAACAGATATAACAATTTGTCAACAGATAAAACAACTTACCAAAATTAGTTCCATAAATGAGTTTGTTTCTTAAATTTACCAAAATTATAAATCTAATCAAAATAAACTATTTAAAACTGGCTGAGACTGGTAGAATATAGTATTAACAAAAAATCAAAATAACTTTTTTAGAATAATAACTGTTCTGACCACTGTACTAACAACCCCGCAGTTAAAGTGTTGAACAACTTGGCTATGTAACTCAGATCAAGGGAAGACAGCAAAAAAACCACGGAAGTTTGTCATTTGTTTTTGTTTATCAATTTGTATTACTTGGATATAATAAAGCCTTTTATTGGACAGATCTTACTAAATCTGAGTGAAGCGGTGCATTTATGTATAACTTTATGCTACAAAAATATAAAATTATGAAAAAAGGATACAAGGCTCTTCATCTTCTCACCCCGGATGTTCTTAAATTATAAGGTCAATCACCATAATTTACTGCAACTTAAAATTTTAGTCGTTTAAGACTCATTTTGCAAAAAATTCAATTTTATTTTAATGAATTGAGTTCAACACAAAATATATTTTCTGCACTTTGTGCAAATTTTCCTTGCATTATCTTCATTGAAAGTCAATCTAGTAATAACTCCTTTTTACTAATAAACTTTTGAAGTATAAGATTCTTATAGCTTTAATTTACAACAAATACTCTTACCAATTATGAAAAAATATGTAAGGACTATACAATAGTACTGGCCTGTTATTGTTACTATGCCTAAACTAAATTAGGCATTCTTCTGACACACCATCTCACATGGAAACTTACCATATCCACAGGAGTAATACAGGTTAATTAGACATAACACAAGCACACACATATAAGAAATAAGACTGTGAGAGAAATCTATATGGTTATTTAATTAAAATAAAAGAAAGAAAAGTAAAAACTCTATCGGATTTTGTAAGTGGCAGGTATTCTATCACTAACTACCAAGATTTACCGTATTCTTTCAATACCCTTCATCATATATGGATATTATCCACAAGGGTAATCCAAGTTAACAAGACATGACACAAACACACACAAAGATAATGAGGGAAATTTATATAGTTATCAAAATAAAGAATGAAAAATCTATCAAGTGTCAAAAGAAGGAAAATAAAGTAAAAACTGTATTAGTTTATATAACTGGCCGGTATTCTTTCAATATCCACACCAAAAATACCAAACAAATAAAATAAAACATTCAATATCTACTCTATTAGAAGCAGGGGTTCTTTCTTACTTCTATTGCATATAGATTATGACTAATAATAGTAACCAAGGGTTCAACATAGAGAATTCTCAGTAGTGTTTCAAAAATAAGGTTTAAACAACACAACTCAACATAAGGACAACAACGGATGTGATACTACAAATCTAGATTTTGACTAAAAAATTGAAACTAAATAGAAAAAACAAAGACCAATTGTCCCAAGAAAGTAAAGTATATCGTTCTTCATTATAATCTATATGTTTAGGTTAGATGATAAAATGCAGAAGCTATGATTTAAACTAATAATTCAGCTATCAGATCCATCAAAGTTTAGTCTGGACACGTATGAATTGACCTACTAGGTTGAAGGAGACAACGATATATGTTAAAGAAGGAGAACAAAGTAACTTGTTGTCCATGATGTCATAATGTTCTCAATGGCAACTGTTGTCGTTTCAGGTGAGATCTAAGAAAGACATTTGCTTATAAGAATGAAAACAACAAATCAATAGCGATCTCCAACAGAATTGGTGTTAGCTTATGTAATAGAAAACTCAGATCTAACCCTGAAAATCATCTCTCAACAAATATAACAATTTGTCAACAGATAAAACAATTTATTGTGTTTTTAACCCAATTTATTAGATGATTACAGGGAATGTTTCCTAGATAAATCATGATTAGCGTCTCAAAGAAAAAATTTAGCAGTATATACATACGACATAAAACTAAAACAAGAAGGCAGATGATAGAAAAAAGGGAAATAAGAAACTTTGCACAACTAGTCAGATTGGAGGTTTATGAGAACCATAGTTCCCATGACAAGAAGCATATAGTTCACATGGACCAAAGACCAAAATAACCATTTCCATGTCCTAAAACAACGACACAATCGAGGCCTTTGTTTTTAAACATCTCTAAAACCCCTTGTACTGTAACAAGCCAAATTAAGCTAAGCTAATCAAACAAACTAGTCAAATTTCCCACCTTTATGTAAGATATAATCCATTTCAGAAAGAAAATAAGTTCAAATATAGAATCATCAATTTCAGAAAGCAATATTAATAGTTGGGTCATCATAGTATATATATCATGTAGCAGCTCCAAAAATCACCATTTCTTAAAGGAATAAGTAAACTATCACAAATAAAACTAAAACCAAACAATGTTCATCAAATAATCTAGGGATCAATTGAGTATACATAAGAAACAGGGAATTCATATTAGTATACATAAGAAATAAGGCATTCATATCAGTATACATAACCAACAGGGTTTTCATATCAGTATACATAAGAAACAGGTTTTCCCCTTCATGGCTATAAATCTTTTCTTTTTATTTCTTAAAAATATTTACACTCATCTTAAACGTGAATAGAGTATACATAAGAAACATGGCTTGTTTTTTTGAAAATAATTCAGAGAGTGAGCTGGTGAGGTGAGTCGCCCGTATGGGAAAGAGGGGTTCGCTTGTATGGTGACGGGTTTGCCCCTGTGGGTTCACCGGTGAGGGTGAAGTTAAGGGGTGAGGTCTGCGTGAGAAAGGGGAATGGAGAGGTGAGGGGTTTGCGTGAGGTGAGGCGAGGTGTTCACATGAGAGGGCAAGGTTTAGGGTATAAGTGAAACTGAGGGGGAAAGGGAAACCTCGAATATGTGATTCAACTTAGTGATGGAAACAAAACCGTCGCTAAGTTAAAAACACATCAACGACGACCTCTCTTTATTCTGGTTGTCGTTAAGATAAATACAACTAGCGACGACAAAAGATCGTCGCTAAGTTCAACCTTAATCCCTGTTTGAGAGAAAACAAAAAATAGGTACCATCAGCTACGAAACGGCCTAACCCGTCACTACGATAAAAAGAATAGCGACCAACAATATCCGTCGCTAAGATAAAAAAGCATAGAGACCAACTACATTCATCGCTATCATTCGGAGCGCATAAAAAAGATGGAGGGAAGCGAAAAATGAGTTGGAGGGAACCTAAGGCGACAGTGGTAGCAACGATCTCTATGTAGCGACAGAGTCTGCCAAAAAAAAGATGGAGGGAAGCCGAAAATAAGTTAGAGAGAACTTGTAACGACTGTGGTTGTAACACTCTAAATTTTAAAGAAAATAATTTATAAAATAATGGTAATTAATTATGTATGGTCCAAAGACTGTAGGAGAATTAATTTGACATTAGAGGTGAATTATCGGTAAATTATGATTTACAGGAGTTGGATGATTTAATGAGTGATGTGGGACCCACTTGGTCAAATTAAATAATTGTTGGGTCTAGAATACTTAGAAAATTATTACAGTTATTGTAACATCCTGTATTTTATAAAAATGATTAAATATATGGAATAAATATTAAATAATTATATATGAGTTGATTTATGTCCCAAAAATTTAGAAATAATTAAATTAAGATTTATTATGGATATTTATAATTTATTAAGATTTAAAGAGTTAAAATTTTATCCGGTTAAAATATGGGTGTTGGACCAAGTATCTCCGATTGAGATGCCATTGGTCAGGGCTGTTAAAAATATTATTGGGAATCTGAATATGCCTTTGAAATAATTTTTGGATTTTGTATTGAGCCCGAACGGGGATCCTGTTCATAATAAAACGGAGGCTTTAGTGATGAATTAAAATTTTAACCCAAAACCCCGTTCTCCCTTCTCTTTTCTCGTTAGAATGGTTCCCCCTTGGCAAAAACATTTCTCCTCTTCCCTTCTTTCATTCTCCTCATCTTCATCTTCTTCCTCTCAAAAACCATGAATGGTGGTGTGCCCTTCTTCCCCTCCATTTCATTTTCTTCATTGGACAAGAAGGGAACTTGGATGATTAAAGCTCACTTCTCCCTTTTCTCTCCCCATTTTTGTGTTGGCATTGAGATAGAAGAAAGAGGTAAGATTTTGATCACCCATGGATTTTGTTGATGATTTTGAGTTTATTTAAGTGTTGTGATAGGAGATTAGAGGTTATTTTGATGAATAAATATGGATAGAACTAAGCCCTAGGTTGGATAATCCTTGGGGATTCATTGTTGTTATTGATAAGGAATGGGATATATTGTGGTTAGCCTAAGGATGTTTGAAATGAGGCATAAATGTAGTTGGAATTGATGATGGTGGATTTTGATGAAAACCCTAGAAATTAGGAATTGGGGCTTTTGGCAAAAATTGAGGAATTGATGATTTATTATCCTAGGGATAACTTTTGTGTGTAGAAATAATGTTTGGAATGACGGGCATTTCTTATTATTGTTGATGAGTTAAGGTATAATGTTTAAGTTTTGGTAATTAAGGTTGGAATATTGTATTATCATAAGGGAGATTAGAATTAGGTATATGAGAAAATGATGGATATTGGATTTTGATGGGATCCTAATCTCAAGATTTGGGACTATATATGTTGTGGTTAGAAGGATTGAGTTTGAGAATGAGTATGTGATGTTTAAGGTGGGGTGTTGTTGTTTATGGTGATGATAATGATAATGATGATGGTAGATAACCATTGATGATAAATAGATGAGTTAAGATGAGGATTTGATGAGGCCTTAGGCCATGATGTGTGTCACTTGAAATTTGTGAATTGTTGATGGCCTTGAGTGAAGCTAAGAGGGCTTATAATGAATTTGAGTGACAATAATGGCGTTTGAATGATTGAGGTAATATGGAATGCATTTTAGATGAGGGATGAAAGAGATATTGTTGTTATTGGGTTGGTTGACCCTTTAAGATCTAGAGAATCTTGGTTTTTGGAAAGGAATTCCCAAAGCCTAACACAATGGTACGAATTGGTGTTTTAGCAAGTCTAGGACTTGATATTGAGCTTTATGATAAGCTAGCATTTGTTTAGAATTTTAAGGAGTACCTTGAGATGGCTTATTGATTGTATGAATGTATATGTATGTTGTGTAGATGATATTCCGGGCAATGTGGCGGAGCATTCAGAACATGCATTTGGTTGCGGTTCTTCCCTCGAGGTAGGAGGAGTTTACATTCAAATTGCATGATAATTGATGATTATTGTATGTCATAACACTCATGCTTGCCTTGCCATGTTTATAGTGAAATGATGTGAATGGAAAATTATTGGCTATTGATGATAATATATATGTATATATGTTGATGAATAACCCATGAGGGGTTAAAATATGTACATGTTGATGAACCATCCTTGAGGGGATGAAGTATATGTTTTGTGAATTGAGAATTTATGTGGATGTTTGGCATTGAATGTGATAGCCATTGTGATGGCATTGGTGATAAGACTGGAAGATAATGCATAATTGAGGAACTTATAAAGTCAAATTGAGTGTTATGTGATTTTGATGGCGTGTGATAGTTCCAATAGCCCATATATGTAGTTTATGACTTGTAGGAATTGGAACGGGTCAATTCCATTGAGAAATGACCCTTGAGTTGCATTAAAATGGGTAAAATGCATTTATGCACATAAGTCCCTCATTTTTGGTAATTTTTGAGTATGACCGGTGGCTACACGTCACAAATGATGTATATAAGTTGGTGTTAAAATTTGGTAGAGTTTGGAGTTGATATGAAAGAGTTAGGATGCTTAGAAGTTGAAAAATTAAGCAAAGTCTGCATAATTGCTCTCTTGAATCGATTCACAATAGTCTTGAATCGATTCAAGGGTCACTAGAGGTGTTTGAATCGATTCACATGAGTTTTGAATCGATTCACAGCTCTCTGTAAGTGCTTGAATCACGAGCTTGAATCGATTCAAGGTCCTGTTATGGCCACTGTTATGCTGTTTTTTCCAACTGCTTTGTTTCCTTTGTTGTTTTTGGCCTGTTTGACACCTTAATGACATTTTCGGCCTCCAACTTCTTCATGAAAGTTGTAGATAATTATGTTATGGAGGTTTTAAAATTGGTTTCACTTCAATTGGAGTTTTTTTAACTCTCATGGGGCCTAAAATACAGAACCCACTATAGTGTAAAACTCATATTTAAGAGGGTTTTGAACCCAACTTTTTATGGTTGTCAATTTGGGACTAATAGGTGATATTTGTGACATGTCCCACTATTTTTAAGACTAAAAGTAAGCTTTTCTCATGTATTAATGGAAATTTATCATGGGCTCATTATTGCCCAAAACCCCTTTTAGTATGTAAAAACGAGCGAATTCACTAGGGTATATGTGTGGTTTGTCTTAGTGGTGATTGGGGAATGGCTTAAGGCCATGGCAAGGTATGTGTATGCCTATGCTATGTTATACCTCACCACTATTGATATATTATGAATCATGATAAAAAAAAGTAAATGATGTGGTTATATGACACACCTTGTATGATAATGAAACCAATGCAAGGACAAGTGAATGGCAGTAAGTGTATAAATCAATGGATTTGAAATGGTGGCAATGATGATTAAAAGTGAATGATACCACATATGTTGAATGATGAATGATAATGTTGATTGAAAAGGGATGTTGTTGTTGAATATACCCTTAGACAAGCAGTGATGGTTCTTGTTGATAAGAGTGATGCCATTATCATTAATGCAAGTATTTGACTTGTATGTGTGAGATCCAATGATGATTGCTAAATGTATGTTTTGAAATACCTTGTTGTTTTCCATGCGTGGATAAATGCTATGATGCTTGATATGATTTTAATTACCATGTGTGGTTTGATGTGGCTATAATTGTTGTGCCTTGAAGGGCCTTTCGATTACTTGTATGCCAATGATAATAAAACTAAATATACAAAATACATTTAATTGATAGGGTGAGATATCCTTGTGAGGTTGATTGGCATGGCATGGCACTGATTAAGTGGTTGTGATCACTTGGTACTTGAGATGAAAAAGGGCTTGCGAGTTCCTATGATATTCCATGGTTGTGATCACGAGGAGGGAGTACCCCTTGCGAGGCGGGAAACCATTAGGAAATGATTGATATGTGATTGCGATCATAATAAGACATCCTACGGGATTGTATGATGATAAGCCAGTGGTTACAATCACTTGGTACTTGAGATGAAAAAGGGCTTGCGAGTTTCTATGATGTCTCGTGGTTGCGATCACGAGGAGGGAGTACCCCTTGCGAGGCGGGAAACCATGTAGCGACAGCCTCCATGTAGCGACGGATTTAGCGATGAAGTTTTGCATATCGTGGCGACGACTTCGGGTTCGTCGCTGATTTAGTAGCTAATTCCCCTTGAAGGGTCACTTCTTGCCTCGTGGTCACTAATTGGCGACGGCCTTGGTCGGTCGCTGCTTTTTAGTAGCTGTCAGAGGGTTTTTTTAGTAGTGATTGTTATTATTTTGGTTATTAGTGTTTGATAATCTCCTGGATGATCTAAATAATTGATGAAATGTTTTATCTATCTCAGGATCAAAAGGATGTAGTGGTTCGAGATTATATCTAGTCATGCACAATACATATATACATATAGCAAGAAAATAATGCAACTACATAGTAAAAGGAAAAAGTTTTATTATTTATATTTTTTTTAAATGGTTAAAAATGAGATTACTAGAAAATAAATAAAAATATAATAAAGTGGATTTTTTAAAACAAAATTTTTGAGAATCTCACGTTTAACCAAATCTGGATATTTTCAACACACCTACAAAAAAATGTAAAACATATTAGGTAACCAATTAAATGCATATAATTAGGACCACAGGTCCCTGGCAACAGCACAAAATTTGACATGCTGTCGTTGTCAGGTCAAATAAAAGTTAAATTAATATAGTATAAGGTAAACAATCTTAGTCGTTTCTCGAGGACCTTAGTCAAATTAGTTACACTCAATTTACCTATTTAATTACTTTTTTATCAAAATGGGGGATTGTAGTTGATATTTGACTAGAAACTAAATATTTATATAATAATATGAAAAGTAAATTTATGAGTAAGTGACAAATCAAATTTAGAAACAATCAACCCAAGGAATTAATAAATCTTTAGTTAACTAATCATTGATCACAAGTATAATTAAATATAATTAATTTCTTAACTTTGAATCACTTGGAGTCCCTAAATGATTATATTCTAGAAATTCTTCTAGATACAAATTAATGAATTAATAAGAATATTCAATCGATATATTCTTATTAATTACTAAGATAACTTTAAACTATAATTTGGTTGAGTTAAGAAACTAAATAGAAATATCTTATTTAGTTACTTAATTTTTGTTCTCAAATTGATTATTGATTAACCAACCAACATCATTTTAGATTATAGATTGTTTAATTGTATACCAATCGGTTATACACTTAAATAGTATATTATTATAAGTGTTTGAGAAACAAAGAAAAGTAATTATCTTCAATCAAAATGTTAAGAGCAAGAACTCAAAGTTAAGATAAAGATAAATTAAATTCCTTGAGTTGATTTTAAAAGATTAAGCTTTCATGATGACTTTTAACAATGAAAGATAAATTTAAGTTAATTATAACTTTGATTATAAAAGTAAATAACAAATAATAAAATTAATATACTTCATATTGAGAAAGGGAAATGAAAATCATAACTTGAGGAATGAAATTTAGAGCAAAGAAATAAAGCAAGAGAAAGAAGAACTAAAACTTAAGAAACTAAAGCAAAAACATAGAAATGTAATGGAAACTTAAGCATGTATTATTATGTATCTCTCTTGAGTATTCCTTACAACTTCAAACATGTATTTATAGCCAAGTTTAGAACATTATACACTCATGTGCTAAACATTGATGTATTTATTTCAACATTGGTAGGGTTGATATTATAATAATTCAAAGAAATGATAAGGTTACTCTTTGAAATTCATTCTTTTTCATGTGTTCCATCTTGCATGCTAGCTCTGACCCATTAGATGACATAATTTTACCAAACCTTCAACATAAAAGTTGCAGATATTTATCTTATTGAAATTTTTCCATAAGAGCCAGGTCATTTGAACATCTACAGCTCAAGATATGGGTATTTTAGTGAACTATGTCAATACTGGTGGGACACATGTGGGCTAATTGATTCAAGCTCCATTATTTCATCCTTTTTAGATGTAAAATAACCAAATATGATTATCATAATATAGGTCTTTGTCTTAGATTTTCATGGGCTCTAAGATCAGCCTAATTGAATCACAAAAGCCCAAGTTATGACCAAAACAAGCAAGACACTCAAGATATAAATAAAAAATAAAAATTGAAACATATATACATAATACTTCAATTAAACTAAACAACATAAAACTTAATTAAAATACTATCATTAAACATAATAAATATATAATAAACCCCAAATGTAAAACTATAATAAGTGTATTAAAATTAATTCATCAATCTACCATATTCCTTACATAACTATAAGTTCTTTACATCATCCCTAAAATACAACATATAATCATTTGCTCATGCATCTATCTTGGTATAGTTAAGGCCAGTTTGTTGATGATTTTCTTATCCTTATAAAAGGATAAGGGTAACTTTTGCTTTTTCAAATGCATATCTTAATAGATCGAGTATCATAGTCAAGGCCTTGTAATGTGGACATACCCAAGGAAGACCCTCACACTACATTAGAGAAAGGACTTGAAGCATATAGAGGTCCCCTCACAAGGGACAAGACCAAAAGGGCTAAAGAGACCATTCATAAAGCCCTTTTCTCTTTTCTCTCTTCTAGTGGGCCTAAGCCCAATAAGGAACCTATGAGGATCTATGTGTACTTTACTTGTAATATACTTTCTAAATAGTTTCTCTAGGCTTATAGGATAGATTTGGGCCTTGCAAGGTCAAATGGGCCACTTTAGGGCCTTGTACTTTTCCTTTTGGGCCATGTATAGGCCATTTGCTTATCTTTTTCTCTTAATGGGCCTTGGATTCATGTTCAAGCCCACTTAGCTAGTCCTTGGCCGAAATTTCCCATGGCCTATATAAGGACTTCTCCTTTTATAAACAAGCATAATTAATTCATTTGCAAGATTTTGAGAGCACTTAGTGTTTTCCTAGTGAGAGATTCTCCTCCTCTCTAGAATTAGAGAGCTCTCTCAAGCTCTTATCCAAGTGGTTTCTCCCTCCCTTGGTGGTGAGTGGAGTTATCTTCCACACTTTGGGAAGTGGCCTCCAACCTTTTCCTCTCCCCTTTTCCAAACCTTCCTCCATTGTTCATCCTTTTCTTCTTCCATTTCACTCCCTTTCCTTTTGTTCCTTGCGTCACACTCCTTTAGTTTAGGCTTTGGTTTTTGGTTTCCTTGCCTAGAAGAAGAAGTTCTCAAGCTTACATTGAAGGAAGAAAGAAGAAAGAGCCTTAGATCCATCTCTCTTCAAGAAAGTGGATGAAGAGCCTACATCATGTGGTATCATTGAGCCTTGGGAGGTTCTTTTCTTCTTCTCTTCCATTTTAATTTTCGTTTTCACTTCTCTTTGCTGGCTGGAATTCTGGTTCTTAATCATTCATAGGTCTTGTTAATGCCATGTTAGCATAAAAAAATCATAAAAAGTTTTAGTTCTTTTGAGTTTTTGTGCTAGTTTCTTTTGTGGCTTCAATTTTTGCATATTGGTATGGTCATTTTCGTTTGGGTAATGTTAGCATTCTGTTTTAGCTTCTAAAATTCAGAGTTGGCACATGTTAGTTTTGGTTTGTTAGGTTGTTAGTTTATTGTTACAAGTTAGTTAATTGTTAGTTGTTAGTTAGAGCCAATTAAGGAAGTTAGTTAGGTGCCATGTGGAACCTTGTCTAAAGTTCTAGGAAATTACTTGCTTCATCTTTTAGTTGTGCAAAACCGTGTGGTGAAGGGGCAATTCAAGCACTTTGATTAGCTCCTAAAAAGGTTCCATTCTTATTGTTGGGAGGTCTCACATTAAAGATACTCCAAAGTCAAGTCAACTTTTAGGGTTGTTAGTTTCCAATCTTAGCTTTGATTCTAGGTTTAATTTTTCTTTACTTGCACTTTTAGGATATCACTTTTACATTCCTTTTCATCTTGCTTGCATCAAAAACAAAAACTTGTCAAAAAATTAGTCACCTCCTATACATCAATTTAGGAGAAGGTTGCATAATTTGCCTTAAGCAAGAAGCATTAATTGAACTTGTTTGTACCATTTGTGCATTTCGGTTTTGGAATTATAAGATTGGTGTTGTTACCTTGAAATCTTGAGAGGCAAAAAGGAAAGAAAAATATCAAAAGAAAAGAAAAGTACCAAAGGAGAAAAAGAGTATTAAAAAGAAAGCCTTATTACCAACTTGAATTTGAGACACCAAACATCATCACCAAAATTTTGAAATTACCAATACCAAAAGAGAAGTGTTTCATTACTTGACATTTCTAAGACTTGTTCATTAAGACTTCCTTGCTTATTTTTGCAACTCTAGAGTTTCTAAGCTAGGTTGTACTTTAAGCTTTGTTTCTTGCATGTGTTTTCTTGTTTGTCTTGTTTTGTCAAATTCAATTCTATTCCAAGTTAGCTTTCAGTCTTTTGAACTTTTATTGCTTTTAGAGTCTTGTCATATAAAAAAAATCCATTTGAGTAGCCTTTATTTCTTAAGCCTTTTTAGTTTGTCATTTTTGCTTCTTAAAGTTTTGTCTTGAGTTTGTATCTTTTCAAACTTCTAAGATCACTCCATTTCTCCATTAATTGAGGGTAGCATATTGAAACACTTGAGATTGGTGTGGAAATTGATTGAGCTTGATAATCTCTAAGAGAAGGCATACACTTGAGAGATACACTTTAGTGAGGTTTAAAATTTTTCTTTGTGATTTCTATTAACCAAATCTTGTTTGGAGTTGTTGTCTTGTCTTCTTTTGCTAGGTAAAGTTGGAGCTTATACATCAAGAAGGACTTTTGAAGACAATTGTAAAGGAGGCAAAAGCTTTATAACTAGTAGAACTTAGGCAAATTTTTTTTCAATTCTTAGGCTTTGTGTAGTAGGATTTTGTCTTGTATTTTGGACACAACAAGGACATTGGACTTTTTGGACATTATAACTTTCCTTTTTGCTTAGTAAATTTTGAATTAGGATAGTACATGTGCATTTGATTGTTAACTACTTTTAGTTAATTGGTTAGAATTAGTTTGAAGTTACAACTATAATTAGTTAGTTAGTTGGTAGTTAGTTGAGTGTCTTAACTAATTAGGTTAATTAGTTAGTGGTTGGAACTAATTCTAGTTATCATAACTAATTGTTAGTTGGGTTAACTAACACATAACTGAATTAGTTGGTTAGTTATAGTGGTTAGACTTTGTTAAAACTTCCATAACTAATTAACTACTTTTTAGTTAGGGTTTGTTAAGACTTAGTTAGTTAGTTGAACTAATTTTCTTAGGTTAACTACTTCTTAAAACTGAATTTGGTTAGGCTTGTATAGGGTTAGTTAATCACTAGTAACATCCTAGGACAAACATAATCAATTTAGGTTAAGGACAACTTAGGATTTACATAAGCAACATAGGACTAACCTAGTTAAAGACAACCTAGGACATTGTTTTTCCCTTAGGATAGAAACCTAGTATTGATATTTTAGGATTGTTGAAGTGTTTCTTTCACTTGTATTGCATTCATCTTCCTCGACTAGCTTGTCTATACATACTTTGTTTTTGTCTCAAATTTCTTTGACAACATTAAAAGATGTCATCTAGTGATAGGGAGAACAAAACCATGTTTCATAACATAATGGATAGCTTAAACAATATTAATGCTAGGCTAACCAATCTTGAGCATAATGAACCCCCTAGAACTAGGCATAGACAACAAAGAAATCAAAGACATAACATTAGTGATAATGAGGAAGAAACAAGACAAAGAAGGCACCATGACCATAGAAAGGATGACATAGGCTTAAGAGAAGTAAAGTTAGAAATTCCCCCATTCAATGGCAAGAGTGACATTGAAGCTTACTTAGAGTGGGAGATGAGGGTAGAACAAATATTCAACTCTCATCAAATAAAAGATGATAAAAAAGTTAGGATTGCAACTCTTTCTTTCCAAAATTATGCTCTAGTTTGGTGGACCCAAATTTGTAAGGATAGAAAAAGAGACAACTTCCCTCCCATAGATGATTGGGTAGACTTAAAAGCTCTCCTTAGGAAAAGATATGTTCCTAACTATTATCGTGGTGAACTATTAGCAAAGCTTAATAGGCTCACCCAAGGCTCCAAATGTGTAGAACACTACTATAAAGCCTTAGAAATAGCCATGATTAGAGCCAACCTAGAAGAGGATGAAGAAACCTTAATGCATAGGTTCTTAAATGGACTTAATAGGAACATCAAAAATAGGGTAGAACTTCTTCCACATGTGGATATAGAAGAGTTACTCCACCAATGCACTAAAGTAGAAAACCAATTTAAGGAAAGAGAATCCTATAGTGGGGATAACAATAGAGCTTATAAGTCAAAATGGGTAGAAAATAAGGGTAAGTTTGAGAGAAACCCTAGAGAGAGAGAAGTGGGCGCTTCCTCCTCTAAACTCCAAAGTGAGTTACACAAAAATGGCAAAGTCTTTAGGAATCAACATGATAAGCATGAACCATCATCAAAACCACAATCCTCTAGATCTTCTTCCATAAAATGTTTTAAGTGTCTTGGAAGAGGACACATTGCTTTGGACTGTCCAACAAAAAGAACCATGATTTTAAAAACTAATGGAAACTACTCAAGTCAATCAGAGTCTAATTCTGATTCTCACTATTCAAGTGATGACTCTAGTAGTGATTCCAGTGACAGTGAGCACATTCTAGGGGATGATGGTGAGTTATACATGATTAGAAGATTGCTTGGTAGTCATGTAAAACTCGATGACACGACACAAAGAGAGAACATCTTTTATACAAGATGTTACATTAATGACAAATTATGTTCTCTCATTGTTGATAGTGGGAGTTGTGCAAATGTTGCAAGCCAAAGACTAGTCAAAAAGATGGGATTAGAGCTTATAGATCACCCAAGTCCCTACAAATTACAATGGTTAAATGAAAAAGGAGAAATGGTAGTCAATAAGCAAGTCCTAATAAATTTCACCATAGGCACATATAGAGATGAAGTCAAATGTGATGTAGTGCCTATGGAAGCAACCCATATACTATTAGGAAGGCCTTGGCAATTTGATAGGAAGGTCCTTCATGAGGGGTTCACTAACACCCTCACATTTAAACTAGATGGCAAGAAGATAGTACTACGTCCTCTAACTCCACAACAAGTAGCAAAAGACCAAATCCAAATGAAAGCTAAGAGAGAAAAAGAGTTAGGATCTTCTTCCCATACGAATTTAGAAAAACCAAAGAAAAACAAAAAAGACAATAAAGGGAAAGGAGTTATTATCTATAATGACTCCCAACCTAATCTTTTTGCAACTAAATATGATGTGAAACATGCCATGTTTTCACAAAAACATTGCTTGATCATATATCCAAAAGATATCCCTAACACTTCTTTGTGTTGTATGGGCACCTCTCCTCCCCCTTTGCCCAACGGGATCCAAAATATCTTACAAGAATTTAAAGACCTCTTCCCAAAAGACATTCCAAAAGGGTTACCTCCTATTAGAGGCATTGAGCATCAAATAGACCTTATTCTTGGGGCTAGTTTGCCAAATAGACCTGCCTATAGATGCAACCCTAAGAAGAGTTTAGAAATAGAAAATCAAGTGAATGAACTACTTTCCAAAGGTTGGATTAGAGAAATTTTAAGCCCTTGTGCATTACCGGTTTTACTTGTACCCAAGAAAGATGGTTCATGGAGAATGTGTACGGATTGTAGAGCCATTAATAACATCACCATCAAGTATAGGCATCCCATACCTAGGCTTGATGACATGTTAGATGAGCTTAGTGTGGATCTACAATCTTCTCCAAGATTGATCTTAAAAGTGGCTACCACCAAATTAGAATAAAAGAAGGAGATGAATGGAAAGCCGCTTTTAAAACCAAGCTTGGCCTTTATGAGTGGTTAGTGATGCCTTTTGGCCTAACTAATGCACCAAGTACCTTCATGAGACTTATGAACCATGTTTTAAGGGATTTCATAGGGCATTTTGTTGTGGTATACTTTGATGACATTCTTGTGTATTCAAAGTCCATGGCATCTCATCTAATCCACCTAAGACAAGTTATGCTTGCCTTAAGAACAAACAATCTTTATGCTAACTTTGAAAAATTTTCTTTTGGCATGGATACCATTGTCTTTCTTGGTTTTGTAGTTAGTTCTAAGGGTGTTGAGGTAGATCACTCTAAGGTTAAGGCAATCCAAGATTGGCCTACACCTAGAAATGTGAGTGAAATAAGAAGTTTCCATGGTCTCGCAAGTTTCTATAGGAGATCTGTGAAAGATTTTTCAACCTTAGCCTCCCCTCTAAATGAGTTGGTTAAAAAGAATGTTTCTTTTGTGTGGGGGCCTAGGCAAGAAAAAGCCTTTCAAGATCTCAAAGATAGGCTCACTCATGCTCCAATTTTAAAACTTCCAAATTTTTCTAAAACCTTTGAGCTTGAGTGTGATGCATCAAATGTGGGCATAGGAGCTGTGCTTTTACAAGATGGTCACCCCATTGCTTTCTTTAGTGAAAACCTTAATGGGGCCACTATTAACTACCCCACATATGATAAGGAATTCTATGCCTTAATTACAGCCCTACAAACTTGGGAGCACTACTTAATCCCAAAAGAGTTTGTGATACATAGTGATCACCAATCTTTAAAATTCATAAAAGGGCAACATAAGTTAAACAAAAGACATGCTAAGTGGGTTGAGTATTTGGAACAATTTCCTTATGTCATCAAGTATAAGAATGGCAAAACCAATACTGTGGCTGATGCTTTATCTAGGAGGCATTCTTTACTTACCTCTCTAGGAGTCAAAGTTATTGGGCTTGATGAAATTAGGTCTTTGTACCCAAATGATCTTGATTTTTCAAACATCTTTAACTTATCTTCCACTTCGACATCTCATAAGGGCTTTTACATTTTAGATGGCTATCTTTTTAAAGCCAATAGACTTTGTATTCCAAGAAGCTCTTTAAGAGATCTACTACTTAGGGAGAGTCATGAGGGAGGACTCATGGGCCATTTTGGAAGAGATAAGACTTTGTCTATATTACATGAACACTTCTATTGGCCCAAAATGAAAAAGGATGTTCAAAAACATTGCTCTAGGTGTATTGTATGTAGAAAGGCTAAATCAAAACTTTCACCTAGCAGTTTATATACTCCCTTGCCAACACCTAGTGCACCTTGGATTGATATATCAATGGACTTTGTGTTAGGCCTGCCTAAGACCCAAAGGAGAATGGATTCTATCTTTGTGGTTGTGGATAGGTTTAGCAAGATGGCTCACTTCATCCCTTGCCATAAGGTTGATGATGCTAGTCATATTGCTAACATCTTCTTTAAAGAGGTTGTGAGACTACATGGTGTGCCCAAAACCATTGTTTCTGATAGGGACACCAAATTCCTAAGCCATTTTTGGAAAACTCTTTGGTCAAGGCCAGGAACATAACTTCTCTTTTCCACAACTTGTCATCCTCAAACAGATGGCCAAACAGAGGTAGTAAATAGGACCCTCTCTCAACTTCTTAGGGTCTTAGTACACAAAAATGTAAAATCATGGGATAAGTGTTTACCCCACATTGAGTTTGCATATAATAGGGTACAACACTCTACAACCAAGCATAGTCCATTTGAGGTTGTATATGGCTTTAACCCTCTCACACCCTTGGACCTTTTACCCATTGAGGTTTCTGACTCTGTCCTTCATATGGATGGAGAGGCAAAGGCCCAATTTATCAAAGACTTTCATGAGAAGGCTATACACCAAATACAAACTAAAAATGAACATTATGCTCGTTGTGTAAATAAACAAAGAAAAGAGATCATCTTTGAGGTTAAAGATTGGGTATGGTTACACCTTCGAAAGGAACGCTTTCCTAACTTGAGAAAATCCAAACTCAACCCTAGAGGTGATGGGCCTTTCCAAATTCTCAAGAAAATTAATAATAATGCTTATGTCCTAGATCTACCAAGAGATTATGGTGTGAGTGCTTCTTTCAATATAACTAATTTGTCTCCCTTTGATATAGATGATGAGGATGATGCCTTTGATTTGAGGACAAATCCTTTTGAAGAGGGGGAGCATAATGTGGACATACCCAAGGAAGACCCTCACACTACATTAGAGAAAGGACTTGAAGCATATAGAGGTCCCCTCACAAGGGCCAAGACTAAAAGGGCCAAAGAGACCATTCATAAAGCCCTTTTCTCTTTTCTCTCTTCTAGTGGGCCTAAGCCCAATAAGGAACCTATGAGGATCTATGTGTACTTTACTTGTAATATACTTTCTAAATAGTTTCTCTAGGCTTATAGGATAGATTTGGGCCTTGCAAGGTCAAATGGGCCACTTTAGGGCCTTGTACTTTTCCTTTTGGGCCATGTATAGGCCATTTGCTTATCTTTTTCTCTTAATGGGCCTTGGATTCATGTTCAAGCCTACTTAGCTAGTCCTTGGCCGAAATTTCCCATGGCCTATATAAGGACTTCTCCTTTTGTAAACAAGCACAATTAATTCATTTGCAAGATTTTGAGAGCACTTAGTGTTTTCCTAGTGAGAGATTCTCCTCCTTCTCTCTAGAATTAGAGAGCTCTCTCAAGCTCTTATCCAAGTGGTTTCTCCCTCCCTTGGTGGTGAGTGGAGTTATCTTCCCCACTTTGGGAAGTGGCCTCCAACCTTTTCCTCTCCCCTTTTCCAAACCTTCCTCCATTGTTCATCCTTCTCTTCTTCCATTTCACTCCCTTTCCTCTTATTCCTTGCATCACACTCCTTTAGTTTAGGCTTTGGTTTTCGGTTTCCTTGCCTATACGAAGAAGTTCTCAAGCTTATATTGAAGGAAGAAAGGAGAAAGAGCCCTAGATCCATCTCTCTTCAAGAAAGTGGATAAAGAGCCTACATCACCTTGTCACTTATTCCACACAACACTTTTTTTATGATATAATCTTACTATGAATTCTAGTTTTGTAAACTTGCTTCCACCATAAAATGTGTGATTTGCATCCTTTAGGAATCCAATAAAATTAGTAAGATGCTCTCTACGTGCTTCATTTGTTTCCATTTGTGCCTCACCATGACAAGCCTCACCTTGGTGCCTAAATGTATCATCAATCATTGTTCTCATTTCATTATCACCATAAAAGGCCTCTTGTACAATATGTAACATCTTGAATTTTATAAAAATAATTAAATATGAGAAATAAATATTAAATAATTATAAATGGGTTAATAAGTGTCCTAAAAATGTTGAAAAAATTAAATTGAGATTTATGAGGATTATTTATAATTTGTTGGGGCTTTAAGAGTTAAAATTATACTTAGTTAAAATTATACCTAGTTAAAATATGGGTGTCAGACCAAGTATCTCCGATTGAGATGCCGTTGGTCAGGGCTGTTAAGAATATTATGGGGATTCCGAATATATATTCGGAATAATTTTTAGATAAAGTATTGAGCCCAAACAGAGATCCTGTTTGTTATAAAATAGTGAAATTACTAATGAGGGGTTAAAATTTAAAAACAAAACTCTTTTTTTCTCTCTCATTTTCATGACACTTTTCTTCTTCTTTGACAAACCACTTCCTCTTATTCTCCTCTCATATTCCTCTTCCTCTTCCTCTTCTTCTTCTCTAAAAACCTAGACTATGGTGTGCCCTCTTTCTTCTTCCATTTTTGTTGTGCTTAAAGCTTGGAGGAGATAATAATGGTGCCTTGGAGCTCCCCTTCTCCCACTCTATTTTCGTGTTCTTCTCTCCCATTCTTGGAACTCTTTTCTCTTGGCATGAGGTAAGGTTTCCTCTCCATTTTCTTGAGCTCTAACATTAGGTTTTGGGTTATGGTGGTTGGGAGAATGTTTGATTTCATATGGGTTGTGTAGGAGAGGCATTAATGGTGTGAAACCCTAAGGTGGGTGCTTTTAATGTGAGTTTTATGTGGGTAATTATGGGTACACGATATTAGCATTTAATATGGTGGAAAAAGATGAACATTGAGGATGGTTTTTGGGTTTTGATAAAAACCCTTGCCCTAAGAATTAGGGAAATTGGATATATTGTGACTTGGAGGGTTAAATTGAAAGTGAATGGATAATATTTAATGTGAGAGTTGTTGTTTATGATGATGGATAATGATAGGGATGGTAAATCATAGAGAAGGAAACTCAAGAGTGGGTGTTATTATGAAATGTGTAGAAATAAAGAAGGTAGAAATAAGGAAGGTGAACATTAAACCATAATGGTTGTGATGGGTCCATGAAATGAGATTGTGACGTGATGAGTTGTTGGGCCATGATAAATGACATATGAAATTGTTGATTGATAATGGTTTGAAAGGAACTAAGAGGCTCATGATGAATTTGAATGGCAAATGGATAGTTTAAGTAATGATGAAAGAGATGTTGTTGTTGTTGGGTATGATTGGCCCTTTGAGACTTAGAGAACCTTGGTTTTGCGAAAGAAATTTCCGAAACCTAACATAAGTATGTGAGATGGTGTTTTAGCAAGTCTAGGACTTGATATTGAACTCTAAAAGATATGTCAATTATTTAAACTTGTGATGAAGCCTTGTGATGACTTATAATTGAATGAATGCATATGTGTGTGTTGTGTAGATTGTAATTTGAGCAATGTGGCAAAATGATTGGAGCATTTGGATTGCGGTTCTTCTCCACAGGTAGGAGAGGAGTTTACATTTCAATTGTATGAATAGAATGATTGGTGATTGATGTATATATGATTTATACTCATGTTTGCCTTGCCATGAATATAATAAAATGATAAGATGCTTGGTAATGTGATAAATGATATGCTTGGCAATTTGATGACTTTGGGAGTCATGTATATATGAGATGATGATGAATGTTTAGTGGTCCCTTTCGAAGGGCATGATTTAATTGTTGATTGAAATCCATGGATGGATAGATTATTTAAATTGTGATGTTGTGTTTATGATGTTATGATAATTAAGGAACTAATAGGACTATATTGAGTTTTAGTATGATTGAACGCCATGGAATAGTTCCAATAGCCCATGTATGTAGTTTATGACTTGCAGGAAGTGGAATGGCCCAATTCCATTGAGAATAGGCCCTTGAGTTGCACAAAAATACCTTGAAACGGTCTAAACGCATTTATACGCATAGGTCCCTCATTTTTGAGAATTTTTTAGTGTGACCATGTCATAAATAATGTATATAAGTTGGTGTTAAGATTTGGTGGGCATTGGAATTCGTATGAAAAGTTAGGGGGATTAGAAGTTCAAAAATATGACTTTTTCTACATAAAAAGGGGTCTATGCTATCATGAATCGATTCAAAATAGTGTTTGAATCGATTCAGAGGATACTGGATGGGCTTGAATCGATTCATACGAAGGCTTCAATCAATTCAAGACTCACTGAATTTACTGTTCCTCAATTTCCCAAATCTTGAATCGATTTATACGGGGTTTGAATTGATTCAAGGCTCTCTGTTTTCACTGTCTTGAGCTCCTAGAATGTATGAATCGATTCATGGAGTGTCTGAATTGATTCAAGGCCCTTGGTTTGTTAATTTTGGGTTTTAAGCATGCATGAATCGATTCATATAAGAGTTGAATTGATTCGTGGCCCTGTTATGGCCACTGTCCGTTTAAGCATCTTAATGACATTTTGGCCTCTGACTTCTTTCATGAAAGTTGTAGATAATAATGCTACGGAGGTGTGAAAATTAGTCTTACCTCAATTGGAGTTTTCTAACTCTCATAAGGCGTAAATTACCAGACCCACTACATTGTAAAATTCAAATTTTAGAGGGTTTTGAGCTGAACTTTTTATGATTATCAAATTGGGACTAATATGTGATATTTGTGACATGTCCCACTATTTTTAAGACTAAAAATGAACTTCCCTCATATACCTCGATGTTGAAATTGAATTGAGTTTGTTATTGTTTAAACCTTGTTTCATCATGCAATAACTCATGATTGCAAAGGGTGTGTGATTGTGGTGTGTTTAGTGGTGTTTTGGGGTTGTTTTATGAAATGGGCAAAATATGTGTGCCTAATATAGGTCATGAAAGACATGAATATTCCACCACTAATAATATGACTTGATGAGGTGATAATGGAAAGTAAATTATGTGGTTGTACGACACACCCTTGTATGATGATGAAACTAATGAGAGATGATTACATGACAATGTATTTATTGTAAATCGATGAACCAGAGATGATATTGATAATGGATAATGATGGATGATGTTGTTGATTATTTCCTTGAATAAAGGATGATTGTTATTATTAGTGATTTATTGAATACCATTGGGATTGATACAAGTGTGATCTTGTATGTATGGTTTAAAATTATATTGAAGAATTGTTGTGATACCACACTAATATATGAATCAATGGTAATGATCAATAAGATGAAAATCCACTAAGAGATTATATGGTGATATTGATGAACGATTGATGGATGTTGTTGATGTTTGTGATGCCATTGTGATTGTTGCAAGTATTGACTTGCATGTATGATATAAAAGGTGTTGAAATGAAATTCCACACATAAAGCTTGAGAACAATGGCTAGAACCAACGATGTTAAAAGCCACTAAAAGATTATATGGTGGTGTTGGGGTTGATGATGATGATTGATGAATGGCGTGGTAGGATGCATAGTGTGAGAATGCATTTGATTTGCATTGTATTACATCCATGGCATATCATACGCTATCTATGCGGAATGTTAGGGGTTCTAATAGGTGGGTCCAATGGGAGGGCGACCTAATGTATGGGTAAATTATTGTTGTTCCCTGGTGATTCTGGGAATCACGAAGCTGTCCATAGTTTGGTGATAAGGCACCCTATATGGCGGGCCCAGTGGGAGGGCGGCTCTGTGATGAGCAAGTTACCTTGGTATTCGACGGGGCACGACTCTCTCGATGTGTGTTCGGGAGGGGCCCGTAGCACTTTTGGCAAGTGAGGCCATGTTGTTGATCCGCAAGTCACGAGGTGACTAGTGCTACATATGGGCGATGCAATTTGGTACCAGTAAAATTAGTGATTATGCATGCATTATGAAATATGTCTACACATTATACTACTGCAGTAAGGGCATAGTAGCACACCTATGCTTGACCCACATTTGATATCATGATATTTCCCACAGCCGAATCTGCATTTGTTGTTGATAATTCCATTGTGCATATGCATTAGCCTATGAGCATTTGCATATAGCATGGAGATATGCCAAAAGGTGATGATGATTAAGATTGAGATGTGATGATGATGAGATGGGTAAATGAGTTATCTAAAAGACAACATGTAAAATATGAATACAATAAAATGACATTGAATAAGATAATATTGTATATGATGGCCTAATGTAATGAAAGGCTTGTTTGTCTATGATTGATGACAATGATGTTGGCCCATTGTGGCATTGTGAAATAATACGTATATGTGTTACTTTGCTATGAGTTGATTGATAAATATGGTTTATGTATACTGTTGAGATGAATGAATTATGATGATTATTGATTATTTTAGCAAAGCATACATGATGTTGATATACATATGCACATAATCCCAATTGTATTCATATTCGTCATTTGAAATTTATAACTCACTCTCCTATGTTGTCTATTTTTAGCATTATGATGCAGGGTTGTCATGGGATGAGATTGAGTCTTTGAACTAAAGCTTTGGAAAAGGTAAATAGCTGTAATGGAATGCCTTGGCCGACAACGAATGTTAATTATGATGTGATGATTGAATTGTATAAGATGATAGTTGAAAATCATTGATTTGATGATATTGTATAGATGTCAATGCATATGAATGAGGTATTGACATATGAGGTATTAGGGTTTATACTCATTTCATGATTAAATTGATGTTGATTATGTCGACAATTTTAGGGTGGTATAAGTGTTGATGATACATAATTTTAAGGTTGAATAGAATGTGGTCAATTATGAAATATGGACATTGGAGATGTATGTTGCATGACCATAGAGATGCATATGTATATATATTTTAGGCAATGCATGTTTATGATTTATGTATAATATTGGTCGTGGCCTAATAGGCTTGTGTTGTATGCTTGCATGCTTTGCCGAGCCTCTTCTCATATCTTCATATATGGGACTAGGTGTGTGCCCTATATACATATTCTTCTTCCACTGTAAACTCTGTTATTTTTGTATATAATCATGGGCGATTTATTTTACGATCCAATTATAAAATATTAAATCTCACTATTCAGTTTTGTATGGTTCGAATCTTGATGTAATCGTTGAGGTGTTTTGAAATTATTTAAAATGTGAAAAATTTACTCGCATTTTCATTAACTATTTATCCTAATTACATCGTGATTTGGGTTTGGAAAATCAGTTTGCTTCTAGATGATTCTGACACTCGCTTCTCACCGTGAAGGTCCCATATAACGTAATTCTTAGGAAACTGTTTCAAAATCAAGTGATATCTTATTATATCTCTAGTTTTCCACTTTCCAAAGCTCATTTGCACATGGACATCGCATTGTCTCTCCAGTAGCCACATTTTCAAATGTGAAATCTAGAAAATATCTCAACCCAATTAAGTACTCAATTGTATTTCATGGCTTAGCAATCCAAGATTTATCCGTTGTTGACTATTAACTACATAAAAGTTTGGAATTAAATATATAGGCCAATAAAGTTATTTTAAAACAAGTGAATAGAATTGAATACTTTATAAATAATAAAATAAAAGATATAAAAACATGATATATAATTAATCCAATCACATAGCATGCAAATGTGATAATAGTCGCAGGAATAGTTGGGACAACAAACCTAATTATATCCATGGTTGGGTCCTTTCATGATTATTTTTGCCTAAATGTGTTTTAATTTGTTATCCTTCTTATTTGCGTTTCCTAGTTTATTTGTGACTTTAGTTTTGTTTGATTAATATGGATGATGCATGACAAACAATACAAAGTAAGCAAAGTTAGCCACATTAACTGTCCATATAGAAGTAATAAAAAAGGCACCTTACTTAAGCAAAACAATGATGAACAAACCTTCAATCTGTGCATGGTTTCAAATAAAATGGAATTCAATAGGAGGAATTCACGTGTCTACAAAATGAAAAAAAGAAGGCATTTATTCACTTTTTGTAATTGTTGAGAAATATCAAAATAAAAAGTAATTCACTTAATTTTAAGTCTTATGAAAAAATAAAGCAATTCAAGAAGTTATAAATGAAACTTAGAGGAATGAAAATAATTAATAAAACAAATAAAAATGAAATAGAAGTTTATCTAGTGTGTAGAACTAAAACCAATATTTAGTGAAAAACCAATACCTAGAATTAAAACTAGTATGCAAAATTAAAATTAATATGCAGAATTTGAAACAGTATGTAGAATTTCAACTAGTATGCAAAAATAAAACAAGTGTGCAAAATTTAAACCAACTTGCAGACACTACAAAAAAAATTGTAGTTTTTGGCAGTTAAATTTTTAATTTCTAGCATTTAAAAACTACCATAAATATTTTTCTTGGCATTCAAAAAAAAGTGCCACTTCCACATGTGCTAGGAACTGTTCGTGGCATCTTTTCACTAACTATTGCCAGCAGTGTAAGAAATGGCTTAAACTTTTCTGGCATTTTTTAACGGTCAAAAATTAAATATTTAACCCCCACGATCATCATCACAAATATTATTATTATCACTATTATTATTATTATTAGTGTTAGTGTTATTATTATTATTAAAACTAAATTCAACTTTCAATTCATAACCTCATACCTTATTCACTAACTAAATTCACTTTATAGCTTTTGTTTTATTTGGTCATCTCATTGTTTCCGTTTTCAATACAAAATGATGTTGTAGTGATTAGGTTACACATTCAAAAACCACTTACTAACCATGGACATGAGCAACAATAATTTATAAAACAAGCAAAACAATTTATTCATTAATAAACAATTCTTTAGATTTAAACCTAAATCCAAATCATGCTATCCAAATCTTTACACATTCAAAGCCAAACAATAGTAGTGGTTTTTTCAATTTAAACCAACATAAGAGTCAAATCCTTGAGAATATATCAAAGTCTAAGCTTAAAAGTCAATATGGAATTGTATATCTTTTCTGAAACTTCCTACTGGAAGTTGATTAAACAGCTACATGTTTCTAACATGGATTATTGGCCAATGGGGATCTTAAACACCTAACAAAGCGCCTAACTCAGTTGGAATATGTCATTCCTTCATTTGTATGTACCCAATTGAAAGAGAAGGTTGTTAGTTTCAAGAACAAGTTAGCTACTTCTCAAGAAAATGTATGTTCTCAATTGAAAGATAAGCTTTAATCCTTCAAAAGTAGCTAACTTATTCTTTAAACTAACAACCTTATCTTTTAATTAAGAATATTCAGTTGATTTAGAAGTCAAGGGATTAAAGCTCATGTCACTGAATGTTGAGGTAGATGTAAATACAATACTAAGAAGACCTTCTAATCCTAAGCAACATACATGTCCAGGGTGATCTTTTCCTAAAACTTTATAGAGAACATGATTACTTGAAATTTCTCCAGAATTAGCACATTTGCTTATTTCTTCAACCACTTTTTCCTACATATAAAAATTATTTACATGGTTAAAACAATTTTTTTAATAAATTTTTTTAAATATAAACAAATAACACTGAACAACAAATAAAATAACAATAAGCTATGAAAAAGAACATATAACATTTCAGTGATAATATGGATTCAGGTTTCAACAAACAATGGTAAGTTACATAGCCTCTGCAGTACCATATTTCCAAAGGCTTGGTTAACAGAAGCACCCACCAACTTCCCATGAATCCTACCACATACCTATCAAAATATTTCAAATTATTTTCGAGTCCTGATATATGACATCAGCTATATGTAATATTTATTCTGAATCAATTAAAATTGACAAGCCAGTGGTAGATGAGAAATAATTTAAAAGTAAAGATAAACCAACAAAAGCGCACCAGATTTCAAACACTTGTACGCTATCAGGAGCCCTGACATAAATTTTGCAGGCTCCTCGTTCTAAAACTAATAATGCCAAATCATATGAAATGCTCAATATACATCTAAACCAATTAAATATATAACTATCACACAACGTTCATTTGAAGAAATTTTGCATCCTAGAGATAGTACATAATAAACAAAGGTACAACTTTAGAAAACAACTTAAAGGGATAATATCTGAATTGGGAGAATTTCCACGTAGATTAGCACACCTTGTAACTTAGTGCTCCTCTAGGCTAAATAGGAACAAGATGGATAAGTGAATGAAGAACATCTGTTATTAGGGGCTGGTAACTCAGTTCTGGTTGTAGATACAATACAACTGTTATCAGAATAAAATATTAGTTATAAAAATATTTTAAGAACCGAATAGATGAAAATAAGCCAAAGAGTGGAAATAAACTTTGCAATAATAAGAAATTCAAGTTTATTTGCTTGGCTGACAAGTTGTCTGTGAACATTATCCACAACTTGAATTCTTAAATAAACACAAAGACAAATGCATATAGAAATAAACTAAAACCTATTTAAAATACATAACATAATTGTTATAGTCCATTCATATTTCTAGCATTCTACCAATAATGGCACAAGCAACAACAAAAAGGTAACATTATTTTCCTTGGAATAATTAACTTTGTCGCAACCTTTATCGCGACGGCGCAACCTTTATCGCGACGGCGCGGCGAACAAGAGAGAAAAAAATGAAACAGGGTGTCGCCACCAACGTTTTTATCCATAGGAAAAACATTGGGAAAAAACTAAGTTCAGTAAAGCACTGGTTAAAAAAGTTGAAATCCAAGTTCGGGAGTCGGTTACGAGTAGGGAAGGTATTAGCACCCTAAATCGCCTGTCAAAGACAGTACCAAGATTGAAAGCACAATATAAATAGCCTTAAACAAAACATGGTTTTTTCCCTTTTACTTGTTGTATTTTGAAAACGACAGAATGGAGTAGAGAACTATACAGACATAGAATGTCGAAGCGAGGTCAATGGAACGTTTCATCCGAATTAAACTCGACTTCGATGTGAGACAGAGAGGGGAAGAGAATGCTAATAAGGCGTCACGCCTAAATTAGACATTCTCGGATAAAAACAGGGATAGGAAAGAGATAAGTGGGACGTCTCGTCCTAAGTATCCCTTCCCTATGAATTACGGCGAGGCTTGAGCAAAAAACTAAGGGGAAATCAACAAGACGTCACGTCTAAATTGATTTTCACGGAAGCGGCCAGAAAGAAGAACATTTATGAAAGAAACATAAAAGTGAGGAAATAAATCAAAAAAAGAAAAAAGAAATAAGAAAGATGGGCCCGACAGGAGTTAAAGTCCTGCTCCTACGTATTCTTGAATTATCAAGAAATCAGGGTTACGTAGTTCTAAATATTACTATTTTTAGGAAGGAATTTGAAAGATGTTGATGGATATCATTAAAGAGGAAAATTCATGCAAAGCAAGGTTCTTCGCACGTGCACGAATCCTAAGAGGGTTGTGTAGACAGGAGTGCTCCCGTACGACACTATTTTTTACAAAATCGTTTTTTTTATTATGTCTGCTTATTATGGAAAAGGATAAAAAAAAATACTAACAGTGAAAACTATTGGTACGCAGACAACTATAATTAACAGACAGCAAACTCACGGGAAAGTAAAAAAAAGGGGAACTGAAAGCAAAAGAAATAAGGAAAAGAGTGGAACCGGTGTGATGAGCTAGGAACCGATGTGGGAGGTCGAGCGCAGTGACGGTGTCTGATTTCGGGCTCGCACGCTGGCAGAGACAATGGACCGGAGTTGGACCCGAACTAGAAACCTGAAAGTCACGACCGGTGTTGTGGGAAGTTGATCCGGGGTGAATGCTGTTGAGCAGTAACGAAGATTGACAAGGTAATGTATTGGAATTGGAACGGCGTTGGTTCTGTGATAACGGAGCACGTTCGGGGTATGGACGATGTAGGAGCAGTGGCTTTGTGTAGTAAAAAAAACTTCAAACCTTTTTCGAACTAAGGGGGTCTTTTGTGGTGACTAAGGCCAGTCCACTGGTTTCAGGTGGGGAGGTCAATTAAAGGTCTTGAGGAATCGGAGAGAATTTCAGAAGAGTTCTCTCACGAAGAGGGAGAATCTCAGGAACCAACCCCTTGAGCTCCCTTGGTTGGGGCATTTATAGGGCCTTCAAGTCATGGGCTGAGGGTTTTGGGACAACCAGAACTCCCACTCACCCATTCGTGTAGTGGTGTGCAGCTCTGGCCATTATCATTGGTGGGGAGCAGGGTTTTCAGTGGGGTTTTTTTAATTGCCCACTTCCGCCTCCCTGTCTGCCATTTTCCAGGGAGTGCGATTCCAGGTCACCGCGCATAAGCTTCCGACCTCGTCCCTCCGTTGTCAAATTTGTGACACCGGTTAGCAAAGCCATTGGTTGGACGGAGTCTCCACTGATCCGATGTGGGGCCTTAAGAATCATTACCTGTGTCTTCACACCGGCTGAATCTTTCAATGTAATCACAGGGGCCGGTGTGCCTATCTTAATCTGTCCACTTTCCTTGGGGCCGGACTGGCCTGTCATTCTGCTCCGGCGCATGACATCGGTCCGGTGTTAACTTAGGCCTTGTCCGGTGTTGCCAACTTCAAGGCCGGGTCCGGTGTTGCCAATTTCAAGGCTGGGTCCGGTGTTATAACAATTTGGGCCGGACCGAAAGAGGTGTTCACAGATGCCCCTCTTTACTCTCTTTCACAAGAGAAATGTAAATTTCCGAGGTGAAAGGGGAGTAAAGATATGAACACCGATGTAGGGGCTAAGTAGGACCAAAATCCGGTGTGGGGCTTAATGATGTGGCATTTTAAACAGCCGACGTGTCTCAAATGTGGTCCACGTCACTGGGTGACTGAGCATTCCTCGTGTCATCAGCTAACTGGCTCTTTTTCAAAATTTAAAATTCGCGCCATTGGGCCGAAATGCCAAAAGTCGGCCCTTTTTAATGGGCCATGGGCCGGAATGCGTAGGGTTCTGGATCTTCGCTCCTCCCTCTATAAAAGCAACTTCGGGGATCCATCATTTTCACTCCTTTCTTGATATTGAAGTGCTGTCTCTCCGTCGTTCAACCTCTCCGGTGTTCAAAGTTCTCCTCCGGCGTTAAAGCTTTTTCTCCGGTGTTACGTCCCGGCTCGTACTAAAAGAACTGCACGCATCGCCTCAGCAGGTAGCCATCCCACCCTTCACTTTAATTTCGTAGATAGGTCATGGGGGACACCGGTTCGAGTAATAACTCCATTGAAGTCCTGTCTGGTCCTCCTTCAATTACATCCCGGCGTCAGCCGGGTGGAGTTTCGAGCCGAGGTCCGAGTCACCAAAGTGGGGCAACTTTGGGAGCTTCACATCGGTTCGTCTCATCAGGGCACCGTTTCTCCGCATTGCCTTTGTGGGAAACAGAGGGGTTTGACACATCGTCGGGCTCCTCGTTTAACTTTGGCACTGCTAGTGAAGGGGGAAGCAGTGCCGATTTATATCTTACTAACGATGTGGCCTTTTACAGTTGTATTCCCTTTCTTCGCCATACCGTCCGAATGGCTTCTGAAAATTCCTCCACCGGTGTTGCTGTGATTACTGACCCTATTGAGACAAATGTCTTGGCACACCGGATCAACTGGTTAGCTGAGAAGGCCAGGGATCCTTACTTCTGGGTTCATGAAGACCCAAAGACAATTGTTTCCCGGTATACTAAAGATGCTGCCGATGTCACCATCGAAGATGTCGTTGTTCATGCCGATGTTAAGCATGAAAACGACTTTACTGTATTCTGCCCCCAAACCTCGGACAGGATCTGCCATCAACCGGGGTCAAGGAACCTCTTTATGTATGAGATGGTCTTTTCTAAGATCGGCGTCCACTTCCCATTGACGGAGTTTGAGATGGGGGTACTCCGGTTTCTTGACTGCGCTCCTAGCCAACTTCATCCCAATGGCTGGGGCTTGGTAAGGTCCCTGGAGGTGCTTGGGGAGTACTTCCACTTCGTCCCCACAGTGGCCCTCTTTTTCACTTATTGCAGGGTGATGCGCCGGGGTAACTCTGGAGGGGGTCTAGGCTTCATCAACCTCCGCTGCGACTCAAAGGTGGTTAACTTTGAAAGTTACACCGAATCGGCCAAGACGGACGGGGTCAGTTTCAAACACTCCTATGTCAAAGTCGAGGTCAATGCTGGTAGGCCGGTGTTCTGGGAGAATTCTAATTTTTCCAGAAAGTTTTACACCGGTTGGACTCATAAACACTTTCTCCTGACAAGCAATGCCTACATCGTCAATGAGAGTACTTTGTCAACTGAGTCCAAGAAGGTCCTTGACGCTCTGAAGGGTTATTCAGCCATTGCCAAATTTTCCTGCAAGAGGCTTTTGGGGACGGAGTCGGGCCGGGATGCTTACCTTGGTAGATATTGTTTAACTTCACCCCCTTCTATTATATATTCACACCGGTACTAACATCGTTTCTCTTTTTTCTTTCCAGGCGAGATGGCTCGGATAGACATCCTCAGAAAACTGAGGGAGGCTGCCGAAGCCCGGAACGCTGCTGCTGCTGCACAGGAGAATAGGGTGACTCCTCGTCGCACCCCGGCCAAGATGGTGAGCATTCCGGCCGAAAATGTTGGGGCGATGAATCTGGGGCCAGCTGAGAGAGTCCCAATAAAAAGGAAGTCCCACCCCGGCACAACCTCCAGGTCAAAAAAGCACAAGGCTCTAAAGGTTGTGGCCGAGGTAGAGGTACCCAGGGAGGAGGAGGCCGGTCCTGTAAATATTTCTCCAGTTCGGTCTCAACCTGAGGACATCGTTGTCAACTCCCGCCTCTCGGACTTTCTAGAGTATGTGGGAGGGACACCGGCTCGGGTCCATATCCCCTTCAAGCTCAAAGCCGATCTCCCTGCTTCTGAAGCTCAGTCTGCTGCCGAAGCAGCTATTTTTAATTTGGTTGAGGCAGCCGGGGTCCTCAGCTCTTTAGGCCGCTCTTACTACTCCGAAGTCGAGGCTAAGGAATGCCTAGACCGGATGAAGAAAGCTGAGGCCTTGAGAGTCGAGGCTCAGGCTGCTTTGACCCAGAAGGAGCAGGAGCTGGCAAAGAGCAAGGAGGACCTGTCCGAACTCGCTGCTGCTTATACATCGGCTGCCAAGAGGGCAGATGCTACTGAGGCTAAGGCTAAGGCTTCAGAGGACGCTCTCCAAGCTCTCCGGACCGAACTGGATGAAGCCAAAGCTGCGAAGGCCGAGGTGGACGAGAAAAACAAAGAACTATCTGGGAAGCTTGCCGATGTGCAGGAAGAGCAAGCGAAGGAGCGAATGGAAGCCGAGGAGCAGATGGCTGAATTTTCGGTACTGGCCGATGTCGCCTTCAGTTCTGCCGTTCGCCAGGTTGTACACCGGAATTCCGCTGTTCAACTTAACCTGAACGGTATAGGTGTCTACTATGAATTTCATGGTGGCCACCTATATGCCATGGACCGGGGTCAGGCTTTGGAACCTGAGGATATTCCTTATGAACTGATGCCCCTCCCCGAAGGCCAAAGCATGGAACTGAGGACGGTGTCGGAGGAATCCGAGAGGACAGCCTCCGCTAGACCGGACTCTCCAGCACCCAACTCTTAGGTTTTTTCTTTTTTCTCTTAGCCTTGTTCCGGGATGGGCTCTGGAGTTTTAATTTTGTAATGGCCTCAGTGCCCTCTATTAATACAATGCAATTTTCATCCATTTGCTTGTCTTCTCTTTTCTTTCAAAATGTTTCCAAGTATCTCTCTCTTGTGACTGGTATGAGGTAACGACTTGAAGTAACACCGTCTAATCATCAATTTAGAATTAGGACTTCATCATTTTAATTCGAACATTATCTTTTGCGAAGCATAGAACCTCGGATTAGCGTATCATGGCCACCCCGTCCACAACTTCGATTAACCTTTGAACCTCCGGTGTAATTGGCCTGACATCGGTCTTGGCAACAACCCTTAACCCAATTCTATCCGAGGTAGGTTTCATGACACCGTTTGTTACGCCCCGAAGTAGTAAGCGGTGTAACCATTGGGACACCGTCCCTCGCAACTTGACACGGTCTACTTCATTTGACCTTGAGGGTCATGACACCGTCCTTTGGATCACCACTTGTCTTGGAATAGAGTGGACCTCCTCTACCTAGTGTTCATATCGGATCAACACCGTTTTTTTTTTTTTTTTTGAAGAATCAAGAGAGCTCCTTTTTTTTAACATACGGTGGGTGATAGGAAGGTAAGAGTGGGGAATTGCCCCTTGACTGAAGATAAAATACGGGGTGTGGCCCTTGATTTATGGAAGAGTAAGAAAAACTGGGGTTGTCTTTCGTCTGACATTAAAATAAATGTGGGGTGTGGCCCTTGGTTTGCAGAAAGGTAAAGGTGGGGGATTGCCCCTTGGCTGACAGGAAAATAAATGTGGGGTGTGGCCCTTGGTTTGCAGAATGGTAAAGGTGGGGGATTGCCCCTTGGCTGACAGAAACAATGACTGTGGGGTGTGGCCCTTGGTTTGCAGAAAGGTAAAGGTGGGGGATTGCCCCTTGGCTGACAGGAACAATGACTGTGGGGTGTGGCCCTTGGTTTGCAGAATGGTAAAGGTGGGGGATTGCCCCTTGGCTGACAGGAACAATGACTGTGGGGTGTGGCCCTTGGTTTGCAGAAAGGTAAAGGTGGGGGATTGCCCCTTGATTGACAGGAAAATAAGTATGGGGCGTGGCCCTTGGTTTGCAGAAAGGTAAAGGTGGGGGATTGCCCCTTGATTGACAGGAAAATAAGTGTGGGGTGTGGCCCTTAGTTTGCAGAAAGGTAAAGGTGGGGGATTGCCCCTTGACTGACAGGAAAATAAATGTGGGGTGTGGCCCTTGGTTTGCAGAAAGGTAAAGGTGGGGGATTGCCCCTTGACTGACAGGAAAATAAATGTGGGGTGTGGCCCTTGGTTTACAGAAAGGTAAAGGTGGGGGATTGCCCCTTGACTGACAGGAAAATAAATGTGGGGTGTGGCCCTTGGTTTGTAGAAAGGTAAAGGTGGGGGATTGCCCCTTGGCTGACAGGAACAATAACTATGGGATGTGGCCCTTGGTTTGTAGAAAAGTAAAGGTGGGGATTGCCCCTTGACTGACAGGAAAATAAATGTAGGGTGTGGCCCTTGGTTTGCAGAAAGGTAAAGGTGGGGGATTGCCCCTTGACTGACAGGAAAATAAATGTGGGGTGTGGCCCTTGGTTTGCAGAAAGGTAAAGGTGGGGGATTGCCCCTTGACTGACAGGAAAATAAATGTGGGGTGTGGCCCTTGGTTTGCAGAAAGGTAAAGGTGGGGAATTGCCCCTTGGCTGACAGGAACAATGACTGTGGGGTGTGGCCCTTGGTTTGTAGAAAAGTAAAGGTGGGGATTGCCCCTTGACTGACAGGAAAATAAATGTGGGGTGTGGCCCTTGGTTTTCGGAAAGGTAAAGGTGGGGAATTGTCCCTTGACTGATAGGAAAAACCCGGGGGGGATGCCCCAGTTTGACATGATTGGATGAAATCTTGGGGAACTGCCCCTTGAATGAAAGAACAAACCCAGGGAGATGCCCCAGTTTGGGTTGACCGGGAAGTGCAGTCCCACTGGGGAAGGATTTGGGAAGTGTAGTTTTTGGTGATTATGGTTCCGCTGGGGATGAGAACTTGGGAAGTGCCAGCTTTGGCGATTGTGATTTCGCTGGGGATGCCAATCTACTGATTTCTCTTGGGGAAAACTTCTGGTCCGGATCTTTGGTGTCAGGTTCTTCATTTCTGTGTGACGTAGTTCCATCACCCTTCAAAACAGATGGTTAGAAGCACGAGTAATCAAAAGAATTGACATTTCGAGCGACCTTTCCTAAGAGATAGGCTTTCAAGATAACTCATGAATGAGATAGAGACAAATTCTGTCTTCCAGGAACATAATTAACAGAATTGGTTATGCTTTCTCACGGGCCGGGTCTGACGCCAGGATACAGTTCGTTTCACCACGACTTTTCATTTCATCACTTTTCATTTCAAAAATTTCCTCTTAAGAAAAACTTGTTCGTTTATAAGATTCAGCCGTAGACTCAGGGGAAGGAAAGGGAAAGCTTATTTTATTATTGAATATAAGTATGTACATTGGTAATGAAGGTAAAGGTAACAAAAACATATGTATAAACAATTAAAAGGTGGGAGAGAAAGAAAGCCTTTTGAACCCTCTAGCGACTCCCCGCGAGCGATAAGAATCCGGATCTTTCCTCACGACTTCGAGACCATCCTCTGATTTCACTTCTGGGAAATGATTTTGACAAAGATGCGCGTGCCTGACCAGTTTTCCTTCTCTGAAGAGTTCACGTCCTTACGCCTGAACTTGTGGCTTTTATTCTACCTGAGCCGCCCTTCCGGGTTTTCGACTCATCAAGCAGCTCTAATTTTTGCCTAGGCTGCCCCATGGGTTTTCAGCCTAGCGAGCACCCTTTTTTTTTTTTTTTTAGGCAAAATATTTCTTCACCGCGTCGGCGTTCACAGGCATTGGTAGATCCTCTCCATCCATGTTGGTGAGGATTAGAGCTCCTCCAGAGAAAGCCTTCTTCACGACGTATGGTCCTTCGTAATTAGGTGTCCATTTCCCTCGGATGTCCTTTTGGATTGGCAAGATTTTCTTGAGGACTAGGTCTCCTTCTTGGAATTGTCGAGGTCGTACCTTCTTTTCAAACGCTCGTTTCATACGCTTTTGATACAGCTGACCATGACAAAGGGCCGCTAATCTCTTCCCATCAATCAGATTTAACTGGTCATGTCGAGTTCGGGTCCATTCAGCTTCCTTTAATTCCGCCTCCATTATCACTCGAAGAGAAGGGATCTCTACTTCGAAAGGCAGGACCGCCTCCATACCATAAACCAGGGAGAATGGAGTTGCCCCAGTTGAGGTTCGGACCGAGGTACGATACCCATGTAAAGCAAAGGGGAGCATTTCGCTCCAATCTCTGTAGGTCACAACCATTTTCTGTACAATCTTCTTGATGTTTGTATTGGCTGCCTCGACTGCCCCATTCATTTTAGGGTGATACGGGGAGGAATTATGATTGTGGATTTTGAAGTCTTCACAAAGTTCCTTCATCATTTTGTTATTCAAATTCATGCCATTATCAGTGATGATCTGACTCGGCAGACCATACTGGCATATCAGTTCACGCTTGACAAATTTAACCACAACACTCCTTGTCACATTGGCGTACGAAGCAGCTTCTACCCATTTTGTGAAATAGTCGATAGCGACTAAAATGAAACGATGACCGTTAGAGGCTTTTGGCTCGATGGGTCCAATGACGTCCATACCCCACATTGAAAAGGGCCATGGTGCTGACAAGACATTCAGAGAAGACGGGGAAGCATGAATATGGTCTGCGTATATCTGACATTTGTGACACTTACGAACATAGGCAAAACAGTCTGACTCCATGGTCATCCAGTAGTAACCAGCCCTCAAAATCTTTCTTGACATGGCGTGTCCGTTAGTGTGAGTTCCAAAACATCCCTCGTGGACATCCCTCATGACTTTACTTGCTTCGTCGGTGTCGATGCAACGAAGAAGGACAGAGTCATAATTTCTCTTATAAAGCACATCACCATTTAAAAAGAAACCCATGGCGAGCCGTCGCAGGGTTCTCTTATCATTCTCTGTAGCGCCTTTGGGATATTCTTGATTTCGGACATACCTCTTGATATCGTGGTACCAAGGCTTCCCATCTGACTCCTTTTCAATCATCTGGCAATATGCGGGTTCGTGGTGCTGCACTATTTCAATGAGAGGCATGTCGTAATCATTGCTCACCTTGAACATTGATGCTAGGGTAGCCAGAGCATCAGCCATTTGGTTTTCCTCCCGGGGAACATGGTGAAAAGAAACATCATCGAATTCCTTAATCAACTCTTTGATGCGAGCTTGATAGGGAATTAATTTGCTGTCTCTAGTCTCCCACTCTCCTTTTAGTTGGTGAATGACTAGGGCAGAATCCCCGTATACTTCCAATTTCTTCACTTTAGCATCTAATGCTGCTTGGATTCCCAGAGAACACGCCTCGTACTCAGCGATGTTATTGGTACAATCAAAACATAATCGAGCATAAACGGGGATGAGTTCTTTATCAGGTGAAATGAGGATTGCTCCAATCCCGTGCCCTAATGCGTTAGAAGCACCATCAAACCTTAGGGTCCATTTATCCTTTTGGGCTCCTTCTTCATCAATCAGGGCCATGATATCTTCGTCTGGAAAGTCAAACTGCATGGGCTGATAATCTCTTATGGGTTGATGCGCTAGGCAGTCAGCCAGAACACTTCCTTTTATAGCCTTCTGAGTGACATAGACTATATCGTACTCAGTTAGCAGGACCTGCCATCGAGCAATCCTCCCGGTTAAGGCAGGTTTTTCGAAGATATATTTGACGGGGTCCATTTTGGAAACTAGCCAAGTAGTGTGGCTTATCATGTATTGTCTCAAACGTCGGGCTGCCCATGCTAACGCACAACAGGTCCTTTCCAGAGCAGAATACCTCATCTCATAGTCAGTGAACTTCTTGCTTAGATAATAAGTGGCATGTTCTTTCTTCCCAGTCTCATCATGTTGCCCCAACACACAACCCATAGATTCATCTAACACTGTAAGGTATAAAATGAGTGGTCTTCCCGGGGTAGGTGGGATCAAAACTGGCGGGTTCAGCAAGTACTGCTTTATCTTTTCAAAAGCCTTTTGACAATCCTCGTTCCATTGAACTGGTTGGTTCTTACGGAGCAATTTGAAAATTGGCTCGCATGTTGCTGTCAACTGTGAGATGAAGCGAGCGATGTAATTTAATCTCCCCAAGAAACCTCTAACTTCCTTTTCTGTACGGGGAGGAGGCATTTCAAGAATGGCTTTAACTTTGTCAGGGTCGACCTCTATGCCTCTCTTGCTTACTATGAATCCCAGTAATTTCCCGGATCTTGCGCCGAAGGTGCACTTGGCTGGGTTCAGCCTAAGCTTGAATTTCCTCAACCTTTCGAAGAGTTTCCTTAGGTCTTCCATATGCCCTTCATCCGTTTTAGACTTGGCAATAATATCATCGACGTAAACCTCTACCTCCTTGTGCATCATGTCATGGAAAAGGGTTACCATGGCCCTTTGGTAAGTTGCTCCGGCATTCTTTAGACCAAAAGACATCACCTTATAACAGAAGGTTCCCCACAAGGTGACAAATGTGGTTTTTTCCATATCCTTGGGTGCCATCTTAATTTGATTGTATCCGGAGAAACCGTCCATGAATGAAAAGATCGTATGTTGCGCGGTATTGTCGACCAGAACATCAATCTGAGGCAGGGGAAAATCATCCTTGGGGCTAGCCCTGTTCAAATCGCAATAGTCCACACACATTCGTACTTTGCCATCCTTTTTCGGGACCGGGACGATATTTGCCACCCACTGTGGGTATTTTGCCACGGCTAAGAACCCGGCATCAAATTGCTTCTTGACTTCTTCCTTGATTTTCAAAAGCATCTCAGGTTTCATACGTCGCAGCTTCTGCTTTACTGGCGGACATTCGGGTTTTAATGGTAACCTATGTTCGACAATGCTATTGTCCAGTCCCGGCATATCTTGGTAAGACCAGGCGAAAACATCGCTGAACTCTCTCAACAACCCAATCAATTCCTGCCTCTGTTCTTTACTTAACGAGGTACCAATTTTGACTTCCTTTTTAACTCCTCCAATTCCCAAATCGATAACCTCGGCTATCTCTAAGTAGGGCAGAATTTCCCTATCCTCTTGTTCCAATAACCGGGTTAACTCAGGCGAGGGATCACAGTCTTCATCATATTCCTCATTGGCGCAATCAGTTAGACAGTCAGAATCGTGAAATAAGACCGAATTCTCACTATTCTCAGATGAATCGCTTTCGGATCTGCATTTTCAGTGTATCATAGCAAATGAAAAGGAAAACAAGCAAGAGAAAGGTTTAAATAATAGGTTACTAAACAGATCAAGCTATTTGGAAACTGACGGCATTTATTATTCAAACAAACGAACAAGTTTTTATTGTTACAAAATGAGATCCCGAAGCATAGCTAAAGGACCGAACAGAAAACATGATTACTTTGATGAAATGGTACAAATCGTGGGGAACTCTATGACCTCCTAGTTGTTCAGTTCCTGACCAGGTGAGCCAGCATACACAAATCCGGGGCCTTCATCAAGATCACTTTGGATCACGGCCACTTGATCTGGAAACATTACTCCGGCATTCCTGAAGCTCTGGTAGAGGTCACAGATGGGGATTTTCGCAGTGTTGAATGCATGCCCGGTATGACGAGTAATCCTCTTCCCTTTCCTCTCTTCTTCTACCCCTTTTTGGTCTTTAGTGGTAGGTTGGTATCCCAGGCCGTACCTATTTTTGTTCTCAGGGAGACAGACAGGTTGAATTCTTCCTTCCAGTTCTCTTCCGAGTCCTTTTCCCGGCTTATATCCTTCTCGTAGCATGGTCTTCGCTACTGCTAGCGGTACCTTTGGGAAAGACATACTTGTGGCGTTGGCTATCTCCAAAGCCTGGAATGATGTCTCGAGGGCTTCCTCGGCTGCCTCTACATAGGGGGTAGTAACTGGCTTACTGACTAGAAGATTCTCCTCTCCAGAAACGATTACCAGTCTGTTATCAATGATGAACTTTAGTTTCTGGTGTAAAGTGGAAGGAACTACCCCTGCTGAATGGATCCATGGCCTCCCTAACAAGCAGCTATAGGCGGGCATGATATCCATTACTTGGAAGAGAACTTGAAAGATATGGGGTCCAACTTGTATGGGTAGCTCAATTTCGCCTATGACCTCCTATCGGGTCCCATCAAAAGCTCTTACTATCATGGAGCTCGGTCTCATGCATGCCCCATCTATGGGTAGTTTAGCTTATGTAGACTTGGGCATCACATTCAAGGATGATCCATTATCGATGA
Organism: Clitoria ternatea; assembly: GCA_037962975.1. Lineage (NCBI taxonomy): Eukaryota > Viridiplantae > Streptophyta > Magnoliopsida > Fabales > Fabaceae > Clitoria > Clitoria ternatea. Next base: position 32,312,837 of record CM075673.1, on the reverse strand, counting down.
GCACTTTTGCCATAATATGGTCTTGACACTTCACAGAGATGTGGAGAGCTTTGTTGTGTCCTTTCCCTTCCACCGGCACCTCGTCATCCGTGAAAGTCAGATAGTTACTGGCCACTATATGTCCAACAATACCTTGGAACTTATCAACAGGCAAGTCATGTTTCACGTGTGCCTCACTTAGCACCTTCATCAGCGCGTTCCGATGTGATTCAGAACTTGTCAGCAGAGATAATAAGGAGATCTTGGCGGGGGTATAGTTCAACTGATCCAATACCTGGTAATCGCTGTGGCGGATAAATTTTAAGAACTCCTTAGTCTCTTCTTCTGGCACAACCTTCTTTGCTTCGCCAGCGATCCCAACCTTCCCAGTCTTGCCTTCCGCGGCAGTCTTGTCTTGCTTTGGCTCTGAAGGCGCATATACTCTCCCACTTCGGGTCATTCCGCCTACACCGGCGATGTTGGTAACCAACAAAGCAGGCGCCGGATCAACTATTACGGGGTTGGAAACAACTATGTCCCTGTTATACTTCCAAGGCACGGCGTGGGAGTTGTCATACGGGAATGGAGCAGGTGGCCGTGCCGTAATAGTAGTTCTGGCAGGGTTCTGCGTTAGCGACGCATTTTTACTATAAAATATGACCAGGGGTTTTGGGGCCCGAAGTCCAGTCTGTCCCTGTATCATATTTACCCCATCGCCATGGCGCTTGCAGACTCGTATAGTGTGACTGTCCATAAACCTTTGGAGAGTTTTTCGAAACTCTTGCTGCTTTGTCGATTGGGCATCATCGAAGTCTTCATCCCATTTGTCCTTTACTAACCCTACCTCAAACATAAGGGAGTGAATTTCTTTTAGAGGCATCTGAATGTCCTCAACATTGGATGTATACTCCACATCTTCCCCGATAGCATTGACCCCGGCTCCTTCATGATTAGGCAGAGGGTTTGTTGTTACATTTGGACTTCCTTCTCGGAAGCTTATCCAATCTGCCTGAATCAGGTCCCTTACTTTATATTTCAAAGCCAGACAATTTTCAGTAGAATGGCCTGGTGCACCCGCATGATAATCGCACCGGGCATTAGGGTCATACCCCCTAGGATAAGGTGGCTGTAGTGGCCTCAAGGGACAGGGTACTACTAGAGTTTTTTCAATGAGGTGAGGCAAGAGTTCGGTATAGGACATTGGGATGGGATCGAACTGGGGTGGAGCACGGTCATTGTTTCTTCTTTGGATATTTGGTGGTGGGTTGGCTTGTGGTGCTTGGTGTGGTATCTGTGGTGGCGCAGGTAGCCGTACAATGGTTGGTCTGAATTGTGGTGGATTATGGTTTGGAATGGCTGCCACATACGGGTGCGACATGCCGGGATATACTGGTGAAAGGCTAACTGGGGTAGGTGGCCCTGCCAGGTTCCTTCTCTGGTTGTGAGAGACCAAGTTGGTCTCCCCTTCTCTTCTCCTATTTTCGCCAAGTGTAGGTCTCCTTGCAGCTCCCATCCCAGATGGACTTCGGACTATCCTGCCGGTCCTTAGTCCATTTTCTATTCTTTCTCCAATAGTGACAATATCAGAGAAATGGGACGAGACACTTCCAATCATCTTCTCATAGAAAGGAGTTTGAAGTGTATCTATGAACATAGTGATCACCTCCTTTTCAGATAGAGGTGGGTCAACCTGTGCCGCCACTTCGCGCCACCTCTGGGCGTACTCCTTGAACGTCTCGTTATCTTTCTTAATCATGTTCTGCAACTGTCCCCTATCCGGGGCCATGTCCAGGTTATATTTGTATTGTTGCATGAACAAGTCTGCTAGGTCCTTCCAGCAGCGTATACGAGAGCGCTCTAGATGATTGTACCATGTCAGGGGAGCCCCAACCAGGCTGTCCTGAAAACAATGAATCAGCAGAGGGTCATTTGACGCATGCGAAGCCATCTTACGGCAGTACATGGTTAGATGATTCTTTGGGCACGTCAACCCTCTGTATTTGTCAAAATCGGGCGTCTTGAATTTAGGAGGTATGACGACATCAGGGATTAGGCAAAGTTCAGCAGCAGTGCCTGTCCCAAATCTGCTTGTTCCTTCCATCTCCCTTAAACGCCTTTCCAAGAATTCCAACCTCTCTTCCTGGGTGGTAGCCACAGCACTTGGACCGGCAGTAGTATGTTGACCAACCTTCCCATATTGCTGGTAGGAGTGAAACAGGTCAGTGTTTGGTATGAAGGTATCTGTTCTGGCAGTGGTTCGGGGTATATGAATGGTATGAGCAGGCTGTGCTTGGGCGGCTTGTGTTTGGGCGGCTTGAGTATGAGTGGGTGGCACCTGGGTGGCTTGTGCTTGGGTAAGTGGGTTGTTTGGTTGATTAGTGTTAGGCTGGGCAGTGATGGGAACTTGGTCTTGGTGGCAAGGTTCTTCCTGGAGTGGTGGGAAATACCCGTGCGGCAAACCATACGGAGGAAAGGGAATAACATTTCCTTCCTCATCCACAAAGGTGTGTTGTTGGGTGTCTGCAGGATTTGGTCTCCTTATGCGAACAACGAGGGGAGGTGCGGTGGTCCTGGGGTCGGCTCCTGTAGTCGGATCTTGACCGTGATGAGAGGTGGGTGGTTGTTGTCGGGCATCTTCAACCCCTGCAGAAGATCCCCCTTCTGTGACCCTCCTTTCCAAGAGCTTGGCCATCTCGGCCATCTGTTCCTTGACTTGGGCGAGCTCGGCCTTCAAATTCTCATTTTCTTGCTCTATGTCAGCCATGAGTTTCTTCCTGAGCCTGGTCCCGTAAGGATGTTTACCCGTAATGTCTTTAAAAGGAACACAAAAGAAAATTTAGAAAAGATAAGCGAATAAAAGAAGAAAAATTAAATGAAATGAGGCTACGTGGGAAGCAATGTTGGAACTTGATGGATCCTTCGACCGTTCCTCAGAACGTCACGTTTAAAAGTACTAAGTAAAGCATTGAATGGAAATTAACATGAGATAGTTGTGAAGACAAAGGAATCCATTATCTCAAAAAGAGTACATTATTGCCATAAAGTGCCGAGTTACAAAGCGGGAAAATAAATCAGTCATCCCTAGCTCGGGCAATCATTTCCCTCATTTTACAAATTCGTCCTCTGCAGTAATCTAAGAACGTTGCAATTTCTCTAGGAGTGTTGAGAGGGTTAGCAATTCCTTCCGCTTGTTTGAGTAAAAACGGGAGATCTTCTAGAGTTCCGTTGGCCAGGTACGCCAGCTTAGCAAAGCGATCCATCCATAAGTGAATAGTTTCATTTTGTTCAGCTTCTAAGAGGCGTATGGTCTCTTGACAATCTTGCTCAATGTTTATGGCGCGTTGTCGTTCCCTACTTATCTCTTGTTCGCAAGCCTTTTCCACTTCATTGAGCTGTTGTTCCAATTTGTGGACTTGCGTCTGTAGGAGCTCTTTTTGCACCATGATATTCTGCTCATTTTCTTTCGATTGCACCAGCATATCCTTCAGAAGATATTTCTCAGCCAGGATGGTATCACTTTGCTTGTTCTTCATTTTTAGTTGAGAATTGGCTGCTTGAAGACATTGGTCTTGTTTCATCATATAGCTCTCATCAATCTTTCATTTCTTCCTAATCTCTTCAACAGCTTGCTTGTTCTCCAGGTTCTCCCTTTTCTGAAGGGTGTATTCTTGCTGACATCTCAATAAGTCTTCCTCTAGCTTCTTGTTCTTGGCAGCTAACTCTTCTATTTTGGTCTTTAGCGCCTTGGTTGCCTCATCTTCCGCAATAAGTGATGGTGCAGGAGGATTTTCCTAGAGATGAGGGGGACTCCTGAAGGGTAATTTAACAATGGAGACCCTACTCAAGATCCATTCATAATATTCTCCTCTGACAGCATGGCTTCGGGCCCCCAGCTCTCTTCCCTTTCGGTAGACTTTCTTCCATGCATTCGCTATATCCCGAATGACAAAGATACAGCTTCCTTTCGAGTAATATGAGATGAAAGGAATAAGAGACTTTTCATCAGGTGGTCCCAGCAAAGGGTAAGCTAGCTGACGCTTGGCTATGATGGGATTATAGTTGATACATCCTTGCGTACCAATTAGGGGAACATTTGGGTAATTTCCACAGTGATGAACAATTGATTTAACTTCCAACCATTGGGGATACCACCTGACTTTTTCAGCTGTGAGCCCTATAAGGTGATTGGCCCACTCACGCCCACTTTTCACTGTTAATTGACATAGCTTCAGATCAGAAACCGGACATTCGGCCTTACAGACTTGGTGGAAAACGTGCGATGTGAGCCATACATACAAAATGGGTAAACAACAAACAACCCTTCTTCCACCTTGTGTGTGGCAGAAATCCATGGTGCAGTACACGTTTGCCAACACAGCCGTGACAGGATTCTCAAGTCTGTGCTTGCGAGCTAGGAATACGGTAATAGAATCATAATCCACATAGTTGTCAATGTTGGGGAACAAAACAACACCATAGATGGTAATAGCTAAAGCATCCATAAAGGCTTCCCAATCTTCCTTTTCTGCCAGGACCTGCATATGTTTCTCGAGAAATTCCTGAGTGAATCCGGGGATCTGATTTCTATTTAGTTGTGCATCCCTCAAGGTGTCGGGACGGATCTTCGGAACACGGGCAATGGAAGCAATAGTTGCATGATGGTCAAGATGACGATAAGGTATCTGCCCTTCCAAAGGCATCCCTAAGATTTGTTCAAATTCTTCAATAGATGGGGCCAACTGAAAGTCTCTAAATGTGAAACACCTGAGAGGTGGGTCATAAAATTGTGCTAAGGCAGTGATCGCCTCAATTTGCACTTCCACTTCTAACAACTTTAGAATCCTTCCATACTTTCTTGTAAAAGCCATTTTCTGTGTCAGGTTTAATTTTCTCCCCATTGTTTGCAGACTACCCATGTCAACCTTCTTGGCCTTAAGGTGCAATACTTTCCTCAACTCGGTCACATTTGTGTCACAACTATCAGATCTCATGTTAATTTCCATATTGCTCAAAGGTACCCGCTAAGTTCCAAACAGCTTCCTGTAAGAGCAAAGAGAGGAAAAGAAATCAGTTACTGTCATGTTTTGTGAACCACTACTTCTTCATTAATTTATTGGAAAACAACTTTCAGTTTGAGAAGTAGCGGTCGGCAAAACTCATGCGAAACTAAGGTCACACGGGTTATGGAACTTCCCAACGTCATCAATATCTGCTTGAATAGAATTTTGTTTTCATTTTGACGATTGGGAAGATCTATAACCCAGGACTCATAAGTACACAAAAAGCGAGGGAACTGCTTACTTGTTAAAGGATTACTATTCACCTTTGTTTGGAATAAAGTAACCCTTTGAACATGCAAGCAGTTCATCAATTTTGGATTTAAAGGGAAAGCGAGAATGAGATAAGGTATAGTAAAGCCTGCCCTTTTGTGCCTTAAGCCAGGTTTTTTTCTGGAAGTCTTTTCTGGGACCTATAGCTTATCTAACAGTGGATTTCTCACATTGGGTGGCTTTCGCTAGACATCTAGAAGGTCACCAGAGCCAAGATCCTAATCATGACAGGGACGCAAACAGTGAGGAATTCACTAAGTGCGTATATCATGAGAGGTCGAACTCTGGTTGAGGTTCTCACGAATACCGGATAGGAAGTACATCCCATACGATTCCGTTACCAACCCCTCCTAACTTAAGCTTCATTTGGGGCCCGGGTATAGGGCGCCACTCATAAGTGTGTGCAAATAATTGTGAGTGTAGTGTGTGGAAGGGCAGTCCATACCTTATGCCTTACCCATTCTGCACAAAGAACAAACACAGAGCAAATATACGAAGTCGTCTACCCTAGGGTTCAATGTTTGCGGAAAAAAAATAACATGGTCTCCTACCCTAGGGTTCAATAATCATGCAAAATATAGACAACGAAACAAATAACTAAATACGATTGAAACAAGAACAAACATCCACAACAATTAACCGAAAATAAAACAAGGGGAAAGAAATCCAAGCTAACAAAGGCTATATAAAATAAAAAAAAACATGCGCTTTCAATCAAACTGGCCTGACTCTCTTAAGTTGTCCCCAGCGGAGTCGCCATCTGTCGCAACCTTTATCGCGACGGCGCAACCTTTATCGCGACGGCGCGGCGAACAAGACAGAAAAAAATGAAACAGGGAGTCGCCACCAACGTTTTTATCCATAGGAAACACATTGGGAAAAAACTAAGTTCAGTAAAGCACTGGTTAAAAAAGTTGAAATCCAAGTTCGGGAGTCGGTTACGAGTAGGGAAGGTATTAGCACCCTAAATCGCCTGTCAAAGACAGTACCAAGATTGAAAGCACAATATAAATAGCCTTAAACAAAACATGGTTTTTTCCCTTTTACTTGTTGTATTTTGAAAATGACAAAATGGAGTAGAGAACTGTACAGACATAGAATGTCGAAGCGAGGTCAATGGAACGTTTCATCCGAATTAAACTCGACTTCGATGTGAGACAGAGAGGGGAAGAGAATGCTAATAAGGCGTCACGCCTAAATTAGACATTCTCGGATAAAAACAGGGATAGGAAAGAGATAAGCGGGACGTCTCGTCCTAAGTATCCCTTCCCTATGAATTACGGCGAGGCTTGAGCAAAAAACTAAGGGGAAATCAACAAGACGTCACGTCTAAATTGATTTTCACGGAAGCGGCCAGAAAGAAGAACATTTATGAAAGAAACATGAAAGTGAGGAAATAAATCAAAAAAAGAAAAAAGAAAAAAGAAAGATGGGCCCGACAGGAGTTAAAGTCCTGCTCCTACGTATTCTTGAATTATCAAGAAATCAGGGTTACGTAGTTCTAAATATTACTATTTTTAGGAAGGAATTTGAAAGATGTTGATGGATATCATTAAAGAGGAAGATTCATGCAAAGCAAGATTCTTCGCACGTGCACGAATCCTAAGAGGGTTGTGTAGACAGGAGTGCTCCTGTACGACACTATTTTTTACAAAATCGTTTTTTTTATTATGTCTGCTTATCATGGAAAAGGATAAAAAAAAATACTAACAGTGAAAACTATTGGTACGCAGACAACTATAATTAACAGACAGCAAACTCACGGGAAAGTAAAAAAAAGGGGAACTAAAAGCAAAGGAAATAAGGAAAAGAGTGGAACCGGTGTGATGAGCTAGGAACCGATGTGAGAGGTCGAGCGCAGTGACGGTGTCTGATTTCGGGCTCGCACGCTGGCAGAGACAATGGACCGGAGTTGGACCCGAACTGGAAACCTGAAAGTCACGACTGGTGTTGTGGGAAGTTGATCCGGGGTGAATGCTGTTGAGCAGTAACGAAGATTGACAAGGTAATGTATTGGAATTGGAACGGCGTTGGTTCTGTGATAACGGAGCACGTTCGGGGTATGGACGATGTAGGAGCAGTGGCTTTGTGTAGTAAAAAAAACTTCAAACCTTTTTCGAACTAAGGGGGTCTTTTGTGGTGACTAAGGCCAGTCCACTGGTTTCAGGTGGGGAGGTCAATTAAAGGTCTTGAGGAATCGGAGAGAATTTCAGAAGAGTTCTCTCGCGAAGAGGGAGAATCTCAGGAACCAACCCCTTGAGCTCCCTTGGTTGGGGCATTTATAGGGCCTTCAAGTCATGGGCTGAGGGTTTTGGGACAACCAGAACTCCCACTCACCCATTCGTGTAGTGGTGTGCAGCTCTGGCCATTATCATTGGTGGGGAGCAGGGTTTTCAGTGGGGTTTTTTTAATTGCCCACTTCCGCCTCCCTGTCTGCCATTTTCCAGGGAGTGCGATTCCAGGTCACCGCGCATAAGCTTCCGACCTCGTCCCTCCGTTGTCAAATTTGTGACACCGGTTAGCAAAGCCATTGGTTGGACGGAGTCTCCACTGATCCGATGTGGGGCCTTAAGAACCATTACCTATGTCTTCACACCGGCTGAATCTTTCAATGTAATCACAGGGGCCGGTGTGCCTATCTTAATCTGTCCACTTTCCTTGGGGCCGGACTGGCCTGTCATTCTGCTCCGGCGCATGACATCGGTCCGGTGTTAACTTAGGCCTTGTCCGGTGTTGCCAACTTCAAGGCCGGGTCCGGTGTTGCCAATTTCAAGGCTGGGTCCGGTGTTATAACAATTTGGGACGGACCGAAAGAGGTGTTCACAAACTTAATTCAAAGTACCCTGACGCAATTAACCATATTATTAACATTTTCCTAAATTGTAGGTATGGTGTTGTGACAAGAGCAAATAAGGGAATTGGATTTGCAACATGCAAGCAATTGGCTTCTAATGGGATCAATGTGGTTCAGACTGCCATAGATGAAAAGAAAAAACTTTGTGCTGATCTACCTGCACTGAGTTTTCACCACTCTTTCTTAATAAAACAACTCAAACGTTCCTACAACAAAATAACTTAAAGTTATATACATTAGGACTTTCATTAGATCTCAAAATGAGAGGGAAACTCAAGTAAATTTTTTTTATATAGTGTTATTTTTATATAAGCAAAATAGATTATATCAAATAGCTATAAGAGATACTCTAGTCCTATACACATGAAAGTAGAATTACAAAGCTAGTCTAACAAATAGTTTTACTTGCTCCACTAATATATTATTACCTCAATATAAATCATGTCATCATATTTAATACTATTAACTATATAATATTTTGTTTTTATATAAATTAGAAAAAATGTGTAGGATATTCATGTCATCATATTTAATATTATTAACTATATAATATTCTATTTTTATATAAATTAGAAAAAATGTGTAGGATCTAGGAAAAAAAAGAATATCAAGTACAATTTCATTAACATAAGTATTATTTATTCTAAATTAAAATGTCAAATATTCTAATCAATAGAGGGAAATTAAGAAATGTAAATGGGTAAATAAAATCATACTTGTTCCTTAGAAAAAAAAACTAATGTATATTATTCTATGATAGATTAAAGATAAGGCGCGTAATATATTTGTTCACAAAGAGAGCGTAGAATACAAAAACCCTAGATAATTACTCTAGGAAATTAGGATTACTATCTTTGTAAATGTGTCACTTAGCTTACACGTATGCTTACAAGTCATATTTATACAATAGCTAAAGGTAGGGCAATCTGGCCCAAGCCCACTAAAATAGAGAATCAATCATCTGTGAAGATTAAGGGGTTAAGGGTTCTAGTGGACCCCCTCTCCCCCAACTCTGGGGGGAATAGGAGCCCTTTAGTCATGAGCTCTAGGCGTGAAGCCGAGCAGAGTGACTAAATATGAGTCTGAGATATCTCTTCAAATAAAGTCTCCTTGGTGTCGAGCGGTTGATTTTGATTGGTTTCGAGCCAAATGATTGATTTTGAGTGAAGTAATTCCGAGTGGAGGACTTCCGAGTGAAGAAACATCCTTGACTTGGGTGAAGGAAAAAGTCTAAGTGATGTATCTGTCATGGTCTGAGTGAAGGAAAATTCGAGTCTGGTTCCCTGTGCCTACATGGATAGCCCCTTGACCACGTTGCGAGGACATGGCAAAGGGTTGGTAATCGTCACTTTTATTGGGATGTTTACACGTGCCTGTAATGATTGACGTTGTTTCTGTATCCCTAGGTCATTAAAGACGTTCCTTTTCGGGATACGGGGCGGCACTTGAATGATTGTGTCCCTTGGCTTTGAGCTCTTTTACTCCTTATCCGTTAGATTCGAGGTAATGAAATGTCACCTATTTTCCTATAAATTTGGCTTCTTTCCTTATTTTGTAGTTTTAGGATTTTCTGTTATTTTGTTTGAACCTCTTCACTTTGTCTGACTCTCTATTTCCTTAGAGGTTTTTGTCACTACATTCCTATCCCAAAGTTCTTCTTCCTCATTCCTCTTAGCATTTCCTACGTTACTCATCACGTCAGTGCTCCCTTTCTTCTCCTTGTCTTTGCTCTTAGGATATCATGGCATCATCTATGGGGGGTGTTTATGACTGGGTGAAGGATGAGGTTTTAGTTATTTCCTCGTCCCTTCTAAGAGAGGAATCCGTAGCTAAGTTGTGGGAGAGGGGGTACCTTTAACCATTCTTCTTTTGCTCGTAACATGGAGTGCGTTTGTTTTTCTCTCAGCTTTACTTGTCTTTTCCTTTTTCTGAATTTGAGGTTGGGGTCTTGAATGCTTTGAATATTGCCCCTACCCAGCTTCATCCAAATGGATGGGCATTTATGAAGGCATTTGAGGTGCTATGCAAGCATTTTGGCCGACCTCCTTTTGTACCTCTCTTTTTTATTTTTTCAATGCCAAAATTCTGAAGGTTAGGATACCCATTGGTTGGGTCTCCCTAAACGGTGTGGCACGCCATAACTTTATCTGGGTTTTTGATCAATCCTATAAGAACTTTAAGATGGGGGTTTTTCAAAATCCAGTCAGGCTAGATCCACCCGAGAAGGACTTCTTGGATCCTAATTTCCCCTCTATTGGACATGTACGCCCATCTAATTTTGTGTTTCCTGGCAAGATCTTACTCTGTCCAAAAGGTCAGATGTAAAATTGTTCCTTGAGGATGTAAAAATATATTTTAGTTCTCAGGTGCTAATCACCTTGTCGGCTCACCCGAGCACCCTAGACGCCTAGGTAGGTGAGCATGGTTTTGGTTTTATTATTTCTTACTTAGATTTTCTGACTCTTCTTTTCCATTAATTCTTTGTGTTTATGCAGCTGACTTGGCTCCTCATAAGCTGTTAATGAAGGACTTAAAGAAATGTTACCTAGGAAATGACCCTAGGGTTATTGGGAAGAAGAGTGGTGCACAAAAGGGGGAGAGGTTAGCTATCTCGGTGGGTGATTCTCGAGCTGTGCAGGGGCTATAACAGTGGTTGAGCCTATTACTATTATACCCGTAACGCCTTGGTTGGAAAGGGAGGTGGGCTGGACATCCAAAAGGCACCGTCAGGGTAAGTTCATTGTGGAGAACCCGAGTCATGAGTCTACGGGGGTTATAACACCGGGAACTACTCAAGCTGAGACCCCTACTGAAACTGAGACTTAGTTGGAAGTTGGCTCAAGGACCATCTTGGTGTCTAATAGTCCTGAGTAGGAAGCTGAGTCTCTAACGACTTAGGGTTGGGTTCATAAGGAAGCTTCTAACACCATTTTTGTTGAGATGATTGTTGGCTCTCTGCCCAGTGAGATGGAGCTTGAGGACCGAAGGTGGGAAGCCTTTGCCAATGGGTCCCTATGTGCTAACAACAACCTTGCCCATTCATTATGGGATATTCATTTTCTAATTCCTGGTTTTTTTGACTAGACCTTAGTGTTCAAAGAATATGAGAAGAAGTTTGAGGGATCAGGTGTTTTGGATATGTGTCGGGCAATAGAGATGTTCAACCTTTGAGCTACTTTGATCACTTATTTTTTGGAAAAATAGTTCAGTGAGTAGGGGAAGGAGTTGGCAGCGTTAAGAAGAAAAAAAGAAGCTCTATAAAATGAGAATGATTCTCTCAAGGCTGTAAAATAAGCTATCATTCTTACAGCTCTGAGATGCCATAAAGGTTATTGTGGGGTTGAAAGATGATCTGACTTAGGCTGAAGCTGACCTGGAAGTTACATATTTCGAGCAGGAGCTGGTAGAATCTAAGCTGGCCACTATAGAGGATAGGTGCGCCAATCTGGGGAGGCGTTTGGGCTCAGTGAAGGAGTTGTACGGCCTGGTGTGTACGATGTAGAAGAAGCTGTGGAGAAACTTAAAAAGATGGAAGGTGAGCTTGAAAAACACAAGGAGGAGGAGACAACTCATATATTGGCTTTGGATACACAGATTGCAGAAAAATACACTACTAAAAAAACCTGTTAGCGACGACACAAAACCATCGCTAAATCATGTTGTTTTTGTCGCTAAACCTTTTAGCAACGAAACGTATGATGGACATAATGTGGTCGCTATGACAATCGTCGCTGACAGAATAGCAACAACCAAAACATATCGGCTAAATTTTCGATGGTTTAATGTCGTCACTAATGAGGTCCTTGTGTTGGTGGCATATCCCGTCGCTATGCATGGCTATACTGCGACCACCAGGGGTCATCGTTGTGGTAGGGGAGGCAGCGACCCCTTGATTCCACGCTAGTATTGAGCGGACAGCGACCACTCCATTCGTCGCTTGTATTGGGGAGACAACGACTAACTCCATCCGTCGCTAGTATTGAGCAGATAGTGACCATTGAATTCCGTCGCTAGTATTGGACATAGCGACCATCTGTTCTCGTCGCTAGTATTGGGTAGACAACGACCAACTGTTTTCGTTGCTAAAATTTATTTGTTTTTTTAAAATTTAATTTTTGTTGATTATTTTTTAATTGAATGGATTGAATTGTTATTAATAATCTCTTCTTAAAGGTTTTCTTTATTGAATTTTAAATTACAAATATCGAATATGGAATGACATAAAATAATAAAAAGAGAATGACATAAAACAAATATTGAATAGAATATGACATAAAGTATAAGTCAAATATACAATGTAAAGAATGAGCATAAAAAGGTAATATCATGGTGGTGTGGGATCTTTTGGTGGTGGTGGCGGCGGCTGGAAAGTAGGTGGAGGTAGCCTCGCCATCAACTGCATCAGTAGCTCCTGTTGCATAGCAAGATGTCGACGAGTCTCAGTGTACTGCTCCTAGGCCCGTCGTCGGTCCACCTCGGCCTACTCCTCCAAAAGCTGCCTCTGGCGTCGCTCCTCCTGTAGCTTGTTGTTCAGGTTTTGAATGACCTTAACAAAATCCACCAGAAGGCCAGAGGAGAAAGAGAAAGAGGAAGATGTCTTCCTCTTTTTCGCCAACTGCGTGCCCACACTGCCTAATCAAAAGATCCCTCTTTCTTGTTCACACCGCCAATAGCCTCCATATAGATGACTGATAAATCTTGAAAAGACTTGATTATTTCTACTTTTATTGAACATAATTCGTTAATTATGGTTTAGTTTAGATTCATTATTTAATAAATAGTTAACAATTCGTATTTTATTTATTTATTTTAAAAGAGTTTAATTTATGTAAGAAAATGATTAAAAAACATTAATTAGTTAAGGAATTATGATTATTTATAATTTCACTGAACAGCCAGCATACAAATGCTAGGCAATTATGTGTTTATTGGTGCAGGAATAGGTTGCGCTCAAGCAGAAAAGAAAAGGAAGGAAAATCCGAGTGAAATTCCAAAAAGTCGAGTGAGATTCCACAAATCCGAGTGAAACTCCAAAAGTCCGACTGGGAAATGCTTCAAGACACCGACCGCAACAGGGAACCAAATACTGTATGAAGAACCTGAACGAGACTTCAGAATGCTGATTGGATAATTTGAACGCTCAAGCGAGCAAGCTCACGCTCAAGCGTGACTCCAAAACATCACTCTCGCCCAAGCTTCTCCATCACGCTTAAGAAAGAAAGCGATACTGCAGTGCATATTCCGAGCTCGCCCAAGCGAGAACCCTTCACGCTCAAGCATGAAGGCAAGTTATTTAAGCACTGACTGTTCCCTCCAAAAACACACTCGGCACCAATGTTGTTTCCACTGCCTTCTCTCCTACTTTTGTACCTTAGTAATTTAAGTGCTGAGCTGTAATTAGTTAGTTATTCCATAATTATGTAATTAGTTAGTTAGTTTAATTATTAACTCATCTTTCTTAGTGATTAGTAAGTTAGTTAGTTAGTTAGATGCCTATATATACTTGTATATACTCTGTAATACACGGAACCAGAGAACAGAGTACATAGAACACAATTCATTTGCTATTTTCCAACCTCTCACTACTTCCTTTCTCCCTCTAAACTCTCTCATCCATATCTTTCCAACTTCCTTCGATAGAACTTATGTCGATGGATTTCTAAATCCCTAAGGTTGGGATTGCGAAGGTTTGCGATGGAATCTTGAAGGTGTATTGAGGAAGTTGACTTCTAGATCTTGAGGAGAACGAGCTGAGGAGTGAATCTGCTTTGCTGGATTGACGAATCCATATCTGATGAAGAACTTTACCAGTGAGGAATCATGGTTGAAGCTTAGGTAACTTCTAGATTTCTAACTAATTTAGGCCTAGCAATTAGGTGCTCCAATTTCGCATTAGATTCGTATGTTAATTAAGCACTTAAGGGATTAAGGTTTGATGCATAGGAATTAGCGTTTTTCACCTAAGGAATTAGGGAATAACCACTTGCGGATTGTCCTCTTGATGTTTTAAGCTTGATTGAATCTCAATTGCATATTCTTGATGAAGTTGTAAACTGAAGCAATCCTAACCTATCTTCTATCAATCGTATTTCATCTTTCACCTTGTCTCTGGAAAATATAAAAACATAGAAAGCATAAAATCAACAAAAGCAGAATGAATCTTTTGAGCATTGTGTTGGTTCAGCTTGTATCTGTCCAAGATTGAGGTACTTACCACAATCCCTGTGGGACGATCAAATATAATACAATTTTAACGACTGGTGCGCTTGCCAAAGAGTAAATCCTCTGAGAATTACACATCAAGTTAATGACTCGGAGATTTACCATCAAGTTAATGGCGCCGTTGCCGGGGATTGTTGAGTAATACCAACAATCCTTGGACCGGTACTAGACTGAACCATTTTTTTTAGTTTCTATACATGTTAGTAGTTAGTAAATTTCGTTGTAAGAGTAGGATTTGTTAAATCTTTCTTGAATTATTGTTCATAGTTACTACTGTTTCGATTTTAGTTGTTTAGTTGTTAGTACTAACCGTTACAGTGGCCTTGTTTGTAGTCAGTTGTTGCATTTATTTTTTTTCTAGTTCCTTTGGAAAGTGAAAGGTTGCAGGTGATGGATCTTGATGCCACCTTACCAGAGTTTCTTCAATATTCACAAATGTTATGCATGAACCATGTAGAGGAGGTACAACCAATTGAGGAGGAGCCATCAGAGTTAGAAAGGAGTTTAATTCAATTTATAAAAGTCACTCAAATCGGCCTCCAAAATTTTGATAATTCAATCATGAATATTCAAAAGCAAGTGGATTTTATTGCAAAGCAGTTAGCCGAAGAGCAAAGAAATACAAAGGTTGTACAAAGAAAAGACAATATGAAGAGCCATGGGATGATGATGTTGGTCTAGCTGAAGAAATTAAGTTTGGGGAAGAAGAGGACCAGCTAGAAAACATTGAACTGGATGAACCTGAACTTGAAGTTGATGTAGAAACAAAAGAAGAAAAAGAAAATAAGGAAGTTCAGGGATATTTGACGAAAGAAGAGTCAATTGAAGAATGTGAAGAAGATAGTGATATGAATTATACTTCAGAAGTGCAAGATGATAGTATATCTAGTGAAGCATTCTTCGACGATTGGAATGAAGAAGATTGGTCTGAAGAAGAACAAGAGCAAAAGTTGTCATTGAATAATTTCTTTGGTGATGCAAGTGTTGCAGGAGTGCAAATTGAACAAATGACAACAGAAGCCATTGAGGAACCTGAAAATCAATTAGACACTATTGTTGAGCAAGAAGTGAGAGAAGAGGTTGAGGTCTCAGCTAAGATGGAAACCATATCTTGGCAACATAGTAATGATACTGAAATTTTGTTGGAGCCAAGTGTGAATACAGAGAAAGAAGTAGAAGTTCATGCACAAGAAGAGTTGACATGTTTAGATGTTAAGAATATAAAAGAAGAAGAAATTCAGCCATGTTATGAGGAGCGTTTGCTAGTGGTGACTACTGCAGCTATGGAAATCACAAGGAAACGCGAATCATCAAGTCAAGAAGAACATTGCTTGTGGCATAAAAAGAAGAAGACTAACACAAAACAGAAAAAGAAAAAGAGTGAAGGAAAGACAAAGAAGAAAAAGCAGAAAGTTTGGAAAAAGAAAGATATGTTGGGCATTAGCCTCAAACATAACAAGGAGAAAAGTGGATCTAAAAGACCAAGAGTGTATGGTCATAAGCAATGGGATCCTGGAGGATGAGCCTATGTTTGTTTTTCTTGTACATAAATAAAGTAGTGAGAGAAGTTTTAAAAAAAAAAGAAGAGAAAAATAGAGAAAAAAAAGAAAGACGAAAGAAGAAGAAGTGAAAAAAAAAGACTGAACAACATGAAGAAATTAGAATCAGGTTCCCTTCACGCTTGAGCGTGAGCTCCACGCTTGAGCGAGAGGAAAGTGACGCTTAAGCGTGATCTAAGCGTGACCTAAGCGTATCCTTGTATAAGCCTTGGCGCTTGAGCGTGCCTTCTTGCCGCTTGAGCGAGCTCGGGACCTGTTTCCCCTCACGCTTGAGCGTACATTACTCACGCTTGAGCGTGAGCTTTTTGTGCCTTCTCCTGATTCCCACGCTTTGAGCGTGAGCTCTTTTGCCTCTCAACAAACTGCTCGCTTGAGCGTCATTCCACACACTCAAAGCGTGACTGTGATGCATGACCCTTTTTGCACTTCCGCTTGAGCGTACGTTAACACGCTCTGAGCGTGACCAATTGTGCCTTGTATATTTGCTCCACGCTTAAGCGCTTCAAGCTCACGCTTGAGCGTGATTGGGGCTGAGGATGTACTGTTCATTTTCTCGCTCAAGCGTGCTACTATGAGCTTGAGCGAGAGTGGCATACTCGGGCCACTGATACTCATTCTTGACACCTTTTCCGACTGGAAACTCTTCACTCTTCAATAAACTCTTTAATAATTTTGATGTTGGATAAAAAGGGGGACTAATGGTTTCAGGTCGTTGATATAATGAACGGGTCAGATGATGAAGGATGATTTGTTCCAGTCGGCCCTTTTATCACTCGGTTTCTCACTTCATTCACTCGGTCATTCATTCGATCTTCCACTCATCTCTCTCTCTCAGTCACTCTTTCACTATTGCATTTACTCATCTCCTTCATCCGATTGGTATACCTTTCACTCATCTCATTCACTCGGAATATTATCCATTCGTTGTTCCATTCGTTCTTTCATCCACTGGTCTTTTTCATCCACCCTCATTTTTACTCATCTTTCATCCACTCGGTCACTCTTTCTTTTTCGTCCCTCACCTGTCATTCAGTCTTTCATTCCCACACTCTATTTTTTATCCATTCGTTCTTCCACTCGTTGTTTCATTCACTCAGCTTTTCTCTCACTTTTCCATTCGTTTTTTATTCATCGGTTCTGCCATTTACTCAGTCCTTCTCTACACTTGTTGTTTCATTTACTCTTCCACTCGTCCTTTGTTAACCCGGCGATAGCGTCTCAACAGTTCGTTTCCACCACCGGGTTGTTAATTGGCAAGCGCACCAATCGTTTGTAGTTTTCAAAATTTAGATATCGTTCCACTGTGATTGAAAGTCCAATAACAATAGTAATTTTTTATTTACTATGGTAAATGTGAAGGAAGTTATAGACAAAAGAATGATTTATATACAATTTATACAATATTCACAGGATAGCATGATTGAGTGGTTCATAAGATAAAAAGAAAATAAAATCTATCTAAAAAGTTGAGTTGTAATCTAGAATAGGTAAGATACTTGAGATAAACACAGATAAACAAATTATGTTGGAAATTGGATCCCTAATCTAGAATAACAATGAGGAACTCAAGACATGCATATTTAATCATCAAGTTTCATGTCATTGCAGCTTAAAATCATTATAACCGATCCCTCGTGATATAAATTCTAAGAATTCACCGTAAAGTCCGATCCCTCATGAGCTTTCTCAGTAAAAACTTGCATTAAGACCTGGCCTTATGGCAACAATGGTTAACAACCCCTATAGAATTGAGATACCAAGGGTATTCCAACTTTTACTTTCGTCAAAACAAGTTTCAATACGGCATGAATAATCATTCTCCCGTTTGACATTCATACTAATAAAACAGGTTTCAATACACATGAAAATCATTCTCCCGTTTGACGTTCATATTAATAAAAGGTTGAAATACTAACATGGACTTGAATCATAAACATGCAGAGGTCGAATTCATAACATTATACTCAATAGATTAGTTCACCAATTCCAACATAAACAAATTAGTTACACATGGTGAAAGTAAAAACAACACTTACAGAGTTTGACATTATGAAGACGATGGGAACTTCACGATACAACGATCACAATACACCAAAACACATTCAAGTATCTAGAAAACTATTCTAGAACTACAACTCACAAAAGAAGTACTCAAAGTCGAGCACAAGAGAGAAAAGAAGAGAATGGGATGCTATGGGATGATTTAGAATGGTGTTGGATGGCCCTATTTATAGGGCTGAGCAAGGGTGCTGACGCTACGCGTTAGTGTGACGCTACGCGTCAGACCCCTGACTCAGCCTCCATTAAACACTTGATAATGGTCACTTCAAATTATTAAATTTGATCATGCCTGGCCACATGAACATGTTTCCACCGAGTTTTGGCCTTTCATGATGAGTGGGATGCCCATTGGTGCTGAGTGGAGTGCCCATTATTGGGTCCAAGTGGAGTGGTTGGCCAAATTGGAGGTGGAGACCACGCAGCACTGACGCTACGCGTGGCTATGACGCGTAGCGTCAGCATCAAAAATAGCTGTTGATGCTACGCGTGGGATGAGGCTACGCGGCAGCTCCTCCAATGTAATTTTCTCTTGATTTCTTAACTTTTTCACTGCAAAACTTAGAGAAAATTGATCAAGGGCAGATTATTTCCAACAACATCCATTTATTGAATTTAAATCCTAATTTTCTAACAAATTAAACTAATTTTTGTAATTTTTATGAAATTTTTATTAAAGCTTTTATTGAAAATTTGAGGACTAACAAATACTCCCAACTTGAGACATTGCTCGTCCTCGAGCAAGAGAGAAAAATAAGAAAAATAAAAATTTGGAATCAAATTTTTGAGTTAGTCCGAGAATTTACAACAAAAAGTAATTTTCATAATTTAACTAATTTTGTAATAGTCAAAAATTAGTATCAAGTATAACAAAGGTTTAATGATAAAATTTATTTACAATATTCTATTAACAATCAAGCAGAATTTCAGGCTTACCTCACAGGTGTTTATCTCTATGTAATAGGTAACCTGTTTCACTCAATCAATCATAAGATCAAACGAATTTAACTTTGTTTGTCATCTAATCAATGGTTATTTATACAGAATTAGTTCAGAAATCACAAGGTCTTTTCACGGGTTGTAATGAGGCTTGGCTTACAAGAATCAATGGTTTTTCTTGGAATTCAAAAACCTGAAATCATAAAAGAGTATTTTATAATTTTTTTAGGCTTTCTCTTGACCCAAACTCTCATTTCTTTTGTTGATGAAAAATAAATATCCCCAACTTAATTCTTTTCACTATTTTTGACTTTTTTTTTCATACTTTATTTTTTTTTCTGAAAAGAATCAAGTTGCTCATTTTCACTCCCCATTTTTGTGAGAACATTCAAAATATTTTTCATTTATTTCAACTGCTCTTTTAATCAATCAAGTATAGGGAATGGTAAAAAAAACAGATTTGGTTTTAAGGGTACCAAGGAATTTTATTTTAGGCTCAAATTGGCTTGCAAAGGATAAAATAATTTTTACCAAGGTAAGCTGTTTGGCCCATGGTTTTTTTTACCAAAAATGTGCCTTGATCATTTTCCTGAATTTTCTGTACAACAACACAAATCAGAGATTAAAGCAAAATCAATTCGAATTGAAAATATGTCGATTAAACCCTCAAGTATATAAAAATATATCTCTCTGCTCATCGGGCTATCGAAATTTGCTTGATGGTTAATAAACCTATTATAATTAAATTTATCAAAATTCCTAAGTTATAAAGAACTAATAATTGATTTTACAAAATTAAGTTTCATTGTGTAAAAACTCTAAGTGTATTAACTTACTAACAAAAATTTGATTAATTTATTAAAAGATAAATTTATTTCTTTTATTATTTTTTTATTTTATTATTTGAAAATAACAAGAAAAGAATGGGTTGCCTCCCATTTAGCGCTAGATTTAATGTCTCCAGCCAGACATTACCTCTGATTAATCAGGTGGTCTCCCAATATTCGTTGAGGAATCACCTGTCTTTTTCTTCCTCCTTCTTCTTTTCCGATGCTTAATTACCTATTTTTCATCTTTCAAGGCATCAGTTAATTTAAAACAATTTAATTGATTGGGAAGAGATATACCTGGTTCGATTGAAGGGTAAACTTTTTCCTCATTACTTGTCCTGAGGTGTTCATGAGCACTGAAGCTTACCTCTTCTTCATAAACCTTGACTGCAACCATACTTAGATCAACATCTACTCTGATCCTTGTAGTCTTCATGAAAGGTCTTCCTAGGATCAGGGGGATCTCAGTATCCTCCTTCATATCTAGTACCATAAAGTCAACTCTGAAGTGGTACTTGTCAACCTTTACCAGTACATTTTCCACAATCCCAAAAGGTTTTTTGACAGAGCGATCTGCAAACTGTAATTCTGTCTTTGCTTCTTTTAGCTCATATTCACCAATGCGCTTTATTAATTCTAAGGGCATCAAGTTGATATTAGCCCCTAAATCTAATAACGCATTCCTGATGTTGATATTTCCAATTGTTACAGGAATGGTGAAACTCCCCGGATCTTTACATTTTTTCAGGGTTATACAGTTGGTTTCTTGCTCTGTATTTACTTGCATATTTTTTCTTTTTCATTTTTTTCATTTTTTTCTATTTTTTCACTTTCTTTTTCTTCTTCTTTCTTTTTCTCACTCTTTTCTTTACAATCAATTTTTACAACATCAGAAGAAACAGCATTACATTGTTCCCTTGGGTTTTGAGTGTTTGCAGTAAACCCAGAACTCTTTAATTCGGCTATTTCTTTTGCAAGCTGTCCCATTTGTATGTCTGTTGCTTTTCGGGCAGCTTCATTTGTTTCCACAAATTGCAGTAACTATTGAATAGATTCCTCTATCCTTGTCAATCTTACATTGTCAGTTTGTTATTGTTTAAACTGATTGTTAGGAGGTCTATTGGAAGGTCCAGTGTCCTGTCTCCAGCCAATATTCTGATTTTGCCAACCCTGCAGGTAATTGTTAGGAAAAGAATTTCCATGATTGAAAGGAAAATTACCTAAGGGTGCTCTTTGATGGTTCATGAAATTGGCTTGCTCTTGCTCATTTCCACAGTAACCATATGGTTGTTCTCCCATGCAGTGCATACATTGTTTAAGTTGAGCAGGGGGTGGTGATGCTACTTGAGCAATTTGGAGTTTTTCCAATTGCTTGCTCATAACTTCAATTTGTTGGGTCAGTAATTTTTGCTGAGCCAACACCGCATCATTTACTCCCAATTCGAGCATTCCTGGCTTCCTCTGTACATTACCTCTTTCATGCTTTGCTTGGCGGTCACTGAGAGCCATTGATTCCAATATTTCTATGGCTTCCTCCAGAGTTTTTTTCATTAAAGAACCACCTGCACAAGCATCTAACATCATCTTGAACTGAGGCAATAAACCATGGTAAACGATTCTTACCTTTTCGGCATCATTCAGGTTGTGGTTTGGACACTTTCTCAAAAGTGCCTTGAATCGTTCCCATGTCTCTCCTAGTGATTCATCATTATTTTGAGAAAAAGAGTGTATGGCTGTCATTGCTTCAAAATATTTCGAAGGAGAATAAAATCTTTCCAAAAATTTTCTTTCAACATCGGACCAGTTTGCAAAACTACCCGGTGGACAAGATTTAAACCATTCTTTTGCTTTACCAATCAATGAAAAAGGAAAAAGTCTCATGTAAACAGACTCTTCTTGATTGGGTTCAAACCAATTGTGTTGTATAACTAATAAAAAATAGTTAAATGTTCATATGGTTCTTCATGATTTAAACCAGCAAATTGATTGTTTTGAATAATATTTAAAGTAGCAGGTTTAATTTCCACTGGTACCACAGGTCCTTGAAACATTCCCGAAACTCAGGGTGGACCATTAATAGTAGCAAACTGTCCCAATGTTCTCCTTTCAGCAGCCATATTTGAATTTTGAAAATTATAAGTAGAAGAAGATTTAGTTTGTGTTTTAGATTTCAAAGACTTGATTTTCTTTACAAACTTTTCTATCTCAGGATCAAAATAAATATTACCTGCGGTAGATCGAGTTTGCATACACAAACTAGACAAAGAAAGTTAGTGTAACAATAAGTAAAAATAAAAAAAAATTTAACTAAGGTAAAAAAAATATTTACCATGGTAATTAAAAATTTACTGTTTTACTGAAACAATTCAATCCCCGACGACGGCGCCAGAAAACTTGTTAACCCGATGATAGCGTCTCAACAGTTCGTTTCCACCACTGGGTTGTTAATTGGCAAGCGCACCAATCGTTTGTAGTTTTCAAAATTTAGATATCGTTCTACTGGGATTGAAAGTCCAATGACAACAATAATTTTCTATTTACTATAGTAAATGTGAAGGAAGTTATAGACAAAAGAATGATTTATATATAATTTATACAATATTCATAGGATAACATGATTGAGTGGTTCATAAGATAAAAAGAAAATAAAATCTATCTAAAAAGTTGAGTTGCAATCTAGAATAGGTAAGATACTTGAGATAAACATAGATAAACAAATTATGTTGGAAATTGGATCCCTAATCTAGAATAACAATGAGGAACTCAAGACATGCATATTTAATCATCAAGTTTCGTGTCATTGCAGCTTAAAATCATTATAACCGATCGCTCGTGATATAAATTCTAAGAATTCACCGTAAAGTCCGATCCCTCGTGAGCTTTCTCAGTAAAAACTTGCATTAAGACCTGGCCTTATGGCAACAATGGTTAACAACCCCTATAGAATTGAGATACCAAGGGTATTCCAACTTTTACTTTCGTCAAAACAAGTTTCAATACGGCATGAATAATCATTCTCCCGTTTGACATTCATACTAATAAAACAAGTTTCAATACACATGAAAATCATTCTCCCGTTTGACGTTCATATTAATAAAAGGTTGAAATACTAACATGGACTTGAATCATAAATATGCAGAGGTCGAATTCACAACATTATACTCAATAGATTAGTTTACCAATTCCAACATAAACAAATTAGTTACACATGGTGAAAGTAAAAACAACACTTATAGAGTTTGACATTACGAAGACGATGGGAACTTCACGATACAACGATCACAATACACCAAAACACACTCAAGTATCTAGAAAACTGTTCTAGAACTACAACTCACAAAAGAAGTACTCAAAGTCGAGCACAAGAGAGAAAAGAAGAGAATGAGATGTTATGGGATGATTTAGAATGGTGTTGGATGGCCCTATTTATAGGGCTGAGCAAGGGTGCTGACGCTACGCGTTAGTGTGACGCTACGCGTCAGACCCCTGACTCAGCCTCCATTAAACACTTGATAATGGCCACTTCAAATTATTAAATTTGATCATGCCTGGCCACATGAACATGTTTCCACCGAGTTTTGGCCTTTCATGCTGAGTGGGATGCCCATTGGTGCTGAGTAGAGTGCCCATTATTGCCTCCATTAAACCCCCAACTTGAGACATTGCTCGTCCTCGAGCAAGAGAGAAAAATAAGAAAAATAAAAATTTGGAATCAAATTTGTTGAGTTAGTCTGAGAATTTACAACAAAAAGTAATTTTCACAATTTAACTAATTTTGTAATAATCAAAAATTGGTATCAAGTATAACAAAGGTTTAATGATAAAATTTATTTACAATATTCTATTAACAATCAAGCAGAATTTCAGGCTTACCTCACAGGTGTTTATCTCTATGTAATAGGTAACCTGTTTTACTCAATCAATCATAAGATCAAACGAATTTAACTTTGTTTGTCATCTAATCAATGGTTATTTATACAGAAGTAGTTCAGAAATCACAAGGTCTTTTCATGGGTTGTAATGAGGCTTGGCTTACAAGAATCAATGGTTTTTCTTGGAATTCAAAAACATGAAATCATAAAAGAGTATTTTATAATTTTTTTAGGATTTCTCTTGACCCAAACTCTCATTTCTTTTGTTGATGAAAAATAAATACCCCCAACTTGATTCTTTTCACTATTTTTGACTTTTCTTTTCCATACTTTATTTTTTTCTGAAAAGAATCAAGTTGCTTATTTTCACTCCCCATTTTTTTTTGTGAGAACATTCAAAATATTTTTCATTTATTTCAACTGCTCTTTTAATCAATCAAGTATAAGGAATGGTAACAAAAAAAAAGATTTGGTTTTAAGGGTACCAAGGAATTTTATTTTAGGCTCCAATTGGCTTGCAAAGGATAAAATAATTTTTACCAAGGTAAGCTGTTTGGCCCAAGGTTTTTTTCACCAAAAATGTGCCTTGATCATTTTCCTGAATTTTCTGTACAACAACACAAATCAGAGATTAAAGCAAAATCAATTTGAATTGAAAATATGTCGATTAAACCCTCAAGTATATAAAAAGATATCTCTCTACTCACCGGGCTATCGAAATTTGCTTGATGGTTAATAAACCTATTGTAATTAAATTTATCAAAATTCCTAAGTTATAAAGAACTAATAATTGATTTTACAAAATTAAGTTTCATTGTGTAAAAACTCTAAGTGTATTAACTTACTAACAAAAATTTGATTGATTTATTAAGAGATAAATTTTATTTTTTTATTTTTTATTTTTTTGGATTTTTTTCACATAATTTAAAATAAACAAATAACAAAATGGGTTGCCTCCCATTGAGCGCTAGATTTAGTGTCTCCAGCCTGACATTCCTGCATTTCAAGGGTCAGTTAAAAGATAACTGGCGGTAATTTTGTTAATTTCCCCACCCAAATATAGTTTCAACCTTTGCCCATTTACCATCCAACTTCTTTTGGAAGTTGGATCTTCAATTTCCACTGCTCCATATGGTTTGACTTCTTTAATCAAAAACGGGCCTGACCATTTTGATTTCAATTTTCCAGGAAACAATTTTAATCTTGAGTTGAACAATAAAATCATGGTAAGCTTTCACCTTACTTTTGTAGCATCTAGATGATTCATAGGCATTGTTCCTCATTTCCTCTAACTCGAGTAGCTGTAACTTTCGTTTGTCTGCTGCTACATTTTGATCAAAATTGAGGAATTTTAAAGCCCAATATGCTTTATGCTCCATTTCAACTGGAAGGTGACATGATTTTCCATAAACCATCTGGAAAGGAGAAAGACCAATTGGTGTTTTAAATGCAATTCTGTATGCCCAGAGTGCATCATCAAGTTTTTGTGACCAATCCTTTCTAGAAGATGACACAGTTTTCTCCAGAATTCTTTTCACTTCACGATTTGAAATCTCTGCTTGCCCGTTGGTTTGTGGATGATATGCGGTGGCTACCTTATGCTTTACTTCATAATGTTGTAATACTTTCTGAAGAATTTTATTACAAAAGTATGAACCACCATCACTGATTAAAGTTCTTGGTGTCCCAAATCTGTAAAAAATATTTTTCTTCAAAAAAATCACAACAGTTTTAGTGTCAGCATTAGGGGTAGTAATTGCTTCCACCCACTTTGAAACATAATCAACTGCCAAAAGAATGTATTGATTTGAGTATGAGTTAGGAAAAGGTCCCATGAAGTCGATTCCCCAACAATCAAATACCTCAACTTCTTGTATATTTGTGAGAGGCATTTCTTGCCTTCTTCTAACATTACCTGTTCTTTGGTAGTTATTACAAGATTGAACAAATAAGTGAGCATCTTTAAAAAGAGAGGGCCAGTATAAACCTGATTGGAGAACTTTTGCAGCTGTTCTTTCATCATTAAAGTGTCCTCCATATGGTGATTTATGACAATGCCATAACACATCTTTTACTTCCCAGTCAGGCACACAACGTCGTAACAAATTATCCGCTCCAATTTTGAATAAATGAGGGTCATCCCAAACAAAATATCTTGCATCTCTAAAGAATTTTTTTCTTTGTTGCCAAGTCAAATCATTTGGAAGAACTCCTGCTGCTTTGAAATTGGCCATGTCAGTAAACCATGGCCGTTGTGTTATTTTGAAAAGTTTTTCATCGGGAAATTCTTCCAAAATTTCATTTTCTTTGGCAGTAATCTCATTATTCATTAATCTAGAAAGATGGTCAGCTACCATATTTTCACTACCCTTTTTATCTTTGATTTCAAGATCATATTCTTGAAGGAGCAAAATCCATCTGATTAACCGAGGTTTTGAATCAGATTTAGTTAAAAGATAATTGATTGCAGCATGATCAGTAAAAACAATTATTTTTGAGCCAATCAAGTAAGATCAAAATTTTTCTAAAGCATATACTATGGCTAGTAATTCTTTTTCAGTAGTTGCATAATTTATTTGATTTTCATTCAAAACTTTACTAGCATAATGTATGACTTTAAAAACTTTTTCGTATCTTTGACCTAAAATTGCTCCAACAGCATAATCACTTGCATCGCACATAAGTTTGAAGGGTAAATTCCAATTAGGAGCAACAATTACAGGGGCAGAAACCAATTTTTCTTTCAAGGAATTAAAAGCTTTAAGACATGCTTCATCAAATTTGAATTCAACATCTTTATTTAGAAGGTTTGATAAAGGTTTTACAATTTTTGAAAAATCTTGAATAAACCTCCTATAAAATCCAGCATGTCCTAAAAAGCTTCTAATACCTTTTACATTTACAGGAGGTGGGAGTTTAGAAATTACCACTATTTTGGCTTGGTCAACTTCAATGCCTCTAGAAGAAATTTTATGACCAAGTACAATTCCTTCTTTCACCATGAAGTGACATTTCTCCCAATTAAGCACCAAATTTGTCTCAATACACCGCTTTAGTACGGTGTCCAGGTTGGATAGACATGTTTCAAATGAATTCCCAAAAATTGAGAAGTCATCCATGAAAATCTCAATGCTCTTTTCAATTAAATCTGCAAAAATAGCAAACATGCATCTTTGAAAAGTAGCAGGTGCGTTACATAATCCAAATGGCATTTTTCTGTAAGCAAATATGCCAAAAGGACATGTAAAGGTAGTTTTCTCCTGATCAAGAGGGTCAACAGCAATTTGATTATATCCAGAATAACCATCAAGAAAGCAATAATATTCTTGTCCAAATAATCTTTCAAGAATTTGATCCATAAAAGGCAATGGAAAATGATCTTTTCTTGTTGCTTGATTTAATTTTGTATAATCAATGCATATTCTCCAACTGGTGACAGTTCTTGTAGGAATTAGTTTATTTTTTTCATTAACAATTACTGTCATACCACCCCTTTTTAGAACAACTTGAACAGGACTTACTCATGCACTATCAGAAATAGGATAAATAATACCTGTTTTCAGCAATTTCAGAACCTTCTTTTTGGTTACCTCTTTTAAAGTTGGGTTGAGGCGTCTTTGAGGTTGAGCAATAGGTTTGAAATTATCTTCCAACAAGATTTAATGCATGCAGTATGATGGACTTATACCTTTCAAATCTTCAAGTGTCCACCCAATTGCTTCTTGATCCCTCTTCAATACTTCCACGAGTTTTTTTTCCTCTGTTTCACTTAACAGATTACTAATGATTACTGGTTTTAAATTACCTTCTTTCAAAAAGATGTATTTCAGATTGGAAGGTAACACTTTTAGTTCAGGTTTCTGGATTTCTTCAACAGGTGATTCTTGAATTGCTTCAAATCTTTCTTGATTCAAAGGAAATTTCTTTCCCTTGATCGAATTCTTCAAGATACCTTTCAATCTGTTTCTCCTCTTCTTCATTCAAAAATTCAACGGAGTTAGTCAATAACTTATTTAATGGGTCAGAAATAGTCATACCTTTTGATAAGGAAAGATAAGTTTCATCAAAGATGTCCACTTTGAAACAGTCTTGCTTCGGGCTAGGATGTTTCATTGCCTTGAAGACATCGAAATTCACTTCCTCATCATGCACTCTTACTGCTAGCTTCCCATTGTCCACATCAATCAGTACTCCAGCAGTTTTCATGAATGGTCTTCCAAGAATTAGAGGAACATCAGCATCTTCTTCCATGTCTAAGATCACAAAATCCACAGGAAAGTAGAATTTGTCAACCTTTACAAGCACATCTTCTACAATCCCATAAGGTCTTTTGATGGATTTATCAGCTAATTACAGAGTTATCCTTGTCTGTTGTGGATCAAGGTCACCAATACGCTTCATCATACTTAGGGGCATTAGATTGATGCTAGCCCCTAAATCTAATAAAGCCTTACCGATATTTACTCCACCAATAGAGACAGGAATAGTGAATTTGCCAGGATCTTTGGATTTTTCTGGCATCTTGTATTGCAAAATAGCACTGCAACTTGCTTCAAGTTCTACAATCTCTTCATCATACTTCCTTTTCTTTGTAAGCAGTTCTTTCATAAACTTAGCATATGTAGGCATCTGTTCTAATGCCTCAGAAAAAGGAATGTTTATGTGTAACTGCTTAAAGATTTCAAGGAATCTCTTGTATTCCTTTTCTTTATCTTTTCTTGATGGTGGATGAGGATAAGGTAAATCCTGGACAGGAGGTGTCTGTCAAAGATATTGATTTTTTGATTTTTTTCTTTTATTTCATCTTTTTCTTTATTTTCTTCACTTTCTTTTTCTTTTTCTTTTTCTTTTTCACAGTTTATACCTACAGTTTTACCACTTCTTGTAAAAATAGCCTTACATTGTTCTTTCGCTTTGAATTCCTTGATGTTGGCTACTTCTTTTACTAGCTGACTTAACTGTTGATATGATGCTTTACGTGCAGCTTTAATTGTCTCCATGTATTGCATCAATTGTTGAATATTTTCTTCAGCCTTTGTCAATCTAGTATTGTAATCACCTTGATTATTGAAGGGTCTAGCATGTTGCTTCCAACCATAGTTTTGGTTTTGCCTTCCCTGCAGGTAATTGTTAGAAAAAGAATTTACAAGAGGATTTAGAGAATTACCTGTAGGTAACCTCTGATGAATCAAGGAATTAGCTTGTTCTTGTTCATTCTGGTCAAGAGCACAATAACCATATGGTTGTTCGCTCATACAATACTCACATTGTTTTAATTGAGCAGGAAGTTGTGGTGGTACATGGGTAACTTGAAGTTTTCCAAGTTGTTTACTCATTGCCTCAATTTGTTGTATCAACAATTTTTGTTGAATTAACACTGTATCATTTACTCCTTGTTCAAATATACCTTGTACATTACCTCTTTCTGGTTTAGCTTGATGGTCACTAATGGACATTGATTCCAATATCTCAATAGCTTCCTCCATAGTCTTGTTCATTAAAGAACCACCTGCACAAGCATCTAACATCATCTTGAACTAAGGCAATAAACCATGGTAAACGATTCTTACCTTTTCGGCATCATTCAGGTTGTGGTTTGGACACTTTCTCAAAAGTGCCTTGAATCGTTCCCATGTCTCTTCTAGTGATTCATCATTATTTTGAGAAAAAGAGTGTATGGCTGTCATTGCTTCAAAATATTTTGAAGGAGAATAAAATCTTTCCAAAAATTTTCTTTCAACATCGGACCAGTTTGCAAAACTACCCGGTGGACAAGATTTAAACCATTCTTTTGCTTTACCAATCAATGAAAAAGGAAAAAGTCTCATGTAAACAGACTCTTCTTGATTGGGTTCAAAACCAATTGTGCTGCATAACTCATAAAAAATAGTTAAATGTTCATATGGTTCTTCATGATTTAACCCAGCAAATTGATTATTTTGAATAATATTTAAAGTAGCAGGTTTAATTTCCACTGGTACAACAGGTCCTTGAAACATACCCGAAACTCGGGGTGGACCATTAATAGCAGCAAACTGTCCCAATGTTCTCCTTTCAGCAGCCATATTTGAATTTTCAAAATTAGAAGTAGAAGAAGATTTAGTTTGTGTTTTAGATTTCAAAGACTTGATTTTCTTTACAAACTTTTCTATCTCAGGATCAAAATAAATTTTACCTGCGGTAGATCGAGTTTGCATACACAAACTAGACAAAGAAAGTTAGTGTAACAATAAGTAAAAAAAAAATAAAATTAACTAAGGTAAAAAAAAATATTTACCATGGTAATTAAAAATTTACTATTTTACTGAAATAATTCAATCCCCGGCGACGGCGCCAGAAAACTTGTTAACCCGGCGATAGGGTCTCAACAGTTCGTTTCCACCACCAGGTTGTTAATTGGCAAGCGCACCAATCGTTTGTAGTTTTCAAAATTTAGATATCGTTCCACTGGGATTGAAAGTCCAATAACAACAGTAATTTTCTATTTACTATGGTAAATGTGAAGGAAGTTATAGACAAAAGAATGATTTATATACAATTTATACAATATTCACAGGATAGCATGATTGAGTGGTTCATAAGATAAAAAGAAAATAAAATCTATCTAAAAAGTTGAGTTGCAATCTAGAATAGGTAAGATACTTGAGATAAACACTGATAAACAAATTATGTTGGAAATTGGATCCCTAATCTAGAATAACAATGAGGAACTCAAGACATGCATATTTAATCATCAAGTTTCATGTCATTGCAGCTTAAAATCATTATAACTGATCCCTCGTGATATAAATTCTAAGAATTCACCGTAAAGTCTGATCCCTCGTGAGCTTTCTCAGTAAAAACTTGCATTAAGAACTGGCCTTATGGCAACAATGGTTAACAACCCTTATAGAATTGAGATACCAAGGGTATTCCAACTTTTACTTTCATCAAAACAAGTTTTAATATGGCATGAATAATCATTCTCCCGTTTGACATTCATACTAATAAAACAAGTTTCAATACACATGAAAATCATTCTCCCGTTTGACGTTCATATAATAAAAGGTTAAAATACTAACATGGACTTGAATCATAAACATGCAGAGGTCGAATTCACAACATTATACTCAATAGATTAGTTCACCAATTCCAACATAAACAAATTAGTTACACATGGTGAAAGTAAAAATAACACTTACAGAGTTTGACATTACGAAGACGATGGGAACTTCACGATACAATGATCATAATACACCGAAACACACTCAAGTATCTAGAAAACTATTCTAGAACTACAACTCACAAAAGAAGTACTCAAAGTCGAGCACAAAGAGAGAAAAGAAGAGAATGAGATGCTATGGGGTGATTTAGAATGGTGTTGGATGGCCCTATTTATAGGGCTGAGAAAGGGTGCTGACGCTACGCGTCAGTGTAACGCTACGTGTCAGACCCCTGACTCAGCCTCCATTAAACACTTGATAATGACCACTTCAAATTATTAAATTTGATCATGCCTGGCCACATGAACATGTTTCCACCGAGTTTTGGCCTTTCATGCTGAGTGGGATGCCCATTGGTGCTGAGTGGAGTGCCTATTATTGGGTCCAAGCGGAGTAGTTGGCCAAAGTGGAGGTGGAGACCACGCAGCACTGACGCTACGCATGGCTATGACGCATAGCGTCATTATCAAAAATAGCTGTTGATGCTACGCGTGGGATGAGGCTACGCGTCAGCTCCTCCAGTGTAATTTTCTCTTGATTTCTTAACTTTTTCACTGCAAAACTTAGAGAAAATTGATCAAGGGTAGATTATTTCCAACAACATCCATTTATTGAATTTAAATCCTAATTTTTTAACAAATTAAACTAATTTTTGTAATTTTAATGAAATTTTTATTAAAGCTTTTATTGAAAATTTGAGGACTAACAGGTATCTTTCTCCATCACTCGGCCCTTCATTCACTTGGTCACTCTTTCACTCTTCCACTCTCACTCGGTCCTTCATTCATTCGGTCTTCCACTCGTTCTTTCTCTTTCGGTTCCCTCGCCTAACCCCTTTCTCGATCTCTTCCACTCGGTATCATTTCAATTTGTTCTTCTATGCACTCTCATTTTGTCTCTTTCTCGATTCTTCATCCACTCGGTGTTCCGTTCACTCGGCTCTCTCTGCAGTCGTTCTCTCGTCCACTCATTATCACACTCGTCTCTCATGCACTCTATTTCATTTCATTCACTCGTCTTTCGTTCCTCACCCGATATAGATCACTCGGTCTTTCATCCATTCGTTCTTCCATTCGTTCTTTCATCCACTCGTCTTTTTCATCCACTCGGTCACTCTTTCACTATTTTTTTCCTCACCTGTCACTCAGTTTTTCATTCCCACACCCTATCTCTTTTTCAATCGTTCTTGCATCCACTCATTTTTCATTCACTCAGTTTCTCACTCATCCACTCGTCACTTCATCCACCCGTCCTTCATCCACTCGGTATCTCTTTCACTCATCACTTCATCCACCCATCCCTCATCCACTCATTCCTTTCGTGGTGTATAACTTCTGTTGAGTTACGCGCTTGAGCGCACACTCTCACGCTTTGAGCGTGACCACTCGTACCTGAAAGAAAAGAATCCACGCTTGACCCTTTGCTGACCACGCTTTGGTAGATGAGTCCCACGCTTAAGCGCCTCAAGCTCTCGCTTGAGCGCAATCGAGAAGAAAGGATTAACTGTTAATTTTTCCGCTTAAGCATGCTGCTGGGAGCTTGAGCGTGAGTGCCAATATTGAAGACCTTTGATACTGTTTGTTTGGCACTTGAGTGAATTTTATACCTGATGCTACCTGTGTGTTTTTAATTTTGGCGTATGTACACCAAAGATCCAGCCTACCTACGCGTACCTATGACTCATACCCCTTGTACGTTGGAAGCTTTGGTTCTTAAAAAAAGAAAAAAAAGCATATTCTTTGGATTCCATTGAAAGGTAACATATCTTTTATTCATCGATTCCAGTTAATAACTAAAATTATTATATTCCACTAATTTTGAATTTAATATATCCATCATATTCATTCATCTCATATTTTCATTTTGCTGTGGTTATGTTGTTTTTACATTTGCACCCATTTAGGCTTTATAAATACCACCCATACCATTTTCACTTATGTTAATTTACTTTTATGTATTAATGACGTTATTTTAGAATTCCTTTTCTTGAACAATGTATTTCCCTTTTCAGTTGTAATGGAACTTTATTTCTATGTTAAATTGTTTGTTATTATTTCTTTTCTCAATTGTATTGTTAAATCCATGCACTCCATTCCAAACAATTTCTTACCATGCACTGCCATTCAGGTAAAAAGGGAAGTATTCTATTATTCCAACTCATTGATGGATAAACTATGTTAAGTGTGTTTAATTTAGAATCCATCTTAATAATTTAAAGTTTGCTGATTCTCAGGCATTAATTGGATAATTAATTGATTGGCATTGCTTGATTCATGATCCCTGTCCATAACTATTTTTCATTATTAATTATTTGTTTATTCAGCATGCTAGTTAGCAATCTGAATTTATGATCTCGCATTAAGTTTGGGGACATGATTGGCTGATTACCTGTTAAGTATTAGCTATTGAACCTTTATTAATTCTTTTCTGAGTGTGCCTGCATTCTTGTTTAGTGAGACAGAATTTGCTTCAGTGCTTGCTAAATGATTATATGTTTGCCAGTTGGAAATGATGAAGGCCTTCTTTGTTAATTTAGCCAGGGCCAAATTTAGCCATCCTTAATATTATTAATTATCCTTTGACCCAATAATTATGTTTGAGCTTGAGACCTTTTCATTCTACTTATGTACCTAACTTTACGAGCCTATTTATCTAAGAAAAACCAAGTGAATTATCCCTGGATGTTCCACTGATGAATTGCTCAGTCTT
Organism: Clitoria ternatea; assembly: GCA_037962975.1. Classification (NCBI taxonomy): domain Eukaryota; kingdom Viridiplantae; phylum Streptophyta; class Magnoliopsida; order Fabales; family Fabaceae; genus Clitoria; species Clitoria ternatea. The sequence continues at coordinate 32,279,283 of CM075673.1, read as the reverse complement.
ACTTATTGCTAGGGACTAGCAAGTTCTAAGTTTGGGGATGAAGAGTGTAACATCCTGTTTTTAATAATAGTCCCATTTTGTAAAATATGAGGTATAAAAGGTCTATAAGTGTTAATCAATGAATAAAACACTCTATGGATGGCCTTTAATGCTCCAAAAGTATCATTTTTGGGTATAATTATGGAATTTTAGAGAAATTATTCAAATTCCGAGTAAAAAGGCTCTGATCCGAGTGACAGAGTGAAATTCCGAGTGAAGGATTACCAATTCCGACTGAAGGTTACAAAATCCGAGTGAAGGGATGAAGTTCCGAGTGTAAGTTATGATGTCCGAGTAAAACAAGACCGAGAGGGCTACTACCGAGTGGAATCTTGATCTCAGAGACAAATGGAGTGAAGAGTGTTCAAGAGAATCACTTTTGAGTGAAAATTCCGAGTCAAACCATGCCAAATGTTACCTTTTACGAATGGAACTTCTTTGATTGCAGTATTCCGAGTAAAGGGACTTAGTTAGGGATATATCCGAGTGCAATCCGAGTGAGTTGTCCAAGTCAGGACCTCCCTGGTGAGGAAGGGATAGCATTCCGAGTAGAATATATATATAAGGCTTAGAGTCATTTTTTGAGTAAGACTTATGACTCTTTTCCGAGTGGTGAAGGCCTTAAAGGAAACCGAGTAAAACGTATTTTGAGGAAGGATAGTCTCTGTGTTACTAAGAGATGAGTAGCCAAGTGAACTCTGAGTGGGGAAGGACTTAAATGCTCCTGAATGGTAAAATCCGAGTGAACCCTTCTGAGGGAAGAGTTGTTATAATGGTTTTGATTGGGAATATATTCTAAGTATATGATATACATAAACCGAGTGAATGAGATTCTATATCCTGAATGGATGAGATTTAGAACGAGTCCTAGTAGGAATTAACACAATGGTTTTCTCCGAGTGAATGAATGCATATATATACATAAGTATTTATGTTGAATTGATGCTTCCTACCGACTGAAACGTGTTGTCAAATTATTGTGAGAAGTAAAATAGTTATTAAGTTAAAGATTCCGAGTAGTTATATATATATATTGAATGGTTAAGACATTACTAGGCTTGAATAAGAAGGGTGATGAATGAATAATGCTAATTGAGTAGATACCGAGCGGAAAATGGTAGTAGGAACCCGTTCCGAGTGAATTGTAGTAGGCACAGAGCCAATTCCGAGTGAGTCTTAGATATATAAACCAATTCCGAGTGAGATTCGTATGTGTGGGTCTTTTCCGAGAGGTAATGACCTTAATAGGCTTTCATTGGAATTGTAGTTGAAGAATTTGGTTAAGATCGAGAGAGAAATATGAGTAAACCCGAGTGAGTAGAGTTTGGGTATTCCCGAGTGGCAAATCCGATTGATTCCTTTCTAATGTATGAGTTGTTATTGGAATATATTCTAAGTGATGAAGAGTTTGAATAATTCCGAGTGATTGACTAATTAGGAGAGAGTCGGGTTATGGGAGAAACAATTCCGAGTGAGAGATGAGTGAACTCTGCCAAATGGAACTCTGAGTATTGGTTTTGAATATTAGAGTAAGTAGCAAACCGAGCAAGATAAGTCGGTTTAAGAAACATTTAGCCGAGTGACAGAAACCGAGTGAGAAACCAAGTACTTGAGTCGGTTTCAGAGGAATTCTGAGCGAGAACTGGATGACTCGCTCAAGCGAGTCGGATTCCGCTTGAGCGAGAAGGACCCCTGATGAATATTTCCTACTTCGCTCAAGCAAGCAAGCTACGCTCAAGCACACTCAACACCGCCCCTCACACTCAACACCGCCCCTCACACTCAACACCGCCCCTCACACTCAATACCGCCCTCACGCCATACCGACCTCTGCAAATCCTTCAACACTGAACACCTTTTAATTCCACTTCAGCTAGTGATCAGCCCACTTAACCACATGAATCCAGAAATAAGTGGCACAACGAACCAATCACAGGGGGAAGTTGCATCCATTATAATACCTTTGTATATTTTATTCCAAATCAATGCAAAGCTGACTATGAAAGGAGTCAAAAGGCTCCATTATCCCACCTAATCCTCCAACCAATGTTCCCCACTTAGTTTCCCACTTACTCTCTCATTATTTAACCCAGTACTATGACTCTTAGAACACACACACGAAACTTAGCAACAGACATACCTCTGTTATCATTTCCTCTTCCTATAAGCTTCTTCCTCTTTCTTTTCTTTTCTCTCTCACTCGGATCTGAAGCAACACAGTGAAGGGAACATTTTCTTCTCATCTAAAGAACTCCATTAAGGTAAGAGGGGACAGGGTTGTGAATAACTATGAAATGGGTAGAATTGTATGCTGTTCTAGGATTCCAGAATTAATTTCGTAACTTGCTGCTCATTTTTGAAATTGCAAACGTGTGAATTTGACTCTGACTTCTTCATGAAAGTTGTAGATCTTTTCGTTATCTAAATTTTGAGACCTGAATCAATTAATTTGAATATGTATAGCAAAAGTTATAGCCAAAATACTACAACATGTTCGTGTGGAAGATTTATCCTATGTTTTGTGTATATATTAATATGCTGGGACTTGTACGTATGTAATCAGCCTTTGATGTCTTCATGCAAGTTTTAGGTATTTATGTTACGGATCTATAGAAAGTGGTTTCAAGTCAAAATAATTTTTGTAGCTTGAGTTATGCCTAAAATACTGAAGTATGTACAAGCTGTAAATCTGTTAACTATGAAATCCGAATCTTATTTTCAAAACTGGGAATTTTGTGGTGTGAATTAGTGGTTGGTGCCTTCATGAAAGTTGTAGATAATTATGTCAAGAGTAATTTAGGACTGGTCTCATGTCAAAAATATTTTTGTAACTCCAGAAAACGTTGAAAATACTAATATATGTACGTTTTGAAAGCTCATCTGGAGGCAGTGTTGTATTTCGTGGATAAATGGTATTTATGCTTAGAATTTGAATTTATGATCTTCATGAAAGTTGTAGATATTTGTGTTAAGAATAATTTAGAACTGGTTTCATGCCAAAATTGTTTTTGTAGCTCCAGAAACGTTTAAAATACTAATCTGTGTACGTTTTAAAAATCCTCTTTGAGGCAGTTTTGTATTCTGTGAATAAGTAATGGTTCTATTTAGAATTTAAATTTATGGTCTTCATAAAAGTTGTAGATATTTATGTTATTGAGCTATAGAAAGTAGAATCATATAAAAAGGATTTGATTTGCTCATGTTATGACTATTTTACTAATGTATGTCGCTGTTTGAAAATGCTGAAATTTACTTATAATGGTTATTATGGATAAAAATGATATTTTCTCTATGGGTAATAATTTATTATTGAATTCTTGAGTGATTATGAATTATTATGAATGCTGTTGAGTATCATACAGTTTATATATTGTGGTGATGAATAATTATGAATAACGAAATTAATTTATATGTACATGAATGCCTTGCGGTTATTGTTACATGTGGTTGAAATAGTAAATCCATGATTCTGAAAAATTATTATATGTGATGTGTCCTTTGAGGACTTGTGGTTTTCCAAGTGGTTTTGGAAATTAATATATCATGGTATGTTAAATGATAATAAGAATTAAAGGCATTCATGCATCATAAGCATTTGGACGCACCATGGAATTTAGGGGTTCCATGATTGCCTACCCTGGTGGGGGGTTACTCTATGACGAGTTAAGCCCTATTTTGTTGTGCGCCATGGAGTGTAGGGATTCATGGTTTATGCAAAGCCCTACTTATGATATTTGTGTACTTCGGTACTTAAGCGCCATGAAGTGTAGGGATTCATGGTATATGCTAAAGCCCTATTTGTGTCTCTATGAGACTATTACTGCAGTATTCCCACCAAACCAAATGGATCCAGCATGACATCATTTGACTAATTAAAGACTTATTAAATATAAATGAACTTGTTTGGCATATTCATTATATCATTATGGTTTGTTGATTGTGTTTGTGTAATTTTATTTATTTTATAATTATTCTATATTCTGTCTCACTCTTACATTAATTTTTACAGTGAATGCCACGCAGAATGAAGAGTGATGCCATGCCTATTTGAATTATTACTTGGACTTTAATTTAATGGGTTGTAATAAATATTACGTACTATGTACTGTTACTTCTAAATCGTTTCCGCTATGCAAATATTTCATGAATTTTATTAATCACGACTAGTATGCATGATAATATTCCACGATTATCGAATTTTATGTGAACTCTGAGTTAATTTACGAATTTTAAATTGATCTTTCAAAAACGCGAAAAATTTATTCAGAAAATTACACGGGACGTCACAAAGAGTGTGCCTAACATCAATTAAGGACACACTCTGACCTTAGTTATAGATGAATACTTAGAGAAATGAAAGGAGAAATAGAAAAGCCGAGAAGAAAAATGAAAAAAAATCAGCAAGGAAAAAAGGTGCAAAGCACCACAAGAAAAAATTTTGTGATCGGAAAAATATGGAAGGAAAGAAAGAAAAGAAAAAGTCCAAAGGACTAAAAGAAAAAGAAGATGTAAAGCACCGCAAGTTGTTAAGTTATCTTTTATTCGGAAAATAATGGAGCTTGCTAAGTAGAGGCAATTAAGTTAAAATTGAGGCAAGGCATCAGTGGATACATCTTGTAACCCGTCACTGACTCGGAAAACAATAATAGAGCCTGTAGCCTAGCCCTATTATAAGCTTAAAAAGCCCTTACTGATCCGATTGTGCTGGCATATGTCATGATGTTTAGAACTGTTGCAAGCCTATGTTGATCTAACAAAGATGCAGGTGATGAGTGCATATTGCTTAACCTATACACCGAGAGAAGAGTGAAACATGAATCTAGTGAGGAAGGTATCACCATCTTGTTTCCCAAAGGAGGTGTGAGTAATTATATTTTCAGAAATTGTGAAAAGAAAGCATGGTCGGTATTCAATAATTATAGTATAAACTAAGTTAAGGAAAGGTTGATTGTTTTGAATAACAGCTTGTTAGTTAATTAATCTAAGTATTTGCTTGAGGACAAGCAAGTTTTAAGTTTGGGGATGTGATAAGTCTTGAAAAGACTTGATTATTTCTACTTTTATTGAACATAATTCGTTAATTATGGTTTAGTTTAGATTCATTATTTAATAAATAGTTAAGAATTTGTATTTTATTTATTTATTTTAAAAGAGTTTAATTTATGTAAGAAATTGATTAAAAAACATTAATTAGTTAAGGAATTATGATTATTTATAATTTCACTGAACATCCAGCATACAAATGCTAGGCAATTATATGTTTATTAGTGTAGGAACAGGTTGCGCTCAAGCAGAAAAGAAAAGGAAGGAGAATCCGAGTAAAATTCCAAAAAGCCGAGTGAGATTCCACAAATCCGAGTGAAACTCCAAAAGTCCAACTGGGAAATGCTTCAAGACACCGACCGCAACAGGGAACCGAATACTGTATGAAGAACCCGGATGAGACTTCAGAATGCTGATTGGATAATCTGAATGCTCAAGCCAGCAAGCTCACGCTCAAGCGTGACTCCAAAACATCACTCTCACCCAAGCTTCTCCATCACGCTTAAGAAAGAAAGCGATACTGCAGTGCATATTCCGAGCTTGCCCAAGCGAGAACCCTTCACGCTCAAGCGTGAAGGCAAGTTATTTAAACACTGACTGTTCCCTCCAAAAACACACTCGGCACCAGTGTTATTTCCACTGCCTTCTCTCCTACTTTTGTACCTTAGTAATTTAAGTGCTGAGCTGTAATTAGTTAGTTATTCCATAATTATGTAATTAGTTAGTTAGTTTAATTACTAACTCAGTTTTCTTAGTGATTAGTTAAGTTAGTTAGTTAGTTAGATGCCTATATATACTTGTATATACTCTGTAATACACAGAACCAGAGAACAGAGTACATAGAACACGATTCATTTGCTATTTTCCAACCTCTCACTACTTCCTTTCTCCCTCTAAACTCTCTCATCCATGTCTTTCTAACTTCCTTCGATAGAACTTATGTCGATGGATTTCTAAATCCCTAAGGTTGGGATTGCGAAGGTTTGTGATGGAATCTTGAAGGTGTATTGAGAAAGTTGACTTCTAGATCTTGAGGAGAACGAGCTGAGGAGTGAATCTGCTTTGCTGGATTGACAAATCCAGATCTGATGAAGAACTTCACCAGTGAGGAATCATGGTTGAAGCTTAGGTAACTTCCAGCTTTCTAACTAATTCAGGCCTAGCAATTAGACGAATAGTTAGAGTTCAACCTTAAATTTCGCATTAGATTCGTATGTTAATTGAGCACTTAAGGGATTAAGGTTTGATGCATAGGAATTAGCGTTTTTCACCTAAGGAATTAGGGAATAACCACTTGCGGATTGTCCTCTTGATGTTTGAAGCTCGATTGAATCTCAATTGCATATTCTTGATGAAGTTGTAAACTGAAGCAATCCTAACCTATCTTCTATCAATCGTATTTCATCTTTCACCTTGTCTCTGGAAAATATAAAACCATAGAAAGCATAAAATCAACAAAAACAAAATGAATCTTTTGAGCATTGTGTTGGTTCAGCTTGTATCTGTCCATGATTGAGGTACTTACCACAATCCCTGTGGGACGATCAAATATAATACAATTTTAACGACTGGTGCGCTTGCCAAAGAGTAAATCCTCTAAGAATTACACATCAAGTTAATGAATCGGAGATTTAGCATCAATGACGTTGTTGTCCGAACAAGATAAGGAGGGAGGTACGTCCCCCTCAGGTGTGGAGACCACTAACTCCACCTCCTTTTCAGCCCTTATGGCAAGTTAAGCCTCTTGCAAATATAAATTAATGATAAACTTCAGTATTATGTAACTTGTAAGTTTAAGAATGCATAAGTTAAATTAAATTACCGCCATGTCTGTGGATTTCTAGTTAACCCAAGCATCGGCTTTGTTTTTCTTGGTCATTTGCATGACCTCAAACAGTGATAGCTCCCGGTGCTCCTTTTGCTCCTATTGTTCACAATAAAATTAAAATTATTAATAGAAAACATAATAAGTCATTCATTAAAAACTATAGAAAAGTGTATACTTACAAATCTCTTTTTATGCTCAAGGATTGAAATGCTGCCCCTAGTGTAGATAGAGGCTACAACATCAGCCACTCTATTTTCCTTGTTCCGAGCACTCGCCTATTGGAACAAGACACCCCCCACTTCTAGACCATCCCGTCCTAGTGGTCCTCAGGGATCCAATAAGGACGCTCACCTTTGTCCCTCACCTTCCAAAGGGTACTCTTGATGATTTTGGAGGTCTTTATGCCAAAGGCCTTCCTAATCTCATCAATCATACCATCTGTCCATTGATAATCATGCTGTAAAATGAAATGAGATTTGAAAATTAATAACAGGTGTATATTAGCTATAAATTCACAACAAAGGGAAGTGTTAACTTACCGAGAAGGTTCCAAACCACCTATGCTGGACAACCTTCCCAGTATCTATCCAACAGATGTGTGGACCATCCCGCTGGGCCTTCAGAACCTTAGTAATCGCTTTGGTAGTATGACTACTATCAACAAAGTTATAATAAACAACAATTAGAAACAAATAAAACAATATACAACATAGGGAGAATACTAAAATTTTGGCAGAGTCTCCCCTATAAATATAACATTTCCAAATTTCAATGATTTCTCTATTACAAATAGAAGAGTTCCCAGTACAGTTCAATCTATACAAGTACTAAATAAACTAACATATAACTATGTGAGTTTTATATAAAAATTAACCAACAAGCTATCAACTAAGAAACTTAAAACAAATTATTGTATTCTTACTCGTCTCTGGCTGACAGTGGGACCAGCATGGGTAGGGGGGTTGCCGGAGGTGGGGTTGTCTCGAGGCTAGGGTCATCCAAACCACCAGGTGAAGGAGTCTTCCTAGGGTGGTCTGATGTGTTGTGGTCTGCTGTGGTGGTGAAGGAGTGGTGGCCTATTATGGGGTGGTCTACTATTAGATGGTGGGCTCAGGTGGTGAAGGAGTGATGGCCTACTGTGGGGTGGTAGTCTGCCAACAGGATGCTAGGGTCCTCGAACCACCACCCCGATTAAAGGGTAGTTGATGTTCTGTCATCTGTAGATAAAACCATGAAAACAAATGTTAGTCTCAAAATATAAAGATATGTATATATGTCTAATAACTACATACTCTGTGTTTGTTTCAGTTTAAAATTCACCCTCAGTTTTAGTGTCACTATGGCTATTTGTTTCAACAGGTTCCTTAGTCTCCAAATCGGCCCTAGACCGGTTTGATTGGGAGGTGACATCTTTATCAATATGTTTACTCCCCCCCCCCCCGTAGTGATGAGTGTCTCATCCTTTATCAATGGATCAATGTTGAGCAACCAATGACTGCCATTGAGCTTGTTTGGATCGAACTGATAAGTATCCCCAACCTTATCAGAGACATTATGAGTGATCTGACTTCGAGCCTTGGCCTTGATTACTACATACCAGTCCCAGTGCCCTTCAGGGACGTCTGTGTAATAAATCTGCTTGGCTTGTTGGGAAAAATGAAGGGATCAAACCCTTTACATCTACCATTTTTCTTGACCTTAACCAAGCCGTAGTTGTTGTCAACCTTTGTTCCTACACCGATTGTGTTGTCGTATTAACCACACTTGAATAGAACGATATCTTTTCTTAGTCGTCCGGAGAAAGAAACTTAAACAATTTCTTTCATCACTCCATAGAAGTCTTCCTCTAATTGTCCAACTGTGCCTTTAACATAAACCCCATAGTTATGGGTATGCATCCCTTCACTCCATTGAAAAATGTTAAACTTGTAGCCGTTTACGTAGTAAATAGGCAATTTTTAACAGTTTTCACCGGCTCCCAAGAAAGGCTTGGAGTAAGGGATCTTCAATATGGTTATTAGGGTCTTGAATCTATTTACAGCATAACACATAGGTAACTGTTAGATACCTAAGAGATGAAGTTCAACTAAAAAATAGATTATATACGGGTCTTATGTGTTGTGCAAACTAACCGATGAATTTGGATTACACCTCACTACGAATTTGGTAATCAGTTATATCATTTTGCTTGAGCTTCAACATATCTACATATAAACTATATAAAGAACATAAATTTAGGTACAATAAAAGCATACCATAAGAATGCAAACTATAAGTTCCTGACTTACTCAAGATAGGGTTCCACTTCTTGGCAATTCAAAAGAATGTATAAGTGAGCCACCTTTCGATCTTTCTTATCAATGTAACATTTTGTGACCTTGCCCTCAGGATGACTGGGATAGTTAAAAATTGAAATTTGATCATCCAACCCTGTGTGTGTGGCCACCCCAAGATTGTGGGGAATTCTACTCAATCTAGTTTCTATCTCCGTCAAAAAATAGAAAGAAGCAAAAGTGGTCATTTCTTCCACTAAGTATGCCTCACAAATTGATGCTTCAACGCATACTTTGTTTGACACTTTGTCTTTTAAAGAGCGTAAGAATCTAGAATAACATAAACAAATGTTAAGTTACATAATACTATCATAGGAAAAAAATCTTTATAATGAAATTAAGTAGTTATGGCCTTCACCTTTCAAACGGAGGTACTGAACTGGGCTACCCACTAAGGCCTCGTGCGGTAGATGGATATGTAGATGCTCGATCGAGTCAAAAAAACATGGTGGGAAAATATGTTCCAACTTACGAATCAAGACCGGGATACTTTCCTCCATCTTCACAAGTTTCTCCTCAGTTAACAAAGTTGTTGTCAACTCCTTAAAGAAGTGACTTAACTCAACCAGCGGTTTCCAAATAGGTTTTGGTAAGGTATGAAACGCGTACGACTATAGTTGTTGCATAAACATATGGCAATCATGACTTTTCATGCCAAACACCCTACCCTCCTTCACGTTAACACATCTACTCAAGTTAGAAGCGAATCCATCAGGCATAGTTAACCTATTCATCCATACACATACACAAATCTGTTGAGGTCTAGTTAAAACATATTTCACATACAGTTTAAACATTCTTCTACGTCCCGCATCCCCAATTCTTACTTCTTCCTAGAACACCAAATTGGAAGGTCTAGTCGACTCTTCTCCTTGTCCTTTGTTCTTTCTTTGATGTCCATCACGGTGTCAAAAATATTCATGAAACATTTTGTTCAGTGTGCGTGACATCAATGTTGTGTCTTAACAATAAGTCTTTCTAATATGGCAAATCCCATAAGATACTTTGCTTCACCTAGTGGTGTTCCTTCCCATAACCCGCAAACTCCTTAACATTCTTATCCCATATGTACGGATACTCTTGGACTCTCTGCCAAACCCTTGTACTGGATAACCTATGAGGTAGAGGTTTATTCACAACCTTGTTCTTCTTAAAAGCAGTTTTGTTTCTCCTGAATGGGTGATCCAACGGTAGAAACTTTCTATGACAATCAAAAAAACTTGTCTTGCCACTAACAGGGAGTGATTCCCCCCTCCCCGGTGTGTTCTATGCATACAGGGCAAGCAAGCTTCCCAAACGTTGACCATCCAGAAAGCATACCATACGCTGGGAAGTCATTTATGGTCCACATCAATACAGCCTGCATCATGAAATTGTTCTTCAAGGATGCATCATAGGTCATTACCCCAATATCCCACAATTATGACAACTCCTTAACCAACAGTTGCAAAAACATGTCTATTTTCATCTTTGGATTTTTGGGTCCTGGAACCAGTGCAGTTAGAAACATGACTTCCCTCTTCATACACATATCAGGAGGACAATTGTATGGAGTCAGTATGACTGGCCAACAAGAGTACGCTTTTTTGTATTGACCAAACAAGTTGAACCCATCAGTACATAAGCCAAGTCGTACATTGTGTGGCTTTCCTGAAAAGTTCAAATATAGCTTATTGAAACACTTCCATTCTTTCCTGTCGGAAGGATGGCACAGAAGACCCTCATGTGTTCGGTTCAGAGCATGCTAACGCATGTGTTTTGCCATGGACAATGAGGCGTACAAACATTGAAGATGCGGTGTTATGGGAAAGCACCACATTTTCTTCCTGGCCGTCCTAGTTACTTTCCCTCTCATTTTAATGGTTTTGTAGTGGTTCTCATTATAGTGTACACATTTTGTGACACTCTTGTTTGCAAACTCATTTCTAAACAACATACACCCGCCAACACAATACTCTATCTTCACGCAACCCAACCCCAGGTTTGCCATTCTTTTCTTAGCATGGTACAGGTTTGATGGCCTTCAATGATTACTAGGCATGGTGGAACCCATCAGATCGACCATTCTATTAAAACACCCTTCTGAAAGATTATTATATGCCTTTAGGCTTAAAGCAGCTATTGAGGTAGATAATTTAATGTGACTCTCACACCTGTCCAATAATGGAGTCTGAGCCACCGCCAACAAATCATAAAATCTCTTCACCTCCGAATTAGGATCCTCCTCTACATTGTTATCCTCATTCCTATCTTGATTATCATATTCTAACATACACCCGGTAGAGGGTCCAACATGATCCATCATCATCTGCTCCATGTTGTTATACGTATTCCTGTTTCCTCTGACCTCGTAGTAAGATGATTTCATGGTTACGGTCGATGGCCTGGGTGGTAACTGCTCACCATGGTTGTACCAGTAGTGGTATCTTTCCATGAAACCCTTCTCACTTAGGTGGCACATGACATCATCCATATATTCAAAACATATGCATTTGTACTTTGACCATGGACAACGAATCTTCTGAGTCACTTCAAAACCAGGCGTGTTCATCGTAGCAAACAGAATAAACTCTAACAAGCCCATCATAAACTCCTCAGTCACTTGCCAACTACGATTTAGCCGGTTGTACATCCATCGTCGATTTGCTGGAACCTCCATTCACGATATCTAACAAGCAAGTTTTAGTTACTTTAATTTAAACATTAAGTGACTATTATTTGTGAATCACTCTCTATCTCTTTGATGTTGTAAGTGGCTGTGGCCCTATCCCATTAAGGATGAATATGCAACCATCTGTAACCCATTATTGTTGTTTAGGTTCTATCTTGTATTATTGATGATCATTTGGAATTTTGGCAGCATTTCACATTGGTTCCTGAGTACACAGAGATACATGCGATGTGAAACACCGCATGCAGACATAGTGACGGTATATGCCCCATCGCTACGGGTTGGTGCCAATAAAATGTTTGAGGGAAACAAAAAAATGGAGGGAAATAACTTTAGTGACCGATGCAGCGACGGGTTTCTGTTGGTCGTTGATTTGGTCACTATTTCCTTTTTCAAGGTCTCTTTTATATTACGGTCGCTATGTCGGTCACTAAGTAGCGACAGTCACATTTGGTCGCTAACTGGGGTAGCTATCAGTTGTTTTCTTAGTAGTGATATGTGCCAGGAGCAGATTCGGGTGTTGAATCTAACTATTAACCTCTGTAACATCCCAATTTTTATATAAATATCTAAATAAGAGAAATAAATGGCAAATAATTATATATGATAAGATTAATGTCCCAAAAGTATAGAAATAAATTAATTAGGATTTATTATGATTTTTCATAAACTACTAAGCTTGATGTGTTAAAATTAATATCCTGTTAAAATATGGGTGTCAGACCAAGTATCTCCGATTGAGATGCCATTTGTTAGAGCTGTTAAGAATATTATTGGGAATTTGACCATATACTCAATAATTTTTAGATTAAGTATTGACCCCAAACTAAGATCCTGTTTACTATAAAACGGAGAAGTTTTAAGTGATAGGTTAAAAACTCAAATGAAAAACCTCACCTTTCCCTCTCATTTCCACGACACATTCCCTCTTCATTTAGGTAAATACACTTCCTCTCTTTCTCCTTATCTCCCACTTATCTTCTTCTTCTCTTCCATTATCAAAAACTTAGAAAAGGTTACGTGCCCTCCTCCCTTCAATTTTCATTTTCCCCATTGTGCAAGAAGAAGATGGTATTGGCTTAAAGCTCTCCTCATCTCCCGTCAATTTTTATCACCTTCTTCCCCTCTCTTGGTGCCCACTTTCTTTTCTTGGTTGAGGTAAGTTCTTCTCCATGTTTAGTGAGCTTATGCCCTAGGTTATGGGTTATTATGATTTTTGAGAGTGTATTATGTAACATCCCCATTTTAAAATTTAATGCTGAATGAAGAATAAACCATTAAGATTTGATTTTTAACTAAGAAATAACTGTTAATTGCATTTAACTACTTAGGATTAAGCCATTAAAATATTAAAAATGGTGGTGGTCAGGGGATGGGGTGGAGTGCACGTGACTGCTGGACACGCACTCTCCCATCCCACTCTTCTTTTACTGCGCACATACACATATATATATATATATAAGCGTGAGCCCTTGGCGGAAAAACGCACTTGCTATTTCTTCAGACTCCCTTCTCCGTCACTTCATTCTCTACTTCCTCCCTTCGTCTTCATCTTTCTTCTTCTTCTATCTTACTCTTCGCTCCTGGAGGTCTGGGTTGCAGTACTGGAGAACGGACCACACTTCATCCCAGAATCAGGCGCAGGATACGACAAGCCAAGGAAGACCGAACGAACCAGGAGAAAGACGTCGGACCCAACAACGAGAACAGAAAGGTTTCTGAGGATTCTTCTAAAGGTAGGGGGCGCTTGCATGTCGAATGCATGGTCTAAGAATGGTACCGGATGAATGTATTGCTGAGTGCGGGTGTGTGTGTGTGCATGTATTTATAATCATTAGAACTGATGCTGTGCATGTGTGCATGTATTCACAATTACTAAAACTGATGCATGATTTGAGATTCTGATAGTGATCTTCGTGGCGATGGTGTAGCCTGCTCGTGGATGATAATGATGGATCTATTTTGTTGTCACTATGAAAAGTATGTATGTGCATGTTCTTAATTGGATTGCTCAATGTTGTTAGTCTGATGACCGATTGTAACATGCGCTGGTGTGACTGACTGAATGATTACGAGTAGTGGGGGATATCCGTTCTTACTTAATGACTACGGTAAGGTGTTCATGGCGCGATGATGTGTAATAATGAATGTGTTAGTTGCATGAGTAAGAGTGGGGTGACCCATGGAAGGTCAAGAACCCCAAGGGAAACGACTTCCAGTTACCAACCCTGGCTAGATCCCAATAGAGCTCGTGGTAGCCGTTGGAGCTAGAGAAGAGAGTCTCGAGACGCCGTGGGGAGGCCGGTGCCACCTGGTAAGAGCTGAGGGACGAGGGGCCAAAAGAAAAGGGGACCGTAACTGAGAGTCTTTACCCGAGTCGGATCCGCAGGCATGCATATAGAAATAAGGCTGATTGTGGTGATGTATAAATCTATGTATGTGCATGTGTATGATTTTGAATGCATGAATATATATTTAGATGTGGAATAAACTCTGTGAAATTATGTGTGTCATGAATGTTGTTTGAATTGTATGAATTTGGTTACTTGAGAAAGGTTGAGTGATAGCAGGAGCGTGTACTGACGCTGATACCGAGTCTGTGAGTATCATTTTACATGTAAAAGCTCACCCCTGCAGTGGCCATTTTCAGTGAATGTCTCTCGTGAGGAGGATCAGAAGCAGAGCTGGAATGCTGGGCGGAGTGCTGATGCATTTGGAAGGTTTAATTAAGGCGTTGTTAGATTAAGCCCGGACTGGCTCATACCGGATGTTAATGTTTTGGGGATGAATAGAACTTTACGGGCAAGGAGAAGTCCGATTTTGTATTGTAAATATTGACATGCACTTTTATGTATATATATGGATGTATGGTTTTGGTGTGTGTGATGCTATGTGCTGCCTTGTTTCCTAATTATGCTTTAATAGATACGCAGGGACAGTCTGATTGAGCAGGTTATAGCTAAGTCTGAGTTAACCGAGAATTGTCTTAGGAAAATTTATGTCGGATACGCTGGGCGGAGTCGTACCCCGCCCGAAGTATGGGAGCAATTCGCCCAAGCGCGAGGACTCACGCTGAAGCGAGTAATTACCAGAGTGAGATATCGACCATTATCCTTTCCTATCCGTTGTGATGCTAACACAATCCAGACCCCGATGTTGACCCCGAATTGGGCGTTATGGCTAAGTCCGCCCAGGCGTCGTCATACTTAGTTGAGCTGGGTGGAATAGGTTTAGATCCCTCCTTTCTCCACAACCTACTAACGTATATGTACCCTGTAACTTCTCATTTTTCTGAGTGAAATGCGAGTGTGAGGATTTACTTAGTGAACCCTTGTCCATACCCGATGGAGGAAATTACCTTGTAGTTGTGTTAAAGAGGCGTTATGTAGATTTCGTTTAGGCGGCGTCATACCTCGCCCAAGTAAGTAGGACAGCCCGCCCAAGATAAATATACCCCGCCTAGCCAAGTAGGATGATTCTAACTCCGCCTTTCCACCGAATGCTACGCGTGTGAATGTATTAACATATTTCCCCTTATCTATTCCTCCCGTTGAGTGACCAGTATTACTCGAAGGGAAGCCTCATTGCGAAATCTCCTCTATCCGCTGCTGCATTACCATACTCCGCCTGGACGGTGTCAGACCCCGTCTGAGCGAATAAACGGTGTTGTGCAATCCGCCCTAGTGTTGGTGCGTTACGATAAACCCATTGAGCCGGCCCCAGTTTTAGTTTCCCTGTAGGTTGCTATGTGCGTGTGAATGCTTTTCGTTCTTCCCTTGCCTGCTCCCTCATATATCGAATAATACGGGACTGTTTTGTGAAAAATTTTCTCATATTTTTGGAATTTTTAGTTGCAATTAATTAGGGTGTTACATTTTGGTATCAGAGCGGACCGAAAAGTCCAAGGCCAAAGTATGCTTACCAAGTGTAAGCGGTGGTGTGTGTGTCTTTTTGATTGAATGGTTGAAATTGTTCTGATGCTGGTTGACCTGATTGATGATTGACTTGAGGACAAGGGGTTGTTTTCCCCTGGTCCGATTGTGTGTATGACTTAGGCGAATGACATAATGTGCTAAGCTATTAATTGTTGGACTAATAACTAGATCGGTAGTAAGTGGCTCCGTATACTTATCCTTAAATGTCAATTTCAGGATAAGGAATGGCGCATCGTCAAAGTATGGAGGCTATAGCCACAGCATTCCAACGCTTTGCTGATGTGTTTGAAAGGCAAGGCCAAACTCAACCTGAGGATGGCCATGTGCTGGACCGCTTCCTGAAGAGGAAGCCGAGTGAATTCTTAGGAGGACGGAACCCTGAGGCGGCGTTCAAGTGGACTCGGGAATTAGAGAGAATTTTTAGGGGTCTTCGCTGTACCGAAGCCCAGAAGGTGGAATGCGCAGTGTATATGCTGCGAGATGAAGCGGAGAATTGGTGGAAGATAGCCAGGAGCCGATTCCCCGAAGATGACAATCAACTGACGTGGAACGATTTCAAGGCCTGCTTCCTAGACAAATACTTTCCCGACACAGTGAGGAGTCGGAAAGAGCTGGAGTTTATGGAGTTAAAACAGGGCTCCATGACTGTGGAAGAATACGCGACCAGATTTGAAGAATTGTGCCTATTCTATCCAGCAGCCAGGAACAGAGCACTCCAAGTGTCTTAAGTTTGAGAACGGACTGAGATCGGATATCAAGAGGGCCTGCAGATACCATGAAATCTGGAGTTTCCCTGCCTTAGTGAACAAGTGTAGAATATTCGAAGAGGATGACAGGGCCCATTCGGGCCAGTGCAGCAGAGCCAACCAGCACCTGAGGCCTCAGCAATCACGTTTCAAGAGGCCAGGGAACGTGAGGAGGAGTGAACCCTTCACCAGATATCAGAACCATAATGACCGAGGGAGACAGATGAGTGGGCGACCAAGGTATGGCGGATGCTTTAAATACGGCGGTGATCATTTTGCTAAGGAATGCAATGATACAAATGTTAAATGCTACCACTGCGGAGAGAAGGGACACGTTCGCCCGGACTGCCCCCAACTCCGCCAGGCAAACACCAATGTGCGTCAAGGAGGATTTCAAGATCGAACCAGAGTGAATGATAACCAACGACCTGGTGGCAGAGGCAACGGAACCAGAGGAAATATGATGCGTGCCCCGAACAGCCGAGAGAGGAACACCGGCCCAACAGCGACAGGAAGGATCTACACCATCAATGCAGAGGATGTTGCACCAGCAAACGATCTAGTACAATGTAAGTGCTCACTTGGAATGAATACGTTTAATGTTGTTTTCGATTCGGGAGCAACCCATTCTTTTATAGCTGATGAGTACGTGAAACGGTTGAAGCTACCAACTGTGTCTATGAACCGGACTTTGGAAGTGGCCAGCCCCACTGGCCCTAGTGTGTTCACATTGTCAATATGTAAAAGTGTAGCATTTGAGTTGTATGATCGGAGTTTCACCTTCGATCTGATTTGCATGCCCTTAAAGGGTCTTGATATTGTGCTTGGAATAGATTGGCTTTCAGCCAATAAGGTATTAGTAGATTGTAGAAACCGAGAGATAGTTTTCCCAAAACAACCCACTGAAGATGGCACGGCACTAGGTATAACCCAACAATTTATGATGCTTTGTCTAACCAAAGATGAGAACGAGCCCCTAGTGAACGAAATTCCGGTTGTCTGCGAATTCCCAGAAGTGTTCCCAGAGGACGTCCCGAGTGTGCCTCCCAATAGAGAAGTTGAATTCTCTATAGACTTGATCCCTGGAGCCGAACCGGTCTCCAGTGCACCCTACAGAATGTCCTCAACTCAATTGGTAGAGTTGAAGAAACAAGTGGATGAGTTACTTGAGAAGCAGTTCATTAGACCAAGCGTGTCACCATGGGGCGCACCTGTGCTACTTGTTAAGAAGAAGGATGGCAGCATGAGACTTTGTATAGATTATCGACAGCTTAACAAACTCACAATCAAGAATCGATACCCACTGCCTAGAATTGATGATTTAATTGACCAGCTGCGTAGAGCCTCAGTCTTCTCGAAAATCGACTTACGATCGGGATATCACCAAATCCGAGTGAAGGACTCGGACATTCCTAAAACTGCCTTTAGGACTAGGTATGGTCACTATGAGTATGTAGTGATGCCGTTCGGTGTGACAAACGCCCCTGCTGTTTTCATGAATTACATGAACAGCATATTCCACTCCTTCTTAGATCGGTTTGTTGTTGTCTTCATCGATGATATTCTAGTTTATTCTAAGACATCTGAGGAGCATGAAGGACATCTCAGGACGGTACTCCAAGTGTTGAAGGAGAAGCAATTGTTTGCAAAGCTTTCAAAGTGCGAATTTTGGATGGATGAGATCCACTTCCTCGGGCATGTGATCTCCAAGCGAGGCGTCTCGGTGGATCCTGCGAAGGTAGCTGCTGTAATGGCATGGGAGAGGCCCAGATCGATCTCGGAAATAAGGAGTTTTATGGGCTTGGCAGGTTATTATAGAAGGTTCATCGAAGGTTTTTCTAAGTTGGCATTACCCCTGACTAAATTGACTCGAAAGAACGTT
Source organism: Clitoria ternatea (assembly GCA_037962975.1). Classification (NCBI taxonomy): domain Eukaryota; kingdom Viridiplantae; phylum Streptophyta; class Magnoliopsida; order Fabales; family Fabaceae; genus Clitoria; species Clitoria ternatea. Next base: position 32,260,806 of record CM075673.1, on the reverse strand, counting down.
CCTTTTGTGTGGAGTCCGGAGTGTGAGAGCAGCTTCCAAGAGCTGAAGAATAAGTTGACAACTGCTCCGGTGTTGGCATTACCTGAGTTACGAGAAAGCTTCGTGGTCTATTGTGACGCGTCCGGACTCGGATTAGGATGTGTACTCATGCAGAAGGATCGAGTGATAGCATATGCCTCTCGACAATTGAGACCCCACGAACAGCATTATCCGACCCATGACTTGGAGTTGGCAGCAGTAGTTTTTGCATTGAAAATCTGGAGGCATTACTTGTACGGATCCAAATTTGAAGTGTACAGCGATCATAAGAGCCTCAAATACCTATTCGACCAAAAGGAGCTGAACATGAGGCAGAGAAGATGGATTGAGTTTTTGAAAGACTATGATTTCGAGTTGAAATACCACCCAGGTAAGGCAAATGTCGTAGCAGACGCATTGAGTCGAAAATCCCTCCACATAGCAGCCATGATGGTAAAAGAAGTTGAGTTGTTGGAGCGGTTCCGAGACATGAACTTGCATGTTGACGCCCCTTCCTCTCAGAAGATGACAATCGGTACGTTGAGGATTGCCAACGAATTCTTAAAATCCGTGTACGAACAGCAACAGGCAGACTCTTACCTAGCTGAAATGAAGGAAATTCAGGCTAAAGGAAAGGATTTATCCTTGGCAGAGGGGTCAGATGGGATCTTCCGGGTGAGAAACAGAATATACATACCAAGTGAAGGAAGATTGAGAAGAATGGTGCTTGATGAAGCCCACAAAAGCCTACTCAGCATTCACCCAGGAACCACGAAAATGTACCACGACTTGAGGAGACAGTTTTGGTGGCCCGGACTAAAGAAGGATGTGGCGGAGTACGTGGCCCGGTGTATCACTTGTCAGAAATCGAAGGTAGAGCACCAAAAACCGTACGGTGCAATGCAGCCTCTAGAGATCCCCGTGTGGAAATGGGACTCAATTGCGATGGATTTTATCATGGGATTACCCAAAAACCGAGCGGGCCATGATGCCATTTGGGTCATTGTTGACAGATTGACGAAGAGTGCACACTTTTTACCTGTAAATATGAAGTACCCATTGCATAAATTGGCTCGAATCTACATTCAAGAAGTTATCCGACTGCATGGCATACCTACTTCCATCGTCTCAGATAGGGACCCTAGATTTACGTCCAGGTTTTGGACCAGCATGCATCAAGAATTGGGGACGAAGCTTTGGCTTAGTTCTGCCTACCACCCCCAATCGGATGGACAATCCGAGCGAACAATTCAGAGTCTAGAAGACTTATTGAGAGCGTGTGTGTTAGAGTACGGTGGGGACTGGGAGCAGTACCTTCCCTTGATCGAGTTTACGTACAACAACAGCCATCATCACAGCATTGGCATGGCACCTTACGAGGCATTATATGGGCGTAGATGCCGAACCCCACTCTGTTGGTCAGAAGCGGGTGAAAGTCTATTACTGGGACCAGACATCGTGAAGCAAACCACAGAACAGATCCGAGTAATAAGGGAGAAGATGAAAGCATCACAAGACAGGCAGAAGAGCTACCATGACAAACGCATCAAGCCATTGGAATTTCAAGTCGGAGATCGAGTGTTTCTGAGAACCTCTCCGAGTAAAGGAGTTGGACGAGCCTTAAAAAGTGGGAAGTTAAGCCCTCGCTACATCGGACCTTATGAGGTAGTAGAACGGATTGGCCCCGTGGCATACTGCCTCGCGTTACCAACTCACTTGTCCCGATTACACAACGTTTTTCATGTGTCTCAGCTAAGGAAGTATTTGCATGACCCCAGCCACACGATGCCTGACGACGAGGTAGAGATCAAGGAAGACCTAACCACTGTGACTACACCGGTTGGAATCGTGGATCAATCGGTAAAACGCTTAAGAAATAAGAACGTAAGGCTGGTTAAGGTGGAGTGGCAGCAAGGCAAGACCACCTCCTACACGTGGGAACGCGAAGACGCCATGCGACAGCAGTACCCCGAATTGTTTACCTAGGTAAGTACCGACTGAATTTCGGGGACGAAATTCTTTTTTAGTGGGGGAGAACTGTAACATCCCCGTTTTAAAATTTAATGCTGAATGAAGAATAAACCATTAAGATTTGATTTTTAACTAAGAAATAACTGTTAATTGCATTTAACTACTTAGGATTAAGCCATTAAAATATTAAAAATAGTGGTGGTCAGGGGATGGGGTGGAGTGCACGTGACTGCTGGACACGCACTCTCCCATCCCACTCTTCTTTTACTACGCACATACACATATATATATATATAAGCGTGAGCCCTTGACGGAAAAACGCACTTGCTATTTCTTCAGACTCCCTTCTCCGTCACTTCATTCTCTACTTCCTCCCTTCGTCTTCATCTTTCTTCTTCTTCTATCTTACTCTTCGCTCCTGGAGGTCTGGGTTGCAGTACTGGAGAACGGACCACACTTCATCCCAGAATCAGGCGCAGGATACGACAAGCCAAGGAAGACCGAACGAACCAGGAGAAAGACGTCGGACCCAACAACGAGAACAGAAAGGTTTCTGAGGATTCTTCTAAAGGTAGGGGGCGCTTGCATGTCGAATGCATGGTCTAAGAATGGTACCGGATGAATGTATTGCTGAGTGTGGGTGTGTGTGTGTGCATGTATTTATAATCATTAGAACTGATGCTGTGCATGTGTGCATGTATTCACAATTACTAAAACTGATGCATGATTTGAGATTCTGATAGTGATCTTCGTGGCGATGGTGTAGCCTGCTCGTGGATGATAATGATGGATCTATTTTGTTGTCACTATGAAAAGTATGTATGTGCATGTTCTTAATTGGATTGCTCAATGTTGTTAGTCTGATGACCGATTGTAACATGCGCTGGTGTGACTGACTGAATGATTACGAGTAGTGGGGGATATCCGTTCTTACTTAATGACTACGGTAAGGTGTTCATGGCGCGATGATGTGTAATAATGAATGTGTTAGTTGCATGAGTAAGAGTGGGGTGACCCATGGAAGGTCAAGAACCCCAAGGGAAACGACTTCCAGTTACCAACCCTGGCTAGATCCCAATAGAGCTCGTGGTAGCCGTTGGAGCTAGAGAAGAGAGTCTCGAGACGCCGTGGGGAGGCCGGTGCCACCTGGTAAGAGCTGAGGGACGAGGGGCCAAAAGAAAAGGGGACCGTAACTGAGAGTCTTTACCCGAGTCGGATCCGCAGGCATGCATATAGAAATAAGGCTGATTGTGGTGATGTATAAATCTATGTATGTGCATGTGTATGATTTTGAATGCATGAATATATATTTAGATGTGGAATAAACTCTGTGAAATTATGTGTGTCATGAATGTTGTTTGAATTGTATGAATTTGGTTACTTGAGAAAGGTTGAGTGATAGCAGGAGCGTGTACTGACGCTGATACCGAGTCTGTGAGTATCATTTTACATGTAAAAGCTCACCCCTGCAGTGGCCATTTTCAGTGAATGTCTCTCGTGAGGAGGATCAGAAGCAGAGCTGGAATGCTGGGCGGAGTGCTGATGCATTTGGAAGGTTTAATTAAGGCGTTGTTAGATTAAGCCCGGACTGGCTCATACCGGATGTTAATGTTTTGGGGATGAATAGAACTTTACGGGCAAGGAGAAGTCCGATTTTGTATTGTAAATATTGACATGCACTTTTATGTATATATATGGATGTATGGTTTTGGTGTGTGTGATGCTATGTGCTGCCTTGTTTCCTAATTATGCTTTAATAGATACGCAGGGACAGTCTGATTGAGCAGGTTATAGCTAAGTCTGAGTGAACCGAGAATTGTCTTAGGAAAATTTATGTCGGATACGCTGGGCGGAGTCGTACCCCGCCCGAAGTGTGGGAGCAATTCGCCCAAGCGCGAGGACTCACGCTGAAGCGAGTAATTACCAGAGTGAGATATCGACCATTATCCTTTCCTATCCGTTGTGATGCTAACACAATCCAGACCCCGATGTTGACCCCGAATTGGGCGTTATGGCTAAGTCCGCCCAGGCGTCGTCATACTTAGTTGAGCTGGGTGGAATAGGTTCAGATCCCTCCTTTCTCCACAACCTACTAACGTATATGTACCCTGTAACTTCTCATTTTTCTGAGTGAAATGCGAGTGTGAGGATTTACTTAGTGAACCCTTGTCCATACCCGATGGAGGAAATTACCTTGTAGTTGTGTTAAAGAGGCGTTATGTAGATTTCGTTTAGGCGGCGTCATACCTCGCCCAAGTAAGTAGGACAGCCCGCCCAAGATAAATATACCCCGCCTAGCCAAGTAGGATGATTCTAACTCCGCCTTTCCACCGAATGCTACGCGTGTGAATGTATTAACATATTTCCCCTTATCTATTCCTCCCGTTGAGTGACCAGTATTACTCGAAGGGAAGCCTCATTGCGAAATCTCCTCTATCCGCTGCTGCATTACCATACTCCGCCTGGACGGTGTCAGACCCCGTCTGAGCGAATAAACGGTGTTGTGCAATCCGCCCTAGTGTTGGTGCGTTACGATAAACCCATTGAGCCGGCCCCAGTTTTAGTTTCCCTGTAGGTTGCTATGTGCGTGTGAATGCTTTTCGTTCTTCCCTTGCCTGCTCCCTCATATATCGAATAATACGGGACTGTTTTGTGAAAAATTTTCTCATATTTTTGGAATTTTTAGTTGCAATTAATTAGGGTGTTACATATTAGGTATGGGTTGATGTTGGGAGACATTAATGATGTAAAACCCTAAGGTAAGGTACATTTAATATATGTTTTATGAAGGTATCAATGGGTACACAAAAATGGAAATAAATATAATAGAAGAAGATGAACATTGATGATGGTTGTTGGGTTTTTAATAAAACCCTAACCCTATGATTTGGAGGAAATGTAAAATATGAGTGGAATGTGTGATTAATGATGTTGGGAATGTTATTAATGAAGAGAGATAGCCATAGGTGATGGTTAATAATGGTGGTTGGAAGCCATTAATGTGAAAGCCCACTAAGAGAGTTGGGTGTAAAATTGATGTGTGGGTGACTTAAATGGTTAGGGTGTTGCCCTTTAATTATAATAAGTTTTGATTTAAGGGAAGTAATTCCCAAAACCTAAGAAAATAAGAAAGTGAAACCTATTGCAAGTTACAATATAATGAGACTCATATATATATATATATATATATATATATATGCATTAGTGATGTGCAAGAAATTTAAAAAATGATGTTGAATGAGTGATTGATGTGGTCCTATATGTATTTAATGTAGGATTTGATAATTCTTGTAAAGCGGGATCATCTAACCTGGAGGAATACTTTTCTTGAGGTAGAAGAGAATTATATTTTCTAAATGTATAATAAATTGTATATTGATAATGCATATATTGATTCATATTTGCATGTTCTTCCTTGAATGGATATACTACCTCTTGTGTGTGATATGAATTGAGACTGACTACTATTGATGATTGGATGTTAGTTTGATACATTTGATAAGAATATGAGTTTGGAGTACAATCATTGACATGCTCTTGAATTCCATGTGAGGATTGATATTGATATGAATCCTTGGCTAGTATGATCTTGAATATTGTGAGTGGTGTGCCTTGGAGAATGTCATATATGATTGTGTGCCACTAACTATGATGTTAAGTGTAAACTATACCCTTAAACGAGAGGGTGAGGAATTATTGTGAAGTTGAGGCTAGCATGTGCATTATTGCATTCATAGCATGCATGACATAGTATTTTGTATATGGTCGCGATCACAATGAAGTCTTGCAGGACTATAAAAGGGAGTGCCTTTGCGTGGGGGATACCAATATGAGAATAAATGAATGTTATTGAGAACATAATGAATTCTTGCGGGACTATGAGAAATGAGACTCTTATGTGGGGGACATATGATTGATCGATTATAAGTGGTTGCGATTACTTGGTATATGGAAATGCTAAAGGACTTGCGGGATCTTACATGGAAATGGACCTTTGCATAGGGCACATATATTTGATTGATCATAAGTGGTCGCGATCACTTGATGTAATGAGATAATAAAGGTCTTGCGGGATCTTGTGAAAAGCATCTATGCGTGGTTGCAAATATTGATGAATCATATGCACACAAGCTATGAGTAAATGTTTCGAATCGGATCTGGTGCATATGCATTTTATGGTATGACATACGCATTAGCCATAGGGACATGGCATTTTAGTGGAAAAGGTTAAGAAAGGTGATACCCTATTGAGAATGTTCTTTGAGATCTAAAACCCGCTTTTGGTCACTAACTAATTATGTATTATTGTTGGTGTGACCTCTTTATATGTCTTATGGATTGTGACAATGGGTGTGTTGATATTGTGAATTGATGATTTGGTTTTATGGTAATGTCCTTGTTAGTAGACTTAACTATATGGCTTTATTAGTTAATTCAACTCCTTGATTGGAAAAGATGTTGAATTATATTCATATTTATATTATCACCATTTGTTTTATTTTCATCATTGAGAAAGTATACTCACTCTCCATGTTATCTACCTTTTAGCTCTTGTGTTGTAGGGCATGACCATGGAGTAAGGCTTTCAAGAGATGAGGTATGGTGTGAAGGAAGAAATGGTAAAGATGCCTTGGCTGGCATGTTTTTTTGAATTGTTAGCTTTTGTACTTCCTTTTTGAGAAGTGTTTGTATATGACATTGTTTTGTATAGTCATACTATAGTTAATGCCTTGTATGTATGATGATGATTGGATACGGATGATTTGACACCCTAGAATGGTGATTGATACATTAGGATAATTGGAAATAAGCTTGTGACCATTTTATATCACTAATACAATTTATGGTGATGCTTGACAATTGAACTTGTTAGCCATTTTGACGATATTGATATTTATATATGTAGTTGGATTAGAATGTGCATGACGATTGAGTTAAATTATGTGCTAGAATGTTGGTTGAATGTAGAAGCATGAAAATGATGGGTTTTATATGACTTTTATGCATAATTAAGGACCTGATAGGGTCAAATAGAGTTTTATGAGATTTGGATAGCATAAGATAGTTTCAGTAGCACCTATGTATGGTTTATGACTTGTAGAAATTGGAACGGGTTAATTCCATTAAGAATTGACCCTTGAGTTGCACAAAATTTCTTTAAAATGAGCTAAACGCATTTTTGCGCATAAGTCTCTCATTTTTGGGAATTTTTGAGTGCGGCCAGTTGCTACACATCATAAATAGTGTATAATTGGTGGAGTCAAAATTTGGTAGTGATTGGATTTCATATGAAAAAGTTAAGGTGGTTGGAAGTTAGAATTTGTAGTTTTTCTCTGCATTCTGCAGTAATTTGCTGTCATGAATCGATTTGAATCGATTCATGAGCCACTGGAATTGCATGAATCGATTCATAAGCCCCCTGAATCGATTCATGAGTAGTTGGATTCGTATTAATCGATTCACATAAGTCCTGAATCGATTCATGGGCCCTTGTTTTACTATTTTGGACTTCCAATTCACATGAATTGATTCACATGAGTCCTGAATCGATTCATAAGGTTTTATTTTCATTGTTATGGTTTCCCAACTCACACATATCAATTCATGGCCTGCTATTTGTCAATATTATATATGTTTTGATGCTTACTTGTCCCTTTTACTTCATTTTATGCAATCAAATACACATTGTTCTAATATATTTTAACAAGCAACGGGGTATCCTTGAATCCTTTCTCATATTCATTCATGCTCTCAAGTTAACTTATGTTTCCACTAAAACACTTGCATGACGATTGTGTGATTGTTTACTCTGAGTTAATATTTGTATGAAACATCTACCTTCTTATATCGTCATGTATGGGATAGGTCTTCAAAATGGTCCGGGGTTAGGTGTTGAAGTCATATATTGTGGTGTTCCTTATCCATTGTTTGTTTTTGTTTTAAACCGTGAAAAATTTATTTTCACTTTTAATAGTATCTTTAATATTAATTATCGGATTAAGGGTGCCACATTGGGTGGTATCGGAGCATTATATGCTTTTGGTGGAATGATTGCCATTGTTGTATATTTTATATGAATTGATTGTGATTGATACTTGATTTGCATAAGTCCGGCCAAGCTTTCTTCATATTATTCTTTCTCAATGATGAATTCCTGTGTTGATTTGAATGCTCATGACATTATAATGTGATAATATGTCTTTGATTGTTATGGATGCAAGTTCAATGATGTTGGACTCCATAATAGAGAACCAAGGTTTATTTATATGGTGAATTGCTATAGTATAAGACTACGGGAATGTTTATGAGCTAGCTTACTGATAATAGTTAAACTTAATGTCATGGTTATAGACCTTGTGATGGCTCGTCATCGCTAAGATAATGATAACGCCATAGCTAGAGCTTTGAATCACTTTGCTGACCTTCTTGAGTCGTAAAACCGTGATAGACAAGGTATGAAAAGGCAAGCTACTCCTGTTTCTCAAGGCACTTAAGGCCTTAACAAATTCTTGAAGCAGAAAACCTCAAAATTTCATGGTGGATTTAGACCCGAACAAGCCTATATTTGGATCCAAGATGTTGGGAGAATCTTTGATAGCTTCAAATGCACTGAATTCCAGAAAGTGGAGTATGTTGTTTTTATGATGAGGGATGAAGTCGAGACTTGGTGGAGATTCACCAAGAGTAGGATGATTGCTGCTGCTACTCCCTTGACTTGGGAGAATTTCAAGTTGGAACTTATGAGGAAATATATGCCTGAAAGTTATAAGAGCAAGAAGGAGCTTGAGTTCATGGAACTTAGGCAAGGCACCATGACTGTGGAAGAGTATGCTTCCAAGTTTGAAGAGTTGTGTGAGTTTTACCCTTCTTACCAACAAGAAGGGACTGAAGCCTCAAAATGTACAAAGTTTAAGAACAGTTTAGCCCTGATATCCAAAGGGAAATTTGTCATCATGAGATCCAAAGCTTCACAATACCTGTGAACAAGTGCCGTATCTATGAGGAGCATGCACCATCTCATCATTCTAAATTTGACTCTAAGCTGAAGGGTCAATCTTCTGGTTTCAAGAAGCATGGGAATTTCAAGAAAGGACGTTTCTTAAGAGGTGCTCACTCAAATGTCCAAGGTAGGGGCAGTGGTCATGGTAACACCTTTGGTCGGGGTAATGCAAATGCCAATGGACCAAGATGCAATAGGTGTGGTGGACCTAATTATGCTCGTGACTGTGTCACCATGATGATGTGGTTTGTTTCAATTATGATCAAGTGGGACATATTCATCCTGCATGTCCTTTGCTTGCAAGGCGGGCTCCTATACAAGCCAATACTTCTACTCATGCTATCACTCCCACTCATGCGAACTGTGGAGGCCATAATGGTGGTCGAAGACGCGGTAATGGGAACTATAGCGGCCAAAATAATGACCATGATGGATATAATGGTGGAAGACACGGTAATGGCCGTGGCAACAGCAATAGTGCTCACAATGGCAATGATGCTCATAATGGTGATAGAAATGATGGGAATCACCAACAAACTCCTAGAAGAGTATTTTCTATGACCGGTGAAGAAGCAGCACAAGATAGTAATTTGGTTGAAAGTAAGTATAAAATACTCAGTTATTTTGTTCATGTTATTAATGATTCGGGTGCTACCCATTCTTATTGTGTGCGATGATTAAAATTGTCAATGAACTTAATTGAAAATGCTCTAGTGGTTTCTACCCCAACCGGTACTTGTCTTAGATCGGTTACTCATTGTGACGATGTTGACATACTCCTAGAAAGGAGAAGATTTGTTACTTTTTTATTTTCTTGCCCATGAAAGGCTTGGAGATCATTCTTGGCATGGTTTGGCTTTCAGCCAATAAGGTCATGGTTGATTGTCAATAAAGAACTGTTATCTTCCCTTCTCCAAGCGTTGGGAAATTTGATATGTGAGGTATAACCCAACTTTGTATACTATTATCTCTTGCCTGTGGGACTAATGGTTCCGATCCTTTTAGTATTCCGATGGTGTCGGAGTTTTTAGATGTGTTTCCTGAAGAGGTACTTGGTTTGCCACCTCTATGGGAGGTTAAGTTTGCTATTGATATTGTTTCGGTGCGGAACCTATTTCTATAGCTCTTTATAGGATGTCTCATATGGAGTTAGCTGAACTAAAAAAGCAAGTTGAGGAGCTATTTGGAAAAGAATTTGTTCGACTTAATGTATCACCCTGGGGAGTTCCTGTGTTATTGACAAAGAAAAAAGATGGAACTATGTAGTTGTGTGTTGATTACCGCTAACTAAACAAAATGAAAATAAAGAATAGATATCCCTTGCCCCGTATTGACGATTTGTTAGATCAATTGAAAGGTGTTGGGGTGTTTTCAAAGATTAATTTACATTCTAGTTATCACCAAATTTGGGTGAAGACCAAGGACATTCCAAAAACTACTTTAAAACACGATATGGCCATTATGAATATGTTATGATGTCATTCAGAGTGACTAATGCTCCAGCTGTATTCATAGACTACATGAATCATATCTTTCATGAATATCTCAATCAATTCATGGTGGTTTTCATTGATGACATCCTGGTGTATTCCAAAAGCCGCAAGGAACATGAGGAACATTTGAGACTAGTGTTGAACATTCTTAGAGAGACTCAGTTATATGCTAAGCTCTCAAAATGTGAATTCTAGTTGGTGAGTGTCCAATTTCTTGGAGATGTGATATCTGAAGAAGGTGTTTTTGTTGATCCTTCTAAGGTTGAGGCTATTATAGCATGGTCTAGACCATCGTTTGTTACGGAGATCAGAAGTTTTCTTGGTCATGCCGGTTATTACCGGAAATTTATTGAAGGATTTTCTCATCTTGCTAAACCTTTGACGAAATTGACCAGAAAGAACCAATCTTTTGTGTGGACTGTTGAATGTGAGAAAAGTTTTGAAGAATTAAGGGTGAGACTCACTTCTGTGCCTATTTTGGCATTGCCTGATTTATAAGAGGATTTTATGGTGTATTATGATGCTTCCAATCATGCTTTTGGATGAGTTTTGATAAAGAACGAATGTGTTATTGCTTATGCTTCATGTCAATTAAGACTTCATGAAGTTAGTTACCCCACTCATGACTTAGAGTTGGCGGCGGTTGTTTTTGCATTGAAAATTTGGCGTCATTATCTCTATGGTTTGAGGTTCGTGGTTTTTAGTGATCACAAAAGCTTGAAATACATCTTTGATCAGAAGGATTGAATATGCATCAAAAGAGATGGATAGAATTCCTAAAGGACTATGATTTTGAATTGAAGTATCATCTGGGAAAGGCTAATATGGTTGTGAATGCTCTTAGTAGGAAGTCCTTATATGTATCAGCCATGATAGTCAAAGAACTTGAATTGATTGAGGAATTTTAGAATTTGAATGTTAGGACCGAAATTTAATCTTCCAAGAAACAAGTAGATGATGCAATGATTTTCTAGATCATGTGAAGAGGAAACAAGTAGATGATGACTATCTAAATAAGATGAAGAAATCCCAAGGAGGTGGGAAAAATCTATTCCTTATTAAGGGTGTTGATGACTTATGGCGCGTGAAAGATCGTGTATATGTACCTTCCTTTGGTAAGTCAATCACTGAGTGAGTGTTTATCACTCAGGTCTCTCGTTCACTTAATGTATTTCAAGCTTCGAGAGTCGTTTACCGAGTGAGCGTTTATCACTCGGGTCTCTCATTCACTTAACATATTTTAAGCTTCGAGAGTCGTTCACTGAGTGAGCGTTTATCACTCGGGTCTCTCGTTCACTTAACGTATTTTAAGCTTTGAGAGTCGTTCACCGAGTGAGCGTTTATCACTCAGGTCTCTCATTCACTTAACGTATTTTAAGTTTCGAGAGTCGTTCACCGAGTGAGCGTTTATCACTCTGGTCTCTCGTTCACTTAATGTATTTTAAGCTTCGAGTGTCATTCACTGAATGAGCATTTATCACTTGGGTCTCTCATTCACTTAATGTATTTTAAGCTTCCAGAGTCGTTCACCGAGTGAGCGTTTACCACTCAGGTCTCTTGTTCACTTAATGTATTTTAAGCTTCGAGAGTCATTCACCGAGTGAAAGTTTATCACTCGGGTCTCTCTTTCACTTAACGTAATTTAAGCATTAAGAATTGTTCATCAAGTGAGCGTTTATCACTCGAGTCAATCGTTCACTTAACGTATTTTAAGCTTCAAGAGTCGTTCAATGAGTAAGCGTTTGTAACTTGGTCTCTCGTTCAGTTAACATATTTTAAGCTTCAAAAGTCGTTCACTGAGTGAGCATTTATCACTCGGGTCTCTCATTCACTTAACATATTTTAAGCTTCGATAGTCGTTCACGAAGTGAGGGCTTATTACTCGGGTCTCTCGTTAACTTAACGTATGTCAAGCTTCGAGAGTCATTCACTGAGTGAGTGTTTATCACTCAGGTGTCTCCTTCACTTGACGTATTTTAAGCTTTGAGCATCACTCACCGAGTGAACGTTTATCACTTGGGTCTTTCATTCACTTAACGTTTTTTAAGCTTCGAGAGTCATTCACCGATTGGGCGTTTATCACTCGGGTCTCTTGTTCACTTAACGTATTTTAAACTTTGACAGTTGTTCACCGAGTGAGTGTTTATCACTCGGGTCTCTCGTTCACTTAACATATTTTAAGCTTCGAGAGTTGTTCACCCAGTTGTTCACCGAGTGATCCAGTAAGGAAACTAGTCTTGTTAGGATCCTTTCGTAAAGAATCAAGGGTGTCTAACTTGACCTAACCGGCGCAATCAGAACCTTTAACGTCGTATATGTTTGACCGCGTGTATGGTTCGAAATATCCGATGGCAGCATAGTTTGTGCCTGGTGACTCATTTTGACATTTTAGGAACTTTTCCTGAAGAGGCCGAGACCCGGTTCAGACTCTATCACCCTCATTTTTACCTAAATCAATTTCTTTAGAAATTGCTTAAACCCTGACTCGAGCACCTTTAGTGTTTTGGTCCCAACTTTGGTGTACGAATTTAGAATTGAACAATTTTGGTCTCAATCTCTTCGTTTTGAAAAGATCTTAAATCTCCGTTTCCAACCTTGAACTCTGATTCCTACTCTATCGACCTCAAAATCAAAGATTAAGTATGTTCGCCTTAAAATTCCACCGTTTGGATGTTTTTACCTGCGCATGGTTTAGAAAAATTCATAACTCTCTCATATAATCTTCGATTTATGCAAAACTGGTGTCAAAATTTCCCTAACAAAATTATCTATGTTTTTTATGAATATATTAAACTCCAAATCCCTCTAGATTGGTACAGTTTAATGTATCTTTACAACCCCTTGACTATTTCGTCATCATACTCAAAGCCTTCATTAAAATTTGTATATCTCCTTCGTCTGGTGCTTGAATCACTCTATTCCTTTTGCTATGGATCCGTATCATAGACGTCTACAATGTTAATACAGGTCACAAAACCCAATTCTCAAGGGATAATTAATGGTGAATTTATTTCCAAAGACGTAGCTGATTCGAGAAGCTCCTAGATCACCCTGTCGTAAATTGAGTATATCTCAGGATACCAATCTCAGATTGTTCCAACTGATATATCAAATTAAAGAGAAAAGAAATATCTACAAACTTCATGAAGGCTAATTTCTACTCCATAAATCCTAGAATTTAAAATACCATACTGATTCACGTTTTCCTAGTGGCAGCTTGCACTATGTTTAGTAGTTTTCGTGTTTCTCATTCGTATGACCATGAAATCAAACCATTCTTTCCCCAAATTTTCTTAAACTCAATTCCTACAACTTTGACAAAGGGTACAAAGTAAAACTCCTTACCAGTTTTGCCCAGAAAATCAATCTTTACAAGAAACATCAATCCCATTACAACCTTACACTATTTTAGTAAATGGGCCATATCTCATTCATTTCTCATTGAAAATTTGTGTTCCATATATCAACATAAATATAAGAAAAAGGCCTACAATTCTTATGTTAGGCCCTTTTTTCTAATTCAGCCCACATCTACCCTTAAAAGCCCAAACAAGTGGACTCCCCTGGTTGTGCCACATCAACTCCTTCATGTAATAAGGACTTATTTTCTCCTTGTTAACTCCCTGCCTTGCAAGTTGAACAGATGAAGGACACTTGGAATACATGCCTAGAAGCTTTGATCTCTCCATTCTTCTCTCATACTACCGTGAAAACTTGGCCACCAAGGAAGCAACCATTGCAAGAAAATCTCTTTTTCCAAATACATCAAGATTTTTCCAAAACCATCAAAACCAAATCAGCCATTCACTTCTTCTTCTCCCCTTCACGTCATTCACTAGCTTAATTCCCTTCATGTTAGCTTAAACACTCATTGTTCCTCTTAACTTTCATGCAAGAAAATAATTATCATCTTGAACACTTCACCAATTCTTCTCACTTTTCCAAAATAGCACCTGCATCTCACTTTTTCCTCTATATAATCATGTCTATAACTCACTAAAAGGCCTTTATTTTCCTTGTTTCTTAATATTGTACTTAAGGAGAATCAAGAGCCAAAATCGTTGCACTTATCATTCTCTTGACCATGCGACACTCTAGGAAAGCAAGGTGAATCTCGAGCTTCTAACTCTTGGGTCTTTGGTCTTCGTGTTTTCTCAAAAATTCACCAAGTATGCATATTCCTTTTAGATTATTTCTTTTCTATTTTGTGGCTTAAAAACCATGACTTTCCTTGCTGTTTTGGTTACATGGTTTATTTCTAGAATCCGTGGGATGATCTGAAATAATCGATACTAAAGCGGTGAAGGATTCAAAGGTGGACAACAAGTTATTGGTATATAACTTCTTTTAATAAAATGAGTGCAGGATTTTTGGGATTTTAGTGGCTGGCCATGACCCTCATGATGGCTTAAATATGTTGCATGTTAGTTTTGGTGACCCGAAAGCGATCGGGAGCTATGACGGTGAGTTTGGTCACGATCGAAAAGATAAGGTAAGGGGGTTTCGCCTAGTTTTAGTTTTATCTCAATTCTGCTATATTATTCATGGCATAATTAGAAGTTGATATCTTTAGTTCCGTTGCAATCTGATGGTTGGATTGAAAGATACGCGATTTTCTTTGTTGCTTTTGGTGTTATAATTGTATACGTTAAGCGTTATGATAATCCTCAACAAAAAGAAGAAAATACATTGACTCGTTAAAAAAGAAAAAGATTATAAAATATAATTTTTACGCGATTCGGTTAAACTGTAGAAAACGATGAGAGCACGATTGAATGGTTTGATATGGTTGTATATAATTATTTGAAACTTGATGTAAATTGTGTGATTTGATCCGGTAAGTCCCTCTAGATTTAATTAAGTTAATCGACTAGTATACCGCGAGTAAATTGGTCATTCATACTTAAGAAAATAATTTTGACTTAATATCGCTAAAAATAGTATTTAAGAAATTTGGCGCTACTTAAAAAATAAGAATTGTTTCGCATGATTGATAAAATATTACTAGATGAATTTCATTAGTCAAAACAATTGTTTTGGGCTAAAAAGAAATTTCTTAGAAAAGTAAGGAATTTGTAAAAAGGGAAGTGACTTAATGTTTTCGGTATATTAGAGAAAATAATATTTTCTTAGAGTGAAAAAAGTAATTTACCAATCATAATAAAAGAAAACTCTTTTCTAAAAAGAAAAGTAAATACTTTACAAATCTTATTGAGAAGAATCATTTTCTTAAAGGAAAATGAGTAACTCATAACTTTTAGCAACAAAAAGGATTAGACACCATAGAAAATAACTAGAGATTTAGGAATATATAAGGCATTTTATCTTGCTATGACATAAGAAAAGTAGCACTAGTAAGTTATATTAATAAATAGAATTAAAATGGATTAGACCATGAGTTTATGAGAATTAAAGGTACATAAGTAGTAGAAGTAGCACTAAGTGAAATGAAGAAAATAAATAATATTGACTAGTATCAATATAGATCATAATAAGTGAAAGAAATAATATTGATTAGTGGTGACATGAGTTATAATAAGTAAATAAGTAGTGTTGTCTAAGCAACGAACTAAAATGAATGTTATTGACAGGGATATGGACTAATAGTAAATAGAGAACTAAAAGGATATCACTTAGAATTATAATTATACTCAAGCATATATGAGTAAGGAAATAAAAAAATATTGGTCGGTAATAATATAGACTAGAATAAGTATAGAAGTAATAATGGCTAATAATGGTATAGAATGAAATACATACTGTTGAGAAATGGTAATGTAGATCGTAGAAAGCAAAAAGACAATGTTGGTTAGTGGCGACATAAACCATAATAAAGATGTATGTTAGGAATCAGTTAACTAATATAGGGAATAAAAGGATACACTACTAAAATAGGTAAGGTTACTTTAATTAGTAGAAGAGAATGGTAAGTCATTTAGTATGAATCTAAGTTTCACAATTAGGTAGAACTTGGATACTTAGAAAATAGAATGAAGTACAAATAATAATAGAAAGGTAGACAATTAAAGGATACATATAGATTTAAACCATTCCATAAGATACCCTTAAATTGGTAGACTACATTAGGATGTATATATATACACGTATAGTGATTAATTTAGTGGTAATAAGGTGACATGTTAACTAATATACCTGATTTAAATATGAATGTTTGTATTTATATTCTCTGTGGAGTGTTGGTTAAACGTATGACAATTCCTTAGTGTTATAGACGTTAATAGTAAGGTGGTGCTTACTACATCACTGATTAAATCTATGATTATGGATTGTCTATATATTATGATTAATTCTGTAGTGATGGATGCTTGTGTGATATGATAAAATATGTAATTGTGGATGATGTGTATGGATTGGATGAATTACCATGTGAACATGATACGACAAACTGTGTTGTGTGATGCATTGATGACTAATTAAGGCAAAAGATATTGATTGAAAATGAAAAAGATAATGTAAAGGAGGTATCAATGAGGGTTCCAAGATCGATTAGATTGCGAAAATGTGGAAATAGGATCTAGAATGATGAGTGGGCATTGTAGCGCAATATACCCCATGATTTTCTAGACAGTATGAAAGCTCATTTCATTTCTAAGTGCCGGAAAAAATCCTTATATATTTGAAAAACCTTGAGAAAGAAAAGAAAAGAAGTAGTTATGATTTAATAAAATAAAAGAAGCCGGCATTAGAAATAAAACAAAGTCATTGGAGGAACCCTACTGAGGACTAATAAGATGATTGAATGAGATTCATGAATTACGCATCATACATAGAGAATAAGGGTGGAGACAGAATGACTCCCTAGAGCATAACAGTGATGGGGTACGCTGGGGAACCCTGAGGGTACCGACCCCCTGCGGGTGGTCTTGGGAGTATACTAGAGCGGGCATCTAATAGTTTAGATTTGTGCCTGAGACTGGATAGCCCGTGGCAAATCTAGTATACTTTGACTCAGAGCAGGGGTTACCATGAGCGTGTAGTGCCTGTCTGACCTGTATGGATCCATGATTTATGGCAGAACTGAGGGTCCTTACCTCTTTTGATTTGGGAAACAGACATGAAGAGCTTCAGTCGCTTTAGTGGACAAAGGGTTTAAGGTGGGATTGTGATATATGTTATGTTGGGATTTTTGAGGAGGAGATGGGCCCACATGCATCATAATGACTAATAAAAGATTGAAAATAACAAAATGAATTCATGCATTGCATCATTGTATTAAGATTATAAATGTACGTTGTTTTAGCATGATTATACAAATCTTAAAATGTATCTTAGAGATCTTAAAGAGTGTGGGAGGGACTCGATCCTGGATTGTTTGTGTTGTGTGTGGGGCAGGTGTCAATAAGACACCTTCTCGATTATTGTAGAGGTGAAAACTCACCCTTACACTAAATTTTTCCAAACATCATAAAGATGGATACAGACTTCACATCAAGGACCGACCAAACTTTTTGGACCGAGGACAAATAGGATAGACTATTTTACTTTCTTTTATAGGAACCTTCGTGCCCATTTACTTTTAGTTTGTACAGTTGCTATTATGACCATGTGTTGTATATATAATGTATCCATTCCACCAAGTTTTCTTATGGAAGGGATTGTCCCAGTTGACCGAGGGTGTTACAAGAGTCATTAACTGAATGAGTGTTTATCACTCGGGACTCTTGTTCACTTAACGTATTTTAAGCTTTGAGAGTCGTTCACTGAGTACGCATTTATCACTCAAGTCTCTCCTTCACTTAACGTATTTTAAGCTTCGAGAGTCGTTCACCGAGTAAGCATTTATTACTCAGGTCTCTCCTTCACTTAACATATTTTAAGCTTCGAGAGTCGTTCAACGAGTAAGCATTAGTCACTCCGGTATCTCATTCACTTAACGTATTTTAATCTTCGAGAATCGTCCACCGGGTAAGCGTTTATCCCTCGAGTCTCTTATTCACTTAACGTATTTTAAGCTTCAAGAGTAATTCACTGAGTGAGCATTTATCACTTGGGTCTCTCATTCACTTAACGTATTTTAAGAGTGAGCGTTTATCACTTGGTTTCTCATTCACTTAACGTATTTTGAGCTTTGAGAGTCGTTCACGGAGTGCATGTTTATCAGTCAAGTCTCTCCTTCACTTAACGTATTTTAAGCTTCGAGAGTCGTTCAACGAGTGAGCGTTTATCACTCTGGTCTCTCATTCACTTAGATAGTCGTTCACCGAGTGAGCGTTTATTACTCGGGTCTCTCCTTCACTTAACATATTTTAAGCTTTGAGAGTTGTTCAACGAGTAAGTGTTAATCACTCTGGTATCTCATTCACTTAACGTATTTTAAGCTTTGAGAGTCGTTCACCGAGTAAGCATTTATCTCTCGGGTCTCTCGTTCACTTAACGTATTTCAAGCTTCAAGAGTGGTTCACTGAGTGAGCGTTTGTCACTCGGGTCTCTCGTTCACTTAACGTATTTTAAACTTTGAGGATCGTTGTATGCTGGATTAGTAGTCACGGTCTTTATTGAAAAAATATGGGCCTTGTTAAAACCTTCCAAGAGAAAAAGCCAGTGGGAAAAAATATATTGGATAGGAAAAAGAGTGCTTTTTCATGTACATCATTTAGCTATGGTATAATTTCAAGCATGTGGTGTTTCACGTTCTTGGGATATCTTTGTGTGAGAATTCTTCTAGTAAGTATGTGCCCCTCCTGATGGCTTCTTTCACCCTGTATGGACCATCCCAGTTAGCTGTTAGTTTTCCTTCTTCACACGGTCTCCGATTGTGTTCTGCAATCTACAGGACCAGGTCTTCCCTCCGTAGTGGTTGGGGTCGGAGCATGGAATTCCATCGTTGGGCGAACTTCTGCTTTGAAGCTTGTATTTTAACAAAGGCAATGTCTTGTTCTTCAAGGTTGAGATCCAGGTCCTCTTGTCTTCCTTAGTCGTTGTTTTCTTCTTCATAAGAGATACGGTGAGGGGATGGTTCCCCGAGTTCTACAGGGATCATAGCATCGACTCTATATGTTAGTCAGAAAAGGGTTTCATGAGTCGAAGAGTGTGATGTCATATGGTGTGCCTATAAAGCTCCCAATAATTCTTCCTCTCATCTTCCCTTGGCTTGTCCTAGGCAACGTTTGAGCTCTTGAAGAATGACCTTATATTTGCTGTTTCGGCTTTTGTTTACGGATGTTCAATAGAGGAGAATTTGTGTTTGATGCCCAGGTTCTCACAGAATTAGATGAATCCTTTGTCTGTAAATTGTCGCCCATTATCAGAGATGATAGTGTGGGGGAGCCCATGCCGATAGATTATGTGTTTCCACGTGAAGGTTTAGACTTTGGCAATTGTGATGGTTGCGAGTGGTTTAGCCTTAACCTATTTGGTGAAGAAATCAATTGCTATCAAAATGAACTTTACCTGGCCTTTTTCTAGGGGGAATGGTCCTAGGATACCCATTCCCCACATGTTGAAAGGCCACGGGGAAAGTATTCCGTGCAAGGGCTCGGGATGGCTGTTGATCCGATTGGCGTTCCGTTGACATGGGTTGTACTTGTTGACGAATTTGGCACAATTTTATCGGAGCGTTGGCCAAAAGTAGCCTGCTCAGAGAACTCGAGCTACATATGGGTGGACTCCCCCATGGAGGCCACAAATAGAGATTATAAACATGTTTTGTCTTTATTGTACTATGTTGTTATTTGGGAGCCTGCAAGCCCCGTACCTTTTGAGTACACTGTTGTTATAAAGAATTGATCTATGTTATAATCTCTATTTAACTATATGTTAATGATCACCAATAAAAAAAACTCCTATTATTTTTCAATTAATTAGTGACTCCTTAATTAAATGGGACGTTCCAGTGTAGGAATTAGTCCTAGTTAATCAAGGGTGTCACAATTAATAGGACGTTCCATCCAAATTAATCCTTAACTTAAATATTTCAATTTTTTATTACATGCCAATATTAACTTTGTTTTCTACCTTATGAATCTAATACTCTAACTATGTTAATAACAAATATAAAAAAAAATTCTATATAACTAGATATTAAGTCTTCCTAAAGGATTGCATTCGTTTAATCATGTATGTGGTGCCCTGAAAATTCTATATAACTAGATATTAAGTCTTGGATAAGGCACACCACAAATTAAAATTTATATCAACTACCCTAGATCTAGGTAAAGACCCATCCCATATATAAAGATATGAGAAGTTGAATGTTTTAGATAATTTCCTGTTTAGTTCCATCATCATTTAGGGATGTCAAGTAAACCCTTTCGGCCTAATTAAAGTGGTTAAACTATATTTTCATGCACTAAGTCCTTTACTACTCATATTAAGCCTTAGTTATTCAATCTTAAGGGTACATTCCCATCAACCTAACTTCAAGCTTAATAGTCCATATTTATATGAAAATTTAACAACGTCATTTTAAGTACTTATTTATGAGTCAACTTCATCCACACATGCTAGATAATCATCATTTTCTACTCCTCACTATCTAGCCTTCTTTATAGTGTCCTAACCAAGAATAAAATCACTCAATAACTCTTTCTACATGACATAGACCAAGTTATAACACAAATTTAGTATTTCATTCATAATAATCTCAATCTCAAAAGCTTTTTTGCTAGATCCAAGTAACAATATAAGTTTCCAATCACTATTCTCCATCTTACTAAGAAAATCATAAGTTAATCTCAATAACTCAAATGTGTTAACAAGGACTTTAGCAACCTCAATTCAACAATTTTAAATTTAGGCATTTAAACAAATAGTCAAGCTATACAAAATAATTCCATGTACAAGAAATCCCACAAAAGTAACACAATCGTTTAACCCAAAAATTGTCGGCCAAGGCAAACCACCATACCCTCTTCACACCATGCCGCCTCTTCAAAAGACCTCACTCCTCAAGTCAACCTACACCACAAAGGCTAAAATAGACAACATGGAGAGTGAGTATATTTTCTCAATGATAAACAATTGAAATCAACATGATAGCATATACACATGGTAAGGTAACTATACACATTTTCCATCAAGCACCCAATCATATGAAGACAATACACAAACCCAAAATCATCACTCAATTCCACATGCCATTCATAATAAGGATCTATTTCGAGATATGGTCTTCATTAATCAATTTAAACTCACCAAACAATTAGCATTAATTACACATGTACACATGCCAAAGGCAACACCAACATCATTTCCTAATTCAAGTCACCCATAACTCATAATCATTTTAGTTATCTCAACCCAAATGTCATGACCTTATAACTATTGCATATACTATCCATTAAAACAATGCATATGCAACGGGTCTAACTTTCAATAATTCAATTCCCTTTACATGTGCACACATTACTTTTATGATCACAACCACGCATAGTTGCTCTATTACTCAACCCACACAAGGTTTCTTTCTCAAGATCCTACAAGATCCTCAATTATGTCACTTGTTAAGCACCAGAACCTTGCATAGTCGCTCTCATATTCAACCAACGAAAGGTTTCTTTCTCAAGATACCAAGAGATCCAAGTATCACATAATGAGATATGTTATGCATGTCATGGAATGCAAAAGAATACATATGGTAGTCTCAATTCTCATAAGAATTCCACCAATTCATACTTAGTGTCACTACACATACTTTAAAACCTTAAACAAGGCATGCATCCAATCATGTTATCTCCCAAGGCATTCATTATAAATTACTTTGAAGCATCATTCTACTTCAACATCACATAAAAGCCAATGAGGCACTTCATTAGCTATTCACACATGGAAAAAAATTGCATATTAATAATCACATGAAGAGCACATCTCCAACACATTTGTCAATCCATTATCAATTCATTCATAAAGTCACACTTCACATAATCCTCACACATAAGCAACAATGATACCACTCAAGGCCAACATGTAAGTATATACACCAATACATGCATAGATTATCAATATCATTGCCATTCATTTAGCAAATAAACTCCTCTCCTACCTTAGGAGAAGTGTTGGGTTGGATGATCCCGCCTCACAAGAATGGTCAAATCCTATATTTAAATAAATATAAGGCCATATCAAACACCACACTAGAATTAAGTTGATGTTAACAACTATGTCCCTTTTAGAAACATATATGTATATAAAACTAAGTTAGGTTTATGACATTACAACCTTGGAGGTTTGAAATTTAAGTTATCATTCTCACTCTTTTCCAATGTCCTAAGGATTTAAAAATTACCATTTGTAATTAGACAAGAGTCAAAGTGTTATTCGTTAAGCTTCCCAAAGCTTTAATCAAATTCTTCACCTCATCATTTTCACTTTCAATGTTTTTCTCTTAGAAGGCATCAAGTTATTTATTACTTAGCAATTATAGTCAATTTTGTTATTTATTCTTTTAAGACACCTAATTGTTAGTAATGGTTTTTAAATATCAAAGTTTCTTATTATAAGTCTTTGGAATTATCTTTTATTAATAATTATTTCCTATCATTGTTAATCACTACAACTCATCTATAGTCTATTTCTAATAACTTGTAATACTCCTAAAATCATGATTATCTCTAATTCTAAAGCATGACTTAGGTTCTTTAATTCACCAATATGCCAAAGTCACCCATCACCTACAACAACATTCTCTAAGCTCAACTAATAATCTTTTTGTGCCTAACATGTTCCAATAATATTCTCTAGGCTAACAATCCATTTATTCTACCTTAATGATCTATGTTGTTCATCCAATTCACCACCAACACTACACTTTTTCCTACCTCAATTACCCAACAACCATTCTAATTCTTAGACCATATTTAATATTATCCTCTTAGCACACTAACCAAGCCAAAACAAGTTGAAAACACTTATAGCATTTTTACTACTCCTTTTTCACTCAAAATGGTTTCTACAACTAACTAAAGTTTCATTTCTCATTCTAACATTGTCAATTCACTTCAAGGCACTAAATTAGTTCTCATAATTATTATTGAACCATCAAAAATAATTTAGGTCTCAAAATACAATTTCCACACCCAATTAAAGTAAGCATCAATTTCACATTTTTAAACCTAACTTAATCATAACATCCACTAATCATATTCCATACATCAAATTCAATTCCAGTAACCAATTAGAATCCAATTCAAGTGCCTAATCAAGTTGCTAAGAACACACAACACTTTCCCAATGGTCTCCTAACCTAGGGTTTTTGTTCCACATGTAAAATTCAATAACTCTAATACTAACAACATTATTTCTAACCATATTATGCCATCAATTTAAGACTCATTAAGCATTCAAGGACTTACCCCAATTATGGTGTAACCCTAAAATTCAAGAGTTAGTGAAATTTAGGGAACTGGTTCCAATGCCTCCTAATGGAATCCAAAAGCTTAGAAATGTTCTTCTTAGTCTAAAACAAAATTTGAAAATCCCATGGGCATATATGTTAGTTTCGGTTTTGGTGATGAAGGCTAAGAGGAGATGATGAAAGTATGAAGAATGAAGAGAAAGAGAAGAGAAACAAGGTCCTAACCTCAAAAACTTATCAAAAATGGAACCTTCCTTCAATTTCCTTTCAAGCTTTAGCCATGGCTTTCTTATGAGAGAGGAGAGGAAGAAGGTGAAAAAAATAAGTGAGTATAGAGGGAGAAGAAGAACCCACTAAAATTATGAAAGGATGAGAGAGGAAGGTGGTAAAGATTAAGTATTACTCAATGGTTATTTCACACACTTTATGCTTTTGCCTTATGGTTCCTAAAACCCTTTTGTCCAATAGACAAAAGAGATTAGAGAAAGAGAGAGGGAATGTCATGGCACATTGAGAGGGAAAAAGAGTGGAATTTGTATTTTTCTTAAATTCTATTCTGCTCGTAGTTTTGTTGTTTATTAACACACGTCGTGTCCGAATAGATATCTCCTTAACACCAAAAATTATTTTGAATATATCATCATAACCATAATAAATCCCTCATTATTCTAGACCCATCAAATGCTTAAAATTATTTAATAGGTCTCACACTTTCTGTTAATTTGTCCAGTTTTAGTAAATATTAATTTACAGATAATTCACAATTAGGGTCTAATTAATTTTCTCACATATATTAGACCACAAATAATTAATTATCATCATCTAATAAATTTATTTCTCTAAAGTTTGGGATGTTACAATCTACCCCCCCTAAAAATAAATTTCATCCTCAAAATTTAAAATACCTGACGTAAATATTTTCAGGTACCATTTCCTCATGTCATTCTCGCACTCCCGAATAATAGTACTTTCATCTCCATGTCTCCAAGCCACTTGCACAAGTGGGATCAACTTCTTTCACAATCTCTTGGTAGACTGCCTAATAATTTTAGTAGGGATAGTCGGGATAGTCAAATCATCCCTGACTTCCACATCATCAATACTGAGTACATGCGAAGGATGAGGTATGTATTTCCTCAATTGAGAAACATGAAACACATTATGGAGATTCACCAAATGAGGGGGTAATGTAACACCCCCTTATATACACGAGATATATATGTATTCTTCTTGCTTTTTTTAAAAAAACTTTTAGAAAGATATACATATTTATCACTCTTTATCTCGCGTATACAAGGACGTATATACATCTGATTTCCTTTGAATATTGAAAGTAAAAAAAAACATTGTCTTTCAATACTTGTCCATAATGACAAAATAATTTATAGAAATCATAAGTGATAAATCATTACAATATTATATCCGAATGAAAAAGTTTATCAAAGTTTAACCTTTACCTTGTTATAATTATCTAACTTGATATTGTAATAAGGAAAAGTAAAACTAAAGTATACCTCTACTATAAATATGACCAATCATTTCCTAGTCCTTGAACCATCGAGTTTTTGAATCCTATTCTTGTCATATCTCTTCATCTAATCGATTGAGGATGAGACCACTTTACCCTCTTGTAATTACATATCCTTCCATCTTAGACTGCTAGCTATATATCATATAACATATATTTTGGACATAAAAATTCAAACAAGAGGGAGTGAGAAACAAAATATAATATATTACAGATAAGACATAAGCATATAGGTTTTCACAAACTAATATAATAATATCAGTCATAATCTCATACACAATCAATTATGAATATAGGGTTTCCATATCCATAATCACTTATATTTTCATTCACAACCACCCACATAGAATGTCATAATCACATGAATGTTATGTAATGCTTATGCTACTATCTAATTCAGTTTATGCATGTGGGCCCTTAAAGTTTTAATTTGCACTGGGCCAACCAGGAGTTTACACTGTTCCATAATTCCAGATAATAATAACATAAATGCCTTCATGGCATATGAATAGCTCAACTGGCATGGAAACACTTAGAGACTAGTCAGATTGAGAAGGTTTTTATTGTGAAAGTACCCGACACTAGGGAGCGACCCCAAGTCACCTAAAGCAGCCTTTCACACTCTCTCATCCCAAGGCTCGCAATTAAGCCTCCTCTAATGTATCCTCGGTTTCTATAATCCGTCCCCAGGCAATATCACATCTCATATCTCTTTAATGATTCATGATGCCTGAATTACTTGCGTATTGAGTTGGTTAAGACTTTTAGAAACTCAAGTATAAATTATATCTTCAGGGCCTATAAATAACAACATAGCCACCCCGATAAACTGTACATTTCCATACTCTTAAATAAGTTCTGCCTCACGCAGAAGAATTTCAGTACAGTTTTCTTTATCACTCATAAATCAATATTATTGTGATTTGAGTTTCAAAGTCTTAATATATTCCAAACCTTATTTTAAGCATTTATAGGAAATTAATTTACTTTAGACACAAGTTTGAATTATTGATCTTTTTCCATCTTAAATTATAATACTTGAAAAATATATAATAAAGCACTTTTGAAATTAAAAACTCTTATTTTCAAAAGTTTAAAATGAAATATTATTGAAGTATCTTATTTTCATTTGAGAATCAAATATTTTCATATATATACATATATGAATATATTATTTTTATAAAACAATTTATTTTTCTTTATTTTTATAACTAAAAATTAATCTAAAATTTAATTAAATAATTTATTTTAGAAGAAAAAGGTAAGTTATAGAAATTATATACTTTTATTGAAAATTAAGAAAAATTTCTTAACAATAATTCTGAATAAACATTAAGTTATAGATAAGATATGATGATTATTGATGATGACTGACTGATGTGGTAGTGTGACACCCTCGTGAGTGATGAGGAGACTATTGAGGGAACAATTGAATGTCATTGGGTTTATTGCTAATCAATGAATTAGAAATGTGTTGAAAAAGTAAGACAATTGAAGACATTGTGAATGTCATACTAAGACTTGAAAACAATGGCATGATAATAGAGATTAAAATCCACCAAGAATTATGTGTTGGCAATGTATATCTGGGTGCTTACTTATATGTTTGTCCTAAATAAATGTGATACTTCCTTTGTGAAGTTATGTAAGATTGAATCTCGGTGATGGCTAAATTTTAGATTGGTTAAAATATGGTGTTATGTATTTGAAGTATACTTGTTAATATGCCTTATTGATTTCCATGTCTGGATTGATGTTGATGTAAATCCTTAGCCGTTGTAATGAAAATGATGTGAATGGTATGCCTTGAAGGGCTTTGTAACTGGTTATATGCCACTATTTGTAATGCAAAATGTAAAATATATATCCCTAAGTGAGAGGGTGAGAAATTCTTGCAAGGTTAAGACTAGCATGAGCATTGTTGCATTATGGCATGCATGACATAGCATTTTATACGTGGTTGTGATTATAATGAGAGGTCTTGCGAGACTATGAAAGGGAGTACCGTTACGTGGAGGAAACCAATAAGAGAATAAATGAATGTGGTTACGATCACAATGATGATGGTCTTACGGGACTATGAAAGGGAGTACTCATGCGTGGGGGAAACCAAAATATTGATAAATGAATGTGGTTGCGATTACAATGAAAGTCTCGTGGGACTATATGAGAAAGAATACCTTTACGTGAGGGAAACCAATATGTGGATGATTATATGTGTTTGCGATCATAATGAAAGGTCTTGCGGGACTATATAAAAGAGGACCCTTGCGAGGGGACTTGTGTTTGAAAACTCGTCAGTGGTTGTGATCACTTGATATATGAGAAAGAGTACCTTTGCATGGGGGAAACCAACATGTGGATGATTATATGTGGTTACGATCACAATGAAAGGTCTTGCGGGACTATATGAAAGAAGACCCTTACAGGGGGACTTGTGTTTGAATACTCGTCAGTGGTTGCAATCACTTGATATATGGAGATGATACAGATCTTACAGGATTTTATGAAAAACACCCTTGCAGGGGATGATGGCTTAAGAAACTATGTGTGGTTGAAAATGTTTGAGAAACCATGTAATCATAGGTGATGTGGAAATGTTATGAATTGAATCTATTGCATATGCATTAAACAGTATGACATATGCATTAGCCATAAGAACATGGAATTTAAGATGGGGATGACCAAAGAAAAATGATAACCTCTTAAGAGTATAAATGGATTAAGGATGTAATGACTTGATGATGATATTTGTGAAAGCCCATGTTTATGAAGGGCATTGTGCATGTGTTTATTATGAGTTTTGAATAATGAGACTTGTATGCTTATGGTGATGTCTCGATGGAGACTTGGTGATAAATTGAGGATTTCATTGCAAAGCACACTTGTTATTTATATGCATGTACACATGATCATAATGTATTTGAATTCGTCATTTTGAATGTATAACTCACTCTCCCATGTTGTCTCCTTTTTAGTATTATGATGTAGGATTATCATGGGATGAGATTATGTCTTTGAATTGAAGCTTTTGGAGAAGGTAAATAGTGGTAATGGAACGCCTTGGCCGACAACGACTGTTAGTGTAATGAATGAATTGTACATGATAATGTTGACAAATATTGATTTGATAGATATTATGTAAATGACAATATATATGTGAATGATGATGTTGATGTAATTTGAGGATTACATCTCTATTATGCTGGTGATCTGTGTTAGCCATTCTATATCGAGTATTATGTAATGATTGGATAAATTTATGTGGATGCCATTATGTTAGTAATGATGCTCATGTCAATGGGAATTAATGAATTTCTGATCATTATGATGATTAGAAATTTTATATGAAATATGTGGTTAAATTGGAATAGTGGATTTATATGTATGAATATTAGGAAGTGGATAGTCCACATCCCTATTTAATGATCAATACCTCATGTAGAGGCTACTCACAGTTTATAATGCATGTATATAACTTATGTGTAAGGTGGATTGCGGCCAAATAGGCTCATGTCGTGAATTGGCATGCTGAGTTAGGCCTTTTCTCATATCTTTATATATGGGACTAGGCGTATGCCCTGTATACACATTCTTCTTCCGCTGTAAACTCAATTATGGTGTATATACACATAGGTGATTTATCTATCGATCCAGTTTGTAAGTTCTTAAATCTTACTCTTTGATTTTCTATGGTTCGGGTCTTGATGTAATGTTGGACTTTCTTTTAAACGTGAAAAATTTACCCGCACTTTTATTATTTAATTGTATTGATTACATCGGGATTTATGTCCGGGAAATCAGGGTGTGACACCACATGCC
Organism: Clitoria ternatea; assembly: GCA_037962975.1. Classification (NCBI taxonomy): domain Eukaryota; kingdom Viridiplantae; phylum Streptophyta; class Magnoliopsida; order Fabales; family Fabaceae; genus Clitoria; species Clitoria ternatea. The sequence continues at coordinate 32,231,662 of CM075673.1, read as the reverse complement.
ATCATCACCTTCAGCAAGAAATAGATTCTTGTCATCTTCCTAAGATTTCCTCATCTCATTTAGATAGTCATCATCTACTTGCTTCATCTTCACAAGATCTATAAATTCATTACATATCTTTAAAGTTACAAGGCACATCTTCTTTGAGGTTTGAATCTCTGTCCCAATATTCAAATTATAAATTCCTCAATCTACTCAAGTTCTTTGACCATCATGGCCGATACATGTAAGGATTTCCTAGTAAGAGCATCCGCAACCACATTAGCCTTTCCTGGATGATACCTCAACTCAAAGTCATAGTCCTTCAAGAACTTCATCCATCTCCTTTGACGCATGTTCAATTCTTTCAGATCAAAGAGGTATTTCAAGCTTTTATGATCAAAGACCATAAACCTTGATCCATAGAGATAATGACGCTAAATCTTTAAGGCAAACACAACCGCCGCCAACTCTAAGTCATGAGTGGGATAATTAACTTCATGGGGTCTCAACTGACATGAAGCATAAGCAATAACACGTTCCTTCTGCATTAAAACACATCCAAGACCATGCTTAGAAGCATCACAATACACCACAAAGTCTTCCTATAAATCAGGCAATGTCAATGTAAATGTAGAAGTGAGACTCATTTTTAATTCTTCAAAACTTTTCTTGCATTCAACATTCCACACAAAGGGTTGATTTTTTCTAGTCAACTTCGTCAAAGGCCTAGCAAGATGAGAAAACCCTTCAATGAATCTCCGGTAGTAACCGGCAAGACCAAGGAAACTTTGAATTTCAGTAACAATTGTAGGCCTAGACCTTGCCATAACCACCTCAACCTTAGAAGGATTGACAAAAGCACCTTTTTTAGATATCACATGCTCAAGAAATTAGACACTATCTAACCAGAACTCACATTTATATAGCTTAGCATAAAGTTGTTTCTCTTTAAGTATGTTCAACACTAATCATAAATATTCTTCATGGCTCTTGGAATACACCAAGATATCATCAATGAATACCATCATGAATCGGTCAAGGTAGTCATGAAAGATACGGTTCATGTACTCCATGAATACCACTGGAGTCTTAGTCATTCCAAATGGCATCACAATATATTCATAATGGCTATACCGCATCCTAAAAGCAGTTTTCAGAACGTCTTCGGTCTTCACCTTGATTTGGTGATAACCAGAACGTAAATCAATCTTGGAGAATACAATGGCACCTTTTAACTAATCTAGCAAATCATCAATGTGAGGCAAAGGATACTTATTCTTGATTGTCATCTTATTTAGTTGGCGGTAATCAACACACAACCGTATAGTTCCATCCTTCTTTTTCACCAATAATACTGGAGCTCCCTAAGGTGATACACTAGGTCTAACAAATTCTTTTTCAAGTAACTCTTTAACTTGCTTTTTCAATTTAGCCAACTCCATAAGAGTCATCCTATAAGGATCCATAGAAACAGGTTCTACACCGGGAACAAGATCAATAGCAAACTCAACCTCTCGTGGAGGTGGCAAACTAGGAACCTCTTCAGGAAACACATCTAAGAAGTCAAACACCACTAAAATTCTAGAGGGATCAGAACCATTAGTCCCATCGACAAAAGATAATAACATGCAAGGTTGGGATTTACCTTGCACATCGAACTTGCCAACGCTTGGAAGAGGAAAGATGATAGCTCTTTGAGACACCCCAAATGTAAAGGTAAATTTTTCACAATTTTAGTGTAATTAATTCATGATAGTTACAAGTGGTGAAGCTGTTCATTTAATTCCATGGACCTATCAGAGACCTTTCTCATATGTGAAGATATGAGAAGGTAAGTCAAGAGGAACAACCATGAATAAATGCTCCAATTAAAAACAGCGGAAGGATTTAGAATAAGTTAATGCTATGTGATTAAAATTTAAGAGGTCGACCACTATAAAAATTAATAAATCAGATTTTATGTCCAAGGTGTTCATGAAGTAATGTGGAATCAGGGCTTAATGTAAAGAAAATAGAAAATAATTTGATCAATGCATTTTCGGGAAGTCAGGGTCCCCCTCGCTCAAGCGAAATCCCCGCTCGCTTGAGCGAGTCACACATAGAACACTCGAGCGAGACAGGAGTAAGCCGGGCGAAAAGAGAAAGGGAGTTACAGGGGTCACTTCGCTCAAGCGAATTCTGACTCGCTTGAGCGAGACCCACAAGCCACGCTTGGGCAGAGCCAGCGAACATGGGCGAAATTCATCCAGAATCAAATTCAATACCGACTCGCTTGGGCGAGACCTCCTCGCCTAGGCAAAAAACTTCCAGAGCCGAGCTTACGCCCGCTCGCTCGGTAAGGCTCCCCAGTACTCGGGTTTTCATTCACCAAAATCCCTCCAAAACCGACTCCTAGCGCTTGGGTTTTCATTCGGCAAAATCCCTCCAAAACCGACTCCCAGCACTCGGGTTTTCATTCAGCAAAATCCCTCCAAAACCGACTTATCTCTCGCTCGGTTTTCCACTCGGCAAAATCAGTCCAAATCCAAGTCTTCTCTCACTCGGTCTAGGCTCCCTAGCACTCAGTTTTTCACTCGCCTCGCTTGGGCGAATGCCATCCCCAAGACCCTTCGCTCGGGCGAATTTTGTCCAGTGGCTAATTCCCTTCGCCCTCGCTCGGGCGAGGCCTTATTCGCCTGGGCGAATTTCATCCAGTAACCAAACACTGATACTGGGACAATCTCGCTTGAGCGAGGTTCACCCTCGCCTAAGCGAGAATTGCCCAGAAACCAATTGCCATACAGGAGGGATTCTCGCTTGAGCGAGATTATCAGTTAACATGCAGAAACGTGGAATTTGCACAACACAGCCTACCAAAATTTAACTCATCTTCTCTTCTACTTCACAAGTCTAACATATAATATGAATCTTCACTCATTCATCAACATGTATAGAATTTTCATTGTAAATTAATCCTTCATACATACATAGGGTCATGAATGAAAATGAGTCACACACACTACTTCTCATTTTCCTCCATGACCCTCCAAAATCACCTATCATCTAAATTTCCAAAACAAGCATTCATTACATCTCATGCTACACAAAATCTATATATATATATATATATATATATATATATATAAATATCGCTGGCCAAGGCACTCCCTATACAACTATTTACCTCCACAGCCAAAATATACTTCAAAATGCTTACTCTTCCCATGAATGTCCTGCATCACAAGTCTAAAAAAAAGACAACATGGGAGAGTGAGTCCACATTCCAAGGGTATGAATATGAATACCAAGTGATTATGTACATATGCGTCCACACAAGTATACTTTACACATCAATAATATTCACCATGCCATATACCAATACAATTTCACACAAAGCACACAAGCATACGTATAATCATGATATTCAGCCATTGAATTATCACACAACCATTATTTGGTATTCATATCTTTTATGTTGGCTTAAATCATATTTTTACAACCTTTTCATAATCATCATCATATCTCACCACTTTGGCATACCTCCATCTATATGCAAATGCTCTTAAGCTCATGCATATGCACAAAGGAGTATTTCAACAATTGCAGATCTGACTATGGGAATTCAACACCAAATATGGGATTCAAGCATGGCCATCTAACCATACCCCTACTGCAGTAGTAAAATATGTACACTTATTCTTTAAATTGCATGTATTCACCAATCATTTTACTGGTACCAAACCGCATCGCCCATCGTGCAACACCTGGTCATTTTCACCATGACCGCGGTATACAACATATTCAACATATGGTGTTGCGGGCCAACCATGAATTAAATCGTGGCAGCTGTGATCTCAAGGACCACTAGGGACACCTGCTCCTCAAGAGCCACCCCCCACAAGGGTCAACCATATGCGGCTCCCCGTAGCACAACATGGGCAGCTTCGTGACTTACACACTAAGTCACAGGGGAAATATAACTCGCTCGTGCACCGAGCCCCCCTCCCACTGGGCCAACCGGGGGAATCCCCTAAAATTCCAACACCGGCAGCTATGCAGTATGCCATGGATACAAATGCAAATCATATGCATTCCTCACTCTATGCATCCTATACATGCCACTCATCATCTAACATCATCAACACCATTACAAACGTTACCACAAAGCTTTTATTAACATTGATTGTTCTCATTAGTTTAAATCTTTGGGTGGCATTCTCTTATTCTCATTCTCAACAAACAACATTAACATTCATATCACATTCATGGTAAATGTAACTTATCATCATATCACTGCTCACTACACACCTTCACATAACATACCATGAAGATTCTAAATGCACAAAAGCATGTTGCCAAACATATTATCTACATCATACCACATATCATCATTTCTCACAATATTCAAGCAAGGCTAACATGCATAACACTACATGCCACAATCAAATAACATTCAAATTCATGCATTTAGAACTTACGACTCCTCTCCTACCTCAAGAGAAGAATTCCGATTGATAAGACGCTCCCGCCTAGTCGTTCAGAATAGGCCCTACATTCACATTCATGTAAAACCTTAATTAATCAATTACTCAAGTCATCAATTTAATTCTATCTAGTCATATTCTTAACTATACCTTCATAACATATGCTAGACATGTTGTAGATATTATTTATATTCGTTATTAGGCTTCGGGAATTCCTTCCCATTAAGCCACCATCATTAAATTCAAGAGTTACAAGACAACCCTATCCCCAAGCTTCATAAAACTCCTTCTACCAACATTCATATTCCTCAATGTCATATATTTCCCCATAGAATACATTCTTAAACTAACGTTAACTATTTTCCCCCAAACTTCAAGGTTAGGGTTTCCTCCAAAACCCATCCACATTCATTAATACATCATAAACCTTCACTTCCCACCATCATTAATGCACCAACCACCATTATCCTCCCATAAACACTTGCATTTATGATAACCCATTCTAGGGCATGAGCATTAAATGCTCTCAATAATCACCCACTCACATGCATTACTCCCTCAACATATATTAACATTTATATAATGGAAAAACCCAAGTAAAATGATGAGTCTTCATACCTCACACCCAACAACAAAGTGGGTTCAAGAGAGAGAGGGAGAGAACATGAAAATGAGAGGAAGAAGAGGGAAGAACTTCAGGCTTCCAAGTCCTCTTCAACAAAAAATAGAGAGGGAAGGAATCACCACACAAGCTCATGGATTTTGGGAGAAGAAGAGAAGAAGAATGGAGGAGAAATAGAGAGTAAGATGAAAAGAAAAGAGATAGAGAGTGCTTGCCAAAAGCTTCAGCGTGTACACGTGAATAGGAGAAGGAAATTTTGGGCTTTTGGGTTTATTTTAGTTTCATTCAACAAAATTCATCGTTTTTCCACAAACAAGTTCTCCGTCTGGGCTCAATACCTTATCTAAAAATTGTTCCGAATATATATCCAGGTTCCCAATATTATTCTCAACAGCCCTGACCAATATCATCTCATTTTGAGATACTTGGTCCGACACCCATATCTCAACCGGGCTCATTTTCAGCTTAACCGGTCTCCATAGATCGCCAACAATTCCTGAAATTCTCAATTTAATTTATTTCAATATATTGGGGCCTTAAGTAATTTATATTCAACTTGTTGATATTCATTTTCCTTAATTAATCCTCTATTTTAAAATTTAGGATGTTACACTCTTTGTTGACAATCAAACATGACCTTATTGGCGGAAAGCCAATCCTTGCCAAGAATGATCTCCAAGCCCTTCATGGGTAGGCAAATAAGAGAAGTAAAAAACTTTCTCCCTTCCAAGAGCATATCAACATTGTCACAATGAGTAACCAATCAAAGACAAGCACCGGTGGGAGTAGAAACCACAAGAGCATTTTTCATTATGTTCACTGGCAATTTCAATCACCGCACATAATCCTCAGATACGAAAGAATGGGTAACACTTAAGTCATAAATATCATGAACCATAGTACCAAGTATCTCACACTTACTTTCCATCAAGTCACAAGCTTGTGCCGCTTCATCTCCGGTCACAGCAAATATTCTTCCCTAAGTTTGTAAAGTGTTTCCATCATTGCCACTACTATGTCTCCTACCGGTGTGGCTACCATGACTACCAATTCATCCACCAGTAGTCCCATTACTGCGTCCATGACCACCAGTGTAGCCTTCATAGTTCATAGGAGCAGGGGTGGTGGGATATGCAGGAGTGTTGGTTGGAATATTAGCTCTCCTTGTAGTAGTGGGCATGTAGGACGGATGTGACCCACCTGGTCACAGTTGAAACAAATGACACCATCTTGGTGCACACACTCTTAGGTATGATGAGGTCCTCCATATTTAGTGCATCGTGGCCCATGAGCATTTGCATTGCCCCGACTATAAGTGTTACCATAACTAATGCCCTTACCTCAGGCACCAGAATGAGAACCTCTCTAGAAGCGTCCTTTCTTGAGGTTACCATGCTTCTTGAAACTGGATGATTGACCCTTCAGCCTAGGGTCAAACCTGAAATAATGGGATAGAGTATATTCCTCATAGATACAACACTTGTTCACAAGCACTGTGAAGCTTTGGATCTCCTGATGACAAATGGCCCTTTGGATGTCAGGGCGTAGGCCATTCTCAAACTTAACACATTTAGAAGCCTTTTTCCCCTCTTGTTGGTAAGGAGGGTAGAATTCACACAGCTCTTCAAATTTGGAAGCATACTCTTCCACAAATAAGTTTCCTTGCTTGATCTCCATGAACTTAAGCTCTTTCTTGCTCTTGTAGCTTTCAGGCACATACTTCCTCATCAATTCAAACTTGAAATTATCCCAAACCAAAGGAGTAGTAGCCGCAAGCATCAGACTCTTGGTGAGTCTCCACCAAGTTTTAGCCTTATCTCTCAAAGTAAAAGCAACATACTCTACTTTCTAAAGCTCAGAGCACTTGAAGCTATCAAAGATCCTCTCCATATCATGGATCCAAAGGCAGGCTTGTTCGGGTCTAAACCCACCATGAAACTCTGAAGGTTTCCTCTTCAAGAATTTTTCAAGGCCAGAAGTGCCTTAAACTACTGGAGAGGCTTGCCTCTCATTGCCCTACCTCTCACGGTTTTTCATCTCAAGGATGTCAACAAAACGGTTCAAGGCCTGAGGAATAGAATCATCATGATAAGTACGATGATGAGCCATCTCAAAATCTATATTCACAACACCAAGTTCAATTAACATTAGTGAGTTATTCAATAGGAATTCCTATAGTCACACACTATAGTAATTCATCTCATAATTAAGCCTTATCTCCCTATTATGTAACTTTTCAAAAAACAACAGGGTAATACCAATCCATGGCATGCTATCACATCTCAATATCATGCATACATACAAAAACATAATAATTCATCATTGAGAGGGAATAGTTTGAAGAGAGCTTAGTCAGACTTATCAAAATCAAACATCAATCACAATCAATACATCATAAGTGCAATTATATTGACAATCATTCAAATAAAGCATATTATGCTCTGATACCACCCAATGTGGCAGCCTAAACCCATTATTTTGTAATATCGGTATTGATAGCCAGTTAATAAAAAGTATGGTAAATATTTTACATTTAGATCAATTCTTGGATAAGGTACACCACAAATTAAAAGTTATAACAACTACCCTAGATCTAATTAAAAACCCATCCCATATATGAAGATATGAGAAAGTGAATAATTTAGATAATTGCCTACTTAGCTCCATCATCATTTAGGGATGTCAAGTAAACCCTTTCGGCCGAATTAAAGTGGTCTAAACTATATTCTGATGCACTAAGTCCTTTACTACTCATATTAAGCCTTAGTTATTCAATCTCAAGAGTACATTCCTATTAACCTAACTTCAAGTCTAATAGTCCATATTTATATGAAACTTTAACAAGGTCATTTCAAGTACCTATTTATGAGTCAACTTCATCCACACATGCTAGATAATCATCATTCTCTACTCCTTACTATCTAGCCCTCTTTATAGGGCCCTAACTAAAGATATAACCACTCAATAACTCTTTCTACATGATATACACCAAGTTATAACACAAATTCAACATTTCATTCATAACAATCACAATCTCAAAAGCTCCTTTGCTAGGTCCAACCCATAATATAAGTTTCCAATCACTATTCTCTATCTTACTAAGAAAATCATGAGTCAATCTCAATAACTCAAATGTGTCAACAAGGAATTTAGCAACCTCAATTCAACAATTTTAAACTTAGGCATTTAAACAAATAGTCAAGATATACAAAATAATGCCATGTACAAGAAATCCCACAAAAGTAACATAATAGTTTAACCCAAAAATTACCGACCAAGGCAAACCACCATACCTTCTTCACACCATGCCACCTCTTCAAAAGACCTTACTCCTCAAGTCAACCTACAACAAAAAGGCTAAGATAAACAACATAGACAGTGAGTATATTTTCTCAATGATAAACAATTGAAATCAACATGATAACATATACACATGGTAAGGTAACTATACATATTTTCCATCAAGCACCCAATTGTGTTTATATGTTGCAGCAGGTTTTGATAATGACAAACAAGATTCAAGATCAAGCATAATAATTACGAACAAATAAATTATGTTTGATGAACTCCAAAAGAAAGATTCAAGGCACTTAAAGAGGCTCAAATCTAGTGAAATAAATTCATCAAATGCCTAAGGACTAAGACAACATGACCATATGCAAGAACATGTGAAAAGGAGTACCAAATACATGAAAAATGGACCATCAGCATGTTGAATCAATTCCCTAAGACCCATGAATCGATTCATGCATAATAAAAGGCCCAGGATGTGATTTTTTGGTCATTGAATCGATTCACTAAACCCCCCAATTGATTCACGCGTGATGAAAAGTGCCCAATATGTATTTTTAATGATTTGAATCGATTCATACCTTATTGAATCGATTCGTGAATAGATTCATTCAGTGCAAATTTGAATTTCAAATTTTAAATGCGAATAGAGTTGTAGGAAACATGGAAACCTCACACTGCTCCAAAAATCAAACAATCAAGCTGCCAATTTACAGATTCAAGGTCAGGAAACTTGTGCATGGAAGCAAGAAACTTAAATCATGGAATGTTTTGTGGATTTATGTTTCTGAGGGAATTAAAAATTAGATAAATTGCATGCACCCTTGCCTATAAATAAAAGAGAAGTTGGAAGCTGAAGACACACTAAGCATTCTTATGAAATTACATTGCTTCTCCTTATTTGGCAAATTACTCTCTGTTTCTATTTTGGAAAATTATTTTTGAGAGTTACTTAGTGAGCAAAATAATTTTTGAGTGCTAAAACTTACATATCCTCTCTTTGAGAGTTATATTTTATGAAAGCTTTAACTTGTATATCCACTCTTTTGGAGAGTTATCCTTGTACACTTAAACACTAAAAATCTTATAGTTTGGGGTTGGGTTTCAACCTTGTAAGATTATGAGATTGAGAGATTGGGTGGGTTACCCTTGTACTTGTGAGAATTGGATTCTTGAGTGTGGGACACTAGGAAGCTTCAATTGCTCAAAGTTGTAATCTCTAATTTCATAGTGGAATCCTTCAAGTGGGTTGCTTGAAGGCGAAATATACACCGGGGTGGTGGAACTCGTTATATCGGTTTACAAATCTCTCTATCCCTACACTCTTTCATATTTGCTCATATAAATTGCTTACTTAAGAGTTAGAATTAACTTGAAATATTTACATTTTGATATTGCTTGTTATATTATTTGTTATCTTCTTCAAGCATAATTATTAAAGAATCAAATTCAAAGGTATTCTAAGAAAAAATTTTAATACTCAATTCACTCCCCTCTTGAGTAATTGAGGCCACTTGGTTAACAAGTGGTATCAGAGCTTGACTCTTGGTAGATCAAGCTTAACAGCTTCAAGAGAACAAATGGCTTCAAATTCTCTAAACCTTTTTCTGAGGGTGGTGCCAGAAATAGACCTCCCACTTTTAATGGTGAAGGTTACGCTTTTTGGAAAGAAAGAATGAAAATTTTTATACCATCAATTGATTTGAAAGTATAGAATGCTATTAAAAATGGTCCTTTTGTACCTATGCATATTGTTAATGATAAACAAGTTGAAAAACCTATGGATGATTGGACTAGTGAGGAAGAGAAGAAAGTGCAATATAATTACAAAGCAAAAAATCTTATCACTTTAGCCTTAGGTCCCGATGAATTTTTTAGAGTAGTTACATGTAAATCCGCTAAGGATATATGGGATACCCTTCAAATAACTCATGAAGGAACTAGTGATGTTAAGGATTCTAAGATTAGTACTTTAACCAGTCAATATAAAAGTTTTAGAATGATTTCTAACGAATCTATTTTAGAACTTCAAAAGAGATTTACTTTGATTATTAATCATCTTATTACATAAAGTACTAAAAAGTATTACTAGGGAATGGCAACCTCTTGTTACGGCCATCAAGCAATCTCCCAATATAAATGACATGTCTCTTGCCACTTTGTTTGGTAAACTACAAGAACAAGAACAAGAGTTAAAAGATTTGAAACAAGCAGAGGAAGAAGAAAAAGTCTCAAAGAAGAAAGGGATAGCCCTTAAAGCCACTTCAATGGATGAAGATGAATCCGAGAGTGATCTTGATGAGAATGAAGAGCTAGGACTATTCGTGAAGCATTTTGGAAAACTCATGAAGAACAAACGTTTCCAAAAGAGCTACACACATAAAGGTAAGAAACCTATCTCTAAAGAAAATAATTCTTCACCTACTTGCTTTGAATGTGGAAAAGAATGGCACTTTAAAGTGGATTGCCTAAATCTAAAGAAGAAAAACAAAGAAAGGAAAGGGAAAAGAAGAGCATATATCACATGGGATGAAAATGAGATAAGTAGCTCGGACGAATTGGAAAATGAAGAAGCAAATCTTTGCCTCATGGCCAACCACCAAGATGAAGACGATGAGGTAAATTTTCATGACTTAGATAAAGAAGAACTACTTGATGCTCTTGAAGAATTGTATGATAAATTTGTAAAAGTTTATAATAAGAATAAGTTATCAAGAAAAACCATTAATACTCTTAAGATGCATCTTATGGAAGTATGTAAAGAAAATGAAGTGTTAAAAATGGAAGTAGTAAAAGTACAAGCATGTTTTAAGACCAAACCATGTGAATTTGTAAAGAAATGTGATATTCTAGAAACTAAAGCTTTAGACTTGAATAGAACATTAGAAAAGCTTACAAATGGCAGAGACAATCTAAATGTTTTACTCGGAAAACAACGATGTATGTTTGATAAAACGGGACTAGGTTTCAATGCCTATAAGAAACAAAAGGACTGTAAGAACTTCTTTGTACCACTTAGTAAATCATCTACATCTTTCATGAAATGTAATCACTATGGTCTTAAAGGTCATAATTCTTACAATTGCAATGTTAGAAAACTAGGGCCAAAGGTTGTGAGAAAAGTATGGGTTCCTAAAGGAACATTACCTCAAACTAACCTACAAGGACCCAACATAAAATGGGTACCAAGTTCTCTAACTTGACTTGTTTTGTAGGTATGCTTTAAGGCAAATAACACTCAATGGTACTTCGATAGTGGGTGTTCAAAACATATGACGGGAGACAAAAGTAAGTTTATATCATTTACTCCTCGAAACAAAGGTTTTGTTACTTACGGAGACAACACGAAGGGAAGAATCCTAGGAATCGGAAACGTTGGTAAAAATTCTTTCACTTCTATAAATGATGTATTATATGTTGAAGGACTCAAACATAACTTGCTTAGCATTAGTCAACTATGTGATAAGGGCTATAAAATTATTTTTGAATCAAACGGTTGCATAATTGAAAAGAAACTAAATAAGGAAATAAAATTCATTGGTCAAAGAGTTGATAATATTTATATGATTAATCTTGATTGTCTTGCTTCAAATGATGTGCAATGCTTCATAACTAAAAAGGATGAATCATGGCTATGGCATAGAAGAATTGCTCACATTCATGTAGACCATTTAAACAAACTTGTTTCGAAAGATTTAGTAATTGGTTTACCAAAATTGAAATTTGAAAATAAGTTTTGTGACGCATGTCAAAAGGGAAAACAAGTAAAGGTTTCTTTTCAAGTGAAAAATATTGTTTCAACAACTAGACCTTTACAACTTTTACATATGAATTTATTTGGACCTTCAAAAATCAAAAGTTTTGGTCGAAACTATTATGGTCTTGTGATTGTGGATGACTTTTCTAGGTATACATGGACTTTATTTCTTACTCATAGACATGAAGCATATCATGCATTTAAGAAACTTGTCAAGATCATCCAAAATGAACAAAATTTGAAAATCACATCCATTCAAACGGATCATGGGGGAGAATTTGAAAATCAATCTTTTGAAAAGTTTTACGAAAAATTTGGCATTGAACATAATTTTTCGGCTCTAAGAACTCCACAACAAAATGGAGTAGTTGAAAGGAAAAATCGATCTTTAGCGGAGCTCGTAAGAACTATGTTGAATGAAAGTAATATTTCAAAACATTTTTGGGCCGATGAGGTAAATACCGCTTGCCATGTTATGAACCGATGTTTGATAAGGCCTATATTAAAGAAAACCCCCTATGAGCTTTATAAAGGAAGAATACCAAATATTTCTTATTTTCACATATTTGGATGCAAATACTTTGTCTTAAACAATGGAAAGGAAAATATTAGCAAATTCAATGCGAAATCTGATGAAGTAATATTCTTAGGTTACTCATCTACAAGTAAAGTATATCGACTCTTTAACAAATGAACTTGTACAATTAAAGAGTCTATACACGTCAAATTTGATGAACTTAACCAAAATCCTCCGAGAAAGGAAATTGATGATCTTGTAGGTACCTTCCAAGAAATGAACTTGAAAGATAAAGAAGAAAACAAAATTGAAAGAGATGCAACACAAAATGATGAACCTCAACAAAAGTAGTGGATCACTGTAAAGAATCACCCCTTGGACAATATCATAGGTGAAATAACAAAAGGTGTAAGTACTCGAAACGCTATTAGGAATGCATGTAATCATTTAGCTTTTGTTTCACAAATTGTACCTAAAACTATTAATGAAGCTATTATTGATGAACATTGGATGTTGGCTATGCAAGAAGAATTAAATCAATTTGAAAGAAATAAAGTTTGGGAACCAGTGCCAAGACCCAATGATCACCAAATAATAGGAACCAAATGGGTATTTCAAAACAAGCTTGATGAAAACGGAATAATAACAAGAAATATAGCTAGATTAGTTGCTAAGGGATACAATCAAGAAGAAGGAATAGACTATGAAGAAACGTATACTCCCGTAGCTAGGTTAGAAGCCATAAGATTATTGTTAGCTTTTACTTGTTGTATAGATTTTAAGCTTTATCAAATGGATATTAAAAGTGCTCTTTTAAACGGTTATATTCAAGAAAAAGTTTATGTAGATCAACCTCCCAGTTTTGAAAATCACAAATTTCCAAACCATGTTTTTAAATTAATAAAAGCTTTATATGGTTTGAAACAAACTCCAATTGGTATTAACGACTCAATAAATTTCTTCTAGAAAATAATTTTGAAAGGGGAAAGGTTGATACTACACTGTTTATAAAACATAAAAACCATGACATCCTTTTGGTACAAGTTTATGTTGATGACATAATATTTGGTGCTACTAACGAAATTCTTTATCAAGAGTTTGCCAAGATTATGCAAGATGAATTCGAAATGTCCATGATGGGAGAACTTACATTCTTCCTTGGGCTACAAATTAAGCAAACAAAAGAAGGAACCTTCATTAGTCAAACAAAATACTACAAAGAACTACTCAAAAGGTTTGAAATGGATAAAACAAATGAAATAGCTATACCAATGAGTACTTCCTGCTACTTAGACAAAGATGAGAAGGATAAGGACGTTGAAATAACAAAATACCGAGGTATGATTGGATCCTTACTTTACTTAACAGCTAGTAGACCTGATATTATGTTTGCAGTATGCATGTGTGCTAGATATCAAGCATGTCCTAAAGAATCACATCTCACTGCCGTAAAAACAATTTTAAAATATCTTGTGGGTACTCAAAATGTTGGCTTATGGTATCCCAAAGGTGTTGAATATATTCTTGTTGGATATTCTGACTCTGACTTTGCAGGTTGCAAACTAGATAGAAAAAGTACCAGTGGTACTTGTCACATGCTTAGGAGTTCTCTTGTTTCTTGGCATAGAAAGAAGCAAGTAAGTGTCGTGTTATTCACAGCTGAAATAGAATATGTTGTAACTGGGAGTTATTGTGCTCAAATCCTATGGATGAGACAACAACTTCTTGACTTCGGTGTTGTTCTAGATCAAATACCCATTAAGTGTGACAACACTAGCACAATCAACATCTCTAAAAATTCAGTAATACATTCTAGGACTAAACATATAGAAATCCTACACCACTTTATAAGAGATCATGTTCTAAAAGGAGATTGTGTTCTTGAATATGTTGACACTTCAAATCAATTGACGGATATTTTTACAAAACCTCTCGCTAAAGAACAATTTATAAAAATTAGGAGGGAGTTAGGAATTTTAGAAATAACAAATATTATTTAAAGTGTTCTTGAAAGCTTTCTTTGATAAAATTCTTTTTCTTGACCATACAAAATAGTTTGCATCTTTAAATCAATGCTTACTTGTTTACTTTATTACAAATTCTTAAAATCTCAAATTGATTTTCTAACAAAATATTTGCTAAAGAAATTAAGACATATTCTTGTACAAAATAATCTCCTATGTAAAGATCTCTAAATAAGTTGTCAAATAAACCTTGATTTTTTTGGTGAAATTTCCATACCAATAAAAACATTGGTAAATTGATAAATCTCTTGCAAAATTAGCCTCTCATATGATTTCTCTAGATTGAAATTGTGATCAATATCTCTTGAATCTCCATATAGCATTAATTTGATCATTTTATATTTACATAAATAAGAGACACCAAAAAGCTTGAAATTTGAATTCAAAAAATTCAAATTCAAAATTTGAATTCAAAACTCAAACTTGTATTAAAAGACAAAAGCATGTGCTACTCTTTCCCATGAGTCCATTCTCGTGACTTCAAATGCCAAATCCCTATGCAATTCACAAGATTTAATAGAGCTAAATGACAAAAGATGAATGATTCCCTTTCACGTGAGTTCAGCTTCAAATTTACGCAAAATCACTAGTGGAAAAAGGACCTTTAAGCATGGTTCTGGGGACCCTTCAAGCACGGTTCCAGAACTGTGCTTGTTCCCACCGTGCTTGTAGCTTAGGAATTTTAAGGACGGTTCCCAACCGTTCTTGTAGATGGCTTTTAAGCACGGTTAATTTCAACCGTGCTCGTAGGTGTAGCACTTTTAAGCACGGTTCCTCCTGAACCGTGCTCGTATCTCTAACTTTTAAGCACGGTTCCTCCTGAACCGTGCTCGTATCTCTGACCTTTAAGCACGGTTCCTCCTGAACCGTGCTTGTTTTTTCTGGACTTTTAAGAACGGTTAAAGCATAGCCGTGCTTAAAAGGGTGACTTTTAAGCACGGTTAACACCATAACCGTGCTTAAAACCTTAATTTTTTTTAAAATTTTTTTTTTGATTTTTATTCTTTCCCATAAACCTGTAAACAGTCCCAGACAGTCCAATGATAAATAATAATGAACGTTTTAAAAAATTCAATCAAACTGTCTAAACATCAAATATGGTATATAAAATGCATAATAAGTAATTAAGCTACACTAATAGGTATATAACTACACAGTAATAATATAATAAATGACAGAAGTCTATTGGGCTCCTTCCTTGAGTTGAAGAAGGCTGGTGGCCCATTGGTTTCTGATTTCGTTAATGTATCCTTCAGGGAACATTGAGGAAGAGTCTCGAAAGTGCTGTAAAGAAGACATAATCATTAATAAGTGAGCAACAAATTGTAATAGTAATATGTCAAAACCAAATAAATTAAAGTAGGCAGCAAAAACTTATAGTTGTCCATCCGTCTACTATACCAGATTGAACAATGGTGAGCATCGTCTTCATCACGAAATACCCACACTCAAAGGTGTTATCCTGCCGATAAGACTACAAGGTACCATACATTGATTTCATAATTAGTTATTATTTTTGTTACTAATTGAGGTAACTTTAAAAGTAATGCTTATTAATTGAAGTGCTTACTTTTGGGAAGACCCACTCTAGTCTTTTCTTGCTCACTTTGTCGTGTAGTAGATGGTACCCAATTAAAGCCCTGTAAGAGAATAAAACATCAGTTTAGTTAATAGAACGACTTAATCAAATATGTAAAGTTGTTTTATTTTTTAAAAATCAACTTACCCGTCGAGTATTTTCATGTAGTCCGTACCAGGACTCCCATACAACGAACAGAAGCATGCAGCAATGCCGTCCTTCGGGCAAATGACCAACAGTTGCCAGTGAAGGCTGCAATATACCATGGAATAGTAACAACACAATCCATTATTAAATTGACAAAAATAACTAAATATTTATTAGACTCTTACTCTCTATGAAATGGTGCAAGGTACACAGTCTTGTTCGAGGCATGCATCCAATTCTGGATGTATGCCTGAATCTCCTCCTTGCTGTTCCCACGAAGTTGTATTAGAGAGGGCTCCAGGAAACCATAAGTGTTATCGACACCTCTCTCTGTGCAAAGTCTATGTAAAAACCTAATCAAATTTGTAGACGTTTAGTGTTGTAAAAATATAAATTTAATTGACACTATCATTGAATAAAAAACATTATACTTACAGCTCCCAACACTGAATCACTGAAATGTTCAACATCGTGTTCCCCATTAGGACCTCACACAAGTCAGGTCGTGCAATGTACACTGGGATAGCACTAGGGTAACCAAAAACGGATTCCTCCCATGGGACCGGGATAGTGCAATTGCGAAGCCCAGCCGATATGTCCCATAGTCGTTCTATCGGATCAAGGGGGCTCTGGCTTCTTTGATGGGGCAACACCCTGTTAAAATAGTTAAAAAATTAGAAGCAACTTATGATTATTGAAACCATAACTTAATATATAGTTGATGCTTGGGTAAAGAGCATACCTGGGGACCGGAATCTGACACAAGTCTGGTCGGCCACATAAGGAAGTGTCCTGCAGCCTGGCCGACCAGATGTACCTTAGATGTTGGAATGGGAACAACTGCATCTGCCTGAAGGACCTGTACAACCAAAATTCTTGACACACCATCGGTCAATTTCTGATGGTGAACCAAAGGGCCTTGGTTATACACTGAACCAATGGCAACTGGCTCTTCCACTCCATCCATAAATAGGTCACACTGACGGCAGTCTCCAAGATTTACGTTGTCATCGTCACCGTCAGGTACAGCACATGACCCCTTCGTGCTGACCCGCCTAGTCTGCATAATTACACAACATTTTAAAGTTATTCAAGAAATAATGATAACGAATCATAGGTGAGTCAATTAAATAATATACAATGTAACCTGTGGGTCCACCACTGGTGGCGTAGGTTGACATTGTTGACTGAATGACGCCATCATCTCACTCCAAAACCGTGCCATCTCTTCCTGAAGCAGCCTCTGCATTTCCTCCTTTGCCTCTGCCTTCACTGCAGCAACCTTCTCCTCAAAGGTCTTTTCCAAATCAGATATGGACTGGGAAGGGGTGGCTGGATGGTCGAAATAGCTTCGGAGGCCTACAGAGAAAGAATAATTAGAAATAAAAATGTTATCATACAGAATCTAAGACTATTAATGTAAACGTACCATGACCTCGACCAGCTGCACGTACACGTCCAGGGTGCTCTGGTCGACCGATGGCGGCGGTCAATATATCATCCCTACCATATGAGACAAATGACCCTTGGGTCGACTGCTCAACCAAGGAATCCTGCAACCAAAAATCAGTGATCAGTGTTAGGGTTTGATGGACATTTAACGTTTCATAAAAAGTAGTGATAAGCTTTATACTTACAATCCTTGAGACAACCTCCTCAACATGTGATGAAGTGTACTGACCACTCTTCTTCATCCTGGTACGCTTCTATTTTTCATGTCGTGTGGGTGGAGAGGGGGGATCCACAATAGTGGCGTCAGGGTGGCTACCTTGACGTTGCATAGCTTTCTCCTCCACTATCCGATCCTCCAATAATCAATAACCCCCACGTGACAACGTGTGAGGGCAGTCATTTTTCCCCTTAATTTCCTGTGCTTTCATGCGTCATGCCTGCATCAAAAACAATTCAAAGCCATTTATACGTTATACATTCTTCGATAACTAGAAAAACATAATCAGTAAAACATACATACCATAAACTCGTCCGTGTGCCTGGATGCCACAAACGCATCCCAAGTCTGCCGATCTATGGATGTGTATCTATCTCCAGGAAACTCACCCTGCTTCTTCCCGTAGACATACCTAAAATTTAAAATATTTGAATTAACTAATTGATAACTTAAAAAATGATGAGTTTAAACATTGATATTTTAAAATTAAAATATACGTGGAGGTCAGGTTGCTCTTGAATGTCCTCCATCGGTCAGCGATCTCAGACATGATCTTCCTGCGTAGTGTATCAACTGTAGGAATATTCCAAGCATCCTACAAGTGCCAAATAATCAAGGATGAGATTATTATGCATAAAAAACTACAATACGAGTAAATAAATGTATAGATAATTATACTTACAACAACATCAGCCCAAATTGCATTCTTCACGACCTCCTCAACACTATCCCAATCAGGGATAATGATAGACACCTTCGTCCGTGCCAAGACACCTAAGTAACTCTGAAACTTGGCGGCGTTGGGTCCTGAAGTCCTCCCGGTGCAAATATCAATGTCAACATGGGTCCTCTGACCCTGACGGCGCCTAAGTGCAACACTGGTCATCCGAGTAACACCTCTCCTCCTAGCTAAGGAATCTGTGCTCTGGGAGTCAGATCTCACATGTGAATCCTGATCAGCCATAGGTATCTGTTCAAAAAAACAAGAATCAGTTTATAAACATGACGAATGATATATAAACATGGTGAATGATATATAAACATGATGAATGATATATAAACATGATGAATAATATATAACCATACCCTATGTTTCCCATAGACCCTCCTGGTGGTCATTACGAGTCGCAACTATATCATCTATGAGATCTTCCACAACGTCCATTGGTGTACGTGTTGTTAGACAAGGTATGTCTAGGACATCAAGACATGGATCCTCAATGTTGTGTCTACCTTGGAGAACAACTGACCACCATTTATCGGATGGGTCAACAACGTAGAAAACTTGTTTTACTTGAGCTGCCATAATGAAAGGCTCCTCCTTATGACCAACCTTGTTTAAGTCCACTAACGTAAAACCAAAATCATCTATTTTGACACCACTTTTGCTATCAACCCATTTACATTTAAAAACAGGCACTGTGAAACGACCGTAATCAACTTCCCATATATCTTCAATGACACCAAAATAACATAACTCAGCCATGACAGGGTTTTTGTCCTTTGAAGTGGAAAAATGCATTGATTCGGCCACAACCATAACTCCACAGTTTTGCACCGTACTCTTGTCATCTTGAATCCTTGTATAGAAAGAATAATTATTTATGTCATAGCCACAATAAGTGATTACATCAAAGTTAGGTCCTAGTGCCAGTCGATGCAACGTCTCAGAAGCAGATGTATCTTTAAGAAGGGTCATTTTGAACCACTGCATGAACGTTTTGTTGTGTTCGTTCAACACCCACTTTTCAGCCATTCTAGGGTTGTTTCTTTTGACTATGTCTTTATGTGCAATTAAATACGGGAGCACAGCATCTGTGTTGTTCAAAATATAAAAGTGTGCTTGGAGTACTTCATCACGTGACATGCTTTTAATTTTTTTCCCAACGGTACCTTTCCCATCCATTCATGACGAGTCTTCGGAATACCAATGCTTTCAGCCTGTGAGATATAATCTGTGCAGAACTCAATTGCTTCCTCTGCAATGTACCTTTCTATTATCGATGCTTCGGGACGGCGTTGGTTCTTCATATAACCTTTCAAAATTTTCATGTATCGCTCAACAGGATACATCCACCTCAAGAACACTGGCCCACACAAACGGACCTCCCTCACTAAATGGATGATTAAATGTACCATTATGTCAAAGAATGAAGGAGGGAAATACATTTCTAACTGGGATAGTATAAGAAACCCTTCCTGTTCCAACGCTTCCAACTCATCGTGGGCGATTACTTTGGCACATATGGCATTGAAAAATAAACACACCCTTGTTATCATATGTCTGACATTTTGAGGGAGAATGCCACGAATGGCAATGGGTTGAAATTGTTGCATCAGCATATGACAATCATGTGACTTCAAACCAACTAACTTCAAATCCTTCAAGGAAACACAAGTGTTGATATTGGAACCGTACCCAGATGGAACTTTGACACTACGCAATGATTCACACAAACTTTGCTTCTCTTTTCTAGACAAGGTATGACATGCTGGCGGTAAATATGTTCGTTTGCCCTTTACTTGTGGGTGCAACTCCTCACGTATACCCAACAACTCCAAGTCTAGACGCGAATTTAGGCCATCCTTCGTTTTTCCAGGTATGTTTAACAGGGTTCCAACCAAACTATCACACACGTTTTTCTCCACATGCATCACATCAATAGAGTGCCTCACATCAAGCTCTTTCCAATATGGCAGATCAAAAAATATTGACCTTTTCTTCCATGTGTTTTTTGAGATAGACTGCTTCTCAGACTTACCAAGAACCACATTGACTTCTTTCACCTTTTCATATACTTGTCGACCAGACAATGGTGGGGGAGGCATTTCAAACTCTTGTGCACCATTGAACGACTTCTTCAACCTACGGAGTGGATGATTAGGTGTGAGAAACCTACGATGTCGAAGATAAACATTTTTCCTTCCATGATGTAGTCGATCAGAACTAGTTCCCTCCTCACATACAGGACACGCTTTATGTCCTTTGACGCTATACCCTGAGAGGTTACCATAGGCTCTAAAATCGTTGATCTTATAGAATAACATAGCCTTCAAATTGAATGATTGTCCTGTAAGCCCGTCAAACACATCAACCCCCTCTTCCCATAACATTTTCAGGTCTTCAACTAACAGAGATAAGTATACATCAATGTCGTTCCCTGGTTGTCGTGGACCAAAAATCATCATTGATAACATAACGTACTTCCGCTTCATGCACAACCATGGCGGCAAGTTATAAACAAACAACAAAACAGGCCACGAACTGTGGTTTGTGCTTTGGTTCCCATATGGGTTCATGCCGTCTGTGGCTAGTGCAAGCCTAACATTTCTTGGGTCACGTGCAAAATCTGGAAAGATCGTATTCATTTTCTTCCACTGTAATCCATCTGCTGGATGCCTAACTAATCCGTCAACAACCCTTTCATCAACATGTCATCTCATAAGCTTCACATCATCTGCATTGGCAAATAGACGCTTTAGTCTTGGAACTATAGGGAGATACCACAACACCTTCGCAGGAGACCTTTTTTTGCAAAAATCATCAGAATCAACCTCTTTCTTCTTATACCGTGACACCCCACACCTAGGACATCGATGCAACATTTCGTACTCACCACGGTATAATACACAATCATTTGGGCATGCATGTATCTTCGTATACTCCAAGCCCATAGGACACAACACCTTTTTAGCCTCATAGTTACGATTTGGCAAAGTGTTACCAACTAGGAGCATTTCTTTCAACAACTTAAGCAAGTCAGTGAAGCTTTTATCTGTCCACCCATTTATCGCTTTCAAATTAAATAATCGTAAAACTGCTGACAACCTCGTGAAGTTAGAGCAATTCGGATACAGCGGCTTTTCAGAATCCTCACATAGACTCGCATATACGTGAGCTCTTTTAAAACTTTCTACCCCTACATCACGGATCATATCCTCAAGTCGGTCATCCATGTCATCATCAACCTCATGAGCAAAGCTTTGGTCTTTTGTTTGAAAACTAGTACTTGGCACCTCAACATGTTCACCATGCCATATCCATCGCGTATAACTCTGAAGAAATCCATCACACAACAGATGTTCTCGTACCTCTGCCAATTCTAGTCGGCGCATGTTTAAGCATTTAACACAAGGGCAAAAATACATTCCATTCACCTCTTCAGCATTTCGTATCACGTACTCTATGAATGTTTCAACTCCATCCTCATATTCTGGACTTATACGTGATGCAGCTATCCAACTTCGATCCATACTCACTATTTACAATACCTGTAAATTTAACGGTGCTATAAATCTTACTTTCTTCACAAAGGTGGTGGTCCTACCCATTCAGGATGAAAATTTTTCTATACCTCATAACCACATACAACTTAGGAGTCATTTTAAAATTTGATAAAATTTCGGCAGCATTTCGCATTGGTCTCTAAGTACACGAAATGAAAGTGGTAAAATCAAATTCAACCACAATCAAATATGCACTCAGAGAACAATACAAAACTTAACTAACCAAAACTTTATCAAATTTTAAAATAAGTCCTAACTTGTACATAGAAATGATGCATAAAAAAATTGTTCATCCCAAACTGTCTAAACAGACAATTCAAGATTCAACACAAATGATGAAATCAATTAATTTAATTACCATTTATGTCGAATCTCAAACGGGAAACTATGGTTCGCTCATACAATTTAATAAATCACAAACTCATATAAAGGGGACTAAATAAACTTATCAAATTCTAAAATTATAACACATATAAATTACATCCACAAAATGAGTAACACCTAATAAAAAGCAATTAAAGAAAGTAAACAATGTATAATAAACTAAATTATGTAATTAAAATTTTTAATTGCCTAATCAACAAAAATAACTCCTATTAATTATTTTGTTACAATTCATATAATTTATTATTTTACATTTACAACTAAATTTTTATCTACTAGAAAATATCAATTTTCATGTGTTTAATTTTTTTTACTAATGTTTATGTATTTATTTAGTTCAAAATATCATTTTTTTTACTTTAATATTAATTTAAATTAACCAAATTAATAAACACATATATACACAATAAATTTAACAATCAATCCTAAAAATCATTATCTATAGCTAATAACATTTTAAATCCCCTAATCAGATTTTCCTAATATATAGCATTTCATTTTCCAAAAACTACTAAGCTTAACATATAAACTCATTACAATTCCTAACAAATAAATAATAATAAAATGAGGAGTAAAAATAGGAACCTGTACGTGCGTGTAGGCGAATGGAAACGGAGAAAGGAAGAAGAAGCACACCTTCTTGGTGGAGTGAACCACGCTACGGAGAAGGAAACGGAGCTTTTCGTAAGGAAAATGGAGGGAGGGAGGGAAGGATTCAAGTTTTCAAAATGGAGGGAGGGAGGGAAGGATTCGAGTTTGAGAGGAAACCGAATGGAGGGAGCTTTTCGTAAGGAAAATGAAGGGAGAGAGGGAGGGATTTGCGATTTCAAAATGCAGGGAGAGGGGGGTTTGAGAGGAAACCGAATGGAGGGAGAGAAAGATTTGAGCTGAAATGAAATGAGGAAGACGAAGGGTACAGGTCTTTTAAGAGATTTTTGAATTTCGCGTGAAGATACGAGCACGGTTACAGACCAACCGTCCTCATATATGACATTTAAGCACGGGTACTAACCAACCGTGCTAATATCTGAACCCTTTAAGCACGGTTACGCATACAACCGTGTTGAAAACTGACACTGCAGAACCTATAAGCACGGTTACTGGGAACCGTGTTAATATCCCTCACCCTACGAACACGGTTGCTTTACAACCGTGTTTAAAAAGCTTCATCATAATCACAAAAATGCCACCGTCATTTTTTTAAGGACCCTTTTAGCACGGTTGGTGGAAAACCGTCTTCGTATCCTACCTACGAACACGGTTTCTATTGAACCGTGCTCAAAACCTTTCATTAAAATCACAAAAATGCCACCACGTTTTCTTTAAGCATGGTTCCCTCATAACCGTGCTCAAATCCTGTCTTCATAAGCATATTTTGCACTAGTGAATACAAAGCATGAATCGATTCATCCTAGGAATGAATCAATTCACACGAGCTTCAGTGGGCAAAAATCACATTTCATACAAAATGAATCGATTCAATTAGTAGATGAATCGATTCACGCGAGCTACCTTGGCCTACCTCATGCGTTTTTGCTATAAATAGAGACACTACTTCAATTTTCCTTACCCATTCTTCACTTTTCTCTTATAAATTTTTTTGCCTCCTCTCTAAACACTCTTCTAAAAATCAATGGCCTCCTCCTCTAACACAAAAAGAAAAAGGAGAGCTGACATTGCTGGATCCTCTGCTCCACAAACCACTGATATATCTAGATTATTTACCACACAAAACCAACTCTCTAGATATCTAGAACACTTCTCTGAGAAGTCTCTCATTACCCCACATTGGCTTGATTATTAACTCTTCCATGACAACTTCACCTTCTTTGAAATTCACCAACAAGAAAATCTTAGTGAATTTGCTACCCTTCAAGAAAATTTCATTTATCCAAAATTAATTAGAGTCTTCTACTCCACTCTAAAAGTCATAAATAATTGTTACATAGCCAAGGTAAAAGGAGTCACCATCAACCTTGATGACCACATTCTTCATCTCGTAGGACGACTTCCATTAAGCAATAGTGAATTTAGTGGAAAGAGGTCCATGTCGGAATGGAATTACAACCCTCTAGAGGCAAGAACTTTTCTAAGCCTTTCTTCCACCGCAACAAGCATAGTGGGTCAAATGGATATAGAGCACCGACTTCTTCATTATTGCTTGGTAAAAATACTACTTCCCAAAGGAAGTAACAACGCAAGAGTAAGTGAGTCACAAATTATCCTACTTTGGGCTATGTTGCATCAAAAAGAAATCAATTGGATTGTACTCATAAAGTAACATATGATTGATGCTCAAAAACTCACCCGCCTTCCTTATGCCATCTTAATCACCAAACCCCTTTATCATTTTAATGTTGATCTATCAAATGAAGTCAAGGAGTTAGTTGGTTTGAAAGGTTTAATTAGTGGACCACATCTCACTAAAATGGGATGGACCTTTCAAAATGAAGAATGGCATTACTCTCCTCCAAATACACTCAGTGAAGATGAAACACATTCTGAGCATGAAACTCAACCTCAAGAACATGCACCTCCTCCAAACCTTAATGATGAATTCTTCAATAGGTTGACTACTCACTTTGATAATCGCTTTGATGCGATAAATGCTCGATTTGATAACTTGGAAAATAATATGAATACCCGCTTCAACCAAATGGAGGATTCCATGACCACTCAATACAATGAACTCAATCAACAATTCTCGAAGTTCAATTTTTTTAATCCATAAAGCTAGAACTTAATGTATCTCTTTGTTTACTTTATCATGTTCTTATCTATCTTTAAATCACTCAATAAAATTGTTCTCATATTTTTCTAGAATCCTTAAGTTTTTGATTATGCCAAAGGGGAAGAGAAATCTCATTTGTGTATTTATCTTTATCACTTCTCTTGGTATCAAACCTGTATGATTATTTGCTTTAATTATATATAAATCATTTGTGGCACATATTCCATAATTAAAGAGGAGCATTATATGGCAAATATCTTGCAAAATAAAAGTGGTATCAAACTACAATAGATAGGGGAGTCCTATTGTTTTGTCAAAAACTTGCATTATAAACTATTATGAAACTGACACCCCAAGAGATGAACACTTGTTGTCATCATCAAAAAGGGGAAGAATGTGTTTATATGTTGCAGCAGATTTTGATAATGACAAACAAGATTCAAGATCAAGCACAATATTTACAGACAAATCAATTATGTTTGATGAACTCTAAAAGAAAGATTCAAGGCACTTAAAGAGGCTCAAATCTAGTGAAATAAATTCATCAAATGCCTAAGGACCAAGACAACATGACCATATGCAATAACATGTGAAAAGGAGTACCAAAATACATGAAAAATGGACCATCAGCATGTTGAATCGATTCCCTAAGACCCCTGAATCGATTCATGCATAATAAAAGGCCCAGGATGTATTTTTTGGTCATTGAATCGATTCACTAAACCCTAAATTGATTCACGCGTGATGAAATATGCCCAGTATTCATTTTTAATGATTTGAATCGATTCACACTTTATTGAATTGATTCATAGTTCCAAATTGCTTAGAATCTTCAAACTTTCATGGATGAATCGATTCATATTTCATGTGAATAGATTCATACGCTATTTTAAGCCTAAATACACTAAATGAATCGATTCATGAATAGATTCATTCAGTGCAAATTTGAATTTCAAATTTTGAACGCTGACAGAGTTGTAGGAAACATGGAAACCTCACACTGCTCCAAAAATCAAACAATCAAGCTGCCAATTTACAGATTCAAGGTCAGGAAACTTGTGCATGGAAGCAAGAAACTTAAATCATGGAATGTTTTGTGGATTTATGTTTCTGAGGGAATTAAAAATTGGACAAATTGCATGCACCCTTGCCTATAAATAGAAGAGAAGTTGGAAGTTGAAGACACACCAAGCATTCATACGAAAATCACATTGCTTTTCCTTATTTGGCAAATTACTCTCTGTTTTTATTTTGGCAAATTATTTTTGAGAGTTACTTAGTGAGAAAAATAATTTTTGAGTGCTAAAACTTGCATATCCTCTCTTTGAGAGTTATATTTTGTGAAAGCTTTAACTTGTATATCCACTCTTTTGGAGAGTTATCCTTGTACACTTAAACACTAAAAATCCTATAGTTTGGGGTTAGGTTTTAACCTTGTAAGATTGTGAGATTGAGAGATTGGGTGGGTTACCCTTGTACTTGTGAGAATTGGATTCTTGAGTGTGGGACACTAGGAAGCTTCAATTGCTCAAAGTTGTAATCTCTAATTTCATAGTGGAATCCTTCAAGTGGGTTGCTTGAAGGCGAGACGTACACAGGGGTAGTGGAACTCGTTATATCGGTTTGCAAATCTCTCTATCCCTACACTCTTTGATATTTGCTCATATAAATTGCTTACTTAGGAGTTAGAATTAACTTGAACTATTTACATTTTTTATATTGCTTGTTATATTATTTGTTATCTTCTTCAAGCATAATTATTAAAGAATCAAATTCAAAGGCATTCCAAGAAAAATTTTTAATACTCAATTCACCCCCCCTCTTGAGTAATTAAGGCCACTTGGTTAACACCAATCACATGAACATAGTACACAAACCCAAAATCATCACTCAATTCTACATGCCATTCATAATAAAGATCCATTTCGAGATATGGTCTTCATTAATCAATTTAAACTCACCAAACAATTAGCATTAATTACACATGTACACATGCCAAAGGCAACACCAACATCATTTCCTAATTCAAGTCACCCATAACTCATAATCATTTTAGTTATCTCAACCCAAATGTCATGACCTTATAACTATTGCATATACTATCCATTAAAATAATGCATATGCAACGGGTCCAACTTTCAATAATTCAATTCCCTTTACATGTGCACACATCACTTTTATGATCACAACCACACATAGTTTCTCTATTATTCAACCCACGCAAGGTTTCTTTCTCAAGATCCCACAAGATCCTCAATTATGTCACATGTTAAGCACCGCAACCACGTATAGCTGCTCATATATTCAACCCACGCAAGGTTTCTTTTTCAAGATCATGCAAGATCCAAGTATCACATAATGAGATATTCTATGCATGCCATGGAATATAAAAGAATGCATATGGTAGTCTCAATTCTTACAAGAATGCCACCCATTGATACTTAGTGTCACTTCACACACTTTAAAACCTTAAATAAGGCATGCATCCAATCATGTTATTTGAAATAGCCCTCATTTTGTGTGTTAGGTCCTTGAGGCATATTGTCTTGATTGCATGTTAATTTTATGTGTATCGATGACTGAGCTACGACTGACTTACTTGTGTGTGATGACTGATTAGTATTTTAGAAAGATTTCATGAGCTAGAGAAGGGTATTTCTACAAAAAATTTTGAGTTATGGTAATGATTAGAATAATGACGATAGTGTGTTCAACAATACTCATAATAACAGAGATGAATTAATTAGAGTATTATGAATTCAATAAAAATATTTAAGTAATATTGCTTAAGTTATTTAAACATGCAATTTCCCGCAGTCCTGGCCAAGAAATTATCTAAAGGACTTGAGTCGATTATTTTTATCCCAAGACGTCCCTTACATCGTGTCTAACAATTTTCATGAAGGGCTCGATGCCCGTTTTCAATCACCCAAATCCAAAGGCTTTGATTCTAAGTTAATCGAGTAAGCCAAAATATGCACCTGTATCAATTTTAGGCGTAATTTCCTCTACCGTTATTGGATTTGAGTCTTTCTTGTCCCAAAATATTTGTATCAGATTTATCTAAAACTTTGATATTGACCATGAAGGCCAATTCTTACCCCACAAATCCCAGAATTGAAAGCACCATACTGATTCATGTTTTTCTAGTGGCAGCTTGCACTATGTTCAGTATTTTTCACATTTCTCATTCGTATGACAATGAAATTGAATGATTCTTTCACTAAATTTTTATAAACTCTATTCCCTATAACTTTGATGAAAGGCACGAAGTCAAATTTCCCACCGATTGTACACAAAAAATTAATCTTTGCAAGAAACATCAATCCTATCATAGCCTTACACTATTTTCGTAAATGGGCCTTAACTCACTCATTTCTTGATGAAAAGTTTTGTCCCATATACCAAATTAAGGATAAGAAAGAGATCTTAAACTTTTATGTTTAGGCTTTTTCCTAATTCGGCCCACAACAGCCTTTAAAACCATGAACAAGTCACTGCCTCTATTACTTGACACATCCGCTTTGGATGGAAATAAGCCAATCATGTTGCACAACCACCTTACCACTTGCCATGACCATGAAAGCTCCTTCTCCATCACTCAATCAGCTGCATGAGACACCTATCTTGTGCATGAAACTCAAGTGACACCTCTCCCTCTCTCTTTTTGGCCGTGGGAACTCCTTGTCCAACAAGGAGTTCCATGCAAAAATTCTCACTTTCTAAAAAATAATGCATTATCTCCTTTGATTCTCTTTTCTAACTTAGAGAAAATATTTTTCCAGCAACACTTTTCTTCTTTTCTTCTCTTCTACTCATACTAAACATCAGCATCCATCCTCCCTCATCAAACTCAAGTTACTCCATCACCCTTCCTAATCTCCAAATACAAAACACCACCTTCTAAACACTACACTTCCTTTTTAAATCCTCCATAAACAACAACATTTTTCTTCCTCTCTTCTCCTTGGTGAAGCAATCAATGAAGATCTAGGAGCAAGCCTTGAAGCCCTTGTCATCTTTTCTTGGAGGATGAATTTCTTGTCGTAAGAGGGAGTATTTAGCTTATTTAAATCCATAATTTTATACATTCATGGTGAGGTATAAATGTCCCTTAGCATTTATACCTTAGTACCTCCCTAAAGATCCTTATTTTATGGGTTGAAATCTTGAAAAACTCTTTGGAAAATATTGATCTTTGGGTGGTATCATGGTTGTACCATGATTAATTAAAATTCCTTGAATTTATGAAGATTAATTTTGAAGTTACTAACATGATTGATGGTCTTGTTGCAGAAATTGATTTGAAGTGTATGCATGATATGTTAATTGTCAAATATTGTGTTCTCTTGGTTTATATGATGACTTGTGGTATTGGTATTTTTTTGAAAGATCTAACATGATTTAAAATGAGTTTTGATGACTAAAATAGTTAACTATTGCTGCTGGAAAATAATTGCAGTTAGTTAAAAGACTTAACATTAAGAGATCCTAACGTATAAACTCGTCTAAAGTGATTTAGCGCTTGGAATATGTTGCATGATCAAATCTTTGACTTATTTGTATTAAAAATGAATTTTTAAACATATATCAAATTCTGGAATGTTATTAAGTAAAGCAAATAAGTGGCTTTTATTTGTGGTAATTACGTGATATGTTTGGAACTTGGAAAAAGTGATTTAAAGAACATTTATATTTCTTGGTAAATTATGAGATGTTGGAGCCGCTGTATTATTTTGTGTTTAGTACTATATTTGATTAAAAAGAAAAATTTGTGGATGTGATGATTAATGAAAGAATTAAAAGGGACTCGAGTTTAGACGTGAACGACAAGTTAAAAATGGTACAAAACGTATTTTCGTGAGCAAATGAAGGAATTTGCCAAA
The DNA here is from genome assembly GCA_037962975.1 of Clitoria ternatea. Taxonomy (NCBI): domain Eukaryota; kingdom Viridiplantae; phylum Streptophyta; class Magnoliopsida; order Fabales; family Fabaceae; genus Clitoria; species Clitoria ternatea. The sequence goes on along the minus strand of CM075673.1, from coordinate 32,201,323 downwards.
ACTGTTTTGGGTATATATTTGATGGTATAAGAGATGAATTTTGAGCATGATAAAAATACTCAAATAAGTAAAATTGGTTTGGAGAATTTTCGATGTGTGATTTGTCCTTAAACGCGTTTTTATGAACATTAAAACGACAAACTTTGGCACCTTCTAACCTTTACGTGTAGGGGCTGTTTCTAGGAAGAATTAGTATTTAAATTTACTAATATTGTCAATTCACTTCAAGGCACTAAATTAGTTCTCACAATTATTATAGAACCATCAAAAATAACTTAAGTCTCAAAATACAATTTCCACACCCAATTAAAGTAAGCATCAATTTCACATTTTTGAACCTAACTTAATCATAACATTCACTAATCACATTCCATACATCAAATTCATTTCCAATAACCAATTAGAATCCAATTGAAGAACTTAATCAAGTTTCTAACAACACACAACAATTTCCCAATGGTCTACAACCTAGGGTTTTTGATCCATATGCAAAATTCAATAATTCTAATACTAACAACATTTCATATTATGTCATTAATTTAAGAATCATTAAGGGTTCAAGGACTTACCCCAATTATGGTGAAACCCTAAAATTCAAGAGTTGGTGAAATTTGGGGGAAATGGTTCCAATGCCTCCTAATGGGCTCAAAAGCTTGGAAATGCTCTTCTTAGTCTAAAGCAAGATTCGAAAATCCCATGGGCATATATGTTAGTTTCGGTTTTGGTGATGAAGTCTAAGAGGAGATGATGAAAATATGAAGAATGAAGAGAAAGAGAAGAGAAACAAGGTCCTAACCTCAAAAACTTGTCAAAAATGGCACCTTTCTTCAATTTCCTTCAAGCTTTGGCCATTTTTTTTTAGAGGGGGAGGAAGGAGATGAAAAAAATAAGTGAGTATGAAGGGAGAAGAAGAACCCATTGAAATTGTGAAAGGAGGAGAGAGGGAAGTGGTACAAATTGGGTATTACTCAATGATAATTTCTCACACTTTATACTTTTGCCTTTTGGTTCCTAAAACCTCTTTGTCCAATGGACAAAAGAGATTAGAGAAAGAGAGAGGGAATGTCACGGCACATTGAGAGGGAAAAAGTGTGGAATTTGTATTTTTCTTAACTTCTATTCTGCTCGTAGTTTCACCGTTTATTAACACACATCGTGTCCGAATAAATATTTCCTTAACACCAAAAACTATTTTGAATATATCATCGTAACCATTATAAAATCCCTCATTAATCTAAACCCATCAAATGCCCAAAATTATTTGATGGGTCCCACACCTCTTTGTTAATTTGTCCGATTTCAGTAAATATTAATTTATCGATAATTCACAATTAGTGTCTAATTAATTTTCCTACATATATTGGACCACAAATAATTAATTATCATCATTTAATAAATTTATTTGTTTAAAATTTAGGATGTTACAATGTATACCAAATTGTTACAATTCACTAGGAAGCAAGGATTAAAACAATCGCAACAAAATATAGAAGGAAAAATAGAATACTTTTAAAGACTTACCTGGTGGTTGAATTTCTTCTTTAATTTAGCGTATGTTTCATATATCTGTATGAAGGCCTATACCCCTGGTTCCTTCTTTATTTCTTTCTGCTTGAACTTCTCTATCATAGTTGCGCCCAATATATATATAATTCCCCTTGCAGCAATACGTGAATATATAATTCACTGCCCTCTTTTTTTGAATTGAGTAATCCTCCTCTCTTGTAGTGTCAACTACATATATATATAATAAGCCTTTGCTTCCTCCCTTGTTTTCCAATTTCTCTTTATACATATGTTTTTCAATGTGCCTCCTAGTAGCTTCGCGTGAACGTATCTTCCCTCTTCCTCTATTCACGTTAATTTTATATATAATATAATGATCCCAACCTTTTTGTTTTTCCAATTGCGTGAATTTCTATATCCATTTCTCCCTGTTAGCATGCTTATCATATATAATATAATATCCATCTTCTCTTTTCTTTTATCTTTTATATAATAATATATATATATATATATATATATATAAAGCGTATCTAAAAAAACTGATTTTTCCTTCTCAAATTATCATAAGCATTAATATATATATATCACTTCCTTCTTTTTCTTAGCTAAATACAAAAACGTGATCCAATCCTATATAATATATATTATTTTAAAAAATTGATTTCATTTTATTTTAAAAAAGCTTTATCTCTCTCATTCAAAAAACTCTATCTCATTTGATAATATGTATATATATTTTGGTGTTTTTTGGGCATAATTTTGTTAGGTGTTACATTATTTGGAACATTTTGGGTATTGGAATAGGTAGAAAGTGAAAGCCAGATATCTTTTGATATGTTTGATGTAAATATGTTCTTATCTTTATTTTTGTTTAAATGTCAGAGGAAAAGGGTGAAAAAGGAAAGAAGAAAGGAATCTAAGCCATTCCCTAACTCAAGCTTTGAAAAAATCCAAGTTTTGGTTGTCTCACCCAAGTGAGACTCAAGTGCGCTTTGTAACATCCCGGATTCTAAAGAAAATAAATTTATTGGATGAGAATAATTAATTAATTATGGTCCAATAATTGTGGGAAAATCAATTAGACATTAAAGGTGAATTATCGGTAAATTGATATTTACTGGAATTGGGTGACTTAACAGACGATGTGGGACCCATAAGGGTAAATTAAATAATTGATGGGCCTAAAATGTTTAGAAAATTATTGTGGTTACGACGGTATAATTGAAATAATTTTTGGTGTTAAGGAGATAATTAATTGGACTAGACATATGTTATTAAACGGAGAAAATACGAGCCAAATAGGAATTTAGGAAAATGTGAAATCTCCTCTTCTCTCCTTCTCTTAACCATGTGAATTTTTACACACTTTATACCCTCCTTTACACAATGGACAAAACAAATATGGACCAATGGTAAAAGTAGAATGTGGCATTGCTTTATCTATTGGGTAATGACCAATTTTGGTCACCTTTTTCCCCCTTCTCTTTCTCCAACCGTGCACTCTTCTTCTTCTTTCTCTATACTCATTGTTTCTTCTTCTCCTTCATCCTTCTAACCCCTAAACCGTGACCCATCTTCTTCTATAACCATTCTCATCAAAATTAATACAAAAGCTTAGATTCATGAAGGATTGAAGGGACCTTGGAGCAAAGCTTAAATCATCTATTCCTCCTTCCTTCTCTATTTTCGTTTGGTTATGAGCATGGATGGGAGGTGAGGATTTCTTGCCTCCTTGTTATTTCATTTGTGGTTTATGATGTTTGGGCTTGTGATATTAATGTTAGAAACCTTGCATGTGGGTCGAAATGGAAACCCTAGGTTGAATGGCTTGAAAATGTGAGACTTGGTTATGATGTGGTTCTAGAAATGGATGAGGATTGTGATTTTCATATGGACTCTAGAAATGGGTTGAAGTTGTTGTTGGGTGATTTGAGAGAAAGCTTAAGTATTAATAATTTGGGGGTTTTGACCCACTTGATGATCTTGATGATTTTTGGTACCTTAGAATGATTTTATACATGGAAATGAATTTTGAAGGATAGGGGTTGAATATTGGTGTTGATAAAATTGTGAACTAAGTAATGAGTTGCAAATAATGATATATGCATGTACATAGGTATGATGATTTGAGGGATGAGTGCACATGAGTATATATGTGGTTATTGGAATTGATCTTGAGAATAAGTGCATAATATCCATTGTGGAGTATTTGGTGGCCTTGAAAGGGGCCTTAGGCCATAATATATGTCACTTGGGAATTATGAATTCTTGGTGGCCTTAAATGAAGATAAGATAGCTTATGTTGCTTATGGATGAGAATGATGGCAAATGGATGACTTATATGGGGATTGGATGCTATATTGATAAGGGATGTAATATTGTGTTATTGGGTATAGTTAACCCTTTGAAACTTAGAGAATCTTGGTTTTGAGAAAGGAATTCCCGAAGCCTAACAGAAGCATATGAATTTGGGGTTTAGACAAGTCCAGGACTTGATAATAAGTTAAGAGATATGATGCCTTGTGATGGTTTATTGATTACATGTGTATGTGTATTTGTTGATAGGATTATATTCCGGACGATGATGTGGAGTGATCGATGTAATTGCGTGGCGGTTCTTCTCTTGAGGTAGGAGAGGAGTTTACAATTCAAATCGCATAAGTGAATTAATTGCTAATTATGTATATGTTGAACTCATGCAATGCCTTGCCATGAATGTCTTATATGATTGAATTGCTGAAGTGATGAATGATGGCTTGGCTTATGTTGATTGTTATGAAACTATATGTATTTATATGATGTTAATGATAAGTGTTTGATGGTCCCTTGGTTGGACATAAATTAGATGATGGTGAAAATCTATAAATGGATGAACTACATAAATTGTAGAGGATTGTTTTGAAGCGATTGTGTGGAAAAATGAATGAGGGGGTGATGTGGGGTGTAGTTAAAATCTTCCCCTCATAGATTAAATAAGAGTGATTGATGAGTTGGAATGAGAATTTCTGAGAATGAATCGTTAGAGCAAGTTTTAAATGCCTTATGTGATGTGTATAATGTGTTGGTTGTGATTAAATTGGTTTAGAATGAGATTTTGTGTGTTGGGTTGGGAAAATTTACGTTTCCCTGCATAAGTTCTGATAATCTCGCTCAGGCGAGATGGATTCTTGCTCAAGCGAGAATCCCTTGGACCAGTATTATGGTTTCTGGCTCAATCTTGCTCAGGCGAGATGGTGTTCCGCTCAAGCGAGGTGCGTACAATAAGGCTGGTGAGATACTGGACGAATCTCGCTCAAGCGGGCGTGGCCACGCTTTAGCGAGCGTGATGGAAATGTGGCATTCGGTGAGTCTCGCTTAAGCGAGTGATGAGGTGTATCGTATCTCGCTCAAGCGAGCAAGCCTAGAATAGGTACTGGATGATTTTTGCTCAAGCGATCTTGAGTCGATTGAGCGGGCGTAAGGGGTCTGATGCTATGACTCTACTCGCTCAAGCGAGTGGCCATGTGGAAGGCAGTCTCGCTCGAGCGAGCGAGCGTAAACACGCCCCTGGGAGCTTCTTGCTTACGCGCGCTGGGGCTCGCCCAAGCGAGCCTGGCCTGTCTCGCTCAAGCGAAGGTGAATCTCGCTTGAGCGAGTTTTCCCCAGTTTAAAATTATTTTATTTTCTTGGCCTTGGACTATTGGTGGACTCCTTCCTTGTTATTATGAGATGATTTAGGGGGGGTGTATAAAGGGCAATTTAATGATGATATGGCATGGTGGTGACTGGAATTAATTAATACAATTGGGAATGAGTTAATTGTGATATAATTACAACTAAGAATGGAGTAATGAAAGGATGATATTGCGAACCTGATGATAGGATTATGAGATATATCCTTGGGCAAATTCGAAATTAATGAAGGGATAATTGAATGACATGGTATAGGATATAAATTGATGAATTAGAGAAAAATGACATTAAATAATGATAGATGATGATGTTGAGCACTCTCTTGCACAAAGAGGTGTATATTGTTAATGATGAATTGTTGTGTACCATTGTGTGTGATACAAGCATGATCTTGTATGTGTGGTATGAAGTATAATAATGAAAATGTTGTGAATGCCACACCAATATATATATATATATATATATATATATATATATATATGTATACATGAGACAATGGTAATGAATAATGAGATGAAAACTCACTGAATGAAAGTGTGGTAATATTAATGAATACTATGTAATGATGTGATGCCATTGTGGTTGATTGCAAGTATTGTCTTGCATGTGTGATATGAAATATATATATGAAAGATGTTAAATGAAATGCCACATATAAAACTTGAAAGCAATGGCTAAAACCAACAATGATAAAATCCACTAAGGTGTATATGGTGGTGTTGGTGATTATGATGATGATGATTGATGAGTGGCATTTAGGATGCACAGAGTGAGAACGCATTTGATTTGCATTGCATTGCATCCATGGCATATCATAGCCGCCGATGTTGGAACGTTAGGGGAGTTCCCTCGGCCGACCCAGTGGGAGGGTGGCTCAGTGCACGAGCAATATGTTGTTTCCCCTGTGACTCGGTGTGTAAGTCATGAAGTCGCCCATGTATTGCTACGGGGAGCTACATGTGGCCGACCCTTGTGGGGGGTGGCTCTTAATGAGCAGGTGACCCCGGTGGTCCATGGGATCACAGCCGCCATGATTTGAGATCTGGCCGGCCCGCAACACCATATATTGATTATGTTGTTTACCGCGGTCATGGTGAAAATGGCCAGGTGTTGCATTATGGGCGATGCGGTTTGGTACCAGTAAAAGTATGATGAATATGCATGCATTATGATATATGTGTACACATTTTGCTACTGCAGTAGGGGCATGGTATATGATCATGCTTGAACCCATAACTTGGTGTTATTCCCACAGTCGGATCCGCATTTGTTGTTGATTATTCCATTGTGCATATGCATTAGCCATAAGAGCATTTGCATATAGCATAGAGATATGCCAGAATATGATGATGATTGAGATGGTGGTATGGTGTTGATGAGATGGGTAATTAAATACCTAAAAGACCACATATGATTAATAAATGATATGAGTATATCTAAAATGATGTTGAATATGACGATATGTGTGCTATAGCCCATTATAATGTTGGGCATGATTAATTATAATTGATGATTATGATGATAGCCTATGGTGGCTTTGAGAAAAGACCTAAATGGTCGGCATTGGTGATGATGGCTCATTGTGGCGATGTGATAGATGTGTATATGCTTGCTTTGCTATGAAAAGATGAAATAATATGAATTATGTATATGTTATTGAATTGACAAATTATGATGATTAGTGATGCATTTAGCAAAGCATACATGATGTTGATATGCATATGCACATAATTTCAATTGTATTCATATCGTCATTTGAAATGTATAACTCACTTTCCCATGTAGTCTACTTTTTAGTATTGACGCAGGAATGCCATGGGAAGAAGATATTTTTAAAGTAAAGCTTTTGCGAAGGTAAAATAGTGGTAATGGAATGCCTTGGCCGGCAGCGTTTGTAATTTAATGAGTTATGTATAAAATGAATATTATGATGTTGTTAATTATTGATGTTGATGGATGAACTATGAATACGTACAAATGTGGATAATGTATTACTATTGGAGGCGTTGGATTTATACCCATTTGCTATATAATAGAATGTCGATTTTGTAATTATTTTGGGAAAACATAAGTGATGATGATATATAAATTTGAGGTTGAACTGGTTATGGTCAATTATGAATATGAATGTTGGAGATGTATGCTGCATGACCATATAGATATGTGCATACATATATCTTAGGCACTGCATGTTCATGAAATTATGTGAAAAGATAATGGTTATCTATTAGGCTTATGATATGCCTTTGTATGCTTGCTAAGCCTTTTCTCATATCTTCATATATGGGACTAGGCGTATGCCCGGTATACACATTCTTCTTCCACTGTAAACTCTGTTATTTTGTATACCGTTATGGGCAAACTATTTCTCAATCCAGTTATAGGTTACTAAATCTCACTCTTTGGTTTTCTGTGGTTCGAGTCTTGGTGTAGTCGAGATGGTGTTTAGAAACTATTTTTGAACGTTAAAAATTTACTCATGTTTTTATTATTTAATTATGACGATTACATCGAGATTTGAGTCCGGGGAACCGGGGGGTTACACGCTTGAGCGAGCTACAACCCTTTAGGAAGAAACTATAAGAGGCAAGACTCACTTAAGCCAATCACAATTCGCTTGAGCGAATAATATACAATGAGCATGAGTGAAGAACTCACTTGAGCGAGTCTCAAACCACTCAAACGAGAATTTCCAAAGAGCAAATTAAAAGGCATCACTTGAGTGAAAGAGAAATTACCTAAGCGAAAAGGATTCAGAAACAGAGGTTAAAGAATTTGCTTGAGCGAGTCTCAAGTCGCTCAAGTAAAAATTGTCCAGAAACAAATCCAAGGCTTGTTCGCTTGAACAAACCAAGTTAGGCTCAAGCGAATGCAACAGATGCAACAAGGGATTTTACTCGCTTGAGAGACTCACTAGCCCAAGCGAGCCTGTGAGGGAAAATCAAGATGCAAAAGATGTTAACGAAGTGGCCTCAATTACTCAAGAGGGGGGTGAATTGAGTATTAAAAATTTTGCTTTGGAATGCTTTTGAATATAATTCTTTTGCAATTAATAAAGTGATTAATGAAATAGGTGATAATAACAAGTAATAATAAAGTCAAATTAATCACAGCAATTTATTAAACACTTAGTAAGCAATAATAATGTTTAACAACAATAAAATCAAGATTTCAACTTAAACAATTTTCACGCACGAATATAGAGCACAATTAAATTAGCAAGCAAATTTAAAGGAGTTTAGGGAAGGAGAGACTTGCAAACCGATATACGAGTTCCATGACACACTGTCGTTGTCGGGTCAAATAAAAAGTTAAATTAATATAGTATAAGGTGAACAACCTTAGTCATCTCTCGAGGACCTTAGTTCAATTAGTTACACTCAATTTAGTTATAATAAAAGGGGGGTTTGTGTTGAGCTTGAAAGGAAAATTAAGTGATTATATGATAGTGCAAAAAGTAAATTTATGAGTAAGAATAATCAAATTTAGAAACAACCAACCCAAGGAATTAATAAATCTTTAGTTAACTAATCATTGATCATAAATATGATTAAATATAATTAATTTCTCAATCTTGAATCATTTGGAATCCCTAAATGATTATATTCTAGAAAATCTTCTAGAATTGAATTAATGAACTAATAAGAATAATCAATCGATATATTCTTATTAATTACTAAAATAACTTTAAAACCATAATTTTATTGAGTTAAGAAACTAAATAGAAATCTCTTATTTAGTAACTTAATCTTTGTTCTCAAATTGATTATTGATTAACCAACCAACATCAGTTTAGATTATAGATTGTTTAATTATATACCAATCGGTTATACACTTAAATAATCTACCATCATAAGTGCTTGAGAAACAAAGAAAAGTAATTATCTTCAATCAAAATATTAAGAGCAAGAACTCAAAGTTAACATAAAGAAAAATTAAATTCCTTGAGTTGATTTTAAAAGATTAAGCTTCCATGATAATTTTTAACAATGAAAGCTAATATTAAATTTACTAAAACTTTGATTATAAAAGTAAATAACAAATAATAAAATTAACTTACTTGATATTGAGGAAGGGAAATGAAAACCATAACTTGAAGGATGGAATATAGAACAAGGAGATAAAGAAAAAGAAAGAACTAAAACTTAAGAAGCTAAAGCAAAGATATAGAATTGTAATGAAAACTAAAGCATGTATTTCTTATGTATTTCTTGTGCATCTTCCTTACAACTTTAAGCATCTATTTATAGGCAAGATATGATGATACTATACATTCATTTTCTGATTATTAATGTATTTTTTCAACATTGGTGGACTTGAAATTACAATAATTCAAAAGAAGATAATGGTAGGTGTTGAAATTCATTCTCCTCTTTATCTTCTCCACCTTGCGAGTCCAATATGGCCTTCTCGATGGCCGAATTTTGACAAACCTTCAACATGAACGTTGTAGATCTCTGTCTTGTTGAGAATTTGGCGTAAGAATGAGGTCATTTGGACATCTAGAGCTCTAGATATGTGTATTTTGGTGAACTATGTCAATGCTGGTGGGACACATAAGGGCTGATTGATTCAAGCTCAATTTCTTTATTTTTTTTAGATGCAAAATAACCAAATTTGATAATCATGATGTATCCCTCTATCTCAGCTTTCCATGGGCTCCACAATTAGCCCATTTGGATCACAAAAGCCCAAGTTATGGCCAAAATAAGGCAAGATACTCAAGATACATACAAAAAACGAAAATTGAAACATATATACATAATACTTCAATTTAACTAAACAACATAAAACTTAATTAAAATACTATTATTAAACATAGTAATTATATAATAAACCCCAAGTGTTAAACTATAAGAAGTGTATTAAAATTGATTTATCAAATTCCCCCACACTTAAGCTTTTGCACTCCAGGGCAAAACCAAACCAAAAACTAAAATGAGAAACAACAGAAAAAGGTTTTTTTTTTCAAATTGATTTTTTTTTGACTTTTTTTTTAAGTCTAAAATAATAAGTAATACACATCATCCCTTATATCAAGAGGTCATGATAAGTGTGAATAAGAAGCATTACATACTAGTTTCACAAATTGAGTGATCAAATCAAAGAGTGGATGAAAATATGATAGATGTTCCCTTTATGCTCTCTATATCTCAATTGTTTGGGTTTGTGTATACTCTCAGAAATCACCCAAATAAATTAGCACTACCATAGGCTTGACAAATTTCTAATTTCCATATTTGAACACATATGCATGCAGAGATCAAAAGGACTTTATTAAGGTTGTAATGGGGCCAAGGTGATATAGGGTGGATAAAATGAAATAGTATGGCTAAACTTAGGGTTGAAAAAGAGCAATGGAGTAAGTGATTCAGTGATTGTGGAAGTACATTTTGAAACTCAATACTTAGCAAAATAAAATATGATGGAGGATAAAACATGAGAATAAATCCTCCTGATTATTTTCATACATATATTCACCACTTCTTCTTTTTCTTCTTTTTTCTCTTTTTTTTTTATTTTTTTACTTTCTTTTTGAACAATGAAACAACAACATATATATCTTGGGTACATTTCCACAATCATCAAGAATCTTTATTCATAGTAATTCTAAAACTCCTAATCAATTCCTAAGCAAAGATGATCATTTTTTTTTGGGGCTATTGGCAAATTATGTGGCTGAATCAAGAAATGGATATAGGCTCAACGTGGGTAACAATGGAAAGTATGTAAGGTAAGGCATATGGCTAATGGCTAGTTAAAACAAAAATGGCCTTAATCACATCAAAGCATGCACATGGAACATAATACATCAAAAAGAAACAAGTCAAGTTCTAGAGTACTAGTAAATAAGGGTTAATCAAGAAAAAGGAAAGATGGCATAATATGATCCATCCAATTAAGCTCAAAATCTGACCGAGGGTGGTCAATCTATCACAATTCATATACAATTTGATCTTCACAAACAACTTATTAAATTAATATGCAAGGAAATTATTCACAACATGTCATGAAATATTGGACAAGGGTGATGCAATTACTCATTACTTAGACAAATTTAAAAAACAAATTTAGTGAAAAGCATGTAGAATTTAAAATAAAAAACTGGAAATGATGATTTTTTTTGTGAACAAGAAACAAAAAAGGAAAAGAAAATCATAACCAAATATTGGTGTCAAGATCCAGTTCCTTATGCTTCTTGCTCTGTATCTTTTTTTTAGGGCGCTTAGTAATAAAGATACCTACAACAAATTGATCAATTCAATTACATATGAAATGGTTAGTATAACTGAACAATTTGATTGTGTCATACAACCCAGTTTCATAGGCCTTGTGTTAGAACCCATAAGAAAAATATCATCAACACAACCATGAGTAGCATCAAGAGCAATAACATACATCTTAATTCATTCGTATGCATATAGAAAGATTCTGCTATATCATCCATTAAGAGAAAATAAAGAACCTGATGATTGACTAGTGGTGAGGTGTGGCTCCGATCTGAAAGAAAAGGATGAAGGCAAAGTGTGGCGGCTGGAGGCTGATGAAGATGATGTTTATGGTTGCAGAATGGTTGATGCCGAATGGAAATGATCGTGGTAAAGGTAAAGGCAAAGGATACCCGACACTAAAGCAAAGATAGTGGTTGTGTGTATATGTGTTTTTATTTTTTATTATTTATTTATTTATTTATTATTTTTTTTAAATGAAAAATAGTTTTGATAAGGAAGGTGAAACGGTTGTAGTTATCTGAGTGAGCTTTGTTGCGAGGATGCGTCTCAAGAGTTTGGACTCTTTACTTAGCCCATCCCAACAAAAGTACTCATGAAAGAAAAAAAAATTATTATTATTATTATTTTAAAACAAAAAAAAATAAACAAAAGTGATACTGACACTTTATAGTGAAGGATACGTCTCAAGACTTTGGTTCTCAAAGATGCATCTTTATGATTTTAGATGCAACTTTCCCAAATTAATCTTTACTCTGTCTATCCCTCACAAAAACAAATAATAGAATATATATATAACTCAGACCCCCCACACTTATTCAAGACATTGTCCTCAGTGTCTTATATGATTTCCACAGTCTATTTTTTTCTTTTTTTTCAATTTTTATTTTTTTTAATTATTTTTTTTAAAATATAGATAGAGGTGAGAAAGAAGTTATAACCGAAGGGTGGTGTCTGGTTCTGGATTCTTTCACTTGTGTGTGTGATCCTTATCTTGCTTCAAGAGGGGTTAAGGTTGGGGTAAAAAGCTCTGCAAAATATCAATCAATTCATCTGTATTTGATGAAGCATGAATGAATGATCGATCATCTTGAGTTATAAGGCCCTGTTCTATAGCTTTATCTAAAAACATTAACAAACTGTCATAAAAACCATTAATATTTAATAATCCTAATGGCTTTTTATGAAGGTTCATGCTACACCATGATAAAATGCAAAATATTTCCTCAAAAGTACCAAAACCTCCAGGAAGTGCGATAAAGGCTTCAGCACCTATAACCATACGAGCCATTCGTTGTGGAGGCTTGTAACTTTTACCTCAGTTCCTACAGTAATAGCTAGTGTAATACCAACATGATGTAGGATGATACTAGATACGTTGCTTCCTTCAACTAGTGCAGATAGTGTCATGGAGCCTCTCAAACCCTGTACTCCTCCTCTATACAAGACCTTTATTTCTTTCGCAGCCAATAGTTTTCCCAACTTAGTAGCTGCTATTAGGTACTCCTTACAATGACCATTGTTGGATCCACCAAACACACAAATGGATTTGATTTTTTTCATCTTTTTTTTATGTTTTCCATATAGAGTTATGTGCCCTTATATAGATAAAAACTAAGATGAAATAATTGATGAAAGATAAAAAGTTTGCATAATTATTATTATATAAAAATCAATGACGGTAATGAAGAAATTTGAAAAGACATGATTGAAGAAAATAAAAATAGGTAATTTTAAAAGTCAAAGTGAATTCAGAAAAGTAAAACATTGAAAACAACAGTAAATATGTACAGTAGTTGTGATTATGGCTCACATCTTCCTCTGGTTTTACGTCCAGTAACGGCTTAAACGCCTTCTATGAGTCGAGGTTTTTGCTACCCATCCAGTTTTCTTATAAAGTGGCAAACAGGGTCGTTTAACGCCAGATTCCCAAGGCTATAGTTTTCTTTTTGTTGAATGAATAGATCATATAATTTCAGAAGGACTCCTTGAACCGTTCCACATGGATGCATCTCAAGAGTTTGGATTAAGTTATCCAAGTTCTCTTTACTCAGTCCATCCTTTATAAATTTAATTTTGTCCTCCCGATTTATAGATACCATTCCAGGGTTCCTACAACGTGTATCACAATTCCATCTTGCACACTTATGGCAAACTCCCATCCTTTTAGCTCTTCGTTTTTTAGAATAAGAACTACGTCCCATACCTGGCAAATGTTTTATATAGGACTTATGTAATTCACCAGAGAGACGTACCTTTGCTTCAATAAGCTAATGAACATCCTCTGGAATGCCAAAATATGTGAGTAGTTTTAACCTTTGAACTCGAGCTTTGTAAATTTTTACAATCACATCGCGTGGAAGTGTAGGGAATCTTTCCTTAAGTTTTGTAAGGGTTTGTTCCATTGTCAGATTACTTTGAAGTTGTGGCTGTTTAGAAAAGAGAGAATAGAAAATGAGGTTATAGAGAATAGTTGAGATGAAGAAGGTGAAAAGGTGATAGGTTGCCTTCTATCAAGCGCTTGTTTAACGTCACGAGCCTGACGATGACCTTTTAACTACTGCAAGAAAATGATAATAATGCCAAAACAATAATAGTAATAATGATTAAGACAAGTGTTAGCACCGAAAAGAATGATGATGTAATTAATTTATATCTATTTTTTTATTTTTTTATTTTTTTATTTTTTATTTTTTATTTTTTTTTATTTTTTTATAAATATTGTTATTAGGAAAAATTAGTCAAAATATTTGGCATCACACAAATACACCTCCGTATCTATGTGCTCTTGGAACCCTTGAAAGAAAGATTTAAGTCGGTGCCCATTTACCTTGAAAACCTTGTTTGTCGCTTTATCTGAAATTTCAATCACACCATAAGCAAAGATATTAGTTATTTCAAATGGGCCTGCCCATTTAGAGCGAAGCTTACCTGATATGAGCTTTAGACGTGAATTGTACAATAAAACTTTTTGTCCAATGAAATTTTTTTTTCTCAAGACCTGTTTGTCATGAAAGGATTTGGCCTTTTCTTTATAGGTTTTAGAACTTTCATAAGCTTCCAAATGAATTTCTTCTAGTTCCTGTAGTTGGAGTTTCCTTTCTTTATCGGCCTCATTTAAGTCCAGGTTACATTGTTTTACTGCCCAATAAGCTTTGTGCTCAATTTCTACAGGTAAGTGACATGATTTTCCAAAAACAATCCTATAGGGTGACATTCCAATAGGTGTTTTATAAGCTGTTCTATAAGCCCAAAGAGCATCTTTTAACCTTTTGCTCCAATCTTTCCTATTTGGTTGTACTATTTTTTGAAGGATCATTTTTAATTCCCGATTAGACACTTCAGTCTGCCCATTTGTTTGGGGGTGATAAGGTGTTGAAACCTTATGCATAACTCCATATTTTTTAAGAAGGGACTCCATTTTATGGTTGCAAAAATGTGATCCTTGATCAGTAATGATGGCTTTAGGAACACCAAACCTACAAAATATGTGTGATTTAACAAAATCTGCAACAACTTTAGAATCATCAGTTCGAGTAGCTTTAACTTCAACCCATTTAGACACATAATTGACCGCAAGTAGTATATAAACAAAACTAAAAGATACAGGAAAAGGTCCCATGAAATCTATGCCCCAAACATCAAAAATTTCACAAAATAACATGGGTTGTTGAGGCATCTCATTTCTACGAGATATGTTTCCCATTCTTTGACATCGTTGGCAAGATTTACAAAATGTATATGCACCACAAAAAATTGTTGGCCAATATAAACCAGATTCTAATACTTTCCTTACTGTACGTTGAGGTCCAAAATGTCCACCACATGCATATGTATGACAAAATGTAAGAATGGAATGAAATTCATTTTCAGGTACACACCTTCTAATGACTTGATCACTACAAAGTTTCCATAAGTAAGGATCATCCCAAACATAGTATTTAGAATCACTTTTTAGTTTTATTATTTGTTGTTTAGATGCATGTATGGGAGTAACAGAAGCAACTAAGTAGTTTACCAAATCAGCAAACCATGGAGTAGAATCATGTATTCCCATAAGTTGTTCATCAGGGAAATCATCTCTAATGGAAATTAGGTCAAGTTCTTTTTCAATTCTGCTTAAGTGATCAGCCACTAAATTTTCTGCTCCAATTTTATCCCTAATTTCAATGTCAAATTCTTAGAACAACAACATCCACCTGATCAATCTTGGTTTTGCATCTGGTTTCTTTAAAAGGAACTTTAATGCTGCATGATCTGAAAATACAACTACTTTTGAACCGAGCAAATAAGATCTAAATTTGTCAAGTGCAAACACAATAGCAAGTAGTTCTTTTTTCTATGGTAGTATAGTTTATTTGTGCAGTATCCAAAGTTCGTGAGGCATAGTAAATAACATGTTGTACTTTACCTACTCTTTGAGCAAGAACAGCTCCTAATGCATAATTTGATGCTCACACATAAGTTCAAATGGAAGTGACCAATCTGGTGCCTGGATGATAGGAGTGGTAGTTAAAGCTTTCTTTAAGCAATCAAAAGCCTCTTTACATTTGTCATTAAAGTCAAATGTTATATTTTGTTGTAGTAAGTTAGACAATGGAAGGGCTATCTTACTGAAGTTTTTTATAAACCTTCTATAAAAACCTGCATGACCAAGAAAAGAACGAATATCTCGCACACAAGAAGGATAAGGTAATTGAGAAATTACATCAATTTTTGCAGGATCTACTTCTATGCCTTTTTTAGATATTACATGGCCTAAAACTATACCTTCTTTTACCATGAAGTGGCATTTCTCATAATTAAGAACAAGGTTAGTTTCAATGCATCTATGTAATACTTTATCTAGACTATTTAAGCAAGCATTAAATGATAAACCATATACTGTGAAATCATCCATAAATACTTCCATGCAATTTTCAAGAAAATCAGTAAAGATACTAATCATGCATCGTTGAAAGGTACCAGGGGCATTGCATAAGCCAAAAGGCATCCTCCTATAAGCAAAAGTGCCAAAAGGACATGTAAATGTTGTTTTTTCTTGATCTTCTGGTGTAATATAAATTTGGAAGTAACCTGAAAATCCATCTAAAAAGCAATAATGTGACTTACCTGCCAGTCGTTCCAACATTTGATCAATAAAAGGTAAAGGAAAGTGATCCTTTCGGGTTGCTTTGTTAAGTTTCCTGTAATCAATGCATACTGGCCAACTATTTTGGATTCTGGTAGGAATTAGTTCATCATTTTCATTTTTAACTACTGTAATTCCAGACTTTTTGGGAACCACTTGTACAGGGCTGACCCAAGTGCTATCTGATATAGGGTAAATGATGCTAGCTTGTAATAATTTTGTGACCTCTTTTTTAACTACATCAAGGATCTGAGGATTAAGTCTTTTTTGTGGTTGCCTTACTGGTTTAACTTCTTCCTCTAATAGAATTCTATGCATACACATAAAAGGGCTAATACCTGGGATATCTGCCAAAGTCCAACCAATTACTTTCTTATACTTCCTAATAATCTGCAACAACCTTGTTTCTTGATCAACATTTAATTTGTTAGAAATAATCACTAGAAGATTCTTATCTTCCTCTAAATATGCATACTTTAAATGTTCAGGAAGAGGTTTTAACTCTAACATAGGAGGCTGCATTATTGAAGGAATCAACTGTTTGAATTTGTCTCAGTAACTTGTACTTCAACATAATCAGATGTATTTGTAACTACTTTAATCAAATTATCACACTCTGATTCTTGTGAAACAACATCTGGAACTATATTTTCTATTTTAAGGGAGTATGGATCATTATTATTATTAAGCAGATATTTCTCAATTTCAGTACACACATTACATTGATGAGAATAAATGCATGAATCACAAACAAATGAATCATAAAAATCAGACAATACAGGAAAATCAACATCATCAGATAACTTAATAATATTATCCTCAACTAAATCAGTTATTAAGTCAATTTGAAAAACTAAATGATCCTCAGTAGGATGCTTCATAGCATCTAAAATGTTGAATCTAACCACACTATCTCCAAATTCCATAGAAAGTGTTCCTGCATGCACATCTATCTTTGTTCTAGCTGTTTTTAAGAATGGTCTACCTAAAATTATTGGAGCTTTATTAGTGGAATTCTCACTTTCCATATCTAGAACATAAAAATCTGCAGGAAAAATTAAATCATTAACTTTAACAAGGACATCTTCAATAATTCCTGCAGGATGTGCAGAGCTTCGATTTGCTAATTGTATAACCATACCTGTAGTTTGCAAAGGTCCAAGGGAAAGTGAAGTAAATACAGTCATAGGCATAACATTAATAGATGCACCTAAGTCTAGCATGGCATTTTCAAATTTGTTATTGCCTATGATGCATGGAATGGTAAACATCCCAGGGTCTTTACATTTTTCTGGTATATGTGACAAAGGTTTCTCAATTAATGCAGACACATTTCTACTTATATTAATCCTTTCATTGCCTTTTAGTCTTCTTTTATTAGTGCATAGTTCTTTAAGGAATTTGGCATATCTTGGGATTTGCTTGATGGCTTCTAATAAAGGTATATTTACCTCTACTTTTCTAAATGTTTCCAAGATCTCCTCATCCATTTTCTTATTTTGTATAGATTTTTGTCTTTATGGAAATGGAAGAGGGATATGTTGCTTTTCAGGACCAGCTACAGAAGGAGGATTTGTGAGAGATATATCATTACTATTATTACTATTATTACTTGAACTATCTAAAACTTCTTCTGCATGTTTTTCTATGATAATAGTATTTTTAGTTTGTTGTTGTTTTTCTGGTCCATGGATAGCTTTACCAGATCTTAAAGTAATTGCACTTACATTTTTAGGATTGACAATTGTCTGAGCGGGTAACTTATCTGAACCTTGAGACTGCAAATGGTTTAAATATGTAGCCAATTGACCAATCTGATTTTCAAGAGTCTGAATTGTAGCCTCAGTTCTTTTTTGGAAGTTCAAATTTTCTACTGACATTTGCTTTATCAATTCCTCTAAATTTGATTTCTCAGTAGAAGGTGCAGCTATTTGTGTAGCTTGTTGTTGTACATGAGGAGGTTGATAAGGTCTGCTTGGTCTAGTATTTGCCTGAAAAGGTGCATAAGGTTGTTGTGAAGAATTACCCCATCTTAAATTAGGGTGATTCCTCCAACCAGGATTATATCTGTTAGAAGAAAGATCATAATTATTATGTTGTTGTTGTGGCAGTCTGTTATTGTATAAGTTGGCAGCACATACTTGAGGATTTTCATCGGGAATTTTAGTTTCCTGCAGTGAAGGACAACAATCGGTATAATGATCTGATGACGTACAGATAGAACATACCTTAGCAGGGGTTACAGGTTATTGTTTTTGAGACATAATAATATTTTTCATAAGTGTTGCTAGTTCAGCAAATTTACTTTCCCATTTTTTATCTCCATCATTAGTAGTTTCAATTTCATGGACTCCTCTAATTACTACAGAATTATTTCTAGTGGCATGTTGTTGAGCATTAGCAGCCATGTTCTCAATTAAAGTTTTTACTGCATTTGTAGTTTTATTTTGCAAAGCACCACCACTAGCTGCATCAACCAAAGTTCTATCCATTAGATTAAGATCTTTATAGAAATATTGTATGAGAAGTTGATCCGTAATTTGGTGATGGGGATAACTAGCACACAATCTTTTAAATATTTCCTAGTATTCATAAAGATTTTCCCGGTCATGTTGCCAGATGCCACATATTTTTTTTCTAATTGAGGAAGTTCTTAAAGCGGGGAAAATTTTTTCAAGAAACATTTTCTTTAGGTCATCCCAACCTGTAATAGAGCCAAGAGGAAGGTAAAATAACCAATCCTCAGCGATATCTGCTAGGGAGAAAGGAAAAGCTTTAAGTTTTACATGTTCTTCTGAAACCCCTTCAGGTTTCATGGTAGAGCAAAGGATATGAAATGCTTTTAAGTGTTTATGAGGATCTTCACCTGCACGACCATGAAACTTTGGTAACAAATAAACTAAACCAGTTTTAAGCACAAAAGGAACATCTTCCTCAGGATATAAGATGCATGAT
Source organism: Clitoria ternatea (assembly GCA_037962975.1). Taxonomy (NCBI): domain Eukaryota; kingdom Viridiplantae; phylum Streptophyta; class Magnoliopsida; order Fabales; family Fabaceae; genus Clitoria; species Clitoria ternatea. The sequence goes on along the minus strand of CM075673.1, from coordinate 32,181,829 downwards.
GTTTTATTAGTGACATCTGGTGTAGCTAGTTCTTTTAATGTCTTTTCAGCCATGTTATGCAAATACTCAGAAGTTGAAGGTTTAGTTTCACTATTTATGCTATTAGCTAGAATATTATTATTATTATTATTATTATTATTATTATTATTATTATTATTATTATTATTATTATTGTCTAATAGTTTCTTAGATGATCTAACTAATTGATGAAATGTTCTATCTATTTCAGGATCAAAAGAATATAGTGGTTCGGGATTAGATCTAGTCATGCACAATACATCTACATATATTGTAACAAAATACTACAACTATGTAATAAAAGGAAAAGGTTATCATTTTAATTATGAAATGCTTAGAACATATATTTAAAAATTTAAAGATTTTTTGTATTTCTATTTTTTTCAATGGTTGAAAATGAGATTACTAGAAAATAAATAAGAATATAATAAAATGGAAATTTTTTTTTATTTTTTATATGCTCACATTCAACCAAACCTGAATATCTTCAATACACCTACAAAAGAATGTAAAATATATTAGATAATTGAATGTAAATAATTAGGACCAAAGGTCCCCGGCAACGGCGCCAAATTTGACACGTTGTCGTTGTCGGGTCAAATAAAAAGTTAAATTAATATAGTATAAGGTTAACAACCTTAGTCATCTCTCGAGGAACTTAGTTCAATTAGTTACACTCAATTTAGTTATAATAAAGGGGGGTGGGGGTTTGTGTTGACCTTGAAAGGAAAATTAAGTGATTATATGATAGTGCAAAAAGTAAATTTATGAGTAAGAATAATCAAATTTAGAAACAACCAACCCAAGGAATTAATAAATCTTTAGTTAACTAATCATTGATCATAAATATGATTAAATATAATTAATTTCTCAATCTTGAATCATTTGGAATCCCTAAATGATTATATTCTAGAAAATCTTCTAGAATTGAATTAATGAACTAATAAGAATAATCAATCGATATATTCTTATTAATTACTAAAATAACTTTAAAACCACAATTTGATTGAGTTAAGAAACTAAATAGAAATCTCTTATTTAGTAACTTAATCTTTGTTCTCAAATTGATTATTGATTAACCAACCAACATCAGTTTAGATTATAGATTGTTTAATTATATACCAATCGGTTATACACTTAAATAATCTACCATCATAAGTGCTTGAGAAACAAAGAAAAGTAATTATCTTCAATCAAAATATTAAGAGCAAGAACTCAAAGTTAACATAAAGAAAAATTAAATTCCTTGAGTTGATTTTAAAAGATTAAGCTTCCATGATAATTTTTAACAATGAAAGCTAATATTAAATTTACTAAAACTTTGATTATAAAAGTAAATAACAAATAATAAAATTAACTTACTTGATATTGAGGAAGGGAAATGAAAACCATAACTTGAAGGATGGAATATAGAACAAGGAGATAAAGAAAAAGAAAGAACTAAAACTTAAGAAGCTAAAGCAAAGATATAGAATTGTAATGAAAACTAAAGCATGTATTTCTTATGTATTTCTTGTGTATCTTCCTTAAAACTTCAAGCATCTATTTATAGGCAAGATATGATGATACTATACATTCATTTTCTGATTATTAATGCATTTTTTCAACATTGGTGGGCTTGAAATTACAATAATTCAAAAGAAGATAATGGTAGGTGTTGAAATTCATTCTCCTCTTTATCGTCTCCACATTGCGAGTCCAATATGGCCTTCTAGATGGCCGAATTTTGAAAAACCTTCAACATGCAAGTTGTAGATCTCTATCTTATTGAGAATTTGGCGTAAGAATGAGGTAATTTAGACATCTAGAGCTCCAGATATGTGTATTTTGGTGAACTATGTCAATGCTGGTGGGACACATGAGGGCTGATTGATTCAAGCTCCATTTCTTTATTTTTTTCAGATGAAAAATAACCAAATTTGATAATCATGATGTAGCCCTCTGTCTTAGCTTTCCATGGGCTCCAAGATTAGCCCATTTGGATCACAAAATCCCAAGTTATGGCCAAAATAAGGCAAAATACTCAAGATACATACAAAAAACGAAAATTGAAACATATATACATAATACTTCAATTTAACTAAACAACATAAAACTTAATTAAAATACTATTATTAAACATAGTAATTATATAATAAACCCCAAGTGTAAAACTATAAGAAGTGTATTAAAATTGATTTATCATTCGACCACACCGATATACGTCTTGCCTTCAAGCAAACCACTTGAAGGATTCCACTATTGGAGATTTCAGATACAAGGCTTTGAGCAATTACAGCTTCTTAGTGTCCCACACTCAAGAACTTAATCCTCACAAGCAAAATGGCAACCCACCCAATCTCACAATCTCTCAATATCCAAGGTTGAAACCCAACCCAAAAACTCTCAGATTTTAGTGATTGTATTACAAGAGTAACTCTCCAAAAGAGTGGATATACAAATTAAAGCTTAAGAATTATAACCCTTTGAATGTATGTGCAAATGAAAAATTAAAGAAAGATTATGCTAAGAACAGATAATCTGGATTCTATGCTTCTTCAATTTCTTTCTCTATTTATAGTAAGTGAAGGTATGTTACCATTGCAATTTAATATTCCAATTAACTTCTTTCGGCGTAGTGCTTCAACTTAAAATCTGTAATGGTGTCTTCAATTTCTTAAATCTTGTATTGCTGTTTCCAATTTCTGAAAACCTGTATTGCTGTTTCCAATTCAACTTTTGAATTTTGTCTGATGAATAAATTGATTCAGAATTCTAATAAGTTGATTCAAGTGCCTTTGTTAGCTGTCTAACAACACGTATAAATTGATTCATTTTTGACTTGAATAGATTTAGGAACTTCAAAAAGTGTAGTAACCCATTTAATCTCATTTTGAATAGATATAAGGCTGCCTCCAGACTGTGAATCGATTCATGTTCTTTATCCAGGGCATTTTTCATGTGTGAATCGATTCAGGGTGTCTCTGAATCGATTTAGACCCCTGTTGGTTCCTTTTTCATGCTTTGTTGACTTCTTTTCTTTATGGTTTGCTTCCTTTGGTCCTTTGGCATTTTGATGAACATTTTTCAATTGTTTTAGCTCTTTGTAAATGCTTTAACACAAGTCCTTGGTATTCATCAAATTTCATAGTGTTAAACATATTTAAATTGTGTTCTTGTGCTCTTGTTTGTCATTATCAAAACCTGTTTCAACATATAAACACATTCTCCCCCTTTTTAATGATGACAACAAATGTTCATCTCTTGGGGTGTTAGTTTCATAACAGTTATAATTCAAGGTTTTGACAAAGCTTCCCCTTACTAATGCAATTGATACCACTTTATTAAATAGATTTATGTAAATTATCATAGTATAGTGGTAGCAAAAACAAGCACGCAAAAACAAACATATGCAAAAATAAACATAATAATCTTTCCCCCTTTTGTTCAATATTGTTTATCATGAATCGTACTAATCTCTCCCCCTTTGGCATCATCAAAAAATAAATACGTAATAAGTTAAGGAGAAGGAAATTTCATTAATCATAAAGTGAAATTTCATTTAAAAGAGATAAACATAAGGAGAGGTACAAAAAAGACTAGTTTATGGGTTAAAAAATCTAAACTCGAAAAATTGTTGAGCGAGTTCATTATAATGCATAGTCATGTCATTCTCTATGTGATCAAAGCGTGCGTTCATGTTATTTTCCATTCTATCAATGCGAGATGACATCCCATCAAAGCGATTGATTAAGGCATCAAAGCGAGTGTTGATGGTTGTGTTTAGCCTATTGAATAATTCTTCATTTGATATAGCATGTGGAGCAGGTGCTTGTTGTGCTTGTTCTTTAGGCTCAGCACGTGCTTCATCGTCACTAAGTGCATTCTTAGAAGAATAATGCCATTCTTCATTCCGATAGTTCCAACCTATTTTGGAGAGATGTTGACTACCAATGAGTCCTTTTGGACCTACCAACTCCTTCACTTCATTTGTAAGATCAACTTGAAAGTAACGAAGAAGTTTGGTGATCAAAACGGTGTAAGTAAGGCGAGTGATATTTTGGGTGTCAATCATATGTTGCTTTATTAGTACAATCTAATTTATTTCCTTTTGGTGCAACGTTGCCCATAGAAGGAGGATTTTGGTCTCACTTACCCTTGCATTATTGCTTCCTGTTGGGAGGAGGATTTTCACCAAGCAGTAGTGGATTAGACGGTGCCCTATATCCATTTCTCCAACAATGCTTGTTGATGAAGAGGATAAGCTCAAAAAGGCTCTTGCTTCTAATGGATTATAGTTCCATTCGGGAGCGGGTTTCTTTCTAATAAATTTAGTGTTACTCAATGGGAGCTTACCAACCAAGTGATGAATATGGTCATCAAGATGAATGGTGACTCCTTTCACCTTAGCTATGTGACGACCATTTAAGATGTGCAGAGTGGAGTAAAAGGCTCAAATTAGTTCAGGATAAAAAAATGATTCTTGGAGAGAAACAAACTTAACTAGGCATTGTTGTTGAAGAATTTCGAAGAAGAAGAATCTATTTTCATGGAAGAGTTGGATATCAAGCCAGTGAGGAGTGACAAGAGTTTTTTGATAAAACTTCTTGATGTACCTAGATAGTTGCTTTTGAGTATCAAATAATCGAGATAAGTCAGAGGTTTGGGGAGTAGATGTTAGTCCTCAAATTTTCAATAAAAGCTTAAATAAAAATTTCATAAAAATTATAAAAATTAGTTTAATTTGTTAGAAAAATAGGATTTAAATTCAATAAATGAGTGTTGTTGGAAATAATCTGCCCTTGATCAATTTTCTCTAGTTTTGCAGTGAAAAAGTTAAGAAATCAAGAGAAAATTACACTGGAGAATCTGACGCGTAGCCTCACCCCACGCGTAGCATCAACTGCTATTTTTGAGTCTGACGCTACGCATCACATCCACGCGTAGCGTCAGTGCTGCGTGAACAACCACTCCACTTTGGCCAACCACTCCACTTGGACTCAATAATGGGCACCCCACTCAGCCCAAGGGCCACCCCAATCAGCATAAATGGCCAAAAACTCGTGGAAACATGTCTAAGTGGCCAGGCATGATCAAGATTAATTATTGAAAGTGGCCATTATCAAGTGTTTAATGGAGGCTGAGTCAGGGGTCTGACGCGTAGTGTCACAGGGACGCGTAGCGTCAGCACCCTTGCTCAGCCCTATAAATAGGGCCATCCAACACCATTCATAGCATCCCATTCCATACACTTCTCTTCTCTTCTCTCTTGTACTCGACTCTGAGTACTTTCTTTTGTGAGTTGTAGTTCTAGAATAGTTTTCTAGATACTTGAGTGTGTTTCGGTGTATTGTGATCGTTGTATCGTGAAGTTTCCATCGTCTTCTTCGTAATGTCAAACTCTGTAAGTGTTGTCTTTACTTTTACCATGTGTAACTAATTTGTTTATGTTGGAATTGGTGAACTAATCTATTGAGTATAATGTTGTGAATTCGACCTCTGCATGTTTATGATTCAAGTCCATGTTAGTATTTCAACCTTTTATTAATATGAACGTCAAACGGGAGAATGATTTTCATGTGTATCGAAACTGGTTTTATTAGTATAAATGTCAAACGGGAGAATGATTATTTATGCCATATTGAAACTTGTTTTGACGAAAGTAAAAAGTTGGAATACCCTTGGTATCTCAATTCTATAGGGGTTGTTAACCATTGTTGCCATAAGGCCAGGTCTTAAGGCAAGTTTTTACTGAGAAAGCTCATGAGGGATCGGACTTTACGGTGAATTCTTAGAATTTATATCACGAGGGATCGGTTATAATGATTTTAAGCTGCAATGACATGAAACTTGATGATTAAATATGCATGTCTTGAGTTCCTCATTGTTATTCTAGATTAGGGATCCAATTTCCAACATAATTTGTTTATCTGTGTTTATCTCAAGTATCTTACCTATTCTAGATTGCAACTCAACTTTTTAGATAGATTTTTATTTTCTTTTATATTATGAATCACTCAATCATGCTATCTTGTGAATACTGTATAAACTGTATATAAATCATTCTTTTGTTTATAATTTCCTTCACATTTACCATAGTAAGTAGAAAATTACTGTTGTTATTGGACTTTCAATCCCAGTGGAACGATATCTAAATTTCGAAAACTACAAACGATTGGTGCGCTTGCCAATTGACAAAAAGTCCGGCGGTGGGAAAGAACCGCTGAGTCGCCGTCGGACCAACAAGTTTTCTGGCGCCGTCGCCGGGGATTGAATTGTTTTAGTAAAACAGTAAAATTTTAATTACCGTGGTAAATATTTTTTTTAACTTAGATAATTTTTTATTTATTTTGTATCATTGTTACACTAACTTTCTTTGTCTAGTTTGTGTATGCAAACTCGATCTACCGCAGGTAAAATTTATTTTGATCCTGAGATAGAAAAGTTTGTAAAGAAAATCAAGTCTTTGAAATCAAAAACACAAACTAATTCTTCTTCTACTTCGAAAATTTTTGAAAATTCAAAAATGGCTGCTGAAAGGAGAACATTGGGACAGTTTGCTGCTATAAATGGTCCACCCCGAGTTTCGGGAATGTTTCAAGGACCAATTTTACCAGTGGAAATTAAACCTGCCACTTTAAATATTATTCAAAACAACCAATTTGCTGGTTTAAATCATGAAGAACCATATGAACATTTAACTGTTTTTTATGAACTATGTAGCACAATTGGTTTTGAACCCAATCAAGAAGAGTCTGTTTACATGAGACTCTTTCCTTTTTCATTGATTGGGAAAGCAAAAGAATGGTTTAAATCTTGTCCACCGGGTAGTTTTGCAAACTGGTCCGATGTTGAAAGAAAATTTTTGGAAAGATTTTATTCTCCTTCGAAATATTTTGAAGCAATGACAGCCATACACTCTTTTTCTCAAAATAATGATGAATCATTAGGAGAAACATGGGAACGATTCAAGGCACTCTTGAGAAAATGCCCAAACCACAACCTGAATGATGCCGAAAAGGTAAGAATCGTTTACCATGGTTTATTGCCTCAGTTCAAGATGATGTTAGATGCTTGTGCAGGTGGTTCTTTAATGAACAAGACTGTGGAAGAAGCCATAGAAATATTGGAATCAATGGCTATTAGTGACCGACAAGCAAAGCATGAAAGAGGTAATATGCAAAGGAAGCCAGGAATGCTCGAATTGGGAGTAAATGATGCAGTGTTGGCTCAGTAAAAATTACTGACCCAATAAATTGAAGTTATGAGCAAGCAATTGGAAAAACTTCAAATTGTTCAAGTAGCATCACCACCCCCTGCTCAACTTAAAGCATGTACGCACTGCATGGGAGAACAACCATGTGGTTACTGTGGAAATGAGCAAGAGCAAGCCAATTTCATGAACCATCAAAGAGCACCCTTAGGTAATTTTCCTTTTAATCATGGAAATTCTTTTCCTAACAATTACCTGCAGGGTTGGCAAAATCAGAATATTGGCTGGGGACAGGACACTGGACCTTCCAACAGACCTCCTAACAATCAATTCAAGCAACAACAAACTGACAATGCAAGGTTGACAAGGATAGAGGAAGCTATTCAACAGTTATTGCAGTTTGTAGAGACAAATGAAGCTGCCCGAAAAGCATCAGATATACAAATGGGTCAGCTTGCAAAAGAGATAGCCGAATTAAAGAGTTCTGGGTTTTCTGCAAACACTCAAAACCCAAGGGAACAATGTAATGCTGTTTCTTCTGATATTGTAAAAATTGATTGTAAAGAAAAGAGTGAGAAAAAGAAAGAAGAAGAAAAAGAAAGTGAAAAAATAGAAAAAAATGAAAAAAATGAAAAAGAAAAAGATGTGCAAAGAGATACAGAGCAAGAAACAAACTGTATAACCCTGAAAAAATGTAAAGATCCGGGGAGTTTCACCATTCCTGTAACAATCGGAAATATCAACATCAGGAATGCGTTATTAGATTTAGGGGCTAACATTAACTTGATGCCCTTAGATTTAATAAAACGCATTGGTGAATATGAGTTGAAGGAGGCAAAGACAGAATTACAGTTTGCAGATCGCTCTGTCAAAAAACCTTTTGGGATTGTGGAAGATGTGTTAGTAAAGGTTGACAAGTACCACTTCAAAGTTGACTTTATGGTACTGGATATGAAGGAAGATACTGAGATCCCCCTGATCCTAGGAAGACCTTTCATGAAGACTGCAAAAATCAAAGTAGATGTTGATCAAAGTATGGTTGCAGTCAAAGTTTATGGAGAAGAAGTAAGCTTCAGTGCTCATGAACACCTCAGGATAAGTAATGAGGAAAAAGTTTACCCTTCAACCAAACCAGGTATATCTCTTCCTAATCAATTAAATTTTTTTAAATTAACCGATGCTTTGAATGATGAAAAACAGGTAATTAGGCATCGGAAAAGAAGAAGAAGGAAGAAAAAGACAGGTGATTCCTCAAAGAATATTGGGAAACCACCTGATTAATCAGAGGTAATGTCTGGCTGGAGACATTAAACTTAGCGCTCAATGGGAGGCAACCCATTCTTTTCTTTTTGTTTTTAAGGTTGTTTTACATAAAAAAAAAAACCACAAAACAATTTTTTTTTAACTTGTTTAAAAGAAAAGGGGTTTTAAACTGAAAAGGTTTTTGAAAATCCAAATTTTTGAAAATTAAAAACAGAAGCCCACGCGTAGCGCCCACTTGACGCGTAGCGTGGACTCTGAATTTTGGTTCTGATGCGTAGCGTCCCACACACGCGTAGCGTCAGAGCCCACGTTCATTTTTTAAAACTGAACCAGAGAGGCCCATCTTAGGGTTTTAAACCTAAAACTTCCTCTCTGCCTCACTTAGTTTTCAAACCTAAAATTCAAAAACCTCCTTTTCTCTCTTCCAAACCTCTTCATTCCTAAATTACTCAAGGAACAACAAGTAAGTACTCTAATCCATCCTCTTTAGCTTTTTGTTTTAATTTTCGATTTTAGAAATAAATGTGGTTAGGATTAGGATTAGAAGACCATTGGGATTGATTGCTGTTAGGAATTAGAAAATGAATGGATATAATGTGGTTTGGAAAGGGGTTGCTGCTGTGCAACCCCTGTTATTTTTTTTCAAAACTGCGCATCCCACGCGTAGCGTCCCACTGACGCGTAGCGTGAGGATGAACTGTAAGCCCACGCGTAGCGTCCCACTGACGCGTAGCGTGGAGGAACTGGCTGATGCGTAGCATCACACCACGCGTAGCGTCAGCCTCTGTTTTTAAATCTTGCTGTGTGTTTGTTGTTTGTTGTTTTCTTTTTAAATTAATGTTTAGTATTCGTTATACTTTCTTGCAAATTTGTATAAATAAATTGTATTTTGTTTTGTATATTATTTGAATATATGTATGTTAATTTCTTTAAATATTAAAAATTCAAAAACATGTTGTTGAATTGCATTTTTATTTTTGAAAAATTTTAGAAAACCCAAAAATATTTTACAAATAATTGTTTGCTTGTGTGTGATTTATTTAGTGTGTGTTTAATTTTAAATTTTTACTTTTTGCAGATAGCACCTAAGAAATCCATTCCCACAGCCGGTCCCTCTAAAAGACAGAGGAAGTCCACAGACACTGACACCACTTCTGAGGATCCTGATTCTCAGAGACAGGAGGTGTTAGGACCGAGGGATCCTACTAGATTTCACACGGATGCGAAATGGGCACGGTTTCATCAGATCAAGGGCCAGAGACTTATCTGGGAGAGGGTCCTTGATCTGAGTGCAGGAGACTATCCTGAGCTGCAGGATAGAGTGCAGCAGAGGAGATGGGGACCTCTATTCTCCCTACCTACTGAGGGGGACCCCATCTTAGTGATGGAGTTTTACGCAAATGCTTACAGGACCCGCCAGGACGCACCAAATCTTGGGCAGCAGCGGACGAGTTGGGTTAGAGGCCGGCATATCTCTTATGACCGGGACACCATCAGTACCCTATTGGGTAACCCTTGGGAGCCTACTCCCGAGGATGACACTTGTTTCTGGAAAGAAAACAGAAACAAGATTCTTGCTGAGGGAGAGTTAGGATACTCCCTCGAGGAGGTTGCTCATTTTCTGAGCAAGGATGGAATCTTTTTCAACCTGAGTAGGGTTGGAAGGAGTCCATCTAACCTCCTCAAAACCCAGCTTACCCCCATAGCCCAGGCGTGGTCCCACCTCATGCTCCATAATATCACTCCTGTCACCCATCTTTCTTCCCTTCCAGTGGAGCGTTGTTGCCTCCTCTATTCTATCCTCCAGGGCCACACCATTGATATCGCCGAGCTTATCTCCGAGCAGATTCACTTTTATGCCCTTGGGTATAAAGTGAATCGCCCCATACCCTTTCCTCTCATCATATCTGCCTTACTGAGGAGGCAGGGAGTCATTGTACCTTCACCAGAGTTTACTAGTTCTTCAGGGAGAGTCCCTAAAGTTCTAGTAAATAGAGATTATTTTGTGCAGCAGTGCGAGCTTCCACCACTAGAGCAGGAGGCTCAGCCCCGACCTCGGAGGAGGAGACCACCAGTGCAGCCTCCATCTGCTGATGCTGTTACACAGGGCTTTGCCCGGATGTCACTTGAGCATCAGCATATGATGCAGAAGATGGCTGCCACTCACAGAGCTTATATTCATCTTCACGATGAATTTTATCAGTACAGGTTACAGGGAGAGGGAGCACCTTATGTTACCCCAGCCGAGTTTGCAGCACATGTAGCTTGGCCCGGAGATTTACCCACCTACCCTGAGACTGGTGGATCTTCTAGTGCACATCATGACTCTGATGGTGATGATGAGGAGGAGGAGGAGGAGGATGATGATGATCAGATGGAGGATTGAGGATGCCATCTTCATTTATATTGAGTACATTTGTTTTTAGTTATATTTGGATTTACATTTACATTTATATTTACATTTTATATTATGGCATTTTATCATTGTGTGGTGTGTTTATTCGTTTTTGCTCATTTTTTTCGAAAAATAATTCTTCTTTTAAATAAATGAATCAAATTTTCGTTAGTAAGTTAGTACACTTAGAGTTTTTACACAATAAAACCAATTTTGTAAAATCAATTTTTGATTCTTTATAACTTAGGAATTTTGATAAATTTAATTACAATAAGTTTATTAACCATCAAGCAAATTTCAATAACCCGGAGAGTTGAAAGATCTTTTTAAACACTTGAGGGTTTAATTGACATATTTTCAATTCGAATTGATTTTGCTTTAATCTGTGATTTGTGTCGTTGTACAGAGAATTCGGGAAAATGATCAAGGCACATTTATTGGTGAAACGAAACCTTGGGCCAAACAGCTTACCTTGGTAAAAAGTCTTTTATCCCTTGCAAGCCAATTTGAGCCTAAAATAAAATTCTTTGGTACCCTTAAAACCTAAATTTGTTCTTATCATTCCCTATACTTGATTGATTAAAAGAGCAGTTGAAATAAATGAAAAATATTTTGAGTGTTCTTACAAAAATGGGGAGTGAAAATGAGCAACTTGATTCTTTTCAAAAAAAATAGAATATGGAAAAGAAAAGTCAAAAATAGTGAAAAGAATCAAGTTGGGGGTATTTATTTTTCATCAATAAAAATAAATGAGAGTTTGGATCAAGAGAAAAGCCTAAAAATTATGAAAATGCTCTTTTATGATTTCAGGTTTTTGAAATCCAAGAAAAACCATTGATTCTTGTAAACCAAGCCTCATTACAACCCATGAAAAGACCTTGTGATTTTTGAATTAACTCTGTATAAATAACCATTGATTAGATGACAAACAAAGTTAAATTCGTTTGATTTTATGATTGATTGAGAGAAACAGGTTACCAATTGCATAGAGATAAACACTTGTGAGGTAAGCCTGAAATTTTGCTTGGTTGTTAATAGAATATTGTAAACAATTTTATCATTAAATCTTTGTTATATTTGATATCAGTTTTTGATTATTACAAAATAGTTGAAATTGTGTAATTATTTTTTGTGGTAAATTTTCGGACTAACTTAAAAATTTGATTTCAAATTTTTATTCTTATTTTTCTCTCTTGCTCGAGGACGAGCAATGTCTCAAGTTGGGGGTATTTGTTAGTCCTCAAATTTTCAATAAAAGCTTAAATAAAAATTTCATAAAAATTATAAAAATTAGTTTAATTTGTTAGAAAAATAGGATTTAAATTCAATAAATGAGTGTTGTTGGAAATAATCTGCCCTTGATCAATTTTCTCTAGTTTTGCAGTGAAAAAGTTAAGAAATCAAGAGAAAATTACACTGGAGAATCTGACGCGTAGCCTCACCCCACGCGTAGCATCAACTGCTATTTTTGAGTCTGACGCTACGCATCACATCCACGCGTAGCGTCAGTGCTGCGTGAACAACCACTCCACTTTGGCCAACCACTCCACTTGGACTCAATAATGGGCACCCCACTCAGCCCAAGGGCCACCCCAATCAGCATAAATGGCCAAAAACTCGTGGAAACATGTCCAAGTGGCCAGGCATGATCAAGATTAATTATTGAAAGTGGCCATTATCAAGTGTTTAATGGAGGCTGAGTCAGGGGTCTGACGCGTAGCGTCACAGGGACGCGTAGCGTCAGCACCCTTGCTCAACCCTATAAATAGGGCCATCCAACACCATTCATAGCATCCCATTCCATACACTTCTCTTCTCTTCTCTCTTGTACTCGACTCTGAGTACTTTCTTTTGTGAGTTGTAGTTCTAGAATAGTTTTCTAGATACTTGAGTGTGTTTCGGTGTATTGTGATCGTTGTATCGTGAAGTTTCCATCGTCTTCTTCGTAATGTCAAACTCTGTAAGTGTTGTCTTTACTTTTACCATGTGTAACTAATTTGTTTATGTTGGAATTGGTGAACTAATCTATTGAGTATAATGTTGTGAATTCGACCTCTGCATGTTTATGATTCAAGTCCATGTTAGTATTTCAACCTTTTATTAATATGAACGTCAAACGGGAGAATGATTTTCATGTGTATCGAAACTGGTTTTATTAGTATAAATGTCAAACGGGAGAATGATTATTTATGCCGTATTGAAACTTGTTTTGACGAAAGTAAAAAGTTGGAATACCCTTGGTATCTCAATTCTATAGGGGTTGTTAACCATTGTTGCCATAAGGCCAGGTCTTAATGCAAGTTTTTACTGAGAAAGCTCACGAGGGATCGGACTTTACGGTGAATTCTTAGAATTTATATCACGAGGGATCGGTTATAATGATTTTAAGCTGCAATGACATGAAACTTGATGATTAAATATGCATGTCTTGAGTTCCTCATTGTTATTCTAGATTAGGGATCCAATTTCCAACATAATTTGTTTATCTGTGTTTATCTCAAGTATCTTACCTATTCTAGATTGCAACTCAACTTTTTAGATAGATTTTTATTTTCTTTTATATTATGAATCACTCAATCATGTTATCTTGTGAATACTGTATAAACTGTATATAAATCATTCTTTTGTTTATAATTTCCTTCACATTTACCATAATAAGTAGAAAATTACTGTTGTTATTGGACTTTCAATCCCAGTGGAATGATATCTAAATTTCGAAAACTACAAACGATTGGTGCGCTTGCCAATTGACAAAAAGTCCGGCGGTGGGAAAGAACCGCTGAGTCGCCGTCGGACCAACAGTAGAGGAACCAACAATGTCAGGTCTCCTTTTTCTTCTTGGGTTTGAAGAAGAAGCCATGGATTGAGAAGGGTTTTTGAAAGGAAGGTTTTATGGATTTAAAGATGATAAAGGAGGTTTAAATAAAGAGGGAGAAGCAAAGGATGAAAGCAGAATAAAGAGAACATGAAAACATGTATTTATAGGAATTATAGCGCGTGAATCGATTCAGGGTTAGGGATGAATCGATTCAATTGCTGAGACAAGGGAAACTTGGCACTGCTCTACAAATGAATCGATTCAAATGAGTTATGAATCGATTCATGTTTACCCTTTTGCGCAAATAAGATCACGAGAGTGGAATCTAATATTTGGGAGAAAGGAATTTGTCCCATTGTTCACATGTTCTGCCGAGATTCACGAGAAAGGAACATTGGAAAGACATCAAGTCACATGAATACATGACACAAGGTTTTCAATTTGAATTTCAAATTTTCTTCAAAAGATTTTCGAAAACTTTGAAATCAATAATTGCAATTCAAATTGAAAGAGTTGAAATTTGATTGAGATTTGAAATTAAAGAAATTTGTTATCCAATATAGAGATAAGATTTTCACAAAATCCATTATAAATTTTTGTAGAATCATGGAAATATTTTAGGATAAACTCAATATTTTGTCAAAGATTCTATTAAAAATTAAAGATATTTAAGAATTTTAAGATAATATATCCAAAATAAATCAATATCTCAAAGATAGTATAAAAATTAAGGATATTGTATAGGATTTCAATAATATGTTCAAAGAATAAATTAGTATCTTTAAGAGAATTTATGATCATAAAAAATGATTGGATATGAAAATAAATTTTTAAATGCAATTAGAAATTTCCAAAATGCCTAACTCCCTTCTAATGTTTATAAACGGTTCTTTTGCAAAGGGTTTTGTAAAATCTGCTAATTGCTTAGAAGTATCAACATGCTCAAGAATGCAATCGCCTTTTAAAACATGATCTCGTATAAAATGATGTCGAATCTCAATATGCTTTTTTTGTGAATGCATAATAGGATTTTTGGAAATATTAATAGCACTAGTGTTGTCACATTTAATAGGAACATGATCTAAGACAACACCAAAGTCAAGAAGTTGTTGCCTCATCCAAAGAATTAAGCACAACAACTTCCAGCTGCAATATATTTTGCATCAGCTGTTGATAAAACAACACTTACTTGTTTCTTGGTATGCCAAGAAACAAGGGAACTACCAAGCAGATGACAAGTACCACTCGTACTTTTTCTATCAAGTTTACAACCAGCAAATTAGAATCAGAATATCCTACAAGAATACATTCAGTGCCTTTAGGATACCATAAACCAACATTTTGAGTACCCACAAGATATTTCATAATTCCTTTTACGGCAGTAAGATGTGATTCTTTAGGACATGCTTGATATCTAGCACACATACATACAGTAAACATGATATCTAGTCTACTAGCGATTAAGTAAAGTAAGGAGCCGATCATACCTCGTTATTTTGTAATTTCTACTTCCTTACCTTTCTCATCCTTGTCCAAATAGCATGATGTACTCATGGGTGTGGCCATTTCATTTGCCTTATCCATGTCAAATTTTCTAAGTAATTCCTTGCAATATTTGGATTGACTAATGAAGGTTCCTTCTTTAGTTTGCTTGATTTGCAGTCCAAGGAAGAAGGTGAGTTCTCCCATCATTGACATTTCAAATTCAACCTGTATAATCTTGGCAAACGCTTTGCAAAGTAGTTCATTAGTGGCACCAAATATAATATCATCGACATAAACTTGAACCAAAAGTATGTCTTCCTTTTTGCGCTTTATAAATAGAGTAGTATCAACCTTTCCTTTTTCAAAATCATTTTCTAAAAGAAATTTGCTTAACCTTTCATACCAAGTCTTAACAAATCTTTTTGTTCGGCCAATTGGTACAATTCCATCATTTGGACACTCTATTCTGCGCATGGTTTGTTTAAAAATTCATAACTCCTTCATACAACCTTTGATTTGCGCAAACCCAGTCTCAAAATTTTCGTAACAAAATTACATACGAGTTTTGTGAAGACTTAGAAAGCTATATCCTTACCAATTTGTACAGTTTTAATAATCCTCCAAGACTTGTTCCAGTTTCGTGACTACTCTACACTCCTTTAGTAAAAAATTCATATCTCCCTCATATGGTACTAAAGTGACTCTGTTCTTTTTTCTATGGATCCACATCAAGGAGACCTACAAACTTAATGAAGGGAATGAAAGCTAATTCTTTACCCATTTTTCCTAGTAAATTTATTTTTCTTGCAAATGTATTCCCGTCACACCCTGGAGCAGTTTTCATAGATGAGCCATATCTCCTTCGTTTCTTGATAAAATGTTTTGTGCCCTATATCAAATTAAAGATAAGAGAAAGACCTACGATTCTTATGTTGGACCCTTTTCAAATTTGGCCCACATCATCCCTTAAATGTGTGAGCAATTTCTGTTAAAAAAAAAGAAATGTACAGTCCCTTCATTCACGTGAATTGCTCTCAAAGACAAGGATATAAGCTGCAGAATTTTTATGCCAATAAAGCTTCCTTTGGCCTCTTAAATTCTCATTTTCTATCAAAGCCTCAGGTACCCCATCCTAGGCTATTCCATTTCAATTTGAGCCAGAGGCGTCCCCCAAGTCATTTATTTTCTAAAAGCCTTGGGCGTCCTTCCCTAGGCTATTTTAATCAAAACCAATCTGGGGCATCTCCCCAAGTCAGTTGTTTTCTATTAAAAAGCCTCAAGTACCCATTCCTAGGTTGTATCCTACAATCAAAACATGTCGGCGCAATTCCCTGTGTCGTTTACTCTTCTTCAAAGCTTCAGATTGGTATCCTGCTTATTTTTCCAATTGCCAAGGATGGCATCCCGTTAATTTTCTAAGACACTGAAGCTGGCACTCCTGTTGTATCTCCCAGATTGTCATCCCTATTGATATCAAAGTTGACACCCTGCTTGATTCTCCAAGAAATCGGCACTACTACTGGTTTTCCTTAATGGCTGAAGGGAACAACATTTGCTCTCCTTGTTACGGAAATTGGCATGACCTTAGCAATAGTGTGCACGTCTTTACTTCATTTCCACTTCAAAAATATGAAGAGACTTCGTGTTTTTCTCGCGAAAAAGAAGTAAAGAGGGGCATCTATGAACACCTCTTTTTGTCCAGCCAATTGGTACAGTTCCATCATTTGGACGCTCTATTCTGCGCATGGTTCGCTTAAAAATTCCTAACTCCTTCATACGACCTTTGATTTGTGCAAACTTGGTCTCAAACTTTTCGTAAAAAATTACCTACGACTTTTATGAAGACTTGGAAAGCTATATCCTTACAAATTGGTATAGTTTTAATAATCTTCCTAGACCTGTCCAGTTTCGTGACTACTCTACACTCCTTTAGGAAAAATTCATATCTCCCTCATATGGTACTGAAACGACTCCGTTCTTTTTTCTATGGATCCACAACAAGGAGACCTATAAACTTCATGAAGGTCATGAAAGCTAATTCTCTACCCATTTTGCCTAAAAAAATTTATTTTACTTGCAAATGTATTCCCGTCACACCCTAGAGTAGTTTACGTAAATGAGGCATATCTCCCTCGTTTCTTGATGAAACGTTTTTTGCCATATATCAACTTTAATATAAGAGAATGACCTACAATTCTCATGTTTGGCCCTTTTTCAAATGTGGCCCGTATGATCCCTTAAATACATGAGAAAGTTTTGTTAAAAAAAAGAAATATGCAGCCCCTTTATTGACATGAATTGATCTGAAAGACAAGGATATAAGCTGCAGATTTTTTATGCCAATAAAGCTTCCTTTGGCCTCTTAAATTCTCATTGTCAAGACATCAACAAAAGGATAAAATGGGTGCATTCATTGATTGCCAAAGCTGAAAAGAAAAGAAACATTTAAAGAAAAAAAAAACCTGCCAACGTGAAGCTGGCTCCCATGTGACCAAAATTTTATTCAATGCATTACCTTCCATAAGCATTTCACGTTGGCTACCAAGAATCCCACTCATGAATATTTTATTCAAGCTTTATCCATTGTCTAAAAACATCACACGGTCAAAGCTAGAAGCAAAGGGACCCATGTGCTTTGATTTTTACTACAAAAGTATCACTTTTTCTCTTAGCATCTCACAGTAATATACTTCACTCACCCATTATTTTTTTCAAGTTTTTGTTTCTATTCTTTTAAGCATTTTCATGGTCCTATGTGCCCAATATTTAAACAAAACCTTTGTCCATTTCCTAGTGATCCCATGGCCAAAAGCTAACAAGAACCTATTAGTAAAATATTTTAATCAATTGTCCATCTCTTCATTGCCTTTCAACGCAGAAACAAAAGGAAATCGGACAGCATGTCACGTAAATTGGAGCTGAAGAAGTTGGTTGGAGTTAGTAAATCTGTACTGCATTCTACAAGAGCACAATTCACGTTTTAAAGGAGCTAATAATGGAGAATGGGTTCACAAAATTTTTTAGCTTTGCCAATGTAAAAGGAGGAGACAAAGTGGAAGTTTTAGCTAGATGTTCTTTTTGGAAACAATAAAAAACTCAAGTTAAAGCATTATAAAGAGAAAGGAACAACATAGAAAAAGGAGGAGGCTAGAGGTAGAACGAAGTTGAGAGAGAGGGGAAGAAAACTAAACAGAAAAAGAGAGAGCACAGATTAGAAAAGAGAAGAGGAGAAAAACATCAGAGAGTAGTGCAAGCTCAAGGAGTTTAGAGAGATTTTCTGGAGAGGAGACTATCTCATTATTCTTGAGTTTTGGAAGTTACTTCTAAATTTTTACAGTGGAAATTTGCAACAGCAGCAACAATAACTACAACAGCAACAACAACAGCAGTAACAACAGCAACAACAATAATAGCAACTACAACAACAGCAACAACAGCAATAGTAAACAACAACTCAATCAGTGAGCAAGAACTTTTTTTATATTTTCTATGAAAACCAGTGTTTATTTTCTAAAAGGTTGAATTTTTGTATAAGAATTAGATTAGTATTGTTGTATTGGACACTGTTTCTTTTCTGTTGTTTCTTGCTGTTATTACAATTTAGTTGTGCAATAGGATATTGTGATGCATGATTGATTCACTACTCTATCTCTATTACTATTTCTGCTTATATTATTGTTCCCGTTTATTTACTGCCCAACTCTATCGTTCAAATTGTTGGTGTATGTTTTAGTTCTGTACAAATTTAAATTTTATCGAGGATAATTGCAATCTTAATTTTAATGTCTAGAATATTAATCTTATTACAAGGAATCAGTCGTCTATATACTGTTTCTTTTTCTGGATATTTCATTTACCGTATAGTTAGGGCATAATTTTCTTTTAAGGCGCTCGCTCATCTTTGAAAGAATCGGGTTGTACAAAGCTTAACAAAAATGTGATTGCTTATGTTTTTATTTTATTTAGTTTTGTTTTTCTGTTATTTCAAAATTATGTTTAGTTAAAAATTTTTAACAACCCACATTATCTTCAACCAAAAAAATATTACCCATTTTCGTTTTAGTAATTTTGTGTGTTCTTTGTCTAGTCTCGATAAATTTTTATTATTTGACTTTAGAAAATTGTATTTTAAAAAGAGGTTAATTTAGACGAGACGTCTTGTTAACCTTTCCAAATTTTCAATCGGTTGTTATTAATTAAATAATAATATTTTAAAATAAGAATAATTTAGACGAGACGTCTTGTTGGTCTCATCATATTTTTTGATATACAATAATAATAATATTTTTGATAAAGGGGGATTAATTTAGACGAGACGTCTTGTTAGTCTTCTCATGCTTTCAATATATTTTCTTATAATAAGTGGTTAATTTGGACGAGACATCCTGTTAATCTATTGTTTTGTTTAATTAGTTTTATTTTATCTCTTTTCATTTATCTTTATTCTAATCTCTAATTCGTGTTACAATTTAAGGTTAATTTAGATGAGACGTCTTGTTAATCCTTATTTTCACCCCGTGTTATTCTCATTGTTACTGTTAGTCAAATGTTTTACTATTGTTGTTTTTCTCATGTTTCTTACTGTCACTGTTTTGTCAAATTTCTTACTGTCACTATTTTGTCGTTTCTTATTGTCATTGTCTAGTCAAGTTGTTCTATTTAAGATTAATTTGGACGAAACGTTCTGTTAACCTTATTTCAACCTTCTATGTCTATTTTGTCTATTCCTTTTTAAAAAAGTTAAAGTAATTTTTTGACAATTTTAAAGTCCGCGCTATCAAGTTAAGTGAAAATATTTTCCAATGAATTAATAAGGAAGTAGCAATTTACAAAACATGTCAATAACTGATTTTTCTCCTTTCTCTTTTCCTTGCAGGAAGCCATTCAGAACTTAACGAGTAACTTTAAGCAAGATATGGAAATTAACATGGGGCCAGATAGTTGTGGTACAGACGTAACTGAATTAAGAAAACTACTGCATGTTAAAGCTAAGAAAGTTGACATAGCCAGTTTACAAGCGATGGGGAGGAAATTGAGTTTAACTCAGAAAATGGCTTTCTCAGGGAAATATAGGAAAATTCTGAAACTCTTAGAAGTAGAAGTACAGGTTGAAGCGATCACTGCATTGACTCAGTTCTATGATCCGCCTCTCCGATGCATTACGTTCCAGGACTTTCAGTTGGCCCAATCTATTGAAGAGTTCGAACAAATCCTAGGGATGCCTTTAGAAGGACAGATACCTTACTGTCATCTTGATCACCATGCAAATGTCACTTCCATCGCCCGTATTCTAAGGATCCATTCGGAGACATTAAGGAGTGCACGGCTGAATAGAAATTAGACCCTTGGGTTTACTCGAGAATTTCTAGAGAAGCATATGCATGTCCTAGTAGAAAAAGAAGACTGGGAAGCCTTTATGGATACTCTAGCTGTTACTATTTCTGGCGTTGTCTTGTTCCCTAACATTGACAATTATATGGATTATGATGCTATTGCAGTCTTCCTCGCTCACAAACACAGACTTGAAAATCCGGCCATGGCAATCTTGTCAAATGTGTACTGCACCATGGATTTCTGTCCTACACAGGGCGGAAAGAGGGTTATTTGTTGTCTACTTGCTTTATATGTATGGCTTAGATCTCATGTCTTCCACCAAGTCTGTAAGGCCGAATGCCCTGTTTCTGATTTGAAGCTATGCCAACTGGCAATGAAGAATGGGCGTGAGTGGACCAATCATCTAGTAGGGCTCACGGCCGAGAAAATTAGATGGTATCCTCAATGGTTGGAAGTTGAGTTGATCATTCAGCTTTGCGGGAATTACCCAAATGTACCCCTTATTGGTACTCAGGGATGCATCAATTACAATTCTGTCATAGCCAAGTGCCAGCTAGGTTATCCTCTACTTGGACCGCCATATGAAGAACTGCTAACTCCCTTCATCCTATACTACTCCAAAAGGAAGCTGTACCTCCGTTATTAGAGATATAGTGAATGCATGGAAGAAAGTACATAAGAAAAGGAAGGAATTAGGGGTCCAAAGCCATGCTGTAAGGAAAGAATATCATGAATGGATCCTGAATAGGGTCTTCATTGTCAAATTACCCTTCAAGACTCCTTTCTATCTCCTGGCAAGCACACCTGTTCTGCCACTTGTCATTGAGGATAAAGCAACCAAGGCATTGAAGGCCAAAATAGAAAAATTGACTGCTTGAAACAAGAGACTAGAGGAAGACTTGTTGAAATCTCAACAAGAATGTACCCTTCAGAAAAGGGAGAACTTGAAAAGAAAACAAACCATTGAATAGATTGGGAAGAAATAAAAAGTTGAAGAGGATTACATGATAAAATAAGACCAATGCCTTAGGGTGGCCAACTCCTAACTAAAGATGACGAGCAGACAGAGAGACACTATCCTAGCCGATAAGCGTCTTCTGAGAGATAGACTGGCACGACCTGAAGAAAGTGAGCGGAATACCATGGTGCAAAAAGAACTTTTACACTCAAAAGTTCACAGGATGGAACAGCAGCTTAGCAAAATGATGAAAGCTTGTGAGCGAGAAATAAATAGGGAGCGGCAACGCCCAATAGGCATAGAACAAGACTGTCAAGAGACCATATGCCTCTTGAAAACCGAGATGACACAACAAGATAAAGTTATTCGCTCGTGGATGGATCATTTTGCCAATCTGGCATATTTGGCCAATGGGACTCTGGAAGACCTCCCGCTCCTGCTAAAACAAGCTGAAGGAATGGTTAATCCTCTGACCACTCCCGAAGAAATTACAACTTTCTTAAGTTACTGTAGGGAATGAATTTGTAAGATTAAGGCCATGATTGCCCAAGCCAGGAATGGCTAAGCTATTCCTCCATATTGTAACAAAGCACTTTCGGCAGTAATGTACTTTCTTGTGGGTTTTGAAATGAAGGATTCTTTTGTCTCCACAACTATCTCATGTTAATTTCCATTTACCTCTTTACTTAGTACTTTTGAACGTGACGTTCTAAGGAACAATCGAAGGACTCGTCAAGTTCTAATTTGCTTTATGCGTAACCTTGTTTACTTTTCCTTTATCGCTTTTTCTACTTATTACTTTTCTTTTAACAAATGATTGCATTTCTTTCTGTTAGACATCAAGGGTAAACATCCATACAGAACCTGACTCCGAAAGAAACTCATGGCTGAAGTAGAACAAGAAAATGAAAATCTCAGAGAAGAGGTCAACCAATTGAAAGAGCAAATAGCGGAAATGGCCAAACTTTTGGAAAAAAGGATTACAGAAAGGGGCTCCTATACAGGTATTGAGGATGCCCGGCGACAGCCGCCTACCCTACACCATCCTCCTGGCCCACCAAGAACACAAATCCCCAATCCCGCGACACCTCCTCTCACCATTAATATCGGAAGGCCAAACCCTGTTGTCGAGTCCCAACCAACTCATGGCATGACTTACGTATATCAATATACCGTTATTGATTTGGACAGCAACCCGATACCTTTCCCACCATATAGCTTACCATAGGGGTACTTCCCTCCACTCCACACCAATCCACGAGATATCCTTGACCATCAAGAAGCAGTTCCTCACCCTACTTAGCCAAAGATACCACCTTTCCATGAGATACAAACAAGGCAAGCTCAAACTCAAGTTACCCAAGCCCAAGCCGTTCAGCCGACCTATACCGCCCAAGCTATCGTCCGACCCTAGATTTCCCCGTTGAATGCTGGCCTTACAAACCTCCCTCATGCAACTACGCCCTTTTACCAACCTTATGGCCATCCACTCGGGCACGCAAACCCTTATGTCACTATGTGACCAAGCGCAGCTATTGCCTCCCAAAAGGGGAGGATAGAAATCCTTAAGAAATGGCTAAGGGCAATGGAAGGTACGGAAGGTTTCGAGTTGGTGGATGCCGCTGAACTTTGTCTGATCCCAAACGTCATCATCCCTCCTAAGTTCAAAGCACCAGATTTTGACAAATATCGAGGATTGACCTGCCCAAAGAATCACCTCATAATGTATTACCGGAAGATGGCGTCGCATACTTCTAATGACCAACTGTTAATCCATTGCTTTTAGGATAGTCTAGCTGGGGCAGCCCTCACCTGATACACTTATCTTGAACGATCTCATATACATTGTTAGAAAGACTTGGTCGAGGCCTTCATGAGGCAGTACAAATACAATCTAGACATGGTGCCAAACAGAGTACAACTACAGAATATGATGAAGAAAGAAAGTGAGACGTTTAAAGAATTTATGCAACGTTGGCGTGAAGTTGCTGTACAAATCGACCCTCCATTATTGGAGAAAGAAGTAGTCTCCATGTTCATTGACACACTTCAATCTCCTTTCTATGATAGGATGATTGGAAGTATTTCATCTCATTTCTCTGATATCGTGACTATCGGGGAAAGAATAGAGAATGGGCTAAGGACGGGAAAGATTACCCGAGGCCCATCTGGAGCCGGAACTGTGAAAAGATTGACACCTGGTGATGGCAGAAGAAGAGACAGGGAGACTAATATCATTTCTTATAACCAGAACAAAAATCAGCCAAAACCACTCACCTTTGTTGTTGCCCAGCCAACTAGCCCTTATGCACCATATCCATATATGGCCGCCATCCAAAATCCAACCTCTTATCCTTCTCACTTCCGATTGCCTACTATTAGGGTACCGATGCCACAACAAATTCCACACCATCCTTCATAACAAACAAATCAGCCACCTAACCCTAATTCAAACACAAGAAGACCCAACAATGACCGCACCCCTGTGCAATTTAACCCCATTCCTATGACATACACTGAGCTCTTGCCTCACCTAATCCAAAATACCATGGTAGCACCTTGTCCTTTGAAGCCAATACACCCCCTTACCCCAGGGGATATGACCCCAATACACGGTGCGACTACCATGTCGGAGCACCGGGGCATTCCATGAAAAACTGTATGGCTTTAAAGTTTTAAGTAAGAGACTGCTCAAGGCCAACTGGCATAACTTCCGAGAGGGTAGTCTGAATGTGTCCACAAACCCTTTGCCCAACCATGGGGGTCAGGGGTCAATGCCATTGGAGATGATGAGGAGCATATTATGAATATCGCTGACATAAGGATGCCTTTGAGAACAATTCATTCCCACTTGCTTGAGAGGGGATTGATTGAGGGTTCCTGGAATTAGAAGCAGGATAATGAACAAACTACCAAATGCCAACGCTTCTGCGAAATCCTTCAAAGGCTCATGGATAGCCATATTGTGTAGACTTACAAGCGCCATGGTAGCGAAGTGAACATGATACAGGAACAGTCCAGGGTGCAGGCTCCAAAACCCTTGGTCATATTTTACAACAAGAATACTCTAGCAGCTTCAATTTCTACAAAGCTAGACATTACTGTACAAACACCGACCCCATTCTCATTCAAGGATTCCCTGGCCACCTCATGGAAATATGATGCAGATGTGGTCATTACTAGTTCCACAACAAGTGACCCTTCATCGTCATCTGTCACAAATATTGTCGGGGTTGGATGTATGACCCAGAGCGGAAGGGTGTATGCCCCTCTAGAGCCGAAACATGATAAGATCGTCGGAAGGACCAAAACGGGAAAAGAACAGACCAGTTGTGAAACTAAAAGGGCCGTCACTAATAAAGAAGCCCAAGAATTTCTAAAGTTTATTCGCCACAGTATTCAGCTGAATCACACCCCTGCCAAAATTTCTTTGTTGTCCTTATTAATGAATTCTGAGCCACACAGGAGGATGTTGATGAAGGTTTTGAATGAGGCTTACATTAATCATGATATTCCCATCAATAAGTTCCAGGGTATAGTGGGACATATCATTGCTAGCAATTATCTAACCTTCACAGATGATAAAGTGCCTGTAGAAGGAGCAGGGCACAACAAGGCTCTCCATATTTCTGTGAAGTATTGAGATCATATCCTGGTAAAGGTTCTTATTGACAATAGGTCATCCCTCATCGTCATGCCAAAATCTATGTTGGCTAAGTTGCCATTTGATGGGACGTACATGAGGCCTAGTTCCATGGTGGTGCGAGCTTTCAATGGAACTCGTAGGGAAGTCATGGGCGAAATTGAATTGCCAGTACATGTTGGGCCCTGTACATTCCAAATCCTCTTTTAGGTTATGGACATTACACCTGCCTACAATTGTTTATTAGGCCGGCCATGGATCCATTCTGCTAGGGTAGTCCCTTCAACCTTGCATCAAAAATTGAAGTTTGTCATCAATAATAAATCAGTGATTAATTCTGGGGAAGAGGACTTCCTAGTCAGTAAACCCATGACAACCCCTTATATCGAAGTGGCAGAAGAGGCTCTTGAAACCTCTTTTCAAGCATTAGGGATAGCCAACACTACACATGTAGGGAAGGGTACCATAATCATCTACATCCTGAGTGCATGCCTAGCAATGGCAAGGATGATGTTGCGCAAGGGGTACGAGCCTGGAAAAGGACTGGGACGAGATTTAGAAGGGAGAATACAACCTGTATACCTCCCCAAGAATAAAAATAGGTATGGCTTGGGGTATCGGCCCATAGCCACTGATAAAAGAAGAATGAGGGAGGAGAGAAAGGAAAGGAGGGTCGCCCGTCTTACTGGCAGAGAACCTCATACTGCAAGAGTCCCTATCTGTGATCTTTACCAAAGTTTTCAGAGCGTAGGGATGATGCCTCCGGATCAAGTGGCTGCCACTGAAGATGGTCTATGTGATGATGATGGATTTATGATTGCTTGCTTACCCGACCATGAATTGTATAACTGGGAGATCATTGAACTCCCCATGACTTTGAATTTTTCATAGTAATTTGACAATACTTTTATGGCTTGTTGGTCCTTCCGTTAAGCCTAAGGCTTTAGGAATTTTTTTTGTAATAATGACAAAACTTGTTTTGTTATTTTTCTCATTAATAAATATGTATCGAAATTTGTTATCCCATCACTGCTTTAAGTCGTTTTGCTTGCTTGTTTCCTTTTTCATTAGTCATTATACAATAAAATGCAGATCCAAAAATGATTCTCCTGAGAGTAACGGGACCTCGATCCTATATGACAACTCTGATCTCCTGGTTGACTACGCTAATGAAGAAGGTGAGGAAGACTTTGAACCATCGCCTGAATTAACAAGGTTGTTGGAACAAGAGGATAGGGAGATTCGACCTCATCAAGAAAAGGTCAAAATCATCAATCTAGGGGATGAGGAGGATGTGAAAGAAGTCAAGATTGGTACTTCCCTAAGCAAAGAGTGAAGGGAAGAGTTGGTTAAACTGCTAATAGAGTTCCACGATGTCTTTGCTTGGCCTTATCAAGATATGTTGGGGTTAGACACCAGTACTGTCGAGCATAAATTGCCTTTGAAGCCTAAGTGTCCACCGATAAAATAGAAGCTACGACGAATGAAACCAAAAATGCTTTTAAAAATCAAAGATGAGGTTAAAAAACAGTTTGATGTCGGATTCCTAGCCGTAGCAAAGTATCCCTAATGGGTAGCAAACATTGTCCTCGTCCTAAAGAAAGATAGGAAAGTGAGAATGTGTATGGACTATCGGGACCTGAATAGGGCTAGTCCCAAAGATGACTTTCCTTTACCATAGATCGATGTCTTGGTCGACAACACAGCCCAACATTTCATCTTTTCATTCATGGATGGGTTCTCTTGGTAAAATCAGATTAAGATGGCACTTGAAGATATGGAGAAAACCATATTTATCACTCTGTGGGGCACCTTTTACTATAAGGTGATGTCCTTCGGATTAAAAAATAACAGGGAAACCTATCAAAAGGCAATGGTGACCCTCTTCCATGACATGATGCACAAGGAAATAGAAGTCTATGTGGATGATATCATCGCTAAGTCTAGGACTGAGAAGCGACACATTATTGATCTGAGAAAGCTCTTTAAATAGCTAAGGAAGTTTAAGCTTAGATTGAATCTGGCTAAATGTACCTTTGGCGCAAGATCAGGCAAACTGCTAGGGTTTATAGTGAGCGAAAAAGGGATAGAAGTTGATCCTGACAAAGTTAAGGCGATCCTTGAAATGCCTTCTTCCCGTACGGAAAAGGAAATCTGAAGGTTCCTATGAAGGTTGAACTATATTGCCTGGTTCATCTTGCAAATAAGGGCAACTTGTAAGCCGATATATAAGTTACTCTGCGAGAACCAATCGGGCCAATGGAACAAGGACTGTTAAGTAGCTTTTGAGAAGATAAAGCAATATTTATGGGAACCACCAATCCTAGTACCACCAATCCCAGGAAGGTCATTGATCTTGTATCTGACCATATTGAATGAGTCTATGGACTGTGTGTTGGTCAACATAATGAGACTAGGAAGAAAGAACATGCCATTTACTACCTGAGCAAGAAGTTCACTAATTACGAGATAAGGTATTCAGCTCTAGAAAGAACCTATTGCGCGATGGCATGGGCAGCCCGACGTTTGAGACAATATATGCTAAGTCACACTACCTAGCTAGTTTTTAAAATGGACCCTATCAAGTATATCTTTGAAAAACCTACCTTGACTAGGAGAATCGCTTGTTGGCAAGTTTTGTTAACCGAGTATGACATAACATGTCACTTAAAAGGCAATAAGAGGAAGTGCTCTAATAGACTATTTGGTATACCAGCCCGTCAATGATTACCAACCGATGCAATCTAACTTTCCAGATGAGGATATCCTGGCACTATTTGAAAAGGAAAGTGACCATAAAGACAGATGGATACTGAGATTTGATGGAGCTTCTAATACACTGAGACATGGAATTGGGGCCGTCCTGATTTCACCAGATAAAGAGTTTATCCCTGTCTGTGCCAGGTTATGTTTTGATTGTACCAACAACATCGCTGAGTATGAGGCATGCTCTTTAGGGATTCAAGCAGCATTGGATATAAAAGTAAAGTCACTGGAAGTCTACGAAGGTTTTGCTTTGGTCATCCATCAATAAAAAGGTGAGTAGTAAACTAGAGACAATAAGTTGATCCCCTATCACACTCATATCAAGGAAATGATCAAAGAATTTGATGAGATTACCTTTTATCACGTTCTCCGAGATACAACCAGATGGCTGATGCTTTGGCCACCCTTGATTCAATGTTCAAAGTGAGTAGTGACTACGAAATACCTCTCATCGAGGTAAAAGAACGATGGGAGCCCGCATACTGCCAAGTGTTAGAGGAGGAGCCAGACGGGAAACCATGGTATCATGACATCAAGTGATACCTTTAGTGTCAAGAATACCCCGTTGACGCTACAGATAATGATAAGAGAACCCTGAGGCGGCTTGCCATAGGTTTCTTCTTGAATGGGGATGTGCTCTATAAAAGAAATTATGACTCTATCCTCTTTTGTTGTGTTGATGTTGTCGAAGTAAACAAAATTATGAGGGATATCCACGAAGGATATTTTGGGACTCATGTCAATAGACATGCCATGTCAAGGAAGATCTTGAGGGCTGGATACTATTGGATGACTATAGAAGCAGATTACTTTGATTACGTTTAAAGGTGTCACAAATGTCAAATATATGTTGATCATAGTCACGCATCCCCATCATCCCTGAATGTCTTGTCAGCACCATGGCCCTTCTCAATATGGGGCATGGATGTCATCAGGCCTATCAAACCAAAAGCCTTGAACGATCATCGCTTTCTTTTGGTAGCCATAGATTATTTCACTAAGTGGGTAGAGGTAGCTTCGTACGCCAATGTTACAAGGAATGTTGTGGTCAAGTTCGTCAAGCGAGAATTAATATACCGATATGGTTTACCAAGTCAGGTCATTACTGACAATGGCATGAATTTGAATAATAAGATGATGAAGGAGCTCTACGAGAGTTTTAAAATTTCTCACCATAATTCCTCTCCGTACCGACCTAAGATGAATGGAGCAGTCGAGGCAGCTAACAAGAACATCAAGAAGATATTGCAAAAGATGGTAGTGACCTACAAAGATTAGAGTGAGATGCTTCCTTTTGCCCTACACGGATATCAGACCTCACTTCGAACCCCAACAGGGGTAACTCCTTTCTCCTTAGTATACGGAATGGAAGCAGTATTGCCTTTTGAAGTGGAGATCCCATCCCTCTGAGTGATAATGGAAGCAAAATTGGAGGAAGCTGATTGGGTCCAAGCTAGACACGACCAACTGAACCTAATTGATGGGAAAAGACTAACTGCCCTCGGTAATGGTCAGTTGTATCAAAGACGCATGAAGCGAGCATTTGAAAAGAAGGTACAACCCTAATATTTCCAAGAAGGAGACCTAGTCCTCAAAAATATTTTGGCGATCCAGAAGGATAACCGGGGCAAATGGACACCTAATTATGAAGGACTGTATGTCGTAAAGAAAGACTTTTCTGGGGGAGCCTTAATACTCACTAACATGGACGGTGAGGACTTGCCAATGCCTGTAAATGCAGACGCGGTGAAAAAGTACTATGCCTAAGAAGGGGATGTCAAAACAACAACAAAAATAAACAAACGAAAGTGAAAGAAAATGCTCGCTAGGCTAAAAATCTGAAAGGGCGGCCTAGGAAAATGTTAGAGTGACCCGGTAAGTCAGAAACCTGAAAATGCAGCTCAGGCAAAAATCAGGGTCTAAAATCCTGGCAGTATGACTAAAACCTCCCACACAAGAAGTGCAAGTCCAAATTGGGGCGTGTGAATCATCGTTGAATTACTTTCTCAGAGGTAGAATTGAAGGGTGAACATGAATTCGTGACAAGGGATCAGGATTCTCGTTAATCTCAGGGATTCACTGGAGGATCCATGAGCCTTCCCTGTTTCACTTACCTTTGACCCTTTATACTTTACTCCATTTGTTCCATTTGTGTTCATTGTTTTCTTTGCCTTGTACCTATTTGATATACATGAATAAAACTTTACCTCTTTTCGGTACGTGTTTATGATATGAGTTTTATAATAAAGCGTGTTTTCCTTATTAAATGAAATGAAAAATGGTTAAATTTAAAGCCGTAGAGAATGAAATGCTTCCAGACCTCAATCTTGTCTCAGACAGCCATGACCGACTCTACTAGGCACGTGCTCTGAAGTCAGAGTTGCTTCTGTTTCGTCCATGAGTCATCTCCGGGGCTGCGATTCCAAGGAAATTTACCCAAGATGTCAATTTGTTTAGCTCTGCATTACTTACCCTTTTTCTGAAGGTTTGCTAAAGTAGATAGTCATGTGGAATACCCAGTGGAATCATCAAATTATCTCCCCAGTGGAACCACAATTGCCATAAACTGGCACCAATCAAGTCCTTTCCCTAGTGGCACCATAATTGCCACAAAACTGGCACCAATCAAGTCCTTTTCCCTAGTGGGACTGCAATCCAGAAATTAACTTCGATCAAACCCCTTTCCCCAATGGGATCACAACCACTAAAACTTGCACATCTCAAGCTTTCCTTTCTAGCCACCGAACTAGGATCCTTTTCCTTCCAGTCATCATACCAGACACTTTCCCTACCACCAAGCATTTTGAGCCAGGGGCATCCCCTCAATCCTTTGCTTTCTGTCAAGGTCTCAGGAACCCATGCCTAGACCATATCATTTCAATTTGAACCAGGGGCATCCTCCCAATCCTTTGCTTTTTGTCAAAGTCTCAGGAACCCATGCCTAGGCTATTCCCTTTTGAAACGGGGGCATCCCCCCAAGTCATTTATTTTCCAGTCACGACCTTAGGAACCCATGCCTAGGCTATTTCCCTTTTAAAATAGGGGCATCCTCCCAAGTCATTTACTGTCCAGTCATGGCCTCAGGAACCCTTGCCTAGGCTATTTCCCTTTGAACTAGGGGCATCACCCCAAGTCATTTACTTTCCAGTCATGACCTCAGGAACCCTTGCCTAGGCTATTTCCCTTTAAACCAGGGGCATCACCCCCAAGTCATTTACTTTCCAGTCATGGCCTCAAGAACCCTTGCCTAGGCTATTTCCTTTGGACCAGGGGCATACCCCTAAATCCTTTATTTTCCATCAAGGTCTTGGGAACCCATACCTAGACCATTTCACTTCCCTTTGAACTAGGGGCATCACCCCCAAGTCATTTACTTTCCAGTCATGGTCTCAGGAACGCTTGCCTAGGCTATTCCCTTTAGAACCAGGGGCATGCCCCCATATCCTTTGTTTTTCGTTAAGGTCTCAGGAACTCATACCTAGACTATTTTACTTCCTGGTTGGAACCAGGAGCATTCCCCCAAAACTGTTTATTTCCTGTCAAGGTCTTAAGAACCCATGCCTAGACCATTCCATTTCAATTTAAGCTAGAGGCATCCCCCGAATCATTTATTTTCTG
Organism: Clitoria ternatea; assembly: GCA_037962975.1. Lineage (NCBI taxonomy): Eukaryota > Viridiplantae > Streptophyta > Magnoliopsida > Fabales > Fabaceae > Clitoria > Clitoria ternatea. The sequence continues at coordinate 32,150,339 of CM075673.1, read as the reverse complement.
TCAAGGGCTCAAGAACCCATGCCTAGGCTATTTAATTTCCAACTTTGAGCTAGGGTCATCCCCTAAATCATTTATTGTCCCTCAAAGTCTCAGGAACCCATGCCTAGACCCTGTCATTTCCCACCTTTAGCCAGTGGCACCCCAAAACATCTATTTTCTGTCAAAAAGCCTCAGGTACCCCATCCAAGGCTATTCCATTTCAATTTGGGCCAGGGGCATCCCCCCAAAATCATCTGTTTTTTACCAAAGCCTCAGGTACCCTATCCTAGGCTATTCCATTTCAATTTGAGCTAGGGGCATCCCCTAAATCATTTATTGTCCCTCAAGGTCTCAAGAACCCATGCCTAGACCCTGTCATTTCCCACCTTTAGCCGGTGGCACCCCCTTAAATCATCTGTTTTCTATCAAAAAGCCTCAGGTACCCCTCCAAGGCTATTCCATTTCAATTTGAACCAGGGGAATCCCCCCAAAATCATCTATTTTCCATCAGAGCCTCAGGTACCCCATCCTAGGCTATTCCATTTCAATTTGAGCCAGAGGCATCCCCTAAGTCATTTATTTTCTAAAAGCCTTAGGCGTCCTTCCTAGGCTATTTTAATCAAAACCAATCTGGGGTATCTCCCCAAGTCAGTTATTTTTTATCAAAAAGGCTTAGGTACCCATTCCTAGGCTGTGTCCTACAATCAAAACACGTCGGGGCAATTCCTTGTGTCATTTACTCTTCTTCAAAGATTCAGATTGGTATCCTGCTTATTTTTCCAATTGCCAAGGATGGCATCCCGTTAATTTTCCAAGACACTGAAGCTGGCACTCCTGTTGTATCTCCCAGATTATCATCCCTACCGATATCAAAGTTGACACCCTGCTTCATTCTCTAAGAAATCGGCACTACTACTGGTTTTCCTTAATGGCTAAAGGGAACAACATTATCTCTCCTTGTTACAAAAATTGGCATGACCTTGGTGATAGTGTTCATGTCTTTACTTCATTTCCACTTCAAAAATATGAAGAGACTTCGTGTTTTTCTCGCGGAAAAGAAGTAAAGAAGGGCATCTATGAACACCTCTTTTTGTCTAGCCAATTGGTACAGTTCCATCATTTGGACACTCTATTCTATGCATGGTTCGCTTAAAAATTCATAACTCCTTCATACGACCTTTGATTTGTGCAAACCTAGTCTCAAAATTTTCATAACAAAATTACCTACGACTTTTATGAAGACTTGGAAAGCTACATCCTTACCAATTAGTACAGTTTTAATAATCTTCCCAGACCTGTTCCAGTTTTATGACTACTCTACACTCCTTTAGGAACAAATTCATATCTTCCTCATATGGTACTGAAATGACTCCCTTATTTTTTCTATGGATCCACATCAAGGAGACCTACAAACTTCATGAAGGGCATGAAAGCTAATTCTCTACCCATTTTGCCCAGTAAATTTATTTTTCTTGCAAATGTATTCCCGTCACACCCTAGAGCAGTTTTTGTAGATGGGCCATATCTCCCTTATTTCTTGATGAAAGGTTTTATGCCATATATTAACTTAAAGATAAGAGAAAGACCTATAATTCTCATGTTTGGCCCTTTTTCAAATATGGTCCACATCATCGCTTAAATATATGAGCAAGTTTTGTTAAAAAAAAGAAATGTGCAGCCCCTTTATTCACATGAATTGCTCTGAAAGACAAGGATATAAGCTGCAGAAGTTTTTTGCCAATAAAGCTTCCTTTGGCCTCTTAAATTCTCATGGTCAAGACATCAACAAAAGGACAAAAATGGGTGCATTCATTGATTGCCAAAGCTGAAAAGAAAAGAAACATTTAAATAAAAGAAAGCTACCAACATGAAGCTGGCTCCCATGTGACCAAAATTTTATTCAATGCATTACCTTCCATGAGTATTTCACGTTGGCTACCAAGAATCCCACTCATGAATATTTTATTCAAGCTTTGTCCATTGTCTAAAAACATCACACGGTCAAAGCTAGAAGCAAAGGGACCTATGTGCTTTGATTTTTACTACAAAAGTATCACTTTTTCTCTTAGCATCTCACGGCAATATACTTCACTCACCCATTATTTTTTTCAAGTTTTTGTTGCTATTCTTTCAAGCATTTACACAGTCCCATGTGCCCAATATTTAAACAAAACCTTTGTCCATTTCCTAGTGATCCCATGGCCAAAAGCTAACAAGAACCCATCAATAAAATATTTTAATCAATTATCCATCTCTTCATTGCCTTTCAACGCAGAAACAAAAGGAAATAGCACAGCATATCACGTAAATTGGAGCTGGAGAAGTTAGCTGGAATTATTGAATTGGGACAGCATTCTACAAGAGCAAAATTCATGTTTTAAAGGAGCTAATTATGGAGAATGGGTTCACAAAATTTTTCAGCTTTGCCAACGTAAAAGGAGAAGACAAAATAGAAGTTTTAGCTAGATCTTCTATTTGGAAACAATAAAAAACTCAAGTTGAAGAATTATAAAGAGAAAAGAACAGCAAAAAAAGGAGGAGGCTAAAGGGAGAATGAATTTAAGAGAGAAAGGAAGAAAACTAAACAGAAAAAGAGAGAGCATAGATTAGAAAAAAGAAGAGGGGAAAAACAACAGGGAGCAATGCAAGCTCAAGGAGTTCGGAGAGATTTTCTGGAGAGGAGACTATCTCATTATTCTTGAGTTTTTGAAGTTACTTCTGAATTTTTACTATTGAAATTCGCAACAGCAGAAGCAAAAGCAGCAACAGCAACAACAATTACAACAGCAGCAGTAACAGCAACAACGACAGCAACAGCAACAGTGAGCAAGAACTCAATCAGTGACAAGAACTTTTTTTGTATTTTTTATGAAAACCAGTGTTTATTTTCTAAAAGGTTAAATTTTTGTATAAGAATCAGATTAGTATTGTTGTATTGGATACTCTCTGTTTTCTGTTGTTTCTTACTATTATTACAATTTGGTTTTACAGTAGGATATTGTGATGCATGATTGAATCATTACTCTATCTCTGATACTGTTTCTGTTTATGTTACTATTCCCGTTTATTTACTGCCCAACATTATCGTTCTAATCGTTGGTGTATATTTTAGTTCTGTACGAATTTAAATTTTATCAAGGATAGTTGCGATCTTAATTTTATTGTCTAGAATATTAATCCTATTACAAGGAATCAGTTGTCTGTATACTATTTCTTTTTCTGGATATTTCATTTACAGTATAGGTAGGGCGTAATTTTCTTTTAAGGCGCTTGCTTATCTTTGAAAGAATCGGGTGGTACAAAGCTTAACCAAAATGTGATTGCTCATGTTTTTATTTTATTTAGTTTCTCTTTTTTCTTTATTTCAAAATTATGCTTAATTAAAAAATTTTAACAACCCAACATTATCTTCAACCAAAAAAATATTACCCATTTTCCTTTTAGTAATTTTGTGTGTTCTTTGTCTAGTCTCGATAAATATTTATTTTTTGACTTTAGAAAATTGTATTTCAAAAAGAGGTTAATTTAGACGAGAAGTTTTGTTAACCTTTTCAAATTTTCAATCGGTTGTTATTCATTACATAATAATATTTTAAAATAAGAATAATTTAGACGAGACATCTTGTTGGTCTCATCATGTTTTTTGATATGCAATAATAATAATATTTTTAATAAAGAGGGATTAATTTAGACGAGACGTCTTGTTAGTCTTCTCATATTTTCAATACATTTTCTTATAATAAGAGGTTAATTTGGATGAGACGTCCTGTTAATCTGCTGTTTTGTTTAATTAGTTTTATTTTATCTCTTTTCATTTATCTTTATTCTAATCTCTAATTCATGTTACAATTTAAGGTTAATTTGGATGAGTCATCCTGTTAATCCTTATTTTCACCCCGTGTTATTCTCATTGTTACTGTTAGTCAAATGTTTTACTATCGTTGTTTTTTTCATGTTTCTTACTGTCACTATTTTGTCAAATTTTTTACTATCACTGTTTTGTCGTTTCTTATTGTCATTGTCTAATCAAGTTGTTCGATTTAAGATTAATTTGGACGAGACGTTCTATTAACCTTATTTCAAACTTCCATGTCTGTTTTGTCTCTTCCTTTTTAAAGAAGTTAAAGTAATTTTTGGACTATTTTAAAATACGTGCTATCAATTTGAGGTAACTGTTTCATAATGGACAGTTATGAGGTGCTAATACCTTTCTCACCTGTAATTCAACTCCCAAACTTGGAATTTCATTTTTATAACCAGTGCTTTAAAAGAGGTTTTCCCGATATTTTACCCTAACAAAATATTGGTGGCGACTCCCTATTTTTTGAAAAGATTTTGAAAGTGTTTCATTTTTCGAGGGTCGACCGTGCCACCGTGATCACGGTCGCGACACCAATCTCTTGGAGCTTGCTTTAAACCATATAAAGCTTTTCTATGTTTGAAAATGTGATTTGGAAATTTGTAGTTTTCAAAACAAGGAGGTTGATCTACATACACTTCTTCTTGAATGTATCCATTTAGAAAGGCATTCTTAACATCCATTTGGTAATGTTTAAAGTCCATACAACATGCAAAAGCTAACAGCAACTTAATTACTTCTAATCTAGCAACGGGGGCATAGGTTTCTTCATAACCAATCCCTTCTTCTTAGTTGTACCCCTTAGCTACTAGCTTCTTATTTATAGTTATTATTCCATTCTCATCAAGTTTGTTCCTAAAAACCCATTTAGTTCCTATTACTTAATGGTCATTAGGTCTTGGCACAAGTTCCCAAACTTGGTTTCTTTCAAATTGATTTATCTTTTCTTGCATTGCTAACATACAATGTTCATCAATAATAGCTTCATCTATGGTTTAAGGTTCAATTTGTGAGACAAACGCTAAGTGATTACAAGCATTAATAGCACGACGAGTACTTACACCTTTTGATATATCACCTATGATATTGTCCATTGGATGATGTTTTGATCCAATCCATTCTTTTTGAATATTTTATTGTTCTTTATTTGGTGTTGCTTCTCCTTCATTGTTGATTTCTCCATCTTTTTTGTTGTCCAAAGTTATTTCTTGAAAGGTACCTACAAGGTCATCAACCTTTTCTCGAAATTTTACATGAATGGACTCTTCTATAGTACAAGTTCGTTTATTAAAGAGCCGATAAGCTTTACTAGATGATGAATAACCAAGAAATAACACCTCATCAGATTTTGCATTAAACTTCCCTAGATTATCATTCCTATTATTCAACATAAGACATTTGCATCTAAACATATGAAAATAAGAAATGTTTGGTTTTCTTCCTTTATAAAGCTCATAGGGGGTTTTCTTTAAAATAGGCCTTATTAAACATCTATTCATAACATGGCAAGCAGTATTTACCGCATCAGCCCAAAAATGTTTCACAACGTTATTTTCATTTAACATAGTTCTTGTGAGCTCCGTTAAAGATCAAATTTTCCTTTCAACTACTCCATTTTGTTATGGAATTCTTGGAGCCAAAAAAATTATGTTCAATGCCATATCTTTCACAAAACTTTTTAAAAGGTTGATTTTTAAATTCTCCCCCATCATCGGTTCTAATGGATGCAATTTTCAAATTTGATTCATTTTGGATAATCTTGGCATGTTTCTTGAATGCATGATATGCTTCATCTTTATAAGTAAGAAATAATGTCCATGTATACCTTGAATAATCATCCACAATTGCAAGACCATAATAATTTCCACCAAAGCTTTTGACTTTGAAAGGTCCAAATAGATCCATGTGCAAACGTTGTAAAGGCCTATTTGTTGAAACAACATTTTTAGCTTGGAAAGATTCCTTTACTTGTTTCCCTTTTTGACATGCATCACAAAATTTATTTTCAAATTTTAATTTTGGCAAACCAATTACTAAATCTTTTGAAACAAGTTTATTCAAATGGTCTATATGAATATGAGCAATTCTTCTATGCCATAGCCATGATTCATCCTCTTTAGTCATGAAGCATTGCACATCATTTGAAGCAAGGCAATCAAGATTAATCATGTAAATGTTATCAACTCTTTGACCAATGAACTTTACTTCCTTGTTTAGCTTATTTTTAGTTATGCAACTATTTGATTCAAATAAAACTCTATATCCTTTATGACATAATTGACTAATGTTAAGCAAGTTATACTTGAGTCCTTCAATATATAATACATCATTGATAGAGGTGGAAGAATTTTACCAATGTTTCCGATACCAAGTATTCTTCCTTTAGTATTATCTCTATATGTAACATACCTTTTATTTCGGGGGGTGATTAATATAAATTTACTTTTATCTCCCATCATGTGCTTAGAACACCCACTATCCAAGTACCAATGAGTGTTGCTTGCCTTAAAACATACTTCTTCATCTTCGTCTTGATGATTTGCCATGAGGCATAAGTTAGCTTCTTCGTTTTCAGATTCATCAGAGTTGCTTACATCGTTCTTATCCCAGGCTATGTAAGCTTTTCTCTTTCCTTTTTGTTCCTTGCTTTTCTTCTTGAGGTTTGGATAATCCGCCTTGAAGTGTCCTTCCTTTCCATATTCAAAGCAAGTAGCTGAGGAAGAATTATCTTTAAGAGTGGATTTCTTACTTTGAGGTTTGAAGCTCTTTTGGAATTTCTTGTTTTTCATGAGCTTCCCAAAACATTTGATAAATAAACTTAGTTCCTCATCATCATCCATGTCACTTTCTAGTTCTTCATCAATGGATGTTGCTTTAAGAGCTAGTCCCTTTTTCTTGGATGTTCTTTCTTCTTCTTCCGCATTTTTCAAGTCTTTGAGTTCCTGTTCCTGTTCTTGTAATTTACCAAATAATGTGGTAAGAGACATTTCATTTATATTTGGTTATTCTTAATGGTGGTCACGAGAGGTTGCCATTCTCTGGTTAAACTTTTCAAAACTTTATGAATAAGTTCTTGTTAGTATAAGATTTACCAAGAGTAATAAGATAATTTATAATCAAAGTAAATCTCTTTTGCAGTTCCAAAATAGTTTCACTAGAATTCATTCTAAAACTTTTGTATTGACTAGTGAGTATGCTAATCTTTTACATCACTAGTTCCCTCATGGATGATTTGAAGAGTGTCCCACATATCTTTTACGGTTTTACAAGTTACAACTCTAAAAATTCATCAGGGCCTAAAGCTAGGGTGATGAGATTTTTAGCTTTGTAATTGTATTGAACTTTCTTTTCTTCATCACTCATCCAATCATCCTTGAGTTTTTCAACTTGTTTACCATCTACAACATGCATAGGTACAAAAGGACCATTTTTAATAGCATTCCATATTTTTAAATCAATTGATTGAACAAAAATTTTCATTCATTCTTTCCAAAATGCATAACCTTCACCATTGAAAATGGGAGGTCTGTTTATGGAACCACCCTCAGGAAAAAGGTTATAAGAAGTTGAGGTCATTTTGTTCTCTTAAAGCTGTTAAGCTTAATCTACTAAGAGTTAAGCTCTGATACCACTTGTTAACCAAGTGGCCTCAATTACTCAAGAGGGGGGTGAATTGAGTATTAAAAATTTTTCTTTGGAAAGCTTTTGAATATAATTCTTTTGCAATTAATAAAGTGATTAATGAAATAGATGATAATAACAAGTAATAATAAAGTCAAATTAATCATAGCAATTTATTAAACACTTATTAAGCAATAATAATGTTTAACAAGAATAAAATCAAGATTTCAACTTAAACAATTTTCACACACGAATATAGAGCACAATTAAATTAGCAAGCAAATTTAAAGGAGTTTAGGGGATGAGAGAATTGTAAACTGATATACGAGTTCCACCACACCGGTGTATGTCTTGCCTTCAAGCAAACCACTTGAAGGATTCCACTATTGGAGATTTGAGATACAAGGCTTTGAGCAATTACAGCTTCTTAGTGTCCCACACTCAAGAACTTAATCCTCATAAGTAAAAGGGCAACCCACCCAATCTCACAATCTCTCAATATCCAAGGTTGAAACCCAACCCAAAAACTCTTAAATTTTAGTGATTGTATTACAAGAGTAACTCTCTAAAAGAGTGGATATACAAATTAAATCTTAAGAATTATAACCCTCTGAATGTATATGCAAATGAATAATTAAAGAGAGCTTATGCTAAGAACAGAGAAGAGAGCAGAGAGTGATTTACGTTCTTCTGGATTCTATGCTTCTTCAATTTCTATCTGTATTTATAGTAAGCGAAGGTATGTTGCCGTTACAATTTAATATTCCAATTAACTACTTTTGGCGTAGTGTTTCAACTTAAAATCCATAATGTTATCTTCAATTTCTTAAATCCCGTATTGTTGTTTCCAATTTCTTAAAACCCGTATTGTTTCCAATTCAACTTTTGAATGTTGTTTGATGAATGAATTGATTTAGAATTCCAATGAGTTGATTCAAGTGGCTTTGTTAGCTGTCCAACAATGTGTATGAATTGATTCATTTTTTAGTTGAATAGATTCAGGAACTTTAAAAAGGGTAGTAACCCATTTAATCTCATTTTGAATCGATTCAGGGATGCCTCCAGACGTATGAATCGATTCATCCTCTGTATTGAATCAATTCATGCATTATTTTTTCAAGTTCCTGGGAATTTTTCACGTGTGAATCAATTCAGGGGTGTCTCTGAATCGATTTAGACCCTTGTTGGGTCCTTTTTCATGCTTTGTTGACTTCTTTTCTTTATGGCTTGCTTCCTTTAGTCCTTTGGCATTTTGACAAACATTTTTCAATTATTTTAGCCCTTTGTAAATGCTTTAACACAAGTCCTTGATATTCATCAAATTTCATAGCATCAGACATATTTAAATTGTGTTCTTGTGCTCTTGTTTGTCATTATCAAAACTTGTTTCAACATATAAACACAAAAGACTCCTTCAAGCTGAAGAAACCTGTCTCGCTTAAGCGAGATACTTCATATAAAAGGAAAAACTTCATAAATCAAAGGCCTTTTGGAAAAATTACATTCAAGGAACATAAAGCTTAGATCGAAGACATCTTTTTCCTCTTCTTCATCTTTTTCTCTATTTATCTTTAATTATAATGGCTATGTTGTGTGGCTAAATCTTTTATTGGGATAGGATGTAGTCGAATAAAACCCTGACATACGCTTGTTCTATATCTATATATTTGGTATTCTTGTTCTTTCATTTTTGGCTTTTCATTTTATGCTTAATGCTTGATTCTATTGGGAAATAGTTTCTTGATCATGATTTCCATTTGATTATTGGAAAATAACTTGTGAAAATGGATCTAAATGGAATGCTCATTACAACGGGTATTAGGAATAATATTCGATGTAACAAATGTTAAAACAATCGCTTATAATGCTGGAATATTTTTAATGCGATTGAGGAATCAACATATTTAAGAATGTTCTTATGGATTTCATAGTCGAGGAATCGATGCGGATGATTTAAGATTTTGATGTAAAAAGCGACAGTTTAGAAACCGTTTATATAAATGTATGCAACGTATTGAAGGGTGAGATTGATGAAATCCAATCCCAGCTTTTATCATTTGATAGTTTGTATTTCTTACTATTTATTTTAGCTTATGTTTGTTTATGTTCAGTTCTTTTAGATTTCCGTTTATCTATGAAAACATCAATTTATTTCTGCTGAGGTAGCAACGAATCAATACTTAAATACCGTATCCCAGTGGAACGACACTGTTTTTACGTATACCTCAACTCGACAGTGGAACTTGCCACGGAAAAGTTTTATCACCTTAAAACTTTTAACATTATTCTTTTAAAAAACACTCTATCTCATCCCTTAAAATCCTCTCCTCATTTTTTAAAAAATCTCTTATCATAAAATTTGATTCCTTTTTATAAATTTTAAATTTTAAACTTGCTCATCCTATTTGAATTTTAAAATTTATCTAAGATTAGATTCTAGTTTTTTTAGAAATTTAAAATTTATGGTTCTAATAAGGATTTAAAAAAAAACTTTAAAGATCAAAGCCCAGATCAACATTTTGAAATTCAAACAAGCCCACAGGTTCACTAGTGGAAAAAAGGCTTTTCTCACCAGGCTTTTTACACCGGTTGTAATATAACCAGTGTAAAAATAACATGGTGGCAATTTTATAAATAATTTGAAATTTTACACTGGTCTACACTTTGAACCGGTGAGAAACGATAGTGTTTACACTAGTCCTAGTTTTAGACCAGTGAGAAATCGTAATGTTTATACTGAGCTTAGTTTTGGACCCATGAGAAATCTTTGTAGATTAGAAACTTTTTCATATGCATTTGAATGCCTCTCTCTCACACGTCTCTCTCTCAAAGCCTTCCCCGTCGCCTCCCTCTGTTCACTAAAACCTTCTCGCTACTGAAGAAGTGTTCTCTTCCCCAACCAACTTTTCCTGAACACTTAACCACCTTTATTCCCTCTCCTCTCTCCACCTCGACATCGTGCTCCTTCGCCTCCATCTCTGTAGAGCACACAATCATAACCCACAAGCCCCTACGCACTCTTCTTCGATTGAAGCTTCTTCCTTTAACAAATCCCTTGCGCCTCTTCTCTTCTACGCATGTGGTTGCCAGGCTGTGTCATCATCGATTATAGTGATTTAGGGATTTAGGGTTGAGGATACAGAGCCCCTTTTTCATATTCGAAGAGTTCCCTTACTTGTGAGCTTTGTTTTCCCCATTACTGATTTGTCTCCTCACCTTCCATTTTATTTTTACTTCCCCCTTATCCTTCCATTTTATCCTTCTAAAAGAAAGATTATACTTTCATATTGATCACAGGTTTAGAAAAGAAAGGCTGAACAATATCTGGCTGATTCTGGTGTTCCATACACAATCATAAGGTACACTAATTTCTATCCATATTTAGGGATTGATAAAATAAGTTGAATGGTTTACTCTATTGAGTGAGATTTCTTATTGACAATGGAAGTGTTTATTTATTTGTGAATTGTAGACCTGGATGTTATTCAAGTAGCCTCAATACTCAAGATGAGGGGTGAATTGAGTTTTTAAAACTTTGCTTAGAATGCTTTTGAACTTGTTTCTTTTATCACAAGTTTAAAGATTATGCAGGTGAAATCAAGTTTAATGCAAGAGACAATGCAAAACAAGCGGTGTACGTAGCTGAGACAATTTGTCAAACACTTGGTGTGCAATATTCAAAGTTCACTAATTCAAGCAAGCTTAAGTATATAAACCACAATCAACCAACACCAATCAATTAAGTGCAGTATATGAATGTAAAAGAGTAAGGGAGAAAAGCTTGCAAACCGATTTAACGAGTTCCACCAACCCCGGTGTACGTCTCGCCTTCAAGCAACCCACTTGAAGGATTTCCACTATTGAGATTTAGAGATTACAAGCTATGAGAAATTGCAGCTTCCTAGTGTCCCACACTCAAGAGCTCAATCCTCACTAGCACAAGGGTAACCCACCTAATCTCTCAAACTCTCAATACCCAAAGGTTGAACCCCAACCTTTGTGACCACTCAACCTAGAGTGAAAACCTTTGTGTTTGGTGTAGTGTTTACAAGCAAGTAACTCTCTTAATAGAGTAGATATACAAATGAAGGCTCACACTATTTCTAACTCTCAACAAGAGAGAATATACAAGTTTAAGTTCTAAGTTTCAGAAAAATGAAACTATACAAGAATAGAACTCACAAGGCTCAAGAATTGATTTCCTTTTGATGGATTTATGTGTTGCTTTAAGTAGCTTGAAGGAGTCTTGCATTTGTAGAGCTTGGAGATGAGCATAATGGAGTTCCTAGCCGTTGCAAGTCATGGGTGCCTGAGATCTATGGAGAAATGAGTTGGTTTCCACTTAAAAAGCACTTTCCCCAATTTCTGGCACTATAATAATCGATTACGCTTCGAGCTGTAATCGATTACACTTTGAAATCTTTAGTGTAATTCGCGTTGTAATCGATTAGCCTATCCCTAGTAATCGATTAGCTTCAATTCAGAGACTTGGTAATCGATTGTGCTTCATCTTGTAATCGACTAGGACTGGCACCTGATGCATTTAATTTGATTACGCAGCTTTGTAATCGATTGTCCTTGTATATAATCGATTAGCTGTCTTTCCAGGAGCTTTGTAATTGATTGTATATGTCCTGTAATCGATTAGCTTAAATACCTGATGCATTTAATTCAAACAGAGGTTCAGTAATCGATTAGTCTTGTTGGTGTAATCGATTAGTGTACAAATAGAAGCTATCTAATCGATTATCCATTTGTCGTAATCGATTAGCCTGCGTGTTTTTGCAAGTCTGATGTTGTTTCTTGTTTCTTCAAGAGTTTCTTCAATATTCCTTTGTCATTATCAAAATCTGTGAACCTGAAAGCATATTCAAACACATTCTCCCCCTTTTTGATGATGACAAACAGTGTTCATCTCTTGAGGTTTGTTAGTTCAAATAACTTATCTATTATTTCTAATTCTATCTACAAAAGCATATTCAAAATTTGCACAATGTTATCTCTTTATCCAAACTGTTATCTTTTGAGCATTATCTTTATATCTATTTTCAGGTTCTATATTATCTCTTAATCAAAATTTCAAATTTTTGTATTATCTCTTAGTACTTCAAATCTCCCCCTATCTAAAGGAATCTATGCCTTAGAGATAATTAACCACTTGTTATTATCACTTATTTTTAGCAGTCAATTCTTATTATTAGGAAGCAGATGAACAAGTACTTCTCCCCCTTTGGAATCATCAAAAATAATAATGCAAATAGAGACATAGAATAATAAAAGGCTTTTATTCATTGTAGCAGAAAGGGAAATTACAGAATTGAAATTTTGACAGAAATAAAAGAAACAGAATGGAAATGATTTAAATAAAGCATAATAAAATGGATCTAATTATCCAGATTGAAAAAGCGAAGTTTAGAAATCTGGTGAGATAATTCCTCATAGCGCTGTTGCATGAGTTCAAAATGTTGCTGCTCATTCATTTGAAATTGTTGGAGGGAGTTTTCAATTCGATCAGAACGGTTATCAAGATGAGCATACAAGGCAGTGAAGGGATCAGGTGGAGCGGATGATTCTCCTTGAGGTGTAGGAGTAGGATCAACAGTGGGACTGGGATGATCTTCCTCAAATGAACTGTTTCCATGAATTCTGTCACTTTTGAGGATCCATCTTCCAGCTACACAAACCATACCCATTTTGTTTAGATGGTGAATACCAATGCAAGCTTGAGAAGGCACTTTTTCAACAAGTTCTCCAACCAAGTCTACTCCATATGCCTTGAAGATTTTTGTGAGCAAGATGCCATATGAGACAACCCGACTTAATTAAAGACAAACCGAGACCAGGGAAAATTTTTCCAAAATTTAGAACATTCTAAACGTTCATAATCAGCCCAGATTAAGAGTCGGGGTAGAACAAAACGAACTGAAGGCAAGGGAAAGCAAAAGCCGACCAGAGAAAGGGAATACCGGGTCCAAATGCCACACGTTGGCAAGACCCAGTTTCGGTCACACAGCCCAGCGGAATACAGCGCTTGAGCGAGTTCTTTTCTCGCTGGAGCGAACGCCTTGCTCGCTGAAGCAAACCCATTGACTCGGTAATTTCATCACACGGATTCAGGACCACGTTCACTCAGGAACGGTATCCTAAATTCAATTTGGGAATAAACCGAGACCAGGAAAATTTTTCCAAAAATCAAAGGGGATACAAGGGCAAAATAAGCAGTTGAGGGTTGAGGAGAGTAGAATCAGGACAAGAAAGAAAGGGAAAGGAATGCAAACCATCTACAAGGCAACAGCGGAAGATGCAGGACATGAGCGAACCCAACAGCGCCTACTCGCTCAGGCGAGATTCAATATCGCTCGAGCGAGACAACCCAACACGCTTGGGCGAAGTATGCATAGCTTAAGCGGAACCAAATCGAGACCTTCCCTTCGCTCACACTCGCTGGAGCGAACACTTAATCGCTGAGGCGAGTATCTCCACTCGGTATTCCCTCACTCAGATTCAGAGTCTGGTTCACTCGGAAAAGCCTTTACTCTCGATTCATTCGGATTGAACCTTACACGCACCAGCTTCATTCGGAAGTTTACATCACACTCCTCAACATCATTCTTTCAGGATACAAATGTTGACCACTCGGGAAACGATTTCCACGGTCATTCCACTCGGGATCTAAGAGTACTTTCACTCGGAATATCTTTCACGGCCTTTTACCACTCAGAGTATTTCACTCGGCACATATAATTTTTCTCACTCAAGTTATCTTACTAAGTCAAGCCTCGCTTAAGGATCTTCTTAGCTTCTAATAAGTTTACTATAATAGAGTTCACTTAGGGCCTTAGGTATCATTCATCTATCGGGAAACATTCAATCGGCAAGCTTTCCCTCGGAAATATTTAATTATTCTCCACTCGAGGAAATCCTAATGGTTTATCACTCTGAAGGTGTTCAGAACAATTCCCACTCGGGATTATACGACCTCATTCACTTGGAAACATCTAAACCTATCCTCACTCGGGATAAGGTCACTATCTCGCTTCCTACAACAATAACTTAGCTCCATTTTTACTTATAGTCATACCAACCTCACACGCTCGGAAAAGTACGTATATATATCACTCGGACATCACACACAGCATAGAATAAACATACAGTATGACATATATAGGAATGTATATAAATATTTACAAGCACATTGTCATACTCTCAACCCGAGAGAGTTCAAATGCTGATATAAAGAGACTAAGACCAAAATACGAGCCGGCCAAGGCTTAACAAAACCTTATACACAGTATATACATATACACATATATTCCATAGTGCACAAGCACTTCACTCAGCATTCAGCTCCTCCTTTATTCATCATTCCAAGAGACATTCACTGTAAAATATAGCCACAGTAGGGGGGTGAGTATCTTAGATATTAAATGATAGATACTGACTCGGATTATTCCTCATTAGTGTAGCAATATATATGTTCATACATAGCAACAATCAATAACATAACAATGCCAATTAATCAAGACACGCATAAGACATCTACCGATCAGAATCCATCAATTATCACTCAGCTATATGCACACACCATCTCAATAACATTAACATATACTCATGCAATTAGATTTCATACATATCAACTATACATGTACACAGATTAATTCACTCGGTTCCGTATTCGTGTGTAATCGGTTTTCACTTGTTGCAACGTAGGCTCCTAGCCTTCTATTCAGCTCCCAGCTGCTTGGCCGTTTTACTGGTAACAAACCGTTTGCCCACATAGGTGACACCAACGCTCTTAGCGCCAACGGCGGTGTTCACGGGCAGCCTGAGTCTCACTCAAAGGCTACCTTGAGTCTCACTCAAAAGGATTTCACAGCGTCTCACGCTTTAATAACCGATGGTAGTGTCCCACACTACATGCTCTCAGCATTAACGCATCCCATGCACCACACGCGGATTCATCACACAACACAAGTTTCATACACAACTTTCATTCAACAATACATGCATCACATGCAATCGGTGTAACACATCATCAGACTCACTAAGTCCACATTTTCTCACATGCAGTCAGCATTTTGAACTCATAATAACCAGCATGCCATATAGGTCACACGGTAGTCATCAACAACACTTCAACACATTCGTTTCATGTAACCATTCAATACTCTCGAGGCTATCAACATGCATTTCATGGACGGAACTAAACATGCAACACTCAATTCCTAATCATCATGCATCCGGGTATCATATACTCTTCATGCAAATAAAACATAGAATCAGACACAGAATCAGCAAACCATTAACACCCGAAACCCGTCCATAACCCATGCATTTAAGATATAAGATACCCCCTACCTGGAATGAAGATTCCAGGAGCTCCTCGAGCTAACAGTGCCGACCAATCATCCTTCGACCGCTCCTTCCAACTCACACGACCTCTGGGTTCAGACGCTGGACTCCGCACTCAGCATGGAGAATCTGAAGCTGTTTCCACACCCACGAACAGTCTGATCTTGCCAACAATGAAGGGTTCCAGTCCCAAGACATCCCAACGTCGCTGAGTTAGGTGAAGGAGAAGACGACGAGGAAGGAGACGAGGAATAGTAGGGAAGAAGACTGGTTGCATGCAGAGGGAATGCACACTCTCACCCTCTCTGGCTCAACGAGGAAAAGAAGGAGGACAGGAGAAGAGAACAGAATAGTGTCTCTGCATCCTTTAAAGAAATGCCCTTAGCTTTCAACTCAGTGGGTCATTTCCCATAAACTGAGACACCCCACGCTGCTAGCATCCACACCGGGACTCATGCAGCCCCATCAGATGGAAGAAGACGAGAAGAAGAAGAACAGAGGAGGATCCAACCTCCAGGACACACCACCATGTTATTTCCTCTGCCACTACGCTGTTCCACTTGGTTCTACTCAGTGTTGAATGGAAGGAGGAAATGAAGAGGAAGACGAAGAGAACGAAGAGGGGAGTGGGCAGGAAAAGAGGATCGGACAGTGTCTCTGTTTTCCTTGGAAGAAAAACTCTCAGCTCTCTCTCGACTTTTGGTAAGTGGAGTGACGCGAATGAGGAAGTGAGTGGAGAAGAGAAAAGCCGAAACTCTTATATACTCCAGGGGCACATGCGTCTTTAACGCTGGCCACTAACATTAATTAATTAACCATTAGTTCTCTAATCTACAATTAATCTTAACTCATTCACTAATCTCATTCGGTAGTTAATTTTTAAATCGGGATGTTACAACGGTCCCCACATACATGATTCACCTGGTAAACTCAACCAGATCCTTATTCAAAAGGTCACAGACATGCTTCATTTGGAAGCGTCTCAATCTCCACTCGGGAAATGATTCCCTCGTTTATTCCACTCGGAATCCATAAGCTTCCCTCACCCGGAGTATTTCCCCAGTCCAATACCACTCGGTATATTTCAACCTCAATTTACTCGGAGGTACATTACCCATTCTGCACTCGGCATATTTTGATCTTCCTCACTCGGAGATCACCATAACCTCCATTCCTTCAGAAGGAGCCCCCACAATCAAGTTTCGTTCAGGATTCCTCTGTCCTCACATTAATTCACCAAGTTAAGTCTCACTCGGACTTATTCAATACTTAGCCACTCGGAATATATAACATTTACTCGGAATATATATAGCCTCGTTCACTCGGAAGAGGACCCTAGAATACACCTCAATCAAAACCATCAAAAAAACTCTTCCCTCGGAAGAGGTTCATTCGGGATTTCTCACTCGGGAATATTCAAACCCTTCCCCACTCGGGGTTTACTCATACTTTTCACCCGGTAACATATGGACTAGTCTTCCCTCGGAAGTAGCCCACTCGAGTACATCTTACTCGGAACCATTTTAAGCCTTCATCACTCAGAAAAAGGCCACACAAACAATAGCCTCACTCGGTAATGGCTCTCCCATCAATATTCCACTCGGAATTCATTGACTTAGCATTATCCATTCGACATCATATCTCAGTCGGTATAAGTAACATCATATCCACGTAATATATATATATATTTATATAAATGTATACTTGTTCATAATCCCGATAGACAACCCATATAATTAAATCTGTTCGGATTACAAAGAGAGCCGGCCAAGGCTTTAACATATCTATTTACAATATATATACTATATGTGCACTTCAACAATCGGAGTGCCCATCACTCGGACTTGAGGCCATCTCCTTATTCCCAATCCGACCTGCATATACTGAAAAATATAGCCACAGTAAGGGTGAGCTTTTACATATTAAATGACAGTTATTGACTCGAATTAATCTTCGAATCCTCAACCATGCAATAATATATCTCAATCAGTAATAATGCACTCTGCCATTCAATATGAACCCTACAACAACTTTATCCACTCGGGATTCATGCAATTCAATCAAGACTGAGTAATTCACAACATTCACAATCACATATTCACAACCATAACATCACCTTGCACTCGACAACAATACCAATGTACATGCATTCACTCAGTCGGAATTCACACCAACTATTCATGGCTATATAATTCATATTCATCACAGCATGTATCACAACCATAACATCATATTGCACTTGGCAATAACATCAGTATACATGCATTCATCCAATCGGATTCCACTCAAGTCATTCAAGACTATATCAATCATGTTATTCCTAATAACATTCCACATATTCATACAATTCACATTGAGCTCATTGACAACCATAAGTGTGCACACATTCATTTCACCCGGATCCGGTTATTTATTATTAATTTTTATTGTTGCAACATACGCTCCAAGCCTTTTCTCAGCTCCAAGCTGATTCGGCCGTTTTACTGGTACCAAACCGTTTGCCCTCACATGTAACACAGTCACTCCAAGCGACAACGGAAGTGTTACGGGCAGCCCCGAGTCCAACCCGGTAGGCTTGCCTTGAGTCCAACCCAAGGTCTTTAAGCGTCCAACGCTTAGTGCACTCGGCACTGCCTCGAGTCCAACCCGAGGTCTTTTATCATATTTAACATGTATTCATCTGATTGCCGACTCTGTATTAAGCGTCCAACGCTACATGCTCCAAGCATTTCCAGTGGCGAATCGGATACATACGGTCTCATTCATCAGGCGTCCAATGCCAATGCACTCGGCATTGCCTTGAGTCCAACCCAAGGTCTTTCAATATGTTTTCCACACATATGCACTCGGCATTCAAATATCAATAACATGAATTCCATGCATTTTATCATTATTATTCATAAACAGGGATCGACATAGCAATAACACAATACATGCACTCGGTAAATCACATGCTTTTTAATATAAAATCCCAAACAGGAATTAACATAACCGACCCACATCTCATGCATTCGGCAATCACAATGCCATCCACTCGGAATTATCATTTACAACAAGCATCATATGCTATTTCATGAGATCCACTCGGCATTAACATTTACAACAAGCATCACATGATTTTCATATAATATCCACACAGAATTAACACAATAGTCCCCATCTTATGCACTCAGCATTCGCATGTTCAATGACAAGCATCTCATGCATTTAAACACAATCACACACGGGGATCAATATAACAAACTCATGCACTCGACATCAACATGCATTTTAGTATAAACACATGAATATTTGTCCACTGTCTCAGTTTAATACACTCGGCAACCATAATGCCATTCACATTTACATGCATTCACTCGGTATTTTATATTTATCATCATATATCTCATGGACGGAATCATGAGAACATCACACAAACTACAATGATCACAAATCCAGGTGTTTCATGCACCAATACTCAACTACAACATATCAATCAACATATTTCAAACATGACACAACACATTAAAGCAAAACCACCCAGAACCCGTCCATAAACCATATATTTGAGATGTAAATTAACCCCCTACCTGGAATGAAGATCCCAGAAGCTCCCTGAGCTTGCAGCACCGACTGAACGTTCTTCAGTCACTTGTTCTCAATAGAACCATCCTGCTTCAGTCATCCAACAGCACTTTGCTCTCAGCTTTGGAAGAACTAACGCTGCTTCCTCACAAGCAGATCTACCACCGAGACACTCCATGCCAAGCCTCCAAGGCACAACGTCACCCCTACACTCAGTCCAGTGGAGGATTCCATGGCTGTTCCTACACACGAACAGACCAGTCCTCACCAACAGTGGAGGACCCCATGCTTCCAAGCACCCATCGTTGCTTAGGCAGAACAGAGGAGGATCTCAGCCTCCAAAACACTCAGTACCATGCGGTTCTCACACAACCACGTTCTTCCCACTTCGTGTTCCCACTTCCCACTCGGGTTCTACTCAGCGTGCGAGTGGAAGAAGAAGAAGAAGAGGCCACAGGACTCGAGAGAGAAAGGAGGAGCGTTTGCAGCATAAACAAAGTGAAATGGGCTGAGAGTGAGTATAAAACTTGAAGCTGAAGCTTCCATCATCACACTGCTTCTGCGACCGCTCTCCCACTCCATCAGCCATCACATCACCATTAATTCCAATCCCATCAGCGTGGGAATCACGAGGGAGAGAGGGAGGGGACCGAAGCCCCTTTAACACCACCAAGGGCACATATGACATTTCCTGGCATTATTATTATTATTATTATTCAATCAACAATTTTAATTCTGTAATTAACCTTAATTGGTAATTAATTCAAAAGTAGGATGTTACAATTCCCCCTCCTTCAAAGAATTTCATCCTCGAAATTCGAATACAAACTTACCTCAACTAACAGCTCAGAATATTGCTGCCTCAACTAATTACATGTCTCTGCTTCCCAAGCATTCACCGACCGGTTCACCATTCCAATCGGCATAGCTTCACCTCTCAAGCGGTTTACCGACCGCTCCACAATTCCAGTTGGCATAATCGCTAAAGTCAGATCCTACCTGATTACAACCTCTTCATAGAATTCAATATATTTAGGGATTCAATTTTTAAAACGTACAAGTTACCTCATTTAACTCTACCAATTCACCATAACCAATGGCACCTCTAGTTCTTTGGCCACTCGGCTCTACACTCTCAACGCCAATCGGTGTACATCCACCGTCAGCTCCTCCAATTCATAGGAGTTACTTGGCACAATTAAGTATCCACGCAGATTATAAACTCTAAATTGTGTTACATGAGACACATTATGGAGGTTAATCAACCAGCTGGGAAGAATCTAGTCGGTAAACAACATTACCGATTCCCACCAATACTCACTACTGTCCATTTGATCTCGGATTAAGCCCTCGGCTCTTCAACATCTGACTATTAAAATTCCTCCTTCAAACTATGTTATACCTTGGCAATACCGAGCCGAACACTCAACAGAGCTCCAGTGTACTTCAATTAGCACAGTTTGCCTGGATTTACCTCGTACAGGCACTACACTCGGTCCTGAAATCTCAGATTCCTATCCATACCTTCAGCTAATTCCATGTCCGCTCCCTGAGAATGTCACTCGGAGCTTCTCACTCAAGAATATCATTCGGGGTTTAAGAGCAATTCTCACCCAGAAATCTTTCCATTACAACAATTTACTCAGAATCCAAGTCCACTTCAAAGACGAACCTGAGTTCAAACTTAACAGCTCTAAGCATCTACCTAAGCACGGACTCAAATAAATTCACCTCTCGGATATCTACTCCCCTCGGGAGCCATTCACTCGGAAACTTACCTATTCAATGTTCCACTCGGTACCATTCCACACAGAAGTGTCACAACCAGAGACACTTCACTCAGATTTTTCCCCCTTACTCAGAAGTGCCACATTCGGACACTTCACCCGAAAGTCACACGACTCGGATATTTCACTCGGATTTCACCTGATACAAAAGTGTCATTCGGACACAGTTCCTTAACTTAATAATGACTCCCATAACGATGTTTCACTCGGAACATCATAACTCCATTCAGTAGTTCTTTCTCCCAGAAAGATTTCACTCGGAATTATCTCCGCTTTCTCACACTCGGAATATACTAATCTTTCCCGAGCAAATTCTCGCCTTATCTATCACCTCGGCTCAAGGTCATGGTTTCCTCACTAAACTTACCGTATCACTCGGTTAGCCTTATAAAACTTTCAATCTTTAGTGACAGACTTGATCACCCTTGTATTTCAATAATCAATCATTTCTTTATTGGCTAATGGCCAATTTACACCCAATAACCTCTGATCCTCTCAGAGGTAAACACATCAAGGTTAAAACAAACCTTCTATCCTCATTTTGATACTCAACCACTTATTGTTCACTCAATACAACTCTCATCTTCACTCAGACAGCCCCATAGACTCACCATCACCATAAACAGCTACAGTCTCACCTGCCCGACTTATGAACTGCTACATCTGACTTATAGGATGACGTCTCATTCCTATAGGGTTACAATAATTGCATAGAGTCGCTGCAAAAGTGTACGCTGCCACAATACCTATGGTATGAAGAGTCGTCTTGGAACAGCATACATTACACTCTTTTCACATACACCGACCAAACTCACTCAACTAATACTAATTCATAAAAATTAATGGCAATTCACACATATATATAAGCAATACATTTACATCAACATCATCATTATGCACCACCTAGGGCACATCACGCAACAACAATCATAAAATATAGTTTACCATTACTGTAAAACAGTATAATGGCAATAGGCTTCCAACCCCCACAAAAATCACATGGATTCAGCACTGTATTCGCATATACTCACTTGACATACCAACAATCGGCTTCTAGCCCTTACCAAGTGAATACCTCTTCTTTAATCTTATTGATCATAAAACCATGGCTCAATAGCCAAATAATCCCCCATTTCATCACTCATCACAGGCCATCAATAAATTTAAGCCTAGATGATTCACTAAACTCTCTTAGATATACTACTCGGTTTACAATATGATTTTCAATCACATAACAGGTTTTTACATTGGTGAACCTTCTCACTGAGTATAAACACAATCCACCAATTGGTCGTGCAATTATCATTATAGTATAATTTCTAATACCACCATAATCAATACCCAAGCGTACTCGGATTTCAACCTTACCAGTCACTATCAATCAGGTATCCCATTTATTATTTACATTTTACCTTAAGATAATTCAAGCCTCAACTATCCATAAGGTTCAACAAATTTTTCGACTCGAAAGTCTCTGGGTCACCTAGTACCCATCATAGAACACTCCGACAACATTCGAATATCACCGAGTCGAAACCACCATCGGGTCCAGCTCCACAAAATCTAATAGCATACAATTATACTAAATTCGATCGGGATTTCCATACCTTATGGGTCACCACTAAATCAATTATTCGCTCAGTTTTCAGCTGCAAGACCGAGTCTAACCCAAATCCTCAAGTATCCAATTACACCAAATTCCCCCAACGTACAATCATATATGATCATGCCCAATCAACTGGGTTACCACACCTAGTGGTCTAACATTTGACCAATCGTTCACTCTGTTTTCACACACCAAAGATCGAGACAATACCCCAATCTATCATGTATTCAATTTCACATCTAACCATCTATCACATACCCAGATTTCCAACTTAGGAAACTACAACACATCACTTATACCATAAATCACGTACATCATATATCATATAGAGCTCTCGTGCCAAAGGATGATCCTTACAAATAGCACAACCAATCAATTGAATTCGGAAACACCACACTAGGGGATTTCTTCATTATCATTCACTTAATCAACTCAAATATGTGAGTTCTACACCGTTCAACAAACATTCCTCGGCTATGAGCCATTAGCTTGGCTTATACCAGAGATCAAACCAACTAATCCGATTCCAACACGTAAAAAGGTCTCAATACCCCTCGCTTTATCTCTTTCTAATTCTCCTGGGTTAGAATAACCTCTAAGCATTTCATGAATAACCCAACCAGGGTAGAAACAAATCTCTACCCCCAAATCCGAATTTCAACAGTAGTACCTTTCACTACTGTCCTCACACAAAACACATAGGCACATAATCACACAATTCATGGTTAAACATATATCAAATCCAACAGAATACCACAAGCAATGATGACAATCGGTCCTATTGCACATAACCACCTACTGTGAGTAGGCATACCTTGGCCATGGACCTTTTAAGTCCGCTCTGATACCAAAATGAGACAACCCGACTTAATTAAAGACAAACCGAGACCAGGGAAAATTTTTCCAAAATTTAGAATGTTCTAAACGTTCATAATCAGCCCAGATTAAGAGTCGGGGTAGAACAAAACGAACTGAAGGCAAGGGAAAGCAAAAGCCGACCAGAGAAAGGGAATACCGGGTCCAAATGCCACACGTTAGCAAGACCCAGTTTCGGTCGCACAGCCCAGCAGAATACAACGCTTAAGCGAGTTCTTTTCTCGCTGGAGCGAACCCCTTGCTCGCTGAAGCGAACCCATTCACTCGGTAATTTCATCACTCAGATTCAGGACCACGTTCACTCGGGAATGGTCCACACATACATGATTCACCCGGTAAACTCAACCAGACCCTTATTCAAAAGGTCACAAACATGCTTTATTCAGAAGCGTCTCAATCTCCACTCGGGAAATGATTCCCTCGGTTATTCCACTCGGAATCCATAAGCTTCCCTCACCCGGAGTATTTCCCGAGTCCAATACCACTCGATATATTTCAACCTCTGTAACATCCCAATTTTAATAAAAAGGAACGGGGCAAAATAAAGCCATTTAAAATGATAATTCAGGAGAGGAAATCTGTTCACTAATTACACTTAACTTAATTAATTAAAAGGTGCGAGGTGATTAACGTTGGAGGGTGCTGATGGGACAGGATGGCGTGGGCAAGACTACTGCCTCACGTTTCCCACCCCACCTTCCTGTTCTTCGTGCATGTGTTTATATTGGGTGATGGCCCCTTGCCCTTTCACTCTCGAAAACCCCCCTCTGCGGACTCCCTCTTTCTCCCTTCTTCTCTTCTCTCTTGCTCTTCTCTTTTCCTTCTCTGCCCTATATTCCATTCCCTGCTTCGAAAGCCAAGGTGACGGTACTGCAGTGGAGTCAGAGCTCCCTCACACGAGTAAAGGACGAGCGTCAAGGCAAAAGCAGAAACAACCCTGCACCACTCGTGGAAGACAGCAGTGTTCCAGAGAAAGTGTTGAGCGAAGCAGCAAAGAAGAGAACCAGTACCCCAAGCAGAAGAATCTCTCGGAGTCTCGCAGTTGGTAGGGGGAGTACCTTACATGTTAAATGCATGGGTTACGAACGGGTTTGGAAAACATTGATAATTATGGAACTGTATACTGTTGCATGATATACTTGCATGTAGAATATCCGAGTGCATAATAAGTGAGAGTGAGTGTTGCATGTTATCATCGTCCTTGAGGATGCATACGTTACCATAGAGCTCGATTGCATGTCATGTTGTGTTGATGGGAATGCTTATTGAATCTATTCGTGTTTATAGGGATGCATGCGTTGATTAAGTTCTGACATTGTCATATACCGATTGCATATTGTGCTATGTTGATTTGAAATGCTTGTGTGAACCTGTTGATCTTCGTATAGATGCATGCGTTGATTAAGTTCTGATACTGCTGTAAACTGAGTGTATATTATACTTGAGTTGATGAAAATGCTCATAGAAGCTTGATATTGATTGGCATCGATTGCGTGGGACTCATATGTTGTTAATGGAACTATGATGATGATTGCATGAAGGTTGAATGTGTTAGATTAACATGTAGAGTCCTGAAAATGTGTATTATCGACTGCATGTAAAATACGTGTGGTTGAATAGAGGTTGTGTGCATGAATTCAACGTTGCGTGATGGATCCGCGTGTGGCGCATGGGATGCGTTGTGCTGAGAGCACGTAGTGTGGGACACTACCATCGGTTATTCAGCGTGGGACGCTGCAAAATCCTTGAGTGGGACTCAAGGTAGCCCTTGAGTGGGACTCGGGCTGCCTGTGAACACCTCCGTTGGCGCTAAGAGCGTTGGTGTCACCTGTGGGCAAACGGTTGGGTACCTGTAAAACGGCCAAGCAGCTGGGAGCTGAAATGGTAGCTGAGAGCTATGTACAAAAGGCTGAGAGCCTACGTTGCAACGTTAGAACCGATAACACACGTATACGGAACTGAGTGAATAATCTGTGCATATATGGCTACTGATGATATGTGGAATTAATTATGCATGTGATGATGTTAGTGAAGTGGTGTTTACTTGTGAATGAGTGCGTTATTCCGTGTGCATGTACTATAATTGCTGACTGAAACCTGCTCCATGAATGTATAATATGTTGTTGAGAAGTTGTAAATACGTTTATACCCGAGTGAGAATTGTGTATTCTGATTGATAAATGTTATGAAGAAATATCCTGACTTAAGGACCCTTAGCATTGTGTCACCGACTGTGGAGTGTTAATATTATTGAGTTAACGTAGAATTGTGTGTGTATGTATGGGTATATGTCGTTGTATGAATGAGAAGTAACCTGAGTCGGTATCTATCATTTAAAATTTAAGTTGCTCATCCCTGCAGTTGCCATTTTTCAGTGAACATTTCTCGAGATAAGGATCGGAGGAAGAATTGAAATGCTGGGCGAAGTGCTGATGCACTATGGAAGCTTTACGACTCTGTTTATGCTGTGTATAATGTTTGGAGTAAGCCTTGGTCGGCTCGTGTTTTGCTTATAGCCCCTCTTAGGCAGACTTGAATCCCTCGGAATAGGGACGGGGCAACATGGTTGTAAATTTGATATATATATATATATATACCTATGTTTATGCCATATTGCATGTCTATTTATTCTAGGTGATGTCTGGGTAATTTATATGCAGATATGCGTATTTTCTGAGTGGGAGGACTCATGTAATTCCAAGTAAGGATTGGTGCGAAAGGCTGTCCAGAGCAGCGAGTTGTTAGGATGCGAAGATGAGAGCCTAGATAAGCTTTCCGAGTATAATTGCTAGGATTCTCCCCCGAGTGTCAAATAATCAACGATATCCGAGTGAGAAGTTGCCGAGTGAAGATTTCCAACTGGAGAGTGGCACCTTAGAATTAAGGGGGCCCTACTGCAGAGAATTGATAGTGATAGAAGAATCTGAGCGAACCTTGACTTAGTGGGAAAAATAGAATGGAGAATAATATGGATACTGAGTGGATGGGACAGTTCGATCCCGAGCGAGAGTATGTATAAATCCCGTGTGAGGATGGTTTTGCCGAGTGGGGATTATAAGTGAAACCCGAGTGAGGAAGAGTTCGTATTCCCGAGTGAAAACCCCGAGCGACCTTCTCCTAAGAAAGAAGTTAGTGTAGTGGGTTAGAATGGAAGGATTCCGAGCGTAAGATATTTATAATCCGAGTGAGTTAGCTGTCATTTTCCGAGTGAACGAGTGAAGGATGACTCTGGGACCGAGCGCCTACTTAGCCGAGTGTGGCTCCTCGCTCCAGCGAGCAAGGAACTCGCTCCAGCGAGTGCGGTTTTGGGAAGGCTTGTGATGGCCTCGCTTAGGCGGAGTCATACCCCGCCCGAGCGACTAGGACGGTTCGCCCAAGCGTGTGGGATCGCGCTGAAGCGAGTAGATGTTAATGTGGAACTCCACCTAAATACCTCCCTCTTTCGTTGTTTCATTATCCTGTCTCACCCGGCGGTGTTGGACCCCGCTTGAGCGAATGGACGTTGTGGTGGACTTCGCCCAGGCGTTGTCATGCCTCGCTGAACTGGGCGGAGTTGGTTCATGTTCCATTCCTTTCGCAAGTAGCCATGCATGTGTGTGCGTTCCTTAACTTCCACTCGCCTTCCTCTTCTCTTCTATGCCATCTGATCAGTGGTGGTTTTATTTTTTTAGTTTGTTTTGTGAAAAATTTTTCTTCTGTGTTTGGGTTAATTAATTATTAAAAGTAAGGGTGTTACATTTTGGTATCAGAGCAGACCGAAAGGTCCATGGCCAAGGTATGCTTACCGAGTGTAAGCGGTTGTGTGTCTTCTGACTAAATGGTCATAATTGTTGTGATGTTAGTTGAACCTGATTGATATTGGCTTGTGGACAGGAGGTTGTTTCCCCCCTCTTGGTCCGACTGATTGCATAATATATAGGGATAGCATGATGTGCTAAGTCATTGAATGTTAGACTGAAACCCGATCGGTAGTAAGTGGCTCGGTATACTTATCCTCGAATGTTGATTTCAGGATAAGGGATGACGTATCGCCAAAGCATGGAGGCTATAGCCACAGCATTCCAACGCTTTGCAAACGTGTTTGAGAGGCAGGGCCAGCCTCGAACTGAGGAGGGCCATGTGCTGGACCGCTTCTTGAAGAGGAAACCCAGTGAATTTCTAGGAGGACAGAACCCTGAGGCAGCGTTTAAGTGGACTCAGGAGCTGGAGAGAATTTTTGGGGGTCTTCATTGTACCGAGGCCCAAAAGGTGGAATGTGCAGTGTATATGCTGCAAGATGAAGTGGAGAGATGGTGGAAGATAGCCAGAAGCCGATTCCCTGATGATGATGCTCAGCTGACATGGAACGATTTTAAGGCATGCTTCTTAGAGAAATACTTCCCCAACACAGTGAGGAGTCGGAAGGAGTTGGAGTTTATGGAGTTGAAACAGGGCTCTATGACTGTGGAAGAATACACGACAAGATTCGAGGAGTTGTGCCTATTTTACCCACCCTTCCAACAACCTGGGACGGAGAGCTCGAAGTGCCTTAAGTTTGAGAATGGATTAAGATCAGATGTTAAGAGGGCCTGCAGATACCATGAGATACAGAGTTTCCCTGCATTGGTGAATAAATGTAGGATATTTGAGGAGGATGACAAGGCCCATTCGGGCCAGAGCAGCAGAACCCACCATTCCTTGAGGCCCCAATAATCCCGCTTCAAGAAGCCAAGCAACGTTGGCAGGAACAAGCCTTTTTCCAGATTTGGGGGTCAGAACCAACCTGAAAGATGACCAGTGGTAGGCGACGGAAGATGTTTCAAGTGTGGAGGAAGTCACTATGCCAGAGATTGCAAGGATGATGGTGAAGTGGTGTGCTTTCACTGTAATAAAAGAGGACACATTCGCCCCGATTGCCCCCAACTCCGCCAAGCAAACCCCAGTGTACGTCAAGGAGGATTCCAAGAGAGAAACCGAGTGAATGATAACCAACGACCTGGTGGCAGAGGCAACAGAGCCAGAGGAAACATGATGCTTGCTCCAAATAACCGAGAGAGGAATACCGACCAACCAGCAGCGGGAATAGTGTACACCATCAACGCAGAGGACGTTACACAAGCAAATGATCTAGTACAATGTAAGTGCTCACTCGGTAGACATACACTTAGTGTAGTTTTTGATTCTAGAGCTACCCACTCCTTCATAGCTGATGATTGTGTGAAACGTTTGAAATTACCGACCGTGGAAATGAATCGGATTTTGGAAGTAGCCAATCCGACTGGTCCTAAGGTACTGACCTCATCAATGTGCAGAGAAGTGATGTTCGAATTGTGTGATCGGAGTTTCACTTTCGACTTGGTGTGTATACCCTTGAAGGACCTTGATATCGTGCTCGGAATAGATTGGCTTTCAGCCAACAAGGTGTTAGTAGATTGCAGAAACTGAAGGATAATTTTCCCAAGACAGCACCATGAGGACTGCACAGCACAAGGTATAACTCAACTATTCATGATGCTTTGCCTAACCGAGGGTGAGAGTAAAATCCGAGTAAACGAGATTCCGATTGTCTGTGAATTCCCAGAAGTGTTTCCTGAGGATGTACCGAGTGTCCCTCCCAATAGAGAAGTCAAATTCTCTATAGACTTGATCCCTGGAGCCGAGCCAGTCTCCAGTGCACCCTATAGAATGTCCCTAACTGAACTGGCTGAGCTGAAGAAGCAAGTGGACGAATTACTCAGAAAATAATTCATTAGACCGAGTGTATCACCATGGGGCGCACCTGTGCTACTTGTTAAGAAGAAGGATGGCAGCATGAGACTTTGTATAGATTATCGACAACTGAACAAACTCACGATTAAGAATCGGTACCCGTTACCCAGAATTGATGATTTAATTAACCAACTGCGTGGAGCCTCAGTCTTCTCGAAAATCGACCTACGATCGGGATATCACCAAATCCGAGTGAAGGACTCAGATATCCCAAAAACTGCCTTTAGGACTCGGTATGGCCACTACGAGTATGTAGTGATGCCGTTCGGTGTGACAAACGCCCCTGCTGTCTTCATGAATTACATGAACATCATATTCCACTCCTATTTAGACCGGTTTGTAGTTGTCTTCATTGATGACATCCTAGTCTATTCTAAGACTTCCGAGGAGCATGAAGGACATCTCCGAGCGGTACTTCAAGTGTTGAAGGAAAAGCAGTTGTTTGCGAAGCTTTCAAAGTGAGAATTCTGGATGGATAAGGTCCACTTCCTCGGACATGTGATTTCCGAGCAGGGTGTCTCGGTGGATCCTTCGAAGGTGACAGCTGTAATGACCTGGAAGAAACCCAAGTCGGTCTCGGAGATAAGGAGTTTTATGGGCCTGGCAGGTTATTATAGAAGGTTCATTGAAGGTTTTTCTAAGCTGGTGTTACCACTAACTAAATTGACTCAGAAAAACATTCCTTTCGTGTGGAGTCCCGAGTGCGAGAGCAGCTTCCGAGAGCTGAAGAACAAGTTGACGACTGCTCCAGTGCTAGCATTATCCGACTTACAAGAGAGCTTTGTAGTTTATTGTGATGCATCAGGACTCGGATTAGGATGCGTGCTCATGCAGAGAGACCGAGTGATAGCGTATGCCTCTCAACAATTGAGACCTCACGAGCAGCATTATCCGACCCACGACTTGGAGTTGGCAGCTGTGGTGTTCGCACTAAAAATTTGGAGGCATTATTTGTATTGGTCCAGATTTGAAGTATACAGTGATCACAAGAGCCTCAAATACCTATTCGACCAAAAAGAGCTGAACATGAGGCAGAGGAGATGGATAGAATTCTTAAAGGACTACGATGTCAAGCTGAAATACCATCTGGGTAAGGCAAATGTCATTGCCGACGTGTTGAGAAGTGGAGTTGTTGGAGTAGTTCCGAGACATGAACTTACATGTTGACACCCCCTCCTTTTGGAAAATAACAATCGGTACATTAAGAATCGCCAATGAATTCCTGAAATCCGTGTACGAGCAGCAGTAGTCAGACTCCTACTTGGCTGAGATGAAAGAGACGCAGGCCAAGGGAAAGGATTTGTCCTTAACCGAGGGATCAGATGGGATCTTCTGAGTGAAAGACAGAATATACGTCCCGAGTGGGAAAGAATTACGGAGAATGGTGCTTGATGAAGCTCATAAGAGCCTACTCAGTATTCACCCGGGTACCAGGAAGATGTACCATGACCTGAGGAAACAGTTCTGGTGGCCCAGACTAAAGAAGAATGTGGCAGAATACGTGGCTTGATGTATTACTTGTCAGAAGTCAAAAGTGGAGCACCAGAAGCCGTATGGTGCAATGCAACCCCTGGAGATTCCCGTGTGGGAATGGGACTCAATTGCTATGGATTTTGTCATGGGATTGCCCAAAAACTGAGCGGGCCATGATGCGATTTGGGTCATTATTGACCGACTGACGAAGAGTGCACACTTCCTGCCTGTGAACATGAAGTACCCGATGCATAAATTGGCACGGATTTACGTTCATGAGATTATTCGACTACATGGTATACCAACTTCCATCGTATCAGATAGG
The DNA here is from genome assembly GCA_037962975.1 of Clitoria ternatea. Taxonomy (NCBI): domain Eukaryota; kingdom Viridiplantae; phylum Streptophyta; class Magnoliopsida; order Fabales; family Fabaceae; genus Clitoria; species Clitoria ternatea. The sequence continues at coordinate 32,119,149 of CM075673.1, read as the reverse complement.
GATCCTAGGTTCACGTCCCGGTTTAGGACCAGCCTGCATCAAGAAATAGGCACTAAACTTTGGCTTAGTTCTGCCTACCACCCCCCAATCGGATGGACAATCCGAGCGGACGATTCAAAGTTTAGAAGACTTATTAAGAGCGTGTGTGTTAGAGCACGGAGGAGATTGGGAGCAGTACCTCCCCTTGATTAAGTTTACGTACAATAACAGCCATCATAACAGCATTGGCATGGCACCCTACGAAGCACTATATGGACAAAGATGCTGAACCCCACTTTGCTGGTCGGAAATGGGTGAGAGTCTGCTATTGGGACCAGACATTGTGAAGCAAACCACAGAGCAGATCCAAGTGATACAGGGAAAGATGAAGGCGTCTCAAGATAGGCAGAAGAGTTACCATGACAACCGCACCAAACCATTGGAGTTTTCAGTCGGAGACAGAGTGTTTTTGAGGACTTCTCCGAGTAAAGGAGTCGGACGAGCCTTGAAAGGTGGAAAGTTAAGCCCTCGATACATTGGACCTTATGAGGTGTTGGAACGAGTCGGCACCATGGCATACCGAATAGCATTACTAACCCACTTATAACGATTGCACAACGTATTTCATGTATCTCAACTAAGGAGGTATTTACATGACCCCAGCCACACAATGCCTGATGATGAAGTGGAAATCAAGGAAGACCTGACCACTGTGACTACACCGATTAGAATCATTGACCGATTGGTAAAGTGCTTGAGGAGCAAAAATATAGGGCTGGTTAAAGTGGAGTGGTAGCAAGGCAAGACTACCTCTTGTACCTGGGAACGCGAAGACGCCATGAGACAGCAGTACCCCGAGTTGTTCACTTAAGTGAGTAGCCGACTAAATTTCGCATGAGTTACCGACTGAATTTCGAGGACGAAATTCTTTTCGAGTGGGGAGAACTGTAACATCCCAATTTTAATAAAAAGGAACGGGGTAAAATAAAGCCATTTAAAATGATAATTCAGGAGAGGAAATCTGTTCACTAATTACACTTAACTTAATTAATTAAAAGGTGCGAGGTGATTAACGTTGGAGGGTGCTGATGGGACAGGATGGCCTGGGCAAGACTACTGCCTCACGTTTCCCACCCCACCTTCCTGTTCTTCGTGCATGTGTTTATATTGGGTGATGGCCCCTTGGTCGGCTCGTGTTTTGCTTATAGCCCCTCTTAGGCAGACTTGAATCCCTCGGAATAGGGACGGGGCAACGTGGTTGTAAATTTGATATATATATATATATATATATATACCTATGTTTATGCCATATTGCATGTCTATTTATTCTAGGTGATGTCTGGGTAATTTATATGCAGATGTGCGTATTTTCCGAGTGGGAGGACTCATGTAATTCCAAGTGAGGATTGGTACGGAAGGCTGTCCCGAGCAGCGAGTTGTTAGGATGCGAAGATGAGAGCCTAGATAAGTTTTTCGAGTGTAATTGCTAGGATTCTCCCCCGAGTGTCAAATAATCAACGATATCCGAGTGAGAAGTTTCCGAGTGAAGATTTCCAACTGGAGAGTGGCACCTTAGAATTAAGGGGGCCCTACTGCAGAGAATTAATAGTGATAGAAGAATCCGAGCGAACCTTGACTTAGTGGGAAAAATAGAACGGAGAATAATATGGATACCGAGTGGATGGGACAGTTCGATCCCGAGCGAGAGTATGTATAAATCCCGTGTGAGGATGGTTTTGCCCAGTGGAGATTATAAGTGAAACCCGAGTGAGGAAGAGTTCGTATTCCCGAGTGAAAACCCCGAGCGACCTTCTCCTGAGAAAAAAGTTAGTGTAGTGGGTTAGAATGGAAGGATTCCGAGCATAAGATATTTATAATCCGAGTGAGTTAGCTGTCATTTTCCGAGTGAACGAGTGAAGGATGACTCTGGGACCGAGCGCCTACTTAGCCGAGTGTGGCTCCTCGCTCCAGCGAGCAAGGAACTCGCTCCAGCGAGTGTGGTTTTGGGAAGGCTTGTGATGGCCTCGCTTAGGCGGAGTCATACCCCGCCCGAGCGACTAGGACGGTTCGCCCAAGCGTGTGGGATCGCGCTGAAGCGAGTAGATGTTAATGTGGAACTCCGCCTAAATACCTCCCTCTTCCGTTGTTTCATTATCCTGTCTCGCCCGGCGGTGTTGAACCCCGCTTGAGCGAATGGACGTTGTGGTGGACTTCGCCCAGGCGTTGTCATGCGTCGCTGAACTGGGCGGAGTTGGTTCATGTTCCATTCCTTCCATAAGTAGCCATGCATGTGTGTGCGTTCCTTAACTTCCACTCGCCTTCCTCTTCTCTTCTATGCCATCTGATCAGTGGTGGTTTTATTTTTTTAGTTTGTTTTGTGAAAAATTTTTCTTCTGTGTTTGGGTTAATTAATTATTAAAAGTAAGGGTGTTACAACCTCAATTCACTCGGAGGTACATTACCCATTCTGCACTCGGCATATTTTGATCTTCCTCACTCAGAGATCACCATAACCTTCATTCCTTCGGAAGGAGTCCCCACAATCAAGTTTCGTTCGGGATTCCTCTGTCCTCATATTACTCGGAGGAATTCACTAAGTTAAGTCTCACTCAGACTTATTCAATACTTAGCCACTCGGAATATATAACATTTACTCGGAATATATATAGCCTTGTTCACTCGGAAGAGGACCCTAGAATACACCTCAATGAAAACCATCACAACAACTCTTCCCTCGGAAGAGGTTCATTCGGGATTTCTTACTCGGGAATATTCAAACCCTTCCCCACTCGGGGTTTACTCATACTTTTCACCTGGTAACATATGGACTAGTCTTCCCTCGGAAGTAGCCCACTCGAGTACATCTTACTCGGAACCATTTTAAGCCTTCATCACTCGGAAAAAGGCCACACAAACAATAGCCTCACTCGGTAATGGCTCTCCAATCAATATTCCACTCAGAATTCATTGACTTAGCATTATCCATTCGACAGCACATCTCAGTCGGTATAAGTAACATCATATCAACGTAATATATATATATATATATATATATATATATTATATAAATGTATACTTGTTCACAATCCCGATAGACAACCCATATAATTAAATCCGTTCGGATTACAAAGAGAGCCGGCCAAGGCTTTAACTTATCTATTTACAATATATATACTATATGTGCACTTCAACAATCGGAGTACCCATCACTCAGACTTGAGGCCATCTTCTCATTCCCAGTCCAACCTGCAAATACTGAAAAATATAGCCACAGTAGGGGTGAGCTTTTACATATTAAATGACAATTATTGACTCGGATTAATCTTCGAATCCTCAACCATACAATAATATATCTCAATCAGCAATAATGCACTCTGCCATTCAATATGAACCCTACAACAACTTCATCCACTCGGGATTCATTCAATTCAATCAAGACTGAGTAATTCACAACATTCACAATCACATATTCATAGCCATAACATCACCTTGCACTCGACAACAGTACCAATGTACATGTATTCACTCATTCGGAATTCACACCAATTATTCATGGCTATATAATTCATATTCATCACAGCATGTATCACAACCATAACATCATATTACACTCGGCAATAACATCAGTATACATGCATTCATCCAATCGGATTCCACTCAAGTCATTCAAGACTATATCAATCATGTTATTCCTAATAACATTCCACATATTCATACAATTCACATTGAGCTCAATGACAACCATAAGTGTGCACACATTCATTTCACCCGGATCCGATTATTTATTATTAATTTTTATTGTTGCAACATACGCTCCAAGCCTTTTCTCAGCTCCAAGCTGATTCGGCCGTTTTACTGGTACCAAACCGTTTGCCCTTACATGTAACACAGTCACTCCAAGCGACAACGGAAGTGTTACGGGCAGCCCCGATTCCAACCCGGTAGGCTTGCCTTGAGTCCAACCCAAGGTCTTTAAACGTCCAACGCTTAGTGCACTCGGCACTGCCTCGAGTCCAACCCGAGGTCTTTTATCATCATCTGATTACCGACTCTGTATTAAGCGTCCAGTGTTACATGCTCCAAGCATTTCCAGTGGCGAATCGGATGCATACGGTCTCATTCATCAAGTGTCCAACGCCACCACGCCGGTGTACGTCTCGCCTCTAAGCAACCCACTTAGAGGATTTCCACTATTGTATATTAGAGATACAACTTTGAGCAATTGCGACTTCCTAGTGTCCCACACTCAAGAATCCAATCCTCACAAGTACAACGGCACCCCACCCAATCTCTCAATCTCACAATTACAAGGTTGAAAACCCCAACCCAGAGATTTTAGTATGTTTGGTGTTTGAGTGTACAAGGAAACTCTCTCAATAGAGTGGATATACAAGTTAAAGTTTTCACAAAGTAATAACTCTCAAAGAGAGGATATGCAAATTAAGTACACAATATAATTTCCCCATAAATTAACTCTTAAAAATAACTTCAAGAAATATGCCAATCAAGAATAAAGAGAGCAAGAAGAAGAGCAAGAAGAATGGAGGGGGAAGAAAGCAAATGGAAATGCTTCAAATGCTTGGTGTACTTAATGCCTTCAACTCTTCTCCTATTTATAGTGTCAAGGCGTAGCTTCTTTGCAATTAAAGAATTCATTAGATCCATAAATTGCGTGATGGGACTTGCTTTTGTCTGCTTAATGGAGCATTATTCATGAAATGCGATCTGAGGCTCCCAATTTGTGATTCCAGGTTGTAACGCGTTTTAACTGAATGTTCCAGAACCATTTGAACTGAATGAATCAATTCATTTCACAAAAGAATCGATTCATTTAGTGTTTCTGTGCAATTTTTAGCACATGAATCGATTCAAAGTAGGGAGGAATCGATTCAATCTTGTAAAATAAAATCCTGGGTGCAATTTAAATGCATGAATCGATTCAGTTGATGAGGGAATCGATTCAAGTATTCATTTTGCATATTCTGGGCCAAACTTAAACGCATGAATCGATTCAACTGCTTGGTGAATCGATTCATCATGCTGTTCCTTCATTTTTGCATATTGTTTTATCCTTTTGACATGTACTTGCATATGGCTTTTGTTCTTTTGGTCCTTAGGCACTTTGATGATTGTTCTTCACTTGTTTTAGACTTCTATAAATGCCTTGAATCATCTCTTTGGAGTTCATTAATTTTCCTTCATCAAACATAATTATTTCATCCTTGATCTTGATCCTTCATTTGTTGTGTCATTATCAAAACCTACATAAACATAAAAATACATCGGACTTATTCAATACTATTCACTCAGAATATATATATATCATTCACTCGGCATTTATGTAGCCTCATTCTCCCAGAAGAGGACTCCTAGAATACCTCAATCAAACCATCACAATTACTCTAGCCTCGGAAGAGACTCACTCAGGATTTCCACTCGGAATATACAAACCCATTCCCACTTGGGGATATTCAAACCCATATCACTCAAAAAAGGCTACACGCTAAGCTTCACTCGGACACGGCTCTCCCATCAATATTCCACTCGGAATTTATTAACTTAGCATTATCCATTCAACATCACATCTCAGTCGGTATAATTAACATCATATCAACAATATATATATATATTTATATAAATGTTTACTTATTCACAATCTTGATAGACAATCCATATAATTAAATCCATTCGGATTACAAGAGAGCCGGCCAAGGCTTTAACATATCTATTTACAATATGTAAACTATATGTTCACTTCAACAATCTGAGTGCCCATCACTCGGACTTGAGGCCATCTCCTCAATACCAGTTCGACCTGCACATACTGAAAAATAGTGTAGGGGTGAGCTTTTACATATTAAATGACAGTTATTGACTCGGATTAATCTCAAAATCCTTAACCATGCAATAACATATATCATCAATCAAACATACACACTGCCATTCAATGTGAACCCTACCACATCATCCACTCGGGATTCATGCAATTCATGCAATTCAAACAAGACTGAGTAATTCATATCTTTCCTAATCCCCTTGCACTCGGCAACAGTGCCCATTCATATATATTCACCCAGTCGGAATTCACGCCAATTATTTATGGCTATATTAATCATGCTATTCACCCAACATTTACACATATATACAATCATCCGATCGGTAATATTCAATTCACACATGGCCATATAATTCATATTCATTACAGCATGTATCACAACCATATCAGCATATTGCACTCGGCAAATACATCCATATACATGCATTAATCCAATTGGATTCACCCCAATCATTTTATATTCATATATTCAACAATTCACATTGAGCTCAATGACAATTATAAGTGTGCACACATCAATTCACCCGGATCCGGTTACCAATTTTTATTGTTGCAACATAGGCTCCAAGCCTTTTCTCAGCTCCAAGTTGATTCGGCCGTTTTACAGGTACCAAACTGTTTGCCTTCACATGTAACACAGTCACTCCAAGCGACAACGGAAGTGTTACGGGCAGCCTCGAGTCCAACCCGGTAGGCTTGCCTTGAGTCCAACCCAAGGTCTTTAAGCGTCCAATGCTTAGTGCACTAGGCACTGCCCCAAGTCCAACCCAGGGTCTTTTTATAGTGCACTCGGCACTGCCTCGAGTCCAACCCAAGGACTTTCAACACATATTCATCTGATTGTCGATCGGTATTAAGCGTCCAACGCTATATGCTCCAAGCATTTCAGTGGTGAATCAGATGAATATGGTCTTATTCACCCGACGTCCAATGCCAATGCACTCGGCATTCAAATATCAATAACATGCATCCAATGCAGTTTATCATAATTATTCACAAACAGGGGTCGACATAGCAATAATACAATACATGCACTCGGCAATCACATGCACTTGGCAAATCACATGTTTTTTAATATAAAATCCCAAACGGGAATTAACATGACCGACCCACATATATCATGCACTCGGCAATCACAATGCCATTTACTCGGAATCATCATTCCCAACAAGCATCATATGCTATTTCATATAATATCCACTCGGCATTAACATTTGCCACAAGCAACACATGCTTTTCATATAAAACCCACTCGGCATCAATAGCCATAACATATCATACATTCACATTGAATCATAACCAGAACCAGCCTAGTATTCATACACTACATGCGTTTAATATTCACACTGGTTCACAGCATATGCATTCACTCGGCATCTCATTAAAAGCCAACATTACCATGCATTCACTCAGCATTACTAATATAACAATGTATAGATATCTTCATCTGTCCTTCAATATGATGCACTCGGCATCTTCATATTTACCAGCATACATCTCGTGGACAGAGTTTAACATACACCACACGAATAATAATTATCACACATCCGGGCTCAACTCAGACAACATACAATCACAAAACAAACACAACACATCACATCACAGTGTATTAGTTTCACCCGGAAACCCGTCCATAAACCATACATTTGAGATGCAATAGCCCCCCTTACCTGGTATGAAGATCCCAACAACTCCTTGGGCTTCCAGGTCCGACCAATTGCTCCTTGGTCACGCGTTCTCAACAGAACGAACCAGCTGTTATACTCTACACAGCTTTGGAGGAACACCGAGCCACTCAGCCACATAATCAGCTCTCCTCCATGACACTCTATGCTCTCCTTGCAAAACAGTGGAGAGTCCCATGCCTCCATGGCACAACATAGCCCTCACGCAACCCAGTGGAGGACTCCAAACGCTGTTCCACACTCGAACAACCCAATTCTCACCAACAATGGAGGACCCCATGCTTTCATGTAACACAGCCATCAACGTTCAGGCAAAACAGAGGAGGATCCAAGCCTCCACAACACACAGCACCATGTTGTTTCTCTCTCACAGCCACGCTGTTCCACTTCGTGCTCCCACTTCCACTCGGGTTCTACACAGTGTTGAGTGGAAGAAGAAGATGAAGGGGAAGAAGAACAGCCACGAAGAAGAAGCAGAGGCTCCAAGAAGTTTTAGAGAGAATGGAGAGTGGTTCTCCATATACCCAAGAGAGAATGAGCAAAGAGTGGTTGGAAAATGAGAAGCCAAGCCCTTATCCCTTCTGCCGTGACAGCCCAGCCTGCACTCCCTCATCATCAGCCATCACATCACCATAAACTCCTATCCCATCAGCGTGGGATTCACGAGGGAGAGAGGGAGAGAGAGGACCGAAGTTCCTCTTAAACCACCAAGGGCACCAATGTAAATTTCCTGGCATTATTATTATTATTATTATTATTATTATTATTATTATTATTATTATTATTCAAAAATTTGCCTAATTGGCAATTAATCTTAATCAACCATTAACTTAATCAATCCATAACCTTAATCCTAAAATTTACCACACTCGGTAATTAATTAAAAATCAGGATGTTACACCTTCAACATACAATACATCACTAATAGAAGTAGAAGAATTTTTACCAATGTTTCCAATGCCTAGTATTCTCCCTTTAGTGTTATCTCTATAGGTGACATTTCCTTTCCTTTTGGGAGTGAATGATGTGAATTTCCTTATGTCTCCCGTCATATGCTTTGAACACCCACTATCCAAATACCAATGGGTGTTGCTTGCCTTGAAGCATACCTACAGAACAAGATTAATTTAGAGAACTAGGTACCCATTGTATGTTGGGTCCTTTTAGGTTAGCTTGTGGTAATGTCCCTTTGGGAACCCACACCTTTCTTATAACCTTTGGTCCTAATTTTCTAACATTACAATTTGAAGAATTGTGACCTTTAAAACTACAATGATTGTATCTCATGAAAGGTGATGATGATCTCCTAGGTGGTACAAAGAAGTTTTTGTAATATTTTTCTTTTTGGTGGAGTTGTATCCTAAATCGGTTTTATCAAGCATACATCTTTGATTTCCGAGTAATATATTTAAGTTATCTCTACCATTTGTGAATTTTTCTAATGTTCTATTTAAGTCTCAAACTTTCTTTTCTAGATCAACACATTTCTTCGAGTATTCACATGATTTTGTCCTAGAGCATGCTTGAACATTTTCTAATTCATCTTTCAGACATTTATTTTCTTTATAAACTTCTATAAGGTCCTTCTCAAGAGTGTCAATGGTTTTTCTTGACAATTTGTATTTACTAGAAAGCTTGATAAATTTATCATACAACTCTTCAAAAGCATCTAGTAATTCATTCTTATCTAAATCAAGAAAACTTACCTCATCATCTTCTTCTTGTTGATTTGCCATTAAGCAAAGATTTGCTTCTTCATTTTCAGACTCATCAGAACTACTTACATCGTTTTCATCCCAAACGATGTAAGCTCTTCTTCTTCCTCTTTTCTCCTTGCTCTTCTCCTTAAGATTTGGGCAATCCGCCTTGAAGTGTCCTTCCTTGCCACATTCGAGACAACTTGGTGAAGAAGAGGATTCATTAGAAGTTGGTTTCTTGCCTTGGGGTTTGAAGTTCTTTTAGAATCTTTTGTTTTTCATAAATTTTCCAAATCTCTTCATAAACAAACCAAATTCTTCTTCTTGGTCAAGGTCACTGCATGATTCTTCTTCATGTGTAGAAGTGGCCTTGAGAGCTAAGCCTTTCTTCTTGGAGGATTTTTCTTCTTCCTCCGCTTGCTTCAAATCCCTTAATTCTTGCTCTTGCTCTTGAAGCTTTCCAAAGAGTGTGGCAAGAGACATCTCGTTGATACTTGGGGATTGTTTGATGGTAGTAACAAGGGGTTGCCATTCCCTGCTAAGACTTTTCAACACTTTATGCACAAGATCATTATTAGTATATACTTTTCCAAGAGTAATAAGGTGATTTATTATAAGTGTAAATCTCTTTTGTATTTCTACAATGGTTTCTCCGGAGTTTATCCTAAAACTCTCATATTGACTAGTTAAGGTACTAATCTTAGAGTCTTTTACATCATTAGTACCTTCATGAGTTACTTGTAAAGTATCCCACATTTCCTTAGCGGATTGACAGGCCATTATTCTAAAAAATTCATCGGGCCCTAATGCCATAGTGATGAGATTTTTATCCTTATAGCCGTATTGCACTTTCTTCTACTCATCACTAGTCCATTCTTCCATAGGTTTTTCAACATTTTTATCATTGACAGTATGCATGGGTGTATAAGGACCATTTTCAATGGCATTCCAAATTCTTAAATCAATAGATTGAATAAAGATTTTCATTCTTTCCTTCCAAAAGGCATAGCCTTCCCTATTGAAAGAGGGAGGTCTATTTATGGCACCACCCTCGGGAAAAGGTTTAGAGAACTTGAGGCCATCTTATCTCTTGAAGCTGTTAAGCTTGATCTACCAAGAGTCAAGCTTTGATACCACTTGTTATTCAAGTGGCCTCAATACTCAAGAGAGGGGTGAATTGAGTTTTTAAAACTTTGCTTGGAATGCTTTTGAACTTGATTCTTTTATCACAAGTTTAAAGATTATGCAGGTGAAATCAAGTTTAATGCAAGAGATAATGTAAAATAAGAGGTGTACGTAGCTGAGACAATTTGTCAAACACTTGGTGTGCAATATTCAAAGTTAACTAATTCAAGCAAGCTTAAGTATATAAACCATAATCAACCAGCACCAATCAATTAAGTGCAGTATATGAATATAAAAGAGTAAGGGAGAAAAGCTTGCAAACCGATTTAACGAGTTCCACCAACCTCGGTGTACGTCTCGCCTTCAAGCAACCCACTTGAAGGATTTCCACTATTGAGATTTAGAGATTACAAGCTATGAGCAATTGTAGCTTCCTAGTGTCCCACACTCAAGAACTCAATCCCCACTAGCACAAGGATAACCCACCCAATCTCTCAAACTCTCAATACCTAAAGGTTGAACCCCAACCTTTGTGACCACTCAACCTAGAGTGAAAACCTTTGTGTTTGGTGTAGTGTTTACAAGCAAGTAACTCTCTTAATAAAGTAGATATACAAATGAAGGCTCACACTATTTCTAAATCTCAACAAGAGAGAATATACAAGTTTAAGCTATAAGTTTCAAAAAAATGAAACTATACAAGAATAGAACTCACAAGGCTTAAGAATTGATTTCCTTTTGATGGATTTGTGTGTTGCTTTAAGTAGCTTGAAGGAGTCTTGCATTTATAGAGCTTAGAGATGAGCATAATAGAGTTCCTAGCCATTGCAAGTCATGGGTGCCTGAGATCTATGGAGAAATGAGTTGGTTTCCACTTAAAAAGCACTTTCCCCAATTTCTGGCACTATAGTAATCGATTATGCTTCGAGCTGTAATCGATTACACTTTGAAATCTTTAGTGTAATTCATGTTGTAATCGATTAGCCTATCCCTAGTAATCGATTAGCTTCAATTCAGAGACTTGGTAATCGATTGTGCTTCATCTTGTAATCGACTAGGACTGGCACCTAATGCATTTAATTTGATTACGTAGCTTTGTAATCGATTGTCCTTGTATATAATCGATTAGCTGTCTTTCCAGGAGCTTTGTAATCGATTGTATGTGTCCTGTAATTGATTAGCTTAAATACTTGATGCATTTAATTCAAATAGAGGTTCAGTAATCGATTAGTCTTGTTGGTGTAATCGATTATTGTACAAACAGAAGCTATCTAATCGATTATCCTTGTCGTCGTAATCGATTAGCTTGCGTGTTTTTGCAGGTCTGATGCTGTTTCTTGTTTCTTCAAGAGTTTCTTCAATATTCCTTTGTCATTATCAAAATCTGTGAACCTGAAAGCATATTCAAACACACTGAATATTTCCCCTGTGTTTTGTTAAAAGCCAAGTTGATTATTGACACTTGACACTAATGTTTATACTTCAATTGATTATTTGAAAGTTGAAACTATGTTTCCTTTTGTTGTATAGGTTTTGAAATATGAGTATGCGGTTAGAGGAGAGATTGTCACACTTGCCCAGGTACTGTGATTTGGTTGCATATATAAGAATCGGGTCTTGGTTTATTCCAAGATAGATACATTTTATACTTTAGTCCTTTTATTACAAAATATCTAGCACAAAACTATGGTTAAAAACTGAACGTGATTGTCCTTTTGAGGATTGATTTGAGGTGTACTTCTTATTCATCATTATTATAAAATATAAAGTAGAACAAAACCTTTTTTCTAAGTTTTAATTATGGTACTTGGCAGACCTTTACAGAATTGGAATATTTACTACTTGGATTAGTCTCAGTTGTTCCTTCTTTTGTCATTCCAATGCTGCTTGTTGGGAAGGTATATATGTATGCTCAATTACTTTATGCCATAGTCTATAAAATGGAATGCTTACTGCTTCATTCTAATTTATAGTTGTTTATGAGATGAAGCCTAAACAGCCACTGTAATATTATGATTTATTGTATTCTCTTCCTGTTGATAAAGTTTATGCGAATAGAGAGTGATGTAATTTATTTTCTTTTGTGATGTCAAAATTTGTAGGTTGATAGAAGCTTGTCTTGAAAGGATCGTTATTGGGTCAAGGCAAGTGTTTTTATGAAGTAAAATTTTCCAAATCTTTACCATTGTTGTGTTGGATACTGAAGAGTGAACCTTAAAACATTATTTAGTGATTCTAGGGTTTTATCTTGTGTACTGCTCAGTACCTTTTATTTGACAATACTTTTTACTTTGAATAATTAGTAGTGTTTTATTAATTTTGTCTTTGTTTAGGAAGTTTCATATGCCACTTTTGATTCCATTTTAAATTGTTGTGTCCTTAATTCCTTAAATATATAGAACAAAAATGAAACTTAACATAAACATAGATGATGAAATTAGTGTTTTAGCCTTACAAATATTAATAGTGGGTTTAGGCCATCGAAGAGCAATTGTTTTAATGCCTACAAGCTTTAAATTAAATTAAAATATAATAATCACCATCTAGATCTTCGAATATTAACAATGGATCACCTCACCTATGCATATCTTGTGTCAATATTCAATAAGTGGATGCTATATAACACCGCATTGATGTACTTTACTTAAACTTGATTTGAAAACAAATATATATTTGATTTGTTGCAACAAGGATATAATTAAAATAGAAAAAAATGGAAGACTACGTTAAAAAGACAATTGTTATAGGAGTTGTTTCATGGACAACAATTTTTTTAGTAGTGAGGAGAATCTTTCCCATGTTGTTTCACAGATAGGAAATTAATACTCTCAGGACAACGATAACAAAATGCATAGTCTTTTTAAAATCATAGCTATTTCCTAACCATTTTAGGTGTACTTCTATGGTGATTGCTAATGTTGTTACACCAGCAATGTCAGGTTATTTCCTGCTGTTACTTCATGTATTTCTGTAATTTCCTCTTAGTTTCAAACATGCTTTGGTCACAATGTGTTTGGGATGATGCCAATACTATACAAATATTGATATAATGATACTTTGTTTCGTGTATTCATGACAAACTATTGTCTTTCTTAACCATTTTTATTATTTTGTTCTTTAAAATGACTTACTTTCTAACTATGCCTCAGTGTAATACTTCATCTGTTGGTGGCTTAAAAGTTGGGGTAGATGCAATCAAGCAAGGTATTATGTAACTTATTAATGAACTCTATTATCTGTAATAGTTATTAGTACGTAGAATGAATGTTGATTCCCACAGATACATTCAAGGAATTTTACTTTAGACCTTTATCTTTCTTTCCATCTTTGGCTAAATGTTTTAATCTTAAAATCATTTTTGTAATTTATTGACTTAATTTGATGTAGTAAAAAACAGCTTTTCAAAATTTAATTTGGTATTTCTTATGATTAGTGTAGTGAAGTAGGCTTATCATTAAGATGATTTATATCCTTATGTTGTGATCATTTGTATAGTTGCTTAAACCTTCTTTTCATTTTCAACTTTGTAGATGAAGTAGTGATTATTTTAGTTGCCTGCCTTATCGTTTTGTTCAGTGTACATGAGTATGAAACAAGTAAAATGGGACTTGTAGTAAGACCTGCTTTGTTCATATGGTTTTGTTCTCTTGCAGCCATTGGGATATACAATCTTGTCAAATATGATTGTGCTGTCCTGAGAGCATTTAATCTATTTTAAATGATATGACTTAAAAAATGGTCTGTTAAAATAATTTGAATATATTATTATTAAGATATCTCATATCAACTTGATAAAACTTGTGTGAACTTTTAACTTATGCATTCATTTTTAACTTGAGTGAAGCATTGATAAGTGTTGATTAAGCATTGATTTCATCACTCATTTGAACTAATTTTGTAAAGATTTGAGCTGAATTGATGAATAGTTGAAGGAATTAAGCATAAATCTTTCAAGTAGTGATGGATATGTGTATAAAGGAAAAATTGTGTTAAAACTCTTGGAAAGTTACAGGATAAGTTGTAGGAAATTCAACAAGAAAGCAAGCAAGCTTGAGCAAAGCAAGAGCTCAAGCTTTGAGTAAAGCAAGCTTAAGCTTGAAAAAGCAAGCTTAAGCGTGAGAAAGCAAGCTTAAGCATGATCAGGAACATGTGAAGATAGCAAGCTTAAGCTTGAACAACCAAACTTAAGCTTAAGCTTTAAAGTCAACAAGCTTGAGCTTGAGCAAAGCAAGCTTAAGCTTGAGCCTTGAGCTTAAGCATGAACAAGTCAGAGAGCATCAGGACCCCTCACACTTGAGCGTAACCACTGGCACTTGAGCATGATCTGAAGGTAATGGGTCATTCAATTAATTAATGGCCAACGGTGCGATCCCTGCATATCTACTTCTGCATGTTTCTACATGTTTCTAACCACTCTTGCATGGGCTATCAACAAGTGGGGTCTCACTTAAGCGAGGGAAGAATGAGCTTGAGCGAGACTTTCAGTATAAAAAAATAGAGACACTTCCTCACTTGGACACACTTGGATACTCCACTCTTCTTCAACACTTAACAAACCCTTTTGAGAAATTTTTGCTATATTATTCCTCCAACATGACATTCATAAGTAGCTAAATTCATTCATTGGGATTGGTTGTAATCAATTCAAACCCAACATACTATTGATGTACTTCTGTATGTATGGTAATAAGAATTGATGATTTTTGTGTTACATTCTATGCTTAATGCCTTAGAATACTTGATCGTTATTTTATTGACTTTGGTTTTCTTAAGTGTATTAGGAAATAACTTTTGAAAATAGATCTGAATTAAATGCTTGTTGTAGTAGCTGCTAGGGATAGTATCTAATGTAACAAATGTCTAAACAATGATCGATAAGGCTGAAGTGGTTTCAAGGTGATTGAGGGATCAACAGTTTGGAACCACTCTTATGAATTTTGTAGTCGAGGGATCGATGCAAATGACTTTGACTGTGACGTAAAAATTCATTTCAAGTTCCATACATGCTAATTTACACAACGTATGAAAGGTGAGATAGATGAAACCAATCCAAGCTTTACATATTTGATCTCCATTCAACTTTGCATTATTGTTACTTCTCTTATTAAAGCTTATTACCTTCAGTTTAATTTTAGTCATCATAAACTTTTTAAAAACTCAAAATGCAAGCTTTTGGTCAAGTCAATTTATACATCTAAGTGTCCAAGTTAATCACCCCTCAGTGGAACGATATCCTTCTATCACTACAACTTCCGTTTAAACTTGGCACGAATATTTCATATTATACAAACTTGATTCTTTTCATCACATCCCAAACTAAAACCATCACCCCTTAACATTACAAGAAATTCTTTACCAAGTTTTGTCCTTCATTTTATTTACAACTATGATTAATTAGGATCTTTGTTTCACTTAGCTTTCTCTTGACCATTTGCTTGAGGACAAGCAAAGTTCTAGGTTAGGGAGAGTTAATAGATGTCCAATTTATATATATTTTGCAGTGATAATGAAGCATAAATTGGATATAATATGCAATGTTTGTCATTTTGTAAGCTAGATAGAACATAAATTGTGATATGAACATTGTACAAGTTGATTGGTTAATTTTGTTGCAATTCCAGGGAAATTGAAGAAGAAAGAAGAAGGAAAAAGAAAAGAAGAAAATTTACTAAGTTTTGAGCAAAGAAGTGATATTCGCTCAAGCGAAGGTCAGATCGCTTGAGCGAATCAAAATCGCAGAGACCATATTAAAGGCTCGCTTGAGCAAGCCAGGAAAATAACAGATACAAGTATCAGGTCAAGACTCGCTCAAGCGAGAAGCCTATTCGCCCAAGCGAAATCAGGCCAGTGAAGAATGATAAAGAAGTCACTCAAGCGAAGACATTTTGCTGGAGCGATAATGTGACAGAATGCAATAACAATGTCTTCGCTCGAGCGTATGGATAAAAGTATCAAGCGAAATTCCTCCAGTAAGTTACAATGTTGAATTCGCTTGAGCGACCTTAATTCACTCAAGCGAAATTTGTCCAGAATCAAAAATCATAAGACTCGCTGCAGCGGATGAAGGAATGGCTTAAGCGAAATGGAATAAGGGATCAGTATATGAAGATTCGCTCAAGCGAACTGATATCGCCTGAGCGAAAAAGCATGCAGATGAAGCAGGACTCAAAGCTTTCTTCACATTGAAGTAGTCTCTTCGCTTGAGCGAGACCTAAACTCGCTTGAGCGAGTATTTCTTTATATAAGCATACAAGAGGGACACTTCAGGGGACGGCTGGGTAGTTCTAGGAAACACTTTGTACTCTCTTTTCTTCATCCTTCTAAGTTTGTAATGGCTACAATGAGTGGCTAAACTTCTCATTGGGATTGGATGTAACCATTCATACTTGAAGATCATGTGTGATATATTCATGGATTGGGTAATTTTGTTTTATGAATCTTTGTCTTCCATTTTATGTTCATTGCCTGAATCTATTTGATCACTAGTTTCTTGATTCAAGTTTACGTTTGTTGTTGGAAAATGACTTTCGAAAATGGATCTAAATGGAACACTCATTGTGAGTAGATAACCAGGGATGGTATCTAACGCAATGGACGTCCAAACAATCGTTCTTAATGCTGGAATAGAGTTGAAACGATCAAGGGATTGACGTTATTAAATCTATTCTTATGAATTTCATAGTCAAGGAATTGATATGAATGATCTAGATTGTGATGTAAAGAATCATAGCTCAAAACCTCCTTTCATGAATATATATCGTGCATCGGAAGGTAGGATTGGTGAATCCAAATCCCAGTTTTATCACTTGATATTCCCTTTTTTGTTCATTTGAGTAACTATTCACATATTTCATTTTTATCTATGAAACGATCCGTAGTGGGAACGACATTTGTTCTTTTGAACATATACTACAACCGACAAAGTGGTGCACTTGCCATGAGTCAATTTAAAACTGACCATCTGAGTGTTTTGTAAATATATCATACTCAAACAATCAGCAAGTTTTTGGCGCCGCTCGCCGCGGATCGAATTTAAATCGAATTCAATTATTTCGGTTTGTGAATATAGTACTTGTAATTTTCTACTGTTATATCTTTTTCTTTGCTAACCTCTTTGTTGGAAGTTTTGCTTATGATATTAAGAAGTTAGGGATCGAAAGAACAGGTTGAAATAGATCTTGAAATTGAGAAGACTTTGAAGAAAATTAAAGCTAAAGCAAAAGCACAACAAGAGGAAGGACAATCATCTTCTTCAATTTCATCACCAATATCAACTCCAAAAATTGAAGATATGGAAAGACAAAACTAACCACCAAGGCGTACTTTGGGAGATTATGCAAATCAACAAGGACCACGATACTTCTCAAGTATTGTGATGCCACAAACAAGAGCCTTGAAGATGAAGCCATCCTTTCTAAGTTTGATAAGTACTCATCAATTCACTGGAATGTCCAATGAAGATCCTTACACTCATTTGGCAACTTTCTATGAATTGGTTGGTACCATGGGTTTTGGTCAAGAAGATATGGAAACTACATACCTTCGTTTATTCCCATTTTCATTGGCTGGAAGAGCTAAGGAATGGTTGTAATCACACCCTAATCAGAGTTTGACTAGTTGGTCTAATGTAGAAGAAAAATTTCTACACCATTTCTTTCCTTCATCAAGATTCATAAAAGCTAAATCTGATATTTCAACATTCCGCCAAGGAGCTGAGGAACCATTTTGTGAAGCATGGGATCGTTTCAAATCACTACTTCACAAGTGTCCTAATCATGGTTTTAAAGACATTGCTCAATTGAATATCTTTTATAATGGACTTCGACCAGACAGAAAGATTATTTTGGATGCTGTAGTTGGTGGCACAATGATGACAGTTGATGTTGATCAAGCTACTAGAATTATAGAAGCTTTATCCTCAATGGATTATCAAGCTCAGCACGATCGTCAATAAAATTCAGAGGAAAAGAGTTTTAGATTTGAATACTTCAGATGCTATTTTGGCCCAAAATAAAATCTTGACTCAACAGATTGAAGCTTTAACTCAACAAATGGCAAAACTCCCACAACAATTGCATTCAGTGCAATCTTCACAACCAATGCAACAGCAAATTGCAAGATGTGATTTTTGTGGAGGTGAACATCCAAATGGTTACTGCGGAGTACAAGAGGAGACAGTTCATTATATGAATAACCAAGGTAAACCAAATAATTTCAATTCGAATTATCCTAACCAACAATTTCAGGGGTGGAGGAGTAATCAACATCAAGGACAAGGATGGAAACAAGAACCAAGTTCTTCAGGAAGACCATATCAAAGTAACTATCCTTCTTTGATGGAGAAGACTTCAAGATTGGAAGATACCTTGGATAAATTCATGCAAGCTTCTTTGACAAATCAGAAAAATACTGAGGCATCAATAAAGAATTTGGAGACTCAAGTAGGACAATTGGCCTGACAAATTGCTGAAAATCAACGACCTCAGAATAGAGCTAATACTGAGCCAAATCTAAAGGAGCATTGCAAAGCTTTCACAACCAGAAGTGGAAGACAAATTGGAGTTGAGGGAGGAGAGAAAGAAAAAGAAGAAGAAGAGATTTTGAGAGAAAGACAAGAAAAAGAAAGAAAGTGTGAAAAAGAAAAAGAAAAAGATATGAAAGATTGTGAAAAAGAAATAAAAGAAAATGTAAATAGAGAAAATAAAAAAGAGAACAACAAAATGAGTGAGTTTGACAAGGGCAAAGGCAAGGTAGATGAAGAATCGCCTCGATTAAAAAGCATGCCTTACCCAAAGAATCCTTCAAAGAGGGATAAAGAAAGACAATTTGCAAGGTTCATGGACATTTTTAAAAGGCTTCAAATTAATGTCCCATTCATGGAAGCTATGGAGCAAATGCCCACCTATGCAAAATTTATGAAGGATTTATTAACAAAGAAAAGAAGATTTTTAGAAGAAATAGTTGAATTGGAAGCTGGATGTAGTGCCATTATCCAAAAGGCATTACCACCTAAAACCAAGGATCTAAGAAGTTTCACAATCCCGGTTACTATTGGTCACATGCCGGTAGGGAGAGCATTACTGGATTTGGGAGCAAGCATAAGTCTAATGCCACTCTCAATGCTTAAAAGGATTGGAGATCTTGAGATAAGGCCAACAAAGATGACATTACAATTGGCTGACAGATCAATGAAGTTTCCTTATGGTGTGGTAGAAGATGTCTTGGTGAAGGTGGAAAAATTTGTATTTCCAATGGACTTTGTGATAATGGACATGGAAGAGGATGCTGAAGTACCCTTGATCTTAAGAAGACCATTTATAAAAACTGTGAAAGTAATCATAGACGTTGATGATGGCAAACTGAAGGTACGAGTTCAAGCTGAAGAGGTGAATTTTAATGTTTTTGAAGCAATGAAATATCTAGCAGATAAACAAAGTTATTTCAAGATTGATGTTGAAGAGGAGGTCATTGAAAGGCAGTTTAACCAAATGCAAAATTCAAGTCTTCTTGAAAAGGCTTTGATAGGAGCTGTTGAGAATCTTAATGATTTGGAAGTTGAAGAAGTTAGGGAGATTCTGCAAAGATTAGATGCAAGCAAAGAGAGCACTAGCAAACAAGAGGTAGTGGAGACCCTTCCTCAAAAGTAAGTTTCTGAAGTTTAAATGTTAGAGCTGAAAGAGTTGCCCCCACATTTAAAGTATGTCTTTTTAGATGCTGAAGGACAAAAACCAGTTATCATTAGCAAAAACTTGTCAAAGGAGGAAGAAGAAAAATTAACTAAGATCCTAAAGAAGAATGAAGAGGCAATTGGGTGGAAGCTGAGTGATTTAAAAGGAATTAGCCCTTCATATTGTATGAACCACGTCTTTATGGAGCAAGAGTATAAGCCTGTAGCACAACCTCAAAGAAGATTAAATCCAACCATGAAAGAAGTTGTTAAAAAGGAGGTCATCAAATTGTTGGAAGCTGGGATGATCTATCCAATTTCTAATAGTGCTTGGGTGAGTCCAGTACAGGTTGTACCAAAAAAAGGAGGTATGACAGTGGTGAAAAATGACAACAATGAGCTCATTCCTATGCGTACAGTAACTGGTTGGAGAATGTGTATAGATTACAGGAAGCTCAATCAAGCTACAAGAAAGGATCACTTTCCATTACCTTTCATGGACCAAATGTTGGAGAGATTGCCTGGACAAGCATACTACTATTTTCTGGATGGTTATTCAGGCTACAATCAAATTGCAGTAGCACCAGAAGACCAAGAAAAAATAGCATTTACTTGTCCTTATGGTGTTTTTCCATATAGAAAGATGCCTTTCGGACTTTGTAATGCTCCAGCCACATTTCAAAGGTGCATGCTCTCTATCTTTGCTGATCTTGTAGAGAATTGTATAGAAATTTTCATGGATGATTTTTCAGTTTTCGGTAAATCATTTGAGTTATGCTTAGAAAATCTTGACACTGTACTTAAAAGATGTGTAGAGACTAACTTAGTGCTAAATTGGGAAAAATGCCATTTTATGGTATCCAAAGGCATTGTGTTAGGCCACACAATTTCAAATAAAGGCATTGAAGTGGATCGTGCTAAAGTGGAAGTTATTGAAAAATTACCTCCACCAATCAATGTCAAGGGTGTTAGGATTTTTCTTGGGCATGCTGGTTTTTACCGAAGGTTTATTAAGGATTTTTCAAAAATTATAAAACCTTTGAGTAATTTGTTACAAAAAGACACTCCTTTTCATTTTGATGAAGCTTGTCTATCAACTTTTCAACTGTTGAAGCAAAAATTAATTACTGCTCCTGTCCTAATTGCTCCAAACTGGTCACTTGATTTTGAATTGATGTGTGATGCAAGTGACTATGCTATTGGTGCAGTGCTTGGACAGAGGAAATCTAAATTGTTCCATCCTATATATTACGCTAGTATAGTTTTAAATGAGGCACAAATAAATTATGCCACAACTGAGAAAGAATTACTAGCTGTAGTACATGGATTGGAAAAATTTAGATCATATTTAATTGGTTCCAAGGTTGTTTGTTTTACACATCATGCTGCAATAAAGTACCTGTTAAACAAACAAGATTCCAAACCCAGATTGATCAGATGGATCCTTCTTTTACAAGAATTTGATTTGACCATTCGTGATAAGAAAGGCATTGAAAGTCATATAGCAAATCATTTATCCAGGCTGATCAACAATAAAGTTACAACACTACAGCCTAAAGTCCAAGAAGAGTTTCCGGATGAGAAACAGTTATTGATTCAGGAGAGGCTATGGTTTGCTGACATGGTGAATTTTGAAGCTGCAAGGATACTTCCGGAAGATTTCACTTGGCAACAAAAGAAGAAATTTTTGAAGGATGCACAACAATATGTATGGGATGACCCATACCTGTTTAAGCTTGGATCTGATCACATATTGAGAAGATGTGTACCTCAACTAGAAGCCAGGAGTATTTGGTGGCATTGTCACAATTCAGCATATGGAGGCCACTTCAATGGAGAAAGGACAGCAGTAAAGGTCCTTCAATCAGGTTTTTTTTGGCCCACTTTCTTTTAAAAATGCTAACTTATTTGTGCAAAATTGTGATGTATGCCAAAGAACAGGAAGTATGACAAGGAGAGATGAAATGCCACTAAAGGCCATTTTAGAAGTTGAAGTTTTTGACTGTTGGGGCATAGATTTTGTTGGACACTTACCAACCTCACTTTCTAATGAGTACATTTTAGTCGCTGTGGACTATGTTTCTAAGTGGGTTGAGGCAACCGCTTGGGCCAGGGCAGATGCCAAAACTGTTATAAAATTTTTAAAGAAAAATATTTTCAATAGATTTGGCACCCCCAGAGTTTTGATAAGTGATGGAGGATCCCACTTTTGCAATACACAACTTTAAAATTGTTTAGAGCATTAAGGTGTAAGGCATAAGGTGACTTCTCCATACCATCCACAAGCTAATGGGCAAGTGGAAGTGCCCAATAAAGAAATTAAAAGAATTCTGGAGAAGACAGTCTCTCAGAGTAGAAAAGATTGGTCTCTGAAGTTAGATGATGCTCTCTGGGCTTATAGGACCGCTTTTAAAGCCCCTACAGGATTTTTTCCTTATCAACTGGTTTATGGCAAGAGTTGTCATTTACCTGTAGAGTTGAAGCATAAAGCGTATTGGGCAATGAAGTTGCTCAATTTTGATCCAGAAGCATCAGCCAAGGAAAGAAAGGTTCAGCTGGAAAAACTTGGAGAATAGAGGCTAGAAGCATATGAGTCTTCAAAAATCTACAAAGATTGAATGAAGGCTTACCATGATAAGAAAATTGTGAAAAAGAGCTTCTATCCAGGTCAGTCTGTGTTGTTATTTAATTCAAAATTAAAACTCTTTCCAGGGAAACTGTGCTCAAAATGGTCAGGACCTTTTCAAGTCAAAGAAGTAAAGCCATATGGTGCAGTGGAACTTCAAGATCCAAAATCTGAAAGAACTTGGACTGTCAATGGACAAAGGCTTAAACCCTACATGGGTGGACATGTGGAGAAGCTAAATATGCTACTCCACTTTCATGATCCAAATTAAGATGAATCAGGCATCGAGCTAAATAACGTTAAACAAGCACTGACTGGGAGGCAACCCAGTGTGTTTATGATCTCTAACAAATTTTATGCGTAACTTAAATGACAAGTAAGTGTAAAGCCTAAGGAACTAGAAAATGGAAGTGTGAAACAATGAGAAAGAGTCAATTTGGGAAAATTAGAACTTTGAGCAAAAGTTATCTCACTCAAGCGAATATTACTTCGCTCAAGCGAGATATGTTTTTAACAAGCTTCGCTGCAAGTCGCTTAAACTTAACTCATTCATTCAGAAACTGGAAGAATTTTGCTTAAGCGACATATCCTTCGCCCGAGCTAAAATGCTTTACAAAGTCTTCGCTTAACGTAAAATGTAACTCGCTCAGGCGGATTCCAGGAAAATAGTTACTGGACAAATATCGCTCAAGCGACTACGTGGCCGCTCAAGCGAATTATACAGAAAATGCCACAATGATAACAATTGTGTATTTCTACAACATTCGCTCAAGCGAGTTAAATGTCACCCAAGCGAATAAAAACTATTTCGCTTCATTTAGCTACTAGAGTAAATTCGCTCAAGCGGATTAAGACTCGCCCGAGCGAATTTTGTCCAGAAAATAAAATACAGAAATACGCTTAAGCGATATATATTTCACCCCAGTGAATTTTGTCCAGTACCTAAATCACCAATTATCGCCTAAGCGACACCCATATAGCTTGAGGGAAGAAAATTTTAAAGTATCAGGTTCCCTTCCCATTCAATTTCGCTGCAGCAAACCACCGTCGCTTAAGCGAAATCTGAGACTCTTCATTCGAAACTTAAATTCACTGAAGCGATTAAATCTCGCTTGAGCGAATTTAAGCGGTTATAGTTTTTAAAAGGGAAATTAATCATTTGTCTTCAGTTACAAAACTCCTTCTCTTTTAAAACCTCCTAACCCACTAACTCCTTTCACCTCCATTTTCTATTTTCTACTTCCGAATGGCTTGCACCGATTTCTTTTGTATTTTCTTCATTAATTCCTTATTTCATCAACCATTCGCAAGTAAGTTTCTTTATCTCCCATTTCCTTATTCATCTTCTCCAACTTTCTCATGTTATTAAAGTTCTTGAAGATTGAATGTTGCTTAGGGTGAAGATTTAATGTTACTAGGGTTAGGTTTTCTCATTTTCAAGTTTATTTTCTCTAAGGTAATTCATATATGAACCATGCCCTAGGTTAATGTGGTAAAACTGATGGGATAAAACATGCTCTATTTTTCTAGAGTTCTTTAAATGTAATGCATGCAACTGTGTGAAGTGAATAGAAGATGCACAAATAAGTAGTCATGCTCTGTTTTGGTAAATATCATTGTGATGTTGGACCAAGTAGACTATATTTGGTACAATGTTTAGGAAAGTTTGGTGCTCTTGTTAAGACCATACTCTGTTTTTGGGTTTTAGTTTTAGAAGAAAGGTTAGTTTGAGACCATATTGTTGATGCCATGCAATTGATAGAAATTGATGAATGACATGCTCTGTTTTGATGATGCTATAATTTACTTTAAAGAGTAAAATGGTCAATGACAATTATAGTGCATGTGCCCTATGTTAGGAATGATCTGATTGTAATTTTGTTTTGACAAGTACATGATATGCACTTAATAGTGTTAGGAATGACAATCATAATAATTATAATTGTTATGTATCATAGATTGACAAGTAACCCATGAAATTTAATTTGCAATTTCAGTTATGGCACACACCAAAAATGCATAGGAAATACAAAGAGGGCAAGAACGAGCTGCTGCACACAAAGATCATGGAAAAAGGAAGCGCACTACAGATTCTTCCCCTCCATTGAATCAGAAATTTAGGATCAAGGAAACCGAAAAGCGCTTCCATAATATTCATCACTGGACCATTCTCCCAGAGCGCCGAGTGGATTTAAGAGAAGGTGAATGTGATGACTTCATGAACATGCTAAGAAAAAGAAAGTGGCTGTGAGTTGCCAATCTTCAGGTAAAATACGACCCTGAAGTGGTGAAGGACTTCTATGCAAACGCCTGGTGGACTGAAGGATCTATGGACCGAAGAGCTTGGGTTCGGGGCCATTGGATTTCCTATGACAGAAACACCATCAATGAGCACCTTAGAGATGTATTACAGTTGGAGGAAGATGAACTATGCACATATGGCAAACTGAAGAAGGAGCGCTATGTGTATTCTGTTCACAAGTTGGAATCTGTTCTCTACCTCCCTAACCACCATTTTCAGAGGGGCGCCAACCAACATCCTACCCGACTTCTCAGAAAAGACATGAAAATACTGACAAGGGTGTGGACTGCATTTCTTCTAACAAACGTGGTTCCAAATGCTCACGTTTCCGATCTTCCTTTACCCAAGTGTGAGCTCCTTCTTTGTATTTTGGATCTGAGGATATCTGTGGACATTGTACAAATTCTCTCCGATGAAATCTTCTGTTTTGCTCAGTAAAACCCAAAAACCACCATAGCAGATGCAAAGCCGAAAGGTACTCTGGGTTTTCCTGCTTTTATTACAGGTTTATGTGCATCTCAGGGAGTGGATGTTGATCCGACTACCCCTATTCGACCTTCCATCGATAAGATGTTCATTGATCAGAACTGTCGAATTGAGGCATCAACAGGACCTTCATCAGCAGGACCTACATTATCTCCACCTCGCATCGAAGCCCCACCACATAGTAAAGTTCAACTACCAGTACCACCTCCACCTACCAACACAGATCCCATCCTTCTTACTCATCTTACTCATATCCAACAGCAACAGGCAGCTCTTAACAGAGCACGCACATATTTCTACCGTGCTAGCTATTGGAGCCACCCATTAGGACCCTTCATGCACCCAGATGAGTTCATTGCCAAAGTTACTTGGCCTGGGGACAGTCCAACTTTCCCAGAGGAGGAGAGGCCAGCAGCCACAGCTAAAGTTGAGCAGGTAGCACCATCACCACCACCATCCTAACTAGCAGAGACACCAATCCCAACATCATCTTCAGCTGTTGCATAGACTCAGGAGCAGCAGGATGCTGAGGATAGAGAGTTCGAGAAGCAGCTTGATCGTGTGGTCACCGACATTTTGATGTCGCGGGATTGATCAGCCTCTATGGTTCCATTTCATTTTGTCCAGTTTATTTATGTTTATGTTATTTTAAATTCAGCAGTTGTTTCAGTACTTTTACTTTACAGTATTTTCATATGGTTTATAGATTCACATGCTTATGTTTATCTGAATTTTGTTGCATATGCTAGTTGTTATGTTTAGGCGTGAAATTTTTTTTTTGGTTAATGTATGCAAGGTTTTGGAAAAAGTGAGAAAGATGTGAATTAATCTTGAGTTGCATAAAAGGAAGGACAACTAGTTTTGGAAAATATGATAACCCCTTTTGAATGCTCAATGAAATCTTTCTAAATCTTGAGTTAGGAATTAGTTCACAATGTTTGAACCCTTTTCTGTGAAGATAAATAAATCAAGACAATTAACCCAGTGAGAGAGTGCAACCTTAAACACCGAGATGATTCTGGTGTAATCTTTCATTGCATAAATTTCTAGCAAGGATCATTGCTTAGTCAAACATGGATAAGATAAAGGTAAACTTTGTGTAGAATAGGTTTAAACAAGAGCCAAAAAGCCAACCTTTAATAGTAATCAATCCAATTTTTTGTTCTTTAACCCCATTGAGCCAAAAAGTTTATTTTTTCTTTAACCTTAGAACATGCTTGTATAAAAGATCCAACCCTAATGCATGCTAAGGACAAGAATAATCTTTTAAGAGGGTTATATGAATAATTTGGCTATAACTGTTAAAAAGAAAGGAAAAATGGGAAAATGAAACAAAAGTTCTCCTAGAAATGTCAAAGAATAAACAAAAGTAATGAGGAATACAAAGAAGAATTCAATGGCTCAAATGAAGAAAGAATGAGAAAACAAAAGCCAAGGCTAAGAAATTTGATTGTCCTTAGTATGTCCTTTGTATTCCAAAGAAAAACCAATAAGTTTCTTGTAAGCCTGGCCAAGTTACAACCTACTAAAGACCTTTTCATCCATGTTTGTTTGAGTAATTATCTTATGCAGTGAAATGAAATGCAATGATTGAATAACACTTGATCAATGATATAGAGAGCAAACACTCACTGGAAGGTATAAATAGAGAGGGTTTCTTGTTTTTACAGCAGAGTGGTTACTTGCAATTGTGTATCACATTTCAAACCTAGAATTTGGTTAGATGAATTGAAGCATGATTAAGGACTTATCATTTGTAAATAGTGAAAAGTTGTCCTTTATTTTATTTACAACTGTGATTAATTAGGATCTTTGTTTCACTTAGCTTTCTCTTGACCATTTGCTTAAGGACAAGCAAAGTTCTAGGTTGGGGAGAGTTGATAGATGTCCAATTTATATATATTTTGCAGTGATAATGAAGCATAAATTGGATATAATGTGTAATGTTTGTCATTTTGTAAGCTAGATAGAACATAAATTGTGATATGAACATTGTACAAGTTGATTAGTTAATTTTGTTACAATTCCAGGGAAATTGAAGAAGAAAGAAGAAGGAAAAAGAAAAGAAGAAAATTTACTAAGTTTTGAGCAAAGAAGTGATATTCGCTCAAGCGAAGGTCATATCGCTTGAGCGAATCAAAATCGTTGAGACCATATTGAAGCTTCGCTTGAGCGAGCCAGGAAAATAACAGATACAAGTATCAGGTCAAGACTCGCTCAAGCAAGAAGCCTATTCGCCCAAGCGAAATCAGGCCAGTGAAGAATGAAAAAGAAGTCGCTCAAGCAAAGATATTTCGCTGGAGCGATAATGTGACAGAATGCAATAACAATGTCTTTGCTCGAGCGTATGGATAAAAGTATCAAGCGAAATTCCTCCAGTAAGTTACAATGTTGAATTTACTTGAGCGACCTTAATTCGCTCAAGCGAAATTTGTCCAGAATCAAAAATCATAAGACTCACTGCAGCGAATGAAGGAATAGCTTAAGCGAAATGGAATAAGGGATCAGTATATGAAGATTCGCTCAAGCGAATTGATATCGCCTGAGCGAATCAGCATGCAGATGAAGCAGGACTCAAAGCTTTCTTCACGTTGAAGTAGTCTCTTCGCTAGAGCGAGACCTAAACTCGCTTCAGCAAGTATTTCTTTATATAAGCATACAAGAGGGACACTTTAGGGGACGGCTGGGTAGTTCTAGGAAACACTTTGTACTCTCTTTTCTTCATCCTTCTAAGTTTGTAATGGCTACAATGAGTGGCTAAACTTCTCATTGGGATTGGATGTAACCATTTATACTTGAAGATCACGTGTGATATATTCATGGATTGGGTAATTTTGTTCTATGAATCTTTGTCTTCCATTTTATGTTCATTGCCTGAATCTATTTGATCACTAGTTTCTTGATTCAAGTTTACGTTTGTTATTGGAAAATGACTTTCAAAAACGGATCTAAATGGAACACTCATTGTGAGTAGATAACCAGGGATGGTATCTAACGCAATGGACGTCCAAACAATCGTTCTTAATGCTGGAATAGAGTTGAAACGATCAAGGGATTGACGTTATTAAATCTATTCTTATGAATTTCATAGTAAAGGAATTGATATGAATGATCTAGATTGTGATGTAAAGAATCATAGCTCAAAACCTGCTTTCATGAATATATATCGTGCATCGGAAGGTAAGATTGGTGAATCCAAATCCCAGTTTTATCACTTGATATTCCCTTTTTTGTTCATTTGAGTAACTATTCACATATTTCATTTTTATCTATGAAACCACAAATCATGAAAATATTCAATCATTTCTGCCGTAATAGTTTGAAATCGAATTGAAATGATCCGTATTGGGAACAAAATTTGTTCTTTTGAACATATACTACAACCGACAAAGTGGTGCACTTGCCACGAGTCAATTTAAAACTGACCATCTGAGTGTTTTGCAAATATATCATACCCAAACAATCAGCAACCTTGTGAATGTTTCATTGTTTATATTGATTTCAATTTTCATTTTACATGTGGTAACCTTGCTTGAGTAAGTGTTTATGCTTTTAAGAGGATAGGGACCAAAAGAGCAACTTGTATTTGACCCAGAAATAAATAGGCTACTCAAGAAAATCAAGAAATCAAAGAAAAAGCAAAGTTTCCATATAGGCGTAACCTCTTCTTCTACACTTGCTAACAAAATGGCAGATGATAATAGTCACAATCAAAATCCACCAAGGAGAACACTTGGAGACTATGCTTTACAGCAAGGACCAAGACATTTCTCAAGCATTACAATTCCTAACACTATCATAGCAGTAGAAATGAAACCAATATTTCTTAGTTTGATTAGTTCACACCAATTTACTGGAATGTCAAGTGAAGATCCATACACTCACTTGGTAACTTTCTATGAATTAGTTGGAACAATAGGATTTGACCAAGAGGTTATTGATGCTGTATATTTAAGATTATTTCCTTTCTATTTAGTAAGTTTAAACAGCTGGAACATAGTTGAAGAAAAGTTCCTACAAAGGTTCTTTCCTCCATCTAGATTCATTAAGGCCAAGTCAGATATTACAACATTTAAATAAGGCCAAGATGAACCTTTTTGTAAGGCATGGGAACGTGTTAAATCACTACTCAGGAAATGCCCAAACTTCCATAGCAATTGCATGTAGTGCAATCATCACAACCAGTGCATCAACAAATGCCTACGACATGTGATTTCTGTGGAGGAGATCATCCAAATGGGAACTGTGGCTCACAAGAAGAAGCTGTGTATTACATGAATAACCAAGGGAGGTCAGGTAATTTTAATTCAAATTTTTCTAACTAACTATTTCAGGGCTGGAGAAACAATCAAAATTAAGGTCAAGGATGGAAGCAGGAGCAGGGCTCTTTAAATAAACATTATCAAAGCAACTATCCTTCTTTGATAGAGAAAACTTCTAGACTAGAGGACTCTTTGGAAAATTTTATGCAAGCTTCTCTAACAAACTTAAAAAAAACATTGAGGCATCCATCAGGAACTTGGAGACGCAGGTGGGACAGCTAGCTCACCAAATTACTAAACATTAAAGACCTCAATATGGAGCCAACACTGAGCAGAATCCAAAGGAGCAATGTAAAGCTGTGGTAACCCACAGTGGAAAAATAGTAAGATGTGAGATGACTGAAAAAGAGAGAGAAAAAGAAAAAGAAGAAAAAGATAGTGAAGATGTAAATAAAAATAAAGAAAAAGAGAGAAAGAAAACTAAAAAAAGTAAGAGTGAAAAAGGAAAGGCAAAAGTGGATGAAGAAATCCCACAGCTAAAGAGTGTACCTTATCCTAAGAATCCTTCAAAGCGTGATAAAGAAAGACAGTTTGCAAGGTTTATGGACATTTTCAAAAGATTGCAGATTAATGTCCCGTTCATGGAAGCTATGGAGCAAATGCTTACTTTTGCAAAATTTATGAAGGATTTGCTGATAAAGAAAAAGAAATTTTCTAAGGAAACAATTAAGCTGGAAGCTGGATGTAGTGCTATCATTCAAAAGGCACTACCTCAGAAGACCAAAGATCCAGGAAGTTTTACAATTTCAGTTACTATTATAAATCTTCTAGTAGGAAAAGCTTTGTTGGATCTTGGTTCCAGTATCAATTTTATGCCATTATCCATGCTTAAAAGGATTGGAGATCTTGAAATAAGGCCAACAAGAATAACTTTACAATTAGTTGATCGGTCAATAAAATTTCCCTATGGTGTTGTTGAAGATGTTCTAGTAAAAGTAGATAAATTTGTATTCCCTGTCGATTTCGTTATCATTGATATGGAGGAAGATTCTGAAGTGCCCCTCATTTTAGGAAGACCATTTATAAAGACTGCAAAAGTCATCATAGATGCTGATGATGGGAAGTTAAAAGTAAGAGTTCAAGATAAAGAGATTAACTTTGATGTTTTAGAAGCAATAAGACATCCTGCAAATAAGAAAAGTTATTTCAAGATTGATATGGAAGATGAAGTGGTTTTGCAAGAAGCTAATAAAGTGCAACATTTAAGTTATCTTGAAAGAGCTTTGATGTGGGCAGTGGAAGGACTTGATAAAGAAGAAGAAAAAGAAGTGGAGGAAATCCTCTGAAGTTTTGATGCAAACAAAGAGGTACCAAATAATGAAGAACATACAGAAGGCCTTCCTGAAAAACAAGTCCCTGAGACTCAACAACTAGCATTAAAAGAATTACCTTCTCACTTGAAGTATGTATTTCTAGATGATAAAGGTCAAAAACCAGTCGTAATCAACAATAACTTATTGAAGGAAGAGGAGGAAAACTTGATTCAAATTCTGAAGAAAAATAAAGGAGCAATCAGATGGAGATTGAACGGTTTGAAAGGTATCAGTCCTTCTTATTGTATGCATCATATTTTCATAGAACAGGAATATAAAACTATAGCACAACCACAGAGAAGATTGAATCCAACCATGAAGGAGGTAGTGAAGAAAGAAGTTATAAAATTGCTGGAAGCTGGGATGATTTACCCTATTTCAGATAGTGCTTGGGTAAGTCCTGTACAGGTAGTACCAAAAAAGGTGGCATTACAGTAGTGAAAAATGAAAATAATGAGTTGATTCCCACCAAGACTATCACTGGGTGGAGGATGTGTATTGATTACAGAAAACTCAATCAAGCAACAAGGAAAGACCATTTTCCACTACTTTTCATGGATCAGATGCTGGAGAGACTTGCTGGACAAGCATACTATTGTTTCCTAGATGGTTATTCAGGTTATAATCAGATAGCAGTAGCTCCAAAAGATCAAGAGAAGACAACCTTTACTTGTCCTTTTGTGTTTTTGCTTACAGAAAAATGCCTTTTTGAACTTTGTAATGCCCCTACCACTTTCCAAATATGTATGCTGGCAATCTTTGCTGACCTTGTGGAGAAGTGAATTGAAGTTTTTATGGACAATTTTTTGGTTTTCAGAAAATCATTTGATGAATGCTTAAAAAATCTAGACATTGTGCTTCAAAGATGTGTGGAAACTAACTTAGTGCTAAACTGGGAAAAATGCCATTTTATGGTAACCAAAGGCATTGTGCCAGGCCACACAGTCTCAGGTAAAGGCATTGAGGTGGATCGTGCAAAAGTGGAAGTGATTGAGAAGCTGCCTCCACCACTCAATGTCAAAGGATTTAGAAGCTTTCTCGGACATACAGGATTTTACAGGAGGTTTATCAAGGATTTCTCAAAAATTACCAAACAACTGAGTAATCTATTGTATAAAGGTGTTTCTTTCCACTTTGATGATTCTTGTTTATCAGCTTTTCAATTACTGAAACAAAAGTTGATTACTGCACCGATCATAGTTGCTCCTGATTGGAAACTTGATTTTAAAATGATGTGTGATGCTAGCGACTATGTAATAGGTGTAGTTCTTGGTCAAAGAAAATTTAAATTTTTCATCCCATACACTAATCTAGTAAAGTTTTGAATGAAGCTCAAATTAATTATGCTACAACAGAAAAAGAATTTCTAGCAGTTGTGTATGACTTTGAAAAATTTAGATCGTATTTAATTGGTTCTCGAGTTATTGTTTTTACAGGTCATGCAGCCATTAAGTATTTGTTGAACAAATCTAATTCCAAACCAAGGCTAATCAGGTCGATTCTTCTTCTACAAGAATTCGACTTGATTATTCAAGACAAAAAAGGAAGTGAAAACCATGTAGCAGACTATTTGTCAAGACTGATCAATAATGAAGTCACAAAGTTACAACTTGAAGTTCAAGATGATTTCCCTGGTGAGAAGTTATTATTGATCTAGGAAAGGCCATGGTTTGCAGACATGGCAAACTTTAAAGCTGCAAGGGTGCTCCCTAAAGAAGTCACATGGCAACAAAAGAAGAAATTTCTGAAAGAGGCATAATGATTTGTGATGATGCATGATTTATCCTTAATTCCTTAATTTAAATATGTATAAATTGCCATTACTTATTGTGTGATATATTGCATTTTAACACATTTTCATAATTTAATCCTTATTTAATATTTGATTTTTAAATGAATTAAGGATTAATTTTTAATGGAAATAATGAAATCTTGGTTTCTCTTATTTTGTAGTGTATAATTGAGCTTGCAATTTAAAAACAATTACCACACGTCAAACAAAAGAAGCCACGCCTTAAGAAATGGTCAAAAATGTAAGAAAAGCACCAAAAGAGGCCTGGGAATCGATTCACCAACCTGGGAATCGATTCCTACACCAAATCATGCCAAGGAATCGATTCATAACCTGTGGGAATCGATTCATACACTTGGGAATCGATTCCCTACCCACAGTAATCAATTTATATGCTGTTTTACACTTGGGAATCGTTGATCCCCGGCTGCAGCACCAAAAGTTGACGTTCTACTT
Organism: Clitoria ternatea; assembly: GCA_037962975.1. Lineage (NCBI taxonomy): Eukaryota > Viridiplantae > Streptophyta > Magnoliopsida > Fabales > Fabaceae > Clitoria > Clitoria ternatea. Next base: position 32,085,863 of record CM075673.1, on the reverse strand, counting down.
ACTATCGTGGTCCCGTCAAATTAGTACATTAAAATTAATTAATGTAGTACTAGGGTGTCAACCTAGGTCGTTCTCTCAAGGATCAACAAAAATTTAGGAAAATCAAGTTTTAAAATAATTTTTATAAACAAAAGTTCAACAACACGTACAATTACATTGGGGGGTTTGTTTGTTTGGTTGTCACAATTAAAATCAAAACAGAGTAAATATAAGATTTGGAACAATAAATAACAAGAAATTAATTTTCTTGGAGTATTGTAATTAAATTTGTCCTTCGTTCATAAAAGATGGTTTGTACACTTTCATTACTGTTAATTTCTTAGCTCAATTTGAATTAATCAACTAAGCGTCTTTTTCAATTCACAATTCCTTTACTTTTATTTAAAAATGAATATTTTAATCAAGCATCCTAATTAAGCAAAAGGAGTCAAGATCGTAAAATCTAGGAATTATTGAGCATATGCAAGAACATCGCCTAATCTATTCTTAAATTATGGAATTAAGCAAACCATAATAATTAAAAGTGATTATGAAAATATTCATTAAGTATGCATATTTCCTCAATCCATTTTAATTTAAATCTTATTTTATTCCATTTATAATTAAACCGATTAAGCATACAAATTTAATTAAACAGAATGGAATTAAATAAGTAGAGTAAGATTATGAAGAAATTAACAATAATAAAATCATACTATATTAAAAACAAGAACCTTAAAATTATATTACAATGTTCTCCAAGAAAATCAATCTAAGGGTTTCAGCTCTCCATAATTTAACAAACTAAAAATACAAGAACCTAACCCGGAATGGAGCACGGAGGAGAAAAAGAAAAAAAGCAGAGAAGAGGAAGAAGACTTGAAGTTATGGTGTGTATTGAAGTATGGTTTTGGCTTCTATTTATAGGGGAAGAAAGGAAAGCAGCGTGCCATTTTTTAAGAACTGAGTAGAGAATGTCTGCCAATGCTTCAAATTTAATATTTCAGTGTTGTTTCCACTTTGTAATTGCGTTTTCCACTTCATGAATGTGTTCCTTGCTGTTTCCACTTGATGAATCGATTCATTTAGGCAAATACTGGGCAAATTCCACGCATGAATCGATTCCTAAGGGGTGGGAATCGATTCCTAAGTGTAAAACAACATATGAATCGATTCCTGTGGGTTGGGAATCGATTCCCAAGTGTATGAATCTATTCCTATGGGTTATGAATCAATTCCTTGGCATGATTTGGTGTAGGAATCGATTCCCAGGCCTTTTTGTGCTTTTCTTGCATTTTTGACCATTTCTTGAGGCATGGCTTCTTCTGTTTGACCTGTGGTAATTGTTTTTAAATTGTAGGCTCAATTATACACTATAAAACAAGAGAAACCAAGATTTCATTATTTCCATTAAAAATTAATCCTTAATTCATTTAAAAATCAAATATTAAATAAGGCTTAAATTATGAAAATATGTTAAAATGCAATATATCACACAATAAGTAATGGAAATTTATACACATTTAAATAAGGATAAATCATGCATCATCAAATACTCTCACACTTATTCTTTTGTACTCCTGGGAAAAATCAGAATAAAAACAAGTTTCATAATTTATTGAAAACATTAAGTTGAAAAATAGTAAACACACAAAACTAGCATGCTCAACATGAAATCTTTAGGAATATATAGAGAAACAAGAGTTATTCAACATGCAGAATACAGAGCATCAAGATATGTATAAAAATCATCCAAACACTTAGGCATGTGAGAATTAAGTCAAACTAAAAAGAAGATCACAAGTGACAGAACCTCACAAGACATACTCTCAACTCTCAAGTGTTTTGGGTTTGTGTATACACTCAAAAATATTTCTTGAAAAATAGACAGTCCCATAAATTTTGCAAATTTCTCAATTTCACAATCAACACAAATGCATGTATAGATCAACAGGGCTTTTCACGGTTGTAATGTGGCCAAGGTAAATATTTGGAAATTAGTTTCATATGCCATAAAGAATGATGGAGCAGTTGATTCAATAGGCAAACAGTGAAGTAAAATATTTGTTCAATCACATTTGGTCGCAATTATCAATATCATTTATATATTTTTTTCTTATGCAATTGCATAATACTTAAACCAAGAGTTACGACTTCTTTTAGCACACTTCCATACTAATTTGAATGCCTATTTTTAACTTGATTCCAAAGCTCCAATATATTCCTTAAGTAAGTGTATAGCTTATTTTGAGCTGCAAATAGTTAAATAGGCTCAAAGGGCTAACAAAAGATGATTTATTTATGGTAAGCTTATGTGGCTAGTGGCTCAATTGAACAAAATGCCTATGTCCTTTCAAATTCATGTATATGAGTTTCAAGTATCATCAAGAAACAAGACAAAGATTACGATGTAAGGTGATCCATCAAATTTTAAGGCTCAAAAATCTCACCATGAAGGAAATAAGATGGTATAAGGTGATCCATCAAATTTTAAGGCTCAAAAATCTCACAAGGTATAATTCTATCATATATGATCATTTCTCAATTATCATGTCATTCTCAGCATACCAAAGTTGCCTAAATTCAAATCGTAACATATCATTAAGCTCATATCAAACATGAAAGAAATTACTTATTACTCATGCATATCCTAAAAATTCCAATAAAACATGCCATTTAAAAACAAAAATGCACAATTTTTTTAGGAAAAACAAATAATCACACATAGAGATTTGAAAAACAAATAATAACACATAGAGATCCCACCCTTACACTTAAATCATACATTGTCCTCAATGTAAAACAGAGCATACAAAAGTGGACAAGAAAATGAACAAGTAAAGAGATGGATAAGAAAAACTCCCTCAAGGAGGATCAACAAGTGGTTCCCCCAAAGCATGCTGCTCCATTGTGATATCTACAAGTGAAGGATTTTCATGGAACAGCTTCAGGCGTTGTCCATTAACTTTGAAGCTTTTATTGGAGGTTTCACTTTTTATTTCAACAGCTCCATGGGGAAATATATTAGTGACAATGAAAGGTCCTTCCCATTTGGAGTGTAATTTTCTGGCCATTAGTTTCAACTGGGAGTTAAACAGTAGCACTTTCTGTCCAACAGCAAACTCCTTTCTAGCTATTGAGCTATCATGGAATTTTCTTATTTTCTCTTTATAGAACTTAGAATTTTCACAGGCTGCTAAATGGATCTCATCAAGCTCATTCAATTGTAATTTTCTTTCTTCACCTACTTGATCAAGTGCTAAGTTGCAAGCTTTTACAGCCCAATAAGCATGATGCTTAATCTCCACTGGAAGATGACATGCCTTACCAAAAAAAATTCTATAGGGAGACATTCCTATAGGTACCTTAAAAGCTATTCTATGTGCCCAAAGAGCATCATCCAGTTTCCTGCTCCAATCCTTTCTATTAGGCTGTACTATCTTTTCCAGGATTCTCTTAATTTCTTTGTTAGAGACTTTTGCCTATCTATTGGTTTGGGGGTGATATGGAGTAGAGACTCTATGAATAACCCCATACTTCCTGAGCATAGCTTGCATGGTCCTGTTGTAGAAATGTGTTCCCTGGTCACTAATGATTGCTCTCAGAATGCCAAACCTACAAAAAATTTAAGATCTAACAAAATCCACAACAACTCGAGCATCATTAGTTCTAGTGGCTTTAGCTTTCACCCATTTAGAAACATAATCCACAACCAATAAAATGTAAGTAAAACCAAAGGATGGAGGAAATAGACCCATAAAATCGATGCCCCAAACATCAAATACTTCGCAACACAACATAGGTTGTTGAGGCATTTGTTGTCGCCATGTGACCGCATTACCAGCTCTTTGGCATTCCTCACAGGTGTTACAAGTTCTCCGTGCATCCTTAAAAATGATGGGCCAATATAAACCAGAGTCCAACACCTTCCTTGTTGTTCTTTATGGACCAAAATGTCTACCAACTGGTAAAGCATGGCAGAATCGAAGAACTGATTCTATCTCATGATCGGGAATGCATCTTCGAATCACCTGATCATTACACAATTTCCATAAATACAGGTCATCCTATATATAATATTTTGCATCACTTTTTAATTTTGAAATTTGCTTTCTGGATGCATATGGTGGAAAAATAGAAGCAACGAGATAATTAACAATGTTAGCAAACCATGGTGTATCAAAAGAGTTAGAAACACTCATGAGTTGTTCATCGGGAAAATGGTCCCGAATAGGTGCCATATCAGGAGCGTTCTCAATTCTGCTTAAATGGTCTGCCACCAAGTTTTGTGTTCCACTTCAGTCACGAATTTCCAAGTCAAACACTTGGAGCAAAAGCATCCAACAAATTAATCTTGGCTTGGACTCACCTTTCTTCAACAAGTACTTCAGAGCTGCATAGTTAGTAAAGACAACTACTCGAGAATCGAGTAGATAAGATCTGAACTTATCTAATGCAAAATTAATGGCCAAGAGCTCTTTTTCAGTAGTGGTGTAATTTACCTGGGTGGCATCTAAAGTTTTAGATGCATAGTAGATGACCTTAGGCTGTTTGTCAATCTTCTAACCAAGGACAGCTCCCAATGCATAATTAGAGGCATCACACATTAAATCAAATAGGGATGTCTAAACAGGTGTTTGGATTATTGGGGTAGTGGTCAATGCTTGCTTAAGGCAATTAAAAGCCTCCTTACACTTTTCGTCAAACTCAAATACCACATCCTTTTGAAGCAGATTGGATAGTGGTCTAGCCTTCTTGCTAAAATCTTTTATGAATCTTCTGTAGAAACCTGCATGGCCAAGAAAAGAACGAACCTCTCGTACACAAGAGGGGTAAGGTAAATATGATATAACTTATATCTTGGCAGGATCTACCTTAATTCCTTTCTCAGAGATTGCGTGCCCTAAAACTATTCCTTGTTCTACCATAAAATGACATTTTTCATAGTTCAAGACAAGGTTAGTTTCAATACATCTATTTAAAACTTTATCCAAACTATCAAGGCATGCATTAAATGAAGATCCATAAATAGTAAAATCATCCACAAACACCTCTATGCAATTTTCAATGAAATCATGAAAAATACTTATCATGCATCTTTGGAAAGTTCCAGGAGCATTGCATAGGCCAAATGGCATTCTTCTATAAGAAAATGTGCCAAAAGGACAGGTGAATATGGTCTTTTCTTGATCCTCAGGTGCAATGTGAATCTGAAAATATCCAGAGAATCCATCAAGAAAACAGTAGTGAGACTTACCTGTGAGACGTTCAAGCATTTGATCAATGAAGGGTAAAGGAAAATGGTCCTTTTTGGTTGCTTGGTTAAGTCTCCTGTAACCAATACAGACTCTCTAACTTTTTTGTACTCTAGTTGGGATCAACTCATCCTTCTCATTCTTCATAACTGTGATCCCTATTTTCTTTGGAACCACTTGAATCGGACTCACCCATTAGCTGTCAGAGAATGGATAAATAATTCCTACTTGTAGAAGCTTGGTAATCTTCTTCTTAACCATATCAAGGATTACAGGGTTGAGTCTCCTTTGAGGCTGTCTTACTGCTTTAGTACTTTCCTCCAGAAATATCCTATGCGTGCACATGGATGGGCTAATTCTAGGGATGTCTGCCAATGTCCAGCCTATAGCCTTCTTGTGCCTTTTTAGAACCTGCAGTAATCTTTCTTCTTGATTTTCATCAAGAGTAGTGGAAATTATCACCGAGAGCTATTCATCATCCCCTAAGTATACATACTTGAGGTTCTCAGGTAGGGGTTTCAACTCTAATTTGGGTGCCTGTAAAACAGATAGAACTAACAAAGCAGATTTGGATTCCGCTGCTTTTACCTTAACAATTTTGTTAGAGTTTTCTTGAAATCCTGCATTCAGGTTAATGCATTCTAGCTCTGTATGATTAGCAGTCATATCTAAAGATTCTAAATTAGAATATATGTATTTATCAATTTCAGCACAAATATCACAATTTCCAGAATCATTACATGCAAAACAATTGTTTGAATCATCCATGCATTCCAAATCAACATTTTAAGAGATATTAGAAAGATACTCACAAATCAATTCATCCATAATGTCAATATGAAAAACAGAGTGATCTTCAGGTGGATATTTCATAGCATCAAGAATATTGAATTGAACTCTTGTATCACCAAATTCCATAGAGAGGGTTCCAGAATGAACATCTATTTTGGTTCGGGCTGTTTTCAAACATGGTCTTCCTAAAATTATGGGAACAGGAATCTGAGGCATACTTTCTTCCATGTCAAGTATGAAAAAGTCAGTAAGAAAAACAAGTTGTTCTACCTGAACCAAAACATCCTCTATGACTCTGGCAGGGTAAGCAATACTTCTATTGGCTAGCTGAATCACTACACCAGTAGGTTGTAAAGTTCCAAGAGACAAAGATTTGAAAATAGACATAGGCATAACATTTATTGAAGCTCCTAAATCTAACATGCAATTTTCAAATTTGTTATTGCCTGTGATGCAGGGTATAGTGAACGTACCTGGATCTTTACATTTCTCAGGAATATTTGGAGCTTCCTTACCAAGCAGTGCAGATACATTTCTTCCTATGCTTATCCTTTCATTGCCCTTAAGTCTTCTCTTGTGAGTACAAAGTTCCTTCAGAAACTTGGCATACTTGGGAATTTGTTTGATTGTATCAAGAAGAGGTATATTCACTTCCATTTTCCTAAAAGTATCCAAGATTTCTTTGTCCACTTCTTCCATCTTCTTACTTGGAATTGCTTTTGGTGGGAAAGGAAGAGGGATATGAGGTGGGATTTGGGGTGATTTCATCTCAGTGCCTTATGTTTGAGGAGGGTACATTATCCTTGCTTCTCAGGTTCCTTGGGTATGGGTACTTCAAGGTTCTTACCTAATCTTAACTGAATTACACTTATATTTCTTGGATTTACAGCTGGTTGAGATGGTAATTTGTCAGAGTTCTAAGACTGTAATTGGTTCAATGATGATGCCAATTGCCCAATTTGGTTGCTTAAGCTTTGGATGGTAGCATCATTCCTCTGTTGATACTCCAAGCTTTGTGCAGCCATTTGTTTTACCATTTCTTCTAAACAAGGGCTACTTGTGGATGGTTGAGGTGTAGGTCTTTGGAAGGTTGGTGCATTGCTTTGAAATGGGGGTTAGGGATTTTGTTATTAGTTACCCCATCTCAGGTTTGGATGGTTCCTCCAACCTGGGTTGTATCTGTTGGTGGAAAGGTCATAGTTTTGTTGCTGTTATTGTGGTGGAGGTCTATCATGGTAGATGTTGGCTGCATAAGCTTGGGGATTATTATCATCATTTTCTTGTAGAGAAGGACAACAATCAGTGGGATGCTCTTGTGAAGAGCAGATGCCACACACTTTGGCAGTCATAGATTTTTGATTCACTGCTAATTGGGTGACCAGAGTGGTGAGAACGTCTAGTTTACTCTCTAATTTAATGTCAGATGCACTAGAATTTGAATCATACATGGGTTTGAAAGCATCATTTCTAACACTGAATTGTTGGGAATTGGATGCCATCTTTTCAATCAAGTTTCTTCCTTCAGCAGCAGTTATGTCTCCCAAAGCTTCTCCACTTGCCGCATCTAACATGTTGCGATCTACGTGGTGTAGACCTTCATAAAAGTACTGAAGAAGAAGTTTTTTAGAAATTTGGTGGTGAGGGCAACTTGCACAGAGTTTCTTGAATCTCTCCTAATACTCATAAAGACTTTCTCCAGAGAGTTGCCTAATGTCAGATATGTCCTTTCGAATTACAGTTGTTCTAGAGGCAGGAAAGAACTTTTCCAAGAACATTTTCTTTAAGTCATTCCAACTTGTGATTGATCTCGGAGCAAGGTAGTAGAGCCAATCCTTAGCAACACCCTCTAAAGAATGAGGAAATGCTTTAAGATAGACATGGTCTTCTTGAACGTTTTGAGGTTTCATTGTGGAGCACACAATGTGGAATTCTTTGAGGTGTTTGTGCGGATCTTCACCCGTAAGACCATGAAACTTAGGCAACAAGTGTAGTCTTAAGCATAAAAGGGACATCCTCTTCAGGATATTGAATACACAAACTTTCGTATGTGAATTTGGGTGCAGCTAGTTCTCTAAGAGTTGTTTCACGAGGTCCAGCCATATCAGAAAATTTTGTAGAATTATTTTCAACAGATTCAGGTGAGATACTGTCACTATCAATATCAACAAAGTTATTATTAAATCTAGTTTCTCTAACTAATCTATGAAAAGTTATATCAATTTCAGGATCAAATGAATATAAATGCCCAAAAGTCCTAGTCATACATAGCATACAACAAGATATTTCATGATCATTAGCAATATATCATAAGAACCCTAAATCATGCAAAAGAAATAAAATAAAACAAACAAACAATCAAAAGAAAATTTTTATTTTTTAATTTATTTTTTAAATTTTCAAAAAAAATTAATTTAAAACAAGAATTTTCCTAAAGATCGTTGATCCCCGGCTGCGGCGCCAAAATTTGACGTTCCACTTACTATCACGGTCCCGTCAAATTAGTATATTAAAATTAATTAATGTAGTGTCAACCTAGGTCGTTCTCTCAAGGATCAACAAAAATTTAGGAAAATCAAGTTTTAAAATTATTTTTACAAACAGAAGTTCAACAAACATACAATTACATTGGGGGTTGTTTGATTGGTTGTCACAATTAAAATCAAAGTAGAGTAAATATAAGATTTGGAACAATAAATAACAAGCGATTGATTTTCTTGGAGTATTATAATTAAATTTGTCCTTGGTTCACAAAAGATGATTTGTATACTTTTATTACTATTAATTTCTTAGCTCAATTTGAATTAATCAACTAAGCGTTTTTTTCAATTCACAATTCCTTTACTTTTATTTAAAAATGAATATTTTAATCAAGCATCCTAATTAAGAAAAGAAGTTAAGATCGTAAAATCTAGGAATTATTGAGCATATGTAAGAACATCGCCTACATACATCATCTATTCTCAAATTATGGAATTAAGAAAACCATAATAATTAAAAGTGATTATGAAAATATTCATTAAGCATACATATTTCCTTAATCTATTTTAATTTAAATCTTATTTTATTCCATTTGTATAATTAAACCGATTAAGCATACAAATTTAATTAAATAAAATGGAATTAAATAAGCAGAGTAAGATTATGAAGAAATTAACAATAATAAAAGCATACTATATTAAAAACAAGAACCTCAAAATTATATTACAATATTCTCCAAGAAAATCAATCTAAGGGTTTCAGCCGTCCATAATTAAAACAAACTAAAAATACAAGAACCTAACCCGGAATGGAGCATGGAGGGGAAGAAGAATAAGAAGCGGAGAAGAGGAAGAAGACTTGAAGTTATGGTGTGTTTTGAAGTGTGGTTTTGGCTTCTATTTATAGGGGAAGAAAGGAAAGCAACGTGCTATTTTTTAAGAACTGAGTGGAGAATGTCTGCCACTACTTCAATTTTAATATTTCAGTGCTGTTTCCACTTCGTAATTGTGTTTTCCACTACATGAATGCATTCCTTGTTGTTTCCACTTGATGAATTGATTCATTTAGGCAAATACTGGGCAAATTCCATGCATGAATTGATTCAGTCTGGTTTGAACCATAGCTCACCTTATAGAGGACATTTCAATAGAGAAAGGACAACTGCCAAAATTCTTCAGTCTGGTTTTTATTGGCCTTTTTATTTAAAGATGCTAATGTTTTGTGCAGAATTGTGATGCTTGTCAGAGGACAGGAAGTATATCCAAAAGAAATGAGATGCCATTGACCACCATTCTAGAAGTGGAAGTGTTTGATTGTTGGGGTATAGACTTTTTCGGTCCACTAATTATTTCATTCTCCAACGAGTATATTGTTGTAGCAGTTGATTATGTGTCGAAGTGGGTAGAAGCAATGGCCTGTGCTAAGGCGGATGCCAAAATTGTTATCAAGTTCTTGAAAAAGAATATTTTCAGTAGATTTGGTACCCCTCTTGTGTTAATAAGTGATGAAGGTTCTCATTTCTGTATCTTCAACTCCAAAAATGTTTAGAACACTATAGAGTTAGACATAGAGTAACATCTCCCTATCATCCTTAGGCTAATGGGCAAGTAGAAGTATTAAACAGAGAAATAAAGAAAATTTTGGAGAAAACTGTGTCCCAGAGTAGAAAAGATTGGTCATTGAAGTTAGATGATGTTTTATGGGCATACAGGACTGCTTTCAAAGCCCCAAGAGGATTTTTACCTTGAACACAAAGCTTATTGGGCAATGAAGCTGCTCAACTTTAATCCGTAAGCTTCTACACAAGAAAGAAAAGTTCTATTGGAGAAGCTGGGGGAATGGAGGTTAGAGGCTTATGAATCTTCAAAGATTTATAAGGAAATGATGAAAGTCTATCATGACAAGAAGATACTACGTAAATGTTTCTATCCAAGTCAATCTGTGTTGCTGTTCAATTCATGATTGAAACTATTTCCAGGGAAGCTGAAATCAAAATGGTCAGGACCATTCCTTGTCAAAGAAGTCAGACCATATGGTGCGATTGAAGTGTAAGACCCTAAATCACAGCGAACATGGATAGTGAATGGCTAAAGGCTTAAGCCATACTTAGGAGAAGAAGTGGAGAAACTCTCCACTCTTATCCATCTGCATGAACCATGTTAACAATTTCTCAAACGTCAAGCTATGGACGATAAACAAGCGCTTTTGGGAGGCAGCCCAATTATTTTTGTTTTCTTTCCATGTTTTCAATCCATTTAGTATATGTGTTTATTGTTTTTAACTTTTGTTTATGATCAGGTACATAGTAACAACTCATCACCTTTCATTCAAGCTTAAGCTTCCAATGCCATGCTCAACCTTAAACCTGCCAAAAAAATATTGTCCCATTCAAGCTTAAGCTTAATGAGGAAGCTCAAGCGTGTAGCCAAAATTTTGCCACTGTTAAAATCACACTTAAGCATGAATTCTTAAGCTTATGCACGAATAACAAATGGGGCCAAGCGCAGGATCCACGCTTAAGCGTGGAAAGGTAAGAGTTTATTCTGTCTAAATTACGCTTAAGTGTAATGATCACGCTTAAGCGAGAAGATTTTTAGCATCTGGGGGTAACACACTTAAGCGTGGTTGACAAAGCTTAAGCGAAAGATTAAATTTTTCATTCTGACCGATCACGCTCAAGCGTGACTCCTCACGCTTAAGCGAGAAGATTAAATAAGCATCAGGGGGTAACATGCTTAAGCGTGGTTGACAAAGCTTAAGCGCAAGATTAAAATTTTCATTCTGACCTGATCACGCTCAAGCGTGACTCCTCACGCTTAAGCGAAAAGTATAACATTGCATCAGGGGAGTATTACGCTTAAGCATGAATTGGCAAGCTTAAGCGCCGTTCTCAAAATTTCATTCTGGTTCAATCACGTTCAAGCGTGATCCTTCACGCTTAAGCAAGCAGTTTTAAAACTGCCACACCTGAAGCTATTTATTGAAAATTTTAAGGGACATTATCACCCATTATTGAAAATTTGAAATATAACTCCCACATTTTCATTCCCCCCTCCTCTTCCAATATTCATATCTCTTCTGTGCTTCCTCTTTGTTAACCATTCATTCAAAGGTTCCACTCATTTTCTTTCCTCTGCATTATTCGTCAAGTTCTTCAAAGAAGGTAACCACTGCAATTTTGTCTTTGGGATTTTCATATGATATTGTTTCACTTATGAAGAATGGCACATTCCTTTCATGCAACCATGTGTTTAGTTCTTGTAAATTTAATATCAATCATTCCTCATATACATAAATTATGTTACAAAAACATGCAATCCTTATCTTTTCATGTTTGCTTGAGGAAATTCATTGAAGAACTTTCCCAATACATTGTTGTTGCATGCTACCTGTCTGATAAAAATCCTATAAGAACATTAATATGCATAGTTGTTATGATCTTGAAATGTTCTTTTGACTTTATGCTTCATTGTCACATGAGAAGCCTGCCTCTTCTCTATAATTTTAATTATAGATTATTAGAGACTTCAATTGTGATTTGCCATCATTGTATTAATTTTGTATTTTAGACAGATGGCCAGAACAAAATAGGTTGCCCCTGCCTCTCCACAAGCTGTTGGCTCTAACAGAAGAAACAAAGGAAAAAGGGCCCGTACCTTAGAGGACCAAGATACAGGTCCAAAATTCAAGGACAAAGCTATAGAGGCAAGCGATAGAAGAACTTATGTCAGGGGAACGTGGCTTTCTTATGGTAGAGAATGTAACACCTTAATTTAATAAATAATTAAAAACCAATACGGGGAAAATTTTTTCCAAAATTAAGTAACCAAAGACTATAAGGCAACCGGATAACGCAAAGGGCGGAGTGCAAGGAAGAACAAGGGAAATGAGAGATCATCCACACGCATAAGGCAAATAACAGAAGGCTAAGACTGGAACCGGTTCGTGGGTTTAGTGTAATATACCAGCGCCAGGGCGGATTACGTAATATCATTGGCTCACTCAGACGGGGTATGATACCGCCTAGGCGGGGTATGACAATGCAACAGCGGATAGAGGGGATTTCTCAAGGAAGCTTTTTCACGAGTAACACTGGTCATTTAGTGGAAGGGAATAGGTAAGGGAAGAGAGAAGGGAGCAATGCTGGGACCGACCCGCACTGTCTAGCGAAACACAACAGCGCCTGGACGAGGACTAAGATAACACTGACTCGCTCAAGCGAGGTCCTAGGCCGCCTGAGCGAAGCATAACAATGCAACCACGGAAGGAGGAAGTGATTACACCGCCGTCCAGTTCGGCAAGGCACAACATCGCCTGGACGGACTACATCACAACCTCCACTCACTCAGACGATGTCCAACACCGCCCAGCGAGACATAATAATGCGACAACGGAGGAGGAAGGTACATAGGCGGAGTCTCACGTTGATATCTGCTTGCTTCAGCATGGTTCCACGCGCTTGGGCGAACCGTCCTAGTTACTTGGGCGAGGTATGACACCGCCTAAGCGAGGTCAGCACAACACCCCACAAACACAAGGTAATTTCTCAATCGGACTTTACATCTTTCATTCGGATTATCAATGCCTTACACTTAGGATCCAATCCGCCCTAAACCACTAATTGAACTTCTCTCTCTCTCGGCTTTTAACTTCAAAATTGGGACGTCACAGTGTACATATGCGGTAGTAGGTTGTGGAGGAAGGAGGGGCCTGAACTTATTCTGCCCAACTCAGCTAATTATGACAACGCCTGGGCGGACTCAACCACAAAGCCCAAATCAGGGGTCAACACCGGTGTCTGGATTGCATTAGCATCACAACGGATAGGAAGGATAATGGGCGGTATCTCACTCTGATAATTACTCGCTTCAGCGCGAGTCCTCACGCTTGGGCGAATTGCCCCCACACTTCGGGCGGGGTACGACTCCGCCCAAACGTATCCGACATAAGTCTTCCTAGAGACAATTCATAATTCACTCAGACTTGGCTGTAGCCTGCTAAATCATGCTGTCCCTGCGTATTCATTAAAGCACAAGCATGAAACAAGGTAGCACATAGCATGTCACACACGAAATCATACATCCAGATATATATAATAAGAGCATATGTCAATATTTACAAACACAAAATCGGATTTCTCCTTGTCAATAAGGTTCTATTTATCCCAAAACACTAACATCCGACATGAACCAGTCAGGGCTTAATCTAACATCGCATTAATTAAGCCTTCCAAATGCATCAGCACTTCGCTTAGCGTTCCAGCTCTGCTTCTGGTCCTCATCTCGAGAGACATTCACTGAAAAATGGCCACTGCAGGGGTGAGCATCTTAAATTTTAAATGATAGATACCGACTCAGGTTATCTGCCAATTACACAACAATACATATACGTACAACACAATTAAGATCAGGGCAACTTCCATCGGTCAAGACATATATGAGTAACTCTTACCGCTCTATAATTACCGATCGTCACTCGACTGTAGTCATAGCATTTTCAGTGACACGGATACGCTTGCATGCATATATATATACGTATATTCATGAAACAGTTTTCATTCAGCATCTAGGGTACGTACACATGGAATGGATTACTTGGCATACACGTTCAGTATACTCATACACGATATCAAATGCATAATTAAATTTCAGTCAATAACACATGCACAGAGCATCCACTCAGTCCTACACATTTTACCCATTCACTTCCCACTCGGCATACTTAACCAATTTCAACAACATTAACAGTAGTAGTAATATTAACAATGATAAGCACAGAAGGTTTCACTTGGTTCCGCATCGTGTGTATCGGTCAGACGTTGCAACGTAGGCATCTCAGCCTTTTTTTTTATACATAGCTCTCAGCTATCAGATCAGCTCCCAGCTGCTTGGCCGTTTTACAGGTACCCAACCGTTTGTCCACAGGTGACACCAACGCTCTCAGCGCCAACGGCGGTGTTCACAGACAGCCCGAGTCCACTCAAGAGCTACCCCGAGTCCCACTCAAGGATTTTACAGCGTCCCACGCTGGATGACCGAAGGTAGTGTCTCACACTACGTGCTCCCAGCACAACGCATCCCATGCGCCACACGCGGATTCGACGCACAACATTTATTTCACGCATGCATTCTCGCATTCAAGCACACACACACCATGCAATCAGTAGTACACATTATCCGGACTCAATATATAGCTTCCATGCAATCAGTTATCATTCCATATTCAGACATCCACAACATTTCTTTCGATCAAGACATGCAATCGGTTTACAGCTTCATTCAATGCATGCATCATTCTAAAAATCACAAGTTTGCTCAGGCATTTCGATTCATCTCATCCTAACATGCAATCGGTGTAAGACAGCGTCAAATTTGTTTAAAGCAGGCATTTCCTATACACAACAATTTATTAAAGCATTCATATTGATACAACCCGACATGCAATGTGAGATCCTGCAGCACATACCTGTGTGAAAGGTGCTAACATGCAACACTCATTTCTCACTCGTCATGCAACTGAACTATACACACTCACATGCAACGCAATACACCATCAGAGCACGGATATAGCAAGCATCAGCACTCGAAACCTGTTCATAACCCATGCATTTAAGATAGAAGATACTCCCCCTACCAATTACGAAACTCCAAGGGATTTCTTCCTGCTTGAGTGGTGGTTCTCCTCCCTGCTGCGTCACTTGACGATCGTCCCTTCTCGTGTGGGGAGTTCCACTCCACCGTAGCACCGTCGCCTTGGTTCTCGAAGTAGGAGATGGACTGGAGGGCGGAGAAGGCAAAAGAGAAAACAAGAGGAATGAAGAAGGGAGTTCGCGGAATTCTCTGTGTGAAGAGCATGGCCTCGCCTGTATAAGTACCCGTGTGGAGAACAGGATGGTGGGATGGGGAAACGCGATAATCCTGCCCATGCCACCATGCTTCCACGTTAATTATCCTATTACTTATTAGTTAATTAAATTAAGGGAGGTGTTGACTTGTTGACTTGTTATTTAACTCGGTTGCTTTAATTAAAATGGGGATGTTACAGTTCTCCCCTACTTGAAAAGAATTTCGTCCCCGAAATTCAGTTGGTAATTCATGTGAAGCTTTAGTCAGTAACTCACCTAAATGAACAACTCGGGGTACTGCTGTTTTATGGCATCTTCGCGTTCCCACATGCAGGAGGTGGTCTTGCCTTGCTGCCACTCCACCTTCACTAGTCTCACGTTTCTATTTCTCAAGCGTTTTACCGATCGGTCCACGATTCTAATCGGTGTAGTCACAGTGGTCAGGTCTTCTTTGATCTCTACTTCATCGTCAGGCATCGTGTGGCTGGGGTCATGTAAATACTTTCTTAGTTGAGACACATGAAATACGTCGTGCAATCGGGACAAGTGGGTTGGTAATGCGATGTGGTATGCCACGGGGCCGACTCGTTCTAACACCTCATAAGGTCCAATGTATCGAGGGCTTAACTTCCCACTTTTTAAGGCTCGTCCGACTCCCTTACTCGGAGAAGTTCTCAAAAACACTCGGTCTCCGACTGAAAATTCCAAAGGTTTGGTGCGCTTGTCATGGTAGCTCTTTTGCCTGTCTTGTGATGCTTTCATCCTTTCCTGTATCACTCGGATCTGCTCTGTGGTTTGCTTCACGATGTCTGGTCCCAATAGTAGACTTTCACCTGTTTCCGACCAGCAGAGTGGGGTTCGGCATCTGCGCCCATATAATGCCTCGTAGGGTGCCATGCCAGTGCCGTGATGATGGCTGTTGTTGTACGTAAACTCGATCAAGGGAAGGTACTGCTCCCAGTCCCCACCGTGCTCTAACACACACGCTCTTAATAAATCTTCTAGACTCTGAATTGTCCGTTCGAATTGTCCATCCGATTGGGGGTGGTAGGCAGAACTAAGCCAAAGCTTCGTCCCCCAATTCTTGATGCATGCTGGTCCAAAACCGGGACGTAAACCTAGGGTCCCTATCTGACACGATGGAAGTAGGTATGCCATGCAGTCGGATAATTTCTTGAATGTAAATCCGAGCCAACTTATGCAATGGGTACTTCATATTTACAGGTAAGAAGTATGCACTCTTCGTCAATCGGTCAACAATGACCCAAATTACATCATGGCCCGCTCGGTTTTTGGGTAATCCTATGATGAAATCCATTGCAATCGAGTCCCATTTCCACACGGGGATCTCTAGAGGCTGCATTGCACCGTACGGTTTTTGGTGCTCTACCTTCGATTTCTGACAAGTGATACACCGGGCCACGTATTCCGCCACATCCTTCTTTAGTCCAGGCCACCAGAACTGTCTCCTCAAGTCGTGGTACATTTTTGTGGTTCCTGGGTGAATGCTGAGTATGCTTTTGTGGGCTTCGTCAAGCACCATTCTTCTCAATCTTCCTCCACTCGGTATGTATATTCTGTCTCTCACCCGAAAGATCCCATCTGACCCCTCGGCCAAGGATAAATCCTTTCCTTTGGCCTGAATTTCCTTCATTTCAGCTAGGTAAGAGTCCGCCTGTTGCTGCTCGTACACGGATTTTAAGAATTCATTGGCGATCCTCAACGTACCGATTGTCATTTTCTGAGAGGAGGGGGTGTTGACATACAAGTTCATGTCTCGAAACCGCTCCAACAACTCTACTTCTTTCGCCATCATTGCTGCCATGTGGAGGGATTTCCGACTCAATGCGTCGGCCACGACGTTTGCCTTACCTGGGTGGTATTTTAACTCAAAATCGTAGTCCTTTAAAAACTCAATCCATCTTCTCTGCCTCATGTTCAGCTCCTTTTGGTCGAATAGGTATTTGAGGCTCTTATGATCGCTGTACACCTCAAATTTGGACCCGTACAAGTAATGCCTCCAGATTTTTAATGCAAAAACCACTGCTGCCAGCTCCAAGTCATGGGTCGGGTAATGCTGCTCGTGAGGTCTCAATTGTCGAGAGGCATATGCTATCACTCGGTCTTTCTGCATGAGTACACACCCTAATCCGAGTCCTGACGCGTCACAGTAGACCACGAAGCTCTCTTGTAACTCGGGTAATGCCAACACCGGAGCAGTCGTCAACTTATTCTTCAGCTCTCGGAAGCTGTGCTCACACTCGGGACTCCACACGAAAGGAACGTTTTTCTGAGTCAGTTTAGTCAGGGGTAATGCCAGTTTAGAGAAACCTTCGATGAACCTTCTATAATAACCTGCCAAGCCCATAAAACTTCTTATTTCTGAGACCGACCTGGGCCTCTCCCATGCTATTACAGCGGCTATCTTCGCAGGATCCACCGAGACGCCTCGCTCGGAAATCACATACCCGAGGAAGTGGATCTCATCCATCTAGAATTCGCACTTCGAAAGCTTTGCAACCAATTGTTTCTCCTTCAACACTTGGAGTACCGCTCGGAGATGTCCCTCATGCTCCTCAGACGTCTTAGAATAAACTAGGATGTCATCGATGAAAACAACAACAAACTGATCTAAGAAAGAGTGGAATATGCTGTTCATGTAATTCATGAAAACAGCAGGGGCGTTGGTCACACCGAACGGCATCACTACATACTCGTAGTGACCATACCGAGTCCTAAAGGCAGTTTTAGGAATGTCCGAGTCCTTCACTCGGATTTGGTGATATCCCAATCGTAGATCGATTTTTGAGAAGACTGAGGCTCCTCGCAGCTGGTCAATTAAATCATCAATTCTGGGCAGTGGGTACCGATTCTTGATTGTGAGTTTGTTTAGCTGTCGGTAATCTATACAAAGTCTCATGCTACCATCCTTCTTCTTAACAAGTAGCACAGGTGCGCCCCATGGTGACACGCTCGGTCTAATGAACTGCTTTTCGAGTAACTCATCCACTTGTTTCTTCAACTCAGCCAATTCAGTTGAGGACATTCTATAGGGTGCGCTGGAGACCGGTTCGGCTCCAGGGATCAAGTCTATAGAGAATTCGACTTCTCTATTGGGAGGCACACTCGGAACGTCTTCAGGGAACACTTCTGGGAATTCACAGACAATCGGGATTTCATTCACTCGGATTTTACTCTCACCCTCGGTTAGACAAAGCATCATAAACAATTGGGTCATACCTAGTGCCGTGTCATTCTCAGCGGGCTGTTTCGGAAAAACTATCTCTCGGTTTCTACAATCTACTAACACCTTATTGGCGGAAAGCCAATCTATCCCGAGCACGATGTCAAGACCCTTCAAGGGCATGCAAATCAGATCGAAGGTGAAACTCCGATCATACAACACAAACACTACGTCTTTGCACATTGACGATGTGAACACGTTAGTGCCAGTGGGGCTGGCCACTTCCAAAGTCCGATTCATAAACACAGTCGGTAACTTCAACCGCTTCGCGTACTCATCAGCTATAAAAGAATGGGTAGCTCCCGAATCGAAAACAACGTTAAGCGTAGTCATTCCAAGTGAGCACTTACATTGTACTAGGTCGCTTGCTGGTGCAACATCCTCTGCGTTGATGGTGTAGATCCTTCCTGTCGCTGTTGGGCCGGTATTCCTCCCTCGCATCCCGTCTCCTCTGGCTCCGTTGCCTCTGCCACCAGGACGTTGGTCATCATTCGCTCGGTTCCTTTCTTGAAATCTCCCTTGACGCACATTAACGTTTGCTTGGTGTAGTTGGGGGCAGTCGGGGCGGATGTGTCCCCTCTTGTTGCAGTGAAAGCACACTACATCACCATCATCCTTGCAGTCTCTGGCAAAGTGATTTCCTCCACACTTGAAACACCTTCCGTTTCCTACCACTGGTCGTCTTTCAGGTTGATTCCGACCCCCATATCTGGAAAAAGGCTTGTTCCTATCGGTATTGCTTGGCTTTTTGAAACGAGGTCGTTGGGGCCTCAGGGAATAGTGGTTTCTGTTGCTCTGGTTCGAATGGGCTTTGTCGTCCTCCTCAAATATTCTACATTTGTTCACTAATGCAGGGAAACTCCGTATCTCATGGTATCTGCAGGCCCTCTTAATATCCGATCTTAATCCGTTCTCAAACTTAAGGCACTTCGAGTTCTCCGTCCCAGGCTGCTGGAAGGGTGGATAGAATAGGCACAATTCCTCGAATCTGGTCGCGTATTCTTCCACAGTCATGGAGCCCTGTTTTAACTCCATAAACTCCAGCTCTTTCCGACTCCTCACTGTGTCGGGAAAGTATTTCTCTAAGAAGCAGGCCTTGAAATCGTTCCACGTCAGTTGATTATCATCTTCGGGGAATCGGCTTCTGGCTATTTTCCACCAGTTCTCCGCTTCGTCTCGCAGCATGTACACTGCACATTCTACCTTCTGGGCCTCGGTACAGCGAAGACCCCGAAAAATCCTTTCTAATTCCTGAGTCCACTTGAACGCCGCCTCAGGGTTCCGTCCTCCTAAGAATTCACTCGGCTTCCTCTTTAAGAAGCGGTCCATTACTTGGCCCTCCTCAGCTCGAGGCTGGCCCTGCCTTTCAAACACGTCTGCAAAGCGTTGGAATGCCGTAGCTATAGTCTCCATGCTTTGGCGATGCGCCATCCCTTATCCTGAAATCAACATTCAAGGATAAGTATTCCTAGTTACTTAATCCCAATCGGAATTTAGTCTAACATTTAGTAACTTAGCCCATTATGTGTTCTCGCACAATTAGTCGGGTCAGGAGGAACAACTCCTCCACCCATGAGTCAGTAACAGAGTACCAGTCAAGTTAAATTCACACCACAATAATCATGATCATACACACAACCACTTACACTTGGTAGGCTTACCTTGGCCTTGGACCTTTCGGTCCGCTCTGATACCAAAATGTAACACCTTAATTTAATAAATAATTAAAAACCAATACGGGGAAAATTTTTTCCAAAATTAAGTAACCAAAGACTATAAGGCAACCGGATAACGCAAAGGGCGGAGTGCAAGGAAGAACAAGGGAAATGAGAGATCATCCACACGCATAAGGCAAATAACAGAAGGCTAAGACTGGAACCGGTTCGTGGGTTTAGTGTAATATACCAGCGCCAGGGCGGATTACGTAATATCATTGGCTCACTCAGACGGGGTATGATACCGCCTAGGCGGGGTATGACAATGCAACAGCAGATAGAGGGGATTTCTCAAGGAAGCTTTTTCACTAGTAACACTGGTCATTTAGTGGAAGGGAATAGGTAAGGGAAGAGAGAAGGGAGCAATGCTGGGATCGACCCGCACTGTCCAGCGAAACACAACAGCGCCTGGACGAGGACTAAGATAACACTGACTCGCTCAAGCGAGGTCCGAGGCCGCCTGAGCGAAGCATAACAATGCAACCACGGAAGGAGGAAGTGATTACACCGCCGTCCAGTTCGGCAAGGCACAACATCGCCTGGACGGACTACATCACAACCTCCACTCACTCAGACGATGTCCAACACCGCCCAGCGAGACATAATAATGCGACAACGGAGGAGGAAGGTACATAGGCGGAGTCTCATGTTGATATCTGCTTGCTTCAGCATGGTTCCACGCGCTTGGGCGAACCGTCCTAGTTACTTGGGCGAGGTATGACACCGCCTAAGCGAGGTCAGCACAACGCCCCACAAACACAAGGTAATTTCTCAATCGGACTTTACATCTTTCATTCGGATTATCAATGCCTTACACTTAGGATCCAATCCGCCCTAAACCACTAATTGAACTTCTCTCTCTCTCGGTTTTTAACTTCAAAATTGGGACGTCACAGTGTACATATGCGGTAGTAGGTTGTGGAGGAAGGAGGGGCCTGAACTTATTCCGCCCAACTCAGCTAATTATGACAACGCCTGGGCGGACTCAACCACAACGCCCAAATCAGGGGTCAACACCGGTGTCTGGATTGCATTAGCATCACAACGGATAGGAAGGATAATGGGCGGTATCTCACTCTGATAATTACTCGCTTCAGCGCGAGTCCTCACGCTTGGGCGAATTGCCCCCACACTTCGGGCGGGGTACGACTCCGCCCAAACGTATCCGACATAAGTCTTCCTAGAGACAATTCATAATTCACTCAGACTTGGCTGTAGCCTGCTAAATCATGCTGTCCCTGCGTATTCATTAAAGCACAAGCATGAAACAAGGTAGCACATAGCATGTCACACACGAAATCATACATCCAGATATATATAATAAGAGCATATGTCCAATATTTACAAACACAAAATCAGATTTCTCCTTGTCAATAAGGTTCTATTTATCCCAAAACACTAACATCCGACATGAACCAGTCAGGGCTTAATCTAACATCGCATTAATTAAGCCTTCCAAATGCATCAGCACTTCGCTCAGCGTTCCAGCTCTGCTTCTGGTCCTCATCTCGAGAGACATTCACTGAAAAATGGCCACTGCAGGGGTGAGCATCTTAAATTTTAAATGATAGATACCGACTCAGGTTATCTGCCAATTACACAACAATACATATACGTACAACACGATTAAGATCAGGGCAACATCCATCGGTCAAGACATATATGAGTAACTCTTACCGCTATATAATTACCGATCGTCACTCGACTGTAATCATAGCATTTTCAGTGACACGGATACGCTTGCATGCATATATATATACGTATATTCATGAAACAGTTTTCATTCAGCATCTAGGGTACGTACACATAGAATGGATTACTTGGCATACACGTTCAGTATACTCATACACGATATCAAATGTATAATTAAATTTCAGTCAATAACACATGCACAGAGCATCCACTCAGTCCTACACATTTTACCCATTCACTTCCCACTCGGCATACTTAACCAATTTCAACAACATTAACAGTAGTAGTAATATTAACAATGATAAGCACAGAAGGTTTCACTTGGTTCCGCATCGTGTGTATCGGTCAGACGTTGCAACGTAGGCATCTCAGCCTTTTTTTTTATACATAGCTCTCAGCTATCAGATCAGCTCCCAGCTGCTTGGCCGTTTTACAGGTACCCAACCGTTTGTCCACAGGTGACACCAACGCTCTCAGCGCCAACGGCGGTGTTCACAGACAGCCTGAGTCCACTCAAGGGCTACCCCGAGTCCCACTCAAGGATTTTACAGCGTCCCACGCTGGATGACCGAAGGTAGTGTCTCACACTACGTGCTCCCAGCACAACGCATCCCATGCGCCACACGCGGATTCGACGCACAACATTTATTTCACGCATGCATTCTCGCATTCAAGCACACACACACACCATGCAATCAGTAGTACACATTATCCGGACTCAATTTATAGCTTCCATGCAATCAGTTATCATTCCATATTCAGACATCCACAACATTTCGTTCGATCAAGACATGCAATCGGTTTACAGCTTCATTCAACGCATGCATCATTCTAAAAATCACAAGTTTGCTCAGGCATTTCGATTCATCTCATCCTAACATGCAATCGGTGTAAGACAGCGTCAAATTTGTTTAAAGCAGGCATTTCCTATACACAACAATTTATTAAAGCATTCATATTGATACAACCCGACATGCAATGTGAGATCCTGCAGCACATACCTGTGTGAAAGGTGCTAACATGCAACACTCATTTCTCACTCGTCATGCAACTGAACTATACACACTCACATGCAACGCAATACACCATCAGAGCACGGATATAGCAAGCATCAGCACTCGAAACCTGTTCATAACCCATGCATTTAAGATAGAAGATACTCCTCCTACCAATTACGAAACTCCAAGGGATTTCTTCCTGCTTGAGTGGTGGTTCTCCTCCCTGCTGCGTCACTTGACGATCGTCCCTTCTCGTGTGGGGAGTTCCACTCCACTGTAGCACCATCGCCTTGGTTCTCGAAGCAGGAGATAGACTGGAGGGCGGAGAAGGCAAGAGAGAAAACAAGAGGAATGAAGAAGGGAGTTCGCGGAATTCTCTGTGTGAAGAGCATGGCCTCACCTGTATAAGTACCCGCGTGGAGAACAGGATGGTGGGATGGGGAAACGCGATAATCCTGCCCATGCCACCATGCTTCCACGTTAATTATCCTATTACTTCTTAGTTAATTAAATTAAGGGAGGTGTTGACTTGTTGACTTGTTATTTAACTCGGTTGCTTTAATTAAAATGGGGATGTTACAGAGAAGAAATCAATAGTTATTTGGGAAACATTATGGAATTGGAGGAGAGAGAATCCTGTGACTATGCTGATATAAGACAGAGAAATGAGTTTATTGCAACTCATGACATGGAAGAAACAATCTCCATCCCAGGACACCATTTTCAAACTGGGCAAGGAGACCATCCACTACATGTCCTGAGAAAGGATATGACGACTCCCTCTCAAGTTTGGACTTCCTTCCTACTCATAAATATGGCTCCCAATGCTCATGTCTTTGATTTAATCTATGCCAAATGTTATTTTCTATACTATATTTTACAAGATGACATTACCATTGACTTGACCCAGATTATCTCAGATGAAATCCATAAATTTGCAATAGCTGACCAAAAGTTTTCCCAAGCAGGACTGAAGGTGAAGGGAAGCTTAGGATTCCCTACTTTTATCATAGATTTTTATGCAATTCATGGAGTACAGGTCAAGGACCTTAAGCCAATCAGACCATCTATTGATAGGCACTTCATAGAACACTACTGCACCACCCAGGCACCACCTGCACAAGAGCCATAAGAGGCACTGTGTTTGAATATGTATTTCAGGTTGAATAATTTTGATAATGACAAAAGCAATTGAAGACTCAAAGCAAAAGGCTCAAGTTACCATGGAAACAGAGAAAACAACATCAAACCTGCAGAAACACGTACGCTAATCGATTACAGCATCCAACATAATTGATTACAGGAGTACTGACCATAACATAATCGATTAGATATTCACATCTAATCGATTACCAATGTTCTGTTTCTCATCTAATCGACTACATGGGACAGTCTAATCAATTAGAAAGTGAATTACACTATAAAATTTAAAGTGTAATCGATTACAGCTCGACGCCTAATCGATTACTATCGTGCCAGAAATTGGGGAAAAGCATTTTTAAGTGCGAAAGCAGCTCACTTCTCCATTCAAACTCGAATGCCCATGCTGTGTAATGGCTCTGAAGACTTTAGGGCACCTCTCCAAGGCCTATAAATGCAAGACTCCTTCAAGCTACTCAATGCATCCAAATCCATCAAAAGGAAATTAAATCTTGAGTCTTGTGAGTTCTATTTCTTTGTTTAGTTTCAAGTTCTGAAACTTAGAGCTTATATTTGTAAATCCTCTCTTGTGAGAGTTTAGAAATTATGAAAGCTTTCATTTATTTATATACTCTATTGAGAGAGTTTATTGATTGTAAAACCAAACACCAAAACAATAAGGTTATTCACTCTAGGATTGAGTGGTCACAAAGGTTGGGGTTCAACCTTTGGGTATTGAGAGTTTGAGAGATTGGGTGGGTTGCCCTTGTGCTAGTGAGGATTAAGTTCTTGAGTGTGGGACACTAGGAAGCTGCAATTACTCATAGCTTGTATGTCTAAACATCAATAGTAGAAATCCTTCAAGTGGGTTGCCTGAAGACGAGACGTACACCGGGTTGGTGGAACTCGTTAAATTGGTTTGCAAGCTTCTCTTCCCTACTCTCTTGCATTTACATATTGTTTTTGGCCTGATTATTGTTGTTGATTGTGAAAGCCCCTCTTATATTTTCTTAAACAACTTGTGTTAAAGTGTTGCATACTAAGTGTTTGATATATTGCCTAAGTGACATTTGCACATTGTTTTACATTGATTCCTGTACTACACTTGCTATCTATTGTATACAAGTATATTTTGTGAAAGAGGAATCAATTTCAAAGGCATTCCAATGAAAAGTTTTTAACACTCAATTCACCCCACTCTTGAGTATTGAGGCCACTTGAACAAGAGGCACCACAACAAACAGCACCACCACCAGCAGCACAAGCCCCTCCTACTCTAGAATCTGAAATAGAAATTCGTATCCTGCATGCAATTTATCATTTGAAATTGCAGAATGAACACATCCTAACATAACAGAGTGCAAACTATAGAGGCCTGATGCACATTCACCAAGGGTTATACCACAGCATCCCTATGGGCCAATTTAACCATGGATGGATCCTGCTCAGTTTGTAGCCTACATTGCATGGCCTGGGGATAGGTCTATTCTACTAGAAAGGGGTGAGACCTCTCAAACTAGACCAGGACCCTCATCACAGCCTCCTCTAGACAGAAAGCAAGCACCAGAACCTGAGCAAGATGCAGATACAGATGATGATACTGATAAGTCTTGAAAAGACTTAATAATTTCACCTTTAATTTAACTTAATCCATTTAATTTTGTTTAGTTTGGCATTATTATTTAATAAATTGTCATTAATTCTAGTTTTATTTATTTATTTCAAAAGTGTTTAAATTGTCAAAAAAAATGATTAAAAAGATAAAATAGTTAAGGAAATTTGTTTATTTGTAAATTCACTAACCTAGCGTACATACGCTAGACAGCCAGTGTACATACGCTAGGCATTTATTTGTTTGCATTTTGCAGGATCAGGGACACGATCAAGCTCAAGCGAGGGAGTTCCCCACTCAAGCGTGAAAAGGCAATCCACGCTCAAGCACCTGAAAGCCACGCTTCAGCATGAGCCTTGCAATCTACGTAAAACTTCATGCATGCATCAAAGTAACACGACCACGCTCAAGCGGACCATAGTCACGCTTAAGCGTGACTTCACTGCACCATGGATTTAACTTCCACACTCAAGCACCTTGCAATCACACTCAAGCATGAAGTTGGTTAATCCAGTTCGTTATTTTTCCTCCAAGTGAAGTGCTGCAGATTCCATTATTTAGTTACGTTTCTGTTGTACCTTAGTAATTTAAATAATGTCTTGTAATTAATTATTTCTCTGTAATCGTGTAATTAGTTAGTTAGTTTAATTATTATTTAAGTGTCCCTTATAATTAGTAGTAAGTTAGTTAGTTAGCAAGCTGTAAGTTATCTATATATACTTGTAAATACTCTGTAAAGAATAGGAGAGAGAGACACACACAAAAGTAATAACACGATTCATTTTCTCATTTCTAATCTCTCTCTAATTCTTTTTTCTCTCGTCCATGTCTCTCTACATTCCATTCTCTGAATCCATTTCCATGGGTTTCTAAACCCCTAGGGTTGGGATTGTGAAGGCTTGCAATGAATTCTTGAAGGTGTATTGAGGAATTCAACTTCTGAATCATGAGGAGAACAAGCTGAGGAGTAGAGTTCCATTGCTGGATTGACAAATCCAGATCTGATGAAGAATCTCACCAATAAGGAATCATGGTTGAGGCTTAGGTAACTTCTGACTTCCTAACTAATTATGCCCTAGTAAGTAGGTGAATAGTTAGGGTTCAACCCCCAATTTCATATTACATTTCTTTGTCACTGAACACCTAAGGGATTAGGGTTTAATGCTTAGGAATTAGTGTTAGTCACCTAAGGGATTAGGGATTAACCATCTGTGAATTGTCCTCTTTCATCTAGAGCTTAATTAAACCTCAATTACATGTTTCTTGATGAAGTTGTAAGCTAAACTAATCCTAACCTATCTTCCATTGATCACACTTCATCTTCTATATTGTTTCTGAAAATACAAAAACAAAGAAAGTTTAAAACAACAAAAACAGAACGAATTCTATCTGCTTGTGTTGGTTCAGCTTGTGCTAGTCCAAGATTACGGTAATTACCTCAATCCCTGTGGGACGATCAAATGTATTACAAATTTAACGATTGGTGCACTTGCCAAAGAATATAAATCCTTTAAGAAGTACACACCAAGTTAATGGCTCAGGATTTATGCATCAAGTTAATGGCACCGTTGCCGGGGATTGTTGAGTAATATCAACAATCCTTGGACTGGTACTAGACTGAACCGTTTAATTTTGTTTCATATTTAGTAGTAGTTTAATTCTTGTTTTTAATATAGTAGTAGTTTGTGTGTAGTTGTGAATTGTTTTTGTGTCTAATATTTGGTGTATGCAGTTAGGGAACATAGGAGAGCCTTTCTTCTTTCATCCTGATATTGATTTGTTAGAGCGTAAGCTTAGAAAGAAGAAAAAGCAAAAAGAATAGCAAGAAATGGAACAGAGGAGAGTTACACTAGGTGACTACTCTAGGCCTACTAAAGAAGGATCACAATCTAGCATCCTTAGGCCTCTGATTGCAGCTAATAATTTTGAACTGAAACCGGCTTTGCTACAGTTAGTTAGAAATGATCAATTCGGAGGAAGTGGGGTTGAGGATCCAAATTTGCATCTAGCAACCTTCCTCCAAATTTGTGATACAGTGAAAATGAATAGTGTCCCTGATGAGGCAATAAGATTGAGATTATTTCCCTTTTCTCTAAGGGACCGTGCAAAAGCCTGGTTGCAGAGCCAACCAAGAGGCAGTATATCCACTTGGGAGGATTTACAAAGAAAATTTTTGATTAAATATTTCCCTCCTTCCAAGTATGCCAAATTGCACACTGAAATCACTTGTTTCCAGCAGAGAGAGGGTGAATCTCTAATGGAAGCATAGGATAGATACAAAGAGAGTTTAAGGAAATATCCTCACCATAGGATTCTTGATGTGCAGCAAGTTACCATATTCTATAATGGTATAAGACCAGCAACTAGAGTCTTGATTGATGCCTCAGTTGGAGGTTCATTAACCATAAAAACTGTAGAAAAAGCTATAGAACTGATTGATGTAATGGCTTCAAATGAATGTTTGGTTAGTGAAAGGAGCCAAATCCCTAAGAGAGGGATACTATAATTAGAAGCACAAAATGCTTATTTGGCTTAAAGTAAGTTGATGACTCAGGCTTTAGAGAAACTAAGTGTACAGATTTCAGAACTTTAAAAGCCTTTGTATGATGAGCTGTGATTTTTGTGGTGGAGACCATGAAAATGGAATGTGTGATCCAAATTTGCCTGCTGAACAAGTTAATTACATGGGGCAGTAACAATTTCAAAGGAATTATCCCTCTAATTCCTTTAATCCTAACTATAGAAATCACCCCAATTTTTCATGTCAGAAACGTCCACATTTGAATCAAAAGATGCCTCAAAATCAAACCATAACTTGATCACAACAACCTTCTCCCCCTCCCTCTAAAGAAAAGTCTGAGCTTGAGAATGTTCTATCTTAGTTCATTTAGGCCACTCAGGCCAGCTTTAAAAATCAAGAAGCCTCCATTTAAAATCTAGAAAATCAGGTTGGACAACTATCAAAACAGTTAGCTGAGAGATAGTCAGACAATTTTCCTGGAGATACTGAGGTAAATCCAAGGGAACATTGCAAGGCAATAACCACAAGGAGTGGGAAAGTTCTTATCCCTATCCAAATCAAGAAGTTAGTTTAGAAAACGATGTAGAAAAAGAAAAGGAGCAGGTAAGAGAGCAAGTTATTGATGAAACTGAAAAAAAAGTTAAAACAGAGAAAGAAAAAGAAAACCAAGTTCATCAAAAGAAAAAGAAAAAGATTGATTTGATCTTGGAGGAAGCTGTTAAGCTAACTCTTGAGAAATTAAAGAATGCTCCATTTCCATATAGATTCAAGAAATAGATAGAGGAGCAAAAATTTTCTAAGTTCTTAGATGTGTTTAAAAAGCTTTACATAAATATTCCCTTTGTTGAGGCATTGCAAGAGATGCCTTCGTATGCTAAATTCTTGAAAGAACTGCTGTCTAAGAAGAAAAAGCTTAAGGGAGATGAGACGATTGCTCTTACTCAAGAGTGTAGTGCAATTATTCAAAAGAAACTTCCTCAAAAGCTAGAAGATCCTGGATCTTTTACAATACCTTGTGCAATAGGGGATGTTCATGTAGGAAGTGCTTTATGTGATCTAGGGGCTAGCATTAACCTCATGCCTTTGTCCTTAATGAGGAAATTAGGAATTAATGACCTGTAACCAACTCGCATGTCTTTAAAGTTGGCTAATAGGTCTATCAAATATCCTCATGGGATGCTGGAAGACTTGTTAGTTAAGGTAGATAAGTTCATCTTCCCAGCAGATTTTGTAGTTTTGGATATGGAAGCTGATAAAGAAATTCCTTTAATCTTAGGAAGACCCTTCTTAGCTACTAGAAGAGCTTTAATTGATGTAGAGAAGGGAGAAATCATACTGAGAGTTCAGGAGGAGTAAGAAACTTTTAATGTCTTAAATGTTATTAAACATCCAGCTGAGAAGATGGATTGTTTTATGCTTGAAGAAGTTAAAAGCTATAAGACTCCTATGCTGTTAAGAACTAAAGAAGAGGTTTTATAAGCCTTTCTTGAGGATATTTTGACTCCGAGACTGAGGAGTTAGATGACTCATATAATGAGTTACTGAACCTACTAGAAGCATGTGAAGTAGGTGAATTAGAAAATAAAAAGAAAGAAAAATTAAATAATACTAAACTTGAGAAAGGTAAGGAAGTGTTTGAAGAAAAGCATGATTTGAAACCTTTGCCTTCTCATTTGAAATATGTTTTCTTAGGAGATAATGAATCACATCCTGTAATCATTAATGCTGAATTAAAAGATGAGGATGTAGAAAAATTGATAGGGGTTTTAAGAAAACATGAGTCTGCTATTGGCTAGAACATTTCTGATTTAAAGGGAACTAGTCCATCATTTTGTATGCATAACATTTTAATGGAGGATGACTATTCCCCTGTTGTTCAGCCACAAAGAAGATGAAACCCCATAATGAAAGAAGCTGTAAGGAAAGAAGTGGTTAAACTCCTTGATGCAGGGATTATCTATCCTATCTCAGACAGCACTTGGATTAGTCCAGTCCAAGTGGTGCGTAAGAAAGGAGGAATGACAACTGTTAAAAATGAAAAAGGTGAAGTCATTGCTACTAGACCAACTACTGGTTAGAGAATGTGCATAGATTATAGAAGGCTTAATGACTCCACTAGAAAAGACCACTTTCCTTTACCATTTGTAGACCAAATGTTTGAGAGGCTGTCAGGTCATGAGTATTACTGCTTTCTTGATGGATATTCTGGTTACAACCAAATAGTGGTTGATCCAAAAGATCAAGAGAAGACAGCCTTTACCTGTCCATATGGAATCTTTGCATATAGGCGCATGCCTTTTGGTTTGTGCAATGCTCCAGCAACCTTTCAAAGGTGTATGCTGGCAATTTTTGGGGACATGGTAGAGAAGTTCATTGAGATGTTTATGGATGACTTCTCTATGTTTGGAAACAACTTTGATATATGCCTCAGCAACCTATCTAAGGTGCTGGTGAGATGTCAAGAGACTAATCTTGTCCTTAACTAGGAAAAGTGTCATTTTATGGTTAGAGGAGGGATAGTCCTTGGCCACAAAATCTCTGCTGAGGGTATTCAAGTAGATAGAGCCAAGATTGATATCATTGAAAAACTTCCTCCTCCAATCAATGTGAAAGGAGTAAGGAGTTTCCTAGGATGTGTTGGCTTTTATAGGAGATTTATAAAAGATTTTTCAAAAGTAGCAAAGCCTTCGACTGATTTGTTGGTGAAAGATCATGCTTTTGTTTTTTATGAAAACTGTGTCAAGGCTTTTGAAAATTTGAAACAAAGATTAATTTCAGCTCCGATCCTTGCAGCACCTGATTGGTCCTTACCATTTGAACTCATGTGTGATTCAAGTGATTTTGCTATAGGAGCTGTGTTAGGACAAAAGAAAGAAAAATTAACACTTGTAATTTATTATGCTAGCAAAGTATTAAATGAGAATTGAGACGCCCCCGGAATTTCAGGGAAATTTTTCGCGTTTTTATAAATCATAGTTTAGTAAAAAGAAAATAAGTGGTGAAGCGTTTAATACAACACCTGGATCCATCAAAGCCACTCCCATATATGAAGATATGAGAGGGTAATTAAAAATATGATTTAGTAATAAATTGTCCAATTAAAAACAGCGGAAGAATTAATTTAAATTGATTGATGCATGGGTGAATTTAAGAGGAGAGAGTTATAAGGTTCCATGATTCATAATATATCAATAATACTCTGAAGGTAATGCTTAATGAAGAATTAGTGCATTGGAATCAAAAATTTATTTGAAACAAGCAATTATGTGAATCAGTGTGCCCCTCGCTCAAGTGAGAATCCCATTCGCTTGAGCGAGCCAGTGTAATCATGCTTGGGCGAGGCGAGGTGAGACTGAGCGAAGAGAGATAATTTGCATCTGGGGCTCCTCTCGCTTGAGCGAGCCCTGTCTCGCTTGAGCGAGATGCGAAGGGAATCCTTAAGCGGGCCAGCGAGACGCTTGAGCGAAGGGAGGAGTATGCATCAGGTACCAATCTCACTTGAGCGAGATTGCTCTAGCAACATTGGTAACTCTCTGGCCGATTTTCGCTTGGGCGAGGCATCTCTCGCCTGGGTGAAAATCGTCCAGTATCAAATTCCCTTCCTCCTCGCTTGAGTGACCGCTGTTACGCCTGAGCGAAAATAGTCCAAAGGCTAACCTCTGATTCCATGACAATCTCGCTTGGGCAAAATAGACACCCGCTCGGGCGAAATCAGGCCAGAGGCCAAAACTCTGATTCATAACAATCTCGCTCGAGCGAGATTCTCACTCGCTTGAGCGAGTTATGCAAAAAACGACCAATTGTGGGGATTTCATGAAACTTGCTATACCATAATCTATTCTACCCCAATTCATTTCATCCCAACATGCCTTACACATCATATGGTATATTTATTACATGTCTCATTCATCTTTACTCCCTAAAATCCTTTCTAGCCCATAAATTCATACCATGTTAAACACTTCATCTATTATATTTGCCAATCATTAATACATAACATAAATCCTCATTTTGCATCATCATGTATCCACAAATTCTATCAAATTCATTCATTCAAATCTTAAACATTAACACACATCATCCTCCGTTCATTACATCATTGGGTCATAAATGAAAATTGGTCATACACCAAGATCCAATTTTCCTCTATGATAGCCAAAATCATCTATCACCTAGGATTACCAAAACAAGCATACATTACATCATGTGATATACAAAATTTAGGTATCGCCGGCCAAGGCACTTCCTATACAACTATTTACCTCCACAGCCAAAATGTACTTCAAAATGCTAACTCCTCCCATGAATGTCCTACATCACAAATCTAAAAAATGACAACATGGGAGAGTGAGTCCATATTCTAAAGGAATGAATATGAATACTATGTGATTATGTATATATGCATCTAAACATGTATACTTTGCACCTGCATAACATTCATCATGCCATATACCATCACCATTCCATCATACATTTATCATAAATAACAACACAATCCCAAACAAAGTACCCAAGCACATACATAATCACGTCCCTCGATAATTGGACTATCACACAACTATTATTTGGTATTCATATCTTTTATGTCGTCTAAAATATATTTTTACATCCTCAACACATCCATCACCATATCTCATCATCTTTGGCATACCTCCTTGCTATATGCAAATGCTCTTAAGCTAATGCATAATGCACAAAGGAATATTTCAACAATTACAGATCTGACTGTGGGATTTACAACACCGAATGTAGGATTCAAGCATGGTCATCTAACCATACCCCTACTGCAGTAGTAAAATATGTACACTTATTCTATAAATTGCATGCATTCACCAATTGTTTTACTGGTACCAAACCGTATCGCCCATCTTGCAACACCTGATCATTTCACCATGACCGCGGTATACAACATATTCAACATATGGTGTTGCAGGCCAACCATGAGATATATCATGGCAGCTGTGATCACAAGGACCACCGGGGACACCTACTCATCAAGAGCCACCCCCCACAAGGGTCAACCACATGCGACTCCCCGTAGCACAACATGGGCAGCTTCGTGACTTACACACCGAGTCACAAGGGAAATATAATTCGCTCGTGCACGAAGCCGCCCTCCCACTGGGCCAACCAGGGGAATCCCCTAAAATTCCAACACTGGCAGCTATGCAGTATGCCATGGATGCAAATGCAAATCATATGCATTCCTCACTCTATGCATCCTATACATGCCACTCATTATCCATCATCATCATCACAGCATCACCACAAGGTTTTTAATGGATTCTATCTTGTTAGTTATTCTCATTAATTTGAATCTTTGTGTGGCCTTCTCAATAGTTATCAATCACATCTTTCCACTTTAATACCATACAAGAATACAATTTATTCTCCATCAAAATCATTAGCATTTGTTATGCTTTCTCGGTGGACATATATTTATCTAACCACACATTCATCAAACAATTCATGCCACCACACCACACATCAAAATTTCTTCTAAATGCATTCAAAGCATGTTGCCAAACATATCATTTACATCATACACCATACCATTATTTTTCATAACTTTCAAGCAAGGCTAACATGCATGACAATACATACCACAATCAAATAACATTCAAATTCATGCATTTAGAATATAAGACTCCTCTCCTACCTCAAGAGAAGAACTCCGATTGATAAGACGCTCCTGCCTCGTCGTTCGGAATAGGTCCTACATTCACATTCATGTAAAACCTCAATTAATCAACTACTCAAGCCATCAATTCAATTATTTTTAGTCATATTCATATCTATAATTTCACAACATGTGCTAGACATGTTGTAGATACCATTTTTATCCTTTATTAGGCTTTGGGAATTCCTTCCCATTAAACCACCATCATTAAGTTCAAAGGTTATAAGACAATCCTAGCCCCAAGCTTCACAAAACTCCATCTACTAACATTCATATTTCTCAATGTCATACATTTCTTCATAAAACATGTTCTTAAATCAACATGAACCATTTTCCCCCAAATCTTAAAATTAGGGTTTTCACCAAAACCCAACCACATTCATCAATGCCTCATCATTCTTCATTTCCTACCATTATTAATGCACCAACCACCATTATTCCCTCATAAATACTTACATTTATGGCAACCCATTCTAGGGCATAAGCATTAAATGCTTCTAATAAACACCCATTCACTTGTATGGCTCCCAAACTCATACTACCACATATCTATGGCAAAAACTTAACTAAATGATGAGTATTTCTTACCTCACACCCAAAAATGAAATGGGTTCAAGAAGAGGGGATGTGCCACACGAAAATAGAAAGAAGGAGAGATGAGGAACTCTAAGCTCCAAGCCTTCTTCAACGAAAATGGAGGGAGATAGAGATGGCACAAGTTATGCTTAGGGTTTTGGGAGAAGTAAGTAGAAGAAGAAATAAGGAAAAGATGAAGAAGAAAAGAAGTGATATGTTTTTCCTCCAATTACTTCAGCAACTCACGTGGAAATAGAGAGGGTTTTGGGCTCATGTGTTTTAATCTTAATCATTCACTAAAGATTTATCGTTTTATGACCAACAGGCTCTTCGTTTAGGCTTAATACTTTATCTGAAAATTATTCCAAATATATATTCGGATTCCCAATATTATTCTCAATAGCCCTGACCAATATCATCTCAATTAGAGATACTTGGTCCGACACCCATATCTCAACCGGGCTTATTTTCAGCTTAACCGGTCTCCATAAACCACCAACAGTCCCCAAAAATCTTAATTTAATTATTTTCAATATGTTGGGACATTAAATAATTCATATTCAACTTGTCAATATTTATTTTCCTTAATTAATCCTCTATTTTAAAATTTTGGGATGTTACAAGAATTAAATAAACTACACCACTACTGAAAAAGAAATGCTTGCTGTGGTGTATGCATTTGATAAATTCAGAGCTTACTTGATTGGTGCTAAGGTCATTGTGTATACAGATCATTTAGCAATCAAGTACTTGTTAGCTAAAAAAGAATCAAAGCCAAGATTGATCAGGTGGGTCCTTTTACTCCAAGAGTTTGATTTAGAAATAAGAGATAAAAAGGGAGTAGAGAACTCAGTAGCTGATCAACTCTCCCGTCTAGAGGGTGAATCAAATTCTATCTTGATTAAAGAGGAATTCTCAGATGAGAGGCTGATGGCAATTATCACAGGGCCATGGTATGCTAATATAGCCAACTTTAAAAGTGCCTCTGTGGTACCTGAAGGGTGGACATCCCAAATGAAGAAAAAATTCTTTCATGACAGTAAAACCTTTCTATGGGATGATCCATTTCTTTATAAGATAGGAGTAGATAGAATTATCAGCAGATGTATGCCTGAATCAGAGCAAGAAAGACTCCTATGGCACTGCCATGACTCCTATTATAGAGGACACCATGGTGCCTCTAGAACAGCAGCAAAAGTGTTACAATGTGGCTTTTATTGGCCAACAATTTTTTAGGATGCTAGAGTATATGTGCAAAGGTATGATAAGTGCCAAAGAAGTGGAGGTCTCTCTACTAAAGCTGGCATGTCTTTGACAAATATTTTAGTTGTGGAGTTATTTAATGTTTGGGGCATTGACTTCATGGGACTATTCCCAAAGTCATTCTCCAATGAATATATCCTTGTTGCTGTGGATTATGTCTCTAAGTGGGTAGAGGCAATCCCTACCAGAACCAATGATGCACATGTAGTGCTTAGGTTTATAAAAAAGAACATTTTCTCTAGATTTGGAGTCCCTAGAGTCCTCATTAGTGATGGAGGGTCATATTTCTGCAACAGAATCATGGAAAAAGCCCTAAGACACTATGAGGTACTGCATAAGGTATCTACTCCATATCATCCACAAACTTGTGGACAAGTTGAGCTTTCCAATAGAGAAATCAAGAGAATATTAGAGAAAGTGGTAGGCAAATCTAGGAAGGATTGGTCTGTGAGATTAGATGATGCATTGTGGGCCTATAGAACAGCATTTAAAAATCCCATTGGCATGTCTCCTTATCAGTTGGTATATGGAAAGGCTTGCCATCTCCCTGTGGAGTTAGAACATAAGGCATGGTGGGCCACAAAGCTGTTAAATATGGATTTTAACCAATCTCAAGAGGAAAGAGTCCTAAAACTCCATGAACTTGAGGAGTTCAGACTCAATGCTTATCAGAGTGCATCAATTTATAAAGAGAAAACTAAGAGGTGGCATGATAAATGGATAAATAGAAAAGAGTTTCAAAAGGATGATAAGGTCCTGTTATTTAATTCCAGACTAAAACTCTTTCCAGGAAAACTCAGATCCAAGTGGTCTGGACCTTTTATTATGAATGAGGTTTTCCCTCATGGTGTAGTTGAGGTGAAAAAACTAGCCACTGGCAGAACTTTTAAAGTGAATGGCCAAAGACTCAAGCTCTACTTTAAAGGAGAGTTTGATAGGCAGAAATCCTTCATGTTTTTGCAGGCATCTTCTTAGGTGTCTATCAAAGGTCAAGCTAGTGACCTTAAAGAAGCTCTTGAGGGGGGCAACCCTACATTTTTGATTGTTATAGTTTGTGTTTGGTGTTTTAAAACAATAAAAGAAAACTAAAAATTCTTGATCAAAGTGTGAATAAACTTGTAAAGTTTTGAATAAGGTTTGAGTATACATACTTTGAATTTCAGTGCACATGCACGCTTCAACAGAATAATAAAATTATGGATCAGGAAGTACGCGTACATACATTTCAAAATGGGCATTGTTACGCGTAATTAAATCAGCATCAAACCCTCCTGGAGCTTAAGCGAGTCCTTTTCTTGCTCAAGCGTGGATGAAATTGTTCCCTCACGCTTAAGCGTGACTTCAGCGAGCTTGAGCGTGACTCCTGTATATGGCTCTACGCTCGAGCGTGACCATTTCATGCTTAAGCGTGATCGCCCTTGTACTAAATATGACCCTGGCGCTTGATTGAAGCCTGTGTGAGCCTGAGCGTGATCCATGAAAATGCCTCACACTTGAGCGAGCATTATCCACACTTAAGCGTGATCGTGATAGTGAAGCCATATGATCCTTTTGTTAGGCCTAACCGCTTGAGCGAGTCTTCTTGTCGCTTGAGCGAGAGCCTTTATAGCCTGGGTGACTTTCGAGACGCTTGAGCGAATAATTTTTGGGTATCCTGAACCATTTTCACGCTTGAGTTTTCCCTTTTACGCTGTAAGCGTGATGTCTCTAAGCTGCTCACACTTAAGCCTGACCATTTCACGCTTGGAGCGTGATCACATTGATGTTTTGTGCTTGAGCGTATCCACTTCATGCTTGAGCGTGACTGTCCCTATATATTACGCACTTAAGCGAAACAATATCAAGCTTAAGCATGAGCGTGCCTGCACCAAACCTGTCATATGTTATACATACGCGCTTGAGCGTGCATTTACTCACGCCTGAGCGTGAGTTTCCTTGTGTGCCACTGATGCTGAAAAGAGTTTCAAGCTTGAGCGCCCCTCCTCACGCTTGAGCGTGCTCGAGGTTGAGAAAGTTGAAAGCTTGTTGTTCCAAGCTTGTCGCCTGAGCATGGTCTCTTAGCGCTTAAGCGTGCGCTATGGTATTTCCTCTTCGCTTAAGTGAAGAATGGTACACTTGGAGCATGATTTATACCTGTTACTACTTGTTATGATTTAATATGGGCGTTTATATGCCAACATTTCAGCGTAACTATGTGTACCTCATGTAATGAGTTCAGAAGTATAAAACCCTCTCAGCGTACAAACCCTAACTCTTTACATTGGAACCTTGGGTTTTGAAGAAGAAAAGGCACTATCTCTTGATTCCTTTGAAAGGTAACATCTTTTCATTCTTTAATTTCAGTTGATAACTAGGATTTTAGTAGTTCTTTGTTTCAATTTCAAAATTCTTGCATCCATCATATCTTTTCATCTCACATTTTTCTTTTTGTGTGGTTGTGCTATTTATGCATTTGTATCCATTTAGGCTTTATAAATAACATCGTTAACACGCACAATGATCAGAAGATCACAAAGACTTTTTAGAAAACCTGAAAAAATTGTTGAAATAGAAAATATGAAGAAAACCCCAAAAGAGAAAGGAAAGGGGGTGGTTACTATCAGTATCCCTAATTCTCCATCAACCGAAAGGAGTAAAAGCCTTGAGGAAGAAAAGAAGTCTCAGACAGTTGAGGGTTTTGATGGGTATAGGTTTAGAGATTCCAAGGCTGCCCAAGTTTGTGAGAATAAGTTCAAACATAGGGGAGTAATAAGGGATAGAGCTTTAGTCCTGGAGGAAGAAAATTATTCTGATTACACTATAAAAGCTGCCATGCTTGAAAGGGGGTGGCAATTTTTTAATGAGAATTTAGGGAATGGTTACCAGTAACTTACTAGGGTATTTTATGCCAATCTAAGGGCCAATTCTATTGAGGATAAGTTTCCTTTTTCTTTCTTCTTGAGAGGAGTCACCATTCCTCTATCTAGTCATATATTGAATAAGTTGTTGAAAGTACCTATATTGGATGAGGAAGGATGTCACTACACTTGGAAAGTATATATCTTTCATAGGGCTGAAAATGAAAATCTTAGGAAAGAAATTTTAGAAGAATGTTGTGAACAAGGAGCTACATATATAAAAAAAGTGAATGGTGCACCAAAAAGTGTCAAGAAGAGTTGTTTGAATCATCTCCCTCTCTTATGGTGTCACTATGTCCTTTCATCCCTGCAACCTATGGCTCATGCTACTAAGATTGCCATTAAGAGGTTGGGGTTGATTTACTGTTTAATGAGAGGCCTGTATGTTAATCTGGGTGAGTTAATACTGGAGGAGATGATGAAAGCCGTTGAAAAGAATCTCCAACTGCTGTATTACTCTGTTATAACTTTGTTGGCCCAAAAGAATTAGGCTAGGTTGAACTATGAAGAATTGACAAAGGTGAAACCTGAAAGGATTATGGATAAGTACTGGGTGATAGACCACATTGACCATTTTATGCCTCAAGAGTCAAAGCGTCCCAGACAACCCAAACCAACATCTTTTGCACCACCACCCCCAACAGGAGCATGAACTTCAGGTTATGAAAAAGATGTAGCTAGGAACCTATGATCTGATCATGAACCACGACCTGATGCTGAGGAAGATTGCCACTGCACTGAATGTGGACCACACTAAAGAAATGGGAGTTCCACCTGACAGAGATTTATGGTTGGCTTCCATTGGATTTATCATTCCCCTTGATGACACACCTTTAGCAACTGAATTTCCATCCCGCCCTGAGCAAAACAATGATGAGCCGATGGAGGAAGAAAATGAAGAAGAAGAGGACTGATGATGATGCATGATTTATCCTTAATTCCTCAATTTAAATGTGCATAATTTGCCATCACTTAGTGTGTAATATACTGCACTTTAACATATTTTCATCATTTGAGCTTTATTTAATATTTAATTTTAAAATGAATTAAGGATAAATTTTTAATAAAAGTTGGGTTTCTCTTGTTTTGTAGTGTGTGATTAAGCCTGTAATTAAAAAAAATAATTACCACAGGTCAAACGAAAGAAGCCACGACTCAAGAAATGGTCAAAAATGCGAGAAAAGCACCAGAACAGGTCTGGGAATCGATTCACCAATGTGGGAATCGATTCCCACACAAAAGAACAGCAAGGAATCGATTCAAGCACCCTGGGAATCGATTCATACAGCTAGGAATCGATTCCCCACCCCTGTGAATCGATTCATATGCATTTTAAAGGCCTGGGAATCGATTCAAACAAGCATGAATCGATTCATGTGCTTGGGAATCGATTCCCACCCCTAAATGAATCGATTCACACGTGTAAAATTGGCCCAGGATTGCATTTTGGAACAAATGAATCGATTCCTCCCACCAATGAATCGATTCATGAGTGAATAATTGGCCCAGAAACACGTTTTTCAAGCTTCTGGAAAGTGGGCAATGCACTGAGGAAGGTGGGCAAGGCACTCAAGCTGATCATGGAGCACCATTGAATTGATTAATGAAGAGTGCTCCTTCCATTGAAATATTTTATGGCATAATTTTGCTTTTAAACTCCTATAAATAGCACCAAGAGGAAGGGGCAGAACACACACCATTCTTCATTCTTCAATTCCTCCCTCACTCATACGTTCTTCCTCTGCTTCTCTTCTTTGTTGGAGTTTATCCAACAACTTCTCCATTTCCGGGTTAGTTTTATTGTTGTAGTTGTAATTATGGAGGGCTAAAACCCTTAGATTGATTTTCTTGGAGAATGTTGTAATGTAATTTTGAGGTCATTAATTTTAATATAGTATGCTTTTACTAATGTTATTTCTTCATAATCATTCTCTACTTATTTAATTCCATTTTGTTTAATTGAATTTGTATGCTTAATCGGTTTAGTTATTCAAATGGAGTTAAATAAGATTTCAAATTAGAATGGATTAAGGAAATATGCATGCTTAATGAATATTTTCATAATCACTTTTAATAATTATGGTTTGCTTAATTCCATAATTTGAGATTAGATTATGTATGTAGGCGATGTTCTTATATATGCTCAATAATTCCTAGATTTTAAGATCTTGACTCCTTTTGCTTAATTAGGATGCTTGATTAAAATATTCATTTTTAAATGAAAGTAAAGGAATTGTGAATTGAAAAAGACGCTTAGTTGATCAATTCAAATTGAGCTAAGAAATTAACATTAATAAGTATACAAGTTATCTTTAATGAACCAAGGATAAATTTATTTACAATACTCCAAGAAAATCAATCGCTTGTTATTTATTGTTTTAAATCCTTTATTTACCTTGTTTTAATTTTAATTGTGAAAAAAAAAAAATCAATCAAAACCCCCCCCCAATTGTATGTTAGTGAACTTATGTTTGTAAAAATTTTTAGTTGTTTAGTTTTTATTTTTAATTGTTAAAAATTAGTTTAAGACTTGATTTTTCCTAAATTTCTGTGTTGATCCTTGAGAGAACGACCTAGGTTGACACCCTAGTACTACGTTAATTAATTTTAATGTACTAATTCGACGGAATCACGACTGCAAAAAATTTCAACGTCAAATTTTGGCGCCGCCGCCGGGGATCAACGATCTTTAGGAAAAACTCTTGTTTTAAATTAATTTTTTTTTAATTGAAAAAAAAAAAGAAAATTTTAATTAAAAAAAAAAATTTTTTTTTCTTTGTTTGTTTGTTTGTTTATTTTATTTCTCTTGCATGATTTAGGATTCTTATGATTTATTGCTCATCATGATCAAATATCTTGTTGTATGCTATGTATGACTAGAAGAACTTTTGAGCATTTATATTCATTTGATCCTGAAATTGAAAGAACTTTTCATAGGTTAGTTAGAGAAGCTAGATTTAATAATAACTTTGTTGATATTGATAGTGATAGTATTTTTTCTGAATCTGTTGAAAGTACTGCTAGTTTTTCTGATATGGCTGAACCTCGTGAAAGAACTCTTAGAGAACTAGCTGCTCCTGAATTCACATACGAAAGTTTGTGTATTCAATATCCTGATGAGGATGTCCCTTTTATTCTTAAGACCGGACTTATACACCTGTTGCCTAAGTTTCATGGTCTTGCGGGTGAAGATCCGCACAAACACCTCAAAGAATTCCACATTGTGTGTTCCACAATGAAACCCCAAAACGTTCAAGAAGACCATGTCTATCTTAAAGCGTTTCCTCATTCTTTAGAGGGTGTTGCTAAGGATTGGTTGTATTACCTTGCTCCAAGATCAATCACAAGTTGGAATGACTTAAAGAAAATGTTCTTGGAAAAATTCTTTCCTGCCTCTAGAACAACTGCAATCCGTAAAGACATATCTGGCATTAGGCAACTCTCTGGAGAAAGTCTTTATGAATATTGGGAGAGATTTAAAAAACTTTGTGCAAGTTGCCCTCACCACCAAATTTCTGAACAACTTCTTCTTCAGTACTTCTATGAAGGTTTACACCACGTTGATCGCAACATGATTGATGCGGCAAGTGGAGGAGCTCTAGGAGATATGACTGCTGCTGAAGCAAGAAATCTGATTGAGAAGATGGCATCCAATTCTCAACAATTTGGTGTGAGAAATGATTCTTTCAAACCCATGTTTGATTCCAATTCTAGTTCATCTGGAATTAAATTGGAGAGCAAACTTGATGCTCTCACCACTCTAGTCACACAATTGGCAGTAAATCAAAAATCCATGACTGCTAAAGTGTGTGGAATCTGCTCTTCACAAGAGCACCCCACTGATTGTTGTCCTTCTCTACAAGAAAAGGATAATAATAGTCCCCAAGCCTATGCAGCAAACATCTACCATGACAGACCTCCACCACAACAAAACCATGACCTTTCCACCAATAGATACAATCCAGGTTGGAGGAACCATCCAAATTTGAGATGGGGAAACCAACAACAAAATCCCCAACCTCCATTTCAAAACAATGCACCAACCTTCCAAAGACCTACACCTCAACCACCCACGAGTGGCCCTTCTTTGGAGGATCTGGTGAAACAAATGGCTGCGCAGAATTTGGAGTATCAACAGAGGAATGATGCTACCATCCAGAGTTTAAGCAACCAAATTGGGCAATTGGCTTCATCATTAAGCCAGTTACAATCTCAAAACTCTGACAAATTACCATCTCAACCAGCTGCAAATCCAAGAAATGTGAGTGCAATTCAGTTAAGATCAGGTAAGAACCTTGAAGTACCCATACCTAAGGAACCTGAAAAACAAACAGATGTGCCCACAACGGTTGAGAATGATGTGCCCTCTTCAAGCACAAGCAAATCTGAGATGCAACCATCCCAAATCCCACCTCATATCCCTCTTCCTTTTCCACCAAAAGCAATTCCAAGCAAGAAGATGGAAGAAGTGGATAAAGAAATTTTGGATACTT
Source organism: Clitoria ternatea (assembly GCA_037962975.1). Classification (NCBI taxonomy): domain Eukaryota; kingdom Viridiplantae; phylum Streptophyta; class Magnoliopsida; order Fabales; family Fabaceae; genus Clitoria; species Clitoria ternatea. Next base: position 32,042,684 of record CM075673.1, on the reverse strand, counting down.
TTAGGAAAGTGGAAGTGAATATACCTCTTCTCGATGCAATCAAGCAAATTCCCAAGTATGCCAAATTTCTGAAGGAGTTGTGTACTCACAAAAGGAGACTCAAGGGCAATGAAAGAATAAGCATGGGAAGGAATGTATCTGCACTGCTTGGTAAGGAAAATATTCCTGAAAAATGCAAAGATCCAGGTACGTTTTCTATACCCTGTATCATAGGCAATAACAAATTTGAAAATTGTATGTTAGATTTAGGAGCTTCAATAAATGTTATGCCTATGTCTGTTTTTAAATCTTTGTCTCTTGGAAATTTACAACCTACTGGTGTAGTAATTCAGCTAGCCAATAGGAGCACTGCCTATCCTGCTGGAGTTATAGAGGATGTTTTGGTTCAGGTAGAACAGCTTGTTTTCCCTGCTGACTTTTTTGTACTTGATATGGAAGAAGGTATTCCTCAAATTCCTGTTCCTATCATTTTGGGAAGACCATTTTTAAAAACAGCTCGAACCAAAATAGATGTTCATTCTGGAACTCTCTCTATGGAATTTGGTGACACGAGAGTTCAATTTAATATTCTTGATGCCATGAAATATCCATCTGAAAATCATTCTGTTTTCCAAATTGACATTATTGATGAACTAGTTTTTGAACATTTTTCTAATGTTGATTTGGAATACATGGATGATTCAAACAAATGTTTTTCATGCAATGATTCTGGAAGTTGTGATATTTGTGCTGAAATTGATAGATACATAAATTCTGATTCAGAATCTCTAGATATATCTGTTAACCATAAGGAGCTGTATGCAGGATTTCAAGAAAATTCTAACAAAATTTTTGAGGTGCAAACAGCAGAATCAAAATCTATTTTGTTAGTTCCATCTGTTTTGCAGGCACCAAAGTTAGAATTGAAACCCCTACCTGAGAACCTAAAGTATGTATACTTAGGGGATAATGAACAGCTCCCGGTGATAATTTCCATTTCTCTTGATGAAAATCAAGAAGAAAAATTGTTGCAGGTATTGAAAAGACACAAGAAGGCTATAGGATGGACATTGGCAGACATTCCTGGAATTAGTCCATCCATGTGCATGCATAGAATATTTCTGGAGGAAAATACTAAAGCAGTAAGACAACCCCAGAGGAGACTCAACCCTGTAATCCTTGATGTGGTTAAGAAGGAGATCACCAAGCTTCTACAAGCAGGAATCATTTATCCTATCTCTGATAGCCAATGGGTGAGTCCAATTCAAGTGGTTCCTAAGAAAACAGGGATCACAGTTGTGAAAAATGAAAAGGATGAATTGATCCCAACTAGAGTGCAGAATAGTTGGAGAGTCTGTATTGACTACAGGAGACTTAACCAAGCAACAAAGAAGGACCATTTCCCTTTACCCTTCATTGACCAAATGCTTGAGCGTCTCGCAGGTAAGTCTCACTACTGTTTTCTTGATGGATTCTCTGGATATTTTCAGATTCACATTGCACCTGAGGATCAAGATAAGACCACATTCACCTGTCCCTTTGGCACATTTGCTTATAGGAGAATGCCATTTGGCCTATGCAATGCTCCCGGAACTTTTCAAAGATGCATGATAAGTATTTTTCATGATTTCATTGAAAATTGCATAGAGGTGTTTATGGATGATTTTACTGTCTATGGATCTTCATTTAATGCATGCATTGATAGTCTTGATAAAGTTTTGAACAGATGTATTGAAACTAACCTTGTCTTGAACTATGAGAAATGTCATTTTATGGTAAAACAAGGAATAGTTTTAGGGCATGTAATCTCTGAAAAAGGAATTGAGGTAGATCCTGCTAAAGTAGAAGTTATATCACATTTGCCTTACCCCTCTTGTGTTCGAGAGGTTCGTTCTTTTCTTGGCCATGCAGGATTCTACAGAAGATTCATAAAAGATTTCAGCAAGAAGGCTAGGCCACTATCCAGTCTGCTTCAAAAGGATGTGGCATTTGAGTTTGATGAAAAGTGTAAGGAGGCTTTTAATTGTCTCAAGCAAGCATTGACCACTACCCCAATAATCCAAGCACCTGTTTGGACAGCTCCATTTGAGTTAATGTGTGATGCCTCTAATTATGCATTGGGAGCCGTCCTTGGTCAAAAGATTGACAAACAGCCTAGGGTCATCTACTATGCATCTAAAACTTTAGATGCTGCCCAGGTAAATTACACCACCACTGAGAAAGAGCTCTTGGCCATTGTTTTTGCATTAGATAAGTTCAGATCTTACTTACTCGGTTCTCGAGTAGTTGTCTTTACTGACCATGCAGCTCTGAAGTACTTGTTGAAGAAAGGTGAGTCCAAGCCAAGATTAATTCGTTGGATGCTTTTGCTCCAAGAGTTTGACTTGGAAATTCGTGACAGAAGTGGAACACAAAACCTTGTAGCAGACCATTTAAGCAGAATTGAGAATGCTCCTGATTCGGCACCTATTCGGGACCATTTTCCCGATGAACACCTCATGAGTATTTCTAACTCTTTTGATTCACCTTGGTTTGCTAACATTGTAAATTATCTTGTTGCTTCTGTTTTTCCACCATGTGCATCCAGAAACCAAATTTCAAAATTAAAAAGTGATGCAAAGTATTATATTTGGGATGACCCGTATTTGTGGAAATTGTGTAATGATCAGGTGATTCGAAGATGCATTCCCGATCATGAAATAGAATCAGTTCTTCGATTCTGCCATGCTTCACCAGTTGGTGGACATTTTGGTCCACAAAGAACAGCAAGAAAAGTGTTGGATTCAGGTTTGTATTGGCCCACAATTTTTAAGGATGCATGGAGAGTTTGTAACACCTGTGAGAAATGCCAAAGAGCTAGTAATGCTACCACATGGAGACAACAGATGCCTCAGCAACCAATGTTGTTTTGTGAAGTATTTGATGTTTGGGGCATTGATTTTATGGGTCCATTTCCTCCATCCTTTGGTTTTACTTACATTTTATTGGCTGTTGATTATGTTTCTAAATGGGTGGAAGCTAAAGCCACCAGAACTAATGATGCTCGAGTTGTAGTGGATTTTGTTAGATCTCAAATTCTTTGCAGGTTTGGCATCCCGAGAGCAATCATTAGTGATCAAGGAACCCATTTCTGCAACAGGACCATGCAAGCTATGCTCAGGAAGTATGGGGTTGTTCATAGAGTCTCTACTCCATACCACCCCCAAACCAATGGACAAGCGGAAGTCTCTAACAGAGAAATCAAAAGGATCCTGGAGAAGATAGTACAGCCTAACAAAAAGGATTGGAGCAGGAAATTGGATGATGCTCTTTGGGCACATAGAACAGCTTTTAAGGCACCTATAGGAATGTCTCCCTATAGAATTGTTTTTGGTAAAGCATGTCATCTTCCAGTGGAGATTGAGCATCGTGCTTATTGGGCTGTAAAAGCTTGTAACTTAGCACTTGATCAAGCAGGAGAGGAAAGAAAATTACAACTGAATGAGCTTGATGAGATACGTTTGGCAGCTTATGAGAACTCGAGGTTCTATAAAGAGAAAACAAAGAAATTCCATGATAGCTCAATAGCTAGAAAGGATTTTACTGCTGGACAGAAAGTGCTACTGTTTAATTCCCGGTTGAAACTGATGGCCGGAAAATTACGCTCCAAATGGGAAGGACCTTTCATTGTTACAAATGTATTTCCCCATGGAGCTGTGGAAATAAAAAGTGAAAACTCCAACAAAAGCTTCAAGGTTAATGGACAACGTTTGAAGCCATTTCATGAAAATCCTTCACTTGTGGATGTTACAATGGAGGAACATGCTTTGGGGGAACCACTTCTTGATCCCCCTTGAGGGAGTTTTTCTTACCCATCTCTTTACTTTTTCATTCTATTGTCTATTTTGTATGCTCTGTCTTACATTGAGGACAATGTATGATTTAAGTGTGGGGGTGGGATCATTTATGTGTGTTGTGTGATTAAATTTTGTGTGAAAAAAAAAAGATTTAAATAAAAGATTTTGTGTGTGTTTTTGTTTTAAAAAAGGCATGTTTTATTGGAATTTTAAGATATGCATGAGTAACAAGTAAATTCTTTCATGTCTGATATGAGATTAATGATATGTTATAATTTGAACTCAAATATTTTCTGGTATGTTGAGAATGACATGATAATTGAGAAATGATCATATATGATGGAATTATACCTTGTGAGATTTTTGAGCCTTAAAATTTGATGGATCACTTTAAACCATCTTAATCCTTTCATGTGTGATTAATTCCTGGAAGCTTACATCTTAATTTTTGTCTTGTTTCTTGATGATACTTGAAACTCATATGAATGTATTTGAAGTGATACAGGCATTTTGTTCAGTTGAGCCACTAAGCCAGATAAGCTTACCATGAATAAATTATCTCTTGTTAGCCATTTTGAGCCTATTTAACTGTTTCCTTGTTACAGCTCAAATAAGCCATGGATGAAAAACCAAAAATATACCTACCTTAAGAAGTATATTGAAGCTTTGGAATCAAGTCAAAACAGGCATTCAAATAAGTGTGGGGGTGTGCAAAAAGGAATTGCAACTCTTGTTCCAAGTGTTATGCAATCTCATAAAAATAAAAATAAAAAAAAAAAATTTTACCAAATACCATACAATAAATGTTTTACCCTCACTGTTTGCCAGTAAAATTAATTGCTTCATTATTCTTTTTGGTATATATATATAAATATATATATTTCATCCATTTTAACCTTGGCCACATTGCAACCCTGTGAAGCCCTGTTGATCTATACATGCATTTGTGTTGATTGTGGAATTAAAAAACTTGCCAAATTTTTAGACTGTTTGTTTTTCAGGAATTGTTTTGAGTGTATACACAAACTTTAAACACTTGAGAGTTGAGAGTATGTCTTGTGAGGTTCTATCACTTATGATCTTCTTTTCAGTTTAATTTAATTTTCACATGCCTAAGTGTTTGAATGATCTTTATATATATCTTGATGCTCTGAATCTTGCATGTTAAATAACTCTTGTTTCTCTGTATATTCTTAAAATTTCATGCCAATTCTGTGTGTTGTTTTCAACTTAATGTTTTCAAATAAATTGTGATACTTGTTTTTATTTTGATTTTGCCCGGGAGTGCAAAAGAATAAGTGTGGGAGTATTTGATGATGCATGATTTATCCTTAATTCCTCAATTTAAATGTGCATAATTTGCCATCACTTAGTGTGTAATATACTGCACTTTAACACATTTTCATCATTTGAGCTTTATTTAATATTTAATTTTAAAATGAATTAAGGATAAATTTTTAATAAAAGTTGGGTTTCTCTTGTTTTGTAGTGTGTGATTAAGCCTGTAATTAAAAAAAATAATTACCACAGGTCAAACGAAAGAAGCCACGACTCAAGAAATGGTCAAAAATGCGAGAAAAGCACCAGAACAGGTCTGGGAATCGATTCACCAAGGTGGGAATCGATTCCCACACAAAAGAACAGCAAGGAATCGATTCAAGCACCCTGGGAATCGATTCATACAGCTAGGAATCGATTCCCCACCCCTGTGAATCGATTCATATGCATTTTAAAGGCCTGGGAATCGATTCAAACAAGCATGAATCGATTCATGTGCTTGGGAATCGATTCCCACCCCTAAATGAATCGATTCACACGTGTAAAATTGGCCCAGGATTGCATTTTGGAACGAATGAATCGATTCCTCCCACCAATGAATCGATTCATGAGTGAATAATTGGCCCAGAAACACGTTTTTCAAGCTTCTGGAAAGTGGGCAATGCACTGAGGAAGGTGGGCAAGGCACTCAAGCTGATCATGGAGCACCATTGAATTGATTAATGAAGAGTGCTCCTTCCATTGAAATATTTTATGGCATAATTTTGCTTTTAAACTCCTATAAATAGCACCAAGAGGAAGGGGCAGAACACACACCATTCTTCATTCTTCAATTCCTCCCTCACTCATACGTTCTTCCTCTGCTTCTCTTCTTTGTTGGAGTTTATCCAACAACTTCTCCATTTCCGGGTTAGTTTTATTGTTGTAGTTGTAATTATGGAGGGCTAAAACCCTTAGATTGATTTTCTTGGAGAATGTTGTAATGTAATTTTGAGGTCATTAATTTTAATATAGTATGCTTTTACTAATGTTATTTCTTCATAATCATTCTCTACTTATTTAAATCCATTTTGTTTAATTGAATTTGTATGCTTAATCGGTTTAGTTATTCAAATGGAGTTAAATAAGATTTCAAATTAGAATGGATTAAGGAAATATGCATGCTTAATGAATATTTTCATAATCACTTTTAATAATTATGGTTTGCTTAATTCCATAATTTGAGATTAGATTATGTATGTAGGCGATGTTCTTATATATGCTCAATAATTCCTAGATTTTAAGATCTTGACTCCTTTTGCTTAATTAGGATGCTTGATTAAAATATTCATTTTTAAATGAAAGTAAAGGAATTGTGAATTGAAAAAGACGCTTAGTTGATCAATTCAAATTGAGCTAAGAAATTAACATTAATAAGTATACAAGTTATCTTTAATGAACCAAGGATAAATTTATTTACAATACTCCAAGAAAATCAATCGCTTGTTATTTATTGTTTTAAATCCTTTATTTACCTTGTTTTAATTTTAATTGTGAAAAAAAAAAAAATCAATCAAAACCCCCCCCCAATTGTATGTTAGTGAACTTATGTTTGTAAAAATTTTTAGTTGTTTAGTTTTTATTTTTAATTGTTAAAAATTAGTTTAAGACTTGATTTTTCCTAAATTTCTGTGTTGATCCTTGAGAGAACGACCTAGGTTGACACCCTAGTACTACGTTAATTAATTTTAATGTACTAATTTGACGGAATCACGACTGCAAAAAATTTCAACGTCAACTGATATTTTACTTTGCTTATATTTATCTTATGTTACTTTCAGGTTGTAATAACTTTATTATACTATCCTTTGTTGAACAATGTCTTTCCTTTTCAGTTGTAATGACATTATATTTTTATGTTAAGTTGCTTATTGTTAATTTCTTTTCTGATTTGTATTATCTAAATTCCTGCAACCATCACTCAACCAATCACTACCATATAGGTAAGAAAGGAAGTAATCTATCCATTAATCTCCTTAACTAATGAAATGTGTTAACTGTGTTCAATTTAGAACCCATCTTAATAATTTAAATCTTGTTGATTCTCAGGCATCAATTGGATAAATTAATTGATTCGTATTGCTTGATTATGATCCCTGTCCATAACTATTTCAATCCTTTATTAATTGTATATTCACCATGCTAGTTAGGAATCTGAGTTTATAATCTTGCATTAAGTTTGGGGACATGATTGGTTGATTACCTGTAATATTATTAGCTTTTGAGCCTTTATTATTTCTTTTCCGAGAGTGTCTGCATTATTGTTAGTGAGACATAATTTGCTTCAGTGCTTGCTAAATGATTATATGTTTACCAATTGGAAATGATGAAGGCCTTCTTTGGAAATCAGCCAGGGCCAAATTTAGGCATCCATATTATTAATTATCCTTTGACCTAACAATTATATTTTGAGCCTAAGACCCTTTCATTATGATTATGTACCTAACTTTACAAGCCATCTGAGAAAAACTAAGTGAATTATCCCTGGATGTACCACTAATGAATTGCTGAGTCTTACCTTATTGCTAGGGACTAGCAAGTTCTAAGTTTGGGGATGAAGAGTGTGCCTAACAGCAATTAAAGGACACACTCTAACCTTAATTATAGATGAAGATTGTGAGAAATGAAAGGAAGCACAACAAAAGCAAAAAGAAAAGTGAAAAATCAGCAAAGCAATACCACAATAAAAGAAAAATGGTATTGAAAAAAAATGAAAGAGAAAAAAGAAAGAAAGAAAGAAAGAGTCCAAAGGACTGAAAGAGAAGAAGGTGCAAAGCACCACAAGTAGTTGAGTATCCTTCATCTGAAAAATAAAATAAAATATAAAAGCAAAAGAGCTGGTTAGTAAAGGCATTTGAGTTAAGATTGAGGCAAGGCATCAGTGGGCACATCTTTTAACCCAACATTGACTAGAAAAACAAAAATGGAACCTGTAGCCTAACCCCATTACAAGCTTAAAAAGCCCTTACTGATCCAATTGTGCTAGCATATGTCATGATGTTAGAACTGTTGCAAGCCTATATTGATCTGACAATTATACAGGTGATGAGTGCATGCTATTGACCCTATACATTAAGAGAAGAGTGAAACACTAATCCTTGTGAGGAAAGCATCACCAACTTGTTCCCAAGGGAAGTGTGAGTAATTACATTTTCAGAAGATGCAAAAAGAAAGCATGAAGGATATTCAATAATTATGGCATGAATTAAGCTAAGGAAAGGTTAATTGTCTTGAGTGAGTGCAATTGAGTTAATTAATCTGAGTCCTTGCTTGAGAACAAGCAAGTTTTAAGTTTGGGGATGTGATAAGTCTTGAAAAGACTTAATAATTTCACCTTTAATTTAACTTAATCCATTTAATTTTGTTTAGTTTGGCATTATTATTTAATAAATTATCATTAATTCTGGTTTTATTTATTTATTTCAAAAGTGTTTAAATTATCCAAGAAAATGATTAAAAAGATAAAATAGTTAAGGAAATTTGTTTATTTGTAAATTCACTAACCCAGCGTACATACGCTAAACAGCCAATGTACATACGCTAGGCATTTATTTGTTTGCATTTTGCAGGATCAGGGACACGATCAAGCTCAAGCGAGGGAGTTCCCCACTCAAGCGTGAAGTCAAAAGGCAATCCACGCTCAAGCGCCTAAAAGCCACGCTTAAGCGTGAGCCTTGCAATCCACGTAAAACTTCATGCATGCATCAAAGTAACGCGACCACCCTCAAGTGGACCATAGTCACGCTTAAGCGTGACTTCACTGCACCATGGATTTAACTCCCACGCTCAAGCGCCTTGCAATCACGCTTAAGTGTGAAGTTGGTTAATCCAGTTCGTTATTTTTCCTCCAAGCGAAGTGCTGCAGACTCCATTATTTAGTTACGTTTCTGTTGTACCTTAGTAATTTAAGTAATGTCTTGTAATTAATTATTTCTCTGTAATCGTGTAATTAGTTAGTTAGTTTAATTATTAATTAAGTGTCCCTTGTAATTAGTAGTAAGTTAGTTAGTTAGCTAGCTGTAAGTTATCTATATATACTTGTAAATACTCTATAAAGAAGAGGAGAGAGAGACACACACACAAAAGCAATAACACGATTCATTTTCTCATTTCCAATCTCTCTCTAATTCTTTTCTCTTTCTAAATTCTCTCGTCCATCTCTCTCCACATTCCATTCTCTGAATCTATTTCCATGGGTTTCTAAACCCCTAGGGTTGGGATTGTGAAGAATTACAATGAATTCTTGAAGGCGTATTAAGGAATTTAACTTCTGAATCATGAGGAGAACAAGCTGAGGAGTAGAGTTCCATTGCTGGATTGACAAATCCAGATCTGATGAAGAATCTCACCAGTGAGGAATCATGGTTGAGGCTTAGGTAACTTCTGGCTTCCTAACTAATTCACAAATAGTAAGTAGGTGAATAGTTAGGGTTCAACCCCCAATTTCACATTAGATTTCTCTGTCACTGAACACCTTAAGGATTAAGGTTTAATGCTTAGGAATTAGTGTTAGTCACCTAAGGGATTAGGGATTAACCATCTGTGAATTGTCCTCTTGCATCTGGAGCTTAATTGAACCTCAATTGCATGTTTCTTGATGAATTTGTAAGCTGAAGTAATCCTAACCTATCTTTCATTGATCACACTTCATCTTCTATATTGTTTCTAAAAATACAAAAACATAGAAAGTTTAAAACAACAAAAATAGAATGAATTCTATTTGTTTGTGTTGGTTCAGCTTGTGCTAGTCCAAGATTGCGGTAATTACCTCAATCCCTATGGGACGATCAAATATATTACAAATTTAACGATTGGTGCGCTTGTCAAAAGAATATAAATCCTCTGAGAATTACACACCAAGTTAATGGCTCAGGATTTATGCATCAGATACACATGATGATGAGTGAGGGTTGAGTTATTGCCATTTTCAAACTAACATTTTATGATCTTTAGTTTTAAATTCTCTTTATTTTATTGCAGTTATTTTGGGTACTTGGTTTTAATTTTTTTGGACAAAATTTGGAACTTTTCTCATACCATTTTGATGATTGTGTTTGATTATTTAGATTTGATGACATGCTTGAAGTTGAATTGTTTTGAATGCTTAACTAAGAACCAACTTTAAGTAAGTAAAGTAAAATGCATGCAAAGATTCATTAAGTATAGCATCAATTTTTAAGACAGTAAATTGCTTTTAAAAGGACAAATGGCTAAATTCAGACCCAGGAAATTGGAATAAGTGTGCTTTGGAAAATTTTTGCATATGCTTGAACTTTCTACTGTTAGAATTTTAGAGTCTGGCTTGAGAACCTTTTGAGTAAGTGATCAATCAAACAGTGAGAGTCTCATTAGTAATTGTTTGTATGCATTGCCTAATTTTCTAGTTAACTTTTACCTAAAGAGATAAGTATGGAAATGGTCAAGGCATTTTTGTAAAATATATCAAGCTAGAGCCAAAAAGCTACCCATAATAAAAAGAAAGTAACCTGTTCTTTTGTAGCTCTTTGAGCCTAAAATTTTTTTAATCACCCTAACTTAAGCATGAAAGATTAAATCCTACCTCAATAGCATGCTTAATGTAGAAGAGCATAATTACTTATGTAACAAAAATTTAAGGTGATACAGGAGATGGATAGCTGGAAAGAAAAATTTTGAAAAGAAAAAGAAAAGAAAGTGGTTCTCCTTACTTAACTCAAAACAAATCATTAAAACAGAAAGGAGAGCTGCTAAAACATAAAGAAGAAGTGAATGAAGAACTAAACTGGAGTTGAAGTTAAGGAAGCAAGATCATAAACTATAAAAGTCTGTAATAATTATGCTCTTTCTTTCTTTACATGCAATTTGAACTCTAAGAAAAAACAAGAGTTATTGTAAGCCCAGCCCCATTACAACCTTATTAAAGACCTTTTGATCTATGCTGCTCTTTTGATTTTGGTTTAATCTGAAATGACTGGCAATGTTAACTAGGCAATTCTGATGATGAATGTGTGAAACAAGAACTAAGTGAGTGAGAAAGTGAACTCCTTCTTCTTATAGTATTAGGTTGCTTGCTATGTAGAAAGTTCAATTGTACCTTGCATTTCAGATGAATGGATATGAAGGAAGCCACATGTCCAAACGGATTGAAACTTAATGATTGTTTTCTTGTTTAAGATCCCATTCTTTTTGCTTGAGGACAAGCAAGACTCTAGGTTGGGGAGAGTTTGATAAGTGTTGATTAAGCATGGATTTCATGACTTATTTGAACTAATTTTGTAAAGATTTAAGTTGAATTGATGAATGATTGAAGGAACTGAGCATACATCTTTCAAGTAGTGATGGATATGTGTATAAAGGAAAAATTTGTTGGTGTATGCACTACGAGCTATTAATGTATCAATTTTAACTTATCAATAAAATTAGTATTTTCAGTTTTTAAACTAATTTTAATGCTATTTATCCTGGAATAATAAGTCATATGAGAATTATTCCTAAAATGTCCCTAATCAAGTATTTACATGGGGACATGTGTAACAACCCTGATTTTTGACAATAGGAAACTAGACCCTCAGGACTCTGAGGATATTCTGTTGAGCTTTTAGTAAGAAGCTCGAGGCTTCGGCCTGTTCCCCGAACCGTTTAGAATGAGAAAATGGAGAGAAGTAGAGTTTAATATGAAAAGTAAGAACACCGAGAGAATATGATGAGTGAGAAAGGCAGAAATATGAAAATAATAAATAACGTTCGACAACGCTGTTTAATCAAAAATAATACGTTAACGACGATTATTTTGGGTACAAATTAATTTATCATTATATTTATTAGATAATTATTTTTTATCGACAATATTTAATACATAAATAATTATAATGATTTACTTTGAAATTACATCTATTTTAAGTTATATATATATATTTATTTATTTGATAATTATATTTAATAATAAAATATTGTCGGGTTTCTCGAATTTGAACTATGGGACTCAGCTTGAGGTCAGACTCTGACCGTTCGAACCAAGACTAGTGATCCAGTAGGGATACTAGTCCTGTTAGAATCCCTCTGCGAAGAATCAACGGTGTCTGACTTAGCCTGATAAGCTCAATCAGAACCTTTGGCGTCTCTTACGTTTGACCTACATATATCTCGGGATATCCAATGGTGACACGGTCAGTCTTGGGTGACTCATTTCGACATTTTGGGAATTTTTCCTGAAGAGACAGAAGCTTGATTCAGACTCTATCATCCCTGTTTTTTAGTGAGTTGATTTCCTTAGAAATCGCTTTAAAACTCGACCTGAATACCTTTGATGTTTTGGACCCAGATTTTTCATATGATCTTAGAATTGAATGATTTTGGTCTCAATCTCTTTATTTTTAAAATATCTTCAATCTCCATTTCTAGCCCCGAACTTCAATTCTTACTCTATCAACCCCGAAATCGAAGATTAAGTATATTCATCGCAAAATTACAATGTTTGGACTTTTTCTCTGCGCATGGTTCAGAACAAATTCATAACTTTCTCATTCAACCTTCAATTTGTGAAAACTTGGTGTCAGAATCTCCGTAACAAAATTATCTATGTTTTCCGTACAGACATCAAAAGCTAAACCCTTCTAGATTGGTACATTTTAATAAATCTTTATGACCCTTTGGTTGTTTCGTTTTGATGCTGGCAGCCTTTGATAAACTTTGCGTATGTCCCTCTTCTAGTGCTTGAATCACTCCGTTATTTTTTCTATGAATCCTTGTCATATATATCTACTATGTTCATGAAGGGCACGAAATCAAATTCCTAAGGGAAAATTTATGGTGAATTTAGTTCGAAGGCCCTAGCTGATCCGAGAAGCTTCTAGAGCACCCTGTCGTAAATCGGGTATATCTCGGGCTACAAAACTTGGATCAATGCAAATGATATATCAAATTAAATAGAAAAGGAATATCTAAAAACTTCATGAAGGGCCCAAAAGCAAATTCCCACTCCATACATCCCAGAATTTAAAATACTACACCAATTCATGTTTCTCCAGCAACAGCTTGCACTAGGTGTAGTATTTTCCACTTAACGCTCTCATATGGCCATGAAATTGAATGAGACCTTCACCAAAAGTTTCCCAACACATTTCTCCACAACGTTGATGAAGCAACCAAAGTCCAATTCATAGCCTATTTGGCCCAGAAAAATTATTTGTGCAAGGGACAAAAATCCCATCACAGCCCTGCACTAGTTCCATATTTGGGCCATATCTCACTCAATTCTTGATGGATTTTTTGTGCTTTATATTGATTTAAAGAGAAAAAAAAGTTCTACAACTTTGATGTTCAGCCCATTTAGAAATTCGGCCCACAAGGATCCCTAAATCCACGCACAAGAGGATGCCTCTGGTTGTGCCACACCAGCTTCCCATGCAACATGAACCAATCACTTTCTTCCACCCACTAGACACTTGTCTAGCTCTAAAAACTCCATTTCAAAGCATCACACTACAGCTTGCCACACCTCTCACATGTGTCATGACCAATTTTTACCCTCTCATGCATCACACCACTTGTCTTCTTGAAAATTAACCACCAAGATAGCATGTTACCATGGTAGATTGCCATACATGATGCCTTAGCCATACCATGCCATCATATCATGTGCCTAAAGAAACATTATCACAATGTGCCTTCTCCCATCTAGACATTCACATTACTATCTTATTCATGCTGTCCCCTTTTTCTTTCATTATATGTCATACCATAACACACAATACCAAGATACCATGAACCATCATCATCATTTCACCTAGGCCTAACTTCATCACTTCATCCTAATCACCTATTGTCCTTACCATTCTTTCACTTCCTCTTCACGGCAGCAACAACACTTTCTCCTCTTCTCCATTTTCCTCTCTTAGACACCACTCCAACCACCATAATAACCACCCTTAACCACCAAAAGTTACGGTCACACTATCACCTTCCACTTCCAACCACCCAAAAATTCATTCTTTTTCCTTATCACCTTTTTAAACCATGATCACCTCACCCAAATAGCCACTCTTCTCCAAGAATCTCTTGCATGTTATGGCTTCAAAAGATCAACCTAATCCCTTTGTCTTAGACTCTCAAAATCGTCACTCAAGGTAAGAAATTTTGATGTTGCTCTCTTGGATCTTGTCCTTGATCTTCTTGGTTGAAAAATAGTTTTCATTTTGAAATTTTGATGATGTTCCTTGTTGTTTAGAAGGACAAAACCGTGGTTGTCCCCCTTGCTCTAACCATGCATGCGTAATTTTTCTAAGGACCGGAAGCCTAGACGACGATCGGAGTACGTTAGGATCAATCGGTGGAATTTTTGACAAATTTTTGATAAATGATCTTTTAGTTTTAAATAACTTCATGACTGTTTGTGATCTTGCTTGGATGTCCATAATCCTCTAGGTGTCTAAAAAATTTTTGCATGTCATGTTTTTAGCAACGTAAGGACGATCGACGACGATCGACGGACGTTTCAAAGAACCCGGCAAATTTTTGACGAACGGATCATTTTCCTTCCTTCGGGAAGCGAGCATTTTGTATGGTAAGGGGGGTCTCACCTTGTCTAAAATTATTTTTAACCGTTTCATAATATTGCTCGTATATTCAAGAATCTCCATTTTGAATTTCGCCACAATCTAACGGTTAAATCTTAAGTTACGAAAATTTACATCGACGATGATTAAATTTAATAGAATTTATCATTAAAATGAATTTCCAATAAATTTAATAAGTGTGTGGTATATATGAAAAAATATATATATATATATAAAGTTTATCACGACCGGTATTAAAACGAAAAGCTTAGAAAAATTTAGCGTTAGGCGGGCTCGGTTTAATTCGATATGGTTGTATTAATTATTTCTTTAAAATTTTGATGTTATTATGTAGTTTGTAAATTATTTCATTAGTAAGCCCCGCTGTTAGAAATTATTATTACCATTAAGCACCCTGGAGTTGTTTGGAAGATATTGCGCACTTCGTAAAAAATTTACTGATCGAACGGTTACGACGCGTTATGTCACTAGGCATTATGAATGGCATTGCCTAAGTGGTTATAAGATTTTATAGAAATTTACTAAATAAATGAATAAATTCTTTTGTGGAAAACTTTACTAACAAGTAACTTGATAATTATGAAAAACGAAATGGAAATACGAGAAGTCTTTTAGTGTAACAAATTTTGGAATTTAGAAGGAGAATTTCATGGCAAATTTTAGTGATCATTTTGTGACCACTTGAGGTAAAAACAAAAAGTGAAATTAAGCACTTGATTAAATGGAATGAATTTGAAATTGAGTAGGAAATGAAATTTTGGGTTAAATATTTTAATAGATTGGTTAGGCTAAGAATGAAAAGAAATAGCTAGAGTCTAACTTGGAGTAAATTATAGAAAAAGATTTTTAGGGAAGGAATTACGTACCTAAATAAAATAGGTCTAAAGTTTGAAAATCTAATAAAAGAAAATAATGCTAAGAGTTAGAAACCCTAGAAACCATTAAAATGTAAGTGAAGGGAATTAAAGAAGTTTTAGGCTTAAAGATGTTAGTTAGTTAAATAAAGAGAAGCTTTTAGGATTTAGACTTATAATAAAAAGGGATCTTAGGTAATTTTGAAGTAAATGGTGCAAACGCTCAAATAATTCAGAATAAGTTTAGAAGTTTAAAGAAGAGACAAGCATTCAAATTTTAGAATATTGTTAACTAATGATAGTAAAGGACATGTAAGAGATTTTTGAATTTAAATTGTAGACTAGTAATAAAAAGGAGCAACTTATAAATTAGATAATGACTTTTAGGGAGGAAATATCCTAATTAAGCATTAAAGCATAGAAGCTAGGATGGTGACTAAATCCTTAAGTAACAAATTGACATTTTAGAGATAATCAATCTTAGTTGATTAATAAAAGGTAACTAAATAAATTAGTAGTGACAGAAATAGAGAAATAATATTAAAGGATAATGACTAAAAGTTAGGGGGGATATCACTAAGGGTAAACTTATGTGCATAAGAAATTAGTAACCTGGGAAATAAATTGTTCAATTAGCAAAGTTTATTAACGAAAGAAAATAAATACTAAAGGATGACTTAAATTTCTTAATTTAAGAGTAAATTGAACTCTCTAATTACTAAGAATTAGAATCGGGAAAAAAAAGAATTTACTAATAAATAATTGAAGGATATAAGAAAGCTAAGCTATTCCATAAAACCTTGTTTGTTAAAGTATAAGATCTAAGTATCTAAGTTAAGCTACAGAAGTCACTTAGTAGTGAGTTAGACTTCATGATTAGACATAAGGAGTTAAAATCATTAGTGTAATAATAGTAATAAAGGAATAAATAACTTAAGAAGAGTAATAGAATCCAACTACTTCATACGGTATTTTGAGTAAGCACGTACGATCTGATGTCTAAACTAGTGGCAAACTAATATACAAATTAGTATACCAAGTTTAATGCCAACAATTACCTTTGATTTTCTGTAAATAATACTACTGAATGAGTAATGGTTTAATTGTGTGAATTGAGTAAAGTATCTCATAAGTATATTATAATGTTGAATGTTGGGTTTGACGATTGCTATATAATTGTGTGCATGAAAGAATACATGTTAATTATGTGTGATGAAATGTATGATGAGTGTGGTATGATGACACATGTATGGATTGTGATGTTGTACTTGTATGATGCATTAAATGAATGTGTTGGGATAAATAAGAAAAGAACAAGTAAAGGAATGTCTCGGTAGGGATCTTAAGATGAATAAATTGTAAAATAATATGATGAGATTAGATTGGATCCGATGTGATGATGGGCGTTGTGATGCCAGTATACCCATAATTTTTGGAAAATATAAGATCTCATTTCATTTCTAAGCGTTGGGTGAGTCCATTATGAGTTAAGGCATTTTGAGAAAATAAGAAAGAGAATAAATTGAAATTTCATGAATAGAAGTAGTCCGATGTTAGAAATGAAATGGAGCCATCAAAAAGAACCCTACCGACGACTAGTGGAAAGAAAATTATGTATTGTATGCATCATATATGGAGTTGAGGAAGGATGTTGGAATGATCCCCTAGAGCATACAGTGATGGGTACACTGAAGAATCTGTCGCGCCTCGATACCCGAGGGCCGTATAGGGAGTATAACCGGAGGCAGAAATTCTAAGTGGCATCAGATTCGCGCCCGTCGCTGGACAGCCCGTAGCAAACTCTGGTGTACTTCGACAAGAGGTGGGATTTTCTATGACCGTGGAGTTCCCGTTCTGTAGTGATGTGTGATATGTGTGATTGGTCATTTTGATGTTGGGACTGAGAGTCCTTACCCATTTGTGAAAACCAGAATGAGGAGAGCTTCGGTTACTCTAGTTAGGGAGGGGAGATAAGGGGACGTTGTTGTGCACATGGATGTTGTATATAAGATCGTTGAGGAGGAGATGGGCCCACATGCATCATGATGACTAATAAAAGATTTGAATAACGAAATGAATTCATGCATTGCATCACTATGTTGAGATTGTGATTGTTTGCTGTTGGAATATGATTGTATAGATATTGGTAAGCCTGAGAGGTGACTCGGAAGATGGGAATGTTCAGTTAAGATGAAAAGTGGTGAGATAACTTAGAGTATATTTTAGGAACCCCAAGAGAGTGGGTGGGACTCGATCTTGGATTGCTTGTATTATATGTGGGCAGGTGTTGATGTGACACCTTCCCGATTATTATGGAGGTGAAGACTCACCCTTACGTTAATTTTTCCAGACATCACGGGAATTGACACTGACTTGGCATCGAGGATCAGGCGAGCTCTTCTTGGACCGAGGATAGGAAGATCAGGATAGATTATTCTATTTTCATTTGTCGGAGCCTACGTGCCCCTTCACTTTCAGTATGTACAGTGACTGTTACGACCATGTATTATATATGATATGTTGTATATAAGGTGTATCTGTTCCACCAAGTTTCTTGTACAAAAAAAAACTTCCACATTTTTCTAAAACTCGTAACCTCTCAATTGACCAGGATAATCTAGTGGAAGGGATTCTCCTAGTTAACTGAGGGTGTTACAACATGTAAATACTTTAAGATTAGTGTGTGAATGTACTGATTATTTGATGTCATAAATTATGGATATATGATATCAAGTCTTACACGGGTACACATTAAGAGTAATATTGTACTGGACAGACCCACCATGAGAACATTGCATGGATCGTTACATGAGTGTCATAAACGGTTCTCAATGTGATAATGGTATATAGTCCTTCGACCTGAAATCACTACGATTCTTACATAAGGAGTTTATTATTTTAATACAATCAAACGTTATCTGTAATAAGATGACCATAAAGATTGTGATTAGGCAATAGAAAAATTATGTAGAGGGATGTGAGTGATGTAGATGGAATTTGTCTCTCCTATGTGACAGGAGTGATATTTATGGGCCACTTGATGTAGTGAGACTAACGAAATGCATGGCCATGCTAGGACAAATAAATATTAGATATTTATTCTGTAAAGTCTACTCTGGTATCAAGTAAAATGAATTGGGCCATACAAGGATGACGACAACCATGCCTTGGGCCCAATTAGATATCGTGACAAAAGGAATAAATATATAAAATAATTATCACTTATAGGTCATGTCGATGATAAATAATATTCAGACATAATGATGTATTGTTAGATACCGCTCTTATTTTATATTAATAATAAAATAGTTTATTATTAATATAACCAAATATTTTACCTATAGGGTCACACACATAGAGTAAGCCCACCAGAGGATAGTTTTATTTTAGTTGGACTGAAAATAAAACTATTTGGGCCTAACTTATTTAGAATGATTCAGGAGCCCAATGTTTAATGAGAGCTCAGGTCAAGACCTAAGCCTATATATAGAGCATGAGATGCTCATAGGCTGCTGCTCAAAAATTAGATTACAATCAAATTCCGTACTAGCATTCGGATCTTTGGTTTTCTGGTGGGAGTGCTCGTGTGGACTCCTAAGGGCGAAGCAACAATTGCTTCGATCGAGGAACTCGTTGTACGCCTACAGGAGGTAATCCCTAAATCAAAACTTTAATTACATAATGCTTTGAGATATTGTATTTGTAATCCATATTTTTGGGAATCCTTTGTGTTTCCACTGCCTGATCCTATCGGGATTCCCTAACAAAATTATGGTAACATTCTTGGAAAGTTACAGGAAAAGTTACAGTAGCTGCTAACGATAGTATCTAGTGTAACAAACATCTAAATAATCGATCGATAAGGTTGGAGTGGTTTTAAGGTGATTGAGGGATCAACAGTTTGGAACCACTCTTATGAATTTTGTAGTCAAGGGATCGATGCAAATGACTTTGATTGTGACGTAAAAATTGTCATTTCAAGTTCCATACATGCTGATTTACACAACATATGAAAGGTGAGATAGATGAAACCAATCCCAGCTTTACATATTTGATCTCCATTCAACTTTTGATTATTGTTACTTCTCTTATTAAAGCTTATTACCTTCAGTTAAATTTTAGTCATCATAAACTGTTTAAAAACTCAAAATGCAAGCTTTTGGTCAAGTAAATTTATACGTCTAAGTTTCTAAGTTAATCACCCCTCAGTGGAACGATATCTTTCTATCACTACAACTTCCGTGTTAAACTTGGCATGAATATTTCATATTATAAAAACTTGATTCTTTTCATCACATCCCAAAGTAAAACCATCACCCATTAATATTACAGAAATTCTTTACCAGGCATATCAGTTTAATAATGTTTGTATTCTGGGTTGAATTAGGTTTCAGAATTTCTAATACTTGCGCATACCAATTGTTAAGACAATAACGAATGAGACATTATTATTTGGTTTTCAACTAAGCTATATATCAGAAGTAGTTTCCTTATGCACTTGTTTTTCAAATAAGTGGTGATATAACATCGTATAGGTAAATTATCCTATTATGCAATGATACATATATATATTAGTAGAATTATACATGGAGAGGGAAATATTATTGCAGATTGCATGTGAAGATGCCCATAAGCTAGCAAAAAGGAATCTTGATCATGAACAAAGGATATCAAAAGATGTCTGGAAGCTAGCAAAAAGAGAAAAAAATATTAAATTTTTTACACCAATTGTAGTAACCAACCGGTGTTAAAAATTTATTTTTTATACCGGTTGTTACAAATAGAACTGGTGTGAAATATAATATTTACACTGGTTGTTACCAACAAGATCGGTGTAAATATTTTATTTTACACTAGTCGTAATCCAAAGATCCGGTGTAAAATCTATTTTTCTCACTGATCCTAAAACCAATGTAAAAAGTCCCTATCTTTCTTATCAGCTTCATCTACACTGGCCCTACAACCAGTGTAAAAAGCCAAAAAGGACCAGTGTAAAAAGCATTTTTTCCACTAGTTATTCACTTATTTTCTTTAAAAATTAAATCCTAAGTTAGATTAAAAAAATTTCTATTTTCTATTTTTATTATTTTTTCATTTTTTGAAAATTTTAAATGCGCTCAGACAAAATTGGGTAACAACAGAGATTAAAATCGATCGTTTGTGAGAAGTAGGTTGAGTTTTCCTCCTTCATTTTAGATAGGGTTTCTTAACCTAGGCAAGATTTTATCCTAGGGTTTCCTCCCCTTAGGTGGCTAGTCTTTGAGGCTTATCTTCTTAAGGTGGTGCCTCAACTTTCCTTATTTACCTAATCCTTGTTTTCGCTCTAATCCTTATTTTTTCTTCCACTCTTCCATAACCCTTTCCCTCATTTCCTGATTTCCCTTTTTCCTTTCCTTGCTCACTTTCCTTATTTTCCAAATCCTTATTTTTGTTTTCTCCCTATCCCACATTACTTCCATTTGCCATCATTGAACAAGAAAGACAAACATATCAAAAGAGAAAGAAGAAGAAGAACTAGATCCTCTTTCCTTCATCAAGTGGTATCATGAGTCTTAGAGGTTCTTTTTCTTTTTTTTCTCATACAATTTTTATTTTTTGGGTTGTTTCTATTGCTGGAATTTCTAAATTATATTGCTTGTTTAAAATTTTATATGCTTTTTTATTAAGAAATTAAAAATATAAAAAAAACACATATTTCTTATATCCTTTCTTATTTTCTTTGATTTTATTTATGCATATTAATTGAGTCCTTGTCAAATTGTAGTAATGTACCTTATTTGTATGCTTTAGATTCTGAGTTTATGCACCATTAAGGTTTGGTTTATGTCATAACAATTTGATCTTGAAAGCTATAATTTGTTAGAGCCAATTTTAGGTGTATTAGTGTATTTTGGAGCTTTTTCTTTGCCTCTAAGTTTCGTGCTTGATTTCGGCCATAGAAGCTGCATTTTCAAAGTCTTTTAAACCCATCACTTAATTAACTTTAAAGGCTTTAAATCTTGTGTGAAGTTCATCTCATCTTTAGGTGAAGAAATTGTGCTTATCTTTAGGAATTATTAGCTTTTTCTATAGTTTTTCATCTAGAATTTTAATTAAGGAATTTGAACTAATTTGGAAGAGTGGTGAGAGTGGTTAGAGTGAAACACTAGAGTGAAGTGACCATATTTTTACTTTACTATATTACTTGTGCAAACTTTTGTTTTGAGTTTTCATAAACTTGTGCCATGGTGGTCTTGGAGGTTGAAGACTTCACGACAATTGTATTGGAAGCAAAATATTGTAAAAGAAAGAAAATAATTTTTCTCTTTACACTTTAGCCCTTATATTCTAGGGCATTTACTTTAAGGACTTTGGACTTTTTGGACTTTGGTTTATTTAGTTGATTAGGGGTAGTACGCCTAGGACTTAGTTTAATTTTTTTACACCTTCGACTAGTTTTATTTTAATTACTTTAGATTATACTTTAAGCTGTCCTTGCATGCTAGATTAAGTTTTATTTTTTTGTACACTCAACTAGTATATCAATTGTTTGCCTTTTTCTATTTGTTTCGATTTCTCAACATGTCGTATAGTGATAGAGATAACATGTCCCCCTTAAAGTTGATAATGGAGAATTTGAATAAAATCAATTGTAGGTTAGATAATCTAGAAAATATAAATAATCAACGTAGACCAAGACATAGAGAAATAAATCAAAGACATAATAGGCATCAAGAGAGTGGTAGTGAGGATGATAATAGGTCAAGGAGACATCATAGGAAAGAAGAGGTAGACTTGAAAAAGGTTAAGTTAGAAATACCATATTTTCATGGGAAGAGTGATGTGGAGGCCTATTTGGAATGGGAAATAGGGGTAGCGAAGCTTTTTAATTCTCATCAAATAAAAGAAAACAAAAATGTTAAGATTGCAACCCTTTCATTTCAAAATTATGCTTTAGTTTGGTGGTCCTAAGTGTACAAAGAGAGGAAGAAAGATGAGTTCCCACCTATAAAAGATTGGGTAGACCTAGAAGCCTTACTTAGAAAAAGATATGTTCCATCCTATTACCATGGATGGCTATTAGCCAAGCTAAATAGACTCACCCAAGGGTCAAAATCTATGGAAGACTATTACAAAGCCTTAGAAATTGCTATTATTAGGACTAATCTTGAGGAGGATGAGGAAACCCTTATGCATAGATTCCTCCATGGTCTTAATAGGAACATAAAGGACAAAGTAGAGCTTTTACCCCATGTTGATATATAAGAACACTTACATCAATACACTAAGGTAGAAAGCCAAATTAATAAGGGAGACTCCTATTACAAGGGGATTTCAAACCCTTTAGGCCCATATGGAAGGGCAAGGAGGATTCTAATCAAAACAAAAATGAGGTGGATAGAAAATAGTGAGCGCTTCTTCTCCACAATTAAAAGGTATTACACAAAGAAGGAAAAATCTATAGGAATTCTTATAATATGAATGACTTCACATCCAAACCTTCTTCTTCCAAATCTTCTACCATTAAAAGTTTTAAATGTCTTGGTAGAGGACACATTTCTTTTAACTGTCCAACTAAGAAAATAATAATTTTGAAAAATAATGGGTGTTACTCAAGTCAATTAAAGTCTAATTCTAATAATCACTATTCGAGAGATGACTCAAGTAGTAACTCATATAACAGTGAGTAGATTTTGGGAGATAATGGTGAACTTTACATGATTCGAATGTTTCTTGGAAGTCATGTAAAGATAGGTGACTGTACTCGGAGAGAGAACATCTTTTATACAAGATATTACATTAATGAAAAGCTATGTTCTCTCATTGTGGATAGTGGGAGTTGTGACAATATGGCTAGTCAAAGACTAGTCTACAAACTTGGTTGTGAACTTATAGATCACCCTAGACCTTATAAATTGTAATGGCTTAATGAAATGGGTGAAATGTTAGTTAACAAACAAGTTAATCTTGCTTTCTCCCTACGAACTTATCAAGATAGCATTTTATGTGATGTAGTTCCTATGAAGGTTACACATCTTCTTTTGGGTAGACCTTGGAAATATGACAAAAAGGTCACTCATGAGGGTTTCTTTAACACCCTCATCTTCCTACATAACAATAAGAAGTTTGTGTTATATCCTTTAACTCTAAAGAAAGTCTTGGAGGATCAATTTGAAATAAAGTTGAAAAGGGATAGGGAGGTTGGCCCTTCAACCACCGACTAACACTCTAAATCCAACTATGAAAAAGGTAAAGGAGTTGTCTCCCTTGATAACTCCATGAGGAATTCTTCTCTTCTTGCCTCCAAACTTCATGTAAAGCGAGCCTTGCTCCTTCACCAACCCCTTTATATGCTTCATGATGCATAGACTTCTAGCATATCCTTATGCTTAATGGGTCTCTTCCCTTCTTTTCCCATTTAAGTATTCATTCCTTTAAAGGTTTATGTTCCTCCCTATCCTATTCACTATGGGATGAATGGAACCTTGTGTTTGCATAGTTTACTTAGGATTACTTATAGGATATATATAGTCACTATAGGTTCTTTTAGGATGGAGATGTGTTTTTATTCCTTTGAGTTGACTTTTCCTTATGTCTTGTCTTTTGTTTTTTACTTGTATCTAGAGTTTTCATAGGTTTACCATTTATTTTATCAACTAACCTTTTTTGTTTACATCCACATCATACATTTGATCATGTTTCAACTATTCATTTTCATAGGGGGTTATATGGGGGATAGTATCATTTTTGCATTCTATGCATGTTTTAGTTCCTAGCTTAAATGCCATTACACGTTATGATCCCCTTAGGGAAGTTTCTTCTACTCTTTTGCATCATATGCCCTTCATTACTTCTATTTTACATGATCATTTCTCTACACCTCATCTCATCCTTATTGAGCATTATGTCATTCATACCATATCTAGGATGCATGAGGGTCTACATGGGTTAGTTTGTACCCTCTTGGGGGATTTTCTCTTTCTGCTCTATTATGCTATTTTTTCTTTTATCTTTAAAAAGGTAAATAGGTTAGTCTTTGATCCTAGTGGTTAATATTATATTTTTCTTCTTTTGCCTTTATTTTTTCTTTCACTTTTGTTTTCCTTTTAATTTTTTACAACTCATTTTGTTCTCTCTTTATCTTGTAGGTTTGTCACTCCTTTAAGCACTGCCTTCACGATTTGTTTTTCAAGATTTGAGGACAGGCCTCAGTTAGGCTTTCTTTGGGCTTTTTTGGGCCATTCTTGAAGAGGGGAAGCAAGACAGAGGCCTCACTTAGGCCTTCTTTGGGCATTCTTTGCACTTTATAAACCAATTACGAATTTTCTTAGCCTATATAAGGCATACTCTCCTTTGTAATAGACACACCATGAATTAGAGAATACAATTGATCTTTTTATGAGAAGTGAGTTAAGTTTTCCTCTTTCATTTTAGCTAGGGTTTCTTAACCAAGACAAGCTCTTATCCTAGGGTTTCCTCCCCTTAGGTAGCGAGTTTTTGAGGCTTATCCTCTTAAGGTGGCGCCTCTACTTTCTTTATTTACCTAATCCTTATTTTCGCCCTAATTCGTATTTTTGCTTCCACCTTTCCATAAACCTTTCCCTTTTTTCTTTTTTCCTTTCCTTGCATATTTTCCTTATTTTCCACATCCTTATTTTCATTTTCTTCCTATCTCACATTACTTTCATTTGCTATCATTGAATAAGAAAGAGAAGCACATCAAAAGAGAAAGAAGAAGGAGACCTAGATCCCCTTTCCTACATCAAACGTGCCCTTTAAGTACAAATAATCCAAACCTCTAAATTTCTACCTGTAAATCAATACCTATACGAAATTATAAATAACCACAACAAATAACATTTTAAGTTTGAAACTTTTGAACCACCTAGAAACATAAACAAAAATATAAAATGGAGCATCGAGGAAGATGGAACAACAAAGGAATAAAAACTAAAGGAACGCCAATGAAGAGGGAACAACTAAGAAATAGAAGTACAGAAAAGAGTGAGAAGGAACTAACCTACAAAAGGTCGATGCCTACGATACTATGTGGTGTCGTTCTCTAGAGCACAGTGATGAGATTCCACATGATGATACGGTTACACCGAGCAGTGGCTTGTGATGGCACACAATTTGGGGTTTCTAGTGATTCTAGGACAAAGATGATTTAGGGCTAAAATCAATAAGATAATGTTTTAGTTTTAGGGGTTCCACCTCTTAATTTATAGTAAAAGGGAATAGTTTTTTGTTTTTTGAAAGGGGAGGAAATAATTAAAAATATTTTTTTATTTTATAAAACTCTAGAATGAAATTGGGGAAAGGGTTAGATGAAGAATTAAAGGAAATTTCTAATGGGAAATATGTGCAAACCGAGGAGGTTTCTAATAACCTTCATTAAATAACATAAATAACCTCCCTTAAATCTTTTATTTATGGAGTAAAAAAGAACCTCCTGTAAATAAATAAAAAGCCTCCATTATAAATATAATTTGAGGAAGTTGGAAAAAATGCTTTATAAGCGAAGGTTTTCAAAACCTTATCTAGAAACCTTCTTTCGAATAAGATCGGTATACAACTTGCCCTTTTGAAGGATTTCTTTTAAAAAGATACAAAATAGGACAAGGTTTTTCCTTCCCTACACAAATAATCTTCAAAGAGATAGCAGTCCATTATTTTCAAATACATCTCTTTTCACTTTGCAATTATAGGATATGGGTTTCTCAAATCATCAAAAATGGAGAAACTACAAAAAGATTTCCTTTTTTAAAGTGTTTGAGGAACCTATAACCCATGAAATATTACAGTCTCGTCAATCACTACTCCTTTTAGGTGTTTTGAAAATGTTTTAAAAATGAATATCCTTCTTTTCATTGTTTCTAGAAGTTATTCGAGGCATGGTAAGTCTCTTAAAAAGGAAACATGGAAATTAATATAGGACCTGACTATTGTGGGGGCCAAAATGGCATAATTAAGAAATTTATTGCATGTCAAAGTTAAGAAGATTGACACCACCAGCTTGCAAACTTCAAGGGAGAAGTTGCATTTGACCCAAAGGATAGAATTCATAAGAAAATATGAAAAAATCCAATAGTTGTTAGAGGTTGAGTTGTAAGTAGAGGCGACCACCGCCCTGGCCTAATATTATAACCCACCTTTATGATGCTTCACATTCCAAGACTTTCAACTAGCTCCTATACTTGAAGAGTTTGAGTAAATATTAGGTTTTTCTTTAGAGGGTCCCAAACCATATAGTCGCATTAAACATAACACAGCTATCCCCTACATTACTCGTATACTTATGATAGACCCGAGAGTGTTGATAGGGGTACAGTTAAATAGTAATAAAACTACAAGGTTTCGTGAGAATATCTTGAGAGGGGCATATGCATCGCTTGGTAGAAAAAAGACTGGGAAACTTTCATGGACACGCTGGCACTCACCTTCTATGGTGTTGTCTTGTTTCCCAACATAGATAACTACATAGACTATAATGCCATCAATGTTTTCCTAGCTCAAAAGATTAAGTCTAAAAGTCTTGCTACCATTGTCTTGAAGGATGTTTACTACACTATGGACTTTTTCCATACATAAAATGGAAAAAGAATCCTTTATTTCTTGTAATTTTATATGTGTGGCTTACATCACACGTCTTCAACTAAGTGGGCAAAGTTGAATGAGCGACTTTGACTTAAATTCATGCTAGTTAGTAAAGAAGAATGGTCATGAATAGGCTAATCATTTGGCTAGGCTGACCGTGGAGAAAGTAAGATGTACCCGTCGTGGCTAAAAGTTGACAACATCATTCACCATTGTGGAAATTATTGGAATGTCCCTCTTATGGTTACCGAGGGTTACGTTAACTACAATCCAGTCATAGCCAAACACCAACTTGCCTATCCCCTACTAGGATCACCTGACGAAGAATCATTGACTCTCATTTTCCCTTACTACACGAAAGAAGATTACATTACCACCGTTCAAGACATTGGAGACGCCTAGAAGAAAATTCATAAGAAAGGAAAAGAACTGGGTGTTAGGAGCCATATTGTCAAAGAAAGCTATTACCAGTTGATCCGAATTAGGGTCTCTGTAAAATCCTTAATTTTATATAAATGCTTAAATATGAAGAATAAATACTAAATAATTGTATGTGAGTAAATTAATATCTCAAAATATTAAAAATAATTAAATTAAGATTTTTGGGGATTATTCATAATTTATTAGGGCTTTATGAGCTGAAATTATACCCGATTAAAAGATGGGTGTCGGACCCAATATCTCTGATTGAAGTGCTATTGATCAAGGCTATTAAGAATATTATTGGGAGTCCGAATATGAATTCAGAATAATTTTTAGATAAAGTATTGAGCCTGAACAGAGATCCTGTTTATCATAAAACAGAAAATTATTAATGAAGGGTTAAAAAGAAAACACTAAACTCCCATTTCTTCTCTTCTTTCATGCTGCCATTCTCCCCAACAACAAGACACTTCCCTCTTTTTTTACTTCCTCATTCTCTTCCACTCATCTTCTTCTTCTTCTTGAAACCCACAAAGTGTGGTGTGTACCTTCTTTTTCACTCACCATTTTCGTTCTCCTCATCAAACAAGAAGGAGAAGCTTGTGTTGGAAACTCTCATTTTCATTTTCCCTCTCTCCCATTCTTGAAGCTCACTTCCTTTGGCTTAAGGTAAAGTTTCCTCTCCATTTTCTTAAGCTTAAACCCTAGGTTATGGGTTATGGTTATTAGGAGAATGTTTGGTTGCATATGGGTTACCTTAGAGAGGCATTTATGATGAGAAACCCTTAGCTGGGGTGTTTTTAATATGAGTTTTATGAGGTTATAATGTGGTATACGAAAATGGCATAGAAGATGATGGAAAATGATGAACATAAATGATGGATGTTGGGTTTTAATGAAACCCTAACTTTGTAAATTGGGGGAAATATAAAATTTGGGTAAGAGAATATTTATTGATGTTAGGAGAGTGTATTTAATGATGTGGGATTATAGCATTGATGGTGGATGGCCATTAATGAGGTTTGGTGATTGGTAATGATGGTGGAAAACCAATTAATATGGGAACTCATGAATAGGTTTAGCTTTAAATGCATAATAATAAATTTAGGCACCTAACCCATGGTGGTTATGGTAGAGGAAATAAGATAAATAAGGTTGATAATTGAAATGGCATAAAACACCAAGTAATTAAATATAAGCACTTGAATCTTGGTAGTTGAGTAAAAATTAATTATGTGGTATATTGTATACTGTAGGAAACAATCCCCTCGACGCGGTGGGATCTTTGGACCGTGTTGATTTCTACTTTCCTTGAGGTAGGAGGGGGTAACATCTCTAAATACTTGATTTCATCCATTAGTGATGTGTGTATATGGTTATGTTATGCTAATTTGGCTTGGATGAATAATTTGATGATTACTTGATTGAAATCCATTTAGAGTGAATGGTGTTATGTGGCTTATGTTTGTGGGATGATGAATATGGTGTTGAATTGACTCATGATTAATAAGAGTTGTTGTTAATGACTTGGAACCATGATTGTATTGATTACAATGTTATTGAACATACCATGATATGTGAATTGATAAATTGTGATTGCCACTAACTAGTTATGTGTATTGTATCCAATGAATGTTGGTGATGATTGAGAATGATGCGTATATAAGTTCCACTAAGTGTCGGTGGTGAATTATGATTATGGAGTGGCATTTAGGATGCATAGTGTGAGAAATGCATTGATTGGCATTTGTATCCATGGCATATCATTCGCTGTCTATGTGGAATGTTAGGGGTTCCAATAGACGGGCCTAGTGGAAGGGTGGCCTAGTGCACGGGTAAATTGTGTTGTTCCCTAGTGATTCTGGAAATCACGAAGCTGCCTTTAGATTGGTGGCGAGGCACCCTATATGGCAGGCCCTGTGAGCGGGCGGCTTTGTGATGAGCAAGTTACCTCAGTGTCCAACGGGGCACGACTCTCTTGATGTGTGCTTGGGAGAAGCCCGTAGCACTTACGGCAAGTGAGGCCGTGCTGTTGAATTCGTAAGTCACGGGGTAACTAGTGCTACATGTAGGTGATAACGATTTGGTACCAATAAAAGAGTAATGTATTACATGCATGATTTGATATATAAGTTTACACTTTTACTACTATAGTAGGGGCATAGTAGCACACCTATACTTGACCCACACTTGATATGATGTTGTTTTCCCACAGTCGGATCCGCAATTGTTATTGATTCCTTTGTGCATATGTATTAGCCGTAAGAGCATTTGAATATAGCCGGAGATATGCCTAGTTGGTAGCCCTTAATGGCGATAGATGATTAATAAATAAAAAGGAAAGAAAATATGGTACTAATATCAAGTGTGTGGTGACTTTTATTGAGAATGCCTATGATCTTGATATGTGTGTTATGAATATATTGTCTTGAGTATGTGTTATATTGAGATGAGATGGTATGATATGAGAATGAGACTTGTGATGCTTCTTGAGATATGAATATTGTGAATATATATATATATATATATATATATATTGAATTGGATATGTGTGATGTTGAAATGGAATGGCATGATATGTGAATGAAGCTTATGATTCTTCTTGAGAAATGGATGTTATGTACACATGTATATGTATCATCATAATGTATGACTTGATTCATCTGGTGCATGTTACTCACCTCCTAGTTACCATTTTAAAGTTTGATGTAGGTATGTTGGATATCCTACTCTTTTAGAGGATTGAGTCATGAAGGAGGTAAATATGGAATGGAAGCTTGTAAGCCTTGGCCGGCATCTCTTTTGTAAAACACTTGATCCATGTATATGCTTATTTGGTTTCATGAATATTGGATGATGGCATGTATTCTTTTGAGGGTCACTTGTGAAAATTAAGCCTTATATGTTTTGAAAGGCCAATTTTTGGTAGTGACCTTAATATTGGTTGATGTTAATCGAGATACAATGAATTTGGTTGCCATATTGATGAATGAATGCTGTTTATGAAGTTATATAGCCAATTGATGACATTGATATGCATGTTGCTTGATGAATTGATTGAATTATGAAGATTGTATATGGAAATTATGCATAATTAAGGAACCAATAGGGTCAAAATAAGTTTTATGAGTCTTGGATAGTATGTGATGGTTTTAATAAGTGTATGATTTATGAGTTTTTGAAATTGGAATGGGCCAATTCCATTGAGAATTGACCCCTAAGTTTCATCAAAATGCCTCAAAATGGGTTAATCGCATTTATGTGCATAACTCTATCGTTTTTAGGAATTTTTTAGTGTGGCCGGTGGCCATACGTCACAAATAATTTATTTTAGCTTGTGTCAAAATTTGGTGACCATTGGATTTGATTTGAAAAAGATAGGGTGGTTAGAAGTTAGAAAAAGGTGTATTTTCTACATAATTTGCAGCAAGGTGCTGTCATACAGGGCTTGAATCGATTCACCTAGAGCCCTGTCTATTGCAAGCACAGCGTGTGATTCGATTCACCCTACGGACTGAATCGATTCATAGGCCTGAAACTACACTGTCTTTGCCTGCTGGAATGTGTGAATCCATTCACCTGGGGGCTGAATCGATTCATTCACCTGTTTTCACAATTCTTGGCCTTGAAGCATGCATGAACCGATTCATCCTGGCCCTGAATCGATTCATGGTGCTGTTTTGATAGAAAATCATGAGTTTTAATGTCTGTTGGGTCATATTTAAACATTGCATGATCATGTTTCTTTATGTAAGCATATTTAATGCATTTTAACAATTAAATTGAGTATCTTTAAACCTCTTTTCATACAATTCAATAACTCTCAAATTAAATTATGTTTCCCGTTATTCCTTGTGTATGATCCTATGTTTGATTGTCCAAGGAGCACTCTTAATTTAAACTAAACACCATCTCATATCTTCATAAATGGGATAAGTTCTTTTAATTGATCCAGGGTTACTTGTTAAAGTTATATTTCATGTGTTCTTCCATTCTTTAATAGTTTTAAAAATCATGAAAAATTTACCCTCATTTCCATTAATTAAATTGGAGTCGTCTCGACTTGGTATCAGAGCATTGAGTTTTCAATGGTTGATTATGTCAGTTAAATGCTATTTGAGGGTAATAGCTCTTAGTGAATTGGGTTTGTCTGATATTAAAATATTGTTTTTTATGGTTGAAACATTATTCTGCCTTGTGAGAGTACTAATTACCCAATGTTGTGCTGTTTTGCTATAGTTAAGCATTGTTGGAGCTTGAATTGCTCACTGCTTTATATTGTGAATGATGATGATAAGTATATGATTGATATTAAGCTTGGCCAGGCATTTCCTTTCCAATATTTACCTTCAAATTGTGCTTACATTATGATGATATATATGTTATGATAATTGTTTCTTTGGTTAGTGAATCTTGAGTAAAGAAATACAAGTTTCTAAGTGTTGTTGTATTGTGTGTCTAGATTGATCGATGGCGAATAGACACAATGTCGATGCAGCCATATGGTTGAAGCTTTCAACTAGTTTGCCAACATTCTTGAACGGAAACAACAACCTGTTGGTCAACCAAATCATGGTCTTGACCGATTCCTCAAGCGAAAACCTTCTAAATTCTATGGGGGTTACAAACCGAAAGACACTTATGTTTGGATTCGTGACTTGGAGCAGATATTTGCTAGCATGGAGTGTTTTGAAGCTCAGAAAGTTGAATATGTGGTGTTTATGATCTGTGATGAAGCCGAGTCTTAGTGGATTTTGACTCGTGGGTATGTGATTTCTTCTCACACTCCCTTGACTTGGGAGAACTTCAAGATAGAGTTTCTAAGGAAATACTTTTCAGAGAGTTACAAGAACAAGAAAGAGTTTGAGTTTATAGAGCTCAAACAAGGAAGCTTGTCGGTTGAGGACTATGCCTTAAAGTTTAAAGAATTGTGTGTGTTCTACCCTTCTTTCCAATAGGAAGGTACCGAAGCTTCGAAATGTGTCAAGTTTGAGAATGGTTTATGCCAAGAGATCAAGAAGGCGATTTGTCATCAAGAAATTAGAAGCTTTCCTACTCTTGTGAACAAGTGTAGAATATTTGAAGAAAATGATGTTCCTCCTAAGAGTTATTTGGGGCATGACTATAAAATGAATGGCCAATCTTCTAGCTCCAAGAAGAAGGGTAATTTTAAGAAGACTAGACACTTTGTTCATGGTTCCTCTTCACTTAGAGGTGGACGTGGTGGTGGAAGACATGGTGCTAATGGTGGCCGAGGTAATGGCCAAGGTCTTCATTGTTTCCGGTGTGGCGAAAACCATTTGGCCCCTGAATATGGTAATGAGGAGAGTTTGGTGTAACATCGATGCATCCAACCGGGGCACATTCGTCCCAATTGTCCCTTGAATGCCACGGATGTGGAGGCGCGTGATGATGCAAACCGTGGAGGCTATGGTACTTTTAAAGGTCGTGGTCGTAGAAACGGTAATGGCGGCCACAATGGTGGTCACAATGGTAATGGTAATCGTAACGGTGCAACGGTCATGGTAATGGTAATGGGCGTGGGAATGGCAATGGTGGACAAAATAGTCACAATCATGGTGCTAATCAACAAACTGCTGGAAGAGTCTTTGTCGTGACCGATGAAGAAGCTGCACAAGCTGGTGATTTGATTCAAAGTAAGTGCCAAATTCTTGGTAGTTGTGTTGATGTCTTATTTGATTTCGGTGCAACACATTTGTTCATTTTGAAAGATTGTGTAAGGCGATTGAAATTGCCAATAAGAATGATGAAAGGTTTTATCATGGTGTCTACACCAACCGGTACTTGTTTACGGGCGGTCACTCGGTGTGATGATATTGAGATGATTCTTGAAAATAGGAGATTTGTTGTGTCTCTTATTTGCTTGCCCATGAAGGACTTAGAGATTATTTTGGGAGTGGATTAGTTGTCTGCCCATAAGGTCATGGTGGATTGTCAAAATCGAAGTGTCATCTTTCCTTCTCCAAATACTAAGCACTTTGATGTGCAAGCTATATCTCAAATTCTTGTTATGTTATGCATGGTGGATGGAGAAAATGCTAATCAATCATTTGATATCCCCGTCATATCTGAGTTTCCTGATGTGTTCCCTGATGAGATACCTGGTTTACCTCCTCCACGAGAGGTAGAGTTTTCCATTGATCTTGTTTCAGGTACAGAACCTATTTCTCGAGCACCGTATCAGATGTCTCCTATAGAGTTAACCAAGTTAAAAAGACAAGTTGAAGAGTTATTGGAACGGGAATTCATTTGCCCAAGTGTGTCTCCTTGGGGTGCACCTGTTTTTACTGGTGAAAAAGAAGGATAGAGGTATGAGGTTATGCGTGGATTATCGACAACTTAATAAGTTGACTATCAAAAACTAATATCCTTTGCCTCGCATTGATGATCTTTTGGATCAATTGAAGGATGTCATGGTATTCTCTATAATTGACTTACGTTCTGGATATCATCAAATACCAATGATATTCCTAATACTACTTTCCAAACACGTTATGGCCACCATGAATATGTGGTGATGTCATTTGGTTTGACTAATGCTCCTATTATTTTCATGGATTACATGAATTGTATTTTCCATGACAATCTTGATAAGTTTATGGTGGTGTTTATCGATGACATCCTTGTCTATTTCAAGAGCTATGAAGAACATGAAAAACATCTTCATCTTGTTTTGAATACCATTCGCGAGAGAGAGATGTATGCGAAGCTTTCTAAGTATGAGTTTTGCTTGTCGGAGGTCTAATTTCTTGGACATGTTATCTCCAAAGATGGTGTTGCAGTTGATCCATCAAAGATTGAAGTCGTGATGGCTTGGGAAAGACCGACGTCCGTGATTGAAATAAGGAGTTTTCTAGGTCTTGTCAGTTATTACCAGAGATTCATTGAAGGATACTCTTGTTTGGCTTTGCCATTGACGAAGCTAACCTGTAAGAATCAACTGTTTGTGTGGAATCTTGATTGTAAGAAGAGTTTCCAAGAGTTGAAAGTTAGATTCACTTCTGCTCCCGTATTGGCTTTGCCCGATTTATTGGATGACTTTGTGATGTATTGTATGTTGATGCAAAACGAGCGTGTGATAGCCTATGCGTCAAGACAATTATGACCACATAAGGTTAATTATCCCACACATGATCTTGAATTGGTGGTGGTTGTGTTTGCTTTGAAGTTATGGCGACATTATTTGTATGGCTCGAAATTTGTGGTCTTTAGTGATCAAAAGAGTCTCAAATATTTGTTTGATTAGAAGGAACTCAATATGCACCAATGACGATGGATGGAGTTTCTTAAAGATTATGAGTTTGATTTAAGATACCATCCCGGGAAGGCAAATGTGTTGCTGATGCCTTGAGTCAGAAGTCGTTGCATGTTGCCACAATGATGGTGAAAGAGATGGAGCTAATTGAGCAATTTAGAAACTTGAATGTGGGTGTGGAAATATATACCTCAAAGAAGATGTCCTTTGAGATGTTAACGGTTGCAAATGTGTTTCTTGAATGTGTAAAAGTGCAACAAGCAAAGGATGAGTATTTGATTGAGATGAAAGAAGATCAAGCCTAAGGGAAGAATTCATTCTTAACGGAAGGTCATGATGGTATTTGGCGTGTGAAGGGCCGAATTTATGTTCCATCTGGTGGTGATTTGAGAAGGTTGGTACTTGACGAAGCTCACAAGAGTGTGTTGAGCATTCATTCTGGTTCCACTAAAATGTATTAAGACTTGAAGAAAAATTTTTGGTGGCCCTGTATGAAACATGGTGTGGTGAACTTTGTTGCATCTTGCCTTGTTTACCAGAAGGCTAAGGTTGAGCATCAAAAACCATATGGTTATTTGAGACCTTTGGAGATCCCCGTTTGGAAATGGGATTGTATTGCTATGAACTTTGTTTTTGGTTTGCCCATAACTCGTGTTGGAAATGATGCTATATGGGTGATTGTGGATCGGTTGACGAAGTGTGCTCACTTCCTATCGATGAATATGAAGAGTTGATTGGAGAAATTAGCCCAGTTATACATAAAGGAGATTGTTAGATTGCATGGTGTGCCATCTAGTATTATATCTGATCGTGATCCTCGGTTTACTTCTCGATTTTAGGGAAGCTTACATCATGAGTTAGGTTCTAGGTTGAAGCTTAGTTCTGCTTATCATCCTCAAACCGATGGACAATCCAAGAGGACTATTCAAAGCCTTGAAGATTTGTTGAAGACTTATGTTCATGAGTATAATGGATGTTGAGAGAGATTTCTTCCATTGATCGAGTTTACTTATAATAACAGTTACCACAGTAGTATTTGTATGGCTCCTTATGAGGCACTTTATGGAAAAAAGTGTAGGACGCCTCTATGTTGGTTGGAAACTGGTGAGAGTTTGGCTTTAGGGTCGGAGATTGTTCAGGAGACTACTAAGCAGATTAAAAAGATACAAGAGAATATGGAGGTTGCTCAAGACCGACAGAAGATTTATTATGATAAGAGACATAAACCACTTGAGTTTCAAGTTGGTGATCATGTATTCTTGAGGGTCTCACATGATAAAGGTATTGGAAGGGCTTTGCAGAGCAGAAAATTAAGTCCTAAGTTCATTGGACCTTATGAGATTCTGGAGCGAATCGGTGATGTCGCTTATCAGATTGCACTCCCTCCGCATCTTGCAAATCTATACAATGTGTTCCACGTGTCACAGTTGAGGAAGTATGTTCATGATCCCTTACATGTAATCCCCGTTGATGGTGTTGATGTGCAGGATGACTTGTCCATTCCTCCTGTTTCTGTTCGTATTGTCGAGCATTCCATGAAGAAGTTGCTGAACAAATTGGTACCTCTGGTGAAGGTGGCATGGAAACATGGTAATGTAGAGACGTTCATATGGGAATGTGAAGATGATATTCGAGAGCGGTATCCGAATGCGTTTGGACCTGTTATGTTAAATTTAGAGGACGAAATTTCTTTTAGGTGGGGGGGATTATAACATCCCTAATTTTATATAAATGATTAAATATGAAGAATAAATACTAAATAATTGTATATGAGTAAATTAATATCCTAAAATATTAAAATAATTAAATTAAGATTTTTAGGGATTATTTATAATTTATTGGGGCTTTATGAGCTGAAATTATATCTGATTAAAATATGGGTGTCAGACCAAGTATCTCCGATTGAGGTGCTATTGGTCAGGGCTGTTAAGAATATTATTGAGAGTCCAAATATGTATTCGGAATAATTTTTAGATAAAGTATTGAGCCCGAACAGAGATCCTGTTTGTCATAAAATGGAAACACTAATGGATATGTGTGATGTTGAAATGGAATGACATGATATGTGAATGAAGCTTATGATGCTTCTTGAGAAATGGATGTTATGCACACATGTATATTTATCATCATAATGTATGACTTGTTTTATTTGGGGCATGTTACTCACTTCATAGTTACCATTTTAAAGTTTGATGTAGGTATGTTGGATATCCTACTCTTTTGGAGGATTGAGTCATGGAGGAGGTAAATATGGAATGGAAGCTTGTAAACCTTGGCTGGCATCTCTTTTGTAAAACACTTGATCCATGTATATGCTTATTTGGTTTCATGAATATTGGATGATGGCATGTATTCGTTTGAGGGTCACTTGTGAAAATTATGCCTTATATGTTTTGAAAGGCCAATTTTTGGTAGTGACCTTAATATTGGTTGATGCTAATTAAGATACAATGACTTTGGTTGCCATATTGATGAATGAATGTGGTTTATGAAGTTCCATAGCCAATTGATGGCATTGATGTGCATGTTACCTGATGAATTGATTGAATTGTGAAGATTGTATATGGAAATTATGCAAAATTGAGGAACCAATAGGGTCGAAATGAGTTTTATGAGTCTTGGATAGTATGTGATGGTTCCAATAGCTTAAGTATATGATTTGTGACTTGTTGAAATTGGAATGGGTCAATTCCATTGAGAATTGACCCCTAAGTTGCATCAAAATGCCTCAAAATGGGTTAATCGCATTTATGCGCATAACTCTCTCATTTTTAGAAATTTTTTAGTGCGGCCAGCGGCTACACATCACAAATAATATATTTTAGCTTGTGTCAAAATTTGGTGACCATTGGATTTGATTTAAAAAATATAGGGTGGTTAGAAGTTGGAAAAATATGTGTTTTTTGCATAATTTGTAGCAGGGTGCTGTCATATAGGGCTTGAATCGATTAACCTAAAGACCTAAATTGATTAAGAGTCCTACCCATTACAAGCACAGCGTGTGAATCGATTCACCCCAGGACTGAATCGATTCATAGGCCTGAAACTACACTGTCTTTGCTTGCTGGAATGTGTGAATCGATTCACCTGGGAGCTGAATCGATTCATTCACCAGTTTTTCACAATTCTTGGCCCTAAAGCACCCATGAATTGATTCATCCTGGCCCTGAATTGATTCATGGTGTTGTTTTGGTGGAAAATCATGAGTTTTAATGCCGGTGTGGTCTTATTTAACCATTGCATGATCATGTGTCTCTGTAAGCGTATTTAATGCCTTTTAATAATTAAATTGAGTATCTTTAAACCTCTTTTTATACAATTCAATAACTCTCAAATTAAATTATGTTTCCTGTTATTCCTTGTTGATGATCCTATGTTCGATTATCCTAGGATCACTCTTAATTTAAACTAAACACCGTCTCATATCTTTATATATAGGATAGGTTCTTTTAATTGATCCGTGGTTACTTGTTAAAGTTATATTTCACGGGTTCTTCCATTCTTTAATAGTTTTAAAAATCATGAAAAATTTACCCTCATTTCCATTAATTAAATTGGGGTCGTCTTAGTATTCATCATTAAACTACGCTTAAATGCCTTAAGTCTTTCCCAACCGCTGAATCGTCTGGTTCCTTTTAATGATGAAGAAGTCTGAAGGATAGAGGAAAAACTAGTAAAGTTGATAGCCAAAATAAAAGTTTAAAGGATGACCTTAAGAACTCCCATCAAAGATATGCCTTTCTAAGAAAAGAAAACTGTGAAAAGAAGAATGCTTTCTAAAAGGTTAGTAAGAAGTGGAAGCCTAAGAGAAGCTATATGAAGAAACTTGATCAATGTCTTTTAGTGGCCAACACACAGTTAAGAATCAAAGGTAGGCAAAGGGATGCTGTGCTGGCTGAGAAACAACTTTTGAGGGAGATGCTAGCAAAAGCCAAGGAAAATGAAAAGAACATCTTGGCACAAAGGGAGCTCATGCAATCACAAATAGATAACATGGAACAAGTCAATGATGTGATAGAATTCTATAAGTAAAAGATAAGTGTCGAGAGATGGCAAATAATAGAGGTTGAGAAGGGATGCCAAAAGGTGGTATGGATAATGAAAACAAAAGTGGCCGAGCAAGACGAGATCATCCATTCTTAGATTCGTCACTTTCAGCAAACTTTCCTATTTGGTTAACAAGGCAATGGAAGACATCCCTTATCTACTGAAAGAGGCTAAACAGATGGTGAATCCCCTTAGCACGCCCAGAGAAATCGCGATCTTCATTGACTACTACAAAAATCACATCAGAAAAATTAGGGCCATGATTGCCTAAGCTAGGAAAGGATAATATTTCTTTTTCCTTTCTTTGATGCAATTAAACCAAATTTACTCTAAACTTTGTGATCTTATAGAATGAAGAAATTT
Source organism: Clitoria ternatea (assembly GCA_037962975.1). Taxonomy (NCBI): domain Eukaryota; kingdom Viridiplantae; phylum Streptophyta; class Magnoliopsida; order Fabales; family Fabaceae; genus Clitoria; species Clitoria ternatea. Next base: position 32,003,458 of record CM075673.1, on the reverse strand, counting down.
TTCCATTCTCTATAGTTCCATATTAATTTCCATTTTGCTTGACTTATTACATCTGAATGAGACATTTTGAGGAACAATCATGAGATACTTTCCAACACTCATGATCGCCTTGCAAATTTTAATGTTCATGCATTTGTACCTTTATTTTTTATTTTCACTTTAAAAAGTTTTATTTTGCCGAATAGCATCATGGGAAACAAATTTTAAATCACCCTTACGAGACTCATCTTTAAGCTAAACTCATGGAGAAAATAGAATATACCCCTGGTAATCACAGGAATGAAGTTAGTCAACTGAAGGAACAACTGGTAGAGATGGCGAAGCTCTTAGAGAAGAAGGTTACAGATGGGGGCTCTTTCGTGGGTAACAATGAACAGTCGCCCACTCCTTTCCACCCATCTAGTTTCATACTTACACAAGCCTATGGTATGAATACCTAAATGGTACCCCTCATTGTGTATCCCAATAACCCAACCCAAACTTCAGAAACCCATATACTGCCATTGTAGCCTTATGGCTATATGCCTTAACAAACCATTGTCTCCCAAGACAGGAATTTTTTCCAAGCATTTCTTTTTCCTCCATACGGCTTACCTCCTGGGTATTTCCCTCCCCTAATTACCAACACACAAGATGGAAGTTCTACCTAACCATAAGCCAATTAGCAGATCCCAAACCCTTAAGCATTGGGCCTATAAAATACTTGAACCCTGAGCCCATAAAACACCCAGATCCTAAACCCACAAAATATCCATATACCAAACCCCCAAACCACCTAACAAATTCCAGATCCATGCGGCTCTACCCAACCCCAAAATTCCTTGCCCAATGCTAGCAACATCCAATAAGTTCATCCTACCATCTTTTTTTTCGCACCTAACAATTTCCCATATGGATACATGATTTCACATACCTTCAATACGACACCCGAATATGGTCTCAATCGCTCAACACAAAGGAAAAATGAAAATCTTGGAAGAGAGGCTACAAGCCATAAAAGGAGAAGGAGACCTTAGCCTGATAGATGCCTCTAAACTCTACCTAGTGCCTTATATATATTGTGATACTGTCAAAGTTCAAGATAGTCTCATATGCCAATGATGACAAGCTTTTGATTCACTATTTCTAAGATAGCCTCACTGGAGCGGTAGTGAGCTGGTATATGCACCTTGAGCGCACCTATGTCTATTTTTGTAAGGATTTTGCTTATGCCTTCCTAAACTAATATAAATATAACATCAACATGACGCTGGATAGGTTACAACTTTAGAATATGACAGAAAGAGATATAGAATCATTCAAGGAATACGCTCAATCCTGAAGGGAAATAGCGCCTAAGGTCGACCGAAAGGTTATGATAGGATAATTGGAAATGTATCATCCAACTTCTCTGATATTGTTGTGATCGGAGAGAGGGTGGAGAGTGGGATGCAGACCGGAAAGATTACTCATGGTTTTCGTGGGGCATCTATTGTTAAAAAACCTGTGCCGGCATTAAGAAAGCTCCATATTTACCATATCCATATATGGCCACCACTTCTAATAATCCTTTTCCATAACTATTCCCCCAACCATCCCCTTACCCACCACCACCTCTAGTCCAAAACCACCAAAACATGCCACCTCATCCACCTTAGTAATGGCCCCTGCCACCATCCCCAATCAAAACTAGAGAAAACCCAACTCCGATCTAATTTGACCGAATTCTGATGATATGTATCAAACTTTTGCCTCACCTTATTTGTAACTCACTTGTTGCACTCTATCCTCTAAAACCTATAGAACCACCATATCCTAATTAGTACGACCCAAATACCAAGTGTGATTATCATGCTGGGGCTTTTGGGGATTCCACAATGAACTACATGGACCTTAAATACAAGGTGCAAGATTTGATCAAAGCCAAGTAACTGAACTTCAATGAGGGAAACCCCAATGTGGCCACTAACCCCTTGCCTAAATCAAAAGAGTATAGACACATCCATACCCTATAAGACGCTATAGTAACTATGTACATCCTACTAGTAACCCTAAGAAGACTATGCACACTCAATGTCCAATCCATCCCATAGTTAATATGAGAAGTTAAAGAAACTTCTTTATAAGCCCCCATATTATCAATGAAGGCTTCTCCAAGATCCACATAACATGGTTTGGTAGAAAGACCATTAGTGGATAAACAGGTAAAGAGAAAGTGACTCTACGAACTCGTCAAAAGATTATATCCTCACTTGTGAGACTACTCTAAAGACAAACCAACTTTTTATGTTTCTTTGCAAGGAGTAACACATGGGTCTAACCAACTTAGGTAGTAGACTCACTTGCATCTTTTACATGTTTTGTTTCCCTGTTTTTCTTCTCATTTACCTTACTCACTTTTCCTTTTTTAAGCTTTATTTGTAATTGATCCCTTTTCACTTGTTGAGGTCTTAGAGGATTTAACAGAAACTTCCTTTTATCATGGACAAATGAATAAGTGTTAGTAGCACTATCATAGATAATTCTCTTATCATATTGCGTTAGTCTACCAAACAAAAGGTGGGTAGTTTCAATAGGAGTGACATCATAAATGATCTCATCTTCATAGTTCTCAATGAAACATTGAGCTTCATTTACTCACTCACTTCTAAATCACCCTCATCATTTACCCATTAAAGCTTATATGGCTTAGGGTGTTGGATAGTCTTAAGGTTGAGTTTACTAACCATATGATGCCTAGCATAATTGGTATAATTGGAACAACTATCACTATCAATAATGAGCGAACAAAATTAAGGAGACTTAATTGAAACTAAAAATATAAGTTAAAGGACCTAAGTGAAACTAAATACATAAGTCAATAGATCACTTAAATGGACACATATCATGTAAGAACTCTGTTAATGGAGTTGGATATAATGTAACAAAGGGAACCTAAGTGAAACTATTTTAAAATATAGAGGACTTATCTGACAAAAATAAATTTAGGAGTCTAAAGTGAAACAAACAAGAAACATATGAGACTAAAATAGGTATTATAAAATAAAATTAATGAATATTTATTGAATATTTTTAGTTTCTTTTTATAATACTAAAGTAATTAATAGTTGTATAATTGATATCCAAATTTTTAACCTATAAGGATAAAGCATAGATTTTTCAAAAGATTTAAGGTGGGGTGATTTTACAAATTTTAAGATTGATTTTTGTAATATATACTAAATACAAATATAATCTAAACAATAGGTATTATAAAATAAAATTAATGAATATTTATTGAATATTTTTAGTTTCTTTTTATAATACTAAAGTAATTAATAGTTGTATAATTGATATCCAAATTTTTAACCTATAAGGATAAAGCATAGATTTTTCAAAAGATTTAAGGTGGGGTGTTTTTACAAATTTTAAGATTGATTTTTGTAATTTATCCTAAATACAAATATAATCTAAACAATACATATGAATGTAAAATCATTTTAATAAAATTAGTGTAGTTTAAAAATGAATGGATAATCAATTAAATAAAATTTTAAGAAATTAAAATTGAATATCTTAATAATTAGTTAGGGTAATTACCTCTATAGGGATTATAATATAAAGGCATAAATTCATTTTAGGTGTGGATTATTTGAATTTCAAAATAATTAATTGTGTATTACTTACTTTAAAGGGAAACTTAATACCTAAAATTACACATGTCAAAATAATTAATTATTGTTATGAAAAGAAAGATAAAAGAGAACGGGGAGTAAAAAGAATACCAAGAGAATAGAGAGAATAAGGGAAGTTAATATTAATTGTATCTTCAACATTAACAACATTCATATTTATAGATATTAGATGGACTTGAAATGGGGACTCCGTTACAAACTTTTTAGATACTTCAAGATTACTCTAGACATCCACATATTGTTGGTGTGTGTACTACGAGTTATTATGCTTTTATTGTGTCATTTTATACCTATTAATAAAATAAGTCTCTTTATTTTTAAAATTGTTTTAAATATGTTTAGGGTTTAAGGTTAAGAGTTTAGGGTCTATGATCTTTTTACGGCACCAACTACCAAAAAATATATCCTATCAAGACTTGCCACCTAATGAAACAAAAATTTAACAAAATTATTAAAATCTTCTAGCACACATAATAAATGCTAACAGAAAAAGATAAATATATGATGAATAGTAAAAAGAATGTTATATATGATAAAACATGGACAAGACCAATAATATGTATATGTGTATATTTTAAGAAGCCCCAAAAAATACTAGGACAATTGTAAATTATTTGAAACATATAATAAATTATAATAGTCGTGAGAGCCAACATCATTAATTCTAAATTTAAACAAGTGACTCTGACAACAAGAATAGGTATAAACAGACATGTTGAAATAAGAATAAGAACTAAAGCAATAATAAGTGAAAACAAATGAAAAGAATGAAACAAGAACAAGTACTAAAATTATTTCCCAATGCTTAATGTGTTTCTATAGTTCCTTGCTCATGTTTGGCCATGAAAAATTCTACCCTCTATAAAGAACACTACAGGATTATTCAATTCCTAACTATTTCCATGAAGAGTATTCAACTGTGAGATCATAGATTCTTCTAGTAGAGCCTTTGTCTTTGTTGAACTAGGTCTTCTCCATGACTCTTCAACATGAGAAACAAAATTTCCCCACTCCAACTAATGACATGAAAATCAATGTGAATTCTTTAAACTTTAGGACATGAATTTAAAAATTTGGTTATTATAATTTTGAAAAATAACTCAAGATTAAAAATAAGTAGTCATATGACTAGATAAAACTTTCATATGTATTTATATTTTAATCTAGATCATCTATAATCTATAACAATATATAAAATCACTTGAAACAAAAAGAGATCTCCACGTTTTGTATTATCAAAAACAAAAAATTAATTATTGTAATATCAAGGTCCTGTAGCTCAATTGATTAGAGTGTTGGTCTTATGAGCCGAAGGTCACGAGTTCGAGCCTTGTCAGGACAAAAATTGTTTTCTTGCTTTATTGATATAATTTTAGTCTTCAGGCTCAAAAAAGGTTTTCTAAACCTCCTCTTTCCATGGCAATTTTTTCTTTTAGGTTTTAGCCACTATTTCTAGAGAGTATTTTCATAGAAGTTATTATTCATTCACAACCATTTTATATAAGCTATACCTAATATGTAATTAAAATTAGCTATACTATAAAAATTCAATTAAAACTTACTATTATAACATACATAGTTCAAACAATCACTAATATATATAAATTGTCATCAATGTGGATCATCAAAGAAGAAAATATTATATGAAATCAGAGATACTTTACATTCATAATTGTAATTTGCACATTGTTCATCTAGAACTTAGCAATGTATAGTGATAGAGGTAGATCTAAATAATTAATTTGTTTGGTCATAAAACTAAGCATATCAATAAAATTGATAGTTGATGAATGTAGAACTTACGAAATCTTGAAACAAACAACATATAATAACCCTAATCCATTTGCGAAATCTTGAAAAAAACAACATATAATTAATTTGTTAAGGGTCACATAAATGATGAATTCAGAAAAACCTATTCAACGATCTATGATCTTTCTATGACACCCACCGGCAAAAAATGTATCCTAAACAAAATTATTAAAATCTTCTAGCACACATAAAAAGTGCTAAAAGAAAAAGATAGATATATGGTAAATAGTAAAAAGAATGTCATGTACGATAAACCATAGACAAGACCAATAATATGTCTATGTGTATATTTTAGGAGACCCAAAAAACACTAAGGCAATTGTAAAATATTTGAAACATATAATAAATTGTAAAAGTTGTACGAGTCGACATTATTAATTCTAAAATTTGACAAGAGACTGTGACTACATGAACAAGTATAAAAAGACATGTAGAAATAAGAACATGACCTAGATATTAAAGAATGATGTTACATATTTTTGTAATATCATGACCTAATATCTAGCAATCATTGGTCTTTATAATTTTTGACACTCAAAAGGTCCAAAAGCTAGGAAAAAAACCCAAGATCTATGTAGTGAGCATAATAAGTGTCCGTTTAATATGTAATTAAGGAAATACAGTTATGAATATGGAAAATCTAAAAATTAATATTGATTTTTCACGTCGTTGAGACAGTTAAAACACTATTTGTCTATAGGATCTTTTTGGGGTTGGTCAAAATTCCGTTTGAGACCCCTATCATTTATCCTTATGTAATTTATTTTAATACTAGACATGGTTGTGATAAAATCTTTTCACTCTTGTACGAACATTATTATTATTATTATTATTATTATTATTATTATTATTGTCTATCTATATTTATTAATTAAGATAGTTTATTAATACATGCACATCTTTAGTAAAATTGTAATATGATCTTAAATTATTTACATAAGGCCTAATAACCCTTAGCTATTTTATTTTATACTCATATCATAAATTCTTTATTCTAATATTACCAACGTCATTAATACTTTTTTTTAACTAACTTTTTTCTCCCTAGCTTATTAACGATGTAACCTTATAAAATCTAATGTAATATAATTTCACTTAAGGCCATTAATTATATTAGTTACCTTTATTACCGTTATTATATAAGGTTGATAAAATACGAATTTTTTTATTTTATTGCCAATTGTATTATCATTGCCACTAACCTTTTTGTGATTAACCTATTGTTTCCTAGCCTCTTAATTTGCATGTACCTATATATGTACTCAAGTACTCAAAATATAAGTTGTAACCCTAACATATTGGAATATCCCTGGTTTCTTTATAGTCGCTTTTATTATTATTTTGTTATATTTAATCCAGCTATTTTTATACTTTTTAATTAACATACCATTAAATTTATTTTAAAACTATTAACGTGTGCAGTTAACCATTTACGGTCGTCACCATGGTGAATTATATTAAAATAAATTATAATAGATGTAAAATTTGCATGAATGTTTGTAACGTGTGATTTCTTCAGCAGATCTTCAGCCGGACTTCCAAAACTCTTGCAGGATGACTATACAGGATGGCGGGACTTATCAAAAAATTACAAAAAAATAATAAAAATTTATAATTAATTACAAACCAAATAAAAATGTAACCGGACCCACAATAACTTCCTGTAAGCCATAAATCAGGCGGTGGGACTCTTGAAACTCAGACAGGGGCTGATAGGGCTTACAATCTTCAAGGCACAACTTACAGAAACTTAAACATATAAATACACCTAAAAACATCAACAGAACTTGACGGTGGTGGCAGAAAATTATGAAACCATCGACAGAGTTAACAGATTTTAATAGAAATTGGTGGGGACACTCTAGAGGGTCACATATATAATCTAAATCATTTAGAATTAGTTTGAGTGAAGAAAAACCCCATTACCTCAATATTGGGTCTTGATTTTGAAAAGAAAATGGAAACCAAGCTCTGAAAATTCACCGTTCGTCGATTAACTTGCTCTGATCGCTCCCAATCGCTTTCGGGACCTAGGAAACCCAACATGCAAGAACCAAGGGGTAAGGACTTGTCATGACCAACAAGGAAATGGTAGGGATTTCCATGAAAACACTAAACTTGGAAGTGAAAAATAAAGTGAAAGAAGAAATTGAAATTGAAATGAAAAAATCATCAAATTGTTTATCGATTCACCAAGAGGGGTCATGGCGAAAGGGGAATTGGTGGCTAAAGTTGGTAGTGGAAGTCTTGGACGATGGCCTATCATGGTGGTTGGAGGCCAATGATGTTTGTTTGGAGTGATGGCAGTCGTAAGTGTTGGTGGAAAATGAAAGAGGATGGAGGATTTAAGAGGTGGTGGTGGCCATGAGGGGGATGGCCGTGAAGATAAGGAGGTGGTGACCATGGTGGGTTTTGTGGTAGTTCTAGTGGTCGGTGAAAGGTTGAAAAAGGGGGTTTTGGTGGCTGTATGGTGGCTAGAATTTGAGAGAAGAAGGAAAGAAGAAGCAAGTGTGTTAATGTAAGAGGAAAAGGAATTGAAGTGGAAAAATTAATGAGCTTTGGTGGAGTTTATTGATATTTAAAGAGGAGATGAGGTGGCCGTGTGGTGCCACACAGGGGGCAGGTGTCAAGTGGTGGTGCGACATGGTGGTGTCGGAAAATGGTGGCCGAAAAAGTTACTTAATGCACAAGAAACTGGGGATGCCTTAAATTTTTAGTAACCAAAAATTGAAACAGTTTTAAATAAATCCATAATTAATTCTAGGATAAAAATTAGGATAAATTCCCAACATCAAAGTTGTAGAGCTCTATTTTCTCTTGAAATGGTATATGGTACGTGAAAATCCAATAACTAGAGCGAGAGTTATGGCTGAACCAAGAAAAAGTGCTCCTAGAGCTCCTGAATTCTTGAAGGCTAAAAGTATTAATCTACTGGGTTCAGGGCTTTTGGAATTGGGCTTTGAGCCCTTCATGAAAGTTGTAGGGTTTTTTGACACAAAGCCATAAAAAAGAACAAAGTGGTTTCAACATTGTATGTGGGAGATATCTGTATTTTCTACAATCAGCCTGTGTTATGTCGAGCTAGAATTAGTCTTGAAGAGATTGTCTAGTCTATACTTGTGGAATAGGAATTGGCCTTTGAGGTCATCATGAGGGTTGTAGAGAATTTTGTTACAAGAATTATAAAATTTCAATTGCATGAATAAGACAATGTATAAGACAGATATGATTTTTTGAGTGAATTATACGTAAATTAACAGGTATAATAAACAAGGTTTTGGAGTATGAATCCCTAATTCTCAAATTAGGGGTGATTAACTTGAAAATTACCTCTCAAGGATAGAAATATAGGTTGTTAGGTTTTTCATAAAGAAGAAACCAAGACAAGAATCACTTGATTTTGACTTTGTATGTGAAATTTATACCTAAAACACTAAAGGTGCTCGGGCCGAATCTGGGGGTTCCAATTGAATTGAGTGTTTTCTCAAGAAACAGAGTCGATAGGTCCTGAATTAGAGTTAGGTCTCTTCAAGAAAAGTGTTTAGATTTTTGAAATGGATCATTAGGAACTGACCGTGCTAGAATCAGATATCTCGAACTGCTTGCACGATTAAACTTGGGAGGTTCTTGAGGTATGGGTCGGGTCTACATGACCAAACTTGTTTTTTCTCGATTTACTACAAGGTTGTTCTAACAGGACTAGTTTCCTTGTGGGATGACTAGCCTCATGCCAGATTGTCGATACTTACCCATCCATTAGGTCTCGAAGTTAAATTTGATAACCAAATACTATTTTATTGTTAAATATTCTTATCCAGTAATTAAATAATTACTCATTAAATATCAAATCAAATATTATTATTATTATATATATTCAAAATTAATAAGTATTAATTTAATTTTAAACATTATTAAATATAATCATTATTTCTTATTATATCATTAAATATTGTCAAGGAATATTATAAATATTATTAATTAATTAATACTAACCAAATAGGATTATCACCATTGAATATTAACTAATACTAAACTAATACACCATGACCAAAAAAATAATATTATCAAATACTATTGTTATTATTTAATCATACCCTCATTGTTACCAGGTACTCACCTATACTTATAATTTCTTGTCTCAGCTTTTCTTTCACTATCATCACATACTCTTATTCTTCCTCACAACCCCTGCACTTCCTGGACTCGGTTTCTCATTACTCATATTCTGTCGAGGTCCCTACATCTCACACAAATACCTCGATTAGGCTCACCTCTCATCATTTTCTTATACTAAGGGCAGCTCAAGGGGTAGGCCGAATCCTCATGCTTTCCATAAAAAGCTTAACAGGGTACCCTCAGGGTCTAGGATCCTACCCTAAAATCGGGGTTGTTATAAATATTATGGCAGCAAACCCTTCTCTCATGTCGAACTTGGCATATCATGCCTTACAGGCTAAGCCTATGGTAGCCTTTGTAGTAGATATGGAGGTAGAGGTACAGGTCCGTCAGCTAGCCCCCATTCCATCCTGATGACTAGGTTTTTAGCTAGATGCCAGATACTGGAGCTTTACATATTGTGAGACTGGGGACCTCACAGCGATGACAACCGAGGCTTGGGACCTATTGGTTACAGCATATGATGCTTACCACCGGCGTTGCTCCCACACTACCTAGACCTTCACTAGTATGACTTCACCAGAGTCTCCTAGAATAGATGATGACTAAGGTAGTTTTATTTTTATCTTTTATGCTTTTGTATATTTTGTATGGGAGCCTGTGTGCCCCAATCTTTTAGAATATGTACAAATGTTAAACTTGACCATGTATATATTTACTGTGTATGATGTTTTTGTTCCACCATGTTTATATGTATAAAAAATTCCATATTCTTTCTAAAACTCATAACCTCTCAATTTAATATGACAATCTAGTGGAAGGGATCGTCCTAGTTAACCAAGGGAGTTACACTGGTGGTATTAGAGCATGGTCGGTTTAACAGGCTTGGGGTATGGACTGCTATGCCCCGTTGTACTCTAAAAGTTGTTGTCTGACAATCAATAGGGCTTCTATGGTAGGATCTACTTGGTTAAGTTCAATTAGTTGAAGCATCAATTGGGAGTGCGGTGAATTTCGGGGACAAAATTCCTAAAAGGTGGGGAGAGCGTAACAACCTAAAGTTTTAAGGTAAGATCCTAAACCCTTAAGAAGTCTTGAGGGAGTCCTGTTAAGCTTTCTAAAGAGAGCATGAGGCTTTGACCTACGCTATAAGGTACTTTTATGGTAAAAGTGAGTCCAATTGAGGCAATAAAGTGAGATATACAGGCCTTGAGAGAATATAAGCTATGAGGAACCGAGTTGAGAAAACCCAGGAGTTGTGAGAGAGGGTAAACGTATGTGATGATAGTAGAGGAAGTACAGAGATAAGGAAAAGTAAGTATGAGTAAATACCCAATGATAACAGATGTAGAATACGACTTAGAAATATTTGACTGTAGTGATAATATTTAATAGCATTCACTTGGAAATAATTAATTTATATCTAGTAATAGTAGGTGATAGTAATATTTGTATGATAATGATATATTTAACAATAAAATATTGTCAGGTTCTCGAATTTATCGTTAAGACCTAGTGGTTGGTTAGGTATTGACAGTCCGGCCTGAGACTAGTTATCCCACAAAGAAACTAGTCTAGATAGGGCAACCTAATAGTAAATCGAGGAAAACAAGTTCAAACTTGTAGGCCCGACCCGTGCATTAGGTATCTCCCACGTTTGGCTCTGTAAGCATTTTTGGATGTATGATTCCTACATGGTCAGTCTCTAATGATCTGTTTCAACAATATAAACACTTATCTTAAAGGGATTCAACCTTAATTTGGGCCCTATCAACCCCGTTTCCCAAGAAAACATCTAGTTGAATCGGAACCCCCAAATTCGGCTCGAGCACCTTCAGTATTTCGAGTACCACTTCTGCATATGATATTGAAATCAAGCAATTTTTCTTTTGGTTTTTTCCTTATGAAAAACCTAGCAATCTCTATTTCTAGCCTCGAACATCGATTCGTAACATCATTCCTAAATTGAGAACCAAGGATTCATACTCCAAAACCCCATTTGTTAATCACTCTAAATAGCCACCATTGGCCTCCAACCACCATAATAGGTCATTGTTGAAAGCTTCCACCACTATCTCCAACCACCACATGGCCCTTATTCCTTGGCCGTGACCCCCTTTAGTGAAACGGTAAGTGATCGATGATTTTTTCTTTTCAATTTCTTTGATCGGGGTTTCTATTTTGAGCGTAGTCTCGCCCATTTTCTTTTCCCACCTAGCCATGACCTCTTCTTACCTTTCACTCTTTAAATGTTAATTTTTCTAAGCCCTGGGAGCGATCGGGAGTGATCAGCGCAAAGTAATTAGCAATCGGTGAAATTTCAAAGCTCGGTTCCCTTTTTTCCTTTAAAACTGAATCATGATATGGTAAGGGGGTTTTTCTTTACTTTAAATGATTTGGATTATATCTATGGCCTTCTGGAGTGTCTCTACTAATTTTAGTTAAATTCTATTAACTTTGCCGATGATTTCGTAAGTGTTCTGCCATCGCTGGCAAGTTCTGTTACCATTTTAGGTGGATTTGTATATTTCTGTAAGTTTTTGTAAATTGTGTCTCAAAGATTCTGAGCCCTGCTAGCCCCTGGCTGAGTTCTACCTTAGTTTCAGAAGTCATGCCACCTTGATTCGTGACATACAAGAAGTTACCATGGGCCCAATTACATTTTTATTTGGGTCTGTAATTAATTATAATTTTTTATTGTTTTTTTGGTAATTTTCTGGTAAGTCCCGCTATCCTATATCGTTATCCTGCTAGAGTTCTAGAAGTCTTGCCATCTTCCTGGAAGTTCTACTAAAGATATCACACATTACGAGTGTTCTTACTAATTTCACGCTTAGTTGCAATTTATCTTAGTTTATTATAATTTACCACGCCTACGACCGTAAATGATTACCCCTATACGCTTAATAACTTAGAAATAAATGTAATGGCTATAATAATTAGTAGGTTATAAAGGGTTAAATAAAAAGAGTAAAATAATCATAGTAACTTCGATGCGGTTAATATCTTAAAAGTAAAATTATAAGTTTCTTGATTTTACAGATATGTATATATATATATATATGAATATGTTAACAAGATGATGAATATTAAACTAGGTAATAAACAAAGGAATATTTAGTTTATTAGCATATAAGAATAATAATATTAACAACGACAGGATAGAATCAGGTTAACCACAACCGGATGATATTTTATAAAGCAAAACTATATTTTTGGAGTTTATAAATACATGTATATATATATACACATTAACAAATAAAAAGATTGATTTGAAACTTAATTACCTTTATGATTAAACAATAATTGTATAAGGAAAGTAAAGAGTTTTACCGTAAGGCGCAATAGGATATTATGGCAACAGACCCTCCTCCCATCTCGAACTTGGCATATCACGCCTTGTAGGCTGAGCCTATGGCAGTCTTTATACCAGATATGGAGGTGGAGGTATAGGTCCGTCAGCTAGCCCCCGTTCCATCCTCGATGACTAGGGCTTTAGCTAGATGCTAGTGGGATCATTCATAGAGCTTCCTCTATCATATCTACCAGAGCTTCACATATGGTGAGACTGGGGACCTCACAGTGATGACGATCAAAGCTTGGGACCTATTGGCTACAACATATGATGCCTACCACCGGCATTGCTCCCGTACTACCTAGCCCTCCACTACCCAGCCCTCCACTAGTATGACTTCACCAGAGTCACCTCGAAAAATTGATGACTAAGGCAGTTTCATTTTTATCTTTTATGCTTTTGTATATTTTAAATGGGAGCCTGCGTACCCCAATCTTTCAGAGTATTACAGATGTTAAACTCGACCATGTATATTTTTACTGTGTGTGATGTTTCTGTTCCACCATGTTTAGATGTATAAAAAACTTTCATGTTTTTTCTAAAACTCGTAACCTCTCAATTAAATTAGAAAATCTAGTGGAAATGATCATCCTAGTTAACTAAGGGGGTTATAGTTGGGTACTACAACCGCTGTAAAAACTTTTACTTTTTTACTTTTTTCCTTTTTTCTTCATTTTTTCTACTTTCCCTTTAGTTTCCTTTGGTAGCAATTCAATCCTGTTTAGTTTCAATCAAATTGTAATCATACATGTCAATCCAAATTCAATTATATTTGTTAGACATATTCAGTTTCAATCAAATTGTAATCATGTTTGAATTTAATCACCAAACATGATAAAGTCAATATCTATATATAAATTAAAATCATATAATATATCAATTAAACTTAATAAAGAGATCAATAGATACACCAAAATATATCCATACATACATATAATGAAGTGTTAATAGTCTAGGAAAAAAACATTTATAATTTAAAAAACAAATAAATTTCAACTAGAACGATTTTGGCAACACTTCAAACAAATATGTTGTCCATCGCTTTTAAATGTTTGTAATCTCATCCTCAGAAAATGATTCTCGTTCAAATCTCTAAAAATTTAAAACCATAATGCATTAGCAACAGGAACATAATAAGCACACATAACTTGAACAAATTTTCAAACCTATTAAATTAAGCATAAATCCCAATGCAACTAAAATAAGCATAAATTCCATTAATTACTCTTTCTAATCAACAAACTTAGTACTCAAGTGCAATGTAATCATCATAAATACACATATTTTCCTTGGCAAAAGTTTGTTAAGAACACTTCACAGTCTGCAACTCAATGGAGTAATACTAATTCTAGAGGAATGGTGAGATACCTAACCTTTTATCTACCCTCATACGCAGAGTTACATATATATATATGTGTGTGTGCACACGAGCCTTAAAAGCCTCTAATTTTATTGTAACATTTAGTTACCCTATAAAACCTGAACGTATGTTATATGTATGAACTTTTCCATGGTTTAAAGTTTATATTCAATCATTGTAGGACAAAGAGAAGTCATCAAAGATACTTCTACTGCACTTAATTGTTTTGTGCTGGTTCATGTTAAGGTTAAAAGTTACGAAACAACTTCATTACTTATTAAGGACAGTGAAACAAAAGAGAAGTATTAAATGTCTTGTTTTCAATTTTTAGAAAATTGTACAAGAAACACTAAATATAACTCGTTTTTTATTTTCACTGTTACCTGTATAAACTTTCAAAAACAAAAAATAAAGTGGTGGCATTATAATTAAAAATGAAACAAGAAATGAAAATTAAGCCCTAGACAAGCCAGATTCAAAAGTTTGAGATAATGTCGGAAGAGAAGTATGATGCTCTGTGAAAGATTTAAATCTACATCTATTATCCACAAGGCTAACACATTCAAGTTTAACAATAAATGAAAAAAAGTAAAACTCACTAACGTGGACTGTCGCGGTCGGTCAAGTTGAAACATTAAAAATAATGTAGTACTAGGATGTGAGCCTAGGTCGTCTCTCGAGGATCAACACAAAAATTTAGGAAAATCAAGTTTTGAAATTTATAACAAACAGAAATTCAACAAACATACAAAGATATTTGGGGGGTTTTGGTTGCCATAGTAAAATTTAAAATAGAATAAATATAAGACTTAGGACAATTAAATAATAAGCGACTGATTTTCTTGGAGTATTGTAATTGGATTTATCCTTGGTTCACAAAAGATGATTCGTACACTTTCATTACTGTTGATTTCTTAGCTCAATTTGAATTAATCAACTAAGCATCTTTTCAACTCACAATTCCTTTACTTACATTCAAAGTAAATGAACATTAATATCGAGCATCCTAATTAAGCAAAAGGAGTCAAGATCGTAAAATCTAGGAATTATTGAGCATACATAAGAACATCGCCTACATACATAATCTATTCTCACATTATGGAATTAAGCAAACCATAATAAGTAAAAGTGATTATGAAAATATTCATTAAGCATGTATACTTCCTTAATCCATTTTAGTGAAAATCTTATTCTATTCCATTTGTATAATTAAACTGATTAAGCATACAAATTTAATTAAACAAAATGGAATTCAAACAAGTAAAATTATGAAGAAATCAACAATGATAAAAGAGTACTAAATTAAAAATAGAAACCTCAAAATCATATTACAATAATCTCCAAGAAAATCAATCTAGGGATTTTAGCCCTCCATAATCAAAACAAACTAAAAACAATAAAGATCAAACCCGGAATATACAGAAGAAGAAGAGAAAAATTTCCTCCAGAGGCCTTGTGCCTCTGTTGCTCCCAAATGAAGATGCTGGATGAATGGTGTCTAGAATGCTTCAATTCTTCTTCTATTTATAGGCCAGGAAAATAACCAGCGAGCATGGAGCATTTGTAAGTGGATCCCCTTTCGGCGTAGTGCTTCAATTTAAAATTCTCAATGCGATTCAAGGCTATTTCCACTAAAATATTCAATTCATAATTGATCAGAATCGATTCATTGAATTGAAATTTGAATTTTAAAATGTATGAATCTATTCAACAGTGATATGAATCGATTCAGGAGCTTAATTTGGCCTTTAAACATACGGATGAATCAATTCATTAATGATATGAATCGATTCATACGTTTCAATTTCATGATTCTGGACACTAGAAGCCTTGAATAGATTCATTAAATAGATTCATATGTTGGAAAAGCCCAAGAATTAGAAAATTTAGTCCCTGAATCGATTCACACCAAGCATGAATCGATTCATACGTTTCAATTTCATGATTCTAGACACTTCAAAACATATGAATCGATTCATGCTTAGTGTGAATCGATTCAGGGACTAAATTTTCGATTCATGTTTTTCCAATGCATGAATCTATTCAAGGCTTCTTTCCATACGTATGAATCAATTCAGGGCTTCTTTGAATCTATTCAATGAATCTATTCATATGCCTGTTCCTCCCTATTTCATGCTTTGTTTTACTCCTTGTAATGGCTTTTCATGTATTCATCAATTTGCTTGTCATCGAATGCATTTAATCCTTGCCCCTAATTCATTTTAAAATTAAATATCAAATAAAACTCAAATTATGAAAATGTGTTAAAATGTAGTATATTACACAATAATTGGTGGCAAATTATACACATTTAAAGTAAGGAATTAAGGATAAAATATGCATTATCAAATACCCAACACTCACTCTTTTGCACTCCCAGGAAAAATGAAAATAAAAATAAGTCTTATAATTTATTGAAAACATTAAGTTGAAAAACAGTAAACACAAAGAAGTGGCATGCTCGTCATAAAATCTTAGGAATATACAAAAGAAACAAGAGTTATTTAACATACAGGATACAGAGCATTAAGATATGTATGAAAATCATCCAAACACTTAGGCATGTGATAATTAAATCAAACTAAAAAGAAGATCATAAGTGATAGAACCTCACAAGACATACTCTCAACTCTAAAGTGTTTTAGATTTGTGTATACACTTAAAACATTTACTGAAAACAGACAGTCCCATAAATTTGGGAAGTTTCTTAAATTCACAATCAACATAAATGCATGTATAAATCGATAGGGCTTTTCAGGTTGTAATGTGGCCAGGGTAAAATAGTGTGGTAAAAATTTGGAAATTAGTTTCAGATACCAAAATGAATGATGGAGCAATTAATTTAACAAGTAAATAGTGAGGTAAAACATTTGTTCAATCACATTTAGTCGTCAATATTCCTTGTAAATCTTTTTTTAATAAGAAAAACAGAGAGTTGCAACCCTTATTAGCACACCCCCACACTTATTTGAATTGCCCATTTCTGAATCAATGTCAAAGTTCTAGGATATTCCTTAAGGCATGAACATTTTTGGTTTTTTTCGCCCAAGGCTTGTTTTGATCTGCAACAAAGAAATGGTTAAATAGGCTCAAAAGGGCTAGCAAAGGATGATTTATTCATGGTAGGCTTATGTGGCTAGTGGCTCAATTAAACAAAATGCTTGTGTCATTTCAAATACATGCATATGAGTTTCAAGTATCATCAAGAAACAAGATAAAGATTGGGATGTAAGCATTCAGGAATAAATCACACATGAAAGAATTAAGATAGTGTGAAGTGATCCATCAAATTTTAAGGCTCAAAAATCTCAGAAGGCATAATTCCATCATATATAATCATCTCTCAATTATCATTTCATTCTCAACATACCAAAAATGTCTAAGTTCAAATCACAACATATCATAAAGCTCATGTCAAACATGAAAGAAACTACCTATTACTCATGCATATCCTAAAAATTCTAGTAAAACATACCATAAAAACACACACAAAAACTTTTATTTAATTTTTTTATGTTATGTTAAGCAGAAAAACAATCACACAAAAACAATCACACATAAAAATGGTCTAAAATTACACAAAGAAATCCCACCCCCATACTTAAATCATACATTGTCCTCAATGTAAAATAGGGCATACAAAAATAGACAAGAGAATGAATAAGTAAAGAGATGGGTAAGAAAACTCCCTCATCAAGAGGGGTCAAGAAGTGGTTCTTCCAAAGCAAGCCCCTCCATTGTAGCATTTGTAAGTGAAAGGTTTTCATGGAATTGCTTTAAGCATTATCCATTAACCTTAAAGCTCTTATTGGAGGTCTCACTTCTTATCTCTATAGCTCTATAGTGAAATACATTAGTTACTACGAAAGATCCTTCCTATTTTGAGCGTAGTTTTCCAGCCATCAGTTTCAACCAGGAATTAAACAGTAGCACTTTCTGTCCAACAACAAACTCCTTTCTAACTATTGAGTTATCATGGAATTTCCTTGTTTTCTCTTTATAGAACTTTGAATTCTCATAAGCTGCCAAACAGATCTCATCAAGCTCATTCAATTGTAATTTCCTTTCCTCTCCTACTTAATCAAGTGCTAAGTTGTAAGTTTTCATAGGCCAGTAAGCATGATGCTCAATCTCTACCGGAAGATGACATGCTTTACCTCCTGAGCATAGCTTGCATGATCTTGTTGCAAAAGTGTGTACCCTAATCACTAACAATTGCTCTCGGGATGCCAAACCTGTAAAAAATTTGAGGTCTAACAAAATCCACAACAACCCGAGCATCATTAGTTCTGGTGGCTTTAGCTTCCACCCATTTAGAAACATAATCCACAGCTAACAGAATGTATGTAAAACCAAAGGATGGAGGAAATGGACCCATAAAATCAATGCCCCAAACATTAAATACTTCACAAAACAACATAGGTTGTTGAGGTATTTGTTGTAGCCATATGATTGCATTACCAACTCTTTGGCATTCTTCACAGGTGTTACAAGTCTTCCATGCATCCTTAAAAATAGTGGGCCAGTATAAACCAGAATCCAACACCTTCCTTGTTGTTCTTTATGGACCAAAATGTCCACCAACTTATGAAGCATGGAAGAATCAAAGCACTGATTCTATTCATAATGTGGAATGCATCTTTGAATAACCTAATCATTACACAACTTCCATAAATAAGGGTCATCCCATATATAATATTTTGCATCACTATTTAATTTTGAAATTTAGTTTCTGGATGCATATAGTGGAACAACAGAAGCAACAAGATAATTAACAATATTAGCGCACTAAGGTGTAACAAAAGAGTTAGAAATACTCATGAGTTACTCATCAGGAAAATGATCCTGAATAGGCAAGGAGTCAAGAGTTTTCTCAATTCTACTTAAATGGTCTGCCACCAAGTTTTGTGTTCCACTTCTATCACAGATCTCCAGGTCAAACTATTGGAGCAAAAGCATCCAATGAATTAACCTTGGCTTGGATTCACCTTTCTTTAACAGGTATTTCATAGCTGCATGGTCAGTAAAGACAACTACTCAAGACTCGAGTAGGTAAGATCTGAACTTATCTAATGCAAAAACAATAGCTGAGAGCTCTTTCTCTGTTGTGGTGTAATTTACCTGAGCAACATCTAAGGTTTTAGATGCATAGTAGATGACCCTAGGCTGTTTGTCAATCTTTTGACCAAGGAAAACTCCCAATACGTAATTAGAGGCATCGCACATAATCTCAAACGGGACTGTCTAATCAGGTGCTTAGATTATGGGGGTAATGGCCAATGCTTTCTTGAGATAATTAAAAGCCTCGTTTCACTTTTCATCAAACTCAAATACCACATCCTCTTCTAGCAGATTGGATAGTGGTCGGGCTTTTTTGTTGAAATCATTAATAAATCTTCTGTAGAAACCTGTATGACCAAGAAAAGAACAAACCTCTTGTAACATCCCAATTTTTAATAATGTACCGGGTGAATAAAGCCATTAAAATAATAATTTCAGAAGGGAGAATTTGTTTATTAATTACCATTAACTTAAATAATCAAAGGGTGTGCTGATTAAAAAGGGGTGATTAGCTTTAGTGGGTGCTGATGGGACTGGGTGACGTGAGCAGACTGCTCCTCACGTTTTCCCACCCCACCATTTCTTCCCTCATGCATGTGTTTATAATTGGTCGAAAGTTCCTTGCCTTTCATTTTTCGAAACTCCCTCTGCGATTCCTCTCTTCTTCCTTCTTCTCTTTCTCTCTTGTTCTCCTTCTTCTTCTTCTTCTTCTTCTCTTCTCCTTCTCTGCTCTCTGTTCTATTCCCTGTTTTGGAAGCCAAGTGACGGTGCTGCAGAGGAGTCAGAGCTCCCTCATACGAGTAGAGGACGAGCGTCGAAGCAGAAGCAGAAACAGCCCTGCACCACTCGTGGAGGGCAGTAGCGTTCAAGTAAAGGCTAAGCGAGTGGAAGCATTGAGTGAAGCAGCAAGGAAGAGAACCAACACCCAAGCAGAAAAGTCTCTCGGAGTCTCGTAATTGGTAAGGGGAGTACCTTACATGTTAAATGCATGGGTTATGAACGGGTTTCGAGTGTTGATAATGGTGATTCTGTATCCTATTGTATGATATGCTTGCATGTGGAGTACCCGAGTGTAAGATAAGTGAGAGTGAATATTGCATGTTATTATCGTCCTTGAAGATGCATGCGTTGTTGAGTTCCGATACCACAGAACCCAATTGCATGTTATGTTGTGTTGATTGGAATGCTTTGTTGAATCCGTTCATGTTCATATGGATGCATGCGTTGATTAAGTCCTGACACTGTTGTATACCGATTGCATATTATGTTGTGTTGATTGGAATGCTTGTTTGTACCTGTCAATCTTCATATGGATGCATGTGTTGATTAAGTTCTGATACTGCTGTATACCGAGTGCATGTTATGCTTGAGTTGATGAGAATGCTGATAGAAGCTTGATATTGATTGACACCGATTGCATTGGACTCATATGTTGCTAATGGAACTATGATGATGATTGCATGGAAGTATGTGTGTTAAATTAATATGTGGAATCTTGAGAATGTGTAATACCGACTGCATGTGATGTAGGTGTTGTTGACTGCTGATAATGCTTAATGCCAATTGCATAAGATGCATGTGCTATTGAGTTTTAAGAATGTGTAATACCGACTGCATGAGATGCATGTGTTGTTGAGTTCTGTTAATGTCCAGCATTGATTGCATGAGATGCATTTGCTGTTTGAATGTTGATGATGTATGATGCCGATTGTATGAGATGCATGTATGGTTGTGTATATGAACTTTGTGTTGTGTGATGAATCCGCGTGTGGTGCATGGGATGCGTTTGTGCCGGGAGCACGTAGTGTGGGACACTACCATCGGTTATTAAAGCGTGGGACGCTATGAAATCCTTAAGTGGGACTCAAGGTAGCCCTTGAGTGGGACTCGGGCTGCCTGTGAACACCTCCGTTGGCGCTGAGAGCGTTGGTGTCACCTGTGGGCAAACGGTTAGGTACCTGTAAAACGGCCAAGCAGCTGGGAGCTGATTTGATAGCTGAGAGCTATGTATAAAAAGGCTGAGAGCCTACGTTGCAACGTCTAAACAGATACACACGAATGCGGAACCGAGTGAAATACTATGTGCCTATTAACTGTTGATATTGTTTGGAATTGGTTATGCATGCGAAGGTGTCAATGAGATGATGAATGTTTATAACCGAGTGAAATACTTTGTGTGTATTAACTGATTGATATTGTTTGGAACTGATTATGCATGTGATGATGTTAATGAAAGGATGAATGTGTATAACCGAGTGAATACTCTGTGTATATGTATTGCTGATGTTGACTGGAATTTGATTATGCGTGTGATGATGCTAAGGAGATGATGAATGTATATAACCGAGTGAATTATTCTGTGTGCATGTGCTGTTGATACTGATCGAAATCTGCTCTGTGAATGTATGTTAATGTTGTTGGAAAGTTATGCATATATAGCCGAGTGAGAATTGTTGGGTTCTGAGTGAGAAATGTTCAAGGTGTGTGTTCTGATTCATGGGTATTATTATGACGCTGATTGTTGTATGTTAATATTATTGGATTGATATGTGCATAAGGCCGAGTGATACTGGTGGGTTCCGATCGGTAAGAGTTCCATATGTGTCTTGGTGGATTGATATTGCTTGACTTTACTCGTTGCTATGTATAATTACGTGTATATGTATATTGCTGTATAATTGTGGGACAACCTGAGTCAGTATCTATCATTTAATATCTAAGATGCTCACCCCTACACCATTTTTCAGTGTGCAGGTCGTACTCGGAAATGATGATAGGGTCTCAAGTCCGAGTGTAGTGCACTCCGACTGTTGAGTACTTGTATTGCATTATTATGTTTTGTCAGTGTAGCCTTGGCCGGCTCTCATGTAAAATGATGATTAAATATATTCATTTATAAAGATTGAATAGTCATGGTGTCACTTGTATGGTATCGTCAGTATTGGCAAATGCATAATATCAAGATAATGGGTATTTTGAGTATATGGTTACATGTATATGGGTCAGAACATATATTCCTACGTATGTGCTTTATGTTGATTTGATGCGTCTTCCGACTGAAATGTGTTGTTAAATGATTCAAGGGCTGTTGATGAGTGAAATAATGTTAAGTTGATGGTTCCGAGTGAGGATTACTGGGTGGCTTTTCTGAGTGAATACGCTGAGTAATTCTGAGTAAAAGATATAAGTAAACCCCGAGTGAGGCAGAGTTTGAATTCCCGAATGAAAGCCTTGAGAGATCCCCTTCTGAAAGAGGAGTTAGAGTAGTGGTTTAGAGTGGAATGGATCCTAAGTGTAAGGTCTTGATAATCCGAGTGAATAATGTAAAATCTGAGTGAGTGAGGATCGGTATGCCGACTGGTTGAGTTTTGAATAAGCCCGAGTGGGACTTAACTACCTGATTTTCCGAGTGAATGTGAATGTATACCGAATAGTGGAGGTGTAATGTGACCCGATTGTGTTAAGGATGGAATACGTTGAGTGATGATTGAATAAGATATATTCCGAGTGAGAAGGAGTTCTGGAATCCGAGTGGGATAACCCTCAGTGTCCGAGTAGAGTATAGGTGTGGCCGTATGGATAAAATTGAAAGGTTAAGTTATGGAATACCGATTGGACTTAGGAATGAACTTCCGAGTGGACTTAGTCATTTACCGAGTGTATGGATGTCCCGATGCCGAGTGATGAATTTGCCGTGTGAGGCTTCTCGCTTCAGGGAATGAAGGATCCGCTCCAGCGAATGTGTACTGCTGGAAAGCCTTTGTCGTGGTAGCGTTCAAGCGAATGGTACTTCGCCCGAGCGAGTGGGCTATCTCGCCCAAGCGACGTGGAGTCTCGCGTGAGCTAGTGCGTGTGTAATGCTGATGGGTTCACTCAGGCGGTTATCTCTTCCGCTGTAAATGGTTTTTCATTCCCCTGTCTTCCTCCCCATTCCCCATTCGTACCTGATTGTTTTATGGTCCACTCTGGTTTATTTAATTTTTGAAAGAATCTTCCTTGCGATTTAGGCTTATTATTTATTCAAATTAGGGTGTTACATTTTGGTATCAGAGTAGACCAAAACATCCATGGCCAAGGTTTGCCTACGGTTAGTGGGCGGTTGAGTGCATTAAGCCAGATTGTCACAATTACTTATGATATTCTATTGTATGTTGATACCTGTTCAATCATGACTCGGGTGATGATATGTGCTTATGATCTTCTATTGGATTTGGTGTAAGTTGACTATGAATGGTGTGGTTGTATGCCTGTGCCTTGTGAAGGAATTTGAATGTGCGATGTGTTATGTGTGAGATGTGTTGGTAGCTGTACTAAGGTTGAGTATTTGTGCATGCAACTCCTGGATTGTGGTATTTGTGAACTGTTTAGTGATGGTGTGACTCTGTCCGCGAATGCATGTTAATAATTTTGCGAATACTGACTGAATACTTATAAATAGGAGTGTTACCATTACTGCCGAGTGCTAATTGTGACAGATGTTTTGTAACCTAGCACATGAACCCTGCGTAATATATATATATGATATAGGTGATTAAGTGTGAACCCTGATTGAATAAGTAGATTATGATAGAGTCTTGGTTCCTGGTTTATGATAACTGAGTGGATGATTGATGGATATATTCATATGCTGATCTATATGAGTGGAAACGATGTAATTTGGACGGGTTCCGGATGAACTACTTTATGTATTGCTCTATAATTGAAACATGATAGTTGTTTGATGATTGAAATACGTGATCTGTGTGTGATTAATTATTGATGCATGCAACACCCGGATATTGTGATAGATATAAATTGTGAATCGTTGTGATGATACCCCGTCTGAAAGATGTGTATATACATATATATGCTAATGAGAATGTCGAGTGGCTTATGCTGTGAGTCAGCAAATAAGAGTTGAGTGTGATCTATAATAAAATGCATCAGCGTTGAACGTTTTTCAGAGTGGGCAATCAGATGAATGCGTGGGGTATTGAGGATTCTGAGATTAATCATAAAAGACCTCCGAGTTGGACTCGAGGCCATGCTTGGAGCATGAGCATTGGATGCTTAATGAAAGTCCTTGGGTTGGACTCAAGGCAAATGCCGAGTGCATTGGAGTTGGACTCCTGGTGAATAAATTGTATGCATCTGATTCGCCGACTGAATGAATGCACGTGTATAAGAGTATTATTATTGAGGCTGACATGATTTGCATGGATTTGAATGATTTGAGTAGTTTCCGACTTGATGATGTTGTATGAATGAGGTCTGACTGAGTGAATGTACATGTATTGATGCTGTTGCCAACTGTGATGCAACGTTATAATTGAGATGTATGTTATGGTACAATTTCTGATTGAATGACTGTGTGTACACTTATGATGATAAATGAGCTCAGTGTGAATTATATGAATATGTGGATATGATATTGTGAATGAAACCCTTAATGTAGTTTGGAATTGATTTGGGTAAATCTGATTGGATGAGTATATGTATATGTCGATGCTATTACCAAGTGCAATATGATGTTGTGGTTATGGTGCATGATGTAGTGAACAATAATATAGCCATGAATAATTGGTATAAAATCTGACTGAGTATCTGTATGTACATTAGTGCCGTTGCTGAGTTCGTGATGTGTTATAATAGCATATGTGATTGTGAATTGCTTAATCCTGAGTGAATTGCATGAACCCGAGCGAGTGATGTTATTATATAGCTGAGAATTAAGAATTTAATCCGAGCCATGGTTTTGTGAGGAATAAGGTTTAGAGGAAATATTTACTCGGTGTTGGCTAGAGGTCGATTGTTGTATTGCCATCATACTGTTTTACAAAAGTGATAAATAATTTTCATGATTATTGATGCGTGATGTACCCTATGTGATGCATGATGTCGATGTAGGTGTATTACTTATGTGTGTGAACTGTTATTAATTACCGTGTGAATTAGTTGGGTGAGTCTGGTCCGTGTGAGGCATGCTGCTCTGAGATGACTCTTCCTGACATAGGTAATGTGGCAGCATACACGTTGTAGTGACTATGTAATTGTTGTAACCCTATAGGAATGATACATCATCCTATAAGATGGATGCAACAATTCATGAGTCGGGTAGGTGAAGCTGTAACTGCTTATGGTGATGGTGAGTCTTTCAGACGATTCCGAGTGATGATGAGAGTTATATTAAATAAGTGTTATGCGATTGTTTACCAAAATGAAGGTAGAGGGTTTGTTTGACCTTGACGTGTCTGCTTCCGAGAGGATTAGAGGTTGTTGGGTACGGATTGGCTACTAAAACGATGATTGGTATTGGAATAAGAAGGGTGATCAAGCTGTCACTGAAATTGGAGTTTTGAAAGGTTAACCGAGTGATACTGTAAGCCTAATGAGGAAACCAGGATTGGAGCCAAACTAAATTATAAGGTTAGTATATTCCGAGTGTGTAAGAGGGGAGACAATTCCAAGTGAAGACCTTGTGGGAAAGAACTGCTGAGTGAAAATTATGGTGTTCCAAGTAGAACCTTATTGAGAGGATCATTACTAAGTTAAGGGAATAGTGTCTGAGCCTAACCTTCTGGGTAAGGTAAGATTCGAGTAACGTGACTCGGAGTGTATCACTTCCGAGTGGAATGGCACCGTGTGGAACGATTCTGAATAGTAAGATAGCGAGTGTAGAATTCCTAATACCCTTGTGACGTCCAACCGAGTGATCTTCCAGGAGAAAAGTCCTTCTGATCGGAAAATGGAACTTAGAGTGTGCAGGTTTCCGCGTGAAGGGGGCTCCGAGAGGAAGTAGATATCCGAGTGAAGGATTTAATTGAAGTCGTACTCAGGTCAGTGATTGGGACTGTTGAGCTTGAACTCAGGTTTGGTTTCGAGGTAGGCACGAGTTACGAGTGAATTTCTGGTAAGTGGAAGGATTTCCGGGTGAGAATTACCCTCGAACCCCGAGTGATGTTTGTGTAAGAGGACTGAGTGAAACTCTCAGGATGAGAGCATGGAATTAGCCGGAAGCATGGGTAGGAATCTAAGATTTCAGAATTTAGTGTAGTGCATATGCGAAGCAAATCCGGGCAAATTATGTTAATAGAAACACATGGAAATTCCTTGAGTGTTCCCCTTGGTGTAAGAGAGAGATTTTGTGGTCAGGTGTTGAAAACCCGAGGGTTTGGTTGGGAGAAACCGGTCGGGAGTGAGTATTTTGGGAGTCGGTGGTGTTGTTTATCGACTGAATTTTTCCCAACTGGTTGAATAACCTCTAAGGATGTATTCCCCACGACACAATGTCGAGCCTATGCTTTATGTGATTTCATTATTGTGCCGAGTAACTCGTTTGAGTCAGGAAACCGATAGTATGAATATGCCGAATGGTGTTGAGAGTATATGGCCGAGCGGCCAAGAAATTAGGAAGTGCCACTGCTTATGATAAATTGGCTAAGTTAAAATGGGGTAAATTGAACGTTTTAGAGATTGAATTTCCCTATATATTAAATTCTGTGATTAGGTTGCAATCAGGTAGAGCCTGACTTTTATGTTTTGCCGACTGAAATTGTGTGGACGGTCTATAAACCGCTTGAGTGGTGGATCTTGCCGAGTGGAATTGTGACCCGGTCGGTGAATGTTGTGGAAGCTCAGTCGTGTGAGTGAGAGACCAATTTTCTGAGTTATGTATGTAAGGTAAGTTACCGACTGAATTTCGAGGACGAAATTCTTTTGAGAGGGGGAGAACTGTAACATCCCAATTTTTAATAATGTACTGGGTGAATAAAGCCATTAAAATAATAATTTCAGAAGGGGGAATTTGTTTATTAATTACCATTAACTTAAATAATCAAAGGGTGTGCTGATTAAAAAGGGGTGATTAGCTTTAGTGGGTGCTGATGGGACTGGGTGACGTGAGCAGACTGCTCCTCACGTTTTCCCACCCCACCATTTCTTCCCTCATGCATGTGTTTATAATTGGTCGAAAGTTCCTTGCCTTTCATTCTTCGAAACTCCCTCTATGATTCCTCTCTTCTTCCTTCTTCTCTTTCTCTCTTGTTCTTCTTCTTCTTCTTCTTCTTCTTCTTCTTCTTCTTCTCTTCTCCTTCTCTGCTTTCTGTTTCATTCTCTGTTTTGGAAGCCAAGTGACGGTGCTGCAGAGGAGTCAGAGCTCCCTCATACGAGTAGAGGACGAGCGTCGAAGCAGAAGCAGAAACAGCCCTGCACCACTCATGGAGGGCAGTAGCGTTCAAGTAAAGGCTAAGCGAGTGGAAGCGTTGAGTGAAGCAGCAAGGAAGAGAACCAACACCCAAGCAGAAAAGTCTCTCGGAGTCTCGTAATTGGTAGGGGGAGTACCTTACATGTTAAATGCATAGGTTATGAACGAGTTTCGAGTGTTGATAATGGTGATTCTGTATCCTGTTGTATGATATGCTTGCATGTGGAGTACCCGAGTGTAAGATAAGTGAGAGTGAATGTTGCATGTTATTATCGTCCTTGAAGATGCATGCGTTGTTGAGTTCCGATACCACAGAACCCGATTGCATGTTATGTTGTGTTGATTGGAATGCTTTGTTGAATCCGTTCATGTTCATATGGATGCATGCGTTGATTAAGTCCTGACACTGTTGTATACCGATTGCATATTATGTTGTGTTGATTGGAATGCTTGTTTGAACCTGTCAATCTTCATATGGATGCATGTGTTGATTAAGTTCTGATACTGCTGTATACCGAGTGCATGTTATGCTTGAGTTGATGAGAATACTGATAGAAGCTTGATATTGATTGACACCGATTGCATTGGACTCATATGTTGCTAATAGAACTATGATGATGATTGCATGGAAGTATGTGCGTGTTAAATTAATATGTGGAATTCTGAGAATGTGTAATACCGACTGCATGTGATGTAGGTGTTGTTGAGTGCTGATAATGCTTAATGCCAATTGCATAAGATGCATGTGCTATTAAGTTCTGAGAATGTGTAATACCGACTGCATGAGATGCATGTGTTGTTGAGTTCTGTTAATGTCCAGCATTGATTGCATGAGATGCATGTGCTATTTGAATGCTGATGATGTATGATGCCGATTGCATGAGATGCATGTATGGCTGTGTATATGAACTCTGTGTTGTGTGATGAATCCGCGTGTGGCGCATAGGATGCGTTTATGCTGGGAGCACGTAGTGTGGGACACTACCATCGGTTATTAAAGCGTGGGACGCTATGAAATCCTTGAGTGGGACTCAAGGTAGCCCTTGAGTGGGACTCGGGCTGCCTGTGAACACCTCCGTTGGCGCTGAGAGCATTGGTGTCACCTGTGGGCAAACGGTTGGGTACCTGTAAAACGGCCAAGCAACTGGGAGCTGATTTGATAGCTAAGAGCTATGTATAAAAGGCTGAGAGCCTATGTTGCAACATCTAAACCGATACACATGAATACAGAACCGAGTGAAATACTATGTGCCTATTAACTGTTGATATTGTTTGGAATTGGTTATGCTGCGAAGGTGTTAATGAGATGATGAATGTTTATAACCGAGTGAAATACTCTGTGTGTATTAACTGATTGATATTGTTTGGAACTGATTATGCATGTGATGATGTTAATGAAAGGATGAATGTGTATAACCGAGTGAATACTCTTTGTATATGTATTGCTGATGTTGACTGGAATTTGATTATGTGTATGATGATGCTAAGGAGATGATGAATGTATATAACCGAGTGAATTATTCTGTGTGCTTGTGCTGTTGATACTGATCAAAATCTGCTCTGTGAACGTATGTTAATGTTGTTGGAAAGTTGTGCATATATAGCCGAGTGAGAATTGTTAGGTTCTGAGTGAGAAATGGTCAAGGTGTGTATTCTGAATCATGGGTATTATTATGACGCTGATTGTTGTATGTTAATATTATTGGATTGATATGTGCATAAGGCCGAGTGATACTGGTGGGTTCCGATCGTTAAGAGTTCCATATGTGTCTTGGTGGATTGATATTGCTTGACTTTACTCGTTGCTATGTATAATTACGTGTATATGTATATTGTTGTATAATTGTGGGACAACCTGAGTCAGTATCTATCATTTAATATCTAAGATGCTCACCCCTACACCATTTTTTAGTGTGCAGGTCATACTCGGAAATAATGATAGGGTCTCAAGTCCGAGTGTAGTGCACTCCGACTGTTGAGTACTTGTATTGCATTATTATGTTTTGTCAGTGTAGCCTTGGCCGGCTCTTATGTAAAATGACGATTAAATATATTCATTTATAAAGATTGAATAGTCATGGTGTCACTTGTATGGTATCGTCAGTATTGGCAAATGCATAATATCAAGATAATGGGTATTTTGAGTATATGGTTACATGTATATGGGTCAGAACATATATTCCTACGTATGTGCTTTATGTGGATTTGATGCGTCTTCCGACTGAAATGTGTTGTTAAATGATTCGAGGGCTGTTGATGAGTGAAATAATGTTAAGTTGATGGTTCCGAGTGAGGATTACTGGGTGGCTTTTCCGAGTGAATACGCTGAGTGATTCTGAGTAAAAGATATAAGCAAACCCCGAGTGAGGTAGAGTTTGAATTCCCGAATGAAAGCCTTGAGAGATCCCATTCTGAAAGAGGAGTTAGAGTAGTGGTTTAGAGTGGAATGGATCCTAAGTGTAAGGTCTTGATAATCCGAGTGAATAATGTAAAATCCGAGTGAGTGAGGATCGGTATGCCGACTGGTTGAGTTTTGAATAAGCCTGAGTGGGACTTAACTACCTGATTTTCCGAGTGAATGTGAATGTATACCGAATAGTGGAGGTGTAATGTGACCCGATTGTGTTAAGGATGGAATACGTTGAGTGATGATTGAATAAGATATATTCCGAGTGAGAAGGAGTTCTGGAATCCGAGTGGGATAACCCTCAGTGTCCGAGTAGAGTATAGGTGTGGCCGTATGGATAAAATTGAAAGGTTAAGTTATGGAATACCGATTGGACTTAGGAATGAACTTTCGAGTGGACTTAGTCGTTTACCGAGTGTATGGATGTCCCGAAGCTGAGTGATGAATTTGCCGTGTGAGGCTTCTCGCTTCAGGGAATGAAGGATCCGCTCCAGCGAATGTGTACTGCTGGAAGGCCTTTGTCGTGGTAGCGTTCAAGCGAATGGTACTTCGCCCGAGCGAGTGGGCTGTCTCGCCCAAGCGACGCGGAGTCTCGCGTGAGCTAGTGCGTGTGTAACGCTGATGGGTTCGCTCAGGCGGTTATCTCTTCCGCTGTAAATGGTTTTTCATTCCCCTGTCTTCCTCCCCATTCCCTATTCGTACCTGATTGTTTTTTGGTCCACTCTGGTTTATTTAATTTTTGAAAGAATCTTCCTTGTGATTTGGGCTTATTATTTATTCAAATTAGGGTGTTACACCTCTCGTACGCAAGAGGGGTAAGGTAAGGGTGATATGACTTCTATCTCTGCAGGGTCTACCTCATTTCCTTTCTTAGAGATTACATGCCCTAAAACTATTCCTTGTTCCACCATAAAATGGCATTTTTCATATTTTAAGACAAGGTTAGTTTCCATACATCTGTTTAAAACTTTATCCAAACTCTCAAGGCATACATCAAAAGAAGATCCATAAACAGTAAAATCATCCATAAACACCTCTATGCAATGTCTACCAAGGTCCAGCCTATAGCTTTCTTATGGCTTTTCAGAACCTGTAGTAATTTTTCTTCTTGATTTTCATCAAAAGAAGTGGAAATTATCACTGGGAGCTATTCATCATCCCTCAAGTATACATACTTAAGGTTCTCAGGTAGGGGTTTCAACTCCAATTTGGGTGCCTGCATCACAGATGGAACTAATGAAGCAGATTTAGATTCTGTTGCTTGCACCTCAACAATTTTGTTAGAGTCTTCTTGAAATTTTGCATTCAGGTTAGTGCATTCTAGTTCCTTATGATTAACAGGCATATCTAAAGATTCTGAATCAGCGTATATGCATTTATCAATCACAGCACAAATAGCATAACTTTCAGAATCATTGTATGCAAAACAATTGTATGAATCACTCATACATTCAAAATCAATATTTTGAGAGATATCAGAAAGATGTTCACAAATTAATTCATCCATAATGTCAATATGAAAAATAGAATGATTTTCATATGGGCGTTTCATAGCATCAAGAATATTGAATCGAACTCTAGTGTCACTAAATTCCATACAGAGAGTTCTAACATGGACATCTATTTTGGTTCGGGCTATTTTCAAAAATGGTCTTCCCAAAATTATAGGAACAAAAATGTCAGACATACCTTCCATATCAAGTATGAAAAAGTAAGTTGAAAAAACAAGTTGATTTACCTGAACCAAAACATCCTCTATGACTCTAGCAGGGAGAACAATACTTCTATTTGCTAACTGAATTACTACACCAGTTGGTTGTAAAGTTCAAAGGGACAGAGATTTGAAAACAGACATAGGCATAACATTTATTGAAGCTCCTAAATCTAACATGGCATTTTCAAATTTACTATTGCCTATGATACAAGGTATAGTGAATGTATCTGGATCTTTATATTTTTCAGAAATGTTGGGAATTTCTTTACCAAGCAGTGCTGATACATTTCTTCCCATGTTTATCCTCTCATTGCCCTTGAGTCTCCTTTTGTGAGTACACAGCTCCTTCAGAAATTTGGCATACTTAGGGACTTGTTTGATTGCATCAAGAAGAGGTATATTCACTCCCACTCTCCTACAAGTATCCAAAATTTCTTTATCCACTTCTTCCATCTTCTCACTTGGAATTGCTTTTGGTGGGAATGTAAAAGGGATTTGAGGTGGACATATATCAGACTTTCTTGAAGATGGTATGATGCTTAAATCCTGAGTCATTAACTTGATGCATAACTCTCATAGGATTTATATTCTTTTGGCAAGTGCACCAATCATTAAATTTGTAATATATTTGATCATCCCATAGGGATTGAGGTAATTACCGTAATCTTGGACTAGCACAAGCTGAACTAACACAAGTAGATAGAATTCATTCTATTTTTGTTGTTTTATACTTTCTATGTTTTTATATTTTCAGAAACAATAAAAGAGATGAAATATGATTAATGGAAGATAGGTTAGGATTACTTCAACGTACAACTTCATCAAGGAACATGCAATCGAGGTTCAATTAAGCTTCAGATACAAGAGGACAATTCATAGATGGTTAATCCCTAATCCTTTAGGTAATTAACACTAACTCCTAAGCATTAAACCCTAATCCCTTAGGTGTTCAGTGACAGAGAAATCTAATGCGAAATTAGGGGTTGAACCCTAATTATTCACCTAATTACTAGGCCTGAATTAGTTAGGAAGCTAAAAGTTACCTAAGCATCAACCATGATTCCTCACTGGTGAGATTCTTTATTTGGATCTGAATTTGTCAATTCAGCAGAGTAGATCCACTTCTCAGCTTGTACTCCTCTTACTCTAGAAGATAATTTCCTTAATGTAGCTTCAAGATTCCATCTGAAGCTTCAGTAATCCCAACCCTAGGGGTTTAGAAACCTATGGAAATGGATTCTGTCGAAGGAATGTGAGGAGATATGGACGAGAGAATTTAGAGAGAGAAAAGAATTAGAGAGAGATTAGAAAATGAGAAAATGAATCGTATTATTGCTTCTGTGTGTGTCTCTCTCTATTTACAAATATATATACAGCTACGACAAAACTAACTAACTAACTAACTCTAATTAATTACAAAGGAAACTAATTAATAAATAAAATAACTAAACTAATTACATACAATACTTAAGTTACTAAAATACAAAGTAAACAGTAACTGATAATAACTAAAGGTCACTATTGCAGTTTGATGTTGAAGGAGTATCATGTATTGTGCCAATAATCTCACGTGACATGGTTGCTTAACTCTTCAAATATAATTTGGTACTTGCTTGCTGCATGCTCACGTTATTGCATGGTAAGCTTTGGATGCATACAGGATGTCTTCACGCTTAAGCGTGACTTGCTGTACTTGAGCGTCCCTTTGAATAGTCTTTACATACATACAGGGCAACCTCACGCTTAAGCGTGGTACATAGGCGCTTGAGCATGGTAACAAACTTCACGCTTAAGCGTGGTCGTGTATGCTTGAGCGTGGCACATTACTTGGTGCATGCTATGACATTTACGTGAATGCATGGTGGTTTCACTCTTGAGCTTGATGCTTCTCTTTTCAGGTTCTGTTTGTGCATCTACATACGCTGGGATTCCAGCGTATGTACCCTGGATGTCCTGCACTTGATCCTGCAACATACAAACAAATAAATGCCTAGCGTATGTACGCTAGCTTTCTAGCGTATGTACGCTGGCTTTCTAGCGTATGTACGCTGGGTTAATAAATCTCTCAATACATATAATTCCTTATATACTTATGTTTTTAACCATTTTCTTGCACAATTTAAACACATTTGAATTAAATAACTAAAACAAGAATTATTGATAATTTATTAAATAATAATGCCAAACTAAACAATATTTAATGGATTAAGTTAAATTAAAGATGAAATTATTAAGTCTTTTCAAGACTTATCACATCCCCAAACTTAAAGCTTGCTTGTCCTCAAGCAAGGACTCAGATTAATTAAATCAATTACACTCACTCAAGACAATCAGCCTTTCTTTAACTTAATTCATGCCATAATTATTGAATACCATTCATGCTTTCTTTTTGCAATTTCTAAAAATATAATTACTCATATTTTCCTTGGGAACAAGCTGGTGATGCTTTCCTCACAAGGATTAGTGTTTCACTCTTCTCTCAGTGTATAGGTTTAATTGTATGCACTCGTCACCTGCATAATTGTCAGATCAACATAGGCTTGTAACAGTTCTAAACATCATGACATATGCTAGCACAATTGGATCAGTAAGGGCTTTTTAAGCTTGTCATGGGGTTAGGCTACAGGCTCCATTTTTGTTTTTCTAGTCACTATTGGGTTACAAGATGTGCCCACTGATGTTGTGCCTCAATCTTAACTTAAATGCTTTTACTAACCAGCTCTTTTTTTTCTCAGATGAAGGATAACTCAACTACTTGTGATGCTTTGCACCTTCTTCTCTTTCAGTCTTTTGGACTCTTTCTTTCTTTCTTCTCTCTCATTTTTTTTCAATACCATTTTCCTTTTCTTTATAAGACTTGCTTTGCTGATTTTTCACTTTTCTTTTACTTTTGTTGTTCTTTCTTTTATTTTTTTTCAAAATCCTCATCTATAATTAAGATCAAAGTGTGTCCTTTAATTGCTGTTAGGCACACTCTTCATCCCCAAACTTAGAACTTTCTAGTCCCTAGCAATAAGATAAGACTTAACAGTTCATCAGTGGTACATCCAGGGATAATTCACTTGGTTTTTCTTAGATACATAGGCTTGTAAAGTTAGGTACATAATCAGAATGAAAGGGTCTCAGGCTCAAACATAATTGTTAGGTCAAAGGATAATTAATAATATGGATGGCTAAATTTGGCCCTGGCTAATTTCCAAAGAAGGCCTTCATTATTTCCAATTGGCAAACATAAAATCATTTAGTAAGCACTGAAGCAAATTCTGTCTCACTAACAATAATGCAGGCACACTCAGAAAAGAAATAATAAAGGCTAAAAAGCTAATAAATTACAGGCAATCATGTCCCCAAACTTAATGCGAGATTACAAATTCAGATTGCTAACTAGCACGGTGACAATATAAATAATTATTACAAAGCAGAAAAGAAATAACATTAAACAATTAACAGGGAAATATGATTTCATTACAACTGAAAAAGGAAATACATTGTCCAAGATATGATACTAAAATAAAGTTATTGCCACCCAAAAGTAAATTAGCAAAAGTGAGATGAATAGACATGATGGATGCAATAATTTCAAGATTGAAACGGTAATAATTCTAGATATTAAGTGAAATTAAGGAGGGAAGAGATGTTACCTTTCAATCGAATCCAAAGAATATGCCTTTTTTTTTCTTTTGAAGAACCAGAGCTTCCAACGTACAAGGGGTATGAGTCATAAGTACACGTAGGTACGCTGGATCTAGGCGTACATACGCGCATATTAAAGCACAGAGGTGGAAACAGGTATGAATCACGCTTCAAGCGTACCATTCTTCGCTTAAGCGAGGAGAAAGTATTATGGGCCACGCTTAAGCGTTGAGGGACCACGCTCAGGCAACAAGCTTGGAACAGCAAGCTTTCAACTTTCTTAAGCCTGAGCACGCTCAAGCATGATGTGGGGCACTCAAGTATGGGACTCTTTCCAGTATCAGTGGCATGCCAGGAAGCTCACGCTCGGGCGTGAGTAAATGCACGCTCAAGCGTGCAATGCATAACATGTGACAGGTTTGGTACAAGCTCAATTACGCTTAAGCTTGATATTATTTCGCTCAAGCGCGTAATACACAAGGACGGCCATGCTCAAGCGTGTAGTGGACACGCTCAAGCACAAGACATGGGAGCCTGCACTTCTTGATCACGCTTAAGCGTGATGGGCCAAGCTCAAGCACTAGAATCAACATGAAGGGTCACGCTTAAGCGTGGACCCGAGCTCGCTCAAGCGCGAGGCTTACCCAAAGTCACACTCAGGCGTGAGAGGATCACACTTAGCTGCCAGGAACTTAGCTTAAGATCACGCTTGAGAGCATAAAAGCTCGCTCAAGCTCCAGGGGTACCTGATCCTAATTCTAGCTAATGGAATTACACGTAGGTACACTAGGATTTGAGCGTATGAACGCTCAAACCTTATTCAAAATTTTTCAAGCTTTTTCAGTCGTTTCTTCTTTCTCTCTTTTTAGTTTTCTTTTCTTTTGTTTTGTTTTTTGTATTTATAAGGAAATTTAAAGTAACAAAGAACTAACATGAAACACAAAATGAGAAAATAGATGTTGTACAATGGTATGACTACAGAACACAAAATTGGAATTTTTTTTTTCATATAAAGGAACTAAGATGCATGAATAGAAACTACCTGTGTGGAGAGAAAGAGATGGTGTAGAAGTGCATACTTTGGTGGTTCATTATTCAAGGAATGAAGGTGAGTGTAAGAATGCTTCTTGGGAGCATCCACTGTGCAATCCTGAAAATTCTCTTTTGTTTTTTTTTCTTCTTTTTCTTCTCTCTCTTTTTTTTAACTCTATTTTTCTCTTCTTTTTTTGAAAACTTCTCTCACTACTTTATTTATGTATAAGAAAGACAAATATAGGCTCATCCTCCAGGATCCCATTGCTTATGACCATACACTCTTGGTCTTTTAGATCCAGTTTTCTCCTTGTTATGTTTAAGGCTAATGCTCAACATAACTTTCCTCCAATCTTTCTTTTTCCAAACTTTCTGCTTTTTCTTCTTTTTCTTTCCTTCACTCTTTTTCTTTTTCTGTTTTATGTTAGTCTCCCTCTTTTTGTTCCATAAGTAATGTTCTTCTTGACTTGAGAATTCACGTTTCCTTGTGATTTCCATAGCTGCAGTAGTCACCACTAGTAAACGCTCCTCATGACATGGTTGAATTTCTTCTTCTTTTATATTCTCAACATCTAGACATATGAATTTTTCTTGTGCATGAATCTCTACTTCTTTCTCTGTATTCACACTTGGCTCCAACAAAATTTTAGTATCATTATTGTGTTTCCAAGATATGGTTTCCATATCAGCTAAAACCTCTACCCCTTCTATCACTTCTTGCTCAACAATAGTGTCTAATTGATTCTCAGGTTCCTCAATGGCTTCTGTTGTCATTTGTTTAATTTGCACTTCAGGAACACTTGCATCATCAAAGAAATTATTCAATGACAACTCTTGCTCTTGTTCTTCTTCAGACCAATCTTCTTCATTCCAATCATCGAAGAATGCCTTACTAGATATACTATAATCTTCCACTTCTGAAGTATAATCTCTATAGCTTTCCTCTTTGCATGCTTCAATTGACTCTTCTTCCATCAAATATCCCTAAACTTCCTCATTTTCTTTTTCTTCTTTTGTTTCTATATCAACTTCAAGTTCAGGTTCATCCATCCCAATATTTTCTAGCTGGTCTTCTTCTTCCCTAAACTTGGTTTCCTCATTTAGACCAGTATCATCATCCCATGACTCTTCATATTGGTCTTCTCTTCATACAACCTCTGTATTTCTTTGCTCTTCGGCCAACTACTTTGCAATAAAATCCACTTGCTTTTGAATGTTCATGATTGAATTATCATAATTTTTTACACTAGTTTGAGTGACTTCCATGAATTGAATTAAAATCCTTTCTAACTCTGATTGCTCTTTTTCAATTGGTTGTACCTCCTCCACATGGTTCATGCAAAATGTTTGTGAATATTGAAGAAACTCTACTAAGGTGTCATCAAGATCCATCACCTGTAACTTTTCACTTTCCAAAGGAACTAGAAAAAACATAATTACAACAACTAACTACAAACAAGGCTACTGTAATGCTTAGTGCTACCACTAAAATAGCCAACAACAACTAATAGCAAACGCTCAACACAATACCAATACTTAATGAAATCTACTCCTATAACAAAATTCACTAACAACTAACAAAAATTACAAAGACTAAAAAAAATGGTTCAGTCTAGTATCGGTCCAAGGATTGTTGATATTACTCAACAATCCCCGATAGCAGTGCCATTAACTTGATGCTTAAATCCTGAGTCATTAACTTGATGCATAACTCTCAGAGGATTTATATTCTTTTGGCAAGCACACCACTTGTTAAATTTGTAATATATTTGATCGTCCCACAGGGATTGAGGTAATTACCGCAATCTTGGACTAGCACAAGTTGAACCAACACAAGCAGATAGAATTCATTTTATTTTTGTTGTTTTATACTTTTTATCATTTTATATTTTCAAAAACAATAAAAGAGATGAAATCTGATTAATGAAAGATAGGTTAGGATTACTTCAGCGTACAACTTCATCAAGGAACATGCAATCGTGGTTCATTTAAGCTTCAGATGCAAGAGGATAATTCACAGATGGTTAATCCCCAATCCCTTAGGTAATTAACACCAACTCTTAAGCATTAAACCCTAATCCCTTAGGTGTTCAGTGACAAAGAAATCTAATGCGAAATTGGGGGTTGAACCTTAACTATTCACCTAATTACTAGGCCTGAATTAGTTAGGAAGCTAGAAGTTACCTAAGCCTCAACCATGATTCCTCACTAGTGAGATTCTTTATTTGGATCTGAATTTGTCAATTCAATGGAGTAGATCCACTTCTCAGCTTGTTCTCCTCTTACTTCAGAAGATAATTTCCTCAATGCAGCTTCAAGATTCCATCGGAAGCTTCAGCAATCCCAACCCTAGGGGTTTAGAAACCCATATAAATGGATTTTGTTGAAGGAATGTGAAGAGACATGGACGAGTGAATTTAAAGAGAGAAAAGAATTAGTGAGAGATTAGAAAATGAGAAAATGAATCGTATTATTGCTTCTGTGTTTGTCTCTCTATTTACAAATATATATACAGCTACGGCAAAACTAACTAACTAACTAACTCTAATTAATTACAAAGGAAACTAATTAATAATTAAAATAACTAAACTAATTACATACAGTACTTAAGTTACTAAAATACAAAATAAACAGTAACTGATACATAACTAAAGGGCACTATTGTAGTTTGATGTTGAAGGAGTATCATGTATTATACCAATAATCCCACGTGACATGGTTGCTTAACTCTTCAAATATAATTTGATACTTTCTTGTTGCATGCTCACGCTACTGCATGGTAAGCTTTGGATGCATATAGGATGTCTTCACGCTTAAGCGTGACTTGCTGCACTTGAGCGTCCCTTTGAATAGTCTTTACATACATACAGGGCAACCTCACGCTTAAGCGTGGTACATAGGCGCTTGAGCGTGGTAACAAACTTCACGCTTAAGCGTGGTCGTGTATGCTTGAGCGTGGCACATTACTTGGTGCATGCTATGACATTTACGTGAATGCATGGTGGTTTCACTCTTGAGCTTGATGCTTCTCTTTTCAGGTTCTGTTTGTGCATGTACATACGTTGGAATTCCAACATATGTACCCTGGATGTCCTGCACTTGATCCTGCAACATGCAAACAAATAAATGCCTAGCGTATGTACGCTGGCTTTCTAGCGTATGTACGCTGGGTTAATAAATCTCTTAATACATATAATTCCTTATATACTTATCTTTTTAACCATTTTCTTGCACAATTTAAACACATTTGAATTAAATAACTAAAACAAGAATTATTGACAATTTATTAAATAATAATGCCAAACTAAACAATATTTAATGGATTAAGTTAAATTAAAGATGAAATTATTAGGTCTTTTCAAGACTTATCATGGTACATCATTCTCAACCATTGTAGGCTCAGTGGTTTATTCTTCAGGTTCCTTGGGTATGGATGCCTCAAGATTCTTACTTGATCTTAACTGAATTGCGCTTACATTCCTTGGATTTGCAGCCGGTTGAGATGGTAATTTGTCAGAATTCTAAGACTGTAATTGGTTCAATGATGAAGCCAACTGCCCAATTTGATTGCTTAAGTTCTGGATGGTAGCATCATTTCTCTGCTGATAATCTAAGTTTTGTGCAGCCATTTTTTTCCAGTTCTTCCAAAGAAGGGCCACTTGTGGATGGTTGAGGTATTGGCTTTTGGAAGGTTGATGTATGGTTTTGAAATAGGGGTTGAGGATTTTGTTGTTGGTTTCCCCATCTCAGGTTTGGATGATTCCTTTACCCTGGGTTTGTATCTATTGGTGGAAAGTCATGGTTTTGTTATTGTTATGGAGGTCTATTATGGTATATTTTGGCTACATAGGCTTAGGGATTATCATCACCCTTCTCTTGTAGAGAAGGACAACAATCAATGGGATGCTCTTGTGAAGTGCCAATGCCACACACTTTGGTAGTCATGAATTTTTAATTAACTGCTAATTGTGTGACCAAAGTGCTGAGAGCGTCAAATTTTCTCTCCAATTTAATTCCAGATGCACTAGAATTTGAATCATACATGTTTTTAAAAGCATAATTTCTTAGACTGAATTGTTGGGAGTTGGATGCCATCTTCTCAATCAAGTTTCTTGCTGTAGCAGCGGTCATGTCTCCCAAAGCTCCTCCACTTGCCACGTCTAGCATATTGCGATCAACATAGTGTAGATCTTCATAAAAGTATTGATGGTGAGGGAAACTTGCACAGAGTTTCTTGAATCTTTCCCAATACTCATAAAGACTTTCCCCAGATATGTCTTTCCAGATTGCAGTAGTTCTAGAGGAAGGAAAGAATTTTTCCAAGAATATTTTCTTCAAGTCATCCCAACTTGTGATTAATCTTGGAGCAAGGTAGTAGAGCCAGTCCTTAGCAACACCTTCTAGAGAATGAGGAAACGCTTTTAGATACATATGATCCTCTTGAACATTTTGAGGCTTCATTGTGGAACACACAATGTGGAACTCTTTGAGATGTTTATACGGATCTTCATTCGCAAGGCCATAAAATTTTGGCAACAAGTGTATAAGTCTGGTTTTAAGCACAAAAGGGACATCCTTTTCAGGATATTGAAAACATAAACTTTCGTAAGTGAATTTGGGTACAGCTAGTTCCCTAAGAGTTCTTTCACGAGGTACTTGTCTAGCCATATCAGAAAAATTAGCAGTAATATTTTTGGCTTTTCTAACTAATCTATGAAATGTCCTATCTATTTTAGGATCAAATGAATATAAATGCCCAAAAGTTGTTCTAGTCAAACATAACATACAACAATGTATTTTATGATCATGAGCAATGCATCATAAGAATCCTAAATCATGCAATAAAATAAAACAAATAAATAATAATTATTTTTGAATTTTTTAAATTATTTTAAAACAAAAATCTTCCTAAAGATCGTTGATCCCCGGCAGCGGCGCCATAATTTGACGTGGACTGTCGTGGTCGATCAAATTAAAACATTAAAAATAATGTAGTACTAGGGTGTAAGCCTAGGTCGTCTCTTGAGGATCAACACAAAAATTTAGGGAAATCAAGTTCTAAAATTTATAACAAACAGAAATTCAATAAACATACAAAGTTATTTGGGGGTTTTGGTTGTCACAGTAAAATTTAAAATAGAATAAATATAAGACTTAGAATAATTAAATAATAAGCAACTGATTTTCTTGGAGTATTGTAATTAGATTTATCCTTAGTTCACAAAAGATGATTCGTACACTTTCATTACTGTTGATTTCTTACTCAATTTGAATTAATCAACTAAACATCCTTTTTAATTCACAATTCCTTTACTTACATTCAAAGTGAATGAACATATTAATCAAGTATCCTAATTAAGCAAAAGGAGTCAAGATCGTAAAATCTAGGAATCATTGAGCATACATAAAAATATCGCCTACATACATAATCTATTCTCATATAATGAAATTTAAAAGTGATTATGAAAATATTCATTAATCATGCATACTTCCTTAATCCATTTTAATGAAAATCTTATTCTATTCCATTTGTCTAATTAAACTGATTAAGCATACAAATTTAATTAAATAGAATGGAATTCAAACAATTAGAGTAAGATTATGAAGAAATCAACAATAATAAAAGAGTACTATATTAAAAACAGAAACCTCAAAATCATATTACAATAATCTCCAAGAAAATCCATCTACAGGTTTAGCCCTCCATAATCAAAACAAACTAAATACAAGAAAGATCGAACCCGGAATATACAAAAGAGGAAGAGAAGAATTTCCTCCAGAGGCCTTATGCCTTTGTTACTCCCAAATGAAGATGCTAGAGGAATGGTGTCTAGGATGCTTCAATTCTTCCACTATTTATAAGCCAGGAAAACAACCAGTGAGCATGGAGCATTTGTAAGTGGATCCCCTTTCGGCGTAGTGCTTCAATTTAAAATTCTCAATGCGATTCAAGGTTGTTTCCACTAAAAGATTCGATTCATAATTAATCAGAATCGATTCATTGAACTGAAATTTGAATTTTAAAACGTATGAATCAATTGAACAGTGATATGAATCGATTCAGGAGCTTAATTTGGCCTTTAAACATGCACATGAATCGATTCATTAATGATATGAATCGATTCATACGTTTCAATTTCATGATTCTGGACACTTTAAAATGTATGAATCAATTCATGCTTGGTGTGAATCGATTCAGGGACTAAATTTTCCAATTGTTGGGCTTTTCCAACGCATGAATCTATTCAAGGCTTTTTTTCCATACGTATGAATCAATTCAGGGCTTCTTTGAATCTATTCAATGAATCTATTCATATGCATGTTCCTCCCTATTTCATGCTTTGTTTGACTCCTTGTGATGGCTTTTCATGTATTCATTAATTTGCTTGTCATGAAATGCATTTAATCCTTGCCCCTAATTCATTTTAAAATTAAATATCAAATAAAACTCAAATTATGAAAATGTGTTAAAATGTAGTATATTACACAATAATTGGTGGCAAATTATACACATTTAAAGTAAGGAATTAAAGATAAAATATGCATTATCACTCACCACCCTGAACGCCTTGAGCATTCTTTTGCACCAAAGGAACAAAACCAAGCACTGCAGCAGAAGGAGATTACATAACTGAGCTATCAAGGTTTTCTTGGTTGATGCAAATTATTGAACGAGACACTACAACAAAAGAGGATTGCACAACAAAGCTATAAACCTTTCCTTGCTTAATCCAAATTAATCATTGACAAACCATAGCTGATAAAAAGTTCAATACTAAAAAAATAACTAAACTAAATAAGCCAAAAAATCAACAGCAATACAAGCTTAAAAAATTCCAAACTATTCCATTCTCTATTTCTACATTTATTTTTAATGTTAGATAGGTAAAAAAAAGTAAACAAAAAAAATAACATTATTGAAGTATTTATAAATGGAAGCAAGATAGGAAACAAGTAGTTCTCCTAAATCTCTAGATCTACAACCTCCACATAACTTTACAAGTAAAGTTAAACTAATGGGTTCTGAAATCGAAATCAGTATGAAACGGAGGAAATCAAAAAGAAATAGAAAAACATATGATATTGAATTTCCTAAGTAACTAACAAAATAAATAATGGTGTAGCAACAGGAGGAAAAAAACCAAAAAAAGTCAACAAATGAGAATAAGAAAGAGAAAATAATCACGAAAAAGGACATAAAAAGAGATGGCGTTTGGGAATAAGAATACATCGTCGTCGTCATTGGAGGAAGAGAGTTCTCCTTCCTCTCTAGTCTTGGAAGGAAGGTAGGGGTAGGGCTTCGAGAGGGGGCAGAGTTTGAAGGGGTGAAAATAGGGAAAGCAAGTTTGAATGATCGAAGACCTCACTGCAAGAGGTTTGTAATGTTAAAAGCTTTCTCATCGGTCTAAAACTAAGACTGGTATAAAGTTAACCATTTCTCACCAGTCCAAAAGTAGGACAAGTGTAAACTAAACATTCTCATCGGTCCAAAGTGTAGACCGGTGTAAAGTTTCAAATTATTTATAAAATTTCCACCACTTTATTTGTTACACTAGTCACATTACAACCGATGTAAAAAGCCAGTGTAAAAAGCCTTTTCTACACTAGTGAAACGGAGTACCAAAATATAGTCTAAACAATACATATCAATATAAAATCATTTTAAAAAAATTGATGTAGTTTAAAAACAAATGGATCAACAATTAAATAAAATTTTAAGAAATTAAAATGGAATATTTTAATAATTAGTTATGGTAATTACCCCTATAGGGATTGTAATCTAAGTGGATAATTTTTTTAATTGTGGATTATTGAAATTTCAAAATAATTAATCGTGGATTATTTACCTTTAAAGGGAAAGGTAATACTTATAATGCCACATGTCAAAATAATTAATTATTTTTATGAAAAGAGAGATAAAAAGAATTAGGAGCAAAGAGAATGACAAGAGAATATAGAGAATAAGGAATGTTAATATTATGTGTATCTTCAATATTACAAGTATTCCTATTTATAGATATTAAATGTGCTTGAAATTTAGACTTTGTTACAACCTTTCTAGCTAGTTCTAGATTACTCTAGACATCTATATATTGTTGGTGTATACACTATAAGCTATTATGCTTTTATTGTATCATTTTATGCATATTAATAAATAAGCCTTTTAAGTTTTTAAATTGTTTTAAATATGTTTATCCATGGAATAGTATGTCATATGAGAATGTTTCCTAGAATTTCCTTAGTCAAGTATTTATATAGGGATATGTAAATACATTAAGACTAGTATGTGAATGTACTGATGATCTGATATCACTAACCATA
This sequence comes from Clitoria ternatea, assembly GCA_037962975.1. Lineage (NCBI taxonomy): Eukaryota > Viridiplantae > Streptophyta > Magnoliopsida > Fabales > Fabaceae > Clitoria > Clitoria ternatea. The sequence goes on along the minus strand of CM075673.1, from coordinate 31,958,811 downwards.
GATATAGGTGATATCAAGTCTTCACAGGATACACATTAAGAATAATGGTGTATTGGATAGGCCCACCATGAGAATGTTGCATGGATTATTACATAAGTGTCATAAACGATTTTCAATATCATAATGGTATATGTAGTTCTTTGACTTGAAGTCACTAAACTTCCTACTTGAGGAGTCTATTATTTTAATAAAATCAAACATCATCTATAATAAGGTGACCATCAAGGTTGTGATTAGGAAGTAAATAAATCATACATAGGGATGTGAGTTTTAATAAGGTGACCATGAAGGTTATGATTAGGTAGTCAACAAATCATATAGAAGGGTATAACTGATGTAGATGAGATTTGTCTCTCCTTTATGACGACAATGTTATCTATGGGCCACTAGATCGAGTAAGATAAAAAAAATACATGGCCATGTTAGGAAGAGTAATATTAGATATTTATTCAAGTAAAGTCTACTCTAGTATCAACTAAAATGAATTAGGCCATAGAAGGATGGCGGCGACCATGCTCTGTGCCTAATTAGATATTATGATAAAAGGAACAAACATATAAAATAATTATCACTTATAGATTATGTTGATGATAAATAATATTTAGACATAATGATACATTCCTAGATGTCGCTCTTATTTTATATCAATAGTAAAATAGTTTATTAGTAATATGACCGGATATTTTACCTATAGGGTCACACGCATAGAGTAAGCCCACCAGAGAATAGCTTTTAATTTAGTTGGACTAAAATAAAGCTATAAGGCCAAACTCATTCAGAATGAGTTTGGAGCCCAATCATTAAAGAAAGCTCATCAAGTCAGATTTCAGCTTGTAAATAGAGCATGGGATGCTCATAGACAGCTACTAAAAAAACATATACATAATCTTGTGATAGCTACGAGGGTTACATGTTATCGAGGTGAAACTTCTGGTGGGAGTGCTCAAGCATGAAGCTAAGATTGCTTTGATAGACAAAGTCATTTCACATATACAAAGGTATAAAAATTTAAAAACACAATTCTTATATTGTATGCTTTAAAACACGTAAGTTTGCAAGACCATTGGGGAATCTTATGTGTTTTCACTGCCTAACCATGTGCGATTCCCTAACACATAGTATTTATAACACTCATCTTTAGATGTCCATAATTTTATAATGTGCCTTGTTAAAACCTTACTAGGAAAAATCCTTTGAAAAAAAAGATCTAGTAAAGGAAAAATAGTACATCATTCTTTAATATGCTTAGTAAATCAATATTGCCTCATCGGAAACCTTGCATGGAAAAATAGAATATCCTGGGTGACGAGTTGGAAGATATAATTGGAGGGCATGTATGGTTGGGTTCTATTTGTATACTTGTTAGAATCTAGAATATCTTAACAAAACCTTTTGCATTAGCTCAGTGTGCAGTTTTATGGCCTGGAGAAGCTTACTTGTCTTATAATTTAAGGGCTTCAACTGTTTTTGGTTTTATTGCTTATTGTTTTATCTGGTTTAATAATACCGCCAAGCTTACAACATGTGAATTTGTCAAATAATATATGTTTATCATCATTATGAACACTTCTATAGTCATATGACAAATATTTATCTAGCTTCATAGCTCAACTTTCTATAATGGCATAAGGTCCATCTTAGAACACCGACGACATAGGAGGTTTCAGAGGTGTGGTCATGATAGATCCTTTATAAAATTTGTCAACTCCACACTACATACATCCCTGAGAAAATCCTTTGATTGCTCTTATTAGTCTTATTCTCACTAGGAACAATTATCATAGTTAGTCTAGGTTTATAAAACACATTCTTGTTTCTAAGAATAAGTTCAAATTTGTCATTGGATCCATTAAGATTCCTTTGAATTTTTATTCGATGTTTGATTTATGGGAAAAAGATGCTACAATATTGTTCATTCTTGGTTATTCACTTTATATGGCCTTCAATTGTAAAGAACATTTTGTATATGGATCTGTGATCAGAGGTATAGAGCGATCTTCACGATCGGTTTGCACGGGAAGATCTTATATGAGTTCCTTAATTGTAGTAAGAAATTCATGCCTTTAGGCAAATAGCTTTAAGTACGATGGAGTATTTTCACAAATATAAAGATCCTTCAAAAGAAATTAGAAAATTATTTCCCAATCCTTGATATGTTTGTATAGTTCCTTGCTCATGTTTGGCCATACAAAATTTTAGACTCTATAGAGAACATTATAGGACTATTCAATCCTAACTGTTTCCATGAGGAGTATTCAGCTATGAGATCACAAATTCTTCTAATAGAGCCTTTACCTTTTCTGAACTAGGTCTTCTCCATGATTCTATAACATGATAAACAAAATTGCCTTACTCCAACTATGGACACGAAAATCAATGTGAATTCTGAAGACTCTAGGACATAAATTTAAAAATTTAGTTATTATAATTTTGAACAATAACTCAAGATTAAAAGTAAGTAGTCACATAACTATATAAAAATTTCATATGTATTTATATTTTAATCTTCATGATCTATAATCTATAACAATATATAAAACGACTTTTAACAAAAAGAGATCTCTATGTTTGTATTATAAAAAATAAATAGTAAATTAAATTAATATCAAGGTCTCGTAGCTCCATTGGTTAGAGTATTGGTCTTATGAGCCGAAGGTCAAGAGTTTAAGCTTCGTTAGGACCAAATTTGTTTTCTTAATTTATTATCATAATTTTAGACTTCGAGCTTAGAAGAGGTTTTTTTGTGTTTAACAAAGGTTATAACACCCCTAGAAATCTGTACTCGAATCCCAATGTGATCAATATAATTAATAAAATTATGAATAAATTTTACACGTTTGAAAACATTCCAATACACCATCATGACCACATGAAGACCCAAGTCGCAGAAAACCAAAGAGTGAGATTATATAACTTAAAACTGGATCGATAAGTAAATTGGCCCATAGTGGTATACGAAAATAATGAAGTTTACAGCGGAAGAATATGTATACCGGGCACACGCCTAGTCCCATATATGACGATATGAGAAAAGGCTAGGCTAGCATGCAATGACATATCATGAGCCTATTAGATAATCATCAATTTGAGTACGCAAAGCCTAAGGTATAACTATATTTATATATATGTACAAATTTAATAGAACATCTATATCATTATGAATAAATTATACATTTCATGATTCTAATAAATAATAGTTCATAAATGATGCCGGCCAAGGCATTTCCTCTACCACTATTTACCTTCACAGAAACTTGATCTTTAACTTCAAAATCATCCCATGGCAACCTGCATCACAATGCTAAAAAGGAGACCACATGGGAGAGTGAGTTATACATTTAAAGTGATGAATAACATATATATTGAGATCAAGTGTATATGTATACAAACATCATGTGTACTTTGCTATAAAACCATTTAAATTATCATCCATTCATCATATCCATTATAATAGGCATACAAGCCTCATACATAATCATATACACAATTGCAGCCACTATCAATTTGCTACTTATCAACAAGGGCACTCATAATCATTATCGTCATTACACCATTAAGGTTTCACACAATACCTCCTCGTAAGGGGTTTCTCAACACTCGTGGTTATCCCATCTCAAATATATACTGAATTCAATTCCATATCAACGGGTGATCACAACACCATACCATTCATTTTTCAATGATTCAATAATAATTTCATCACTCGGGGATTCACCCTTCGTGGCACCCCGCAAGGTGAATTATTTATCGATCAAACCATCATCATCACTTCGGGTCATACCCGTTGTGGCACCCCGCAAGGTGAACTATTTCCACATATATATATCCATGTCATCATCACTCAGGGTTACGCCCTTCGTGGCACCCCGCAAGGTGTTTCATTTCACAATAAATAACATAATACCGTCATCACTCAGGGATACACCCTTCGTGGCACCCCGCAAGGTGAACTTATTCATCCATCATATCATTGTCATCACTCAGGGATATACCCTGTGTGGCACCCCGCAAGGTGTTAAATTCATCATTCATGTCATTATCGTCACTCCGGGATAAACCCTTCGTGGCACCCCGCAAGGTGTTAAATTCAACATTATTCATTAACAATAGGACAACGTCCTCTTCACTCAGGGATATACCCCTTTGTGGCACCCCGCAAGGTGATTCTCTTCACAATAATTATCGCAATACCATCATCACTCGGGGATACACCCCTCGTGGCACCCCGCAAGGTGATATATTCTACATTATGATCAACATCATCTTCACTTCGGGATTTACCCGTCGTGGCACCCCGCAAGGTGATATATTCCATATTATTCAATAACAATAGGACCATGTCCTCTTCACTCAGGGATTTACCCTTCGTGGCACCCCGCAAGGTGTTTCATTTTAATAATAATGCATATCAATGTCATGCTATGCCATAAATGCAACAATGCAATAATACATATGCCCAACAACCTCGTAAGGATATCTCACCCTCTCACTTAGGGATATATTTCAATTTTGGCATCTTAATAATTATACATAGTCATTCATAAGGCCCCTCAAGGCACATCATTCATATAATTGGCATCTCAATGGCCACAAACATCATTCATAACAATCCACACATGGATATCAACAATATATTTCATATGTACATTCAGCAATCATCATTGTGTCTCATACATACAAGTCAATACTTGGATTAATCATATTGGCACCAGACTCATCCAAAATAGCAAACACTACATATTCAAGGGTATGTTCAACAACAACGTCCCTTTTCATTTAACATCATTTATCATTATGAAATATGTGTGGCATCATCATTTTTTTATCACCATTGATACTTTTTTAAAATTCATTGAGTTATAATAACTCATTGCCATTCAATTGTCCCCTCATTAGTTTCATCGTCTATTATAGTGTGTTATACAATCACATCATTACTTTTCATCATGATTCATAATATAATCAATAGAGGAGGGAAAGCATACATGTTTTCATAACATAGCATAGGTATACATATACCTAGCCAAGGCCTTAAGCCACTCCTCAATCACCACTAAAACGCACCACACATGTACCCCTAGTGAATTTTCTCGTTTTTACATACTAAAAGGGGGTTTTGGGCAATAATGAGCCCATGATAAATTTCAACATTAAGACATGAAGAAAGCTTACTTTTAGTCTTAAAAATAGTGGGACATGTCACAAATATCACCTATTAGTCCCAATTTGGCCACCATAAAAAGTTGGGTTCAAAACCCCCTTAAACTTGAATTTTTCAACGCAATAGGTTCGGTATTTTTCTCCTAATGAGAGTTAGAAAACTCCAATTAATGTGAGACCAATTCTCACACCTCTGTAACACAATTATCTACAACTTTCGTGAAGAACTCAGAGGCCAAAAGTGTCATTAAGATGCCCAAACGGGCCAAAAACAGCAAAGAAAACAGACCAGTTGGAAAAAAAATAGCACAACAGTGGCCATAACAGGGCTCTGAATCGATTCAGACTCGTGTGAATCGATTCGAGCGTCCTAAAATCTCAAAATTTGATAGACAGAGGGCCTTGAATCGATTCAAACTCGTATGAATCGATTCAAACACCCCTGGAGCCCAAAATAGTGAAAACAGCACCTCTTGAATCAATTCAAAGGGTCTTGAATCGATTCAAGACAGCCCTGCTGCTGTTTTTATGCAGAAACACAAGATTTTTTCAACTTCTAACCCTCCTAACTTTCTCGTATGAACTCCAAATGCTACGAAATTTTAACCACAACAAATACACATTATTTGTGACGCGTGGCCACCGGTCTCACTCAAAAATTCCCAAAAATGAGGGACTTATGCACATAAAAGCATTTAACTTAATTTATAACAGTTTTGGGCAACTCAAGGGTCAATTCTCATTAAAACTTGCCCATTCCAATTCCTACAAGTCATAAACAACACATATGGGCTATTGGGACTATCCCATGCCATCAAAATCACACAAAACTCTATTTGACCCCTTCACTTCCATGGTTATGCATTAAAAATGCACTTTGTGAACCACAATATGACCCGAACAATCTATAATTCATTTCAATATGGGTCTTTCATTACAATGCATCAATTCCCATCAAGGGACCACTAACCGTTCATCACCATCTCATATTTATATATATAAAATTTCCAAAATTCAAAAATTTGCCAAGCCAATCATTCATCACTTCATCAATTCAAACATTTAATACATTCATGGCAAGGCATTGCATGAGTTCACACATAAACATAATTAACAATTTCTCACTCATACAATTGAAATGTAAACTCCTCTCCTACCTTGAGGGAAGAGCCGAAACCCATATGCACGCTCCAAACGCTCCGCTACATAATTCCGGAACCAACTCTATAGACCACATACATGTACATACACATAATCAACAATCATTATAATTTTAACCAATTATTTGCTTATCATAAAGCTCATCATCAAGTCCTAGACTTGCTAGTCACCAAATTATACAACTGTGTTAGGCTTCGGGAATTCCTTTCCCCAAAGCTATGATTTTCTAGATTTCAAGGGTTAAACAACCCAACATCAACAACACCATGGCCTATAACAAGACCTAAGGCTTCATCAATTTAAACATCCATTTTCTTAGTCTAATATTAATGGTTCGCAATCATTGTCAACATCATAAACATCAACACTTATTAATTCCTCAAATCAACATACCTATATACATGCATATATCATCATTTGCAACTCATGACTTAGCTCCCTATTTTACCAACATTAGTATTCAATTCCTACCCTTCAAATATTCATTCCTATGTATAGCATCATTCCAAGGTACCAAAATCATCAAAATCACCAAGTGGGTCAAAATCACCAAATTATTTATACCGAGGGATTTTATCAAACTCAACCAACAATACTCTCAATCATTCATCTATTCACATTCAATTCAACCCAATAAGTCACAATCTATAAATTTTTTTCCAAATTCTTAAGGCAATGCTTTCATCAAAACCCAACAACTATTACTAATACTAATTATTCATCATAAATACCCATCACCATCATAAATGCTTATTAATTTTCCACCCATCCAAGTATTGATTTCATGCACTCACAACAACCCACCATTTAATACCATAATAATAACATCCCACCTTAGGGTTTTTCATAATTAATGCTCTCCCAAACACCCTCATGCAATTAATACCTCACAAAAATACCAAAATCCAAAACCTAAGACACAAAGCTCATGAAATGATGAAGAATTTACCTCCACCAAGAGTTAACCATGAGTTTCCAAGGGAGAGGGAGAGAGCACGAAAATAGAGTGGGAGAAAGAGAGTTCCTTGCCTCCTTTGCCATCTCCTCCAAGCTCCATAAAAGAATGAAAATGAAGGGAGAAGGAAGAGACACCATCCATGGCTTAGGGTTTTGAAGAGTAGAAGAAGTGGAGAAGGAGGAGGAATGAAATGTTGAGAGGAAGAGAAGCTGCGGAGAAAAAAAAATGAGAGGAGAAGGAAGGAGTTTTTATTTTTAACTTAGTTTCCCTTCATTAAAATTTTATCGTTTTATAACAAACAGACTCTCAGTTCGGGCTCAACACATTATCTAAAAATTATTCCGAATATAGATTCGGATTCCCAATAATATTCTTAATAGCCCTGACCAATGGCATCTCGATCGGAGATACTTGGTCCGACACCCATTTTCTAATCGGGTATAATTTTATCTCATATAAGCTCAATAAATTATAAATACCCATAATAAATCCCAATTTCATTATTCCCATAATTTCAGGACACAAATCAACTCACATTCAATCATTTATCATTTATTCTCGTCAATTATTCCTTTTATAAAATTCGGGATGTTACAATTCACCCCACCTAAAAAGAATTTTGTCCTCGAAATTCAGCATCGATATAAACACCATAAGGCCATATTTCAGGCCGCAGCTCAACAAGGTTCAACAACATCGTAGAATAACATTGGACTTACCAAAGTCCATCAAGCCACAATCATCATCACGTCATCATTCTTAATATAAAATTTTCACATCAAGTATGTCATATATTATCAATTACAACTCACCCAATAGAGCTCACATGTTCATACTCGGTATGACCAGATAGGGTCAGTACATTCACCACAAGCAGCTACAATCCCTGCACCTGCCCGACCTATGTGTTGTTGCATCCGACATACAGGAAGGTGTCCCAAATCCTATAGTGGTTACCACAAACACATAAAGTCGGCGCATAAGTGCATGCTGCCACAATGCCTATGGCATGTAAGACCATATCGGGACCAGTACTTTGTATTCCCATTTGCTCATATTGGTCACACATATTCAAACGATACCATTCCTTATAAGACTTGGTGACAATCCTCACCAGTCCACAGCTAGCATATTCTTACTTCATTGTCATTCTACAATTAATTTGGCATCCATCATGCCATATCAATCATCAAATCTCAATTATCTTCACCATCGATCGGTGTACCAACCATAAATTTTCAATCATCACAGGGTAAATACCCCATCCTTGGGTTTCATCCCTCCAAATCCATGCTCAAATAGCTTAAAACTCTTGTCTCACTTACATATTTGTTGGCTATAAATCAATTCAAGCCTTAAAAGATTCACCAAACTCTTATCAAGTAGGCTACTTGATCAATTAATGAGCTTCTACATTAGGTATTTTCCTTACAAACCACAATTAAGGCTCATAAATTATACATATAACTCACATTATATCACATTACTATGTGATTTCTATCTCCAATATAGCACCCTTCCAATAAAATAGGGGTAATAACATGATCAAGTTTCTATTCATCAATTCACAATCACATATGTCATTCATAGCCAATACCAATCATACCCAAATTTAACATTTTTATTCATAAATCATCAGGAGTTACATTCATCATTCGTATTCCATCACGTATTAGCTCTAACTTCAACAACGCATTTCCTAATTAATTTCGTTATGGCTCAAGCATTCATAAGGTTCGATCAATCAATAGACTTAGGAAGTTTAAGGGTTACCTAGCATCCATTGTGGAGTTTTCAAATACCACACAACATCATTAGATATGGCTCACAAAAATAACATAGAGCCTAGACCGCCATAGGGTCTATTTAATCAATCCTCTACAATAATCGATCATACAAGATTGTATTAAGTTATCTGGGGTTACCACACCTAGTGGGTCAAAATCAATTCAATTATTCACTCGGTTGTCACACACCAAAAACCGAGACACAACCCCAATCTAACATGTATTCGATTTCGCATTTGATTATTTATCATACATTCAAATTCCCAATCTAGGGGATACAACAGATCACTTGTATCATTTTGTATATAAAGCTCTTGCGCCAAAGGATATAAAATCCATCCTTCACAAATGGCACAACCAATCATTTAAATTCGAAAATACCCACACTAGGGAATTTCTTCAATATTATACATTCAATCGACTCAAGTATGTGAGTTTCATTTCATTCAATAAACATTCTTTGGCTAAGAGCCACAAGTATGAATCATACAAGAGGCCTAATCAACAATTTAATTTCATTACTCACTTCAAAACTTTCATAATCCATGGTCTACCACCATGTCAATTCATTTCTCAATATTTTCTATCCATGATCAACACATGGCATAAAATCCTCATCATATCAATTCATATCTCATATTTTATATTCATCAACTCTAATATTTCATTTCCATGATCACATTCAATCATGGATTCATCATCAATTCAATTTGCATTTCATATATCAACATCAATGCACAATAACAGTATATTCGTCATTTGAAGGTAATAGGGTAAGGAACTTGGCCGGACTTACTCAATAAATACGTTCATCACATGTTAAGGAAGTTCATTCACTAATATTCAATCCCATAATTCATTCATGATTATTAATGAGCAACTAGGCTCTACAGTCCAACATATAACCCCAATGATAAAGGGTATACTCCCATAGACATTAATCATATCTTCTGAATCCATAATCTCATAAAGAGCCCATAATAAACATCAATACCAACTTAATATTAATGATACACAATAATCCTCAATATGCAAATATGCGCTTAAGATCAATTCATAATTCTTAGACAATTAGTCATTCATAAATCCGTATAGGGCAATCAACACCTCAACATATCATTATCCTCTAGATAATTGTCATTCTTACTCTACACCAAAACAATCATATTCCCTTAATCACCCAAAGGTCTCAATATTGAGCTATCATGCTCCAATTATCCTTGATACCAATTCAATGCAGAGCAGCTAGGCTCTGATAATAACCAATAACTCTAATTCAGAGTAAAATATGCTCTGATACCACCTTATAACACCCCTGGAAATCTGTACTCGAATCCCAATGTGATCAATATAATTAATAAAATTATGAATAAATTTTACACGTTTGAAAACATTCCAATACACCATCATGACCACATGAAGACCCAAGTCGCAGAAAACCAAAGAGTGAGATTATATAACTTAAAACTGGATCGATAAGTAAATTGGCCCATAGTGGTATACGAAAATAATGAAGTTTACAGCGGAAGAATATGTATACCGGGCACACGCCTAGTCCCATATATGACGATATGAGAAAAGGCTAGGCTAGCATGCAATGACATATCATGAGCCTATTAGATAATCATCAATTTGAGTACGCAAAGCCTAAGGTATAACTATATTTATATATATGTACAAATTTAATAGAACATCTATATCATTATGAATAAATTATACATTTCATGATTCTAATAAATAATAGTTCATAAATGATGCCGGCCAAGGCATTTCCTCTACCACTATTTACCTTCACAGAAACTTGATCTTTAACTTCAAAATCATCCCATGGCAACCTGCATCACAATGCTAAAAAGGAGACCACATGGGAGAGTGAGTTATACATTTAAAGTGATGAATAACATATATATTGAGATCAAGTGTATATGTATACAAACATCATGTGTACTTTGCTATAAAACCATTTAAATTATCATCCATTCATCATATCCATTATAATAGGCATACAAGCCTCATACATAATCATATACACAATTGCAGCCACTATCAATTTGCTACTTATCAACAAGGGCACTCATAATCATTATCGTCATTACACCATTAAGGTTTCACACAATACCTCCTCGTAAGGGGTTTCTCAACACTCGTGGTTATCCCATCTCAAATATATACTGAATTTAATTCCATATCAACGGGTGATCACAACACCATACCATTCATTTTTCAATGATTCAATAATAATTTCATCACTCGGGGATTCACCCTTCGTGGCACCCCGCAAGGTGAACTATTTCCACATATATATATCCATGTCATCATCACTCAGGGTTACGCCCTTCGTGGCACCCCGCAAGGTGTTTCATTTCACAATAAATAACATAATACCGTCATCACTCAGGGATACACCCTTCGTGGCACCCCGCAAGGTGAACTTATTCATCCATCATATCATTGTCATCACTCAGGGATATACCCTGTGTGGCACCCCGCAAGGTGTTAAATTCATCATTCATGTCATTATCGTCACTCCGGGATAAACCCTTCGTGGCACCCCGCAAGGTGTTAAATTCAACATTATTCATTAACAATAGGACAACGTCCTCTTCACTCAGGGATATACCCCTTTGTGGCACCCCGCAAGGTGATTCTCTTCACAATAATTATCGCAATACCATCATCACTCGGGGATACACCCCTCGTGGCACCCCGCAAGGTGATATATTCTACATTATGATCAACATCATCTTCACTTCGGGATTTACCCGTCGTGGCACCCCGCAAGGTGATATATTCCATATTATTCAATAACAATAGGACCATGTCCTCTTCACTCAGGGATTTACCCTTCGTGGCACCCCGCAAGGTGTTTCATTTTAATAATAATGCATATCAATGTCATGCTATGCCATAAATGCAACAATGCAATAATACATATGCCCAACAACCTCGTAAGGATATCTCACCCTCTCACTTAGGGATATATTTCAATTTTGGCATCTTAATAATTATACATAGTCATTCATAAGGCCCCTCAAGGCACATCATTCATATAATTGGCATCTCAATGGCCACAAACATCATTCATAACAATCCACACATGGATATCAACAATATATTTCATATGTACATTCAGCAATCATCATTGTGTCTCATACATACAAGTCAATACTTGGATTAATCATATTGGCACCAGACTCATCCAAAATAGCAAACACTACATATTCAAGGGTATGTTCAACAACAACGTCCCTTTTCATTTAACATCATTTATCATTATGAAATATGTGTGGCATCATCATTTTTTTATCACCATTGATACTTTTTTAAAATTCATTGAGTTATAATAACTCATTGCCATTCAATTGTCCCCTCATTAGTTTCATCGTCTATTATAGTGTGTTATACAATCACATCATTACTTTTCATCATGATTCATAATATAATCAATAGAGGAGGGAAAGCATACATGTTTTCATAACATAGCATAGGTATACATATACCTAGCCAAGGCCTTAAGCCACTCCTCAATCACCACTAAAACGCACCACACATGTACCCCTAGTGAATTTTCTCGTTTTTACATACTAAAAGGGGGTTTTGGGCAATAATGAGCCCATGATAAATTTCAACATTAAGACATGAAGAAAGCTTACTTTTAGTCTTAAAAATAGTGGGACATGTCACAAATATCACCTATTAGTCCCAATTTGGCCACCATAAAAAGTTGGGTTCAAAACCCCCTTAAACTTGAATTTTTCAACGCAATAGGTTCGGTATTTTTCTCCTAATGAGAGTTAGAAAACTCCAATTAATGTGAGACCAATTCTCACACCTCCGTAACACAATTATCTACAACTTTCATGAAGAACTCGGAGGCCAAAAGTGTCATTAAGATGCCCAAACGGGCCAAAAACAGCAAAGAAAACAGACCAGTTGGAAAAAAAATAGCACAACAGTGGCCATAACAGGGCTCTGAATCGATTCAGACTCGTGTGAATCGATTCGAGCGTCCTAAAATCTCAAAATTTGATAGACAGAGGGCCTTGAATCGATTCAAACTCGTATGAATCGATTCAAACACCCCTGGAGCCCAAAATAGTGAAAACAGCACCTCTTGAATCAATTCAAAGGGTCTTGAATCGATTCAAGACAGCCCTGCTGCTGTTTTTATGCAGAAACACAAGATTTTTTCAACTTCTAACCCTCCTAACTTTCTCGTATGAACTCCAAATGCTACGAAATTTTAACCACAACAAATACACATTATTTGTGACGCGTGGCCACCGGTCTCACTCAAAAATTCCCAAAAATGAGGGACTTATGCACATAAAAGCATTTAACTTAATTTATAACAGTTTTGGGCAACTCAAGGGTCAATTCTCATTAAAACTTGCCCATTCCAATTCCTACAAGTCATAAACAACACATATGGGCTATTGGGACTATCCCATGCCATCAAAATCACACAAAACTCTATTTGACCCCTTCACTTCCATGGTTATGCATTAAAAATGCACTTTGTGAACCACAATATGACCCGAACAATCTATAATTCATTTCAATATGGGTCTTTCATTACAATGCATCAATTCCCATCAAGGGACCACTAACCGTTCATCACCATCTCATATTTATATATATAAAATTTCCAAAATTCAAAAATTTGCCAAGCCAATCATTCATCACTTCATCAATTCAAACATTTAATACATTCATGGCAAGGCATTGCATGAGTTCACACATAAACATAATTAACAATTTCTCACTCATACAATTGAAATGTAAACTCCTCTCCTACCTTGAGGGAAGAGCCGAAACCCATATGCACGCTCCAAACGCTCCGCTACATAATTCCGGAACCAACTCTATAGACCACATACATGTACATACACATAATCAACAATCATTATAATTTTAACCAATTATTTGCTTATCATAAAGCTCATCATCAAGTCCTAGACTTGCTAGTCACCAAATTATACAACTGTGTTAGGCCTCGGGAATTCCTTTCCCCAAAGCTATGATTTTCTAGATTTCAAGGGTTAAACAACCCAACATCAACAACACCATGGCCTATAACAAGACCTAAGGCTTCATCAATTTAAACATCCATTTTCTTAGTCTAATATTAATGGTTCGCAATCATTGTCAACATCATAAACATCAACACTTATTAATTCCTCAAATCAACATACCTATATACATGCATATATCATCATTTGCAACTCATGACTTAGCTCCCCATTTTACCAACATTAGTATTCAATTCCTACCCTTCAAATATTCATTCCTATGTATAGCATCATTCCAAGGTACCAAAATCATCAAAATCACCAAGTGGGTCAAAATCACCAAATTATTTATACCGAGGGATTTTATCAAACTCAACCAACAATACTCTCAATCATTCACCTATTCACATTCAATTCAACCCAATAAGTCACAATCTATAAATTTTTTTCCAAATTCTTAAGGCAATGCTTTCATCAAAACCCAACAACTATTACTAATACTAATTATTCATCATAAATACCCATCACCATCATAAATGCTTATTAATTTTCCACCCATCCAAGTATTGATTTCATGCACTCACAACAACCCACCATTTAATACCATAATAATAACATCCCACCTTAGGGTTTTTCATAATTAATGCTCTCCCAAACACCCTCATGCAATTAATACCTCACAAAAATACCAAAATCCAAAACCTAAGACACAAAGCTCATGAAATGATGAAGAATTTACCTCCACCAAGAGTTAACCATGAGTTTCCAAGGGAGAGGGAGAGAGCACGAAAATAGAGTGGGAGAAAGAGAGTTCCTTGCCTCCTTTGCCATCTCCTCCAAGCTCCATAAAAGAATGAAAATGAAGGGAGAAGGAAGAGACACCATCCATGGCTTAGGGTTTTGAAGAGTAGAAGAAGTGGAGAAGGAGGAGGAATGAAATGTTGAGAGGAAGAGAAGCTGCCGAGAAAAAAAAATGAGAGGAGAAGGAAGGAGTTTTTATTTTTAACTTAGTTTCCCTTCATTAAAATTTTATCGTTTTATAACAAACAGGCTCTCAGTTCGGGCTCAACACATTATCTAAAAATTATTCCGAATATAGATTCGGATTCCCAATAATATTCTTAATAGCCCTGACCAATGGCATCTCGATCGGAGATACTTGGTCCGACACCCATTTTCTAATCGGGTATAATTTTATCTCATATAAGCTCAATAAATTATAAATACCCATAATAAATCCCAATTTCATTATTCCCATAATTTCAGGACACAAATCAACTCACATTCAATCATTTATCATTTATTCTCGTCAATTATTCCTTTTATAAAATTCAGGATGTTACAAAGGTAACCTTTGCTACCTATAGAGGTTTAAACCTCCTTATCCATTGATGTTATTTTTCTTGTAATGGAATAGCGGCAAGTTTTCCGTGTTGTAGTGTAGTATATTAAAGTGTCGTTCCACTGAGGAGTGGTGTTTTAACAATATGATTTCATATGGTTTAGGCGAGAAACTAAATTTTGATTCATTTGATAAGATATAAATAAAAAGCTAAGGATAACTCTAAACATTAAAAAAAGGCTATGCAAGAAATGACAAGTATGAAGATGAAATGAGAGAAAGTGGGATTGGGTTCATTTATCTACCCCTAACATACAACATATACATTAATATAATCAACTTTTGAACTATTGATTTTTACGTCACAATCTTGAATCATTGGCATCAATTCCTCAACTACGAAATCCTTAAGAATATTTCCAAATCGTTGATCCCTCAATCGGTTTACAAATATTTCAGCCTTACACCCAATTATTTCAATGTTCATTGCCTTGAATATTAATCCTAATAATCAATAACATAGAGTGTTGCATCCAATGCCGGTTTTCAAAAGATATTTTCCAATAACTAGAGAAAACTAAGACCAAGAAGCTAGTGATTAGTTAGATTCAAGCATTAAGATCAGAATGGAAAACAAAAACCAATAGAAGGATTACCAACTATATAAATATATAACACAATATATTGGGTTCGAGTTGATTACATCCAATCCCTATGAAAAGATTAGTTACTCATGTTATCAGTACAAACCCAAGATGAATGAAGAAGAAAAGATGAAAAGAAAATGGTGTTCATGTATTGCAAGATGACCTAGAAGAAAAAGAATCTAATTCTGCGTGATACTCTTCCAAATTTTTGAAGTTTTCTTTATATATTACCTGTCTCGCTCAAGCTAGAGTTAGCTCGCTTAAGCGAGCCAGGTTTATTCACCCAGAAGGAAGGCCTTTTAGTTTGAATATTCCTTTGTAGACTCACTTAGGCAAGTGGCTCGCTCAACTGAGTGCAATCTCCTGTTTCCTCTATTCCATTCGCTTGAGCCTAGCTTGATCCGCTCAAGCGAATTAAAATTGAATTGTTTCTAGGAAAATTTCTCTTGAGCAGCTTAAGTTTCACTTAAGTGACTTCCTTAGCATATCTTTCTAGATGAATTTCGCTCAGGACAATGCTCTTTCGCTCAAGCGAATCCTTTTCAATTACTCTCTAGACAATTCTCGCTTAAGCGAGCTGAGATTCACTCAAGCGATTTCTTCACTGATGCCTTTGTTTTGTTTTGCCTGATACTCGCTCAAGCTAATTTCAAGCTCGCTTTAGTGAGTTCATCTAAAATTGGCCTTTTCTCACTTTTTCAATGGGATTTCTAAGTATGGCTCCTTCCTTGTTCTCTTTTTCATCCCTAATCACCTATATTTACACAAAATATGGAATAAAAGTCTCAAAAATACATGTTATCAATGATTTATCTTGAATCACACATTTAATCAATTTAACTTACAATTTCTTCTAGATATCGTGATTTCCTAACAAAATGATGCTCAATTTAACTCAAAACATATATACAATTTGTGCATTATCAAACTCTCCCCAACCTAGAGTTTTGATTGCCCTCAAGCAAAATATTAATGTATCAAGGTGAAAACAAGGTTGTCTTAAATCAACACAATGCATAAGGAAAGAAAAGAACTCAATATATCTACAAAAAATAACACATGGTGCCTTTAAGATCCAAAAGCATAATTTTCCAAATCTACAAATCACATCACAAGCTGAAAGAAATCAAGATCTGTAAAAATAAGAAATCCACTCTAATTCTCACAGGTGAGTGTTTCTCTTTTGCCATCACTGATCATGTCAAAGCCATAATTGCATTTCATTTTGTCACAAAAGAACAGCTATATAGACAACATGGATCAAGCAGTCTTTACAAGGTTGAAATGGGGCTGGGCTAGACAAGAAAATCATAGTTTTACTAGGATTTTAAAGAGCATGCTAAGAGGAATAAGATTATGATTTACATCATACATTTTCAACTTTCCTTCAATATACATAGTCCTTCAAACTCCATATTTTATTTTTTTCAACTTCTCTCTTTTTTTTTCTTTTTCTTGTCTTTGTTTATGGTGAATTCCTCTTCTTTATTTGTTAACAGATTTTCATTGAGGGATTCTTTTTATTTTTATCTTCATAATTCTCAGCCTCATACCAATTCTTTTACCAGATAAGCCAAAACTTTTAACCTTCTATGTACAAGCATTATCATCATCTTTTTCTTTTAGCATGCTATATGGGTAGGAAATAAATCATAAACATGCGTTAGATAAGGTTTTTGAACAAAACTTTTTCAGCCCAAAGGGTTTAAGAACAAAATGGGATTTTTTAGGTACTGGTTGGCTTTTCGGCTCTGGTTTTACCCTAGATCTAAGAAAATTGCCTCTATCCTATCCAAGCTTATCTACAAAATGCCTTTTATTAGAAAACTATGTAATAACAGCCAGACACAATCAGTCGAACTCTCAGTATTTAGGTTTCACTCACTTTCCCAGTTGAAAGGCCTGATTTCTTAATTTAAATAGAAAAAGATTTAAACAACTGATACGATATTTCACAAACTTGGAATTCACTTCATGTCAATTAAATTCATCCACAGTGTTGTATTTTTCAAAATGTAGTTATTTCTTACTCATTTCTCATTCAAGTACCGATTTTAATCCCACCTTAATCATCTTGTTACTTTCCAAAAGAATTACTACCTATACTATAATTTATAATAAATATATAATAATAAGATCAACCTATGTGTAAAGCAAAATATTTACACGCCTATTTATAAAAGAACTAGCGGATAATATAACTTCAAAATATAACTAAAATCCAAAAGGAAATATATCCAGCAAAGCAAAAAGTAAAGTAGCAACTGAAGTAAAACTAAAGTAAACTACGTATAAACATGAAACAACTAAACCAGTCATGGATCCACATCCTGATGATCCTCAGCTAGTATATCATTGACTACTCTGTCCAGCTGGGCTGTAAACTCTCGATCCTTAGAACCAGCTACTCCTGTATCCTACTCCTCTACTGCTCCAGTGTCAGTTCGAAGGTGCCTTGTCTCTTGGCACGCTCCTTGCGTGATGGATTGGATGAAGTGGGATTGGATAAACTAGGAGGTGGTTCGGTTGTTTTTGTAACATCCCAATTTTGAGGATTAGTACCGAATGAAAATAAACCATTGAGATTCTGACTGCAAAGAAGGAAAATTAATTATTAATTATAATCAACTCAGTCTAAGAAATAGTGACAATTAATTAAGCTTGGTTGGTAGGAGGTGGCTGCTTCCGATTGGGAGTCACGTGAGTGGGACTGCAATTCACGTTTTCCCATCCCACTCTCCCTCGTGCACGCATATGTTTATATATGTGCCTTTGGTCACTGAAGCTACGCATCTCCTTCAGACTCCCTCTTCCCCTCTTCTCTTCTTTTTCCTTCTTGTACTTTCTTCCCTCTTACCCTTCGTCTTCCTTCCCCTGCTCCCTGTTCTGTTCCTGAGAACGCACGACGACGACGCTGCAGAAGACTTGGAGTCTCTTCGGCTGGTGAGGGATAATCATCAGGGTGAAAGACGAACAGCCCCTGTTTCACGGTGCGACTATGACCAAGGAGGCCGAACGAGTGTGAGCCTGGGCAAGGCAATCAGACCAGCGTCGGGAAATAGAGGAACCCCTCAAACTTCCTTCAGTAGGTAGGGGGCGCTTGCATGTCAAATGCATGGTCCACGAACGGTACCGGATGAATGTACTGCTTTAAGTGTATGCATGTGTCTGTCACGGTTGTATATTATGCATGATTGTTGATCTTGGACTCCATGTGTATGATGAGTAGTTAGATAATATTTGTATGTAAGCAAGATAGTGGTAATGTAGTCTGTTAGCCTTTCTGATATAGCCGAGTGAGATGCATGGTTCTACCTCTGTTAATACTGTGAGAATAAGAATGTGTGACTGTTAGTTGATTCGTCCGATGTTATTACCTTGATTGTTCGAGCACTGTACATGTTGGTATGATTGGCAAAGTAAAGATGGAAACCGTGTTGAATATGCTTCTACCTTAATGTTTATGAAGGAGGTATCAATTGAGTGATGTTGCTTGCTGGTTAAACATATAAGTTGCATATGTAGGAATGGGGTGACCCGTGGAAGGTCATGAGCCCCGAGGGAATGACTTCCAGTTACAGACCTTGGCTAGATCCTGAGAGAGCTCGTGGTAGCTGTAGGAGCTAGAGAGGAGTCTCGAGACGCCAATGGGAGGTCGGTACCACACGGGAAGAGTTGATGGACGAGAGGCTAGTAAAGGGGGAACTGTAACTGAGAGTCATTACTCAAGTCGGATCCGCAGGCATGCATGTAGTTATGATGTTGGTTAGGATAGTACGCGTGGCATGTATTGGGTGTCATGAATAAATTCCGAGTGTGTGGATGCATGTGCATATGTGAATAAGGATGAACTTTATGTGGTATGTATGTAAGTGTATGTTATTGATACTGTTCTAATTTGCATGACCCTAATCTAATTTGAATGCGACCGAGTGAACGTAAGTGTGCGTACTGACACTGATACCGAATCCTTGGCTGTCCTTTTCCATGTAAAAGCTCACCCCTAGTATGGCTACACTTTTCAGTGAACATCTCTCGGAATGAAGGATGAAGAAGGAGCCGAGTGCAGAGTAGAGAACGCGAGCGCTATGGAATATATGTGTATATGTATATACTGTGTATAAGGTCTTGTTAAGCCTTGGCCGGCTCATATTTTGATTTCAGTCCTTATATCAGAATTTGAACACTTCGGGTAGAAGGAACATGTTAATGCATGTGTAATTATTTAAATACTTCCCTATATATATGTATATTCTGTGTTTATTCTATACTGTGGGTGACGTACGAGCGATAAGCCTGGATGTATAAGTATACTTTCCGAGCATAGGAAGTCGGTGTGACTATGGGTAGATGTGGAGCTAAGTTGTTGTTGGGGGAAAGTGAGATGGCAAGTCATTCCGAGTGATGAGAGGTTGAATGGTCCAGGTAATTGAGGTCGCATAGTCTGGAGTAGGAGTTGGTGCGGATCCTGTGAGTGATAATTGTGAGGTTTTCTGAGTAGAGGATAATCAACGATTCCGAGTGAGAACCCGCCGAGTGAGAGTTCACCAACTAGGGAACGACGCCTAAGACTCTAAGTGGATCTGTTGTAATAAATTAGCAAGCAGCTAGAGAACCCGAGTGAGCCTTGACTTAGTAGGAAAATTAGAGTAGGAAATATTATGGTTACCAAGTGAGAGGTGAGTAGAATGCCCCGAGTGGTATGATGGACGCGAATGTTATCCCGAGTGAGAAGTCTTCATAGATTCCGAGTGAGTGGCTTTGGGAATCATTCTTGAATTGACAATACGTGTACGTATATAATCCGATTGAGTGGAGCAGCGGAGTGCGATATGCTATCAGAATGGGCTGGCAAGTATTGAGGTTAGTCCGAGTGGGTTAGGAAGTAAACCCTCCCAAGTGAAGCACGAGCGTGATGATTTCCCGAGTGAACCATACACTAGAAACCGAGTGGAATGTCAGGATGCCGAGTGTAGCATGGCTTCCGCAAAGTGTAGTGCGGACTGGAGATCTTTAGTAGAATCGCCCAAGCGTAGTTAGCCCTCGCTTGAGCGAGTGTACCTGGTGTCATTGGGTTCACTTAAGCGTTTCTTCCCCTCGCTGTGCGTGAGTTTCTCCCTTGTCTTCTTCCCTTTCCTTTTCTTGTTGTACTCGGTTTTATCAATTCAACAGATTACGCACGGTTTGTTAACCTTAAAATTTAAAAATTTTTCCCCTGTTGATTTTATTTATTCAATTAAAAATTAGGGTGTTACAGTTTTTGTATGTGCCATCTGCATAAAACCAAATTTGAACACCCCATTGGAATTAAAACAGAGCATACCAAACCAAAAGAAACTTAGCAATCAAACTAGAGTCTAACAAAATACTCATTCACCTCACTGCAGTAATTAATCAAACATTAAGCAATGAACAACTTTACATTCACCACCAACTTCAAAATCAAGCACCATTGTTGCCAAAAAATTACCCACTTATTCTAAAGACAAAATGATGGAGTAACGGAATAAGAAATACAAGGAAACACAAAAAGATCAACATGCAAGTGAAGATTTAAACTATATTCACAAAAACAAAACAAAATTTGAAACATCATGGAAAAGGGTAACAAACACACAAATAGAGTATGAAGAAACAGAAGAGATGGAAGAAAAAATAAAGAGAAATAGAAAACTTACTTGTGTTCATAGAAGGAAGAATTGGAAGAAGGAGAAGAGAACTTAATGAGAGATGGAAGAGAAAATAGAGATTAGGGTGCACTAAGAGTTGAAGAGAAACTCTTTAAATGGAAGAAGAAATATTTTTGAATGAAATGAAGCTACCCGTTTTTGTTTTAAATCTTCTTCAATGGCCCATAACCGCGTAATCTCACTCAAGTGAGCTCATAGTCGCTTGGGTAAAATATGTACAGAACCATCAGGTATGATATTCACTTAAGCGGGTTGAAGTCGCTTGAGCAAAATTTAGACGAAATCTATTTTTCAGTTTTTCGCTTAAGTGACCTTGTAGTCACTCGAGCGAGTTCAAATATGAAGCAGCTCTCTATTTCCCAGGAGATGTTTCACTTAGGCGAGTTCAGGACGCTTAAGCGAAAATTGAACAGAAAGCTTTTAATGAAAATTCGCTTAAGTGGTCCAATTTCGCTTAAGCGAAATTCTTCCAGAACCAAAATGGGATAGGATTCGCTCAAGCAAGTTTAATTTTGCTTAGGCAAGTTTTAACTCTGATGGTCCTTAATATAATTAATACATTTTTGCTTAGGCTAGGTATCCTCGCTTAAGAAAATTTTTCACAGTGTTATTTCAAAGTTAAGCTCGCTTAAGCGAGATAAATTCGCTTGGGCGATAGTCTAATTTTATGGCATTTCGCTTGGAGGATAGTCGGGTCACTTGAGTGAATTTCTTAGATTAGCTTTTAAAAACTTTTATATAACTCTCACTTGAGCGACTAGGGTCTGACCACTTGGATTTGAGCTTACCCAGGAAAAGTTTGAGTCTAGAATTGAACAATAAAACAGATTGCCCCGGATAAAAGCTTTTCTTTATAATTTTCCTGTCATGATAAGCCTTCATCCTTTCCTTATAAACTTTGGAGGAATCATGTGCTTGTAATCTCCATTCCTTTAACTCTAAAATCTGCAACTTCCTTCTTTCAGTTAAAGCCTATAAATCAAAGTTCAGCATCTTAATTACCCAATATGCTTTATGCTCCAACTCCATAGGTAAGTGACAACTTTTACCATAAACCAATTGGTAAAGTGAGAAACCTGTGGGGGCTTTGAATGTTGTTATGAATGCCCATAATGCCTCATCTAACTTTATTGACCTGTCCTTTCTGCTTTGGGATACAGTCTTTTTAAGAATCTTCTTAATCTTCCTATTTGAGACTTTAACTTGCCCATTAGCTGGTGGATGATATAGAGAGGCAACTTTATGCCTAACCCCATAATGTTCAAGGCACTTTTGAAGTTGACTATTACAGAAATAAGAACCACCATCACTAATAAGAACTCTTGGTATGCCAAACCTGAAAAATATGTTTCTTTTCAAGAATTTGATAACAACTTTAACATCAAAGTTACTACAAGCAACAACTCCTACCCATTTAGTAACATAATCTACTGCAACCAAAATATATTCATTTGAGAAGGATACAGGGAATGGGCCAACAAAATCTATGCCCCAACAGTCAAAGGCTTCGACCTCTAAGATTATTGTTAATGGCATCTCATTTCTTTTAGAGATGCTTCCAGATCTTTGACTGTTATCACATTATTGCATAAAAATGTTGGCATATTTAAACAAAGAGGGCCAAAAAATACAGATAGGAGAACTTTGACGACTGTTATTTCTCCATTGAAATAACCACCATAAGCAGAACTATGGCAATGCTAGAGAATGCTTCTAGCCTCCTACAGGGTTACACACCTACATAAAACATTATCAAAACTGATTTTAAACAAGTAAGGGTCATCCCATACATATTGTCTAGCATCTCTCAAAAATGTTTTCTTCTGTTTCTAGAAGTAATCATCAAGAATCACCCCGGTAGCTTTGAAATTAGCCATATCTACAAACAACGGTCTTTCTTGGACCAACAATAACTTTTCATCAAGAAAGTCTTCTTGTACCTCAAGTTGTAACCTTGTGACTTCTTTATTAACAAGCCTGGATAAATAATCAGCAATATAGTTCTCGCTTCCCCTTTTATCTTGAATAATCAGGTCAAATTCTTACAGAAGAAGAATCCACCTAATTAATTTAGGCTTTGAATTAGATTTATTAAGCAAATACTTTAGAGCTGCATAATCTGTAAACAAAAATTACTCTAGAACTAATTAGATACGATCTAAATTTTTCAAGACCATACACGATTGCTAGCAATTATTTTTCTGTAGTGGCATAATTAATTTGAGTTTCATTTAAAACTTTACTAGCATAGTGTATGAGATGAAAAACTTTAGGTTTCCTTTGTCATAAAACTGCTCGTATAGTATAGTCACTCGCATCACACATGAGTTCAAAATTAATTTTCCAATCAAGAGCAACTATGATAGGAATAGAAATCAGCTTTTGCTTTAATAATTCAAATGTAAATAAATAGGAATTATAAAAATGAAAAGCAGTATCTTTGTTCAACAAGTTACTCAGGGGTTTGGTGATTTTGGAGAAATCTTTGATGAATCGCATGTAGAAACCAGTATGCCCTAAGAAACTTCTGACTTCTTTGACATTAACAGGTGGTGGTAACTTCGCAATGACTTCCACTTTAGCCTAATCTACTTCAATACCTTTGCTTAAGATCTTGTGGCCAAGTACAATGCCTTCAGTAACCATGAAATGACATTTTTCCCAATTACGCACCAAGTTTGTCTCCTTACACCTTTGTAAAATTGTATCCAAATTCTCCAAACAAAGATCAAATGATGTGCCAAATACAGAAAAATCATCCATAAAAACTTCATTGCATTTTTTAAAGAGATCTGCAAAAATGGAAAACATACATCTTTGAAAGGTAGCTGGAGCATTACAAAGTCCAAAAGGCATTATTTTGTAAGTAAAAACACTGAAGGGACATATGAATGTTATCTTTTCCTGATCTTCTATGGCCACAGCTAACTAGTTATAACCTGAATAACTATCTAGAAATCAAATAGTAAGCCTGACCAGCCAACCTTTCTAGCATCTGATCCATGAATGGCAGTAGAAAATGATCTTTTCTTGTCACCTGATTGAGCTTTCTATAGTCAATACACATTCTCTACCCAGTCACAGTTCTGGTCAGAATTAACTTATTCTTTTCATTTTTTATAACAATCATGTTGCCTTTCTTCAGAACAACCTACACAGAACTGACCCAAGCATTGTCTAAAATTGGATAGATCATTCCTTTCATTTTGACCACGTCTTTCATGGTTGGATTTAATCTCTTGAGGTTATGCTATGGGTTTATATTTCCGCTCCATAAAAATTCTATGCATACAATAGGAGGGACTGATACCTTTTAGGTCTTGCAATGTTCGTCCAATTACTCCTTCATTTTTCTTGAGCACATCAATCAACTGCTCTTCCTCTAACTTAGACAAGTTGTTACTAATTACAACTTGTTTTTGTCCTTTATCATCCAAGAAAGCATATTTCAAATATGAAGGTATCTCCTTTAACTCCATCTTTTAAATTTTAATTCCTTGCTTTCCAAGTAGTTGCTCCATGAATTCTTCATTAAGAGGGATTTATTTACTAACATCAAAATTTTGTAGTATCTCCTCCATTTCCTTGGCTTCATCATCATCAAGTTCCCCAACTGTACACACAAGAGCTTTTTCAAGAATGCTTAAAGTATTCAACTTGTTAATTTCCTTCTGAACCACTTTATCTTCTACTTCAATTCTGAAATAACTCTATTTATCTGTTGGGTATTTCATAGCTTCAGAAACATTAAAGTTCACCTCATCGTCCTAAACTTTCACTTTTAACTTTCCATCATCCACGTCAATAATAACCTTGGTAGTTTTCATGAAAGGTCTCTCCAAGATCAGAGGCACCTCATAGTCCTCTTCCATATCCATAATGACGAAGTCCACCAGAAACACAAATACCCTTACCAAGACATCTTCTCCAACTCCATAAGGAAACTTCATCTACCTGTCTACCAACTGTAAAGTCATTCTTCTTGGCCTTATCTCCGGATCTCTGATCCTTTTTAGCATGGATAATGGCATCAAATTAATACTGGCACCAAGGTCCAGCAAAGCTTTTCCCACTGGTAGAGCACCAATGGTAATAGGAATAGTAAAAATGCCTGGATCCTTGAGGTAGCTCTTTTTCAATTCTAGCACTGTATCCATCTTCCAGTTCTATTGTCTCCCTGAAAATCTTTTCTTCTTTGACAATAGGTCCTTTATAAACTTTGCATAGGTAGGCATGAAACAACCCGACTTAAATAAAAGTAAATCAGAGACAGGGGAAAATTTTTCCAAAACTCAAACGTTCTAAACATTCACAAGCAGTCCAGAATAGGAGTCGGGATAAAATAAAACAAACCCAAAGTCAAGAGAAGCAAAAAACTGGGTCAGGGTGCCACTTGCTTGACGAGATCCTGGTCGGTTAAGCGAAACTAGCGTAAAGCGCTTAAGCGAGCCCTTACCCACTAGAGCGAGTCTCTCACTCGGTATTTTCATATTGTCACTCAGGATCGGGACCTCCGCTCACTCGGGAGCAGTCCCTACGGATTATACATCACTCGGTAAATTCTTACTTAGCCAGATCCTTATTCTGGAAGGTCTCATCACAAACATGCTTCACTCGGGAAATGATTCTCTCTGCTATTTCCACTCGGAATCAATGAACCTTCCTCGAAAACTATTCACAGAAACATACTCACTCGGGATTAGAGTCTTAGCCCAGATGTACTCTCCCAGGAACAGAGTCACTCGGTATATTCCAGTCGGTACCGTACCCCACGTAACTCGGTATCATCTCTCGGTACCTTCCCACTCGGGTATTCACTACTCAGTCTAGATGTGTCCTAAACAAGCTTTTCATTTCTAAGACACTTCACTCGGAAACGTTCCACCTGGAGACATTTCACTCGGATTTGCCTCACTCGGAAGAGGTGCATCGAGTAGGTTCCACTCGGCAAATACCTTGACCTGCCATCCCTCAGAAATGATCTCCTTAATTAAGTTCCACTCGGAATTACTCTAACCCCTCTTCACTCAGAACATACAATCTATTTACTCGGAATATACCACCTTATTCACTCTGAATATACAACCTTATTCACTCGAAAAATACCACCTTATTCACTCGGAAACGTTATGACCCTTGACATTTCTCATACAATAACGTTCACTGGTAATTCAAGCAACATCTTAGCATTATATATATATATGTTCTCAATCCGAGAGAAATCAAATTCATAAGTATATTCGAGACAAAACAGTGTACTTAGGAACCGGCCAAGGCTACATCAAAACTATACACATTATGTACACAACATCTACATATACACAAGTACACTTCACTCGGTTTGAAGTCCTCCATCATTCACCATCCCGACCTATATCCACTGAAAAACATAGCCACAAGTAGGGGTGAGCATTTACATATTAAATGACGGTTATTGACTCAGATCAGTCATTACATTATCAACCACGTACTCGGATATCACAACCAATCATCAACAATACACAGTCATTCAATCGAAATTCACCCATACAACATCATTCAGTCAGAATTCACTCTAATCATTCAAGGCTATATCAATCATGTTATTCTATATAACAATGAACCAATACACATGCATGCGGATCCGACTTAAACAATAATTTCAGTTACAGATTCCTTCCCGGCCTCACATCCATTAGGTAACATCCTAATTTTATGTTAAATACTGAATGAAATAAACCATTAAGACCTTGATTTCAAAGTAAGAAGATAATTGTTAATTATAATCAATTTAACTTAAGGAATGATGACAAACTAATTTAGTTGGTAAAAGATGGTTGTTCGTGATTGGCGAGTCATGTGAGTGGACTGCGATTCACGTTTTCCCATCCCATTTCCTTCTCTTCACATGCATATACATACACCCTGTATCACCGTAGATATTCATCATTCCCTTACTGCTTCATCCTCTTTCCTTCTTCTTCGTCTTCGTTCTCTTTTCTCTTCCCCTGTTTTGTTCTTCGTTTCTGGAGATCACGACGACGGTGCTGGAGAAAGGTCGGAGCCCCTCCAACTGGAGAAGGACGATCATTGAGGTAGAGAAAGAACAACTTCCCATTCCCGAGCCGATTGCAGAGACGACGGTGCGAAGGGGGACTGGATGAGTCAGAAAGGGAGTCAGACCAAACCTCGGAGAGCAGAAGAGTTTCTTGAATTCCTTCTGTAGGTAGGGGGCGCTTGCATGTCAAATGCATGGTCCACGAACGGTACCGGATGAACGTACTGTTTTAAGTGTGTGCATGTGTCTGTCACGACTGTGTATTATGCATGATTGTTGATCTTGGATTCCATGTGTATGATAGTAGTTAGATAATAATTGCATGTAATCAAGATGGTGGTAATGTAGTCTGTTAGCCTTTCTGATATAGACGAGTGAGATGCATGGTTCTATCTCTGTTAATACTGTGAGAATATGAATGTGTGACTGTTAGTTGATTCGTCCGATGTTATTACCTTGATTGTTTAATTACTGTGCATGTTGGTGTGATTGACAAAGTAAATTTAGAGACCGTATGGAATATGTTTCTACCTTGATGGTTATGAAAGAGGGTATCGGTTGAGTGATGATGCTTGCTGGTAAAATGCATAAGCTGCATGTGTAGGAATGGGGTGACCCGTGGAAGGTCATGAGCCCTGAGGGAATGGCTTCCAGCTACAGACCTTGGCTAGATCCTGTGAGAGCTCGTGGTAGCCGTAAGAGCTAGAGATGAGTCTCAAGACGCCAATGGGAGGCCGGTACCACGCGGGAAGAGCTGAGGGACAAGAGGCCAGTAAAGGGGGAACTGTAACTGAAAGTCATTACTTAAGTCGGATCCGCAGGCATGCATGTAGATATAATGTTGATTAGGATAGTACGCGTGGCATGTGTTGGGTGTTATGAATGAATTCCGAGTGTGTGGATGCTTGTGTATGTGTGAATAAGGACGAACCTTATGTAGTATGTATGTGAGTGTATGTTATTGATATTATCCTACTTTGCATGGCCTTAATTTAATCTGAATACGACCGAGTGAACGTAAGTGTGCGTACTAACACTGATACCGAGTCCTTGGCTGTCATTTTCCATGTAAAAGCTCACCCCTACTGTGGCTACATTTTTCAGTGAATATCTCTCAGAATGAAGGATGAAGGAGGAGCCGAGTGCGGAGCAGAGAAACCGAGCGCTATGGAATATATGTGTATATGTATATACTGTGTATAAGGTCTTGTTAAACCTTGGCCGGCTCGTATTTTGACTTTAGCCTTTATATCAGAACTTGAACACTTTCGGGTAGAAGGAACATGTTAATGCGTTGTAATTATTTAAATACTTCCCTATATATATATTGTGTGTTTATTCTATACTGTAGGTGATGTTCGAGCGATAAACATGGATGTATAAGTATACTTTCCGAGTATAGGAAGTCAGTGTGACTATGGGTAGAAGTGGAGCTAAGTTGTTGTTGGGGAAAAGCGAGATGACAAGTCATTTCGAGTGATGAGAGGTTGAATTGTCTGAGTGATTGAGGTCGCATAGTCTGGAGTAGGTGTTGGTGCGAATCCTGTGAGTGATGATTGTGAGGTTTTCTGAGTAGAGGATAATCAACGATTCCGAGTGAGAATCCACCGAGTGAGAGTTCACCGACTAGGGAATGGCACCTAAGACTCTAAGTGGATTTATTGTAATAAATTAGTAAGTAGCTAGAGAACCCGAGTGAGTCTTGACTTAGTAGGAAGATTAGAGTAGGAAATATTATGGTTACCGAGTTAAAAGTGGGTAGAATGCCCCGAGTGGTGTAATGGACGTGAAAGTTATCCTGAGTGTGAAGTCTTCATAGATTCCGAGTGAGCGGCTTTGGGAATCATTTTCGAATTGCCAATACGTATACGTGTATAATCCGATCGAGTGGAGCAGCGGAGTGTGATTTGCTGTCAGGATGAAACTGGCGGGTATTAAGGTTAGTCCGAGTGGATTAGAAAGTGAACCTTCCCGAGTGAACCATACCCTGAAATCCGAGTGGGGGAAAATACCGAGTGGAGCGACAGGATGCCGAGTGTAGTTTCGGTTAAGCGTTTCTTCCCTTCGCTGCTCGAGAGTTCTTTTCTCTTGTCTTTTTCTCCTTCTTCTCCTCGGTGAGTCGGATTTGTTAATTTGAGTAGATTATGTACGGCTTATTGACTTTAAAATTTGGAAAATTGTCCCTGTTGATTTTGTTTATTTAATTAAAAGTTAGGGTGCTACATTTTGGTATCAGAGCAGACCGAAAGGTCCAAGGCCAAGGTATGCTTGCCGAGTGTGAGTGGTTGTGTGTATTATGATCGAATGGTCATCGTTATTGTGATATTTGTTGAACCTGATTGATATTGTGATATTGATTTGTGGATAGGAGGTTGTCCCTCCTGGTCCGACCGATTGTGTAACATATAGAAATGGCATAATGTGCTAAGTTACTGAATATTAGGCTGAGATACGGTCGGTAGTAAGTGGCTTGGTGTACTTATCCTTGAAGGGGTGTTAATTTCAGGATAAGGGATGACGCATCGCCAAAGCATGGAGGCTATAGCCACAGCATTCCAACGCTTTGCGGACGTGTTTGAGAGGCAGGGCCAGCCTCGAGCTGAGGATGGCCAAGTGTTGGACCGCTTCCTGAAGAGGAAGCCGAGTGAATTTCAAGGAGGACGTAACCCGGAGGCAGCTTTTAAATGGACTCAAGAGCTGGAAAGGATTTTTGGGGGTCTTCGCTGTACCGAGGCCCAGAAGGTAGAATGTGTAGTGTATATGCTGCGAGACGAGACGGAGAACTGGTGAAAGATAGCTAGAAACTGATTTCCTGACGATGATACTTAGCTGACCTGGAACAACTTCAAGACATGCTTCTTAGAGAAGTACTTCCCCGACACAGTAAGGAGTCGGAAGGAGTTGGAGTTTATGGAGCTGAAATAGGGTTCCATGACTGTGGAAGAGTATGCAGCTAGATTTAAAGAATTGTGTCTATTCTACCCACCCTTCCAACAACCCGGGACTGAGAGCTCCAAATACCTCAAATTCGAGAATGGATTGAGGTCAGATATTAAGAGAGCCTGCAGATATCAAGAGATCAGGAGTTTTCCTGCATTGGTGAATAAGTGTAGAATATTTGAAGAAGATGACGAGGCCCACTTAGGCCAGAATAGTAGAGCAGGCCCCTCCTTGAGGCCTCAACAGTCACGCTTCAAGAGGCCAGGTAACATGGGGAGAAATGGACCCTTTACTAAATATCAAGATCGCAGTAACCGAGGGAGACAGATGAGTGGACGACCAAAATATGGCAGGTGTTTTAAATGTGGTGGTGACCACTTTGCTCAGAATTGCGATGGTGCAAATGTCAAGTGTTTCCATTGCCAGGAGAAGGGGCACATTCACCCTGACTGCCCCCAACTCCGTCAAACAAGTGCCAATGTGCGTCAGGGAGGATTCCAGGTGAGGAGCAGTAGGAACGATGGTCAACGCTCGGGGGGCGGAGGCAACAGAGCCAGAGGAAATATGATGTTTGCCCCAAATAACAGGAGGAGAAACACCGACCAACCCGTGGCTGGAAGAGTCTACGCCATTAGTGCTGAGGAAGCTGCGCAGGCGAACGACTTAGTACAAAGTAAGTGCCTACTCGGTAAATATACACTTAGTGTAATTTTTGATTCTGGAGCCACCCACTCCTTCGTAGCTGACGAGTGTGTGAGACGATTGCGATTACCGACTATGGATATGGATCAGATTTTGGAAGTAGCCAACCCGACTGGCCCTAAAGTGTTGACATCAACGATGTGTAAGGACGTAACGTTTGTGTTGGACGATCGGAGTTTTACCTTCGATTTTGTGTGCATGCCTTTGAAGGGCCTTGATATCGTGCTCGGCATAGATTGGGTTTCAGCCAACAAGGTGTTAGTGGATTGTAAAAACAGAAGGATAATCTTCCCGAGGCAGCACAATAAGGACTACACGGCACAAGGTATAGCTCAACTGTTTATGATGCTTTGTTTAACCGAGGGTGAGAGTAAAGCCCGAGTGAACGAAATTCCGACTGTCTGTGAATTCCTAGAGGTGTTTCCCGAGGATGTACCGAGTGTCCCTCCCAATAGAGAAGTCAAATTCTCTATAGACTTGATTCCTGGAGCCGAGCCAGTCTCCAGTGCACCTTATAGAATGTCCCCAACTGAATTGGCCGAGTTGAAGAAGCAGGTAGATGAGTTACTCGGAAAACAATTCATTAGACCGAGTGTATCACCATGGGGCGCACCAGTGCTGCCTGTTAAGAAGAAGGATGGCAGCATGAGACTATGTATAGATTACCGATAGCTAAACAAACTCACGATTAAGAATCGATACCCATTGCCCAGAATTGATGATCTAATTGACCAACTGCGTGGAGCCTCAGTCTTCTTGAAAATTGACCTACGATTGGGATACCACAAAATCCGGGTGAAGGACTCAGATATTCCAAAGACTGCCTTTAGGACTCGGTATGGTCACTACGAGTATGTAGTGATGCCGTTCGGTGTGACAAACGCCCCTGCTGTCTTTATGAATTACATGAACAACATATTCCACCCATATCTAGACCGATTTGTTGTCGTTTTCACTGATGATATCCTAGTCTATTCTAAGACCCCTGAGGAGCATGAAGAACACCTCCGAGCGGTACTTCAAGTGTTGAAGGAGAAGCAGTTGTTTGCAAAGCTTTCAAAGTGCGATTTCTGGATGGATAAGATCCACTTCCTCGGACATGTGATTTCCGAGGAAGGTGTCTCAGTGGACCCTTCGAAAGTGGCAGCTATAATGGCATGGGAGAGACCCAAGTCGGTCTCAGAGATAAGGAGCTTTATGGGCCTGGCCGGTTATTATAGAAGATTCATTAAAGGTTTTTCTAAGTTGGCTTTGCCACTGACTAAATTGACTCGGAAAAAGATTCCCTTCGTATGGAGTTCCGAGTGCGAGAGCAGTTTCCGAGAGCTGAAGGACAAGTTGATGACTGCTCCAGTGTTGGCATTACCTGACTTGCAAGAGAGCTTCGTGGTTTATTACGATGCATCAGGACTCGGATTAGGATGCGTGCTAATGCAGAAAGACCGAGTTATAGCGTATGCCTCACGGCAATTGAGACCCCACGAACAGCATTACCCGACCCACGAATTGGAGCTAGCAGCCGTAGTATTTGCATTGAAAATCTGGAGGCATTATTTGTTCGGGTCCAGATTTGAAGTATACAGTGACCACAAGAGCCTCAAATACTTATTCGACCAAAAGGAGATGAACATGAGGCAGAGGAGATGGATGGAATTTTTAAAGGATTATGATTTCAAGCTAAAGTACCATCCGGGTAAGGCAAACATCGTTGCCGACGCGTTGAGTCGGAAATCCCTTCATATAGCAGTAATGATGGTAAGAGAAACGGAGTTATTAGAACAGTTCCGATACATGAACTTACATGTTGACATCCCCTCCTCTCGGAAAATGACAATCGGTACGCTGAGGATTACAAATGAATTTCTAAAATCCGTGTACGAGCAACAGCAGTCAGACTCCTACTTGGCCGAGATGAAGGAGACTCAAGCCAAAGGGAAGGACTTGTCTATGACCAAGGGATCGGATGGAATCCTCCGAGTAAGAAACAGAATATACATACCGGGTGGAGGAGAATTAAGAAGAATGGTGCTTGATGAGGCTCACAAGAGCTTGCTAAGTATACCGTGAAGATGTACCATGATCTAAGGGCATAATTCTGGTGGCCCGGATTAAAGAGGAATGTGGCAGAATACGTGGCTCGGTGTATTACCTGTCAGAAATCGAAAGTCGAGCACCAGAAGCCGTATGGTGCATTACAACCCCTGGAGATTCCCGTGTGGAAATGGGACTCGATTGCCATGGACTTTGTCATGGGATTACCAAAAAACCGAGCGGGCCACGATGCGATTTGGGTCATTGTTGACCGACTGACGAAGAGTGCACACTTCCTACCTGTGAACATGAAGTACCCATTGCATAAATTAGCTCGGATTTACATTCACGAAATTGTCCGACTACATGGTATACCGACTTCTATCGTATCGGATAGGGATCCCAGGTTCACGTCCCGGTTTTTGACCAGCCTGCACTAGGAATTGGGTACGAAGCTTTGGCTAAGTTCCGCTTACCACCCCCAATCGGATGGACAATCCGAACGAATAATTCAAAGTCTGGAGGACTTGCTAAGGGCATGTGTGTTGGAGCACGGTGGAAATTGGGAGCAGTACCTTCCCCTGATCGAGTTTACATACAACAATAGTCACCACAACAGTATCGGTATGGCACCCTACGAAGCACTTTATGGTCGAAGATGCCGAACCCCACTCTGCTGGTCGGAAACGGGTGAGAGTCTGCTATTGGGACCAGAAATTATAAAGCAAACGTTAGAACAGATCGGAGTGATAAGGGAAAGAATGAAGACGTCTCAGGATAGGCAGAAGAGCTACCATGACAAACGAACCAAACCATTAGAATTTTCAGTCGGAGACAGAGTGTTTTTGAAGACTTCACCGAGTAAAGGAGTCGGGCGAGCCTTGAAAGGTGGAAAGTTGAGCCCCTGATACATTGGGCCCTATGAGGTGTTGGAACGGGTCGGCTCCATGGCGTACCGGATAGCATTACCGACTCACTTATCCCGATTGCATAACGTGCTTCACGTGTCTCAACTAAGGAGATATCTACATGACCCCAACCACACAATGCCTGATGATGAAGTGGAAATCAAGGAAGACCTGACCACTGTAACTATACCGATTAGAATCGTGGACTGATCAGTAAAGCGTTTGAGGAGCAAGGACGTACAACTGGTTGAAGTAGAATGGCAGCAAGGCGGGACTACCTCTTGTACCTGGGAACGCGAACACGCCATGAGGCAGCAGTACCCCGAGTTGTTTAACCAAGGTGAGTGACCGACTGAATTTTGAGGACGAAATTCTTTTGAGAGGGGGAGAACTGTAACATCCCAATTTTGAAGTTAAATACCGAATGAAATAAACCATTTAGACCTTGATTTCAAAGTAAGAAGATAATTGTTAATTATAATCAATTTAACTTAAGGAATGATGACAAACTAATTTAGTTGGTAAAAGATAGCTGCTTATGATTGGCGAGTCATGTGAGTGGACTGCGATTCACGTTTTCCCATCCCATTTCCTTCTCTTCGCATGCATATACATACACCCTGTATCACCGTAGATATTCATCATTCCCTTGCTGCTTCATCCTCTTTCCTTCTTCTTCGTCTTCGTTCTCTTTTCTCTTCCCCTGTTTTGTTCTTCATTTCTGGAGATCACGACGACGGTGCTGGAGAAAGGTCGGAGCCCCTCCAACTGGTGAAGGACGATCATTGAGGTAGAGAAAGAACAACTTCCCATTCCCGAGCCGATTGCAGAGACGACGGTGCGAAGGGGGACTAGATGAATCAGAAAGGGAGTCAGACCAAACGTCGGAGAGCAGAAGAGTTTCTTGAATTCCTTCTGTAGGTAGGGGGCGCTTGCATGTCAAATGCATGGTCCACGAACAGTACCGGATGAACGTACTGCTTTAAGTGTGTGCATGTGTCTATCACGACTGTGTATTATGCATGATTGTTAATCTTGGATTCCATGTGTATGATAGTAGTTAGATAATAATTGCATGTAATCAAGATGGTGGTAATGTAGTCTGTTAGCCTTTCTGATATAGACGAGTGAGATGCATGGTTCTATCTCTGTTAATACTGTGAGAATATGAATGTGTGACTGTTAGTTGATTCGTCCGATGTTATTACCTTGATTGTTTAATTACTGTGCATGTTGGTGTGATTGACAAAGTAAATTTAGAGACCGTGTGGAATATGTTTCTACCTTGATGGTTACGAAAGGGGGTATCGGTTGAGTGATGATGCTTGCTGGTAAAACGCATAAGCTGCATGTGTAGGAATGGGGTGACCCGTGGAAGGTCATGAGCCCTGAGGGAATGGCTTCCAGCTACAGACCTTGGCTAGATCCTGTGAGAGCTCGTGGTAGCCGTAGGAGCTAGAGATGAGTCTCGAGACGCCAATGGGAGGCCGGTACCACGTGGGAAGAGCTGAGGGACGAGAGGCCAGTAAAGGGGGAACTGTAACTGAAAGTCATTACTTAAGTCGGATCCGCAGGCATGCATGTAGATATGATGTTGATTAGGATAGTACGCGTGGCATGTGTTGGGTGTTATGAATGAATTCCGAGTGTGTGGATGCATGTGCATGTGTGAATAAGGATGAACCTTATGTAGTATGTATGTGAGTGTATGTTATTGATATTATCCTACTTTGCATGGCCTTAATTTAATCTGAATGCGACCGAGTGAACGTAAGTGTGCGTACTGACACTGATACCGAGTCCTTGGCTGTCATTTTCCATGTAAAAGCTCACCCCTACTGTGGCTACATTTTTCAGTGAATATCTCTCAGAATGAAGGATGAAGGAGGAGCCGAGTGCGGAGCAGAGAAACCGAGCGCTATGGAATATATGTGTATATGTATATACTGTGTATAAGGTCTTGTTAAACCTTGGCCGGCTCGTATTTTGACTTTAGCCTTTATATCAGAACTTGAACACTTTCGGGTAGAAGGAACATGTTAATGCGTTGTAATTATTTAAATACTTCCCTATATATATATATTGTGTGTTTATTCTATACTGTAGGTGATGTCCGAGCGATAAACATGGATGTATAAGTATACTTTCCGAGTATAGGAAGTCAGTGTGACTATGG
This sequence comes from Clitoria ternatea, assembly GCA_037962975.1. NCBI lineage: Eukaryota > Viridiplantae > Streptophyta > Magnoliopsida > Fabales > Fabaceae > Clitoria > Clitoria ternatea. The sequence continues at coordinate 31,922,260 of CM075673.1, read as the reverse complement.
GTAGAAGTGGAGCTAAGTTGTTGTTGGGGAAAAGCGAGATGACAAGTCATTCAGAGTGATGAGAGGTTGAATTGTCCGAGTGATTGAGGTCGCATAGTCTGGAGTAGGTGTTGGTGCGAATCCTGTGAGTGATGATTGTGAGGTTTTCTGAGTAGAGGATAATCAATGATTCCGAGTGAGAATCCGCCGAGTGAGAGTTCACCGACTAGGGAATGGCACCTAAGACTCTAAGTGGATTTATTGTAATAAATTAGTAAGTAGCTAGAGAACCCGAGTGAGTCTTGACTTAGTAGAAAGATTAGAGTAGGAAATATTATGGTTACCGAGTGAAAAATGAGTAAAATGCCCCGAGTGGTGTAATGGACGTGAAAGTTATCCCGAGTGTGAAGTCTTCATAGATTCCGACTGAGCGGCTTTGGGAATCATTTTCGGATTGCCAATACGTATACGTGTATAATCCGATCGAGTGGAGCAGCGGAGTGTGATTTGCTGTCAGGATGAAACTGGCGGGTATTAAGGTTAGTCCGAGTGGATTAGAAAGTGAACCTTCCCGAGTAAACCATACCCTGAAATCCGAGTGGTGGAAAATACCAAGTAGAGCGACAAGATGCCGAGTGTAGTTTCACTTAAGCGTTTCTTCCCTTCGCTGCTCGAGAGTTCTTTTCTCTTGTATTTTTCTCCTTCTTCTCCTCGATGAGTCGAATTTGTTAATTTGAGTAGATTATGTACGGCTTATTGACTTTAAAATTTGGAAAATTGTCCCTGTTGATTTTGTTTATTTAATTAAAAGTTAGGGTGTTACACATTAGCCCTTCCTGTGTGATACCGGTCACCTCGTGATGTCTCTAGACTTAACTCTAGCTCCGTCGGCTATCACGGGCTCTCATAGGATCTGGCCTAAGAATCTGTAGCTAGAAATCATCACATAAGGTTCCTGACGTTCCACGGGTTACCCTTTTTTCCATATATGCATCCTTATGCATTTCACAACAAGAATCCCATGCTTATTCAGATAATATCCCACACGAGAATCGACAACCAGTCCACACATATGCACTCGGCATGCAAAATGTCAGTAACATGCATCTTATGCATTTATATAAAATCACAACAGAACCAGCACAACATTTTCACACCACATGCATTTGGTATTCACACTAGTTCACAGCACATGCACTCGGCATTCACAATAATAACCACATACATCACATGCAAGTGAACATGCATTCATGGACGGAAATCAACACAACATTACACAGATCACAGTTATCATAAATCTGGGCGTTTCATGCACTATTACTCAATCACAACACAACAAACAACACACTTCAAGTATAACACAAAATAGTAAAGCAAGTTCACCCGGAACCCATCCATAAACCATGCATTTGAGATATAAATCAGCCCCCTACCTATAAGACGTTCCTCGGACTTTCAACGTTGATCGGTTGCTCCGATTGCTCCTTCAATCACTCTCCCTTGCTCAACGACTTTCGAGCCCAGTCAAACTCTACACTCAGCTTGGAGAGACTGGAAGCTGTTCTCTCACCCTCGACAGTCCGACCCCTGCTAATAGTGGAGGACTTCGAGTCTCTAAGGCACTACAACCTCGCTGATGCAGAAGAAGAAGGAGAAGAAGCAGAGGCTTGAGGGGGTTCTCGGGAGAACGGAGAAGTGGCTCAGCATGCACGGAAGAGAAAAATGAGCAGAGAGTGGGTAAAAATGTGAAACTGAAGCTATTCAACTGCCAAGGGGGTACATGCGTCATCCCATGCCTCTTTTACTTAGTCAGCACTCAATCTCAATCAGCAATTAATCCTAATCTGCCCATTAATTCAATAATCAGCAATTACCGACAGTTGAACAAGCTTACAATAAAGAATCGGTATCCATTACCAAGAATTGATGATCTGATTGATCAACTGCGGGGTGCTTCAGTCTTTTCAAAAATTGACTTGCGATCAAGATATCATCAGATCCGAGTGAAGGACTCGGATATTCCCAAGACGGCGTTCAGGACCCGGTATGGTCACTACGAGTATGTAGTAATACCGTTCGGTGTAACCAATGCCCCTGCTGTATTCATGAATTAAATGAATAGCATTTTCCATCCTTACTTAGACCGATTCATGGTCGTTTTTATTGATGATATCTTGGTTTATTCCAAATCGTTCGAGGAGCATAAGGATCATCTCTGATCGGTGCTCCAGATATTGAGGGAGAAGCAACTGTTTGCCAAACTTTCGAAGTGTGACTTCTGGATGGATAGGATCCATTTTTTGGGGCATGTAATCTCCGAGGAAGGAGTCTCGATTGATCCTTCCAAACTTCCAAATTAGAAGCTGTCATGGCTTGGGAGAGGCCTAAGTCGGTCTCGGAGATCAGGAGTTTTATGGGCCTAGCTGGTTACTATCGGAGATTTATCGAAGGATTCTCTAAGCTTGCACTGCCACTGACCAAGTTCACTCGGAAGAATGTTAATTTTGTATGGAATTCCGAGTGTGAGAAGAGCTTTCAAGAGTTGAAGACGAGGCTAACTACAGCACCTGTGCTGGCATTACCGAACCTGCAGGAGAGCTTTGTAGTTTATTGTGATGCCTTCGGACTCGGTCTCGGGTGTGTGCTGATGCAGAATGGCCGAGTGATAGCTTATGCCTCACGTCGATTGAGACCACACGAACAACATTATCCAACCCATGACTTGGAGTTAGCGGTTGTGGTCTTCACATTGAAAATATGGAGACATTACCTGTATGGGTCAAAATTTGAAGTGTATAGCGATCATAAAAGCTTGAAGTATTTGTTCGATCAGAAAGAGCTGAATATGAGGCAAAGGAGGTGGACTGAATTTTTGAAAGATTATGACTTCGAGTTGAAGTATCACCCGGGCAAGGCGAATGTTGTGGCCGATGCCTTGAGTCGGAAATCCATTCACGTGGCAGTAATGATCGTGAAGGAAATCCATTCTCTTTTTTTACTTTTTTTATTTTTTTTCTTTTGCACTCTTTTCTTTATTTGCAATCTCTTTTTCTTTATTCTCTTTTGTCACTCTTTCTTTTTCATTCTCTCCTACATCCACTCTTTCTTTTTCATTTTTACACAGATCTCTTCCTTATTTTTTTCTTTTTAACTCACCTCAGCTCTCACAGTTTTACCACTTCACGTGGTAACAGCTTTACAATGCTTGTTTGGGTTTGGCTGAGTGTTGGCTCCATACTAAGGTCTTTTTCATTCAGCAATTTGGCGTGCTAACTGTCCCACCTAAGTTTCAAGATTTTTGATAGATGCCTTTTTATTTTTCTAGTTGGTCAGTGATGCCTGCATAAACTTCTCCTATATATTCTCCAGCTTTGAAGTTTTTTCCTACAGGGAAGGATAATTCTGTTGATGGTTTGGTCTATTAGATGGACCGGTTTGGATGAGATTGTAGCCAATCTTTGGCATTTCCTGTTAAAGAAAAAGGAAATAATCACAAATATGCAGCTTCTAAATTACCTGGTTCAAAACCCATAGTGCCAACCAACTCATAGAATATTGATAAATGAGTGTATGGATCTTGGTGTGACATTCCAGTGAATTGATGTGTATTTATAAGACTCAAAAAAGTTGGCTTTATTTCTAAAGCCCATGTTGTCTATGGAATGGCAATGCTAGAAAAGTATCTGGGACCTTGCTGGTTAGCATAATCTGCCAGTGTTCTCCTTGGAGGATTTTGATTGTTGTTTTCGTCTGCCATCTGCTCAATTTCTTCTTTTGTAAATGATTCTGGAATAGGTGTAGAAGAAAATTGTTCTGATTCTTGCTGCTGCTTTTTCTTTGTTTTACCCTTACTTTTCCTCAGAGATTTTTCAAGTTCAGAATCAAATTCCAACTGTTTTTTAGATCCTTGACTTCTCAATAACATAAAGCAAAACTATTGTGGCGAGCGTTAGTACAGAAAAAGATCAAATAAGAATGATAATTATAATATTCGCAATTCCTAGAAATATGAAATTGGATTTTTCAAACTCACACCGCTCCCCGGTGACAGTGCCAAAACTTGATAATGTTTTTCTAGTAATGGAATAGCGACAAGTTTTTCGCATCGTAGTGTAGTATATTAAAGTGTCGTTAAGGAGTAGTTTTTCAACAATATGATTTCATATAGTTTAGGCAAGAAACTAAGTTTTGATTCATTTGATAAGATATAACTAAAAAGCTAAGGATAACTTTAAACATTAAATAAAGGCTATGCAAGAAATGACAAGTATGAAGATCAAATGAGAGAAAGTAAGATTGGATTCATCTATCTCCCTCTAATATACAACATATACATTAATATAATTGGCTTTCGAACTATTAATTTTTACGTCACAATCTTGATATCACTCGTATCGATTCCTCGACTATGAAATCCATAAGAATATTTCCAAACCATTGATTGTAACACTCTCGATTAACTCGCACAATCCCTTCCACTAGATTATCCTGGTCAACTGAGAGGTTACGAGATTTAGAAAAATGTGAAAGTTTTTTTTATACAAGAAAACTTGGTGGACCAAATACACCTTATATACAACAAAGTCATATACAATATATGGTCGCAATAGTAACTATACATACTGAAAGTAAAGGGGCATGCAGGCTCCCATAAATACAAATAAAATAAACCTAATCTATTTGTCCTCGGTCCAAGAAGAGCCTGGCTAATCCTCGATGTGAAGTCTGTATCCATCCTTCTGATGTCTGGAAAAATTTAGCGTAAGGGTGAGTCTCCACCTCCACAACAATCGGGAAGGTATCTCATCTACACCTGCCCCACACACAACATAAACAATCCAGGATCGGGTCCCTCCCACTCTCTTTAGGGTCTCTAAGTTACATTCTAAGTTATCTCATCATTGTTGGTCTTGGCTGACCATTCCCATTCTCTCATTCATCTCTTTGGATTTCTAAGTTCTATAAAGTCATACTTAAGTAATAAACAATCATAATATCAGTATAATGATCCAATGCATGAGTTCATTTTGTCATTTCCATCCTCTTTATTAGTCATCATGATGTATGTGGGCCTATCTTTTTCTCATCATTCCTAACACAAAACATATCATAGTCTCGCCTTATCTTTCCTATCCACTAGAGCGACCGGAGCTTTCCTCATTCTAGTTTTCACAAATGGGTAAGGACCCACAGTCCTATTATCACAATGGCCAATGACATCTCTGCAGAACGGGTACTCCACGGTCCTGGCAGCACTCTCTCAAAGTCAAAGTATACTAGATTTGCCATGGCTATCTGGTCTCAGGCACGAATCTAAAACATTAGACGCTCACTCTGATATACTCCTAAGACCTCCCACAGGGTCAGAAGGCTCGTTGTTCCCCAGTGTACCCCTCACTGTTATGCTTTAGGGAGTTTCTCATCCATCACCCTTATCCTCCATGTATGATGCACACAAAACAAAATTTCTTTTCACTAGTCATCGGTGGGTCCTTTCGGTGACTCCATTTCATATCTAACGTCATATCTCTTTCTTTTCATTAAATTTTTATTTATTCTTTCTTTTTTTTCTCAAAATTTCCCAATCCATAATGATCTTACCTGACACTTAGAAATGATACGAGATTTCACATTTTCCAGAAAACCATAGGGTATATTGGCGCTACAATGCCCATCACCATATCGGATCCGATCTAATCTCATCACATCATTTCCACAATTTATTCATCTTAGGATCCATACTGAGACATTTCTTTATTCATTCTTTTCTTATTTATTTCAACATATTCATTCAATGCATCATATAAGTTCCATTCATTTATTACTCAATTCATTTCATCAACTCATGGTATTCTTTAAGTATTTCTACCATATCATATTCCATACGCATGTCGTCATACTATACTCATCATACATTTCATCACATATACTTATCACGTATAATTAACACACACTCATTCATTTACACAATTACATTGAAGTTGCCACATACAACATTCATCATACAAGTATTACACAACAATTATTGTGTATATTATTACAGTGAGGGAATCACGCATACAGGTATACGCATGGATATCTCCTTATAAGTAAATTAATTTTGGTTTCGTGCTCATATTTATCAATCTACGTGTCTTGATTATCATTCCTAACCAATCATTCTTATCACTAATGAAGTCATATTCCTAGTATACTTTTCTTTATCTATCAATTATCTCAAGATACTAAGTGATCTTATAACTACTAAGTCCATCCTTTAGGAGAATTTAGTTTGTTAAAGATATTCTTTATCCACTTAACCTTTAAACAATATAGTCATACTTATTCCTCTAAAGTGTCTATTCAATTTATTTAAGATGTCCAAATGCCTTCTACTGTCTCATACTTTATTATTTCTGGATTAATTTATCCTTGATTTATTTATATGTGATTTAAGGCGGTGCTTAGGTCCTGCCAAATAATGTTGACATTAGTCTTCCTTTCTTTCCTAAATCCTTATTCTTAGCAACATTTACTTTTAACTTGTTAAACTTTCTTAGTATGTATCTTTACTACCATGATATTAGTTTCTACTCTTCATAAATTTCTAATATTTCCAATATATGTATTTGACTCATAATTACCTTAGTTTTGTTTAACTGCCTAACATATACCTTGATTTCCTACAATATGTTCTTTTCTTGTTTATTACTTTCTAACTCTCGAGATAGACTATTCTAATTAATTCTATTAACAAGTTATGAGTTCTTTGTTTAATCCCTCTATAGCATTTATGCTATCCCTTAATTATTAACTACCTTTAATGTGAGTTTGATTCTTTTGTTCACTTTTGATTCATTTTCTCTAAGACATTAATTTATTACTCAGAGGTCTAATCACCACTTTGACTCCTTTACTTAAATCACAACATTATTTCTTCTTGAAAGTTGTTAAAAGTTATACTGGTTCTTTTTATTACTAGTCTATGGTTTAAATTCAAAAATCTCTTCCATGTCCTTTACTATCATTAGTTACCAATGTTCTAAAATTCTAATACTTGCTTCTAATAGCGGGGCTTACCAAAAACAAATTACAGATTACATATTAATACCATAAAATTTAAAATATAATAATACAACCACATCGAATCAATTATGTAACATCCCAATTTAAAAGTTAACTACCAAATGGAATTAAGCCATTAAAATGATCATTGCAAAGTGGAGATTTCTTGTTAATTATAAGTAACTCAATTAACTTAACTTAAGAAAATAATGGCTGATTAATTATGAATAATGGTGATGGCTGGATGATTGTGATTGGTGCGGGTGGCTGAGTGGAACTGCCGGATTCACGCTTTCCCACCCACTCTTCTCTTCTTCGTGCACATATATATATAAGCCTATGGTCACTAATGTTACTCATCTTCCTTCAGACTCCCTCTTCCCCTACTGCTTCGTTCTCTCTTCTCTTCTCTTGCCTTCTCTTCTTTTCCTCGCTCTTCGTCTTCTTCTTCTTCCCTGTTCACTGTTCCGTTCCTGGAAATGCACAACGACGATACTGCAGAAGACTCGGAGTTTCTTCTGCCGGTAAGGGACGATCATCAGAGTGAAAGACGAACAACTCCTTGTTCCATGGTGCGACTACGTTTAAGGAGGCCTGAACGAGTGTGAGCCTGGGCGAAGCAATCAGAGGCAAAGGACCAGCGTCGGGAAATAGAGGAACCCCTCGATTTCCTTCAGTAGGTAGGGGGCGCTTTGCATCTCAAATGCATAGCTTGTGAACGGTCTTCGAGTGAAGTATTACTCATGCATGTGTGTTTGAAGGTGTTTGCTATGAAATGTATATATGATTGATAGCTTTTGAATACCGAGGCACGTGATGATTGAATCTGATGGTAGTTCTCTTATATTTAGTAGATGTGGTTATGAGATACACTATCGGGTATGTGGATGCATGTGTGAGTTAAGGGACCGTGTGGGAATGTAGTGCATGTATCTTAAGTTGCCATATTGAGTCTGGTTAATTATTTTACTCATGAATGCATGAAGTAGAGATTTCTGACACCGAGAGCACGTGTGCGACTACTGTTGATTCCAGATAGAATGTTATATTCAAATATGAGATGTTGTTGCTGTGCATGTTGACGTGACTTCTGGGTGCTCTATACGGGGGGGACAATGGGTAGATCCTGATTACTATACTATATTGGTATGCATGTGAATGCTAGAAAATGAATCTGATATGTTTGTGTGATGATGAATGGTTGCATGCAGAGTGTGGTTAAGGTGCGGAAAAGTAGTATTGTTGTATTGACAAATATATGTAAGATATGATTGAAAGACCTTGAGTCGGACTCGAGGCGATGCCAAGTGCATTAGCGTTGGACGCTCGTTGAAAGACCTTGGGTTGGACTCGGGGCTGCCCGTAAGACTTTCGTTGTCGCTTGGAGTGATTATGTTACATGTGAGGGCAAATGGTTTGGTACCAGTAAAACGGCCAGACCAGCTTGGAGCTGGAGGAAAAAGGCTTGGAGCCTATATTGCAACGTAAAAATTTGTAATAAAGTGGGGGTCGGATCCGACTGTAGTAGGCATGTGTGCATCATATATATATATGCTCTTATACTGTGATGAATTCTTTGTGTTGCATGTATATGTGTTGGAAATGATATGATCTATATAGCCGTGTATTAAATGTATGAATTTCGATTGCATGGTACTATTATATGTAGACATATTGGAGGGCAGTTAACATTATAATTGATTGAGATGTGACGTTGAAAGATCTACGGGTTCCCGAGTCACTAACTATCATTTTAAATGTAAAAGGTCACCCCTACTGTGGCAATATTTTCAGTGAATGTCTCTCGGAACAACGAGTGAAGGTCGAGCAGCTTGCTGAGTGGATTGGTTGTGCACTATGGAACTATATGTATATGTGTAGATACTGCGTATAATGTTTTGGTTAAGCCTTGGCCGGCTCGTGTTTTGATATTAGTCTCTTAAAACAGAACTTGAATTCCCTTGGGTTGAGGGTATGACAAGGTGCTTGTAATTATTTATATACACTCCTATATATATGTATGTTTATGCCTTACTGTATGTTCATTCCATTCTGCGCGTGATGCCCGAGTAGTATATGTTCATGTTTTTCCGAGTGAATGAGGTCGTATAACTCCGAGTGGGGATTGACCTGGAAGATCCCCAAATGATAAGCTGTTAGGATTCCCCGAGTAGAGAACCTATATATATTTTTGAGTGAGAACTGGTCGAGTGAGTGTTTTCCGACTGGGGAGTAACCTATCAGATTTTGAGTAAAACCGTGTAGTGAACTTATAGAAGGTTAGGAGGTTCTTAGGGGAGGTTTGAGTTAGCAAGAGAGCTTGGGTAGGAAGGACTATACTTGCCAAGTGGAAACGAGTGAAATACCCGAGTGGTAGGAGACCGAGGAAGATAGTCCGAGTGAAAACACCCTTGGGTTCCGAGTGGGATAGTTATCATTTTCCACGCGGTCAACAATTGTGTTCTGTAAAGGATGAAGTGATGAAGTGTAAGGTAACTCCCAAAAGTAGCTGGAAGGTACAAAGATTAATCCGGATGGATTGTGGGTAAAGACTTTTCCGAATGAACATAGATTCTGAAATCCGAGTGATCAGTATACCGAGTGGAGTTACTCGCCTCAGCGAACAAGGTATTTGCCCAGCGAGTGTGAACTGCTAAGAAGGCTTTTGTATTGGCTTTGCTTAAGCGCAGGGTCCTTCGCCTGAGCAAGTGGGCTATCTCGCTCCAGCGTGCTGGGTCTCGCTTAAGCGAGTGTACGCTGTGTTGACCTTCGCTTAAGTGCTTTTGTGACTTCTGCTGTATGCCTGTTCCGATCGATTTTTCTTCTCCTGCCTTCCATTCCCTTATTCTTATGTGCCCGGTCTTACTTAGTTATTTTGGGAAAAATTTCCCCTGTTCTGGGATTTATTTATTTATTAAATTAGGGTGTTACATTTTGGTATCAGAGCACCCAAAAGGTCCATGGCCAAGGTATGCTTACCGAGTGTAAGCGGTTGTGTGCATTTTGACTGAGTGGTCATCATTATTATGATAATCTGTTGAACGTGGTTGATGATGAAATGTTGATTTGGGGATAGGAGATTACCTTCCTCCTGATCCGATTAACTATGTGATGTTAAAGATTTGTGTGATGATGTGCTATAGTTGGATGATGGGATGAGATCCAATCGAAAGAATATAACCTTGTAAACTTATCCTTGAAGGGTGTTAATTTCAGGATAAGTCATGGCAAATCGTCAAAGCATGGAGGCCATAGCCACGACATTCCAACGTTTTACTGACGTGTTCGAGAGGCAGGGCCAGCCTCGAGCTGAAGATGGCCAAGTGTTGGACCGCTTCCTGATGAGGAAGCCGAGTGAGTTTCAAGGAGGACGTAACCCCGAGGCAGCTTAAAATGGACTCAAGAGTTAGAGAGGATTTTTAGGGGTCTTCACTGTACTGAGGCCCAGAAGGTAGAATGCGCAGTGTACATGTTGCGAGACGAAGCGGAAAACTGGTGGAAGATCGCCAGAAACCAACTGACTGATGTCGATACCCAGCTGACTTGGGAAAATTTCAAGACATGCTTCCTGGAAAAGTATTTCCCCGACACAATAAGGAGTCAGAAGGAACTGGAATTCATGGAACTGAAACAGGGTTCCATGTCTGTGGAAGAATACGTAGCCAGATTTGAAGAATTGTGCCTGTTCTACCCGCCCTTCCAACAACCTGGGACGGAGAATTCCAAGTGCCTTAAATTTGAAAACGGATTAAGGTCGAACATTAAAAGAGCCTGCAGATACCAAGAAATTAGAAGTTTCCCAGTACTGGTGAATAAATGCAGGATTTTCGAAGAGGATGACAAGGCCCACTCGGGCCAGAGCAGTAGGACAGACCCCTTCTTGAGGCCTCAACAATCACGCTTCAAGAGATCAGGCAACGTTGGAAGAGCTGGACCCTCCTCTAAATTCAGAGGACAAGGAAACCGTGAGAGTCGTTTTGGGGGTCGCTCCGGGAATGGTAGGTGCTTCAGATGCGGAGGTGACCACTTTGCACGGGAATGCGACGCTGGAAACGATGTTGTATGCTTTCACTGTAACAAAAGGGGGCATGTTCGCCCCGACTATCCGCAACTGCAACCAGTGGGTGGTAATGCTCGCCGTGGGGGTTTCCGTGTGGGGGGACACGGAAATGATAGTCGAGGGAATGGTGGTAGAGGCAACGGAGCAAGGAGCAACATAATGACTACTCCAAATAACTGAGGAAGAAATACCGACCAACCAGTGGTGGGAAGAGTCTACGCCATCAACGCAGAAGATGTTGTACAAGCGAATGACTTGGTACAATGTAAGTGCTCACTCGGTAGATATACACTTAATGTAGTTTTTGATTCGGGAGCCACCCATTCTTTTATAGCTGATGAGTGTGTAAGACGTTTAAAGTTGCCGACTGTGTATATGGATCGGACTTTGGAAGTAGCCAATCCGACTGGCACTAAGGTGTTGACATCATCAATGTGTAAAGATGTAACGTTTGTGTTGGGCAATCGGAGTTTCACCTTCGATTTGGTGTGTGTACCTTTAAAGGATCTCGACATTGTACTCGGCATGGATTTGCTTTCAGCCAACAAGGTATTGGTGGACTGTCGGAACAGAAGAATAATTTTTCCGAGGTAGACTAGTGAAGACTACACGGTACCAGGTATAGTCCAGTTATTTATGATGTTTTGTCTAACTGAGGGGGAGGCTAAAGCCCGAGTGAACGAAATTCCGACTGTTTGTGAATTCCCAGAGGTGTTTCCGGAAGATGTGCCGGGTGTCCCTCCAACTAGAGAAGTTGAGTTCTCTATAGACCTGATCCCTGGAGCTGAGCCAGTCTCCAGTGCACCTTATAGAATGTCCCCAATAGAATTGGCTGAGTTGAAAAAGCAGGTGGATGAGTTACTCGGAAAACAATTCATTAGGCCAAGTGTATCACCATGGGGCGCACCTGTACTACTTGTCAAAAAGAAGGATGGCAGCATGAGATTATGCATAGATTACCGACAGCTGAATAAACTCACGATTAAGAACCGATACCCGTTGCCCAGAATTGATGATTTGATTGACCAACTACGTGGTGCTTCAGTCTTCTCAAAGATCGATTTACGATCGGGATACTACCAAATTTGGGTGAAGGACTCGGATATCCCAAAGACTGCCTTTAGGACTCGGTATGGCCACTACGAGTATGTAGTGATGCCGTTCGGTGTCACAAATTCCCCTGCTGTCTTCATGAATTACATGAACAGTATATTCCACCCATATCTAGACCGATTCGTAGCAGTTTTTATTGATGATATTCTAATCTATTCTAAGACCCCTGAGGAGCATGAAGAACACCTCCGAGCGGTACTTCAAGTGTTGAAGGAGAAGCAGTTGTTTGCAAAGCTTTCAAAGTGCGATTTCTGGATGGATAAGATCCACTTTCTCGGACATGTAATTTCCAGGGAAGGCATTTCGGTTGACTCATCAAAGGTGGCAGCTATAATGGCATGGGAGATGTAACACCCTAATTTAATAAATAAATAAATGCTAAAACCGGGAAAATTTTTCCACAAAAATAGCCAATGGACAACCGGCATAGAAGAAGGAAGAGGAAGGCAAGGGAGAATAAAAGAACATTCACACGTATAGTAATCGGCGGAAGGGACAAGGCTTGAACCGATCCATTCAGTTCAGCGAAACACATCAGCGCCTGGGCGAATTCCATGACAACGCTGACTCGCTCAAGCGGGGTCCAACAAGCTTGAGCGAGGCAACCAACTCGCTCGGACGGGCAGCCCTTCGCTTAAGCGAAGCCAGCACAAAGGCCTTCCATCCACTCACTCTCGCAGGAGCTAAGTCTAATTCGTTGGGCGAACACAGGTACAAGGTAATTTCTCACTCGGATTTGGGACGTAGGTTCACCCGGTAAATCCTCACGCTCATACCTCACTCGGGAATTTACACAGCTCCTTATTTCATTCGTATAGGTCACAAGTATAAACCACTTGGGAAATGACCCCCTCAATTCTACCACTCGGGATCCAGAACTCTTCCTCACTCGGAATATTTCCTAGTCGGACATCACTCGGGGTATTTGACTTCAACACAGTCGGGAATGTACCGTACACCCGTCGCTCGGTATATTTTTCACATCTCTCACCCAGAGAACATACAGACCTTCCCTCACCCAGAAGGGGACTCCACTATCCTACTCTACTCAGAATATTCATCCCAGTTTCACTCAGCATATGATACCTTACTCACTCGGGAAACATTAAGTAAGCCCCTTTCGGACTTGCTCTACGACTCACCGCTCGGGATATGGAACCTCGTTCACTCGGATTATGCTTATATCACATACTTAGATTATAATCCAATCTCCACCATTATAACAACTCCCCCCTCGGAAGTGGTTCACTTGGATTTTCACTCGGAAAAGTCCAAACACTAAAGTCTCACTCGGAATCATCAACTTAACACCATTTCACTCATCAACAACCCTCAAATCATTTAGCAACACATTCCAGTCAGAAAGACGCATCAAATCAACATAAAACACTTATATGCATGTTATATATTCATACACTCAGAATATTTAGCATTTTAACATTATTCATTCACCAACACCCATTATCCGATACAAGTACTTGATACCAATGTAAACCACATATATATATATATATAAACACGCATTCGGATTACAATACATATATACTCGCATTCGTTATACAACATTGTTATATGAGCCGGCCAAGGCTTAACACTGACTAAATATAATATAAATATACAAGGCATGCACTCAACAGTCGGAGTGCACCCCGCTCGGACTTGAGTCCTTCACATCGTTCCCGACCGACCTGCACATACTGAAAAATGGTGTAGGGGTGAGCTTTTACATATAAAATGATACTTACTGACTCAGATTTAATCCCCAATCCTCAGTTATATAGTAACATCACTCATTTGGACTTATACAATTCAGTCAGGATTAAGTAATTCACATCATTCACCATAACATAGACTCACAGTCATAACATCGCCTCACGCTCGGCCACAGTACCAATGCACATATATTCCCTAGTCAGAATTCACCCCACTTAATCATAGCCATATTAAATATGCCATTCACAACAACATTTACACATACAAATATATACACACAATCACATTGAACTCATCAACAATATAAATATGCATATTCACATTTAGTCGGAATTCATTCAGTCATCAAAGCTATACCAACCATGTCAATCTCAATAACAATGCTCCTACATACATGCATGCAGATCCAACTTAAATAGTGATCTCAGTTACAGATCCCTCCCCTGCCTCTCGTCCATTAGCCCTTCCCGTGTGGTACCGGTCTTCCAAAGACGTCTCGAGACTTAACTCTAGCTCCCTCGGCTACCACGGGTCCTCACGGATCTAGCTAGGAATCTGTATTTGAAAGTCACCTCATAGGGCTCCTGACCTCCCACGGGTCACCCTTTTCTCATATATGCAATTTCATGCAATTCCACACACCATTCAGATTCACTCGGAATTCCACAGTATCATCACAGCATCACAAGCGTTTATCATAGTAACTCATAACAAGTAAATCATGGTAACAACATTACAGTACACCACTCGATGTTCTTAATGAAACCAACATGCATGTCCACACAACATTCCAAATGGGGACTCAGTGTAACAACTCATATCTCATGCATTCAGAATTTATCATGGCATCC